>CM035130.1:9975401-12404389 GCA_020205605.1 Panax ginseng
GACTATCACAAAAGAATAATGATCGGTGGCACTGGTTTAGGCACATAAAATATAATAATGTCTCATTATGGACAGTGAAACACCAGCTATGGGACAATCATAAAGTGACATGTCTTGGTGTTAAATATGTAGACGAGGTGTTAAAAATGAAAAGCACTGTAGAAATACAGTCTTATTCAAGCTTTGGACCAACACACATTTGCTAGTCCTTGGAAAGGATAAGTTCATGCAGTGTGTACAAAACAACCATATATAGTCCAAAAGAAAATTTTCACCCTTGGATCTAAAGACTAAAGTCTTGGTATCACATAGCAGCTCTCATGCACAAGCATTAAACAAAATTTCTGGCTACAGAGAAGAGCTCGTTGCGAGTAGTTTGATCAGAGAAACAAGAAGTAGTTAGATTACCAAGCCTTAAATATTCATAATTTTCTCTTTGTACATGAGATCCTGATGAGATCTTTTCCTATTTTTGTCCCTGATATTACTTTTCCCATCACAACCAACAGTGCATGAATGCTAAGATAAGTTTTCAACCTTGACTAGTGAACCCTTTATTTTCAGGAATTTGAAATAGAATCATCAAAATTGATAATATAGTACTTATCGTATATATATATAACTAATATAATATATTAGTACTTATGCAAATGATAAAATAAAAGCAAATAAACTATGTCATGTACTAGCTTTCTGTAGGTCATTAACACATCATTGTAATCTATATTGTGTCCAAGATTATATTTTCGAAGTTACAAAAACATAATTAAGAAATATTGACAAAGACATGTATAGTTGGTCGAATTCTATTTGTAATAAGGCCTAGTTTTCTGAATTCCAGAATACATATGTTGAGCCACCATGCATAAAGCCCATCATAAAAAATACAAGAAAATTTCTTTGTTTGAAACTTGTGAACATACCAAGAACAAAACTGTAGAACAGTACTTGAGAACTTCAAGATTCATCCGAACATCATCTAAACTCTAGATGTAATTAACGTGAATAATATATATATCATATATATACTAACTAGATATATATATATATATATATATATATATATATATATATATATATATATTATACTAACGTACTGATATATATTATATAGTATAACTTACTAATATATAATATATATTTATAATATTAGTATAAAGTAAGTACTCAAGAAGTTCTATTTTTATACTAATATATTTAGTACAAATATATATATTAGTACGTTAACTTTATCATGTAAAGGAAGTTATGCTTACTCTTACCAGTCATGAAAACATCAGCAAAACCTGGATCAAGTATGAGAGGAAGTGTATTACGTGTTCCGATTGGAAAAACATTCATTACCCATACTGATTTTCTAGCTTCCAGAAATGCAGAATTTAAGCCCCATAATGAGCATTCATGTCTAATATAATCCCATGATTTTAGGGAGGGTTAGACTAATTTACACGACAACATAATTCTAGTGATTATGAATACTTGCATGATATATTATGCGTGAACCTAGATTAAATAACATGAAATATACATGGAGCAATTCAATCATTTGATTGACATTCTTGGTCGGTCTAACACAATAGATATAACATAATTCTAAACGTTGAAGCTTATATATATTTTCGAGGGCACGAGGTTGATTAAAATAATTAGTATAAAATGAATACTAAGGAAGAACAAAAATTTGCTTTAAGATTGTTATCTCCTTAAGTAATTATATTATACTAATTACATAAACAGATGTAAAAGATAAACTATTTAATAATAATGACTTACTAGATGTTATTAACAAACTTTTAAAACCAAGTCAATCATTTGATGATTCTTCTTAAAGCAGATTTCGTCCCCATATCGGCTACGGATGGAACAATGGATGTCTACTTCCTGGATAAAATGGTCTTCAACTCTTACAAGAAGCACTTCAATGGAAGAGTTCCACGAACCAACAAAATTGAATACTCTCTATGACTTTTAATGAATGAAGAATGAAATTAATTTTTAAGAACTTGTGAAGGATTAAAGGTGAAGATGAAGTGATTGTTTTGGGTAGATTTGGAACCTATTTATAGGTTTCCAAATACCCCTTTGAAGATATACACCCTTTTGAAAGGTTATATCCCTTGAAAGATGTATCTCTTTGAAAAGGTATGAACCAAAAGTCACACCTATTGATTTTATTTCATTCATTTATATATATATATATATATATATATATATATATATATATATATATATATATATATATATCTAACAAAAGTACTGATGAAAAACTTGTCAGTGATCTAGCTGTAAATGGTCTCAAAGAAAAGGCCAGCCAATTCCTTAGCTGTAACTGAGTGGGAAAGGGCAATAAAATGGTTGTACTTGGTAAATCTATTATCTATCCATCACCACCCAAATGATTTCTTTCCCAGCAGCTTTAGGTAATCCATCCCTTAATGAAATCCAAGGAAATGTCTTCCCATATTTGATTTAGGATATGTAATGGTTGTAGCAACGTCCCAGGATAAGGGAGGGACATTCTCGGCTTTACTCTTTTGACATATATCACATTCCCTTATAAAAGTTTTCACATCCTTCTTCATGTTAGGCCAAAAAGAGAATTGAGAGGTTTTATGATAAGTTGTATCCCTGTCAGAGTGACCGCTAATCCCTGTATCATGGTGCTCAAAGATAAGTTAAGTCCTCAACTCGCCTGTAGTGCCAGCGTAACTTTCATTTCCTCTCTTTATGATTCCATCGTTATAAGTAGTATGTATAAGAATAATCAGGATAATCAGTAATTAAGTCAAATTTTTTTATATTGGTCATTATTTTCTAGCGGCCAGGTCCAAAACGACCGTGTTTTTACGGGTATTAGAGAAAGAGTGTGCCAACATAAAAAATTTAGTATCACCATTAGAGGGAGTAGCAGCTGGGCACTCATCTCAGTCATTCACTCTAATTTTGGACGACCCACTACTAAACAAATGGTTATTTGTGATGACCAAAATCCATCACAAAAAGTAGGAAAATCATCACGAAAGGTTTACGTGATGGCTTTAAGCATCACAATGGTCGTCTTGTATATGCCCATCATTAAAGGTTTTACGTGATGGTTTTGGCAATCACGCAAACGCTTAGTACTTTTGTGATGATTAATACAATCACATTAACATATAATCTATTGTGATTGTCAAAGACATCACGAAAAAACAAGACTTTAGGGATCAAATGTAAGAACGTGAATCTCTATTTACGTATAATTTATTTCACTATATTAATTATATCTATATTAATTGTATCAAATGATACTTGTAGGATTCGAACTCTCTCCCATTTTCATACTAAATAACGAGTATTACCACTACACCAAAGTCCATATCATGATTATAATTTTAAAACAAAATATAAAAGGAAACATATGTGAGTTGACTTACTAAACAAAATTATTTCCAAATAAGATTTGGTGATTGCAATGGCAATCACAAATACTCTATAATGATGGTAAAATTAGTTATCACTAAGAGCAATCATATATTTTATTGTTTTATACCGGCTTGAAAATTCCATCACAAAATACCTTCTTTTTGTAATTGCAAATAAAAGTCGTCACAAAAATCTATCTTTTTAATGATTGTACCAGACCGTCATAAAATATTATTTTGATTATTTCTTATATTAAAATATTAGTGATAGCTTAAATGCAATCACGAAAAGGGTATATCTATAAGTTATGACTTAGTGCGTCACAAAAAAAAAAATTATTTTGCGTGAAAAAATTAGTGTGATTGACATGGCCATCATAATTATAATACATTGATGGAAAAATTAGTCATCACTAAGAGCCATCATATATACTATTATTTTGTGATTGCTTAAAAAGTCCATCACAAATTACTATCTTTTGTGATTATTTTTAAAAAACTGTCACAAAATTCTGTCACGTATTCTTGTTTTTCTAGTAGTACTGTGGATAACAGTTAGTTTAAACAGTGCTTAGAACTAACGTTTTCCATGGATCATTTTCCATATATATAGGAAAATGATCCATGAATATCGCTAACTGGAGGGATCTGCTTTCAACTAACACTCATCCAAATAGTCCCAAAATTAGAGTGAATGGTCGAGATGAGGCCACCGCTACTCCTCTAGCGGTCAACCAAATTTTTTGTTGGCCACATTTTCCTCCTACCAACGGTCAAAACGATCAGTGTTTTTTGATGGCCGCTACTCCTCTAATGACCAACAAAAAAATTTGACTTAATTCATCGATTATCCTCGTCATACTACTTATTAATTAGTAAAATAAAATAATAAAAATTATAAGAATAATTATAAGGATAATCGCAATTATCTTTATACTTATCCTTATACTTATAAACAGATTATTCTTATACATATTACTTATTAATCAAGAAAATAAAAAAAAAATTATAAGAATAATTATAAGGATAATCGGTAATTATCTTTATACTTATACTTATTAACAAAATAAGTATGTATAAGAATAATTATTGATTATCGCCTTTATGATTTTTAATTATAAATAAGAAATAGTGATTGAGTTTATATATTTGAGTAGGAATATAATATAAATTCAATCACTATTTCTTATTTATAATTTAAAATCATAAGACGATAATTATTAATTATCCTTATACATACTTATTTTATTAATAAGTATAAGGATAATTACTAATTATATTTATAATTTTTATTATTTTATTTTCTTGATTAATAAGTAGTATGTATGGGGATAATCGAGGATAATCGATAATTAAGCTCGAAAAATTTTTGTTGGTCATTCTCCTCTAATCCTACCAAATAAATTTTTTGGTGTTTGGCCATTAGAGGAGTAGCCGGTTGGGCCTCATCTCAGCCATTCACTCTAATTTTGGACGGCTGGATGAGCGTTAGTTGAAACAATCCCTCTGGCTAACGTATTCTATGAATCATTTCTCATATATATATATATATATATATATATATATAAAAGTGGTTCTTGATCGTTTTCATTTAGAAAAGAGGAGAAATTTTCATTCAGGAATTTAAAGAAATAATTGGGTAGAAAATGACAGTTGTGTCCCGAGGCCGAGCATGATTGATTTTCAGCTCCTACCTATTAATTAATCCTCCGTCTCTTAATATAAGATTTTTTAAAGTTGTGTATAAGTATTAAAAAAATAATTGTATAATATTAAATATTTATATTATCTTTGTATTGGACAAAGAGATTGTTATTTGTTGAGCAAAAAATAATAAAAAAATCAAAGTTATATTTAATACTTGGAATAATATTAAAAATTAAGCAATGAATGATTACTTGTAATTCTAAAACGTCATATATTAAGAAACAACAAAACTTTTTTAAAACGCCTTATATTAAGGGATGGAGGAAGTACTTTTCCTCATTTGTCATTAATTTTGTGTCTATTTTTTAAAATCTACCTCTCTTTGTGTGTGAGAGAGATAGTGAAAGAGTTTGTAAAACACTCTTCCTTATTGTTAAGAACACTTGAGTGCTAAATCTTCATTTACCAAAGCTTCGCGGAAATTAAAGCCAAAGAAAACTAGCAAAGAATTTATATAAGTAATATTAATTCCAGGTAACATTTAGAGAACTCTATTTTTCTGTAAATCATTTTATGTTTTTTCACATTTTATATTATATTGGTGGAGTGATGCATGCAGGATTTGCATTCAAAAAAATCATAACATATATTTTGGGAGTTTATGTTTTGAAATGCAAAATTGTAGAACTGAGGAATGGGTAGAAAGGTGTCGTTCTTTTCATAAAAAGCTATGCTGTTACAAATTCATTTTCATATTTTATTTCTAATTCTCACATTTTATTGGTACAAATAACTGCTAATGTGCTTTATAAAGTGAGACATATATATATATAGACTGTGTATCTCCATTTTTATCATATATATATATGAACAAGAATTCATAACATATATTTGCTATGGATTAAAAATAAATAACATCCTATGAATCAAGGGTTATGATTCAATTATTAAATATGTTGACCAGCAGACTGATTAAAAATAATTCTCGGTCTATTATTCCCCATGTCAAGCCTTCGCAAAAAAAATATCTTTACCCCCAACTGATGCGAATTTGTCCCGCTGTGAAATCTGATTGTTAACACTGTGAAATCTTATTGGCATTGTGAAATCGAATTAGGCCAAAAAAATTCATATAAGGAACAAGGCTGACAGCTCAAGATTGAGATTAGTTTAAGCATAAATTGAGTTTAATGAGTTAGTTAAATAGCAAGAGTATTTTAGTCTTTTAGCTACTGTTAAGCTGGATATTATTATCCTTATTTGTTGAGTCGGTTAAATTTGTTACTAGGAATGCAAGAGGCATGTCTCATTTTCCATTTCATTCCTTTTGCTGATGAAGGGAAGGCTGATGAAGGGAATATGTAGGCAATCTATCTCATTTTTACATTATGAATGAAATACTAGATCTATTTTTCTTCTCTCTAATATTGTTCTCTCCTCTTCTCCTCTTTAGCTCCCTCCTCTCAATCCAAATTCTGCTCTCTGTTCTCTAATTTCTTCCAAATCAACTCTATCTGTCTTGTCGTTTCCTTACAACAATGTTATGATCCTAATTGCAAGGTATGGGACTTATGTCCCACATCGATGGTATGGGACTTTGATGTGGGATATTTATAAACTTTGTGCTCTCCAACCTTAATAGCTAGTTTTTAAGGTGTGGCTCTCCAATTGTTTGTAACAATTGGTATCAAAGCCGTCCACTACCTCCTGGTTGCAATCGTGCGGCGAGGGTGGTGACGTCGGTATTGCAGTGTTCGCCCGGGGCTAGAATCGCCTAATGCAGCCAAACCCGGCCAGCGTGGTGGCCGAATCACGGCGTGGTGGAATGTTATGATCCTAATTGCAAGGTATGGGACTTGTGTCCCACATCGATGGTATGGGACTTTGATGTGGGATATTTATAAACTTTGGGCTCTCCAACCTTAATAGCATGCTTTTAAGGAGTGGCTCTCCCATTATTTGTAACAATATTGTAAGGAAACGGCAAGGCAGATAGAGTTGATTTGGAAGAAATTAGATAACAGAGAGCAGAATTTGGATTGAGAGGAGGGAGCAAAAGAGGAGAAGAGGAGAGAATAATATTAGAGAGAAGAAAAATAGATCTAGTATTTCATTCATAACGTAAAAATGAGATAGATTGCCTACATATTCCCTTCATCAGCAAAAGGAATGAAATGGAAAATGAGACATGCCTCTTGTATTCCTAGCAACAAATCTAACCAACTCAACAAATAAGGATAATAATATCCAGCTTAACAGCAGCTAAAAGACTAAAATACCCTTGCTATTTAACTAACTCATTAAACTCAATTTATGCTTAAACTAATCTCAATCTTGAGCTGTTAGCCTTGTTCCTTACATTCTCCTCCCCTTAAAAAAGGCCCTTGTCCTCAAGGGTTGAATTGAGGAAATTTGTTGTGGAACTGGTTCCAATCCTCCCAATTAAACTTCGAAGGAAGGAATTTGCCCATTGAACCAAGACCTTCACTTCAGCTGCATTATTCCTCTTAATCATCCTTCTCTCTAAGATAGCAATAGGCTCCACTACAGTTTCTGCCACTGAATTCAGAGGAGGAAGTACAGGTGAGGCAGTGCATTGAGACCCAATCTTTTTCTTGAGCAGAGAGACATGAAAAACTGGATGTATCTTGGAATAGCTGGGTAATTGAAGTTTGTATGCCATCGATCCTAGTCTCTCTTCCACTCGAAAAGGACCATAATACTTAGGAGCCATTTTTCCATGTTTTAACTGTGTTAGTGAAGTTTGTGTATAAGGTTTAACTTTGAGATAAACCATATCACCTGGAACAAAGGATCTCTCTGTCCTGTGTTTGTCAGCATAGCCCTTTATTCTTGACTATGCTTCCACTAAGTGTTGTTTCATCAACTGCAGTAACTAGGACCTTTCCTTACAAAACTGTTTGGTGGTTGGATCTTGTACCTGTCCAAACTGATGGAAATTAAGGTGTGGTGGTTTATACCCATAGAGCATTTCAAAAGGAGTTGCTTGTAATCCGGTGTGGAAGTGAGAGTTGTACCACCATTCAGCTAGGGGCAACCAAGAATTCCACTTGTGGGGCTGTTGAGTCACCATACATCTGAGGTAGCATTCGAGGACCAGATTAACTCTTTCAGTTTGTCCATCGGTTTGGGGGTGGTAAGCTGAACTCATCTGCAGTTTGGTGCCCACTATTTTGAAGAGGGATTGCCAAAATAGACTAATGAATACCTTATCTCTATCAGAGACTATAGTGGTAGGTAGCCCATGTAACTTATAAATGTGTAAGAGGAAGCCTTGAGCCAACTGTGCAGCAGAAAAAGGGTGCCTCAAAGCAATGAAGTGCCCATATTTGGTAAGTCTATCTATTACCACCCAAATCATTGTCATACCTTCTGAACTAGGTAGACCCTCTATGAAATCCATGGAGATATTGGCCCAAGGTGTTTCTTGGATGGGAAGGGGTTGCAGCAGCCCTGCGTATGCCAGAGTCTCATGCTTTTGCTGCTAGCATACATCACATTCCTTCACAAATTTGGTGACATCTAGCCTCAATGAAGGCCACCATAGAAACTTTCTTATTCTTTCATAAGTACCTCTGATGCCTGAGTGTCCACCAATAGGTGAACTATGAAATTCAGTTAAAAATTTTGTTCTTAACTCTAGGTCTGGACCAACCACTAATTAATTTTGAAACTTAAGTCTGCCATTGATAAAGGAGTAGCCTAGGAGGGTGTCTGGTTTAAGTTGCAGTTGGGTGATGATCTCTTTCATTCCCTCATCCTTGTCCCATGATTTTGATATCTCTTACAGCCAAGTTGGAATGACAGTAGTAATACTGCTGCAGTTTTCTCCAGTAACTTGAATGATGGCTAGACAATGTCTTTGTATTGATGATTCCTCCATTTTTCGAGAGAGGCTATCAGCCACTGTATTCTCCTTACCCTTTTTGTATGCTATTTCATAATCAAGCCCCATCAATTTAGTTATCCACTTTTGTTGGTTGGTGGTTGTAATCCTTTGATCTAACAAGTATTTGAGACTGTGGTGGTCAGTCTTAATGTACACCTTGTTTTCCAGTAAGTAGTGTCTCCACTTATTAACAACATACACCACTGCCATTAGCTCCTTTTCATAGGTAGACCATCCCAGATGTTGGGGTGTTATTGCCTTACTCAAATAAGCTATAGGTCTTCCCTTTTGCATCAATACTTCCCCAATGCCAAAATGAGAGACATCAGTTTCCAGAATAAAGGGCTCATTAAAATTGGGCATTGCTAAGACTGGGGCTTGTGTCATGGCTTCTTTCAATTCCTTGAAGGCTGTAGCTGCTTTATCACTCCAAGCAAATTTATCTTTTTAAGCGAGATCGATAGAGAACTTCTTGATAAGCCCATAATTCCTTAAAACTTTCTATAGTAACTAGTGGGACCCAAAAATCCTCTCAACCCTTTTATGTTAACCGGTAAAGGCCAATTAAGCATCACAACAAATCTTGTCTTGATCGGTGAAACACCTTGAATTGATCACATGACCTAAATATTGAACTGTTACGCACCAAAAACACACTTACTCTTTTTGGCAAACAAGGAATGGTCCTTGATGAGTTGTAAAGTCAACCTCAAATGCTCCAAGTGCTCCTTATATAAACTTCCATCGTAGACCAATATATCATCAAAAAACACTAGCACAAACTTCCTTAGGTATGGCTGAAATACCTCATTCATCAAAGATTGGAAAGTGGTCGGTGCAATAGTGAGCCCAAAAGGCATAACCATAAATTCAAAATGACCATTATGGGTTCTAAAGGCTGTTTTTGGTATGTCTTCTTTGTTGACTCTGATTTGGTGATACCCCGACCTTAGATCCAATTTTGAGAACCACTTTGAGCCATGTAATCCATCAAGCAACTCATCAATTGCTGGTATAGGGAATTTATCCTTCACAATCATAGCATTCAGGGCCCTATAATCTATACACATCCTCCAAGTGCCATCATGTTTTTTAACTAGGAGTACTGGAAAAGCATAAGGGCTGTTGCTTGGCTGAATGACCCCATTCTGCAGCATTTTTTTGACAATCTTTTCTATTTCCCCTTTCTGAACATATGGGTATCTGTAAGGCCTGAGGCTAACTGGTTGGCTTCCTTCTTTCAATGGAATGTGATGATCTTGAGTTCTATTTGGGGGCAATTGTCTTGGCTCTTAAAAACCAATTTGAGAATTCTTGCGTGATTTTCCAATTGAGGTTGGTTTTCAATAGTAATGTGACTTTAATTACCTTTCTTTATCCACTTGCTTCTCTATAGTGATGCCTGATCCCCCATTTCCATTCCCATTTCTTCATTAGCTTCGATACATTCCAAACAACTAAAATACCCATAAGATGTAGATTTCAACACTTTTTGAACTCACAGATTCAGGTAGTGTATGGTTGGGGTGACTTATCGATTCACCTTGCAATCTTATAGTTTTCCTTCCCTTTCAAGACTTAGGCTACGAGTTGTGGAAATCAAAGGTATTTGGATTGAAGGATTGTAACCACTTTGAACCCCAGTACGCATCTATCCCTCTAGTGGTAGTGATACGAAATCTGTTTTGAATTCCTCCTTGTATAGACCAAGGAAGTCTGGGCGATCTTGATGACTAGAGACTTGAACCCATACATTGCTGATCACATTGGTAACATTGGTATCCTTTACTGCTGACCTTAATCCTTTTAGGCATTTGCACGAGGTCTGAAATTATTGGTGTTGCCACAATCTACTAAAATCCTCGAAACCTTCCCTTAGACATCCCAAGTAATCGATAGTATTGTTAATCTTTGTGTCACGAGAGGGCATGCAATGTAATTTGGACCTCTTGCTCTTCCACATTCTGCGATTGGACCTCTTATTTCATCCTCCTCACAAGGTTCGACCTCCTCGAGTTCGAGACCATTAGAAGGAAGCAACATGAATAGTTGTGGTTTCTTACGTATGTGGCCTTGCACAAAAGGTTCATCACATGAAAAGCATAACCTCTTCCTTCTCTTTTCATCAATCATTTCCTAGTCGATCCTCTCACGGGTAAGGTTCTCCTGACATTTCCATTTCCCGTATCAACGGGTTTGGGTTGGGGCATGATTCTGGTCTAGAATAAGTGGTGTTCATAGTTGAAACTTATTCATCATCCTACTCCTTTTGAGCCAAGCTTCCAATTTAGCTTTTCCACCCTAGGCAGTCGATCATGTCCTTGAGAGTCTTTAGTTTGACTCTGAACTCCCATTGAATTTCAATTTTAAACCCCATGAAGGCGATCCATAAAAAATCAATCCTTAATGAGGAACTAAGGGGTTGGGCTTTAGCAAGGAACCCAATCCTTAATGAAGAGTTTTTATGGAGTACTTGCTTTCATGAAAGTTTAAAATGAATGAGTTGAATTAGAAAGCTGAAACTCTAAAAATTATGAAGGCAGTATCTAAGTGAAATTAGAAATTTGAAAGTGAAGGAAGATGGACATGTGCCAATGAAAAGGTGATCAATTGACCAAGGACGAACTGTGATGAAAGGAAAGGAAGAGCTATAATGGTATTCTTGAAACCTAGGAGGAGAGATCGTCCGGAATGAAGGTGCGGGGAGTGTGAATGAAATCTAACTATAACAAATTATTAATAAATGAAATTTATTTTCCTCTATTTATTATTTTGAAATAGTAAGGGTTGATTTGATTAATGTGGATAGTTATGGGTAAAATACGCAAATATTTGAATAAGCAAGTGGTTATAAAATATTCATTATTATTTGGAATATTCGTTTGGTCGTGGAATATTAAATGCTGTCGGGGAATATTAAATGCGACGGTAGCGATCTTTTATGGGCCCAACTGAAAAGCGATTGGATGAAGAAAACGACAAATATAAGTTGTTTATAAATAACGGCGTAGTTATTACCAAATTATCTTGTTGGAATACCCGGTGGTTAAGACACCTTAATCTGCCGTTGTTGAACAAGAAGACACTGTATTGCACCAATTATTGATTCTTACGTGAAGAAGGTACTACTCAATAATTGTTACGATAATTCTTCGCTCAAGATTTTATTTTATTGATTCAATAATTCTTTGCATTGATATTTTATATTCTTGTTGTTTCAATAAATTGTCATTGCGGTATTTTCCATTATCTGACAATAATTCATATTATCTCAATAATATTATTGGATAACATTATTGGCAATGTCTAGAAAGTTACATCAAGGAGAGGTTTGGTCACCTAATTACGCCGCCAAGAAGTGAGAGATCCTTATTGAAAGCCCCTTTTCCTCGAGGAGCAGTGCAGTTTGCAATCTCATGATTCTGTAATATTATTTATGAATAATTAATTATTGATTTATATGATGAGGAAAATATTAATTTTATGTGGATATAGATGGAGAAAATTTTTAATGTGACAATTGTTGAAAATTAATATTTTATCTTTTTCGATAAAATAATTCATTTAAATATATTATTTTAATAATATATTAACGGTGATATTTTATAATGAATGTGGGATATATGAGTATATGAGGAGGAAGAGTATTTTTGTGGCATTAAATGTTTAACACATATCTTGTGTGTTGGTGGACACAATTATTGAATAGAAATTTGATTATAGCACTGTAAAATCGCTTCGTTTGTGGATTTCATCAATTTTTGTTTGGAATTTGGAAAAACTTTCTTACGCAAAGTTGTAGAAATTGAATTTCCTATAAAAATTCATGAGATTCAATTTTCTGATAAAAGGGCTATTTATTATGAATTATTGAAGTTCCGAAGCTCCGAAATAATTGATTTTTGGAAGTTTAAAATGTTTAAAATATTTAAAATAGGAAAAACGTTTTGGAATGTTTAGGTGGCCTCATTTAACATGTATAGGAGCTGAATTCAGTTGGCAAGTGTCGTATGAGGTTTTTGGAAAATATATATTAATATTATATTAAATTTTCTACTTTGGTGTTTTAAGCATTTTCCTATAAATAGGTGTCTTAGGTTAAATTCAAAATCACACCGTAAACTGAAGTTTTCTCTATATTTCTCTCTATATTATCGAGTATTATTTTTGTGAGTATTTTGAGTATACTTTGAGTATTGCTATATCTACTTCTGAGTTTAAGTCATACTTTGTGATCCTGTGTTTATTTAAAGTATCTCTTGTCTTTCGAGGTAAGGGATGTTATTTTATTCGAAAATGATATTATTTCTTCAATATCATTATGCTTAAAATATTGGTTGGAAATTTTATCAAATTTGAAATTTTTTCATGTCGGGATTACTATTCATGAGTTCTTATTCACGAGTTACTATTCATGAGTTACTATTTACGAGTTCTTATTCATGAGTTCTATTCATGAATTACTATTCACGAGTACTATTCACGAAGCGTGAAGATATTTTTTGTGAAATTTCTATCTTTTGGTGTCTGAGAGTTACTATTCACGATACGACACTTTATTCACGAATCTGACACTATTCAATTTAAAAATGAAATTTCTTCTTTTTGTCCAAAATATCTATTATGGATACTAGCTTTAATTGTATCCATGTTTTGATCGTTCTTGAATTTTACTCCACTTTCGATTACTTATGAAGTATTTTGAACTTGAATTGTTTAAAATACGAATCCTTAATATTGTTCTTTTGTTTCAATCGGATTCGCTTCCTTTAAAATATTTTTCATCATCCTCACCCTAAATGATGATATTATCGAATATCTTTGGCTGTAGTGCAAAGATGAATGATTTCTTGATGAATATCTTTGGCCCGTAGTGCAAAAGATGAACAGTGTTGAGATGAACATGGTAGATCGATTAATATCTTTGGCGCAGTAGTGCAAAGATGAACATGTGTTTAGATGAACACGACTTAATGATGAATATCTTTGGCTGTGTAGTGCAAAGATGAATATTTGATTCCAGATATATATTGATTGATGTTACAGGGATAAAATATCGACGATGAACTTTTAAATTCATATATAGAATATAGTAGTTTGCATTCTCTACTTAACTCTTCTAATGAATTATTATTTCCACTGCGAAGATTGATTTAAAACTGGTTGTCTATTGTATTCTATTAGATTTTTCCCTGTTGGAGACTAACGATAATTTGTTGTATATTATCATAGTCATAATATTCTTTACTGGGCTAGTTGAGCTCACCCTTTTCCTTTTTGTTCCATTTTTCTTCTCAGGAGGCGAGAATGTAGCGAGTACTAGTCGGGGTATGGAATGAAGGTTCTAGAGAGAGTTGTTTAGTAGTCCTCACTATTTTTGTAAAATAATGTATCAATAATTATGATGGGGATTTATTTGCGTGTGGATATTGTCTAGATGGCAATATCTGTATTTAAACTCACAGTTTATATGTTGTAATAATAAAGTTGTAGTTATTTCTGTACCATGTATTTGGCGACTCAAAATGGGTTAGATGGAATGGACCTATTTTGGGGGCATCACAACTACCTTGAATCTGGTGAGTTCAAAAAAGTGTTGAAATCTACATCTCATGGGTATTTTGGTTACTTGTTTGGAATGTATCAGGAAGCTAATGAAGAGCTGGGAATGGAAATGGGGGATCAGGGCATCACTATAGAGAAACAAGTGGACAGTAAAGGTAATGAAAGTCACATTGCTACTGAAAACCAACCTCAACTGGAAAATCTGCTGCAAGAATTCTTAGTGGTTTTCCAAGAGCCAAGAGAATTGCCCCCAAATAGAACTCAAGATCATCACATTCCATTGAAAGAAGGAAGCCAACCAGTTAGCCTCAGGCCTTACAGATACCCATATGTTCAGAAAGGGGAAATAGAAAAGATTGTCAAAGAAATGCTGCAGAATGGGGTCATTCAGCCAAGCAACAACCCTTATGTTTTTCCAGTACTCTTAGTTAAAAAACATGATGGCACTTGGAGGATGTGTATAGATTATAGGGCCCTGAATGCTATGATTGTGAAGGATAAATTCCCTATACCAGCAATTGATGAGTTGTTTGATGAATTACATGGTTCAAAGTGGTTCTCAAAATTGGATCTAAGGTCGGGGTATCACCAAATCAGAGTCAACAAAGAAGACATACCAAAAACAACCTTTAGAACCCATAATGGTCATTTTGAATTTATGGTTATGCCTTTTGGGCTCACTAATGCACCAGCCACTTTCCAATCTTTGATGAATGAGGTATTTCAGTTATACCTAAGGAAGTTTGTGCTAGTGTTTTTTGATGATATATTGGTCTACAGTAACAGCTATAAGGAGCACTTGGAGCATTTGAGGTTGACTTTACAACTACTGAAGGACCATTCTTTGTTTACCAAAAAGAGTAAGTGTGTTTTTGGTACAGAACAGGTTCAATATTTAGGTCATGTGATCAATTATGAAGGTGTTTCTACTGACCAAGACAAGATTTGTTGCATGCTTAATTGGCCTTTACCAGTTAACATAAAAGGGTTGAGAGGATTTTTGGGTCTCACTGGTTACTGTAGAAAGTTTTTAAGGAATTATGGGCTTATCAATAAGCCTCTAACTGATCTGCTTAAAAAAGATAAATTTGCTTGGAGTGATAAAGCAGCTACAGCCTTCAAGGAATTGAAAGAAGCCATAACACAAGCCCCAGTCTTAGCAATGTCCAATTTTAATGAGCCCTTTATTCTGGAAACTGATGCCTCTCATTTTGGCATTGGGACAGTATTGATGCAAAAGGGAAGACCTATAGCTTATTTGAGTAAGGCAATAGCACCCCAACATCTGGGATGGTCTACCTATGAAAAGGAGCTAATGGCAGTGGTGTATGTTGTTAATAAGTGGAGACACTACTTACTGGGAAACAAGGTGTACATTAAGACTGACCACCACAGTCTCAAATACTTGTTAGATCAAAGGATTTCAATCACCAACCAACAAAAGTGGATAACTAAATTGATGGGGCTTGATTATGAAATAGCATACAAAAAGGGTAAGGAGAATACAGTGGCTGATAGCCTCTCTCGAAAAATGGAGGAATCATCAATACAAAGCCATTGTGTAGCCATCATTCAAGATTCTTTGAAAACTGCAGTAGATATTACTTTGTCGTTCCAACTTACCGCAAGAGATATCACAATCATGGGACAAGGATGAGGGAATGAAAGAGATCATCACCCAACTACAACTTAAACCAGACACCCTCCCAGGCTACTCCTTTATCAATGGCAGGCTTAAGTTTCAAAATAAATTAGTGGTTGGTCCAGACCTAGAGTTAAGAACAAAATTTTTAACTGAATTTCATAGTTCACCTATTGGTGGACACTTAGGCATCAGAGGTACTTATGAAAGAATAAGCAAGTTTCTATGGTGGCCTTCATTGAGGCTAGATGTCACCAAATTTGTGAAGGAATGTGATGTATGCCAAAGAAAAAAGCATGAAACTCTGCATACCTGTGGTCACTTCTGAACCTTCCCATCCCGTAAACACCTTGGTAGATATCTCCATGGATTTCATAGAGGTCTACCTAGTTCAGGATGGTATGACAAAGATTTGGGTGGTAATTGATGAGACTTACAAAATATGGGCACTTCATTGCTTTGAGGCACCCTTTTTCTGCTTTACGCATATTGGCTCAAGGCTTCCTCTTTACACATTTATAAGTTACATGGGCTACCTACCACTATAGTCTCGATATATATAAGGTATTCATTAGTCTATTTTGGCAATCCTCTTCAAAATAAGTGGGCACCAAATCGCAGATGAGTTCAACACCACCCCAAAACCGATGGACAAACCGAAAGAGTTAATCGGGTCCTCGAATCTTACCTCATATGTATGGTGACTCAACAAATTTCCACAAGTGGAATTCTTGGTTGCCCTAGGCGAATGGTGGTACACTCTCACTTCCACACCCGGATTAAAGCAACTCCTTTTGAAATGCTCTATGGGTATAAACCACCACACCTTAATTTCCATCACTTTGGGCCAGTACAATATCCAACCACCAAAACAGTTTTGTAAGAAAGGTCTGCGCATTGATGAAGCAACACTTAGTGGAAGCACGATCGAGAATAAAGGGCTATCTTGACAAACACAGATGACGAGATCCTTTGTTCCAAGTGATATGGTTTATCTCAAAGTTAAACCTTATACACAAACTTCAATCGACACGCTTAAAACATGAAAAATGGCTCCTAAGTATTATGGTCCTTTTCGAGTGGAAGAGACTAGGGATCGGTGGCATACAAACTTCAATTATCCAGCTATTCCAAGATACATTCAGTTTTTCATGTCTCTCTGCTCAAGAAAAAGATTGGGTCTCAATGCACTGCCTCACCTGTACTTCCTCCTCTGAATTCAGTGGCAGAAACTGCAGTGGAGCCTATTGCTATCTTAGAGAGAAGGATGATTAAGAGGAATAATGCAGCTGAAGTGAAGGTCTTGGTTCAATGGGCAAATTCCCTTCCCTCTGAAGCTACTTAGGAGGATTGGAACCAGTTCCACAACAAATTTTCTCAATTCAACCCTTGAGGACAAGGGTCTTTTTTAAGGGGAGGGAAATGTAAGGAACAAGGCTGACAGCTCAAGATTAAGATTAGTTTAAGTATAAATTGAGTTTAATGAGTTAGTTAAATAGTTAGGGTATTTTAGTCTTTTAACTGCTGTTAAGCTGGATATTATTATCTTTATTTGTTGAGTCGGTTAGATTTGTTGCTAGGAATGCAAGAGGCATGTCTCATTTTCCGTTTCATTCCTTTTGCTGACGAAGGGAAGGCTGATGAATGGAATATGTAGGCAATATATGTCATTACGTTATGAATGAAATACTGATCTATTTTTCTTCTCTCTAATATTGTTCTCTCCTCTTCTCCTCTTTAGCTCCCTCCTCTCGATCCAAATTCTGCTCTGTTCTCTAATTTCTTCCAAATCAACTCTATCTGTCTTGCCGTTTCCTTACAATCCTGCTGTAATTTCATGAACTCTAGTGCTGTGAAATCGAATTAGGCTGTGAAATCTTAGTCCTGCTGCGATTTTCCTAGTCCGGGCTGTGAAATCCTAGTCCTACGGCTGCGATTTCCCTAATCCTGCTGCTGCAATTTCCCTAGTTATGAACCCTAGTCGTGCTTCTGCGTTTTCCCTATTTATGAACCCTAGTCCTGCTACTGCGATTTCATGAACAACCCTATTTCACAATTGAAGGCAGATCAACAAGAAGTCTAATCAGCATTATTACTATCAGTAAGTTTTTAGAATTTATCATACCCACTAGATTAGTTTTATCATATATGGGTATTACTATTCTGATTGGTATATGACAAAATTAATCCATTGTGTTATATATATTCCCTGTTTTTATTTTGGGTTTTAGTTTCCTTGGTGTTTTAAGTATTGCTGAAGTATTGACATGTTTGTTTCATTTGTGTTTGATTCTTAATTCTAGTAGCAACATTACATTTTTTGGAACTATTTACTGTTGAATGTAGCTCAAGTTTAGGGTAAAAGATTGGATTAGTACTTCTTGTTGTTTCTGCTTATTGGTATAATCTTGATATTGAAATGTAATAATTTTTCTGCATATTATTGTAGAGGCAATAAAATATATACAAGTAACAATTATTGCATTCAGATTATTTAAACCAGACTTTGTTTTATCAGGTTTGCGAAATCTAATTTTTGGTGAACTCAGTATCATTTTTAACAGATTATTACTCTTTAAAGTTACTCCCCTTTTCCCCCTCAAGCTGTTGGTAAATTAAAATATATGTCAAATTTTGATAAATATATATTAAGTTAAATGAAAAACAAAATTGTAGAATAGTCGTGTGCTTCGCTCAATTTATTGAGTAGGTGGTGTTTGGAATAGGTGGCCTAATATGAGTAGGTATTCCTTGTAATTGGTTTTTAGGATATTGGTAATCTTACATTCACATTAATTCATGTAATTGGTAAAACGTATGAGAATGACCAAAAAAGAGGTGATAATATTAGATTACTGCATATTTGTTGATATGAAATTATCTATCTCTCCAATTATAATGAAAACATGTGGGTTACAGTTTACACAGTGAGAAATTTGGTTCAGTTTGTGTTGTTGTCATAGTTCAGTTGAGTTCAGTGTAATTACATATCCTCATATTTCTGCTTACCAAATTAAATCTCACAAGATTGTCATAAGGCTTTTGTGGAAATTGCTCACAGATGCTTGCACAATCACTCAAATAAACGTCTTACAATGGCTGAAGTGGTTGCCAAACTCGAGTTTTCATTAGAATTGCAGCAGAGCACCGAGTCTTTTATACTTGAAGACTTTCTTGTTGGTAGTGGTGGCAAACCAGATGATTCCAAGGATCTTATCAATGTTGATAATGGTTTGCATCACAACCAGCCGATTAATGAGATTATACCGATTTGCAATGCAAGCGGCTCAGCTGAGAAATCTAGTGTACTAATGTCCTCAAAGGAAAAAAGAAAAAGAAGGATACTTTAAGCTGTTGGAATAATGACTAAAGGTAATAATATTCCAAAGGACTACTACTTCTAACGGGACTGGACCATCATGGGGTAGGCACTGGAAGTCATTTTGGCAAAAAAGGTTGTCATCCAAACCTTTATAATTCCGTGATCCATATCTGAATAATGTACAGATCCGTGAGTTTTCAGTTACCGAGATTCATGCAGCCACACAACTCTTTCTCGAGGACATAAAAGTTGCAGATACAAGGTATATTGAGGTGTTCAAAGGTTATATAGATGGACATAAAGAGGTTGCTATCAAACGGTTCAGATGGACAGTTAGTGATTTTAGACGTTTCTGCAAAGAGATCACGATACTCGCTAGAACCAATCATCAGAACGTGGTGTCATTAGGAGGGTACTGTTACCACAAAGATGAGTCATGTTTGGTGTATGAGTACATGTCCAATGGTTCCCTCCATGATCATCTTTATAGCAATGACCCCTTACCACGGAAGCAAAGGATCCAAATCTGCATTGGTGCTGCCAGAGGATTGAACTACCTCCACACAGGTGTGGCGGGTCTAACAGTAGTCCACGGAGACGTGACGCCAACTACAATTCTGCTGGACGAGAACTGGGTACCTAAAATATCAGGACTTGGGTATTGCAACTACTCTGACTCCTACCATGCTGATAGTGGAAATGTCATTACAGGTACATATGTACATGGGTACTTTGATCCGGAGTACTTTATGTGGGGTCAATTCTCAGAAAAATCAGACGTATACTCAATAGGTGTGGTATTGTGGAAAGTATTAGTATCAGTAGTAGACTGGAAAATAGATATTTTGACCACTGGAAAATAGATATTTTGACCACTGGAAAATAGATATTTTGACCACTGGGTTAATAAGCAGCAGCATTAGAAACTCAACTCTTCATAAGATTATCCATCCACAATAAGTCTACTATCACATACAACCACTCACATACATATTTTGATGGTCCATGTGTAGAGCAAGCATTGTGGGCCATCAAAATATGTATGTGAGCGGTTGTATGTGATAGTAGACTTATTTTATCCATCCACGTCTTATGGGGAAAATAGCAGCGGAATGCTTGATTGAATTCGTGCATATTGCATTAAATTGCGTGTGTGATCAAGGATTTGAACGCCCACCAATGGCTGAGGTGGTGAAGAGGATTGAGTTTGCACTTGAATTGCAGGAGAAGGCAGAAGCTGCCACTCATCATTTTGATGGTAATAATAACACTCCTGCTGGTTCTGGATTCGAATTGGACAGCAATATCTATCCATATTTATCATACTGAAGAGGATTGAGTTTGCACTTGAATTGCAGGAGAAGGCAGAAGCTGCCACTCATCATTTTGATGGTAATAATAACACTCCTGCTGGTTCTGGATTCGAATTGGACAGCAATATCTATCCATATTTATCATACTGTGTTGATAAATTCTGGCCTGCTCCTGTTTCGGAGGTTTCAGATTCTGTACCTAATTTTGATTCTGATAGTATGGTCTTTCCCCGATGAAGCTTTTCATCGTTGACAAAGTCATTTATGTCCACTTCTTGATGGTGGATTTTTTTCCAATACTGCTTTAGTCATTCTTGTATGTTTCTCTCTCCCCCTTTATCTGTTGAATTGTCTGTTGGTCCTTGTGTCAGCCTGCACTTTTGGTGTTCATGGCAATGGGTTTCCTATATATATGTTGCTGCTAATAGATTAATGTTGTGAGCCGCTACCTACTTTGGACCTCTATTATTGTATAGCATGCCTTTTGTTCTAGGGAATACCTTACTTTCTCATTGTATTACTCTCTCTCTCTCTCTTCCAAAATATATAAAATCAATTTAAGTTTCTCAGATGTCATTTTGAGGCCATTAATTTTACATATGTTCACCGTAATGTTTATATGGTTGCTCATGATTTTGTTAAATTAACACAAAGATACGAGTTTTCTTTTCCTACTTATTCAAGCTTACTAATATTAAGTCTTTTAACCTTTTTTTTTTAAAAAAAAAGGAAAGAAAAAGAAAAGCCTCCAGTAGTAGACGATTTTTTTTTAAAATTTTTTATGTAATACTAAATTTTTTGATAACTAGTAGAAATATGATATGGGTTTAAAAATATTAATCGGCTAGAGGTATATTCACCGCACATGGGTTGGTGCCTGTAGGTGTCTCAAAGGAAAAAACTCTAATATAATATCTGACAAATTAGAAGTGTAAAACACAAAAACATAAATAAACACCAGGAAAAAAAACAAAGTATGCATCGTTCTTGATAAGTTTAAGGTAATACTGTTTTTTCATAAATTAGAAAACAGATTTAATTTACCCTTGCCACTCCCTAGTGTATTCCTCGGGATAGACTTAATTTCCAGCCATGTCAAGTATTTACAAGTTGCGTCTAACCCTTACGCTGTCAACCATTTGTCACGAAGCTCAGTGACCCAACCTTAACATTTTGAAGACAGTATATGAACCATAAGTTACAGTCTGTAGAACAAAGAACTACGCTTTAAATGGAATAACTGTCCAGGACAAGGCCAATTTTATCTAACAAACTTACAAGCCTTGTAAAGAATTTGGAATAGATTGAATGGAGAATTATTTAAGTTTCTTAATCTAACAACTAATTTATATGGTTGCTTCCTTGTGTTCCTACTAACAAACTTCAATCTGCTATGTCAATCTGCTATGTCCAGGAAGAAAGTTAAACTCCGAATTAGAAAGAGAGAGACCCAACATACGAACTCCAGTCCTAGATAGTTTATCGTCCATGAACTATGTCAAATTATCGATGTATACCATAACCGTGAACCTATCGTGTGTGAAGTGGGGCCTGAATCATCCAGATGCTGGACATCCAACAGAACTGACAGCTAATGCCCAAATAAAGATGATACTCAGATAGCAAAGTTGGTATCTTTATTCTCATAATGAAGCATTACAAACAAAAACAGCCAGCATGAAGTGATATAAGATAATTAGTAAAGTGAGGGGAAAGAGCCGTATTATGCAAGTGCGAGCAATGCTACCATTGCTAAGTGCAAAGAAGACTTTGATATGCTAATTAAAAGCTATTACATCAGTGATAGCGTGAACCGGTATCATGAACTCGGGACCCATGGTATTGACCTCTGGGTTCAAAACCATGATCCCTGTTACCCCTAAGAAGTTGCGCCCTCTCTCTGTAAGACTCGTACTGCTCCGTGCTGTAGCCTCGATGTTGTTCTTCAGCAGGAGTGAGAGTTGAAGGGTAGCCATGAGGATCACTATGACCCATTCCACTGTTGGGGTAGTGGTCCGTCAGTGTCTGCTGATACTGCTGTTGTCGTGCTTGAGATTCCCTCTTGAGGAACTCATCTCTTCGATTGGCATGTTGAGCTCGAAGTGCACCAAGCTGTTCTTGATACTGAGAATTGATTGTGTTTATGCTCTGGAATATCGGATGGAAACTTTGTATAAGGTACTGAAAATCAGGTCAGCCATTGTCTACTTGCCAAAAGAACTAAAAGGGAGTTTGTCTTTTGTTTTTATGTTGATTGTTCTTCAACTTCTTTCATCTATAATACAAGTACTTTTATTCGATCTTATTTAGTTGTAAACTTTCTTTTCATTCTTGTAATTTCATGAAAGTAAAAGTAGTTATTTTATTTGTGTTACTTGTTATGTTTGTTCTTATTGGATTCAGATTTCTAAATTGTTTTCCCGTTATTAGTTTTACACCTTTATTTAGTTTAGTTATTGTTTTCTTTACTTTTAATTTTAGTTACTCATCTTTTCCATCTTAGTTTCAAATTCGTCTCAAATATAAACTAAGGATCAAGAAATAAATTAGTCTATACGGGTTCAGCTCGTTTTCAATAGACACTGTTTACTTGCAGTAAATAAAAATTTCACATCAAGTTTTATTCACCTCAAGAGATCCAAGCTCATTAACAAATCATATACAAATGAAAACTATACTGAAAAATCATTATTGGATAACTAACCTCCCTATGTCTTGCATTTTCTGCATCCTCTGCATCAGTTTGCTCTTTAGCTAGTTTCATGATGTCATCCAGGAATCTTTGTTCAAGACCCTCAAAATTCTGCAACATGGGTTTATCCTCGTACCCAATGTCCATATCTTCTTCATGAGGCTGACATCTAGGATCATTGTTGCCTTGTTTCTGTAAAGCCATTCTTCGATCTGATCTTTGGCCCTGGTAATAGGATCTAGGTGCATCACCTCCTTGACCTATAACACAAGCAACCACACCTTAGTACATGCAGCAAGTTACCACAGTATGCGGATCAGCATAATTCACAAATCAAATAGAAATTATAGGGGGAAATTTAATTTTTGAAGCATACAATATTATGTAATGTAAGCCATGACATTACACCGGGTTAGCATGCCAGACAGCATCTTCTAAGCAACTGGTCTTACAAAACCACTTTATTGCAGACCAAGCTAAAATACAAATTAAGGGGCGTTCACAGCGACAGTTTATTCACATAAAACAAATTTACTTGAAGTAATGATAATATCCTTCTTTTAGAAATCTTCACTTATATCCAAGAAATAATTAGACAAGCATATATGATTGTAAACCTACAGTATGCCATGATCACAACGTTCAGTATCTTATTAATGTACTCTTTGACGTTCTTCGGATATTGTAAAAATATAACACTTGAAACAAATTATAATCCTTTGAGCCTAATAACTATCTGGCACAAGAGCATAGCAGATTCCACTGACGAGTCAGCAACAAGAAAATTAAAATTTCCTACAACTTGATATAATAAATAAATTTTGCTAAACAATTACCACAAAAAATATTATATCAATCAAGGGTAAGATCCTTTTTCTTGCTCGGCTTTGACACTTATGCCAGATACACTTCTACCATTATTAGTGCAGATATTAGTGACCCCATGTGGATGGTAATGTGGCAAAGTGGCAAATACAACAGATATGGAATATCATGTAATTCCTTTTGAGGGATAATGCCATTATTTTTCATTGCTGAAAGTTATGCAGAGGTTGTCACTGCTCCAATATGCTGTAAGAGCAATGGTACTCTCAGGAAAGATTATTTTAGTTCCTCTGAGAACCAGTCCTAAAAAAGAGTTATGACTACTTTAACTAAGCCTTTACCAACACTAAATTACAATTCATCTCTTTTCTCTTTCTTCTTATTAAGGAAGGGGGCAAGTTTAATGGCATCAAGGAAATCAAGTGGGCAGAAAGACAGAGGGAGTTATTTTTTAAGGAAGGGCAGGTTTAACAAAGTGGCCTCCCTGTATGAATGCATGAGAGAGAGAGAGAGAACAAATGGGAACATAATGTTAAAGATGTCTGCATGCAGTGGTTGAACATGGCTTTCTAAAAAGGTGAACACAAATCAAATGTCACGAAATAAATTAATATTTTGTAGAAAGACAGATAAAAAAAGAAGGCTGCAAGAGTATAGTAAATAAAACTTGCCTTCGTTAAAAATATGGGAAGATCCATCTCTTTCCCATCCCCATTGTCCATCCGCTCTTGAAGTCCCATATGGATGTTCCTTCTCAGAGATCATGGAGTCTGGCAGCCCTTGGTAACTATTAGATTTTTGTTCTATTCTCTGACCAGAAATATGCTGCATCTGGCCAGAAACATATGCATTCCCACCAGGACCACCATACTGTCCAGGCCGTCTCATATCTCTTTACGAAGAACAGAAAAACAGCAGACCTACAAACACAAAATCCACTCAAAAACTTAAAAGAAAATAAAAATAAAAAATATGGCCTTAATATTGTATAAGAAAAGAAGAGCCAATAATGCAACCCCTGCACTAGGACACAAAGTAATGGAGCAATACATAATAATGCACTTCCCCTGTTGATACCCTTCGTAGTAGGGTTGAGGCCATATAATAATCTGCCTCTAATAATCTCCAATTTAGTATATCCAACAATAATTTGGCAACGTTAATATATAAAGCAGCTTAGACTTGCATAATAATTCTCAAAAGCCACTCCCCCTCAAAAATATATTATCACAAGTCCCTCTTGGTTCAAAGGAATGCAGACCTTATTCCATTCAACAAGACAAAACTTTTCTTAAAAAACACGCTTGACCCATAGCCGCTACCCTTAGCGTAAACTAGATTTAACTACAGGGCACGCAATACCCCACCAACCACAAACATCAGGTAATCTCATAGTAAACTAGTTGGAGTATTGAACTCAACAAGACAAATACTTGGACTCCACTCCTTTCCATAGAAAATACGTTTCATTTACCAAGGCAGGTTTATTTCAGCAGGGGACAGGGGTAAGATAGATAAATAAAAGGTCGATAGGCCAGCAGAAGTCCTTTTAAATAAATATTGCTACATTCACCCTGCAACATTCTTTTAAAGTTTATTCCTCACCAATAACAGAAGTCCAATATAATAACCTGGGTCAAATCCCAATTCCGTAACAAATCTTGGGTCAAATCCCAAGTCCGAATCGAATCGAATTAAATTCATCCAAACAAGACCTTAAATCACTAACACAATAATATCTTCTAGGGTAATCTTAGCCCACCACAAGCTTAAAAGGTCATGACTGAAGGTATTATTATTAGTAACTTAATTACTTATATACTGTAACACTCCAGTCCCACATCGAAAGATATGAAAAAAAATTGTCTGTATATAAGGAAATAAATTACTAATAATAGTACATTCAATCATGACCTTTTGGGTGAGTTTTTGGTGGGCTAAGATAACTCAAGAAGATACTATTGGGCCAGTAGTTTAAGGTCTTATTTGGATGGATTTGATTCGATTCGGACTTGTCAGACTTGGGATTTGACACGAGAATTGTTCCGGACACGGGATTTGACCCGGGTTGTTACATATACAGACATATTTTTTTCACATGTTTCGATGTGAGACTGGGGTATTACAAATTACCCTGTTAAAATTTTTGAAGTCCCCCACTTAAATTTTTGAAGTCCTCAAAATAGATTATACACACGACCCACAAATTTTTGCCTCTCTAGCCATTGTGGAATAATACCGGCTTCGTGTCCCTACCTCTCTCCATTGTGGGATAATATCACCAGCCTTCGTGTCCCTATCTCTGGCAACCCGATCGGATAACCCGATCCAAACTTTCGAGAGTTAACTTTTGATACCATATGTAACGATCCGGGTCAAATCCCGAGTTCGGAACAAATCTTAGGTCAAATTCAAAGTTCAAATTGAATCAAATTCATCCAAACAAAGCATTAAACCACTAGCACAATAGTATCTTTTTGAATCATCTTAACCCACCACAAACTCATCCAAAAAGTTATAACTGAAGGTATTATTGTTAGTAACTTAATTTTTTATATACAGATAAATTTTTTCCACATACTTCGATGTGGGACTGGGGTATTACATCCAAGATATCTTGTGGAAACAACCCACGTGTTAATGCTAGTATGCTACCAAATCTGCCACTCGACTTCATCTACTGCGATTATCTCACCTTGATCCTTAAGTCTGAAATTGTCTTAAGACCCATCAAAGACACCCATACTGGACAAGGCTCCATACCACCGAAAACAATCGTGGCATAATCTGTGAGACACTGCTATAGGTAAAACTATCACCAATCAATCCCAAACAGCAAAACCATCCAAAATGCCACCAGTCTCTGCCCTCTCATAAGCTCACTAGATGCATGTATATAGTAGCACAACAAAGCAACAAAACTATGTAGCATATTACATGTTCTCACAACGTACACCCAATAAATTAAAAGTTCTAGTTTCCCAAATAAAAAGGAATTATCCTAAAACCTGAGGTAGTTTTAATGAATCAGTGCCAGACTAGATCATCTATAATGCTTCATAAGAGAATGACAAAACCTGAAACAATTAAAAAACTGTAATTTTAATGAGACTAGAATCAAGAGTGTGCAAAAGTATAAATGGCAGAGTATTAGGGAACCAAATTAGAAGTCAGTTATTGATAGATAATTGGTTGAATTTGAATGTTAGAACGCGCCCAGGATCTGTTATCGGTAGTTAAAAGAGTATTAGGTGCAAACTAACTTTGTAATCATTTTTAAGAAAGCCAGATATTTGATGTTTCCTTTTTCTCTCCATAGGTCTTCTTTTTCTATAACAATTTCCTTTCTTTTCTTTTATGCTACTGTGTGTGAGGTTTTACAAACCAAATCCTTCAGTAATGCAAGAAAGATTATTAAAATTCAACGATTTGAAACCTTAAACTTATCAATGGAGTTATGGAGATAAAAAAGAGATTTTTTAATACCTGGGGCTAAACAAAAATTGGTGAGAATTTGCAGAAACAAATGTAACCCAGAAAAATTAGACTAATGAAGATACAGTGCAAGTAAATTGCACAGAAATTACCTAAAATTGAACCCCTAATTGTTTTCGCCTTATTCCTCTGATGGATGAAGCAGGTCGGGTTGGCTAGAGCTTCAACTTTCGAGTGGGAAACGGGGAGGATTCACATTCGGCTCGGTAATGGATACTCCTATTAGATACGGGTCCGATTTGATGTGCGTCAGGCTAAGGGGTCCATTTAATAATTCCTGAATTGGACATTCTAGTATTTGTATGGAGTGGGCCAAATGGTTAACTTATCCGTATTGGTTTAATTTAGTCTGCATTAATATATTTTAATTTAACATTTTTAAACTTTGTTATAAATAAAAGTTATTTTATATAAGATTTCATTTGAAATAATTTAATTATTGATTTTGTTTATTTATTAATATGAAAATGTTAATCAAATTAACAATTTAAGTATTTATAAACAATATTGTTGGTTTTTGATTTTATGATGTTTTGAATGATGACTAATTTAAGTATATTAGACATGTACATAGTTCATGGTTTGTTATAATATTATAATTAATATGCATGAATTATGGTTGTAATTATGATAATATAATATGCATGAATATTGACAGTATATAATATTATAGTATATGCATGGATTGTGGGTGGACATTATGGTAACATATAGCAGTCCATATAAATCTATATTGCATGTTTGTTGTAGTCTCAATTGATTGACAGGTCAACTGATTAGTTGATTCAAATTTGATCTAGAAGCTTCAAAAGGTATATGCTCTAAATATAGTATATTGTTAACAAACCATATCTTTCGTATCCCTTCATATCAGATGATTGATATCATATCTTTTCGGTTGAGCTTATCAAGGAAACAATATATCTATTGATTTGGTCTGATTTATTGTGACTTGAGGATTTCATGGAATCGACCCTCTCATGGTAGTTGGAAGCTCTTACTTATATATATCTCTCTGGCACACTATTGGAAGACGTAACTTGAAAAGCTTTAATTAGTCTCATACGTTTTATTCAATAATGATTAAAGTTTCTTTCAAAGAACCCTTTTGTATTGTTCTTAAATTGTATTATCTTTGGAAATTTGATAGTCGAAATCAATATCCTTGTTCTTAGTTCTTGGTCTATCTAGAGTTGATAGGATCTGTTTGTAGACAAGCTTTCAAAGTCTGCGATGAAGATGAGGTCTCGATGGTGAGAAGGATTGCGAGAGTGCAAGAAGGGGCGATCGTGTCCAACGAAAAGCTTTCTCAAACAGGGGAGTTATATTGTATTTAATTAAGTTAAATTGAAATAAAAGAGTCTCCAATCCTAGTTGGGATTGGGCGTGGATTAGGCCACTAGATTAGAGGATAAGAAATTTGAACCACGTAAAAATCTTGGTGTGTGATTTTTACTTTTGTTTATCTCTTTAATCGCTATTCACGTTCATCTTCTTGTTATTCACGCCACTATCCAGACACTAAAAGCGCATGTGTCTAGTATGCGATAATAAAAACGAAGAACATAAGCTAAAGCAAACATTTCAGCAGGGCAATTTGTGTAGTATGCAGAATTATACCCGTAACAAAAAATTTCAAAAAGTTTTTACTATTTATCACTTTAAGCTTAAACGCCTATTCCCCCCCCCTCTGGTGCACACATATTAACCTGAATTACAAATATGATTCTCGTTATATATTGGGAAAGTTTTGTCTTCGACCTACTATATAAAACATATAGTTATATATTATTAACAATAATTATTCACGTCACTCACAATTTTTTGGGTTTATATTAAATCGAGAAATGAGTTTGATGGTGTCTATTTTTTTTTTATTTGATAGATTATGTACCTTTGTAAGGTATTCTTCCAATAATTCAAATCGAAGACATCACACTGGATAAATATTCACTTTTAAGTTGTCTCAATGGTGAAATTGTAGATATGCGAGACTCAAAATCTCACCCTAAAGAGATAGGTTCGAGTCATGGTTGTTATAAAATCATGAAAAGTAGTAGTAGAAGGGAAACGATTTAAATAGTAGTAGGATCGTACTTTGACTTTTTTTTACTAGTACAAGTTTCTCAACTAAATTAAAAAAAATTTAACTTTAAAACTCGAACCTTTTAATTTAATATGTATAGACTATGAATGAAATATATTTGACATTTAAAGATTGTTAATAGGTAATTCTTTCATTAATTAATTGAATTAGTTTATAGTATATAATTGGTGTTCAAGTTGATTGCTTGACACTTAGCATTAAATAGATGTGAAATTAGTAATTGATTTTTAAAAATATTAAATTTATTAATTATATATGTATGTAAATTTAATAAAAACTCTATTTTATGTGAAGATTATGGTCGAATACAACTAAAAATGTATCAATTAGTATGAGAATTTATATTTTAATTTTTTTAACAATTTAAATATGAGATGATACGGATATAAAACATTCTCATATTAAAATAATATATATATATATATATATATATATATATATATTTATTTTTTTTATTTTTGCACATAAACTTACGGTTCGATTCCAGTTTTAACAACCTTGGGTCGAGTCCTCTTCATCTTCATGGCATAATATTGAATCAACAATTTCATAAGAGATCCAAAAAGTAAATATAAAGTGGCAAGATATATCAGTTTCTCCGCTGCATTTCTTTTCCTTTCAAGTTTCAAACGTAAACCATCAACAACACGCCGCGGTGAAGAGCCATCTCATCGCCTTGATCCGCCGGAGTATTCCTTAATTTTGACCGGGGTCTTGCATGATAAGGCCTGAGATAAAGTTGGCGATTAGGTTAATGCTGTTCACTTCTATATACTCCACTATAAGGATATTATTTCTTAATTGTAGTTTATTTTCATTTATTTCCTGCTTCTTTCTTTCAAGCTCTTAGTTTTTGTATCCTGCAAATGCATGCTAGAAGCAAACAATTGAATGACTACTGATCACAGTTGATTGTAACAACTGAAGGGATATGTGCAATCTTGCCCCTGATTTGCAGTAACCCTTGCTTTAAAGTCATCTGGCATAATTGTTAACTTTCAATTCACGACAGTGACCCAGGTGTTTCAGACCTTCTGGAATCATTTTCAAGTTTTTGCAGGACCTAATCTCTAACTGTGTAAGAATTTTCAGGGATCCATCCTACACAATCCATTCTTCGAGTTCTTCTAGCTTCCAAAGTTTTAGGACTAAGCGAAGGGAATCCTCCTGAAGACCAAGCCGTGATCTTTCCGGTATAGGAGCCTGAGTATAAGTTCAGAATTCTCAAATGTGGAATCTTCTCTAACATCCGCATTGGGTCTACAGTTATCCCCGACACTGACAAAGTAATTTCAGTGAGGATTTTCGGTTGTTTATCAAAGAAAACTGGGTTGACCAACCTTCCAAGTAAATATATACTGGAAAGCTTGTAAAGGCCTGAAAAAGATTTCAAATAAAGTTGAGATTGGTCAATTTCACCTGCTGTGATAATGTTAGACGATATACCGGTCCTAACTTTCTAAGATTGATCAACCTGTTCAGGCCATCTTCAATTCGTGTTTCATCATCTACAAAATGCACCCCATAATGTTTGGATGTTGAAAAGGGAGCTAGAACCTTTCGGGGTCAGAATCCTACTAAGATAGTTCTCGCTCAAGTATAAATGTCTTAGTTGCTGCAACTTCCATACGGAACCAGGTAGGCTTCTTTCAAATCCAAAGTTTGAAGGTTCAACAATTTGCCTATTGATGCAGGAAGCAGCTCTGTATAAGTGCGTTAAAGGCCTAGATACCTCAACTGAGTTAGTTTTCTGATTGAATTTGGCAATTTTGGCCGAAATGTGCCTTCAAAATCAACTACCCGGACCATCTTAAAGCATTTCAAAAAGATGCCTCTATTAATGAAGTTGCCTATGTCTTGGTCCGGGTATAGGGTGACGTCCCCAAAATAGGTATCATCACAAATTCATTTGTCCGATACAATACATAAAGATGTAAACAATTACAACTTTATTATTACAATAGTAAAAGCTGTGAGTTTGAATACAAATATTATCTTCTAGACAATATCATACCCAAATAAATCCTCATCACATTTATTGATACATTATTTTACAAAAATGGTGAGGACTACTAAACAACTCTCTATAACCATCATTCCATACCCAGGCTGCATACTCATTACATTCTCGCCTCCACGAGAAGAAAATGGAACAAAAAAGAAAAGAGTGAGCTCAACTAGCCCAAGAAAAGAATATTATGACTAAGATAATATCTGAACAAATTATCGTTAGTCTCCAACAGAGGGAAAAATCTAATAGAATACAATAGACAACAAATTTTAAATCAATATTCATGGTGAAATAATAATTCATTAGAAGAGTTAAGTAGATAATGCAAACTACTATCTTCATGTATGAATTTAAAAGTTCATCGCCTATCTTTTATCCCCGTAACATCAATCAATATATATCTGAATCAAATATTCATCTTTGCACTACTAAAAGCCAAAGATATTCATCGATTAATCATGTTCATCTAAACACTGCTCATCTTTGCACTACTGCCAAAGATATTCATCGAAATCATTCATCTTTGCACTACTGTGCCAAAGATATTCAATAATGTCATCATTTAAGGCCGAGGATGATGAAAATATTTTTTAAAGAAACGAATCAGTGAAAACAAAATGACAAAGATTAAGGATTAAGGATTCGTACTTTGTTTTATCCATGTCCAAAAATACCTCAAAAATAATCATAGTGGTGTAAAATTCAAGAATGATCAAAACATGGATACAATCAAAGCTAGTATCCATAATAGATATTTTGGACGAAAAGGAAAAATTTTATTTTTCAATGAATAGTGCCTTATTCGTGAATAGTGCCGTATACGTGAATAGTGTCGTATAAGTGAATAGTAATCCCGGCACAACAAGTTCCAAATTTGATTAAAAGTTCAGATCAATATTTCGGCATAATGATATTGGAAGAATTAATATCATTTTTTTATAAAAAAAATAATATCCCTTACCTCGAAAGATTTATACTTCTAAATTTGAAACACCTGGATATAAAGCATGACTTGAACTTTTAGATCAGATAAAGAATACTCAAAGTATACTCAAAATACTCACAAAAATACGCTCGATAATATAGAGAGAAAACTTGATTTCTTCTGTGATTTTCAATTCTAACCTAAGCACCTTTATTTATAGGAAAATGCTTAGAAGAACACAAAAGCGAAAAAATTTATTAAAATATATTATTAATAATAAATTTCATACACCTCCTTGGAAAATCAGATTTCTAACATATCCCACATGCTCATCTTCTAGAAAAAGTGAGAAAAACGTTTTTATTAAAAAAATATTTAAAACTTCCAAAAATTAATTATTTTAGAGCTTGAACTTCAATAATTCATAATAAATAGCCCTTTTGTCGTAAAAATTGAATCTCATGACTTTTTATAGGAAATTCAATTCTCTACAACTTTACTGAGAAGAAAGTTTTTCCAAATTCCAAACAAAATTGACCGAAATCCATAAACAGACGATTTTACAAAAAGCTATAATCAAATTTCGATCAAGAAATGGGGTCCAATTGAGCATGTTTAACATGTTTTAAACATTTATTGCAACAAAAATACTCTTCCTCCTCAGATACTCATATATCCCACATTCGTTGTAAAAATATCACCATTATTATATTATTAAAATATAATAATATATATTTAAATGAATTATTTTATCGTAAAAAGATAAAATTTCAATTTTCAACAATTGTCACATTAAAAATTTTCTCCATCTATATCCACATAAAATCAATATTTTCCTCATCATATGAATCAATAATTAATTATTCACAAATAATATTACGTAATCACAATATTGACAACCAGGCGGCTTCACGGAAAGAGGGGGCTTTCTAATAAGAATTTCTCCTTCTTGCCAAGCAATTAGGTGACCAAACCTCTCCTTGGGCGAACTTTCTAGACATTGCCAATAATGTTATCCAATAATATTATTCAGATAATATGAATTATTGCTTCGATAATGAAAAAATACCGTGTAGTGACAATTATCAAAACAACGAAGAATATAAAATATCAACACGAAGAATTATTGAATCAATAAAATAAAATCTTTAAAGAAATTATCGTAACCATTATTGAGTAGTGCCTTCTTACGTAAGAATTAATAATTGGTGCAATCTGGTAATATTTCTTGTGTTTTAACCACCGAGTATTTTAACAGTATTAACGGTAACAACTACGCCGTTATTTTTAAACAACTTATATTTGTCGTTTTCTTCATCCAATCGATTTCCGTTATGGGGCCCACACATGGTCATTTAGCATCGCATTTAATATTCCCCAACAGTAAGAATATTCCACGACCAAACGAATATTCCCCGACAACAATGAATATTTTATAACCACTTGCTTATTTTGAAATATTTGTGTATTTTACCCATAACTATCCACATTAATCACATCAACCCTTACTATTTCAAAATAATAATTAAAGGAAATTAAATTTCATTTATTAAATATTTGGGGTCTTACATATAGGCCCTTCCCGGGAATCAAATGACAGGAATGAAAGGAGTCTCCCATAATGATGTTTAAAAGAAGGACATATGCTGTCATTCTGGTGAATATGTGAAACTGTCATCATTCTTATCAAGATGATCTGCTAATCAGAGGATTGTAGTAAATGCGTTAGATGCAACTCCTTGTAAGTTGATGTAGAGAAAGTTATCTTCCTCGGCTTTTGACAACATTTTATCTGTCAAGAGGTGGTTCATTCTACTTGTTTTCACTTTTCCATTGAGCTTCCATTTTGCTACTTGGATGTTTGGTTATAATTGTTCTGGTTGAGTAGCATGAACCACTCCTCTTGCGTTGCTCCTTTCTTGCAGATGAAATCTCCCCTCCAAAATTGCAAAAGGGAAAGCCATGCACTTCTTTAAAATTTCCCGTGCAAGTTGTTCCAGTTCCAAATCAATCTGAAAATCTTTTTTGGCATTGAACAGCTCCCATGCTTCTTCATCACTTAAGGCTCACTTTTCGTGAATATAACAATTTGGAGAAGCATTTACATGGCCCCTTCTGGTAGTGGTGATCAAGAGTCTACTCCCATTTGATGCGCCTGGAAATAATTCATGATGAAGAGTCCTCCAGGCTTAGATTGTTGGCACATCTTCGAGGATTATGAGATACCACTTATACCTCCACGAACGATGGAGCATGCATGTCCCTAAGTTTTTCCATCGACTCCTTTTCTACAAAGAAGCCAGCCTCAACTTGTTTTGCTATGCTAACCAGAACAGAAGTAAGCTCAAACTTGATAGGTAAAGTCACCCAAGCACGGCAAGGAAAATGATGAGCAATCACAGGATTGCAGTAAATCTTTCTTGCCAGAGTTGTGTTGCCAAAACTCTTTGGACCAACAATTTCTACAACTCCTAGCGCACCTTGACCTCCAATTAACCTCGACGTGACAACCTGCACATCTTCCTTATAACTATGTTTATGTAGCATCCTGGAACCTAATGTATTTCCACTTCATTGTTCTTGTCAACTAACTGTCAATAGAAGCTCTTTAGGACACTTTCCTTGTAACTATTTGAATTTGTACTTGGTTTCTAGTGCAAGTTCTTGGCTTTCTTTTATTTTGTTTGCTATGTTACCTAGGCAATGCTACTTGTAAACTTCGCACTGGCTAATTTTGTTTCTTTTGGTCTTAGGAAACTCGCACCGGCTAATTTTGTTTCTTTTAACATTTGTTAGAAATGTAGTAGCAGTGGTGAGATGATAATATTTAATCTACTTATAATATACTCCGTGTTTAAGATTATATATTACTAAAAATTTCTGGCATAAATTTCAATTTATAATAGAAGTGTATAGCATCATTTTGACTTATAAGTCAAAAATACATTAAGATAAGTTGGTGTTTGGTTATAAGTTATAGGGTTATTGACTTATTTTTACCCTTTCTTGTTAGGATAATACTATTTGCACCAACCAACTCTACACAAAAAGTTATGCACTAAGATTAAGGCTCGTAACAAACTGCCCAAGTTAAGGTTGAAAGTGGAGTCCGAAGTTTACTCTCTTTGGCAGGCAGTAAGCATCTATTGTCCACCTCGACACGTACTTGCTATGACTTTTCTTGACATATTGTTGATGTCCGTCCACCATGAGATGGAAAGTTGGAAAAATACCCGAAGCATCCTAATCCGTGTCTCATTTGTGTACATGGGGGAAGAGGGCCAGTCATACCAACTAAGTGGTTTCCCCTCTGTGTTCTGTATATATGTTTGTGAAAATGTGTAGGATTTTTTTTTTATCTTCTTGCTAATTCCTTTTGATATTTGTTGCTTTTGGAGGCAGAGATGGCTGCAGATTCTGCCTATAATAGCAAGAAAGCTTATATTAGCAAGACTCATGAAAGTTAAACACATGCTAATGTATGAGCCAGCAACAATAATACGTGGATTGAAAAGGGAATTTTTATGGACAGAAAGGCAACTTAGGCTGTGTTTCTAGCATTGTTAGAAGACAAGGAGGCTGCAAAAGGAAGCTGCTCGGAACTACAATTTGATCATGAATTTGATCTTGCCATCAACGCATCCAATGTTGATGATGATTTCATTCGCGAAAGAGAAGGCCAGACTGGTCATGTTTTTGATGATTTTTCTTCTTTACGCAAATTTAACAAGGGACTAAACAGGTTCAAAACCCGGTTGCATGATTTCTGTACAACACCAAGTATTTTAAGCCATGAGTACCCGGATTTGCTTGCAGCCTCATCAACAAATCAGAAAGAAGAAGAAGAAGAAGAAGAAAAAAAGAAGCTACCTGTAGTGGGCTTCGAGGTAGATGTGCAGATTCTGTCACGTGTACTAATTCATGATGAACACAAGGTGATTTTTATTGTTGGGAAAAAGGTATAGGGAAGACAACTCTTGCCATGGAAGTACATAACAATACTGTCCTAAATCATCATTTCTAAATCCAGGTTTGGGTGAATGTGTCTAAAGGATTTGAACGGAGGGATGTACTGCAGAACATAATGAAGGAAATTCCAGAGCAGTTCATGACCAGAAAAATTGGGAACTCATCCTCCACGCAAGAGCTGGCACAAGTGCTCCATCATGTCTTGAGCACCGCAAGGGAGAGGTGTCTCATAGTCTTGGATGGCTTGCACGCCCCAAAAGCTTGGAAAGCTCTCCGCGAAATATTGTCCCTAACATGGAGTAGAATCATGATCACAACTCTCTGCAGGGACTTGGTGAAAGTTGAGGAGAGCGGAGAGCAATTAGTTCATGAAATGAGGACATTGAGTGATCAAGAGGGCTGGGAGTTGTTCAATGCCAAGGTACATGTCCCAATTCAGTTGGAACAAGTTGGGGAAAAAATTGTGAGGAAGTGCAGTGGTTTCCCTTTAGAGATTTTGACAGTAGGAGATATACTGTCGCGAAGAGATGCAACTGTGGACCAATGGTTGAAAGTACTAAATGAATACGTCGATGCAAGGAAAAAGTTGGTGCTCAATATCAATGCAGCTGCTGATGTCTTACCACCAAACCTGAAGGACTGTCTGTTCTCTTTGGAACTTTTCCATGAAGAGGATGACATCCCTATGAGGCGGCTGATTGTATATTGGGTTGCTTGTGAAACAAGAAAGTGGCAGCAATGAAGCCCCAGAAGATCTTGCCGAGAAGTATTTGATGGGGTTCATACAGGATAACTTGATTCAAGAGCTAAATGGAAGCTCAATGGGAAACTCAAAACATGTCGAGTGAACTATTTCTTGAGGGATAGGTGGTTGGCAAAAGCAAAGAAAGATAAATTTCTTAATGACAACAAGAAAGCAGCTTCCCTTCAGTCATTCATTGGCACAGATCAGATCCTTCTATTTGGTAAGCATCTTAAGCGACATGACAACAGACAGAAAGCAGCTGCGGCAAAGTCATCCAGTGGCACAGATAAGATTCCTCGACTGGCTGATCATCTAAATTCCAAGGAAAAAAGCTTCTTGCATATTCATGGTAATGACAAAACTAGTAGTTCCTCTTTTAGACAATGTGTCGGTTGATACCCGTGAAGGGCCTGTACCTGGTGAAGATATAGGCAACTTTCTTCGTGGAGGCATTGCTGCCGGGTGCTTTAAATTGCTTCGAGTAGTTGATTTTGAAGGTGCATTCCGGCCTAAGTTACCTGATTCAATTGGAAAACTAACTCAGTTGAGGTATTTAGGCCTGTGGCGTACTTATTTAGAGGTGCTTCCTTCACCAATAGGCTAATTACTGAACCTTCAAACTTTGGACTTGAAGCACAGCTGTATCAAGAGCCTCCCTAGTTCCATATGGAAATTTTAGCAACTAAAACACCTATACTTGACTGAGTAAAATCTAGGCGCCAGCAAGAACTAGCTCACTTGTTGAAATGCAAACATTATGGGGTGCATTTGTCGATGAGGAGACTCATATAGAAGATAGCCTATACAGGTCGATTAATCTTATAAAGTTAGGATTGGCTGGCTTATAGATTAACATTGTCACAGCAGCAAGTATAGGCAGAATGGCTATCAAAACTCAAAAAGCTTGAATCCTTAAGGCTGACATCAATTGATGATATGGTTCAGCCTTCTAACCTTTACTTAAAACCTTTATCAGGCCTCAACAAACTTTCCAGCATATATTTGCTTGGAAAGTTGGACAATCCAGTTATCATGCACGAATTCCCTGTTAGCCTCACTGAAATAAGGAGTAATGTTATAGTATTTTTGTTAACGGTGCTTATCATTGCTTCACCCAAATAAAATAAATTGTAATAATTTCTGCAAGTCCTTATAACTAACATGTTTCTTTGAAATAGCCATTCATCATCTTCATTCTCTTGCTCTTAATAGAACTCAGTTATGCAGGAAAAACGGGGGAATACGGTACCATTTCAGTTCGTAAGGCTACCGCATGAAGCAGAGCACTAAACATCTCAGTGAGAGAGCATCAGTTTCTACTCGGCATATGGAATGGATTTTAAATTTTCGGTACAACCAAAAATTGCTGATAATGAAAGATATATAAAGAAAGATCTCCAGAGATTTTTTTCATTTATACCACTTCTGCCTGCCAACAAGAAACAGCGTACACGAGTTGATCAATCACCATACTGAAAAGCTTAAGAGAGATTATCCCATCAAGCATTATTACAATTTCAAAACAAGCAACATTTACTAATTGCTGTTATGGGAGTGACAGTTGCATTTGAAATTCTATAGGAGACTAATTCAAGAATACCTTCCTTCAGTCTTCAGTTTTGTTCTGCCACCATTCCAAAAACTTTACTTGTGCACCCATGGTATCCACCCTGTACAGTTGCAGGTAGTGATTTGCAATTTCCGCTCCAAATGTCCAACCAAACACAGCTCCTGCTCCAAAGGATAGTGCAGCACCTGCAAAATGGAAGGGATGAGTTGAATTCTATTACAACAAAAGTAAACTCCATCTATCTATTTACTTCCACCAAACCTACTCTTAACGATAATTATGTCAATATTTGGAACTACAAGATTTTTATTGGAAAAACACAAGCCAAAAGAATCAATCCAAGTTAAGAATAACATCACCGATATGTGAACGAATACATATACATATGTATGTATATATATATATATATATATATATATATATATATATATATATTCATTTTGCTACACCAGGGAAAGTCCTAAAATCCTAAAATGAAATCCTGATCACTTGGCCGAACAAACTCAGAATATACTCAAAAGGCTATCTTCTCAATCAAGATTCAATCCCCCAAAAAAATCGCTAGTAGTAACTGGGACATGAACCGTTCAAATGGCATTCCAGAAATGAGGGGATGAGGGGAGGGGGGAGGGGGAGGGGGGGAATATATTCAAATGCATTCCCAGTTAATTAACTGGTAACTTGGTAACTCCAGCAATATAACACTGCATATCAATGTTCAAACATCATTGCAATAAATTCTACTAAAAAGAAGAAAAATAAAAGGGTGTTATAAAATTATAACATATATTTATGGATGTCTAGATTTATATTTAATTGTAATGATCTTTGATATTTTGGAACTCCCAAGTTCATCAAGTAACTCCCATGTTCATTAAGTTTTAAACTCATTGACTTTTGAGTTTTGAAACTTCCAAGTCCATATATCTATAAATAAGAGCATTGTAATAGAGAATGGGATATATGAAAATATTATGAGACATGCCTCTTTTCTCTAATCATTTTGTTCTTAATTTTAGTAATCTTTTATAACACATTATCAGCACGAATTGCTTCTCACATTCGCCTTGAAGATAATCATATTTGATTTTAAGGAGAAGGTATATTTATCTATTATATATATATGGATACGCAAATTTTTTTTTAGTACAACATACTGCATGTTATTCCATTTATAATCTATTATTAGAGTTTGTTGTTCTTGGTTCTAGTATGCTAACGACTGTCATACTCATATGTAAGTCATCATCACACCACCCTCAAATTGTTTTGTTGTTATACGGCGTAATATCTAACCTCAATTATTGTGCAGTGTTTATTTTTATAAAAATGTATTGTAATTTTGCATTCCTTCCAATCTAAATAAATCAAAAGGGATCCGATAAAATACATGATGATTACATTTTTAGATATTTTCATATCTCAGCAGATAACAACTAGAAGATATAATTTTTGAAGGTACTTTCTAGTTTCCGTACTAAAACAATCTTTAAAAAAAATTGATATATTTCTAATGATTTTTGATATATTTCCTTTTGGCATGCATGGTAGCATATTTGATATATTTCTAATGATTTTTGATATATTTCCTTTTGGCATGCATGGTAGCATATTTGATATATTTCTAATGATCTTTTGATAAATTTTTGTATAAAGTTACAATGACAAATATGCTTAATAGTATTGGTTTGTTATTTTTAGTGGACAAATTTAGTTTCGTGTTTTACTGCATTTCTATAAATTGTTTTATTACAATTAAAACTGAACATATATAATTATCTAATTTGATGGGGAATATGTTTAGTTATTTAATATTTAAATCTTATAAATTTGAATTTGTTGCCCTTGATTTATATCGAGCAAGAATTATTTGTAATGGAATCTTGATGCTGAAATTCATATAAAGGCAAAGAACCTTGGAGATGCAATTATAGTTGACAATCATGCATCCCTGCAGGATCATGCAAAATTAATGATTTTTATTCGCTATCATCTCCATGAAAAATTAAAAGTTGAGTACATTACAAAGAAAATATACTCATTATCTTATGACATGATTTAAAGGAAAGATTTTAAAAGCTCATTATAATTGGTCGCACCTCAAGTTGCAAGATTTTAAAAGTGTTGAGTGAAAACACACGATGAAGACATGTTCGAGAAAATATTTATTATATTTCATGCCTCGAATATGCTCCCCGCAGAGCAATATCGAGAGCGTAAGTTTACAAAATATTCCCTGAAGTGATAAAGGAAATTATGTTTCCAGAAGTGAAATTATGTCTTCTAGTAGCTGTACAAAATAATGAGTTTTTGCTGAAAAATCAACAATCTCGCTCGACCGATTCTATTACATTCCCTGAAGTGAATGGAATCTCATTTAATAATCATAGAGGAAATTATGATTGTGGTTGTGGTAGTAGACGTGAAAGGAACAATCAATATAGAAAAGGAATGTACCTATCGTACTTCTAAACATTTGGTATATAGATTTGTACCAAGACTCCGTAAAAGAAAAGAAAATAGAATTGAAATAAACTTTCTTGTTCATAATGATCCTGAAGATCCCATGAATTATTTTGACTTTTCAAATGGAGTGGATATAACTAATATTGATATCTATGGTTTCCTTGATGATTCTTTATATTCTTCCGAGGGCGCGTAAATTTGCTCAAATTTTAAAGATATACGTTATAATGGTCATCCATTGAAGAACCAGAAGATTCTTCAATTTAAGGAATTCTCATATGCTGCTTGTTCTCAAGGCAAATTGGTCATCATCACTAGCTAAAATTGGGATTGAATCTCCAAAGTTTCTAAAACGTATTCAAGGAGATATGTGGGCCTATTCACCCACCAAGTGGACCATTTAAATATTTTATGGTTTTAATAGATGCATCTACAAGATGGTCACATGTGTGCTTATTATCAACTCGCAACTCAAGCGTTTATGTAGATTACTTCGTGCTCAAATTATTAGATTACGAGCACAATTTTGATCATACAATCAAGACTATTCGTCTTGACAATGTTAGGTGAATTTACATCCCAAACATTTAATGATTATTGCATGTCACTTGGGATAAATAATGAACATCATGTTGCCCGTGTTTATACTCGTAATGGTCTTCATTGAATCATTTATTAAACGCTCCAGCTAATTGCAAGACCATTGCTCATGAGAACAAAACTTCCTGTCTCTGTTTGTGGGCATGTTATTTTATTAAAGGCAGTGAAGAATTTCTTTATATTACTTCAATAGTATCAGGCCAGAAGCTCATATTAGAAAAGCTGTATATTTTCTCTTCTGGATTATATTATACTAAAATGAGAATAGTTGAAACAAATATTGTAATACACCAGAAGTGTTCGGATCCAAAGGTTTTTATGATTTGATATTCCAGGATCAATAATGTTGCGTTGAATTATTGAAAACTCCCATGAACATCCCGTAAGGAACCAGAAGATTCCTTTACTTGTTGATTATATCAAAGTAAATTAATTACCGATACATGCTTGGGGTTATGCTATTCATAACCTCAATACGTGATATTTTTAAGGTATAATTTGAGGATTGTTATTTTAATGAAAAAGTCTTCCCACCATTAGGGGGAGAAAAGTCGTTGCCTGAAGCACGACGTTAGATCGTTGCCTGAAGCACGACGGGAGATTAATTGGAATGTTTCGTTGCCTAAAGCACGACGTGAAATCGTTGCCTAAAGCACGATGGGAGATTAATTAGAATGTTTCAACGTTATTTAATCTTGATTCTCATACAAATCAATATGAACTAGAAGTTCAAAGGATTATTCATTTGCAATGACTTGCAAATCAATTACCAGAATTATTCACCGATAATAAGAAAAGAGTGATATCTCACATTTTAGCTGCTAATACTCTAGCAGAGATTGAAGTCCTCAGAGGACAATCGCTTAATCTGAAGAAAGAAATTGAATCAAAGTCACACTTGAAACATGGAAGAATGATCTATGTTAAAAAATAAAATTTTCCGTAAGAAGAAAGTACAAGAAAATAAGTTCCGTACTTATAAAGAGGCTATACCCATGAAACAAAGGCTACAAAATTTATTGATTTATCCAAAACTTATGAACAAAAATCTCCTGTAAATAAAACTCTTAAAGAGTTGTCCCCTGAAGAGGATGAGTTATCCCTTGAAGAGGATCAAGTACCTGAAAATAACGAGATCTCGATACATTATGTATATACATAAGACAGATATATTGGATAGAAATAAAATTGTTGTCGACAACATATTTTTATATAAAGTTATTCTTGATATTACCAGAAGTAATGATCATGAATATGAACCACAAATTGTTGATGAATGTAGAAATATTTGGCCAATGTGGAAAGAGGCGATTCAAGTAGAACTAAATTCACAAAGTAAACGTGAAGTTTTTGGACCTGTAGTCCGAACACCTAAAGGTCTGATGCCTGTTGAATACAAATGGGTATTTGTACGAAATAAGAAAAATGAAATTATATGGTACAAAGCGCGACTTGTAACACAAGGTTTCTCGCAGAGACCTGATATTAATTATGGAGAAACATATGCTACTGTAATGGACGCAATTACATTCAGATTTTTAATTAGCTTGGTAGCAAAAGAAAATTTGGATATGGGATTAATGAATGTTGTTACAACATATCTGTATGGATCATTAGATAATGATCATATATATATGAAAATCCCTGAAGGATATAAAATGCCTGAAGCATATAATTCTACATCTCGAAGTATGTATTCTATTAAGTTACAAAGATCTTTATATGAGTTAAAGCAATCCAAATGCATATTGTGGTATAATCGCCTGAGTAGATATCTTTTGAAAGAAGGATTTGGGAATAATCCAATTTGTGCATGCATTTTTATCAAAAGATCATAATATGAATTTGCTATTATTACTGTATTTATTGATGAAAGATCTTGCTCCAGAAGAGTTGACAAAAACAACAAATTTGAGATTAAAGATATTGGTAAGACAAATTTTTGTCTTGGCCTAAAAATTGAGCTATGGAATTCTTGTCCATCAATCAACATACACAGAAAAAGTCCTGAAGTAACTTTACATGGATAATGTTAATCCTTTAAGTACTCCAATGATAGATTGGTCACTTGATATCAAGAAAGATCTGTTTTGATCACAAGAAAATAATGAAGAAACTCTTGGTCCTGAAGTACCATATCTTTGTACAATTGGTGCTTTGATATATATTGCAAAATTTCTCAAGACCTGATATAGCATTTGCAGTTAACTTACAAGCAATATGGATCAAAACCACAGTTAGTTGGATCTGCTGATGCAGAGATTATCATAATTTATGAAGTAAGTTGTGAATGTATTTGGTTGAGATCAATAATTCAACATATTTGAGTGAACTGTGGATTATCATCAATCATATAACGATATTATATGAAGATAATGCCGCATGTATCACTCAAATTAGAGGATGTTATATCATGGGTGATAGAACCAAGCATATTGCACCAAAATTATTTTGAGCCCCAGAAGAATGGCGATACTGATATCAAGCATATATGATCATGTGATAATTTGGTTGATGGATTCATTAAGTCATTACCAACTATGATTTTGAAGAAGATGGTGCACAATATTGGCATGCTTCGACTTAATGATATTTTTACCATGAACAATGGAAATTCTATGTATTTATGAAAGGGAGTAAAAAGGATATGTGCTGATTGTACTCTTTTTCCTTCGCTAAGGTTTTTTTCCCACTGGGTTTTCCTTTGCAAGGTTTTAATGAGGCAATCCAAGGCACTAGAAGTTATACAAGAATATTGTACTATTTTTCTTAGCCAAAAATTTTTCCACTGGGTTTTTATTTGGTAAGGTTTTTAACGAGGAATATTCTTAAAAAATTGCTACAAAAGGACTTCATCCATTCTGTATGAAGACAATGTTGCATGTATAGCTCAATTAAAGGGAAGATATATCAAAGGAGATAGAAGAAAACATATCTCACCAAAATTCTTTTTCACAAATGACCTTGATAAGTGTGGTGACATTGATGTTCAACAAATTCGATCAAAAGATAATCTAGCAGATTTGTTCAGCAAAGCATTACCAACTACAATGTTTAAAGGATTGCGTCGCAATATTGGAGTGCGACAGCTGGAGGACTTAATGATACATTCATGAGGGGGAGGTTATACGCACTGCACTCTTTTTCCCTTAACCAAGGTTTTTTTTCCTATTGGATTTTTCCTGGTAAGGTTTTTAATGAGACAATTTTCTATGCGTATGGTTATACAATAGACATCCAAGGGGGAGTGTTATAAAATTATAACATATATTTATGGAGGTCTAGATTTATATTTAATTGTAATGATCTTTGATATTTTGGAACTCCCAAGTTCATCAAGTAACTCCCATGTTCATTAAGTTTTAAACTCATGACTTTTGAGTTTTGAAACTTCCAAGTCCATATATCTATAAATAAGAGCAGTGTAATAGAGAATGGGATATATGAAAATATTATGAGACATGCCTCTTTTCTCTAATCATTTTGTTCTTAATTTTAATAATCTTTTATAACAAAGGGCCATTAATTATCTGATAAGAGCTTAATAGGTCTGAATGGCCTCATATCTGATTCGGTCAGCCATTAAAACTGTTTGTTTGGATAAATATAGACCTAAATAGGGATGGAAACAGTCTGACCGAATAAGGCTGATTTATTTGGCTGATTCGGACAGTTGCTTGGCTGAATAACTTTTTACTTGCCTGCCCCTCCCAATAAAGAAAATTACTTGTAATGTCCAGATAGAATCTGTCATCTTCACACCGGAGTTATTAAAAGATCTCATTTTCATTCTCTCTCTTTATTCCTTCTCTCTCTTTACCAGAGCACTAATTGAAAACTTCAGATGAGAAGAATTATAGGAATTTATTACCACAGCACAGTTTATAGGAATTGATAGGAAGAGTTTGTGCTCATAGGTATTAATTGGAAGGGCTTGTGTTCTATGGTTGCAGTAAGGAATTGTAGAAATAAAGAATTACTAAAATATTAAGAAATAATGTAACAAGTAATTTATAATTACTATTTATCCTTTATAATTATCAAAAAAAATGTTCATAATTACCAAAAAAAGTGTTTGCTGGAAGGAAAAATCACAAGATAAGTCCTTGTTCATAAACACAGTAGAACATAATAGTGCCTCGAGAAGATCAATATAGGTTATTAAGTTTATAGGTATCAACCCTCAAGATAAGCTGACAAAAAACATAACCCATTACGCAGGCCAACAGCAAATCATACAATGAAGTAGAAATTTAGCTATCAACAGCGAGGCCGAATTGAGAAAGGATTGCAAGAATAGTGAACTTCAGAAGTTTAAATTAAAAGCAGGGTCTCAGTGAGCTTATCTCCTATTTGTATCATATTATGTTCACACTATCACATAACAGTCGAGCATGTTATGAAGTAGAATAATAGCCAGTGAAAAGATGCCACACTACCATGAGGACTCCTTGAATATTTCCAAGCAAAGCCTGCAGTTGAAACTGCTCCAATAAGACCTCCTACAGCACCAAACTTTGCAGCTTCTCTAGCAGTCTTCAGCTGCAAGTAGGAAAATAGTGAATAAGCACACCTATAGAACACTGAAATTAAAAATGATCTACAAGCAATAGAAACTTGAGAGAGAAATAATAGTATGTCTATGAATAACAGTCCAGTAAAGGTTCGATAAAACACAAGCTTAAAGAAGGGGGAAAATCAAAGATTTTGTTCTTTTCATAACGAGGTCCATCTGGAATTTTGAATACAAAGTTTACATGTTTAGTAGAGAAATATATAGTTATTTAGAAGTTCATTCACTCACAAGATAGTTCTATATCTTCTTTTATGTTTTCAAGCTAAAAATATCCTGGGTTCATTGTATCCAAAGTCCCAGAAATGGTTTTAGTCTCGGTCCACATTCTTCATGCACTAGTACATGAATGTACTTGAAGATTCATGTATTTGAAAGTAGTATGCACACAAACCAATCATATTTGATATGATAAAGCATATGCTTTGTAATAATCTTATTCATTTATTAATAAAAGAATTCATTTATTAAAGGTTTTTACTTTATCTACATAGTGTTGCTATATAATATGCGATAAACTTATACTTTTAAACAATGCTTTTAGAATCATGATGATGATTGACGAGTGGGTAAAATACCCATGATTTAAGTATCTTTAGATTTAATTATTTGCTTGCTTTAAAGTATTTTAGGATGTTTTTACTGGTTTAGTTTGTATTTTTGTAGGTTAGAGTAAAGGAGGGGTAAAATAGGGATTTCTGGAAAAAAAAGGGCAAACCTGTAATTTTCCAAACCAGACCAGCGCCGGGGAGCTGGGAGGCAGTATGTGTTGCTCGTTTTTGGTGCAAGGAAAGGAAAGGCAAGAAAAAAAAGAAGCTAATTTCTAATCAGAAAACGATTCTAATTGAAGGCTGACTTGAAGAAATCAAAAGCTATAAAAGGGATGAGGATATCCATAGAAAAGACACACAGATTATTTGAGACAGAGCTGGAGATTGAATTGAAGTTTGCAGAGGAGCACATAAAGATTGCAATTGAAGATTGAATACTGGAGCCCTACTTTGAGTTTTTATTCTTCTTCTCTATTTATAATTTATTTGAGATGTTTTCTATGGGATTTTTGGTTTTGATTTTCAGTATGAACTAACTTTTTAATTAAGGCTATAATGGAACCTTTTATGCTTATTAATTGATTATCCGTGTTAATCTAATTATTTATTCAATTGGAGTTGTCTATCATATTTTATGCTTATTGAATAATTATTTGGCCAATAATTACCATGTTATAATAGATGAATTCGGGAGATGAATTCTAAGGTTAGAAATGAATGTGATAGCATGTATTCTTAGTTATTTGTGCGAGTCTAGACACTCGAAATTTTGTTTTCCTGATACTAACCCTGCAGGAGGGCAAAAGTATCTTTTTACATCTCGGAGACAACCTCGAGAAGAGATAAAACAATCATCAACCACAGAGACAGCCCCGTGGAACATCAAATCAACCTTGGAAATCAACCCCAAGGAAAAGAAAAGTTGGCAGCAGTCAAACCCCGGAGACAGCCTCGAGGGACAACCAAAAGCCACTTCAACCCTGGAGATAACCCCGTGAGGGCAAAAAGGTCATTTTGACAAAAAACATCAACAACCACAGCACAGTTGCAGATAGGGTCACAAAAAGCCATTACAAGACTTCAGAGCGCAAACTATGCAAAAACAGCTCAACGGACTTCTTGCAAAGACCCGAAGATGCCAGTTTGGTCATGGACCCATCTTCCCTGATTCGAAAAAGAGCAAACCTTATGTCATTGCGTAGCTCTCGGAAAGAGCTTTCCGGAATGGTATGGCACATCTCCATGGAATTACCGGATTGCAAGTTACGGACGTTTCAGCAAATGCGTCGATCAAGGTAAACATCTTCGAGGTGGGACCCACTGGCATTTCCGCAGGTCTACCTGCGGAAGCCCGAGTCTATAAATATTAGACCCCCAACCAGCCATTTAGAGAGAGAAAAGGGCCCAGGAGAGAGAAATTTGAACCCTGCAGTGTCAAACAGCTCAAATCTTGCGTCTAAACCCTGTAAATCTCACTTGTAAACCCTCATATACATATAAACTTCAATATATCAAATTTTAACCGGTGGAAATCGAGTTTAAAGGTGTTTAAAGCCGTTCGTTAGCCTATCTCCTGCTATACTGTAAGATCTCTTCAGATCTGGGCTCGTTTACTGCTTTATTCTATATATAAGTGTTCTATATATATAGATATTGCCTGGTTGTGTTTAGATAGCGGTTTTAACCGTTCATTTCGTGTAAATAGTCAATATTTGAAATGTATTGACTAGATCTATACTAGATCTAGCTAGATCAAGCTTTTAACCGGTTCAAAAGTTGTAAAACTTGAGCCGTAGAGCTAGAATGGCTAAGAGATCTAGTTACTTTTAAATAATAGCAACCACATGACCCTAGATCTGTATCTAGAGGAAACTTGTTTACTCGCGTACAAGGATTTGATCAATAAATCCCTTGTTTAGCGAAGTTATAAGTTAGATGTATATATTGTGTTAAATATATGTCTTGCAAGCTTTCAAATACTGATATATGAGTCTAAGAACCACAGGGTTGACGATTCAATCAATGAATCAAGATCTGGTTCCCATAATGAACTTGTTTGAGTTGTACAGCCAGCTTGCAACCCCTTGTACACGTGTAACAAAGAGGGTCTTAAAGCGGGGATACGGATTTAAGCCCGAGTCCGACACTTGTATATATATTTATATATACAGTCGAAGATGCTTCACATCTTAAATAAAATCAAATCAAGCCGAATACGGAATAAAAGGAAGTATTAAATGCCTCAATTCTTATGCGAGCGAAAGGGTTTGGAAACAGCTTTTCAAAACTTCACTTTCATATGCTTGTTTAAAATTTTGAACTTTCCAATAATTCAAACCCCTTTGTATATAGGTCCAAAGAGGCATAGCACTACTTTCAAACCACTCAAGCACATTTATCTGCATCACACACATATCACATGCTTAGGGAATGAAAAAGTAGCAGTAATCGTGTTTCACGAAAGTCGGAGGGTGCCTAACACCTTCCCCTCGCTTAAGCAAGCCCCCGAACTCCATAAATCTCGGGTTCCAGATCAATTAAACAGAATCACATATTGGGTCATATTGCGAAAACCTTTCAAAACTCGGTTGAGTTGGTACAACCATTTGAACTCGTACCAACTGGCGACTCTGTCTAATTCGGTCCAATCATTAAAATCAATCTTTTCAAAATCCACATGTATGTCGGTCTTTCCAAAAATCTCACCTTTAAGAAATATAAAATCAAACATAGCGAGCATAAAGGGTAGAGAACGCGATAGGAAAAATTCCTGGCGTCGACAGTGAGATAAATAATTAGGGTTGTGAATTGGATAGGGATATCTCTTTTCACTTCATGTAAGAATTGGGAATTGATGTTTAATGAATTTGATTCTTTTGTTTTGAATAGGAATATCGCAAAATTAATTGAATTAGATATTTTTAATTGATCACTTGGTAAAGAGCTTATAAATAGTTTGAATTCCTGTTAACAACTCAAGTAGATTTAATAATTGGAGAAATTGGATAATTGATTTATATTACATAATTGGGAGTATTGTAGTCTTAAGCATTTAATATCTGAACCAATCTTTGTGTTAAAACTAGTTTAGTTTATTTAATTTAGTTTTAATTGAAAAATCACAAAATTTGGTTGTTTAAATAAAATTGGATTGATATAAAACTAGTAGTTGGGATTTATTAAATAAGATTCCTCGAGGGTACGACACTCTTCCTTATCACTTTATTACTTGTTGATCGTGTATACTTGCACATAATTGTTGATTGTGAAATCGGACAAGTTTTGGCGCCGTTGACGGGGAATATGAATTTAATATTTAATTCCATATTAGTTACAGTCAATTCGATTTTAATTTAAACTTTTTTTTTAATATTTTTTAATTGTTTGTTTCGTCTTGCAGGTTTTTTATCCGTGTATGCATACTAGATCCAATGATAAAGAGGAACTTTTGTCATACGCCGACGAGCCGACGATATCAAAAGGAAGTTCCGAAAACTGAGGTTATCTAGTGAGTCGGAAAATTCGAAAAGAGAACTGGCAGACGGAACTGAAAAATCCAGTAGTCATGATTGCAGAGGAACAAAAATCACTTGGGGATTACGTCTACAGTAACAAACATTCAATCTAGCATTCGGAGAACGGCGATCAATGCAAACAGTTTTGAGATTAAACCGGGGGCCATTCAAATGTTACAGAATTCAGTTCAATTTGGGGGTGGACCGAATGATGATCCTAATGAACACGTCTTGAGCTTTTTGGAGATTTGTGATATGTTCAAGTTCAACAATGTTACTCAGGAAGCAGTAAGGTTGAGATTGTTCTCGTTTACACTACGAGACAAAGCGAAAAGTTGGTCGCACTCCTTGCCGCCAAGTTTAATCACGGCTTGGGACGACTTAGCTCAAAAAAAATTGGCCAAGTTCTTTCTACCAGCAAAACGGCGAAACTAAAGAATGATATCCACACTTTCACCCAATTTGACTTGGAGACATTGTACGAGGCATGGGAAAGGTTCAAGGATTTGCTCCATAAGTGTCCACATCATGGGATCCCAAGATGGTTGCAAGTTCAAACGTTTTGTGATGGTTTGCATGGTCCTACAAGAGCTAGTATTGATGAAGCAGTTAGAGGTGCTATTATAGGAAAGAATTTTGATGACATTTACCAATTATTAGAGACAATGGCCAACAACAACTATCAGTGGTCGATGGTAAGGTTTAATCCACCAAAAACAGCAGGGAAGTTATTACAGGCCGCCGCAGCCGTATCAGAATGCTTATAATCTAGGGTGGAGGAATTATCTGGTTTCTCCTGGAGCAATAATCAGGCCCAAACTCTCCACAACCACAAAATCTACCCGGTTTTCAAAATCAAGTTCCACAACAGGCAGAGAGGAAACCGAACTTAGAAGAGGCGTTGGCGAAATTCATTGTAGCTACCGATAAAAGGGTAAATGAGCAGGATAAATTGTTGAGCTAGGTAGATTTGAATATAAAAAACCAAGATGTGTCGATCAAGAACTTGGAGAATCAGATGGGACAGTTAGCACATATATTGAACAGTCGTCCACAAGGAGCATTACTGAGTGATACCGAGATTAATCCGAGAGAAAATGAACACTGCAAAGTTGTGACTCTAAGAAGCGGAAAAGAGCTGCCAGATACAATTAGAGGGAAAGAAAAGCTAAATACTGTAATTGTGGAAGAAAGGGAAATCAAAGAGACAAATGAAGCTGCAGATTACAATAAGGTAAAGGATTCGGATTTGGAGGATAAGTCAACCGAGAACAAACAGTGTGGTGCCGCCAGTGCCATATCCTCAAAGATTTCAGAAATCCAAATTAGACAAACAATTATCTAGGTTCCTAGATGTTTTCAAAAAACTGCACATCAACATACCTTTTGCGGAAGCCTTGGAACAAATGTCTAGTTATGCCAAATTCATGAAGGAGGTTTTGTCTAAAAAGAGAAGATTGGGTGAATTGAGACAGTGGCATTAACCGAGGAATGTAGTGCTATCCTACAAAATAAGTTACCGTCGAAGTTGAAGGATCCAGGGAGTTTCACTATTTCATGCATGATCGGTAATCAGTTTTCTGAAAGAGTATTGTGTGATTTTGGGCTACTATCAATTTAATGTCGTTATCAGTCTACACTAAGCTGGGGTTAAACGCACCAAAACCGACAAACATCATCTTACAGTTGGCAGATAGGTCAGTTACGTATCCGAAGGGTATTGTGGAAGATATTTTGGTAAAGGTCGATAAATTCATCTTTCCGGCGGACTTCATCATTCTGGATTATGAGGAAGATAAGAAAATCTCAATCATTCTTGGTAGTCCGTACTTAAACATGCAGAAAGGTGAGTTGGCAATGTGAGTTCAAGATCAAGAAGTCACCTTTAATGTCTTTAAATCAATGAAGTTTTCAAAAGAAGGAGAAGAATGCTTGCGGATAGACTTAATTGATGAAGTAATGAATGAGAGGATCAGCGAAAGTTACTTTGAGGTTGTGGTTGGATGTCGGCATCATCTATCCGATTTCAGACAGTTCTTGGGTAAGTCCTATTGTGTGCCGAAAAAGGGGGAATAGATGTGGTTGAAAACGAGAATAACGAACTCATTCCTACTACAACAGTTACCGGTTGGAGAGTGTACATGGATTACCGCAAATTGAACAAAGCTAATCGCAAGGATCATTTTCTCTTGTCGTTCATTGATCAAATGTTGGATATATTAACTGGTCATCAATTTTATTGCCTCCTTGATGGTTATTCGGGATACAACCAAATTGCAATAGCGCCGGAGGATCAAGAGAAAACGACATTCACATGTCCTTATGGAACTTTTGCATTTTTGGCGGATGTCTTTTGATGGTAGAGCATAATTTGAAAGTCTTCATGGATGATTTTTATGTGTTTGGGGATAGCTTCGATCTTTGCCTCAACGATTTGATATTGGTTCTGAAAAGCTGTGTGGAGACAAATTTGGTGCTCAATTGGGAAAAGTGTCATTTCATGGTGCAGGAAGGCATAATTTTGGATCATAAAGTCTCCGCAACCGGCTTAATGGTAGATAAGACGAAGATAGAAACCATTGAAAAACTACCTCCGTCGACATCGGTGAAGGGAATAAGGAGCTTTCTCGGACACGCGGGTTTTTACCAGCGATTCATCAAGGATTTTTCTAAAATTTCAAAATCCTTGTGTTCGCTCCTTGAAAAAAATGTCACTTAAGATGGATCAATTGTGCATTGAGGCTTTCGAAGTGTTGAAAAAGAAGTTGGTCACCGCTCCAGTCATAGTTGCTCCCGATTAGACATTACCGTTTGAGTTAATGTGTGATGCTAGTGATTTTGCAATTGGTGCGGTCTTGGGACAACGTCGAGACAAGGTCTTTCACACCGTCTACTACTTAAGCAAAACATTGACGTATGCTCAGTTGAATTACACCACCACTGAAAAGGAATTACTTGCAGTATTGTTTGCCTTTGACAAGTTTCGAGCTTACTTGATTGGGACCAAGGTAATAGTATACACGGATCATTCAACCATCAAGTACCTCATTGCGAAGAAGGATGCAAAACCAAGGTTGATTCGATGGGTCCTTCTATTGCAATAATTCGATTTGGAGATCCATGATAGAAAGGGTACCGAAAATCAGGTGACGGATCATCTTTCTAGACTGAAAAATTTAGAAACTCGGAAAAGGAATGAAAGGGTAATCAATGAGTCGTTTCCGGATGAGCAACTGTTCAGAGTAATTACGAAAATCCTTGGTATGCGGACTACGTGAACTATCTAGTGAGTAATGTGCTTCCACCTGATTTGAATTCTCAACGGAAAAAGTTCATTCACGACGTCAAGTAGGGGTGCTCAAAAAATTCGGTTTTTTCGATTTTTTACCGAACCGGTTGAAACCGGTACCGGCGATATCGGTTTTTTTCGGTACCGGTTTTTTTATACTTTTCGGTAGCGGTAATGAAAATTTTGAATTCGGTAAATACCGAAAAACCGAAAAAAACCAAATTACTGAAAAGTTGAAAAGTTGAAGCTGACTATATGTGGCTTGGAAGGGTTTTGCTAACTGCTTTTACTAGTCATGTGCCTCTTGTTGGTTCTAATTCGTGCCAAGGTGCCGATGTTCTCTTAAATATCTTGGTATTGAAAATACATGAAAATCAAAATTAATTGAGTGGCATTTCTGGCTAATTAGAAACCCATACTATAACTAGTATTTTACATGATTAACAAATTGAGGCCAGTAGTGCATCTAAAGGCAATCATGAGTCAGATATTTAAGAGAAAAAACCGAAACCTGTTTATGTCGACTATGTATAAGAACTTAATAATAACGACCAATTAAAATATGATTTAATGCAAATAAGTTATAGTTTATTCCTAACTCCACATTATTTTAAGACATTAGATAATCATTTGAATATATTATAACTACAATAATATTATTTTGTTGGTATAGTATTATGTTATGGGTGTATCAATAAGGTTATTATCTTTATGAGACATTAAGTAACTATCTTCGACATTAATTTAAATGGTATAATATTAATAAGTATTGATTTCATAGCAAGAAACATAATACTATTTGACCATGATATTTAAGAATTAGTTTATTTATCAGCATGTTCTATTAATTCGTATGTGGCAACTTATGATAATTATTGCCACTAATAATTAATTAAATATTAATTATTAATATTAACACTAGTCATGTGAGTGTATTAATATATGTGACATATTGTATACACTATCTTCAGATAGTGTATTTGACTAGAGATTACTAGCATCGTAGGTCTTTATTTAATTATTACGGTATAACCGAAAACCGAACCGAAAAAACCGGTACCGATTTTGTACCGAACCGGTACCGAAACCGGTTATTCGTTCTTATTTTCTGGGTTTTCGGTTTTTTCGGTACCGGTTCAGTTTTTTACCGATGAGCACCCCTAACGTCAAGCAATATTTTTGGGATGAACCATTCATGTTCAAGACGTGCAAATCACATGATACGACAGTGTGTGCCACTTGAAAAAATGGAAAGTATTCTGAATCATTGTCACTCGTCTAATTATGGGGGACATTACGGAGGAGATAGAACTGCGGCAAAGTTTTACAATAAGGATTTTTCTGGCCGACATTGTTCAAACACGCCTACTTCTATGTTTTAAAGTGCGATCGATGCCAAAGGCTTGGGAATATTTCGAAAAAACATGAAATGCCCCTCAACACTACAAGTTGAGCTCTTTGACATATGGGGTATTGATTTTATGGGATCGTTTCCATCTTCTTTCAATAATCAATACATACTATTGGCCGTGGATTAAGTATCAAAATGGGTTGAAGCAACTGCATTACCCTCAAATCCACAAATGATGACAAAGTAGTACTACGATTCTTGAGGAAGAATATTGTCACCCGATTTGGAACGCCAAGAGCCATAATCAGTGACGAGGGCACTCATTTTTGCAATAAGCACTTCACCAAATTGTTGGCCAAATATGGGGTGAAACACAAGATTGCTACAACCTATCATCCTCAAACCAGTGGTCAAGCAGAAGTTTCAATCGAGAGGTGAAAAGAATTGTAGAAAAAGTTGTGAATCCATCTCGTAAAGATTTGACAATGCGATTAGATGATGCTTTATGGGCGTATCGAACCTACAAGAATCCTATCTAAGTGTCATCATACCGGATGGTTTATGGAAAAGTGTGTTATTTACCGGTAGAGCTTGAACACAATGCATATTGGGCCATTCGAAAGTTGAACTTTGATTTACAAGCATCAGATGAGAAAAGGTTGCTCCAATTGAACGAGATGGAGGAATTCTAACATCAAGCTTATGAGAACGCCAAGCTTTACAAGGAAAAGGTCAAAAGTGGCATGACAAGCAGATCCTGGACCGCAAATTCGAACAGGGATAAACGGTATTGCTATTCAATTCTAGGTTGTGTCTGTTCTCCGGAAAGCTGAAATCAAGGTGGTCTGGACATGATATTTCATACCCTTGCATGATATTTCAAGTGAAAAAGAAGAATACAACATGTCTGATAATACTTGGCAAGCAAAAGGGAATTACATGCAAGGCACGAGCGCCCTGGTGCCCACTTTTCATTCGGGGCGCTGGTCATGCGAGAGCTCCAGTTCCACTAGCGCCCTGGCGCTCTCATTCCTCTTCAACACAGCTTCCCGGCGCTTGGACCCATTTGAACCTACTGATCACTAGCGCCCCGGCGCTAGACATGGGTAAAGAAAAAAAAATTAGGGCTTTAGCCCGAGTCAGTCTACTCATCACATCAAGGTTCGAATTTGCACATCTCTCACAAAGGGTGTAAGCTAATTCATATCCGAACAAAGGTATGTTAATCTCAGTTATTAATTTCAATTTTTCAGAACATACAAAGTGGTATTGACTTCAAGGATTTTTTTTATTGTAGTTTTGAGTGTTATGTCAACTGAATTGGGTATGAAAGTGCTTGAATTTGGGGGTAATTGTTCGAGTCTCATAGGCAAACTTCAGTACTTTTTCAGTCGCCCATATGGTGTATGATGAAATTACTGTATGAATGTTTATTGTTGAACCTATGTACTCTTGGGCTCAGTCATGCGTTTAGCATTTGGATCTCAAACTTCAGTAATGTTTACACTCTTAACTTGGTTCATGTCTAACAAGTGAATCTAATTGGTAACTGTGGGAGTTTTCTGCAAACTGTCCAGCGCTATGTTAATGTGAACTTCATAAGTGGCCAAACTGAAATTTTTGAGCATCATAGTGTGGAATGTGAACTGAGTCGACTATGCTTTAGATGCTAAATGGTTATTGAGCCGAATTGTTCATTATGGGGCAATGTATGTGCCATTGTTTCTTTTGTGTTGCAACACTTCAACTGTCTGGAGTATATTGTCAAATTATTGTCGTTATGACTGAATTAGACAGTGTAAGGTCAGATTGGGTAGCATATGTGATCAATGGCCACATTCTTGCACAAAGGCTACAGCATGTTAACTTTGAATTGGCACCAAACCTCAAGGGGGTGTAACTTGCATAGCATGCTTACGTAAAGATGTTTCTTTGTCAGTTTTTGCATTCTATTACTTGAGCCAACTAGATATGATATGTTTTACTGATATGGCATGTCTTTTCTTCTAAGGTCAATTCAATGGCATCAAAAAGGCATCGTGGTGAAGGTTCATCCTCTACTCCTACGCCATTTGACAAAAAAGAGATTTGTGAGCGCCGAAGCACAAGAAAGATACAATCGGATGGCGACGCGAACTCTAATCCCAGAAAGAGGTTTAAGGCCGGATCAAACAAAAGATGGAGAGATAGTTGTCATGCTTGTCGAGTGTGACTGGTTCGACTTTACTGATCAACCTGAACCGGCAATTATCGCGGTGGTAAAGGAGTTTTATGCAAATGTTAAGGAACATTACTACTTCGGAGTGCAATGAGGGGAGACGTAGCCAATACACCAATTTTTTGAGTTAAGGGCCAGAGACTATGAACAAATCATTCGAGAATTGTGTCAGCCAGGGACTACGTGGACCACTCATGAGCGTGGGAGTAAGATTTTTCCCCACTCGCGCCTTAGCCGATATGGGAAGGCTTGGTACGCCTTCATATGTGCAAAGTTGATGCCATGTACGCATGTAAGCGATGTCACCAAAGAGAGGACTGTACTGCTATATTGTCTGGTAAAGGGTAAGGTAATGGATGTCGGTCTAATCATTCAAGCGTGCTAAGGGGGGTACCACTGGGGGCCTACCACACCCATCTCTCGTATGTGTTCTCTGTGCTAAAGCTGGGGTTAAATGGAAGAACGACGAGATGATTCAGCAACCTATGTCGGTGCTTTATCACAAGATGATAATGCGCTATAAGGTTTGGAATGGTGGCGAGAATCAACCAACCGGGTTAGGATTTATACTTCCACAGCCAGATCCACAGCAAGCACCTAATCCTACGGCTTCGGGTTCTTATCCTGCCGCTCCTCGCAGTGTAGTTTCAATGGAGGTCCAGCACGAGGTAGATGGGTGGTTTTACAACATTAAAGCGCAAAATGTTCGTTTGACCGAGCCACAAGACACCTTGTTTGTGTATACTGTCTCATTCAACACTGCTATGGTGAATATGTTTGCTCGGTTGAACCCTACAATGGATCCTAATCAGTTTCCTACCGCGCCCACCTTGCCTGTCTTTCCACCATCCGATCAAGAGATGAGCGAAGATGAGGAGGTCGCTCCCGACAAGTGACCACATCAGGGAAGTCCTTTGTTATTAATTGCTTTATTTTTCGCATAAGGACATTGCTCAATTTAAGTTCAGGAGTAGTTTTTTGTGCTCATAGTAGAATTGCATGCGCATGTAGGTTGTTTTGCATCTAGATTGTGTTACTTCATAGTATTGTGAACATGTGTTAGATTTTATTGTGTTTGCATTTGTTATATCTTGAGCATGATGAAGCATGAAACCATGTGTTGGCCAATGATAAAAACTTGGTGAATTGAGTTACAACTTGAATGAATGGGATAATGAAAACAAAGTTAGTTTGTGGGTATTATTGACTTGATTTATTGAAGAAAACCCTAATTTTTATTGCACAATGTCAAAATGTCGATTTAGCCTGAATTAGTTTAACTAAAAGAATTTGTGGCTTAGGACATATATAGATCACCCTCTATGGTTTAGTTTATTCCGAGTTTTGAAAATTATTTAGTCAAAAAAAATTGAAAAGCTGAAAAAAAAAAGGGGGGGAATAAATTTTGACTAGCTGTCTTTGTGGCCCCAGTTACTCAAATAAATAAAAGCCCTAAGGAGTGTCTCTACACTCAGCGCCCTAAAACCAAATGGTTTGGGAGTCGTTGGTCAAAAGTTCGCTACACGGGTAACTTTGAAAAGCCTAATAAAGATTAACATTCCACAAGTCAAAATAAATAAATAAATAAATATAAATAAACACTTGGCTAAGTTTAATTTTGTGGCATTTGCTATTCGGGTTATTAGATCCGTAGTGGTGTCTTAACACCTAGTATCCCAAAGCCGACTGATTTGGAGTAAAAGTTTTTGAAATAGGGGGTACCTAATCTATAGAGGGGCAATGAATTTCTTATATCTGAAAATATTTGTATTCGAGCTTCATGAATTTTCAAGTTTGATTGATTTGTGGTGAGATTGACATGTTGATACACACACTGTGAGTTAGAGATAGATTGAATTGATGACGTTTCAAGTTTAACTGATGTTTGAGTTTCAATATTCATTTGAGTTGAGTTAAAGATCTTTGAGGCCGATTGAGGTTTTGAATGGTGAATCATGCTTGAGTTGTTGTTCCATGTAGGAAGTTATTGCATTCATTTTGTTTAGAAGTGCATTGCTTGAGGACAAACAAGTATCTAGGTTTGGGGGTATTTGATGAGTGGGTAAAATACCTATGATTTAGGTATCTTTAGATTTAATTATTTGCTTGTTTTAAAGTATTTTAGGATGTTTTTATTGGTTTAGTTTGCATTTTTGCAGGTTAGAGTAAAGGAGGGGCAAAAAAAGGATTTTTGACAAAGCTGTAAATTTTCAAACCGATTGAATACATACCGCTACCGAAGGCAAGATGTGTTGCTCGTTTTTGGTGCAAGGAAAGGAAAGGCAAGAAAAGAAAAGCTAATTTCTGATTATCAGAAAAGGATTCTAATTTAAGGCTGACTTGAAGGGATCAAAAGCTATAAAAGGGATGAAAATATTCACACAGATTCTTTGAGACAGAGCTGGAGATTGAATTGGAGTTTGCTGAGCACTTAAGGATTACAATTGGAGATTGAAGATTGGGGCCCAACGAGTTTTTATTCTTATTCAATATTTGTAATTTATTTGAGATGTTTTCTATGGGATTTTTGGTTTCAATTTTCAGTATGAACTAACTTTTTAATTAAGGCTACAATTTAACCTTTTATGCTTATAGATTGATTATCCATGTTAATCCAATTATTTATTCAATTGGAGTTGTCTATCATATTTTATGCTTATTGAATAATTATTTATCCAATAATTACAATGTTACACTAGATGAATTCGGGAGATGAATTCTAGAGTTAGAACTAAATGTGATAGCATGTATTCTTAGTTATTTGTGTGAGATAAATAATTAGGGTTGTGAATTGAATAGGGATATGATTTTTGGTTGTTTAAATAAAATTGGATTGATATAAAATTAGTAGTTGGGATTTATTAAATAGGATTACTCATGGGTACGACATTATTCCTTATCACTTTATTACTTGTTGATCGTGTATACTTGCACGTAATTGTTGATTGTGAAATCGGAAAACAATGATCATGCTAATGATATCTAAATTCTTAAATAGCTTAAAACTAAAATAGTTCTCAATCGTTGGATAACTAAAAAGGGAATTAGTAAATCCGGATTGATCGGTACATACGTTGCTTGCTCTTAGGAAGAGAATGATTGATCTCATAATCATTTGTGTGGAGATACTAAAACAAGTATGTAGGTGCTTATTGGAGAATAAGTTCACTGAACGTGGCTCGATAAGGAATAACTAATGGAGTTTTACTTTCCTGTCAATAAGAATTCATGTAATGATAGTAGTACAAGTGATCCTTAGACTTGAACTTGTGTATGATGAGGTATACTTTGACATCTCTTAAAACGAGTATATCAAAGGGTATGCTTGGGTATAATAAATTGTACATGGAGGTAATCTACCATTTCTAGTAAAATGAGAGAATGTCCTATGTGATTTGATAAATGACAACTCAGAAATCATTGGTCAAGGTAGAATAAAATTAAAAAGGAGTTTCTAATTTGCATTACTTAGAGTAGTGCATTTGAGAATCGAATAGAATTAAATAAAATAAGACTTGACAGTAATTTCATGTCTTATATTTAATTAGGACATTATACGGTGGAATGATTGAATTGTACGGTAACTATTAACTCAAATGTTCTTTTATAATTAATGTTGAAATCTATATTATCTGGAAAGTCATTCATCGCCAAGGGGACTTACCCTTTTTTGTATAACAAATGTTATTTATTTAAATGAATTAAATAGTTTAATTTATTTATTTAAATAAGATTAGAATTGTTCTAATTAATTTATTCACAACCGGTTTAATAAAAGGTCACACAATAAAAGAAAATATTTATTTAAGAAGCATATGGCATAATAGTAATAATAAGTTAAGTGTATTTAATTTAATCTATGGTGATAGAATAAATTAAATAGTTTAATATTATTATTTAATATTTTGAAAATATTAAATATAAATTAATAAGAGGAGTCTTATTATTATTACAATTATTATTATTTAATTCCTAAAGGAGTTTTAGAATTAATTAATAAAACTACTCTCATTAGTTTCTAATTGGAGTAGGAATATAATTAATTAAAAGAGTTTAATTAATTAAAACAAAACCCTCTTCCTAAATAGTTTAGGAGGGTTGCCTACATCTATAAGTAAAAAAGTCTTATTATGGATTAGGGTTACACTAACAATTTCAATAGTTGAGAGAGTACGTATAATTTTATAGAGATAGAATATACGGTTTTGCCAAACATCCATCTTCTTGAATAACTATTCTTCTTTGGTGGATCACCTCTAGAGGCCAAACACTTGGGTGGCTAATGTTAATCAAAGGAAGGAATCAAACTCGGTAAATTCAAGGAGAGCACGAAGGACTTATAGTTGAACTTGTACCTGAGCAAGCTAGTTTCTACAAGGTATTAATCTGATATCCATCTCTTTCTTATTGATTGATAATTGAGCACAAAGTATGAACATGGTGATGGCTTGATTTTATCGCGCTTCCGCTACGTTTATGTAATTTGATTGCATGATCGCGTTATATACAAACCTAACAGTATTGATACATGAATGAAGTCTAGAAGTTCCCTCGAGTTCTATAAATACGTGTGTATTTGAGTCAGAGTTACCACGGAACTCTTATTACCTTGCATTCCGCGTACTAGGTACTATCGTTCCGAATTGTGATACGAGAACTAGATACCTTGTGCATTCGTACCTCGTACCCGATTTCCTTCCACATACCCACTTTATCAATGTTCCTAATAACCTTTAGATGAGCCATATGAAGGCAGAGAAAGTGAACTAATAGACAATTCTATCAGATGTTCAAGATGTGTGATGCATATTCTCTTGGGCTTGAGTTCTAATAATGCATGAAGCCTATTTTATCCTTTTCCCTTTTCCCTTTTCCCTTTTCTTTATCTTTCTTTCATTTGTTTCTCTATCATAAGTTTTTCCTAGTTATGTCGTAAGCCGTATACTTTAAGCAATGATTGAACAATGCTGCACCAGAACTGATATCAGACTGAGCAAGGCAAAACAATGAGTACTCATGGCGGAAGACACTTTCGAGGAAGACTCATGGTTATGAATGAGATGTACTGTCGTTGCAGTTAGTAGAACAGGTTACTAGTCTAAATAATAGTATTGTAAATCTAGAAGCAAAGGTTACTCAATCCAAAGCGCAAGTTACTCGATTAGACAAAGGAATCAAAGGTATTTCTTCCAGCATATACAACAATGTCAACGATCAGAATCATTTACATCCTAACCGTCAACTGAAAGCACTACACCATAACTTCAGTGAAACAAGCTGGTAGTCAGCTTCCAAATGAAGTAAGAAAAGATGATGAGCCTGAATCACCTATGTCCGTCGCAAATATTTAAAAGTTAATAAAATTGATTGTTCCGAAAGTCCAGTTGACTGACATAGAGAATGAATCTGCAGCTAGTCTAAACATTTGTGTGCCTTTAGAAATGCCTAACAAGTGTCTAGGACTCCAGAATGGAAAAAATCTGTGCAAACGACACAACCTGAACCTTCTCTATTATAGTCACTAAAATCAAACAAAGGCAAAATGAGTAATAATATTTCAAATTAGCAAAGGTAAAAGAAAACTGAGCTAAATAGAGGCATAGATGTACACAAGCATGCACGCAAATACACACAAACACACAGAAGAGATAGAGGAATAATTACAGCAGGGCCATGAACTGGATCAGAGGCGATAAATTCCTCAACATCAGAGGCAGACCAGGAAGGGAGGGGTTGCTCACGCCCTTTGATGAACCTGGAATAGTTGTCCAGTATTGAAAACCTATCGCTCCAGAACTCTTTGTATCCTTCCCAGTGCCTCCTAAAGAACGAAGATGATGAAGAATCACCAGTTTCTCCCATTCTTCTTGTTTCTCTAAAACACGAGTTCACAGCTCAATATTCACTCCTATCACTTACATATATATAAACTATAAACATAAATGTACACAGAGGGGAGAGAGACAGAGAGAGAGAGGAAACGCTGACTTTAATAAGATATATGCATAAAAAAAGCTAAAGAGCTATTTGATAATGTTGAGTGTTTTCAGTTATGCTAAAATTTGATACTGTAACTCTGTAAGTTCTAAGTTTTAATAATCTATGGAAAATAGCTCAGTAAAATAATTACTAGATTGTTCAGATTATTAGAGGTGAAATGCTTTAGATTTAATGCTATGATTTCCAATTGAATATTTGAATCAAATTTGAACATGATAATAAGTACAACTTTATCTAACCAGAAGAAACCTGTTCTCTCTCTCATTTCAAAAAGAGTTTTCTGTACATAGAAACATTTATTATGGAAACAGATGCTAACAAAAAGAATCTAAGGACAGGTTCTTTCTTTATTCTTTTTTTATAGAAAAATTATGGGAACTGCAGAATCATGGGATATTGGGATCTGAAACCCCACTATTTCAAAATGTTATTGGTATATTTTTAAGGAATTACAAATGGAATTGCAGAATCACGGAAACTAAAAACCCTGATTGCTCAAGGATATTTCAACTACTAAATTGAACAGAACAAAAAAACAATAAGATGTTTATTAGCCAAAATGGTTAGAAACTGTCATTAACTTTATACAATAAAAAAAAATCAGAATCTCACAAAAAAAATGGTGAAACAAGAGATGGAGGAAATGCAGTTTCCGACGGGGAGTCTGAACAGAAATTATAAAGAGTAAAAGAGTTCGAGTGAGAGAGAGAAATTTGGATCATCAGAAATCTCCATATCATAGAATTCGAAATCAAAGCTAAAAGCTATGCAACCCCTAACATCACAGACCAACAAGTAAATCAATCTCACAGAAAACTCCAATCAATTTTCTAAAGCTCCAATATAATATATCAGATGGGATAGTAACAGATACGTATATAGAAAGAACCTGGTTTTGAAAGAACTCAGATCTCGTCTCTTCTTGTTCTTCTTCGCGGCGTTCTTGCTCAATAAATTTCAGAAAGTCTCGAGTATTATTAGAAAGAGGGGAAAAATATGTTACTCTATAATTTTATTTTATTTTTTGTTTTATGAATAGTTATAATATGGATGTCGATTCATTTTCTATAACCTACATATTAGAGCTATTCATTCTTCCTATTTAAGTTTGTATTTTTTTCATCTTTTATCTTTGTATTTATAATGCCTATAAATAGAGGTTCACTATCATGTATTTTTGATGACTTGAAGAATATTACAAAATCTCACTTCTTATATATAATCTTCTTATGCTCTCTCTAAAATTATAATAGGTTATCAGCACGAATTGCTCATTATTTTTATCTTGAAGATAATTATATTTTGTTTGTAGCGTAAGAAGAATACAGTTATGCATTTCGATGTAAAGGGTTTAACGATTTTGATAGTTTATACATGGTGTTATCATGTGATTATTTTGAAATGTTCTATGACATGGTTCTTTGATCATTAATCGTGCACATGTCATTTCATAGTATTACGATGTTACATTACTATTCTTGATGCACACGTTGGAAAACAGTTACTAGATGTGTTTGTTTAAATTTCACACTAATGCAGCTGAGAGTACACATGTAAAATCTCAAACTGTTAATTGCTTTATTTTGTGCATGTTTTTGTTGCATTATGTTTATTACTTTGTTGTACTTACATTTCAGTATATGTGTATAGCTTAGAGAAAGCAAACATGGTTATTTACGTTATAAAGTTAGCATATACATTTATCTCATGTTTATTTTCTTTGTACTAATCATTATTTCTTACAGATTGTTTTGAATTCATATATCAATTAGCATATCATATTTTGTCATAACAAAAAATAATTTTTTTATTGACACAACTATACTATATTAATTATCAAAGAGGTTACAACTATTCGACAAATTATTGTGCTTAAAGTATTATGTTAATTATGTTGTGTATTTAATTTATTTTTAGAATATTTTCTTCTAACTTGTTAATCATATTTGTGATAGTTCATAATGTCAAACATTGCTAAACTCGAATTTGTGGCTCTTGACATTACTGGAAAGAATTATTTATCATGGGTGTTAGGTGCTGAAATTCATCTAGATGCAAAAGGTTTTGGTGATACTATCAAAGAAGGAAACAAAACATCTAGTCAAGATAAGGCCAAAGCGATGATATTTCTTCGTCATCACCTCCACGAGGGACTTAAAATTGAATATTTGACTGTTAAAGATCCACTTATCCTTTGGAACAATCTAAAGGAAAGATACGACCACCAGAAAACTATAATACTTCCTAAAGCTCGTTATGATTGGATGCATCTAAGATTACAAGATTTTAAATCTGTAAGTGATTATAACTCAGCTATGTTTAAGATCAGTTCTAAATTACAATTGTGTGGAAAAAAGATCACTGATGCAGATATGTTAGAAAAAATATTCTCCACCTTTCACGCATCTAATATGCTCTTGCAGCAACAATATCGTGAAAAGGGCTTTAAGAAATACTCTGAACTGATTTCATGCCTCCTTGTGGCTTTGAAAAAAAAATGAACTATTGATGAAAAATCATGAGGCCCGTCCAACTGGATCTGCTCCATTCCCTGCAGTGAATGCCGTAACATATAATGGAAAAAACAGAGGTCGCGCCAGTAGTCGTGGACGTGGTCATGGACGCGGACATGGACGTGGTCGAAATAATCATCGTGGTGGTCATTTCTCAAACACATATACCCACCAGAAGTGAGAATATAAGGATGGAAAACGCGAAAAAGGTGATAAAGATAAAAATACCACGGAGAATTTGTGTTATCGTTATGGAGGTAAAGGCCATTGGTCTCGTACTTGTTGTACACCAAAGACTCTTGTTGAGCTCTATCAACAATCACTAAAAGATAAAGGGAAGAAGATAGAGACAAATTTTGCTAGTGAGGATGAAAAAGATGAGACAAATCTCAATTTTTCTAGTAAGGATGTAAAAGATGAGTCAAATCTTGATTCTGGAAATGATGATTTTAATTATGGTTGTGTTGATACCACTCATCTAGATGTTACTGATTTTTTCTCAAATCCTGAAGAAAAAATTGACTTCTTGTTTGGTGATGAGAGTGTCCAAATATAAAATTTTTAGATGATGCTTTGATGTTATTGGACTTTATTTTATGCATTAATAAAATTCTAATTATTATGTTTTTATCATGTTTAACTGTTTTCTTATGATTCGTTATATATGGGATATTTTATTAATCTAATTACATATTTCTTATTTTCATTGAATAACATAGATACTCTCTTGATTCGATTTGCAATGAATGGTGGAGATATATGTCTACAGACAAATACCACTACGCATTAATTTATTACGAATAAGAAATATTTTTCTTCTTTCATAATGCAAAAGGCCAATGTTAAGTACTATCTACCGGTAGTGTAAAATTGATAAAAGGCTCTTAAGAGCTAACATTTTCTTGCGGAGGAACAAAATTTGAAATTGATGAAGCATTATACTCTCCCGTGTCTCAAAGAAATTTATTGAGTTTTAAGGATATCCGCCGAAATGGGTATCATATTGAGACAACATGTGAAGGAAAGATTGAGTATCTTCACATTACGAGTATAATCTCGAGTAATAAAAGTGTATTAGAAAAATTACCAGCTTTTTCCTCTGGTTTGTACTACACGAGAATTAGAACAATTGAAACAAATGTGGTTGTTAATAAAAAGCTAACGAATCATAATAACTTTGTTGTTTGGCATGAACGGTTAGGCCATCCTGGATCGACGATGATGCGAAGAATAATTGAGAATTCATGTGGACATCCATTGGAGAACTAGCGATTCTTCAATCGAATGATTTCCCATGTCTTTGCTTTGTTTTCAAGGCAAGTTAATTGTTAAACCATCACCGGCCAAGATAGGGATCAATCCTTTTTTTCCGAACGCGAATACAAGGTGATATATGTGGACCAATTCATCCACCATGTGGACCTTTTAGATATTTTATAGTTTTAATTGATGCATCAACAAGGTGGTCACATGTATCTCTATTATCAACTCGCAACCTGGCGTTTGCGAGGTTACTTGCTCAATTAATCAGATTACGAACACATTTTCCAGATTATCCCATCAAGAAAATTTGTATTGACAATGCTGGTGAATTTACTTCCCAAACTTTCAATGATTATTGTATGTCTATTGGGATAAGTGTTGAACATCCTGTAGCACATGTTCACACGCAAAATGGCCTTGCAAAATCATTGATTAAGCGTCTTCAATTGATTGCAAGACCATTACTAATGAGATCAAAACTTCCAATTTTTGCTTGGGGTCATGTTATTTTACATGCGGCAACACTAATTCGCATCAGACCAACAAGTTATCATAAGTACTCCCCTTTACAATTGGTTTTTGGTCAGGAACCAAATAATTCTCATCTAAGAATTTTTGGTTGTGTTGTATATGTTCCAATTCCTCCACCACAACGTACTACGATGGGACCTCAAAGGAGGTTAAGAATATATGTTGGATATGAATCCCCATCTATAATTAAATATTTAGAACCATCAACAGGGGATTTATTTACAACTAGATTTGCTGATTGTCATTTTGATGAATCAGTCTTCCCAACATTAGGGGGAGAAAATAGCAAAATGGAAAAAGAGATAAAATTTGGAATGAATTATCATTGTCTCATTTTGATCCTCAGACAAAACAATGTGAACTAGAAGTTCAAAAGATAATTCATTTACAAAGTTTAGCAAATCAATTGCGAGACGCATTTTCTGACCCAAAGAGTGTAACAAAGTCACATATACCAATTTGTTAATGCTCCAATTAAAATTGATGTCCCAATGAGGACAACCTCTTATCGCCAATGAATCTAAAAGACACGCTTGAAGCGTGGTAGACACGATCGGTTCCAAAGATAAGAATCCTCGTATGAGAAAAGGAACAAAGATTCAAGATGGTCATGACGAGAAATGGTAACTCTAGAAGAGTCTACGGAAAAACCTCTAGACATGACTAATATTATTACAGTTCCAAAAGACAATCAGTACACAAATCATTGAAAATGAAGAGATCTCGATAAATTATGTCATGTCCAGAAAAATATGGAACCGAAATAAAATTGATGTCGATAATGTTTTTTCATACAATATAGCGCTAGATGTTATAAAAGATGACGAGGATCTTGAACCAAGGTCTATTGACGAATGCATGCATAGAATTAATTGGCCAAAATGGAAAGACGCAATTGAGGCAGAATTGAAATCTCTTGAAAAGAGAAATATTTTTGGACCAGTAGTCCGTACACCTAATGGTGTAAAACCAGTGGGGTACAAATGGGTTTTTGTTCGAAAACAAAATGAAAAGGGTGAAATTGATGATCTAAATATCATTGGAACTCCTGAAGAGATTTCAAAGGTAATAGAGTACTTGAAAAGAGAATTTGAAATGAAAGATCTTGGAAAACAAAATTTTGTCTTGGGTTACATATAGAGCATTTAAAGAACGGAATTCTTGTGCATCAAACATCTTATATAGAGAAGGTGTTAAAACGGTTTTATATGGACAAAGCACATCCGTTGAGCACCCCAATGGTTGTGAGGTCACTTGATGTAAATAAAGACCCTTTCCGACCTCGAGAAAATGATGAGGAGATTCTTGGTCCTGAAGTACCATACTTGAGTGCAATTGGAGCACTAATGTATCTTGCTAGTCATACACGACCTGATATATCATTCTCTGTCAACTTATTAGCAAGATATAGCTCTTGTCCAACCCGAAGGCATTGGAATGAGATTAAACATATACTTCGTTACCTACAAGGTACAAAGGATATGGGTTTGTATTTTCCTAACCAACCCAAAATGATTTGGTGGTTTTTGCGATCACGGGGTATGTAAGACCCCAACTTATTATTTAATGAAATTAAATTTCCTCTATTTATTATCTTGAAATAGTAAGGGTTGATTTGATTAATGTGGTAAGTTATGGGTAAAATCTTAATTATTTCAAACAATGAGTGGTTTTAAAATATTCATTGTTGACGGGGAATATTCGTTTGGTCGTGGAATATTTTTACTTTGTCGGGGAATATTCGTATTGACGTAGCAGCGACCTTGTGTGGAGCCCATAACGAAAAAGCGATTGGATGAAGAAAACGACGAGAATAAGTTGGTTATAAATAATGGCGTAGTTATTCTCAATTAATCTTGTTGGAATACCCAAGTGGTTAAAACACAAGAAGACACCAGTATTACACCAATTATTGATTCTTACGTAAGAAGGCACTACTCCATAATTGTTACGATAATTCTTTATTCAATTATTTTATTTTATTGATTCAATACTTGCTGCGTTGATATTTTATATTACTGTTGTTTTAATAATTGTCATTGCATAGTATTTTCTATTATCGGAGCAATAATTCATATTATCTGAATAATATTATTAGATAACATTATTGGCAATGTCTAGAAAGTTACATGCTAAGGAGAGGTTTGGTCATCTAATTGTGCGCCCATGAAGAGATCCTTATTAAAAGCCCTCTTTCTTGGGAACTGCACGTTTGTCGATATTGTGATTACGTAATATTATTTGTGAATAATTAATTATTGATTTATATGATGAGGAAAATATTAATTTTATGTGGATATAGATGGAGAAAATTTTTAATGTGACAATTGTTAAAAATTAATATTTTATCTTTTTCTGATAAAATAATTCATTTAAATATATTATTTTAATAATATAATAATGGCGATATTTTTATAATAAATGTGGGATATATGAGTATATGAGGAGGAAGAGTATTTTTATTGCATTAAATGATTAACACATGTTTTGTGTGTCGGTAGACCCCAATTCTTGACCGAAATTTGATTATAGCTTGTAAAATTGCCCGTTTGTGAATTTCGGTCAATTTCTGTTTGGAATTTGAAAAAACTTTCTTCTGTAAAGTTGTAGAGAATGAAATTTTCTATAGAAAGGACATGTGGTTCTAATTTTTCTGATAAAAGGGCTATTTATTATGAATTACCAAGTTACAAGTTACAAATAATTGATTTTTGGAAGTTTTATTTATTTTTTGATAAAAATGTTTTTTGTATTTTGTGGACATCATTAACATGTGCAAAGTGCTGAAATAAGATGTCTAGAGGTGGGCTAAGGAAAATTTGATAAATATATTAATATTATATTAAATTTTACGCTTTGTTCTAAGCATTTTCCTATAAATAGGGTCTTGGGTTAGAATTGAAAATCACACCGTAAACTCAAGTTTTCTCTATTTCTCTCGATATATTGAGCATATTCTTGTGAGTATTTTGATACCTTGAGTGTTGCTATACTCGGTGCAAGTTTCCTTCAAAGACTATATCTAGTATTCCAAATCGAGAATCTGAAATCTTTTCGAGGTAAGGGATGTTATTTTTTCATATATGATATTATTTCTTTCAATATCATTATGTCAAGTATTGATCTAAACTTTTAATCAAATTTGAAACTTTTTGTGTCGAGGTTACTTATTCACGATATGACAATTATTCATGTATATCTGACCTATTCATGAATACTGACTTATTCATTGAAAAATAAAAAATTTTCCTTTTTCGTCCAAAATATCTATTATGGATACTAGCTTTAATTGTATCCATGTTTTGATTATTCTTGAATTTTACTTCACTGTGATTATTTATGAGGTATTTTTGGACATAAAATAGCTGAAATACGAATCCTTGATATTTATTTTATTTCAGTGGATTCATTTCCTTTAAAATATTTTTCATCATCCTCAGTCCTAAATGATGATATTATTAAATATCTTTGGCCTGTAGTGCAAAGATAAATGATTTTATAATGAATATCTTTGGCCGTAGTGCAAAGATGAGCAGTGTTGAGATGAACATACGATGGATCGATGAATATCTTTGGCACAGTAGTGCAAGATGAAAATTTGATTCAAGATGAATATTGATTGATGTTACATGGATAAAATATTGACGATGGACTTTTAAATTCATAGATAATAGTAGATTTCATTCTCTACGTAACTCATCTAAGAATTATTATTTCCGCATTGTTGATCTGAAACTTGTTGTTTATTGTATTCTATCAGATTTTTCCTCATTGAAGACTAACGATAATTTGTTCTATATTATCTTAGTCATAATATTCTTTACTTGGACTAGTTGAGCTCACCCTTTTCTTTTTTTGTTCCATTTTTTTTTCGTCGAGGCGAAAATGTAGCGAATCTTAAAAAGGGTACTGAATGAAGGTTCTAGGAAGTTGTTTTAGTAGTCCTTACCATTTTTGTAAAGTATTGTATCAATAATTGTAATGAGGACTTAGTTGGGTATGTATATTGTATAGATGACAATATTTATATTTAAACTCACAGTTTATGGGTTGTATTACTAAAGTTGTAGTTGTTTTTGTACCATGTTATTGACGACTCAGAATGGGTGATGTATACCTATTTTGGGGGCGTCACAGGGTACCTATCCGATCCTCATAATGCTCGATCGCAAACTGGATATGTATTCACTTGTGGTGGAACCGCCATTTCTTGGCGTTCGATGAAGCAAACTATAGTAGCTACATCTTCTAACCATGCTGAAATTTTTGCAATACATGAGGCTAGTCGTGAATGTGTATAGTTAAGGTCTGTAATTCAACACATACGAGGAGCTTGCGGTTTATCTTCAGGAGAAGAAACACTGACGGTCTTATATGAGGATAATACAGCATGCATTGTCCAACTCAAGGAATGATATATCAAAGGTGATAGAACAAAATATATTTCACCAAAGTTCTTTTTTCACTCATGACCTTTAGAAGAATGGTGATATAAATGTTCAAAGAAATCAGCTTCAGTGAAAATTTGGCGATTTATTAACAAAGGCGCTTCCTACTTCTACATTTGAGAATCTAGTTCACAACGTTGGATTGCGTCGACTCAGAGATCTCAAATGATATAATCATGAGGGGGAGTAATTAAAGTTTTTCATAAAGCAATATCTCATAAGTTTTTTGAAGAATTATGTACTCATTTTCCTTCACTAGGTTTTTATCCCACAGGATTTTTCCTAGTAAGGTTTTAACGAGGCATATTCTTCAGTAATGGACATCCAAGGGGGAGTGTTATGAATAGTTATAATATGGATGTCCATTCATTTTCTATAACCTACATATTAGTACATTAATGAGCTATTCATTCTCCCTATTTAAGTTTGTATTTCTTTCATCTTCTATCTTTGTATTTGTGATGCCTATAAATAGAGGTTCACTATCCATGTATTTTTGATGACTTGAAAAATATTAGAAAATCTCACTTCTTATATATAATCTTCTTATGCTCTCTCTAAAATTATAATATTTTATTAATTTTACTTCTTTATTATTTATTTTTTCCACTTCCACATTTAGGGCCCAAAAGACAACATTTTCAGAAGAAAATAAATATAAAAACAACAGTACATAAATATGGTATTTTCACGAAATTTTATTTACATAAAAAATAAAATTAATTTAACTTAACTTATCACAAAAGAGGAAAATATAAATTTAACTTAATTTATATTGTGCTAATGTTTCCGGACCCAAAAGTCAAATATTCTAATGCAGTAATTATCTATTCCTGTGACGGGCTCCACAGTCAGGTTTGTCATTCTAAAAATGGAAATATCTAATCTCCCCCGCTCAAATAAAAAGTGATACACACGTCCATTTTCTTACCTTTTTTAATTGCTGGAGCCTGGAAGGAGAGAAAGAGCGGGAAGTGTTGATGCTTTCGAAAATTGCAGAGAGCCAGAGAGGGAAGAGAGAAAGAAAGAAGAGAAATGGAGAGCCAGTCGCCGGCGGCCAACCAATTAGACGCCGTAGCAATCGAGCTTTCAGCTCCGGAAGGCTGGAAGAAGAAGGTTCGAACGTTTCTCCCATCTTATTTTCTTTGCTCTCGTTTACATTTGGTGCCCTAGTTTCTTAATGCATGTATTTGTTCGCGTTGTGACTGTTTTTTTGAAGGTTCCTTTATTTTTGAAAATTTAATCTTGATTTTGTATATATATGCAATGAATTATATGAAAATGGAGATTATCAGGTTTATCTTGTGATTTTTTGGTTCTAAAGTTTGGCTCTAAAAAAATCTTATTGCAGGTTAATTGTATCAGAAATTATTAGCCTGCCTCCCGCCTGTATATGAAAATAATATTCTAAGATTTCTTGTGCTTGATTATATTTCATTATCACCTGGCTTCTGCTGTAATGGTAGATCTTAGCTGTTTATAAAATTCGGAAAGTATATCTGATTGTGAACCTGACTCAATTTTATTTTATTTATTTTTATTTGAAAAGCTACTATGGTCAGAAACTGTAAAAATTGAAAGCTGGGGTTTCTTTTGGTGGTGATTATTTCAATTTATGTTCTCATAATATAATTACCCTGATGTAGTTGGTGACCCCCTAGATATTAGAAAGATAAAGAATTCAAGATCCTAATTAGTGATTACATTTTATCAGAAATTGAACTTGAATTCCACTTGATACATCATGATTTTTGAACCCGGGAAATCTGGGGTTTCCTACTGTCTTTTTAAGACTTTTAATGGCATCAATCGTAATCACTATGAAATAGTGCTAGGATGAAGGAAAAATGGAGCTGGTTGAAAATTTCAAATGCATTTGGAGATTTCATTTTGTATTCAGTTGCATGAAACGTCTCTAACATGGCATAGCTCAGATGCTAAAGTAAGTAGATCTTAACAAGGAGAATTGACACTTACAAATATTGAAAAGAATTGATATTTTTTTCACGTGTTTATTTTTGTTTGTCTATTTCACAACGATGGGCTGAGTTTTAATCTAAAAGCTTTTGAATATAATTCCTCGATGATTCTATACATAATATACTACACACAACTACTCCATGTAACTAAAGGTATGAACCTTAACCAAATTGCAAGGAAAAACAAAAACAACTGAACCTAATCCTAGTTTCCAAAATGAGGCAGATAAGATATTATTCAGTCATAACTAAATCACAATTACCAAAAATAAAAAATCTAGATAACTCCTAATAATCTTAATGAAGTAGGGGTTTGTCACCGATGCCTTGGGCAAAGGAGTGTTGGATTTGGAACTTTATGAAGCTGGGGTAGTATGCCCATGCATGGGGTACCCTGTAATATTTTTATGTTGGATATTAAATTTATTAAGGTTGGGTAGTGTGCCATGCATGGTTTGAACTTCATGTGAACCTAGAGTATCCCCTGAAATAGCAGTAACTGTCGTGCAATGTGGTCAGAGTTGCTCATAATAGAAGAAGTCTATCATGCCTGAGTTCTGCAAATTGATATGCTGCACCAGTGCACCGTAATTTGTTCTATTTGGATCTGGAATCTGCATTATTAAGTTCTATAATTTTAAACATATTTTCCCTCTGCAGTTCACCCAAAAAGGTGGCATCCCTAGGATGAATGATGTGGTTTTTGTTTCTCCCACTGGTGAAGAGATCAAAAGTAAGAGACAATTGGAGCTGTATATGAAATCTCACCCTGGAGGCCCGTCTACCTCTGAATTTTACTGGGGCTCAGGTAATTGACCTTCTAACCTGTGCTTGTCTATGTGTGTGCCCGTAAGCACATCCTGGTGTTTATGTGCCTGTATGATTTTTGTGCACGTCCTAATTATATATGACTGAGACTTTATTATGTGGAATTCACTAGTCAAAGTAGTATGGTTTGTGAGTTGAATCTGCTGCCATTATGCTACAAGCAGGTGATACTCCAAGGCGCTCTTCAAGGCTAAATGTCAAATCAAAGGCAGTGGAATCACCAGAAAGTGAGATCCCAAAGAAAAAGCAAAGGAAATCAAGTTCGAAGAAGGAAGTGAAAGAGAAGAAAGATGATTCTGATCATGAAAATAAGACAACTGAAGGAAAAGGTGCTAATGAAGATTCCAAAGAAAGTCTTGAGGTTGTTATGGAGGCAGCTACTACAGATAAAGATGATGTGAAAGGCACTGAGCAGAAAACCAATGACGTAGACAAATTAAAGGATGCTGAGCAGAAAAGTGACAAGGTTGAAGATGCAATAATGGAGGAACCAGAAAATCAGGAGATGGTAAACAAGACTTCTGATAATAAGGAAGAAGGATCTGAAACAAAATCAATAATGCCAACACCAGAAATCAAGGAAAATAACAAGGAAGACGAGAAAGGAGCAGATGCAAAAGATTCATCCCAGCTACCCTTTCCCGTTAAGTCAGTGTCTTCTGATCAAGGAGCAGAAAGTTTATAGGAGGCTGTGCCTGAGTTGGCAGATGCAAAAGTTGAAGAGGGCAAAGAAGCTAAGAAAGAACTGGAGGCTCCAGCGTACTTGCCACATAAGCCGAAGACATTTGCAGTTAACTGGTGAAATCTCATTAGGGTCTTCCCGCAATCATAGATTTTTTTTATCTTTCATTTTAGCTTATTTTGTTGTCCATATGCTAGAATACCTGACCACCAACTACAGATTTGATATGCAAAATCCCCGTAGCAGTAGATGGATGTTTATACTATGTACATGCAGCGATATCATCACCACTTACAAATGACATGTTATCGACTTGTTCTTGTCTTTTGACCGACTTAAATACTCTCTTTGCAGATGATTCTCAATGGTTAGTAATTTGTTACCGACTTATGTAAATGTTAAAAACTTATTACTCACCTATAATTTTTTTATGCATATATTAATCACCTTTCATCTCTTTCCGTTTGTGCTGATAGCTGCATTTTGGTGAAACACACCTGTCTATTGGAAAATAGAAAAGACAGGAATAGACTCTTGTTCGAATATATTGTACTCCCTCTCTCAGTTCCATATTATTTGGTCATTGAAAAAATAAGTATTATTCATTAGAAATTTTATTGTTTTATAAGTTTTAATGAGTTATAAGTTTGAAAATATCTTAAATTGACTTTCAAAAGCCAACAATGGAACGGAGGGAGTATTAGTTTACAAAGAACATGTGAAGGCCTTCATGAAATGATTCCTAACACATGCAAACCTTCATCTACAACATCTGAAAACCAAAGGCTTCCTTTGGCCAAGCTTATCACTAGCTCTAAAGTAGCCATTCCATGCTAAAGGCGTTCAGTGCAAATTACTGTACAAGGTCAATTACATGATTTGCAGTTGAAGCTATTTTTTTGTTTCCTTTTCATTTTTCTTCTTAAAATCCTAGAATTATAAATAGAAACACAAATAAAGTATGGCAAGAGAGGGTTGCAACTACAGTTGCTCAGGTCAAATTACAATCAAAGCGCAAGAACTACAAATATTACTTGTGGACTGATGGTATATAACACACAACCCTCAACATATCAAGAACGTATTTAGGCAATATTCTTACCAAACAGATACGATACTTTAAAGATGGTTAGTTGTAACTCCTTAAATTCAAATACAGTTAACACATGGCATTTACTCATTGTGAAGTAAGTTACTACAGGAATATATGAAGAGCTGAAAGCCCATTCCATGGCATATCAGACTACAGTACACAAAACACCATCCTAAGTTGGAATTTCATTCCCCACTCCCTGGTGGAAGAAAACACCACAATTTGTCCCAACGCATGCACCTGCCCTCAGAGAGAGGACACGTATGATCCAGAAATGATTTTGAACTGGAAGCTAACGCAAGTCAACTGGTGTTTGTTTGCATCTTCCAACCTCATCCTAAGAGTGTAAGAGCCCTGAAAAACCACAGTAACAATCAGCTGTGTATGCTTGTGAACCTTTACTAAGATAAATTACTATGCTTTGCTCATAATTGCAACATAGCAGTGCTTAGTGATACATACATAGTTTGCATCTCATGATTTTGAATAACAAAACTAGTGTTCGCTACTAGAAAGTTAATTTCAGCCATCAGGAATGGTGAAGGAATGACTTAAGCATCTTATGATTTCAATGATGCATGACACATTGGCAATAATTCAGAATGTTTAGATTCATTAGTTGAACTATAATTAGTCCTAACGAATTAGAAATGGAACAAAACTAGATTTCTATTGTAATTGTTTTCTAGAGTATTTTAAGTATTATTTAATTAAGGTATATACTTTAATAAGAATTTGGTTATTTTTCCTACAAGAACAAGGTTTTCATGAGTCCACATTTGAATATTTTTTGTGTGAGTTGTGTGCAAATAATCTCTTCAAGTTTTCCATTTTCTTAGACTCTTTGTTCCGCACTACTCACACATCAAATTCTATTGGCAGACAATGAAAAGTCGAGAAAAATTTGAGCCACCAAATCAGAAAAGTCCTTGATGAAGAAGTAACTTAAGAATCTCATGATCTCGCAAATCAAAATGTAGTAGCAGACATCCAAATGTCAACAAATTAAGAATACCAAATCTAAACAGCTCTGGAGCTAACAAGGACAAAATATGAAGAGGAAACTGAATTTCAGCCAAGTGCTTTGGCTAATAACGAACATATGAGACACTTTTGAGGCAGAGTGAAATAAGTTGATGATGTAAACAGACAGCAAAAATATCATTGTACCAAAACAAGAGATTAAACGCAATGAGAAAAGGTATATGTCAATCAATTATAACTTTAAGGCCAGTAAAAAAACAGTATATGATGGAAAGACTATCACAGAGTAAGGCAACCACAGAAATTAGGGTTTCAAAGGAGGCAATGACAAAAACTACAAGTCTAATGTGCATAATCTAAAACCCTAAACAAGTAAACTATTGACAATTCACGTGCTCTAGCATTAAATTCTCTCTTAAAAGAATTAAAGACCAGTGGGCAATTAAATTTATGGTGAACCTCCTTTCTTAAAGCTATGTATCTTCTAAATAAGAAAAACAACATGATCAAATGATAACACAGCAAGGGGGAAAATCACAATAAAAGAGGGAAATATATGCTCAAGCAAAGACGAGGAAGATGGTGATTTAGTCACCACACTACGGTACAATTTATTGAGGCATTAGATGAAAATTTAAGGCCATATATTTTATGTTTTGTTTCTAATCTTCTTTCCTCATATTTTATATAGACATATGATATGCATACATATACTTATATACATGCATATATAATATACATACATAATATATATGCCAAAACAAGATGAAGGATTCCAAAACAAGGAAATGCTCTTTTAATGTCTCAATAACTGGATCAAAATGAAGAATCAAGATGGATTTTATTTCAAAATAGACAAGACTTTCCCCAACCGAAAAAGGAACTTATAAGCAACCTCAAATTTTTCAATACATATAACAGCGATCCAATAAGAGTTATAAACCATCAGTGTTGAAACCTAAAACAAAATATTGTGGAAGTATTTGATAGGTTTTCTAGGCAAAAGTGGTAACTTTTTAGAATTTTGAAGAGTTACGTCCTATGTCATAATCTGGAGACACCATACACAAGATATGGTTCGCCCAGAATCACATTCTTTGTTGTGGTTCTAAAGTGTCAGATATGGTGTAGATAGGCAAAACACAGTGTAAGGTCCACCAAAAAACTCAGAAGAAAACTAGATGGATATTTAGACAATATTTGTTTAGAAAAATCAACAGTTGAGAACTTTTCCAAGTCACTGTGACAGCATATATCCTAGTTTGTACCCCAATTCTAAAATATACAAGTATGCTTGATGGTTCAATGTTAAGGTTAAGACAGAGATGCAGCCAACTGCGGGATGAATAATGATGGAAATCAAATACTCCTCATCTCAATTTACTTGTAACACTTACCTTATTGGATGTCCCAAAAGACCAAGCAAGCTACACTTTTGGTTTATATGAATAAAATACAATTACCATATACAATGAATAAATATATATTAGGTGACTAAGTTTGCGCCCCACTTGAGTTGCTCTATAAGATATTAGAGAACAATATGATTCTTCTAATTTTGAGGGGTCCACTTAGAGTACTTTTATATATAATATTAAATATTCTAATGAGAGTGCAATAAGATGTGTAGCAAGTAAATCGAGAAATAGGGAGTATGAAGGGGGGGGGGGGATTATTTACTGGTAACTTGTGACTTACTGGTGGAGTGATTCCAGGTAAGAGTTGGGTGTGAGAGAGCACAAATTTTCCGGCTGATATAGGGCAGGATGTCTTCTCGCAAATATTGTGAGATTCTGTATGGACAGTAACTCCAAAGAACTTAACCTCGAGACTCAGTTTCCCTCCAGATATTGTTTTACCTATAGGAAAGAAGATACATATCAACGAAAGCTGAGAAACTTATCCAAGGTTCATTACCACAGATGCTTTTATTATTAAATATGTCACTCTCTGATGAAGTAAATGACAATAGTAGAGTTGAAATATTATCTTACATTAAGGTTAAAAGAAAAGGCACTTTTTTTCTGTCGCAGCCTCACATGGTGAAATTGCACAAGGAAACAAGTTTCACTTCAAAAGCATTACCTTATCATGGCTTCTAATGAATAAAATAGAATAGGGAGGAAAAAAATTAATATTTGGAATTTAAAGAAGAAAATGATGCAGTAAAACAAAATCCTCAAGTTGGTGCATAAAATAGATTAAAAGTTATCCACATCTAGATTGCATTCACAGGAACTCAAAACACTAACCACAATATTAAGGTCAAATAAAAATATATACATGCTTTCACAAAGGCATTTTCAGGGTATGAAAATGAAGTTACCGGTGGAAGCTGATATTTTAAAGGTGGCCGGTTTTCCGCTCACCACCGGATCAGGGACCATGTCAACACCCTCCACCTTAACATCATAATGATCTTTTTTATCTGCATTCATTTGAAAACCCCTGAAAATTATTAGTCACAATTTCATCAAAAATACCCAATTCCACTGACAATAAAGCAATACCAAATCACCATAAAACTACCCCACTTAAAATAAATCAGAAATCTGACAGTTTATATAGAGAACTATAAAAAGAAACAGGGAAGATGGAATATTAGCTAAAAAGTAAATAAAAAAAAAGAGGGAAAATTGCAGAGATTGGAGGAGGAAAGTCGACTGACCACAGTACTTGACTGCTGTAGCTTGAACTGATGGTACGAACAAACAAAAAGCGATTAGAAAAAGACGAGTGAGATTGAAGGGCCTATTTGCCTCCATATCCGATTCAATATAAAGGAACAAACTGGGTATCAAATTCAGGCCGACTGAAATGCAGAGCAAAAGAAGAGAGAGAAAGAGGAAGGGAGATGCAAAATTGACTGAGAAGAGACGAAGTGATTTATCCTCGTCCAAAACAAGGGCTTGGATCTCACTAGATTTTATTTTATTTTTATTTTTTAAGCGTTGAATAACTGCTACAAACCGGAATCCTAATCAATTGGTAACACCTTAATAATCAACTCCTCCTTAATAAAAGCATATATAAAATATTTGATCAATTAATTCAACAATTAAAATAAATTAATTCGGATAATTAACTTAATTTTAAAAAAATTACATAAATTTATTTTTTGAAATTGAGACTTTAGACTTTCTATATTCAATCATCATGCAAAACCTTTTTGAGAGTTATAAATAGGTACATTCACGTAATTACTTAAAATTAATAATTATTTTTTAATTATTCACGTAAATGCAATGTATATACATAATTTATGAAGAATATCAAAGTTTACTTCTTTGTGTAAATACCCTAATACTCCCTCATTTATTCTTCACCATATCTTTCAATTATTTTTATTTTCTGAATATCTTTTGAATAAAAAAAAGTTAAAAAATCGTAGGGTAAGAGATCTTCTGTAAATATGTGTTTTAACAACTCTAATTTTCAAATATAATTAGGTCAGTCAATGAAATTATATGTACTTGTTATTTTCATCTGTCGTAAACAATATATATATATATATAATTTTTATGTCATTTATTTTACATAATCACATGAAATTAAATATTATTATTTGTGACATCCCCAAAATAGGTCTACATCACCCATTTTGAGTTGTCAATACACGGTACAGAAACAACTACAACTTTATTATTACAATAGTAAAACTGTGAGTTTAAATACAGATATTGCCATCTAGACAATATCCACATACAAATAAATCCTCATCATAATTATTGATACATTATTTTACAACAATGGTGAGTACTACTAAACAACTCTCCCTAGAACTTTCATTCCATACCCCGACTCAGTACTGCTTATATTCTCGCCTCCCGAAGGGTGAGCTCGACTTAGCCAGATAAAGAATATTATGACTAAGATAATATACAACAAAATTATCGTTAGTCTTGACGAGAAAAAAAATATAATAGAATACAATAGACAACAAGTTTTAAATCAATATTCGCAATGAAAATAATAATTCATTAGAAGAGTTAAGTAGAGAATGCAAATTATTATCTTCTATGTATGAATTTTAAAGTTCATCGCCTATTTTTTTTTTATCCTCAGAACATCAATCAATATATATCCGGGATCAAATATTCATCCTCGCACTACTGAAAGCCAAAGACATTCACCAATTAATTCATGTTCATCTAAACACTGCTCATCTTTGCACTACTACTGAAAGATATTAATCGAAATCAATCATTTTTGCACTACTGAAAAAAAGATATTCATCAAAAATCATTCATTTTTGCACTACAGCCAAAGATATTCAATAATATCATCATTTAAGATCAAGACGATGAAAAATATTTTAAAAGAAACGAATCCAATTGAAACAAAATGACAAGGATTAAGGATTAAGGATTCAGTACTTCGCTTTTATCCACATTCAAAAATACCTCAAAAATAATCATAGTGGTGTAAAATTCAAGAATGAGCAAAACATGGATACAATCAAAACTAGTATCCACAATAGATATTTTGGACGAAAAGAAAATTTTTCATTTTTCGATGAATAGTCTTGATTCAGATTCGTGAATAAGATCAGAGTATCGTAAATAGTCAGATATCGTGAATAAGTAACCTCGACACCAAAAGTTCTAAATTTGATAAAAACTTGGACCAATATTTCAAAATAATGATATTGAAGAAATAATATCATTACTGAAAAAAAAAATATCCCTTACCTCGAAAGATCGGTCTTACTAATTGGAATCTTTGGATATAAAGCTATAACTCGACTTTCACCGTATATAACAATACTCAAAGTATACTCAAAATACTCACAAGAATACGCTCGATAATATAAAGAGAGAAAAACTTGAGTTTACGTGTGATTTTCAATTCTAACCTAAGCACCTATTTATAGGAAAATGCTTAGAACACCAAAATGAAAATTTAATATAATATTAACATATATATATATATATATATATATATATATATATATATATATATATATATATATAATCTTCTACGTACTCATTCTAGATTTCAATTCCCAAGATTTCCCACATGCTCCTTCTAGAACAAGTAAAAAAAAAGCGTTTTCTTTTATAAAATAATTTAAATTTCCAAAAATCAATTATTTGAGAGCTTGAACTTCAATAATTCATAATAAATAGCCCTTTTGTCGGAAAATTCAAATCTCGCAAATTTTTATAGGAAATTCAATTCTATACAACTTTGCGGAAAGAAAGCTTTTTTAAATTCCAAGCGAGAAATTGGTAAAATCCATAAGCAGACGATTTTAGAAGGCTATAATCAAATTTCAATCGATAAATGGGTCCACCATACATGTTTAACATGTTTTAAATATTTATTACAACAAAAATACTCTTCCTCCTCGTATAATCATATATCCCACATTCGTTGTAAAAATATCACCATTATTATATTATTAAAATATAATAATATATATATTTAAATAAATTATTTTATCGTAAAAAGATAAAATATTAATTTTCAACAATTGTCACATTAAAAATTTTCTCCATCTATATCCACATAAAATCAATATTTTCCTCATCATATGAATCAATAATTAATTATTCACAAATAATATTATAGAATCACAATATTGACAACCAGACAGTTCCCAGGAAAGAGGGGGCTTTCCAATAAGAATTTCTCCTCTTCTTGCCAGCAAATTAGGTGACCAAACCTCTCCTTGAGATGTAACTTTCTAGACATTGCCAATAATGTTATCTAATAATATTATTCAGATAATATGAATTATTGCTTCGATAATGAAAAATACCGTGTAATGACAATTATTGAAACAACAAAGATATAAAATATCAACGCAACAATTATTGAACCAATAAAATAAAATCTTGAATAAATAATTCTCAGTAACCATTATTGAGTAGTGCCTTTTACGTAAGAGTCAATAATTGGTGCAATACTGTGCCTTCTTGTGCAATAACGCCAGATTCGTGTTTTTAACCAACGGTATTCCAACGATTAAAGCGGAACAACTACGCCTGTTATTTTTAAACAACTTATATTTGTCGCTTTTCTTTCTCCAATCACTTTCCGTTATGGGGCCCACATATGCATCGCTGTATCGCATTTAATATTCCCGACAAAGATCAGATATTCCACGACCAAACGAATATTCCCAAACAACAATGAATATTTTATAACCACTTGCTTATTTTGAAATATTTGCGTATTTTACCCACAACTATCCACATTAATCACATCAACCCTTACTATTTCAAAATAATAATTAGAGGAAATTAAATTTCATTTATTAATTATTTGGGGTCTTACAACCTCCCCTCCTTATGAAATTTTGTCCTCGAAATTGACATACGTACCTGGTATTTCGAAAAGGTGAAGATACCTCGCTTTCATTTCCGCTTTCCAACTCCCGTGTCATTTCCTCTATAGCGTGGTTCCTCCACAAGACTTTAACTTGTGGTATGACCTTCGTCGTGGGGATATGCTCCTTCCTATCCAAGATCTTGATAGTACTTCCTCATATCGTTAAGTCTTGGCTATCTCGTCCTGCCTTCTAACTTCAATAACGTGGTTCGGTCTTTCACATATTTACGAAATACGAGATATGTGAAACACATTATGAACACGAGACATACTTGGAGGTAACGCGAGTCTATAGGCAACATTTCCTACTTCGGTCAAGAATTTGAAATGGACCAATAAATCGTGGATTGAGCTTTCTCTCTTCCCAAATCTTGTAACTCCCTTCCACGGAGCAACTCGCAACAATACATGATCCCCTATACTAAATTCCACGTCCTTTCGATGAAGATCCGCATAACTCTTTTTGTCGATCTTGTGCTTCAGCTTTGTATCGTTGTCGAATCATTTGGATCTTTTCTGTGAGTCATATACGTCTTAACTTCGGGTCCCAACAATGTTGCTTCACCCACCTCGCTCCAACATACCTTTGGAGAGCGACATTTTCGTCCCATATAATGCTTCAAATGGGGCCACACCTATACTTGCTCGATAACTTGTTGTTGTAGGAGAATTCCATCAATGGTAAATACTTATCCCAATCGCCTTAAAGTCTAAGACACGTAGTCTTAATAAATCTTCAAGAGTTTGAATAGTCCTCTCCGATTGTCCGTCTGGTTTGAGGATGGTATGCGAAAGCCGAATCGAATCAGAATCCGCATCTATAGCTTTTTGCAAGCTAACCCAAAATCTTGAAGTGAATCTTGGGTCACGATCCGAAACTATGGATACCGGCATGCCATGCAACCTCACAATCTCATTTACATACATACTAGCAAGACGTTCAAGAGAATAAGTCTCCGTGACGGCAAAAAAATGTGCGAGACTTGGTTAATCTATCAACAATAACCCAAATAGCATTTATGCCTTGAGAAACCGTGGGAAGACCCGTGAATTGAAATCCATGGTAATGTGTTCCCACTTCCATTTCGGAATCTCAAGTGGTTGCAATGGTCCCTTAGGCACTTGATGCTCCGCCTTTACACGCTGACAAGTTAAACACGTTGAGATAAACTTTGCAATCTCTCTCTTCATATTGTTCCACCAAAATGTATGTCGAAGATCACGATACATTTTGGTACTTCCAGGATGGATTGCAAATGGTGTATTGTGTGCCTCCATCATGATCTTGTACTTCAAATCAGAATCGTTAGGAACACAAAGTCTAGAGTAGACTCAAAGTATTCCTTCTTCATCAATTCTCGCTTCCGGAATAACACCTTCTTGTACTTTCTTCTTCATATGCATCAGCTCCGGGTCGGTGGCTTGAGCAACCTTAACTTTTTATATTAAAGTTGGCTCTATGCGTATACTTGACATCATCGCACTCGTTCCTGCATATGATCTTCTACTCAACGCGTCAGCTATCACGTTCGCTTTTCCAAGATGGTATTGAATAGTGTGGTCGTAGTCTTTCAATAGCTCGAGCCAACGTCGCTGCCGCATGTTAAGTTCTTTTTGGGTGAAGAAATATTTAAGGCTTTTATGGTGCGAATATATCTCCATTTTCTCCCCATATAGATAGTGCCTCCGGATCTTTAAGCGAAAACGATCACGCTTGACTCTAGATCATGAGTAGGATAATTCCTCTCATATTCTTTAAGTTGTCATGAGGCATAGGCTATGACTTTCCCACGTTGCATGAGAACACATCCTAACCCTTTGCCGAAGCATCGGCGTAGATAACAAATCCATCCGAACCGGATGGTATTGTTAGAAAAAGTCTTAAAATAAGTCTCTCTTAAGCTCTTGGAAACTCTTCTCGCATTCTTCACTCCAAACGAATTTTGTATCCTTCCGAGTTAAGCGAGTTAGTTAATCTGAGTAGCGATTCGAGAAAACCCTTCCACGAATCTCCGATAATAACCAAATAAGCCCGAAAGCGTACTTTCAACCACCGTCTTGGTTGCTCCCAACTTTGTATTGCTTCAATCTTCGCCGTCAACAGATACTTCATGTTTTGACACCACGCGCCCCAAGAAATGCTACTTCCTCGAAGCCAAACTCGCATTTCTTTAACTTAGCATATAGCTTGTTTTCACGAAGCCTTTGTAGTACCGAACGAATGGTGCTCATGATCTTCACGACTTTTGGAATATATGAGGATGTCATCAATAATAAAGACAACAACGAATTGATCCAAATATTCCTTGAATACTCGATTCATCATATCCATGAAAGCCGCAGGAGCATTAGTCAATCCAAAAGACATGACTAGAATTCATAATGCCCGTCTCGAGGAGTTCTAAAAGCGCCTTTGGAATATCCTTGGTTCTAATCTTCAAATGATGATATCCGAATCGAAGATCGATTTTTTGAAAAGAATTGTGCTCCTTTGCAATCGGTCAAACAAGTCATCATCAATACGAGATAGAGGATACCTATTCTTGATGGTGACATGGTTCAATTCCCGATAGTCAATACAAAATCGCATACTCCCCGCTTTTTCTTCTTTTCTGAATAAAGCAGGGCACCCCAAGGAGATGTACTTGGGGACGAATGAAACCGATGTCCAACAATTCTTGTAGTTGGACCTTTAACTCCTCAAGTTCAATAGAGCCATTCGATATAGGGTTTTAGAAATGGGCTTTGTACCGGTTCAAGGTCAATAAAGAATTCAACTTCACGCCTCGGGGTAGGCAAGGGAAGTTCTTCAGAAATACGTCGGAAAAGTCAATAACAATGACGAATATTATTCAAATTTGACGTGTCTTTATTCAAATCCATAACATGGGCTAAGAAAGCTTGACATCCATTTTTAATAAACGAATAGCTTTATGATTAGATATGAGCGATGATTGATTTTAATGGTTTAGTTGCTTGAATTAAATACTGACAAAGTTGTTTAGGAATATGAAAGCTAACAACCTTACGAAAACAATCAATTTTGGCATGATGAGTAGTTAACCAATCAATCCCTAAAATCACATCAAAAGCAAGTATCTTTAAAGAGATAAGGTCAACAAAAGGTAATGGTGCCAACTTGAATCAAACAAGATTTATAAACGATGGATGTGATGAAAGTTTCTCTAATGGAGTTTCCACAGATAGATCAAAGTCTAATTTCTCCTAGAGTCAAGTTTAAACGTTGAGCACAAGCGGGAGAGATAAATGAATGGGTAGCACCGGTATCTAGTAAAGTATAAACTTCACAAGAATTTATAAATAAACTTACCCGTGATCACCTCGTTTGAGTTCCTCGCATTTTGACCATCACAACAAACGCTCTTCCGAGGCCGTTGACTTTGACTTTTTCGGGACGATCTTTTGAGTCATCGTCCCATTGAACTAGGTTTCGCCATGCGTGCAATCTCGAAGCGATATGTCCTTCCTTTCCATAATTATAGCATACACCGAATCTGCTGTGGGCGGTTTGACCGATATGTTCCTCTTTCCGCATTTATAGCATATGATGGGTGGTCGTTCTCCTCCTTGGAACCAGATTCTTCTTTAACTAATCGTCTTCACATAATTAGGTTGTTGAATCTCCTCTTTTAAAATCTCCTCCCGACTCGCTTCTTCTATTTTCATGGTCATGATTACCACCAGAGTGGTTACCATTTTTGTCCGTCTTTTTTTTTCTCCACCGGTTATTGTTGTTTTGTTGATCGCTATCTCCTAGGTATGATCCTCGATTGTGGTACCTCGGTTGGCCGTATTTCGTTATCCCGCTTCTAACAATTGAGCCCTAATAACAACATCCTGAATAGAGAGAAAATTTATGAGAGATGAGATATCGCGTACGACGGGTTTCAAACCTCTCGAAACATCCGCCGTCATCGTTCCTCATTCTCCACCAAATGAGGTGCAAACACCGATAACTCTGCAAACTTCGCCTCATCTTGAGACACCGTCCATGTTGTTCTGCTCCAGTCTAATAAACTCCACTTCCTTCATATACGACGAACACTTTCGGAAAGTATTTGTCATTAAATAGTTCTCAAACATCTCCCCAAGACATCTTTGAGTCTGGTTTGGATGGGTATGCTTCATGATTCTCCCACGATGATTCTCGCTTCGCCACGGAACATAAAGGTGGCGAATGGAACCTTCTGTTCTCTGTGCATCCCAAGACATCGAATATCTTGGTAATTTGCTTGACCTATGTTTCTGCCATGATCGGATCTGGCTTTCCCTTAAATTCGTGGTCCTAACTCTTTGAATCGCTTGTTTGTGACAACCCGTGAATTGCTATCATTTTCTCTATGTTTTGAACACGAGTCTCCTCGTCGATTTTTGCATGAATCGCAAAAAGCTTCTAAACATTAAGTCGTTCATCGTCGATCAGTGGTGTTGTTCACAGGAGGAACATTACCAGCCTGTTGCACGTTCTCCTCGTTGGTGAGTACATGCGTCTCCACGGTCTCATTTCCATTGTTAATATTCTCGATCGACATTCTCAAATCTTTCGTAATAAAACAAGGTTTAATTAAGGAAATGAATATATCACATAATATCCCTATATACCTTGACCAACTATCAAATAAGCTTTGGTAGGACACACTAACGAAGGATTTACTCTGCCTCTCCTCCTAGTTCTATTCCCCGATCTCACCAGAGATCATATCCCTAAGCTCGATACAAACCGTGACTCCCCCAAATAGGTCTACATCACCCATTCGAGTTGTCAATACACTGCATGTAAACAACTACAACTTTATTATTACAATAGTAAAAACCGTGAGTTTAAATACGATATTGCCATCTGAGACAATATTCACATACAAATAAATCCACATCATAATTATTGATACATTATTTTATAACAATTGTGAGGACTACTAAACAACTCTCCCTAGAACTTTCATTCCATACCCAGACTAGTACTCGCTATATTCTCGCCTCACGAGAAGAAAAATGGAACAAAAAGGAAAGGGTGAGCTCGACTAGCCCATAAAGAATATTATGACTAAGATAATATACAACAAAATTATCGTTAGTCTTAAACAGGAAAAATATAATAGAATACAATGAGACAACAAGTTTTAAATCAATATTCGCAGTGAAAATAATAATTCATTAGAAGAGTTAAGTAGAGAATGCAAACTACTATCTTCTATGTATGAATTTTAAAGTTCATCGCCTATTTTTTTTTATCCTGTAACATCAATCATATACTGGATCAAATATTCATCCTTGCACTACTGAGCCGAGGACATTCACCATTAATCATGTTCATCTAAACACTTGTTCATCTTTTGCAGACTACGGTCAAAGATATTCATCGAAATCAATCATCTTCTTTGCACTACAGGCCAAAGATATCCATCAGAAATCATTCATCTTTGCACTACAGGCCAAAGATATTCAATAATATCATCATTTAAGACTGAAGACGATGAAAAATATTTTTAAAGAAATGAATCCAGTGAAACAAAATGACAAGGTTAAGGATTCGTACTTCGTTTTATCCACATCCAAAAATACCTCAAAAATAATCATAGTGGTGTAAAATTCAAGAATGATCAAAACATGGATACAATCAGAACTAGTATCCACAATAGATATTTTGGATGAAAAGAAAAATTTTTATTTTTCGATGAATAGTGTCATATTCAATGAATAAGACCAGATACGTGAATAAGAACTCAGACACCAAAAGTTCCAAATTTGATAAAATTTCGGATCAATATTTCAAAGATAATGATATTGAAGAAATAATATCATTACGAAAAAAATAATATTCCTTAACTCGAAAGATCGGTTTAAAATTTTAATACTCGGATATAAAGCTATAACTTGACTTTCACCGTATAACAATACTCAAAGTATACTCAAAATACTCACAAGAATACGCTTTCGATAATATAGAGAGAAAACTTCATTTCGTGTGATTTTCAATTCTAACCTAAGCACCTATTTATGTAAAAATGCTTAGAACACCAAAAAGAGAAAATTTAATATAATATTAATATATATATATATATATCTTCTACGTACTCATTCTAGATTTCAATTCCCAGCATTTCCCACATTCTCCCTTCTAGAACAAGTAAAAAAAAACGTTTTTCTTTTATAAAATAATTTAAATTTCCAAAAATCAATTATTTCGGAGCTTCGGAACTTCAATAATTCATAATAAATAGTTCTTTTGTCAGAAAATTCAAATCTCGCGAGTTTTTATAGGAAATTCAATTCTCTACAACTTTGCAGAAGAAAGTTTTTTCAAATTCCAAGCAGAAATTGGCCGAAATTCATAAACGGGCGATTTTAGAGGTTATAATCAAATTTCAGTCAATAAATGGGGTCCACCGACATGTTTAACATGTTTTAAACATTTATTTCAACAAAAATACTTTCTCCTCGTATACTCATATATCCCACATTTGTTGTAAAAATATCACCATTATTATATTATTAAAATATAATAATATATATTTAAATGAATTATTTTATCGTAAAAAGATAAAATATTAATTTTCAACAATTGTCACATTAAAATTTTTCTCCATCTATATCCACATAAAATCAATATTTTCCTCATCATATGAATCAATAATTAATTATTCACAAATAATATTACAAAATCACAATATCGACAACCGTGCAGCCTCCTGCGAAAGAGGCTTTCAATAAGAATTTCTCCTTCTTGCCAATGAATTAGTTGACCAAACCTCTCCTTAGATGTAACTTTCTAGACATTGCCAATAATGTTATCTAATAATATTATTCAGATAATATGAATTATTGCTTCGATAATGAAAAATACCGTAATGACAATTATCAAACAACAACAATTATAAAATATCAACGCAACAATTATTGAACCAATAAAATAAAATATTGAATAAAGAATTATTGTAACCATTATCGAGTAGTGTCTTCTTCTACGTAAGAGTCAATAATTGGTGCAATCCCGTACCATCTTCTTTGTGCTGACAACAGCGTTATTCGTGTTTTTAACCATCTAATATTCCAACAAAGTAAATGGTAACAACTACGTACTGTTATTTTTAAACAACTTATATTTGTCGCTTTTCTTTCTCCAATCGTGTTCCGTTATGGGGCCCACATATGGGCTACTTTGCATTTAATATTCCAATATTCCAAAACGAATATTTCCTGAACAACAATGAATATTTTATAACCACTTGCTTATTTTGATATATTTGCGTATTTTACCCATAACTATCCACATTAATCACATCAACCCTTACTATTTCAAAATAATAATTAAAAAAAATTAAATTTTATTTATTAATTATTTGGGTCTTACATTATTTCTAATATAAACAATTGTAAATAAACAAAGCCCCGTGCCTCCTATTACACTAGTTCTTAATAATAGCACGGACAAAAAAAATGATGCAATTTCATTCTTTTTATACTCGGTCAATTTTGGAATATACCATGTCCTATAAAAATATTCTAATTTTTTAAAATTAATTTATGAAATTTTATAAATTGGTATGATTTTGTTTTAGTTTTGAAAATATGATAAGTAATACTTAATAGGTACTCCATAATTGTTACAGTTATTTGTATTAAACTTAAATAATTATGTATTAACTTAAGTTTTTCTAAATTAAATCTACAAAAGTTAAAATATGCCCCTAATTTTGAGATACATTTCATTTTTTTTTTAAAATTAATTTATAAAATTTATAAATTTGAAATTACTTTGAGATTATATAATTTTTATATTAGCAAATATAATTACTATAAACCAACTAAAACTACTAATAATTATAGTTATTATTTTTGAAATGTGAATGAATTTATATAAATTTTAAAATTTATTTTAAAGAATTAAAATATATCACTATTTTAAAATAAAAGAATTACTTATTTTAACCGAGTCACGACTCACGTGATTTAAAAGGGTATGTTCGGAAATGACTTACTTTAAATGACTTATAAATTATTTTAAATTGTCTTATAAATTATATTAAAAGCATTCGGTATCAATTTGACTTGTTAAAACAAATTATGAAATTATTCGGCTCATAATGACTTATATAAATTTAAATAAATAAAAATATTATCAAAAAAATATTAATAAAAGAGAGACAAAATAAATATTATATTTGATCAAATTAACTTGTATTAAAATGACATTCTATATATAAAATTTGTTTCACAGAACACAATCAATGAAATTTGAGAATTTAGGAGAGGGATGAATTGCAGTTCTCAAAAAATGAAGGAAAAAGGAAAGATGAATTGCAGGAAGATAGAGATTGGAGACCGAGTTGTGAGATGAGAACCATAGTTGTATTAGGATAAGCAACTTAGAAAGGGTCTACCATGGATTACATAATTATAGTTGTGTTATTGCTTCTGTTGATATTTATAAAGAAAAGAACTTTCGGAAATCAGAGCAACAACGAAATTAACCGTTCAAGAGGAAAAATAGACAAGCTAGTCAAACAGGTAAATTTCTTGATAATAGTTCTTCTTACAAATCCTAAATTGTACCAGATAGATAGAACAGCACAAGTGCAGTTGCCCCATACAACATTTCCTCCTATATATTTATGACCAACAATTAAAGACACTTCCCTTCTCATCAGACAATAACTACTTCAAGTTTCTACTGCTGAGCACATTGAACTCTCTGAGCTCCGCCACCGTGCATATCCTCATCCTCGTCATAAGCCTCCTGCTGTGCCTGAGCCTGCTTCCTACGCATCTCTTCCTCGATGTTCACATCATGCAATGTAGTCTCTTCACACTCATCCAACTCCATGGGTGTCATCTGCGATGTTGGCCGCGGTGGTAGAACTGCCTCCAGCGCCTGGACCTGATCTGGGGTTAAGGAGTCGGGGAATTCAACATTGAAATGAATGTAAAGCTTCCCCTTCATAAAGGGCCTCTGGTACATCGGCATACCCTCATCGCTAATTGCCTTGAATTGATCTGCAATAAAAACCGCATCATTAAATCTGTTGATACAAAAGGATTACCTTACAATGTAATAAGCCAGATAAATTCAAAGATTTACATACCAGGCTTGACAACTTCTCCTGGATTTGACTTGATAAGTAGGTGTCTGCCATCCAGATGAGTCAATACGAACTGGAAGCCGCATAGAGCCTCTGTGAGAGACAGAGTGTGCTCGACAAATAGATCATCGCCCTTTCTTTTAAACTTGGGATGTTCCTTCTGCTGGAGGACAAACACTATATCCCCAGTTACCGTGTCAGGCTGCAAAACATGATACATAATTAAGAAATATTAGTAATAATTCATATAATCCTCAATAAAGAAGTATAAATTAAGGTTGGCACTTAGAATTTTAAGTAAACACACCGCTTCATCAGCTTCCCCGGGGAAGGTAATCTTCTGCCCATTCTGCATTCCCTTCTCCACATGGACTTCCAACACCTTTTTCTCTTGGACAACCTTCTCACCTTTGCACTGAGTGCACCGATCCTTATCGCTTATGCTCTCTCCAGTTCCTTTACATTCGTTACAAGCATGCTGCATTTGCTGGATCATAGAGGGCCCAAGCTGTCTAACTGAGACCTTCATACCAGACCCTTGGCAACCAGTACACTTCATTGATGCTCCAGATTTAGATCCCGTACTATATAGAACATGGATAACCAAAACCCATAAGCATACTCGAGTATTATATGAAGAATCAAGTTACAAACATAAACAACACCAAAGCACTCACCCATTGCACTTCTTACAAAGCACATTGCGGGATAGAGAGAGCTTCTTCGATGTCCCACTATACAAGTCCTCCAGAGAGACCTTCAAAGGATGTACAACATCCTCTCCTCTCCTCTGCCTTCGTCCCCTACCGCTACCACCACCACCTGATCATTAGCAGGCTGATAGTCAACAACTAATGTTCAAACAAATAAAGCTACAGACCAGCAAAAAAGTTTTTGATAGTACCCCCGATACACATTTTAAAGGAACTATATAAAAAAATAAAATAATACAGCATTGCAAAAGATTCAACAATAGATAGTGGAAACTATATCTCACCTCCAAACGGATTTCCACCACCAAAGAAGGACTGGAAGATGTCAAATGGATCATTCATTCCTCCACCACCACCCATTCCTTCCTTAAGTGCATCTTCACCATACTGATCATAGATCCCACGCTTCTCAGGGTCACTTAGAACCTCATAAGCCTGCGCAAGTTCCTTAAACTGCAACCAAATCGCAATGTAACATCTCAGCAAACTACTTCACCTTAAATTTAGAAGAGTTGAGCAAAAACATTACATCAAACAATGATTTCCAGACAACACAATTTACACAACGTATGATACTTCTCATTTGACTTCACAATCAATGCAGTTTTCACAATAATTGACGTCCTCCCAGCTAAAAAAACAACCTTCTCATATGATGATCGTGAAAGTCGCATGTAATATACAAACTCAAATTCAATATCCCAAAATTATACAAACACAAGCATTAAGCTATTTCTCCATTTTTGAGTATACACATGAAATTTATAAATTCACCGACAAATATCAACCATTAAATATAATAAATATACCCAAATTCCATCTGAATAATATTAACTGCCAAAGAGTTGCCGACAAAACGAATCAAACGTTTTATAAATGTATACTTAATAATCAGAAAAAACCCAATAATAAAACCATAGCAATTTACTGCAATTACATAACAAAAATTCAATAACTCCCATAAAATCTCATAAATGTATACTTAATAATCAGAAAAAACAACTAATGCATAAAACCGTAAAATTAAAACTACAGAATAATATCAGAAATCATCAAAAAGAACCAATTTACACAGATCCACATAAAAGCATCAACAAATTGATGAGGTAAATTACCTTCTCAGGATCACCACCCTTATCCGGGTGATTCTTGATCGCAGCCTTACGATAAGCCTTCTTCAAATCATCCTGTGAAGCATTCTTCGACACCCCCAAAATCTCATAGTACTTAGTATTGTCACTCTTCTTCGGCGCCCTTCCAAACATCTTCTTATCTTTTTCTCTCCACCAAGTTCAACAATCAAAACACAAGATTCAATCTTTATACAAACCCAATTAAACCCTTAAAGCTTTTTTGTAGATGTATAGGTGATTGTTGCCGAGTTATAGACTGAAAGGGGAAGATGGAGGCAAAACACGCTCTGAGGAAACCGTGTTATAGGTCTCGTTGTATATATAGGCAAAAATTTAAGAAAGGGTAAAAAGTTTATTTTAATATGGACGGCTGAGATTGGACTATAAAAAAGAATTGGGGAGGGGGGTGTTTATGGCGGTTGGATGTGAAATTTTGACAAATTAAGGAACCATCTAGAATTTCTGAAAAACTGGTAAACTGAATAATCTGGACCTTTGGTTTATTTGACGGATATGATGAGAGTTCTAGATTGTTCTGCACCTTCCAAGTACTCTCGAGTTACTTTTTGAAATAATTTTTTTGTATCTAATATTTTTTAATATTGTATATTTATTTTTTACAACTAAGTAAATGTCCTACTAAAAGTAAAAGTAGACAATATTCGCATTTATTTATATATACAAATCCTTAATTATATTTTTTGCTATTTTAGTTAGGGTGTTGATATTTCTAATTGGAGAGGTTATTATATTAATTTATTATCTCTTCGAATTATTTAATTTCATAATTAATCTGTTATTTAATTCATTAACTATTTTAATCATTTTTAGTGTAATTTTATATCTCAAAATGGAGATTATATAATATCATCCTTCTATTTGAAATTATAATTCATTATCAAATGACCTTAAAATAATAAAATAAAGCAGTTCATATAATAGACTAATTATAGAATAAAAAAATCTAAAGTAATAGTAAACAAGTTTGATAACTAGTGCTATAAACTTTAAAACAACATATTTAAACAACAATAATAATATAAAATTTTCAATACCAGTCTCAAATCCTATATATTAGTTGGTAAATGATAGTGCCAACAAAAAAAAATGTGTTTAAATATTACCTGGGTATACATAAATATTTTATGAGAATGAATAAGTGAGAACATGCTATGAGAATTGAAACTGCATTCATTGGAATAAGAAAAATAGATAATAATAATAATAATAATAATAATAATAATAATACATTTAGCTTATAAATTTGAGAAATCATAATCTGATACTTGCTAAAAGAAGAGAACAAAAATATATTTACACTTCTGACTAGGGCTGACAATATTGTTGAATCTGTTTAATATGACACGTGTAAGACCTTGAATTTTATGAAATAAAAATATTCAATTTTTTTATTTAATAAATGGTTAAATTGATAAAAAAATAAAATTAAGGGTGATATATGATTTTTTTTTAAAATAAGCAAGTGGTATAAAATACTTATTGTTGTCGGGGAATATTTGTTCTATTAGTGGAATATTCTTGTGTCGGGGAATATTAAATGCGATGACGCAAAATGACCATTTAATGGGCTTATATAACATAATAATTGTCGGATGAAGAAAACGACAAGTTTGAGTTTTATAAATAATCTGTGTAGTTGTTACTGAATTAACAATCGTTGGAATACATTCGATAGTTAAAATACAATAATACGCGCGTGGTTGCATTGTAGAAGACACGATATTGCACAATATTTTTGAATTATTGATTCTTACATAAGAATGCACTTACTTAATAATTGTTCTAGTAATTCTTCGCTCAATATTTTATTTTATTGATTCAATAATTGTTGCATTAATATTTTATATTATTGTTGTTTGAATAATTGTCACCGCATTGATGATTTCTCATTATCATATCAATAATTCATATTATTTGAATAATATTATTTGATAGCATTATTGACAATGTCTAGAAAGTTCTGTCTAAGGAGAGGTTTGGTCACCTAATTGCGCGCCAGTAAGGAGAAATCCTTATTGGAAAGCCCATTTTTTCCTGGGAACTGTCTGGTTGTCATTATTGTGATTCTGTAATATTATTTGTGAATAATTAATTATTGATAAGGAAATATTTATTTGATGCGGATATAAATGATGAATTTATTTATTTATGTGGTTATAAATGAAGGAATTAATGTCGAGGTGTACGAGAAGGTACCTGTTAAGATATTGGATAGGAAAGAACATATCCTACGGACAAAGGTTATACCACAAGTCAAGGTTCTGTGGAGGAACCATGCTATTGAGGAAATGACTTGGGAGTTGGAATCGAAAATGAAAGCGATGTACCCTCACCTTTTCGAAACACCAGGTACGTAAGTCAATTTCGTTTCGAGGACGAAATTTCATAAGGAGGGGAGGTTGTAAGACTCAAACTTATTATGAATAAAATTAAATTTTCTTTATTTATTATCTTGAAATAATAAGGAGTTAATTTGATATAATACTTTGGTTATGGGTGAAATGTGCAAATTTTATAAAATAAGCAAGTGGTTATAAATATTAATTTTTTTATCGGGGAATATTTATTTGATCGTGGAATATTCTTGTTGTCGGGGAATATTAAATGCGGCACAGCATTGACCATTCGTGGAGCCTCATAACTTGAGGATAAGCGCTTTGATGATGAAAATGACAAGTTTGAGTTTTTATAAATAATTACGTAGTTATTCACAGATTAACAACGTTGGAATACCCGAGTGGTTAAAATATAATAATCTGGCGTGGTTTGCGATGGCGATGCGGTATTGCATAGTATTTTTGAATTATTGATTCTTACGTAAAGAAGACACTACTCAATAATTGTTACGGTAATTACTTTTCAATATTTTATTTTATTGATTCAATAATTCTTTGCGTTGATATTTTATATTATTGTTGTTTCAATAATTATCAACGCATTACATTATTTCCCATTATCGGATCAATAATTCATATTATTTGAATAATATTATTAGATAACATTATTGGCAATGTCTAGAAAATTACATCTAAGGAGAGGTTTGGTCACCTAATTGCGCGCCAGTAAGGAGAAATCCTTATTGGAAAGCTTCCTTTTTCCTGGGAACGGCCTGGTTGTCATAATTGTGATTCTGTAATATTATTTGTGAATAGAGGGCTAAGTCAGAATTAAAAATCACACCAGAAACATAAGCTTTCTCTTTCTCTCTCTATATTATCTAGCGTATTTTGTGAGTATTTAGATACTTTGAGAGTTGTTGTTCAAGATCTGAAGTTTCATTCAAAGATCACTTGACCTTTCATTTCAAGCTGGATTCTTTAAGGTAAGAGATGTTATTTTTTTCTTAAATGATATTATTTTCTTCAATATCATTATGCCAAAATATTGGTTTGAACTTTTTAATCAAATTTGGAACTTTTGTTTCGGGAGTTCTTATTCACGATACACTTATTCACGTATATCTTTAACTATTCACAAAATCTGGACTATTCACCGAAAAATAAAATTTTCTCTTTTTCTTTCAGATGTCTTTTATGGTTACTATCTTTGATTGTATCCATGTTTTGATCTTTATTCTACTTCACACTTGGTTATTATAGAGTATTATTGAATTTGGATAAACCGAAATACGAATCCTTGATATTTGCCCTTCTGTTTCACTGAATTCGTTCTCTAAAATATTTTTCATCATCCTCAGTCCTTAATGGTGATACTTAATGGATATCTTTGGCCTGTAGTGTAAAGATGTATGATTACTCGATGAATATCTTTGGCCCGTAGTGCAAAGATGAACAGTGTTGAGATGAACATGACCAACTCCATGATCTGAAATGAATATCTTTGGCCGTGTAGTACAAAGATGAATATTTGATGCAAGATGTATATTGATTGATGTTACGAGGATAAATATTGATAATGGACTTTTAAATTCATAGATGATAGTAGATTTGATTCTCTTTAACTCTTCTAATGAATTGTTGTTTTCACCGCATTGTTGATCTAAAACTTGTTGCCTATTGTATTCTATCGATTTTTTCCTGTTGAAGACTAAGGATAATTTGTTGTATATTATCTTAGTCATAATATTCTTTACTGGGCTAGTTGAGCTCACCCTTTTCCTTTTTCTTCCATTTTTCTTCTCAAGAAGCGAGAACATAGCGGGAAGTAGTCGGGGTGTGGAATGATGGTTCTAGACAGTTGTTTAGCAGTCCTCACTATTTTTTAAAATAGTGCATCAATAATTGTAATGAAGACTTTATCTGGGTGTTGATATTGTCTAGAAGATAATATTTGTATTTAAACTCACAGTATGTGTTGTCGTATTTTGCACGACAATTGTATTAATAAAGTTGTAGTTGTTTTTCTATACCATGTATTTGGCGACTCAGAATGGGTGATGTATACCTATTTTGGGAGCGTCACAGTTGGTATCAGAGCTTAGGGATATGGTCTCTGGCGGAGATCGGGGAATAGAACTAGGAGGGGAGAGATGAGTAAATCCTTCGCTAGTGTGTCCTACCTAAGCTTCATTGTTGGTCGGTCATAATATAGGTATATTATGTGATATGTTAATTTGTTTAATTAACCCATGTTTTATGGAAGTTTTAAAAATAGCAGCTGAGAATGTTAACAATGGAGTCTATGAGACTGTGGAACAACCTTTGATTACCACCCAAGAGAACGTGCAACAGGAAGGCAATATTCCTCCTGTAAATAACACTACCGAGCAAACGATGAATGATGCGATGTTTAGAAGCTTTTTGCGATTCATGTAAAATCGATTTGAGGAGACTCGTGTACAAAATATGGGTGGAAATGATAATAACGCCTTGTGATCGATCCACAACCAAGCGATTCAAGGAGTTGGGACCACCAGATTTTTGGTGAAAGCCCGATCCGATTAAGGCGGAAACGTGGGTTAAGCAAATGACCAAGATATTCGATGTCTTGGTCTGCACGGAGGAATAGAAGGTTCCATTCGCAACCTTTATGTTCCGTGGTGAGACAGATTACTAGTGGAAATCTGTGAAGCGTACCGAGCCAGCCGCACTTAATATGTCTTGGAAAAAATTTCAGAAACTGTTCAATGACAAGTACTTTCCTGAAAGTATTCGTCATATGAAGGAAGTAGAGTTTATTAGACTAGAACAGAACAACATGATGGTGTCCCAGTACGAGGCGAAGTTCGTGGAGTTATCCAGGTTTGTACCTCATTTGGTAGAGAATGAGGAACGTATGACGCGGATGTTTCTGAGAGGTCTAAAACCCGAGATTCGACAATATCTTATCTCTCATAATTTTTTTTATATTCAGATGTTGTAAACATGGCTCAATTATTAGAGCGTGATAATGAGTATGTTCAACCGAGAGACCACAACCAGGGTCATACCAGTGACAGCAGTCATCGGAGCGATGATAACCAGCGATGAGGGAAAAATACGGACAAAAGCGGTAACCACTCGGGTGGTCATCGTGGCCATGACAATAGGAGAGGTGAGTCAAGTGGAAATTTCAAAAAAAAGGAGATTCAACAATGACGGAAAGACATCAGCAGCAACACCAACAACAAATTCTAGGGGAGGAGAACGACCGCCAGTTAGATGCTACAGATGCGGAGAGGAGGGACACATAAGTCCAAATTGTTCACAGCCTTCTAAGGTGTGTTTCAATTGTGGAAAAGACGGCCACATATCCCGATTTTGTCCGATAGCGAAGTCAATTCCAACTGGGACGGCGGCACCAAAGGCGACTACGGACAAAACCAAGTCGGTGGTTCAAGGAAGGGCGTTTGTCGTGACTGGCCAAAATGCGAGAAACCCGAACGAGGTGATCACGGGTAAGATAATCTTGAACTCTTGCGAAGTTTATACCTTCTTGAATCTGGGCTTCTACCCATTATTTTATCTCTCCCCGCCAGGCTTTCAACATTTAAACTTGACTCCGGAGAAATTGGACTTTAACTTATCTATTGAAACTCCGTTGGGTGAAACTTTTGTTACATCTACAGTTTATAAATCTTGCTTGATCCAAGTTGGCACAATCACATTACCTGTTGATCTTATTTCTTTAAAGATACTTGCATTTGATGTGATTTTAAGGATTTATAGGTTAACCACTCATCATGCCAAAAATTGATTGTTTTCGTAAGGTTATTAGTTTACATATTCCTAACCAACCTGTTATACGAATACAAGCAACTAAACCACTAAAATCAGTCACTATCATATCAAGCCATAAAGCTATTCGTTTATTGAAAAACGGATGTTAATCTTTCTTAGCCCATATTATGGACTTGAACAAAAACACGTCAGATTTGAATAATATTCTGTTGTTAATGAATTTCTGACGATTTCAAGAAGAACTTCCTGGCCTACCCCCGGAACGTGAAGTTGAATTCTTTATTGATCTTGAACCGAGTACAAAGCCCATTTCTAAAACCCCATATCGAATGGCTCCTATTGAACTTTAGGAGTTAAAAGTCCAACTACAGGAATTGTTAGACATCGGTTTCATTCGTCCTAGTACATCTCCTTGGGGTGCTCCTGTTTTATTTGTAAAGAAGAAAGACGGGAGTATGCGACTTTGTATTGACTACCGATAATTAAACCATGTCACCATCAAGAATAGGTATCCACTACCTCATATTGATGACCTGTTTGACCAGTTGCAAGGAGCACAATACTTTTCAAAGATCGATCTTCGTTCTGGATATCATCAGCTGAAGATTAAAATTGAGGATATTCCAAAGACTGCCTTCAAAATTCGGTACGGGCATTATGAATTCTTAGTCATGTCTTTTGGATTGACCAATGCTCCTTCTGCTTTCATGGATATGATGAACCGTGTATTCAAGGAATATTTGAATCAGTTCGTAGTTGTCTTTATTGATGACATCCTCATTTATTCCAAAAGCTGTGAAGATCATGAGCACCATTTGAAGCTGATACTTCAAAGACTTCGTGACAACAAGCTATATGCCAAGCTAAAGAAATGCGAGTTCTGGCTTAAAGAAGTAGCATTCCTTGGGCACGTGGTGTCAAAACATGGAGTATCTGTTGACCACAAAGATTGAAGCAATCCAAAGTTGGGAGCAACCAAAGTCGGCCATGATGAAGTCGCGTAGCTTTACGGCTTAAATTAGGTTATTATCGGAGATTCGTGGAAGGATTTTCTCGAATCGCTATCTCGCTAACTCAACCGACTCGGAAGATTCAAAATTAGTATGGAAATGAGGAATGCGAGAAGAGTTTCCAAGAGCTCGAGAGAGACTCATTTCGACACTGCTCGACAATACCATCCGGTTCGGATGGATTTGTTATCTACAACGATGCTTCAGGCAAAGGGTTAGGATGTGTTCTCATGCAACATGGAAAAGTCATAGCTTATGCCTCGCGACAACTCAAAGAATATGAGAGAAATTATCCTACTCATGATCTGGAGTTGGCAGCAATCGTTTTTGCGTTAAAAATCTGGAGACACTACCTGTATGGGGAGAAAGTGGAGATTTATACGGATCATAAAAGCCTCAAATATTTCTTCACCCAAAAGGAACTCAACATGCGGCAACGACGTTAGCTCGAGTTGTTGAAGGATTACGACCATAACATTCAATATCATCTTGGAAAAGTAAACGTTGTAGTTGACACATTGAGTAAAAAATCGTATGCGGGTACGAGTATAATGTTGTTAACACAAAGGCCCATTTTGTACGACTTACAAAGGTTAGAGATAGAGTTAAAGGCTCCAAGTACCCACGTGATGATGGAAAATATACGAGTAGAACCGACTTTAATCGATAAAGTTAAAGTTTGCTTTCAGCTACGACACTGGAGTGATCGTATAAAAAAAGAAAGTGCAAGAAGGTGTTATTCCGGAGGCAAGAATTAATGAAGAAGGAATACTTAGAGTCAACTCCAGACTTTACGTTCCTAACGATTTTGACTTGAAGCACAGAATCATGATGGAGGGATACAATACACCATTTGCAATCCATCCTGGGAGTACCAAAATGTATCACGATCTTCGATATACATTTTGGTGGAGCAATATGAAGAAAGAGATCGCAGAGTTTATCTCGAGGTGTTTAACTTGTCAACGTGTAAAGGCGGAGCATCAAGTGCCAAAGGGTCCATGGAAACCACTTGAGATTCCGAAATGGAAGTGGGAACACATTACTATGGATTTCGTTACGGGTCTTCCCAAGGTTTCTCAAGGTATAGATGCGATTTGTGTTATTGTTGATAGATTAACCAAGTCTGCTCATTTCTTGCCTATACGTGAAACTTATTCCCTTGAACGTCTTTCTCGTATGTACGTGAACGAGATTGTGAGATTGCATGGCATGCCAGTATCCATAGTTTCGGATCGTGACCCAAGATTCACTTCATAATTTTGGGTTAGCTTCCAGAAAGCTATGGGCATGGATTTACAATTCAGTTCAACATACCATCCTCAAACGGACGGGCAATCGGAAAGGACTATTCAAACCCTTGAAGATCTATTAAGACTATGTGTCCTAGATTTTAAAGGAAGTTGGGATAAGTACTTGCCACTGGTGGAATTCTCCTACAACAACAGCTTATCGTTAAGTATAGGCATGGCTCCATTCGAGGCGTTATATGGACGAAAGTTTCGCTTCTCCAATTATCTTTGACGAGGTGGGAGAAGGAACGTTGTTGGTACCGAATTGAAATGCATGACTACGAAAAAGATTCAAATGATCCGCAACGTATAAAGACCTCACAAGATCGACAAAAGAGTTATGTTGATCTTCATGGAAAGGACGTGAAGTTTAATATTGGAGATCATGTATCGCTACGTATTGCTCCATGGAAGGGAGTTACGAAATTTGGAAAGAGAGAAAGCTCAATCCACGATTTGTTGGTCCATTTGAGATTCTTGATCGAATAGAAATGTGGCCTATAGACTCGCATTACCTCCAAGTATATCTCGTGTTCATAATATTTTTCACATATCTATGCTTCGTAAATATGTGAAAGACCCAAACTGTGACGCCCCCAAAATAGGTATACAACACCCATTCTGAGTCGCCAAATACATGGTACAGAAAGCAAACTACAACTTCAATAATACAATTATCGTGCAAAATACGACAACACATATCGTGAGAGTTTAAATACAAATATTGCCTTCTGACAATATCAACACTCAAATAAGTCCTCATTACAATTATTCATACACTATTTTACGTAAATAGTGAGGATCGCTAAAATATCTTTCTAGAACCATCACTCCATACCCCACTCGATCCTGCTTGTGTTCTCACCTCCTGAGAAGAAAAATGGAACAAAAAGGAAAAGGGTGAGCTCATTAGTCTTCAACAGGAAAAAATCTGATAGAATATAATAGACAACAAGTTTTAGATCAACAACTGCAGCGGAAAAACCAATCCATTAGAAGAGTCATGTAGAGAATGAGTTCTACTATCTTCTAAGATTTGAAAGTCCATCATCAATATTTATCTCTGTAACAACAATCAATATACATTTTTAATCAAATATTCATCTTTGCACTACGGGCCAAAGATATTCATCAGTTAATATATCATTCATCTTTGCACTACAGGCCAAAGATATTCAATAATATCATCATTAAGGACTGAGGATGATGAAAAACATTTTAGAGAACGAATCCAGTTAGACAGAAGGACAAATATTAATGATTCGTATAACAGCTTATCCAAGATCAATAATACTTCATAATAACCAATTGAGAAGCAGAATTCAAAAATAAAGATCAAAACATGGATACAATCAAAGATAGTAGCCAGAATAGACATCTTGGACAAAAAAGAAAATTTTTATTTTACGGTGAATAGTGTCGTATACGTGAATAGTAACCCCGACACAAAAAGTTCTAAATTTGATTAAAAAGTTCACCAATATTTTGACATAATGATATTGAAGAAAATAATATCATTTAAGAAAAAAATAACATCCCTTATCTCAAAATAACGGTACTTCTGATCGGAATATCGGATATAGAGCCGAAGAAAACTTCAAACAACTCTCAAAGTATCAAAATACTCACAATAATACGCTCAATAATCTAGAGAGAAAAAAAACTTGTTTCTGGTGTGATTTTCAATTCTAACCTAAGCGTCTATTTATAGGAAAATGCTAGAACGTCATAGAAGACTAAAATAATAAAATAATAATATAACTTATTTTTTCTCTTACGCATCCTTCTATGACCATCCACCACAATTGAACCAAAAATTTCAGCAGCCCACATGTTAAAATAAAAGAGGGTCCCACCCATAATTTAATAAAAATTATTTTATTTTCCGAAACTTCAGTAATTCATAGAAAATAGCCCGTTTATCAGAAAATTACGAATTTTATGTCCATTCTGCCTGAAATCGAATTCTCTACAACTTTGTAACATTGAGTTTTTCCAAATTCTAAACAGAAAATATTCAAAATCCACAAATGGATAATTTTTAATACCTCCATTCCAACAAAATACTGATAAAATACCTCAGCATTAATTCCTTCATTAATAACCACATAAATAAATCCATCATTTATATTCACATCAAATAAATATTTCTTTATCATATAAATCAATAATTAATTATTCACAAATAATATTACAAAATCACAATAATTACAATCAGGCAGTTCCCAGGAAAGAGGGGACTTTCCAATAAAGATTTCTCCTTACTAGCGTGCAATTAGGTGACCAAACCTCTCCTCGATGTAACTTTCTAGACATTGCCAATAATGCTATCTAATAATATTATTCAAATAATATAAATTATTGATCCGATAATGGGAAATCTTTATGCAAAGATAATTATTGAAACAACAATAATATAAAATATCAACGCATCAATTATTGAATCAATAAAATAAAATATTGAACGATAATCTATCGTAACAATTATTGAGTAAAGGCCTTTTACATACAATCAATAATTCCACAATCATTATGCAATACAACCGTCTTCTTTGTACATTTAATTTCAATATCAAATTAACTCCTAATTATTTCAAGATAATAAATAAAGAAAATTTAATTTTATTCATGGTGGTTAAAGTACAGTAACACACGGTATTGCACAGTATTTTTGAATTATTGATTCTTACGTAAGAATGCACTACTTCTTTGTTGCTGTTCAGTACAAGTTTCATTCAGCATCACATCCGACCTTTTATTCCGAAGTACTATTTCTTTAAGGTAAAGGATATTATTTTCTTCTTAAATGATATTATTTTCTTCAATATCATTATGCTGAGATATTTTTATAAATTTTATTGTGGAATTTCTACCTTTTTGTGTTGAGATTACTATTCACGTATACGATACTATTCACGTATACGGCACTATTCACAAATACGACACTATTCACTGAAAAATAAAATTTTCTCTTTTTCGTCCCAGATGTCTTTTATGGTTACTATCTTTGATTGTATCCATGTTTTTATCTTTATTTTTGAATTATATTTCACACTTGGTTATTATGAAGTATTATTAAATTTGGATAAACCGAAATACGAATCCCTAATATTTGTCCTTCTGTCTCACTGGATTCATTCTCTAAAATATTTTTCATCATCTCAGTCCTTAATGGTGATACTTGATGAATATCTTTAGCCTGTAGTGCAAAGATGAATGATTACCTGATGAATATCTTTGGCCCGTAGTGCAAAGATGAACAGGTGTTGAGATGAACATGACCAACTGGTGATACAAACGAATATCTTTTGCCCAAAGATGAATATTTGATGCAAGATGTATATTGATTGATGTTATAGGGATAAAATATTGATGATGGACTTTTAAATTCATAGATGATAGTAGATTTCATTCTCTACTTAACTCTTCTAATGAATTGTTGTTTTCGCTGCAGTTGCTAATCTAAAACTTGTTGTCCATTGTATTTTATCAGATTTTTCCCTGTTGAGGACTAACGATAATTTGTTGTATATTATCTTAGTCATAATATTCTTTACTGGGCTAGTTGAGCTCACCCTTTTCCTTTTTGTTCCATTTTTCTTCCTGGAGGTGAGAATACATGCGCAGGATCTGAATCAAAGTGTGAAGTGATGGTTCTAGAAAGATGTTTTAGTTTGTCCTCACTATTTCGTAAAATAGTGTATGAATAATTGTAATGAGGACTTTATCTCAAAGTGTGGATATTGTCTAGAAGATAATATTTGTATTTAAACTCACAGTATGTGTTGTTGTATTTTGCACGACAATTGTAATAATGAAGTTGTAGTTTTTTTTCTGTAACATGTATTTGGCGACTCAAAGTGGGTGTTGTATACCTATTTTGGGGGCGTCACATACATGTTAATAAATTTTTGAAGACTTTGTGTTGATAATTCGTTTCGATTGAACATATACATATTAGAAACCATTTGTGTTGATATTATGTCGCATATGTTGTGACATAATATTTTGTTAGAATTTACTGTAGGGTATATCTAAGGTATTACCACACGTGAGGTATCACATGCATGTTCTCTTGGCACCGATGCATGACACCTTATGTGGCAGTGTGATCAGTCTATGATGTCTCTATTTTGTGCTCCGATGGGAGTTAGTCACATGGTGATTTGTTATGGGAGGCGTATTGGTCGATCATAGTTTTATGTTTTGTTATGTTCTGCAGATTAGTGATGTTTGTGCTAAACATGCCTTCCAACTATGCATGCATTTTGATTCGCGATCCAATGTGTGACTTACATGTGTGACATTATTTGACTTTCCCGTGTGACAAAATATATTTCTATTTTTTTTAAGTTCGATATGAAATAACACCCAACCTTTTGATTCAGCCTATTATTTTGTTATATTAGTTTTGTTTTTTACAGTTCAGTTCATTTAATTGAGTTAGTTATTTTGTTTCATTATTCTTGTATTCTATATCTGTACAGGGCATTTGGCTCATGATATGGTTTTCTTCCGACAAGTAATCAGGGAGATCATGGACAAGTGTGATGAGGCGATGATACATTAGTTTATTTTGAATTGTATTTAATATTTTAGATTATGTTTTGAGTCGATTTGGCTTTTAGTATGAATTGTATTTGGATATGTATTGGTTATGAAGACTAGTCTTTTGTGACTTTCTTATTACAATTTCATCAATTTTGTTGTATTTTGTGTAACCTCTCTTTCTATTTTAGAAAAAGGGTGTTACACTACTTCTAACTCAATGAAAAATACTTGGAAAAAAAAAAGAAGGATACAATATGTTTGGTTTATGAATTTGAGAAACCATTATAAATGAATATATATCATGTTAAACAAAAAGTCATAAAAAAATCTTTGGGCTGGTAGTCATTAAAAAAAATTATTAAGTCAACTCAGGATCAACTAAAACATTCAGTATTTGTGATGCTCCCAAAATAGGTATACAACACCCATTCTGAGTCGCCAAATACATGGTACCGAAAGCAAACTACAATTTCAATAATACAATTGTCGTGCAAAATACGACAACACATACTGTGAGTTTAAATACAAATATTATCTTCTAGACAATATCCACACTCAAATAAGTCCTCATTACAGTTATTCAAATACTATTTTACAGAAATAGTGAGGACTGCTAAAACATCTTTCTAGAACCATCATTCCATACCCCGACTAGATCCTGCTATGTTCTCACCTTCTGAGAAGAAAAATAGAACAAAAAGAAAAAGGGTGAGCTCAACTAGCCTAGTAAAGAATATTATTACTAAGATAATATACAACAAATTATCGTTAGTCCTCAACAGGGAAAAATCTGATAGAATATAATAGACAACAAGTTTTAGAACAATATTCTGCAGCGGAAACAACAATCCATTAGAAGAGTCAAGTAGAGAATGAGTTCTACTATCTTCTAAGATTTAAAAGTCTATCATCAATATTTTATCCTTGTAACAACAATCAATATACATCTTTAATCGAATATTCATCTTTGCACTACAGGCCAAAGATATTCATTTGTATCACCAGTTGGCCATGTTCATCTCAACACCTGTTCATCTTTGCACTACGGGCCAAAGATATTAATCAGTTAATATATCATTCATCTTTGCACTACAGGCCAAAGATATATCAATAATATCATCATTAAGGACTGAGGATGATGAAAAACATTTTAGAGAACGAATCCAGTGAGACAGAAAGACAAATATTAGGGATTCGTGTTACAGTTTATCCAAGATCACTAATACTTCATAATAACAAATTTTGAAGCAGAATTCAAAAATAACGATCAAAACATGGATACAATCAAAGATGGTAGCCAAAATAGACATCTTGGACAAAAAGAAAAATTTTCATTTTTCGGTGAATAGTGTCGTATTCGTGAATAGTGTCGTATACGTGAATAGTAACCCTGACACAAAAGGTTCCAAATTTGATTAAAAAGTTCAAACCAATATTTCGGCAAAATAATATTGAAGAAATTAATATCATTTCGAAAGAAAATAACATCCTTTACCTCAAAATAACCGTATCTTATTTGAATTTCGGATATAAAGTTCTATGAAACTTTCACTTTAATAAAGAACTCTCAAAGTATTAAAATACTCACAAAAATACGCTCGATAATCTAGAGAGAAAGAAAACTTGTTTCTGGTGTGATTTTTAATTCTAACCTAAGCGCCTATTTATAAGAAAATATTAGAACGCCAAAGGAGACTAAAATAATAGAATATTATTATTTCTTATTCTTTCTTCTACGCAAGCAAGCTAGCCACCAAATTTGAAAATTTTTAGCAGCCCATGTGCATTCAACACCAACCAAAAAGTGGGTCCCACCCATAATTTAATAAAAATCATTTTATTTTCCGAAACTTCAAAGAATTCATAAAAAATAGCTTTCGTTTATCGTAAAAATATGAATTTTATGTCCATTCCACACGAAATCGAAATCAATTCTCTGACTTTGCAGAGAAGAAAGTTTTCCAAATTCTAAACCAAAATATCCAAATCCACAAACGGATGATTTTAATACCTCTAATCCGACAAAATAATCGATAAAATACCTCAAAGATTAATTTCTTCATTTATAACCACATAAAATAAATAAATCCATCATTTATATCCACATCAAATAAATATTTCTTTATTATATAAATCATTAATTAATTATTCACAAATAATATTACAGAATTGCAATTATGATGACCCGTGCGAGCCTCCTGAAAGAGGGCTTTCCAATAAGAATTTCTCCTTCTTGGCGGCCTTGATTAGGTGACCAAACCTCTCCTTAGGCAGAACTTTCTAGACATTGTCAATAATATTATCTAACAATATTATTCAAATAATATGAATTATTGATCCGATAATGGAAAATCATGCGGTGACAATTATTGAAACAACAATAATATTAAATATCAACGCAATAATTATTGAATCAATAAAATAAAATATTGAATAAAGAATTACTGTAATAATTATTGAGTAAAGGCTTCTTTACGTACAAATCAATAATTCAATAATACTTGTAATACAGGTGTCTTCTTGTCAACCACGCGATTCTCGTATTTTAACCACTGTATATTAACAACAATGTTAATTGTAATAACTACTGGCAGTTATTTATAAAAACTCATATTTTGTCGGTTTCTTCATCCGAAGCAGCTTATTCTGCATATGAGCCCCCACGAATGGTACATCGTTGTCTTGGTATCGTGAAATATTCTCCGACAAAAAGAATATTCCACGACCGAAAAGAATATTTCCCACAAAAATGAATATTTTATAACCACTTGCTTATTTTGTAAAATTTGCACATTTCACCTATAACCAAAGTATTATATCAAATTAACACCTTATTAATTTAGAATAATGAATAGAGAAAATTCAATTTTATTTATAATAAGTTGGGGTCTTACAGTATTTGTCTTATTATATTTTGGTATGGTATTAATTGATTAATTAGTATAAATAATTACTATATTCATTTATAATTATTTGACGTTTTGGAGTTTTGCACAACTATTAAGGAAGTTAAAACTCTTATAAAAACTCCACTAAAATTATTATGTATTACCAAAAACACTCTTGCATAGATAAATGAAAAGCTAAATTATAGATGATAAAGATGAGAGAGAAATATTGTTAGATGATAGAAAAAATATAGGAATTACATAAGAGAGAAAGATAGTATACCATTAAGATATTAAAAGAGGGATGTTGGGGCGTGATATTTCCTATTTTTGGGCCGGGTACATTGGGCCTACTCACATGAAGAATCCATTGGGCCTTTATTTTTTCGTTAAAGTCACCGGGCCCAATCACCATATTATATCCGTTTTAATCTTTAAAGTAAGGTCACCCAAAGGATCGACCCATTAGATATTTTAATATCTCATTACTTTGACTTGTGATGATGAAAAAGCATGACGGTTGACGAAGGCTCTGCCATGCATTAATGTGGATGGGATCATAATTTCACGTGCCAGAGAAAACAAGATGTAAAAGCGAGAGATAAAACCTTATATAGTCGGCAGAGCCCATCGATTAGAGGGGTGTCGGTGTAGTAGTGGGTGGTACGAAGAATCCAAGCAAAGATAGTATAACCTAAAGTGAGGAAGCCATCGTATGAGGCATGCGTTCTCACATATATTGATTATTCATATTCTCCCATACACACACAATCGAGATTTATTCTCTCTCAATACACTAGACCATACATTCCTCCATTGTTAACTTTGTGAACACGTCATTAATTCTCACGCTGAGCTATATCCCGACCGAACCGCCATCAAGCTTTGGTGTTGACATGTTTCTTGTGCGCAGATCGGGACGTCTTACGTGATTGGGACGTGGCGTAAGATCCCGGCGTTAACATTGGGCGCTAGAAGGAGGGCTTGAGTTCTAGTGTCATTAAAATTTTCAATCACAATCGTTTAACTACTACTTTGAAGATGATGAGGAGTAGGGATGGTACACCGTAAGGGCGGCGATGGTACATTAGCTCGTCATTTGCCTCGTGTTTCGATGAAGGATCGTCTGGTCCTTCCAAGAGTCTTCACGAGAGCACGGCTTCTAAGCATAATTCGTGGATCTCCGTCCAAAGATTCTGGCGGGGCGAACGAAGATTGGTTTTCGATCACGAATGAGGAGGCGAGATCATGGTCGAGGAGCAATTGGAAGGCTCACCAACCAAGATTTATCATAGAAGTAGCAGGAGGTTAGAGCGCTGTTGGCAAAGATGGCGACGACGCAGATATAGAGCCATGGCGGTCTGTTAAATGAAAGAGAAGATATGATAGAAACAGATGCTTGGTGTGGCGGAATCTGAGACGAAGCATCTAGCCATGATCAATCTGAAAGGCGAAGTGGGCATAAGGAGGAGACTTGATGAAAGGGTAAAGAAAGTGAAGCGTTCCACGCGTGTTTAGGATCATTCTCAAGTAGGAGGAGATCGAAGCGAGAACTCCCATGGCCTCGAAGAAGGCGATAATGGTAGATTACCTCTCAAAGATCGAGATGATTATCAACAAAGGCGAGGTCGAAGGAGGTCGCATGCAAGTCCGGGTAATGGACTATCAACGTGATCATTCTAACCACAAGGAAAGAGTTGTGTACCAAGCGGATCAAGAAGTCCTCTAGGGCGTAGTGGGATCGGCGGGAGGAGGTCGATCCTCTCGGAGACATAATGTTGTTCATGAGAAGAGGTTTCCCCACGGCTGAAGGCGTTGATTTTCTAGTAAAGGAGCTTAAAGAGCTCGAGAAAACAACCGGTTGAGGTCCAAAGCAGTGAAGGACGCCCGAAAGAAAGCATCCCTTTTCCTCGATATTCTCGAGGAAAAGGCGGATATCACTAAAAATTACCTCGCATGGAAAGTTACGATGGAACAAGGGGACCACTTATGACCATATAGCCAGCGCTCAATAGGGGCTAATGGACTATTACGATTTCAACGACGCGCCAAGTGCCACACCTTTATTACGACACTAAGAAAAAGATGCGAGGCAGTTGGTTGGGAACTTTGCCAGATTCTATATCCTCTTGGACCGAACTTTGTGATAAGTTCCATGCCTGCTTCGAGAACAATAGAAGAAGAGGAAAGCCTACGGGTTCTTTGGCACAGCAGATCCGGCAGTTTACTGCGGTGAATCTTTGGGCGATATGTAAAGAGGTTCAGGAGAAGCGGTCGGTCGGTGTCCGATCTTAATGATCTCCAGTCGTAGGTTTGTTCCGAATGGATTGGATCTGTAAAGTCCAAAAGTTGGTGAAGAAGTTGATGTTCAATCATCCAAGAAGAGCTTGGCAAAGCCTTTGACAAAGCGAAGGCTACATCGTTATGGAAGAAGCTATGAAACGACTGAAGCATCCTCCTTCGGTCGGGGAAAGAGTCGATGGCTCTGGCCCCAAGTTGAATGAGGAGGAGAGCGGGGGGTATAATGATCTGGACGGAGGGCGCTTCGAAAAAGTACAATAATTCTGGCGGCGAGGCGGTCGTCCATCCTCCGTTCCTACCCCGGGTGAATAAGATCTACACCAAACTAAACACCGATAGATCGATAATTTTGGATCAAATCGAAACCAACCTTTCTTTGAGCCACCCGTGATAATTACCGAATCAAGCGGGGTAACTTTCGTAAATATTGTGGCTATCATCAAAGTCATTTGCCACGACACTAACGAAAGTGTTGCAATTTGAAAGACTTTGTGGAGAGGAAGATTAAAGGCGGCTTGTTGGTGCGATATGTGGTAGTAAATAATCGTGAGAACGTTAACCCGTCTTTCAGACGGCCTTCGAGGGCTCCAAGATCTGCCGCCAAGGCATGTTATCGATGTGATAACCGGTGGGTCCGCAGGGAAGTTGATAGGGAGGAAGAGAAGGGCTTACCTGGATTCGGTCATGACTGTGATGCTCCCCTGAAGGCAGATAGACCATTCCCCGGGACTGTCATATCATTTACTCGACGCCGATTATCCTTGAGCCCATCGAGCCGCATTGAGGGCCTTGGTGATCACAACGCAAGTGAAGTGGTGCACGGTGGACATGGCGCGTGATGATGATAGATAATGGATCTTCGATGGGATATCCTCAGACGCCCATGCCTATCGGAGGATGCACCTTGATGGGCGTAAAAATGGAGGTCGAGCGGAAAGCTCCTTTATACGGCTTCAAAGAATGATCCTCGCTCGAAGTTGCGAGCACTATTGAACTCCCTATTGTCTTCTAAGACAAAGACCCCCCAGGTCGAAATAGTGTGTAAATTCTATGTTGTGCACGTTGATTCAGCTTACAACGCTATATCTTTGGGAAGACCTACTTTAATCGCTCCCCCAAGTGACCTCCATCTCTCATTTCAAAATCAAGTTACCCACTACTCATGGAGTAGGAGAGATGGCGGGGACTTGGATCTAGCCCGATTATACGCTACCTAATCTTTATTATTTCCTCCGGAGGGGGTCGAGAAAAAAAGCAAAGATGATGACAATTGAGATCGAGCCTTTACCGAAAAGTAGTTCTAAACCGATGGTGATTCTCACGAGAGAACGGAAGAGGTCGAATTGATCCTTGGAAAGCCGGGACAAGATCAGTGAAGATCGGTTCAGTCTACCAGAACCTCTTCTGGACAAATCTCATAGAACTCTTACGCTTTCATGCGGATATTTTTGCATGGGAACCAAGGGACATGCACAGAGTTAGTCGGAAGATAAATGAGCATAGCTTTGAATGTAGATCCTTGAAGAAGCGGTTCGGCGAGAAAAGAGCGGATCTTTGCTTTGAACGACGTAAAAAATCATTGATCGAGAAATAGCAAAGTCATTTTGGTCGCCAAACTTTATATATGAGATTGATTATCCCAATGGATGGCTAATGTGGTGTTGGACCACTTATGACCATAGCAGCGCTCGATTCGGCTTAATGGACTATTACGATTTCAACGTGACGCCAAGTGCCACACCTTTATTACGACACTAAGAAAAGATGCGAGACAGTGGTTGGGAACTTTGCCTTCAGATTCCATATCCTCGTGGACCGAACTTTGTGATAAGTTCCATGCCCGTTTCGGGAGCAACCGAAGAAGAGGAAAGCCTACGGGTTCTTTAGGCACGATCCGGCTTTACCACGGCGAATCTCTTTGCGCCAATATGTAAAGAGGTTCGAGAAGCGATCGGTCGGTGTCCCGATTTTAATGATCTCAGTGTCGTAGGTTTGTTCCGAATGGATTGGATCTGTAAAAGTCCGAAAAGTTGGTGAAGAAGTTGATGTTCAATCATCCAAGAGCTTGGCAAAGCCTTTGACAAAGCAGAAGGCTACATCGTTGTGGAAGAAGCTATGAACAGCCTGAAACATCCTCTTTTGGGTCAGGGGAAAGAGTCGGTGGCTCCTAAGCCCGAAGTTGAACAAAGGAGAACAGGGGGGTATAATGATCGGACAGAGGGCAGTTCGAAAAAGTACAATAATTCCTGGCGGCAAGGAGCGCGGTCATCCCTCCGTTCCTACCAAAGGTGAATAAGATCTACACCAAACTAAACAATCGATAGATCGATAATTTTGGATCAAATCGAAACCAACCTTTCTTTGAGCCACCCGTGATAATTACCGAATCAAGGCTGTAAGTAACTCTCGTAAGTATTGTGGCTATCATCAGTCACCGCCACCACGACACTAACGAGTGTTGCAATTTGAAAGACTTTGTGGAGAGGAAGATTAAAGACGGCTTGTTGGTGCGATATGTGGTAGTAAATAATCAATGAGAACGTTAACCGTCTTTGCTTCGAGACGGTTCGGGGCTCCAAAGATCGCCGCCAAGGCATGTTATCGATGTGATAACCGGTGGGTCCGCAGAAGTTGATAGGGAGGAAGAGAAGGGCTTACCCGATTCGGTCATGATCGTGATGATGCTCCCCAGAAAGATAGACCATTCCCAGATCATCGTATCATTTACCGACGATTATCCTTCGGAGCCCATCGAAGCCCGCGTGAGGGGCCTTGGTGATCACTACACAAGTGGGCACGGTGGACATGAAGCGTGATGATGATAGATAATGGATCTTGATGGATATCTCAGATACCCATGCTATCGGAGGATGCACCTTGATGGGCGTAAAATGGAGGTCAGGCGGGAAGCTCCTTTTATACGCTTCAAAGAATGATCCCTGTCAAAGTTGCGGGCACTATTAAACTCCGGTTATCTTCTAAGACACAACACCTCAAAGAAGTCAAAATAGTGTGTAAATTCTATGTTGTGCACGTTGATTCAAATTTACAACGCTATCTTTGGGAAGACTTACTTTAATCTTCTTCTCCAAGTCGTGACCTCCATCCCTCATTTCAAAATCAAGTTCCCCACGACTCATGGAGTAGGAGAGGTGGCGGGGGGACTTGGATCTAGCCCGACGATGCTACTGGGAATCTTTGTTATTTCCTCCTCGAGTGGGGTCGACAAACAAAAGCGGCGATAACAATTGAGATCGAGCCTTTTAAAAAAGTAGTTACAACAGATGGTGATTCTGCTTGGAGGAACGGAAGAGGTCGAATTGATCCTTGAAAGCCGGACAAGACAAGTGAAAGATTGGTTCAGGACTACCGTAACCTCTTCGGACAAATCTCGGGAACTCTTACTGTTCTTATCACGGATATTTTGCATAGGAACCAAGGGACATGCACAGAGTTAGTCGGAAGATAGCCAGAGCATAGCTTTGAATGTAGATCCTCGAAGAAGCCGGTTCGGCGAGAAAAGAAGCGGATCTTTGCGCTTGAGCAATCGACGTAAAATTATTGATCGTGGAAATAGCAAAGTTGTTGGTCACCGACTTTATATATGAGATTGATTATCCCGAATGGATGGCTAATGTGGTGTTGGTGCGAAGCGAGAATGGAAAATGGCGGGTTTGCATCGACTACACCGAAACTCAATAAAGCTTGTCAGAAGGATTTTATCCTCTACCCCATATTGATCGAATTATCGATGCCACTTGGGGTATGCATTACTAAGCTTTATGGATGCTTTTTCGTGTTATCACCAAATATCCATGTGTAAAGAGGACATCCCAAAGACCGATTTATTACACACCGCTCGGTATACGCCTTCTGAAGATGACTTTTGGCCTTATAAATCTTGGAGCCACTTACCGTAGAATGATGAACTTCATCTTCGATAGGCGGTACGGAAGGAACATGGAAGTATCGTTGATGACATGATCGTGAAAAGCATGCACGTTCGAGAGTCATTTAGACGATCTAGAGGAATGCTTTCGACCGTCCGTCATCGTCAACTAAGGCTTAATCCGCCAAAGTGCACTTTCGGCCTCGGTGCGGGGAAGTTTCGGGTTATCTTGTTAGTCAAAGGGGTATCGAGGCCAATCCGAGAAGATTGAGGCCATTCTTGACATGAAGACTCCTCGGTCATTCAAAGACGCCCAACATCCGATTTGGCGGGATTGCAAAGACAAGGAGGTTCGTCGCCAAATCTGCAGAAAAGGTGCCTTCCTTTCTTTGATACATTGAAAGGGGAAGAATGCGAAGACGTTCCAGTGGACTTCAGAGTGTGAAGACGCCTTCAGCATAAAGGCGTATCTTTCTTCTACTCCTTTATTGGTGAAACCCATTCCAAGAGACCTTATATCTCAGATGTCCGGCGGCAAGTTCGTTAGCGGTTGGGCGATCTTTGGTTCGGAGATCGATGGAAGGCGAAGATCCGATCTATTATGTCGATCACGTCTGCGAGAGATGTCAAACCAGTATCCAAATGTTGAGAAATTTGCCTTCGCCTTGATAATTGCTAGTAGGAAGCTTGGCGATATTTTCAAGGTCGGCCTCCGGTTGTCTACACGGATCGGCCATTGAAGAAGGTGATGGGCAAGCCGTAAGTTTCGTGAAGGTTAGCGGCGTGGACAATGGAGTTGTCACGCTTTTCATCGAATACCATCCACGAACCGCTATCAAAGGCCAAGCTTTGGTGATTTCATAGTAGAATGTTCGTTCACCGCCGAATCTTAGAAGTTATTGGAAGTTGAATCGTCCGTCGAAAGATTCAGCGCTTCTTCAACAGGAGCAGAATGTTTGGACTCTATATGCAGATGGTTCCTCTACCCTAACTGTTAGTGGGGCAGGAATTATCTTGACAAGTCCGGACGGGTTCAAAGTTCAACAGGCCATCAGATTTGGATTTAAAGCGACAAACAACGAAGCCGAGTATGAAGCGAGTCTTGCTAGCGGTGTTCGATTGGCAAAAGAGTCAGAGGTCCTAACCTTATCATCTACAGTGACTCTCAGTTGGTTGTCAAGCAGCTATCAGGGGACTATGAAGCTCGTGGAAATCGGATGATCAAGTATTTGGCGGAGTTAAAGGACCGACTTCAGTATTTCGCTTCGTACGAATTTCAGGGCATAGAGCGTAATGACAATTCTATCGCCGATGCATTGTCGAAATTGGCTACTACGGATGCAGATGTTTTTAACGGATCAGTTTACTTGGAAGTTCTGCAACAGCCGAGTGTTCAAAGATGAAGCGATGATGATGTGTCGAAGCGATCTAACTAACCGGATGACCCCTACATCGAGTATTTGGCGAGATGGCGTCCTTCCTTCTGGATCGAGATGTTAAGAAAGAAGATCAAATACAAGGCGCCAACTTTGTTCTTATTTATGGGGATCTTTATCGATTGGCCTTTTCTTCACCATTCTTCAAGTGCTCGGTCCCATCCGAGGCGGAATATGCTTTTTGGGGAAGTTCACGAGGGCATTCTTGGTGATCATATAGGCTGCTTAAATCTTTGGCTTACAAAGTACTTCGACAAGGATACTATTGGCCTACAATTTTCAAGGAAGCTACTGAGTATGTCAAAAATGTGAAAAGTGCCAACTCAATAATCCGATCCATTATCGACCACCGGAAGAGCTATACTCGATTTTATCTCCTATACCCTTATTTGTCTGGGGGGTAGATATCTCGGGTCCATTGCCTAAAAGCTAAAGGTCGTTAGCTTTTGTCATAGTTCTTATTGATTACATGACTAAGTGGGTAGAAAGCGAAGCCACTTGATTAATTACGAGACAAGAATGTTTGAAGTTCATAAAAGAGTCCGTAGTGTTTCGCTTGGATCCCTAGAGTATTAATATCGGACAACGGACGCCGGTTAAATGGGATCAAAATTTGAAGCATTTTAAAGGAGTTGGGATTCAACATAAGAAGACTTGGTGGCTCATCCACAATCAAATGGCCAAGTTGAGGTGACCAACAGAATGACACCGAATCAGGATCAAGCCACACTAGATGAAGCTAAAGGAAGATGGCTAGAGGAGTCGTCATGTTGTGGGCTTACCGGACTACACCAAGGACTACCATCGAGGATTCACCTTTTCGACCGCCTATGGTGCGATGCCTTAGTCCTCGTCAAATCGGATCTCAAGTCTTCGAGTCGATCAATACAAAGAAATATACAATGACGAAGGATGAAGGCCAATTTGGATCTGCTAGAAGAAGTTAGAGAGTTGCTTACTTTAAATTGGTCGCTTATCAACGAAGAGTAGCTAAGCATTATAACAAAGGAGTCAAGCTTCGCAGATTCAAGTAGGAGACTTAGATCCCCGTGAGTAGCCAAGCTTCTACACCTCAAAACACGGAAAGTTAATGCCAAACCGGGAAGGACCATATGAGGTGATCGAGTATCCAAACCAGCACTTACTTAGGTTAAGGGCATTAGATGGTTCCAAATCAAAACACTTGGCACGCATTGGCGGGCTTCTAAATACTTTCAATAAAGATTAAGTTAATTCATCTAAGTCAGATATTATTGTTCATTATCAATAAAAGACACTTTTTCACTATTGGTCTGGTCCTATTTTGTCCTATGGTCACTATGGTGTGTAGGAGGAATGGTAGGACTTCTTTGGCCATTCGATGGCGACCCATTTGTCGTTCTACCCCGGTGGTGATTTAAGGATCCTATATTGATTTTACCAGGGTGGTAAATCAATGGTCACTATTGGTCCTGGTCCTATTTTGTCCTATGGTCACTATGGTGTAAGGAGGAATGGTAGGACTTGCTGGCCATTCGATGGCAGCCCATTTGTCGTTCTACCCCGAGTGGTAGACGAAGGATCCTATATTGATTTTACCAGGGTGGTAAATCAATGGTCACTATTGGTCCTGGTCCTATTTTGTCCTATGGTCACTATGGTGTAAGGAGGTATGGTATGACTCATTTGGCCATTCGATGGCGTACCCGTTTGTCGTTTCTACCCGAGTGGTGATTTGGATCCTATATTGATTTTACCGGGTGGTAAGTCAATGGTCAAAATTGGTCCTTATATCTTGATCCTTATATCTTGGTCCTTATATCTTGATCCTTATATCTTGATCCTTATATCTTGGTCCATATATAATTGTTTCACCTCGAGTGGTAAACAAATGACCGATCTCACACTTCGGAGCCGATGAGTATGTGTTACTTTATTTTATTTAAGTATTGAGTTCATCCTTTTCCGATTCGGTTAAGTTAAATTACATCCATGAAATTCAATTCACTTCGTCTCATACATTAACTATTATATATCTTAACCGATTCACCGCTTAGGTTCATCTTGCGATATTGAATTATTGACAAGAAACTAATCGAAAACATAGTTCACAATTAAGAAAATTGCAAATTCATCGGAAAACTAAAACATTCATTCGATCTATTCATTCATGAACAAAAATACACTAATATAAAACGCAAAATGTTTAAACAGATAAATTTTTACATAAGTCGAATGAAAGCAGGGAAGAACACCTAGGCACCACCTTCCTTCGTCTTGGAGTTGAGTAGAGTTGGGTCCATTGAAGCGGTGAGCAGTTTTTTTTTCTCTCTCGGGTCTTCGTAGCCTTTCCGAGTAGACTTTTCATGATCTCGACGTTAAGCTCGTCCGAAGTCTCTATATTCTCGCCAAGATTCGCTTTCGAGCTCTCTTGATTAAGAGGACCCCTTCCTCAAGATCCTTTATTTTAAGACGAAGCTTGTGGCGTTTGTTCTCGTGGTCTCCGCCCTTCATCCTGGGGCCTTTGATTGAGCCTCGCCAAGTTGAATAGCCAGCTTGGTTGGTCAAGAAAAACTCTTCATTTTTTGCCCTCGTGAATGTGTTTTCTTCGACTAAGTTCGGCGTTCGAGATCGGTTAAAGTTTGTTGGCTAGCTTCAGAGGCGCTAACCTATCTCTTGGGCCCTTTACTTCGTCGCCGACGTCCTCAAATCCATCTTAGCTTTCTATCCAAGTCTCGTTGGAGGCCATCGATGACTTGAAGAGAGTCTTCTTGATCGGCCCTTTCTCGAGACAAGGTCGATCTCAAAGATATCGATCTCTTGTCGCATGAAATCTTCCTCGGCTTCCCCATTTATGTGTCTCTTGACGCAACGTCCAAAGACAAAGATTAGCTTCACATATGTTCTAATAAAGATCTCAAGCCGTATCCAGATATACAATTAAGGATGAAAAGATGGAAAAATAAAGGAATGATTATTTACCTTAGCCAAATAGCTCATCCCTTCATCGAAGCAAATTCCGTCCATGTGATCACCGAACCTATGATCGTCGGCGTTCTCTTTACGAAGGCCCGAATAGGTCGAATGGAAAATTAGCATTGAATCTAGGCTATACAATGGAGATCCCACTACTTAAGCATGATAGCCCTGACACGAAGGACTTTGCTTCGTTCTGGCGAAGGTCTTGACCTTTTCGGGGAAGGAGCCGTTCTTTCTCGGGAGGAGTAGGTTCAGGTTCAGCGTACACGGTCTCGGGGGAGGGAGATTTGTTTGGACTGGGTTCTTGTAGAGGAGTGACCGATGCAGAGCTTAGGTGGCTGTCAGGTGTTCGTTTCCTCTTCCTGGATAGGGTTTGGACAACTTCATCCTGATCACCTTCTTCGCCAATCTGTATTTCTACAGGCGGTACGAAGGGGGGTATGATCGAAGATTGGGGCACCCTAAGCTTTTTGGCAGTCAAAGGTGTTATCTTGCTTCTCAGCTTTTTGGTGCGGAGGATGCTTCTTCGATCAGGACGATCGAGTAGGCCTCCTCGTCGGGTGACCTGACGTGGGTGGTTGGCTCGATCTACGGGGCTTCCGGAAGGGGTTGGAAAGGGTGTTGTTCGGTTTTCGATCGCCTCCTCTTCAAGCGGCGGCGGAGTCTCTTCCGAAACAGGAACCTCTTGACCTCGCTCATCGGTTTGGAATTAAATACATACATGTTTAAAGGATTGGTTCGACTTGGGAGCGACTTTTTTTGCTGAGTTTCAACGACTTAGAAGGCTTCCTGACAAAAAAATCTTGAGCTCTTTTATCTCTAAAGAGCTCGGTTTGATCAAAGATATCTTGCATAACCAATACAAATCTGTGTTAGAATCCACATCATAAAAGCATTTTCAAAAAAATTCAGATACATATAAAATAGACCGACATTTACATTTATGGTCGATATAACCATGTTGCTTTTTTGAGGAGAGTCCGTATTTCCACTCCTCCTTGGGGAAATTGTCAAAAGTTCCATCATTTCCATTTCTCTTTCTTGAAATGTCTCCAAAATCGTGCAGAGATCTTCTCGTCAGTGGCCCCGATTCGGTAGAGAAGAGATTTGGGGCCTTTGACGTAGAACCATTTTTCATGCCACCGTTGCTCAAGGCGTGTTTACCAAATGAACGCCTCTCGAACTTCTCTCCCGACTTGAGAATGTTTCTTAATGGCCTTGAACCCCTCTCTCCTAGATTGTACTTATTTTGTATATCGTAAAGAAGGAGTCCAGGAGGGCTCCACGCCCAATTCATGGCGAGAGGGCCACGAAGGCCAAGATGTGAATGTACTGAGTTCTATGATTAGTTGAAATAACCCCACCCCGAAACCCCAAAGGGGTTACTATGAAGATATCAGTGAAAAGCGAACCCCTTCTCCAAGAGAGGGTCACAGAACTACCGTCCAACCCTCCGGTGGTTGGTACATCTTCTCACCGGGATCTAGGAACCCTAGGCTGCGTGGGTATCCGAGGATGTGGTATCGGATAGAATTCTCTTGATTCGACCTCTGTGACGATCGAGGGAGTGTTGGCGTCATGAGAATCGCTCGATATTCTGTAGTATTCGGAGGGATTTTGGGATTTATGGGGAGGGTTTCTTGCTCATTTCGACACTTTTGGGTTCGATGTCGAGGCTCCTTCATGTGAAAGATGCGGTGGTAGGGTTTGGTGGAGCAATGGTGAGTGGGGTTACCAATCACGAGAACCTTATGCAGAATCACAGGAAGCCATTGTTGGTTATTTGCGAAAGAAAGAAGAAAGTTCGAAAAGTCGGAGAGTTCGGAAAGGCGCTCGAAATTCAAATGAAGCGGTAAAAGCTCACAAAGTTGATAAAGTTACCTTTTATCTTGTGATTTACCACGGTGTTCAAGTAGCCTACCATTAAATCTTATTGATGATTTGGAATTTGAATGGGAAGGGTCCGGTTAAAGATCCATATATCTATTAAATAGGGTTTTTCCGATTTGGACCTCCATCCTCTTCTCCTTTTATTTCGTGAATAACGATTGGATACACTTCAATTATATCTCACTATGGACCTTTATTAAATTATCTTAGGCCGTTCATAGTTTTCTATTAAACATTCATTAACAAAAAAAACTAGGGGCAATGTTGAGGCGTGATATTTCCTATTTTTGGGTCGGGTACATTGGGCCTACTCACATGAAGAATCCATTGGGCCTTTATTTTTTCCGTTAAAGTCACTGGGCCCAATCACCATATTATATCCGTTTTAATCTTTAAAGTAAGGATTCAGGTCCAAAGGGATCGACCCATTAGATATTTTAATATCATTACTTTGACTTGTGATGATGAAAAAGCATGACGGTTGACGAAGGCTCCTGCCACGCATTAATGTGGATGGGATCATAATGCACGTGATGAAAACAGTGGCCAAAAGCAGTAGATAAACCTTATATAGTCGGCAGAGCCCATCAGATCAGAGGGGGTGTCAGGTAGTAGTGGGTGGCACAGTAATCCAAGCAAAGATAGTATAACCTAGCAAGGAAGCCATCGATATGAAGTGCGTTCTCACATATATTGATTATTCATATTCTCCTATACACACACAACCGAGATTTATTCTCTCTCTCAATACACTGTAATTATACATTCCTCCATTGTTAACTTTGTGAACACGTCATTAATTCTCATGCTCGAGCTATTCTCAAACTGAACCGTAAATCAAGCTTTTGATGTTGACCGTGTTTATTTATGCGGGATCGGGACGTCTTCGTGACGTGATTGGGGCGTGGCAGAAAAGATCCCTGGCGTTAACAAGGAGAAAAAATAGCTTAGAAAAAGTAAGAGAGAATTAAAGAGAGTATTAAATATTTAGAGGTAATTTATGAAGTAATATAATCAATATTCAAATAAATAGGAATAAAATTTATTCTCTTAAACGTCAATTAAATAAAAATGGAGGGAGTATATCTTAATTATTGTTTTTGTAAATAAACATTGCCTTGAATTTGATGGGCTGGTGAGTTTTGTTTCTTGGACGTGTGTGACTTTGAAAGTTACTATAAGTGAAATCAGCAATATTCCACTAGTTTTGGTGGTTGGGCTTGGACTCTGTCCACTACATCGACAATGTCTAATGATAGTAGTAGTGCATTTCACTTGACATTTTCTTCATTTTTCCACCCAACCCCAACACCAACACACCCCCCCCCTGACCCCACGCCCACCTAAAAAATAAATTGACAATGGAAGCCCTCTTTTACTCTTTATATATATATATAAAGGAACTCAACATACTTTTTATTTGATAGGCACATTTCCTATGTTTGTAGACAATGAAAAAACAAAAGAAATAAAAATGGATAATTTAATTTTCTAATTAATTTTATTATTTTTTTAGTTTATTTTTATGGAGACAAAGTAATGGAATAGAAAACAAAAGAATAGCTTGCACTTTCTTCCGAATTCTCCCCCATAAAAATAAGAGAATATTTTTGAAGAAAGTGGAGAAAAACTTTTTAAATGGAGTGCAAATAATATTATTATAGTGGACTATGAAATTTAATTCTACTAGTTACAAGGATAAAATTTAATAAAAGTTATAGAAATTAATTTTTTTTTCTTTAATAATAAGGGCTTTTTGAAGATTTGATCAAAACTCGACACATTTTTTAAAGAGTATTTTTATGTGCACTACGCCCCATGACAAGATAATAACTACATGAATTTCATTTAAAAAATAGAACCCACCTATTTTGTTAATATGTAACTAGTGCACAATTATATATGTACATAAATTTTTGTTTTTTAAAATAATTTAGATTCAAATGTTGCAAATGTTATGGTTTAGAAGGAGTAATAATATATTGAGTTAATTGTATTTTGTATCCCTCAAATCTATCGAATTACACGTTGTATCTTATAATTTAAAACGTTGTATTTTACATTTCAATAATTAAAAACGTCAGCACATACAATAAGTCTTGGGCGACGGGGGAATTCCGACCGGTCCATTTTTTTTTAATTTTTCTTTCACTCCCAAAAAATATATAGTATTTTTTTAATTAGATTTTTTTACAAAATACAATAATTTTGGTGTAATTTGGATATATATAAAAAGCATTGTTGCACAATCTGTAGAACACTATTTTTAAATGTATCCAAATTACACCAAAATCACTGAATTTTATAAAAATTTCAGTTGAAAAAAATACTATATATTTTTTGAGAGTCAAAGCCAAAAATTAAAAAAAATGAACCGGTCGCTAGACCAGTAAGAATCTCCGGTCTACGAACTGCAGCACATAACACTTTCAACCCAAAATCTATCGTTAAAAAGTGAAGGGTTAGCGACAGACTTTATATTGTAATATATAAAATGGGGTAAATTTAGGGGATTCAAAGTGAAATTTACTCAATATACTCTTTTTAGCTTCTTATATTTTTCTTGTAAAAATCATTTACAATAAAAAAAAAAAAGTTTACTGTTATGAATAGTTATAAATATGGATGTCCATTCATTAATTTCTTATTCTCTCTTTATGTGTAGATGAATGATGAACTTTTTATTCATCTCCTAATTAAGTTTGTATTTCCTTTTTATCTTCTATCTTTCATTCATGTATTTGTAAAGCCTATAAATAGAGGTTTACCATCCATGTATTGATAGACTTAGGGGTTGTTTGTTTAGGACTGAATACATCTGAATGACTTAATCGGTCAGTCATTAAGTGCGTTTATTTTGAAAAAAATCGTCTGAATGGCTGAATTGGTCAGATGATTGAGCTGAATGGCTAAGTCATATTTTTTTTGACTAAATGAGCAGTTGAATAAAGTAAAAAAATTTTTTAAAAAATATTAACTATTATATTAAGTAACATAAATAAATTTACAACAATTTTGAATTTTTTTAAAGGGGTAAAATAATAAAATTTTGTCATTCAGATGTTTCAGACATGTTAATTATCAAATAATTTTTTTCATTCACATTTAGATTTAGATTCATTCAGTTTTTATCAAACACCCTTTAATACAAGAAAACCTCTCAATTATTGTAAGACCCCATCTTATTATGAATAAAAAATTAAATTTTCTCCATTTATTATCTTGAAATAATAAGGAGTTAATTTGATATAATACTTTGGTTATGGGTGAAATGTGCAAATTTTACAAAATAAGCAAGTGGTTATAAAATATTCATTTTTGTGAGAATATTCTTTTTGGTCGTGGAATATTCTTGTTGTTTGGGAATATTCGTATTTACTTGTAAGTACCCATTCGTGGGTCTCATAATGAGAATAACTGCTTTTGATGAAGAAAACGACAAATTTGAATTTTTATAAATAATAGCGTAATTATTACAGATTAACACTTGTTGGAATACCCAAAGTTAAAATATAGTAATACTGGCGTGGTTGCACAAGAATAACACCTGTATTACATGCGATATTTTGAATTATTGATTAAATGCGTAAGAAGGCATTACTCAATAATTGTTACGAGTAATTACTTTTTAATATTTTATTTTATTGATTCAATAATTGCTTGCGTTGATATTTTATATTATTGTTGTTTCAATAATTGTCACTGTACATTATTTCCCATTATCAGATCAATAATTCATATTATTTAAATAATATTATTAGATAACATTATTGGCAATGTCTAGAAAGTTCTGTCTAAGGAGATGTTTGGTCACCTAATTGCTTGCGCCAAAGAAGGAGAAATCCTTATTGAAAAGTCCCTCTTTCACAGGAACTACTTTGGTTTATCATAATTGTGATTCTATAATATTATTTGTGAATAATTAATAATTGATTTATATGATAAGAAAATATTTATTTGATGTGGATATAAATGATGGATTTATTTATTTTATATGGTTATAATTGAAGGATTTAATGTTGAGGTGTTTTATTATTATTTTTGTCGGAATGGAGGTATTAAAAATCAAATCAGTATTTTTACGATATATTGCGTGAGTTATAATTTTTAATCCGACCGTTGGATCGTTGTGATTTTTGGATATGTTATACATATATAAGTTGAGTATATGTCCACAAATTTTGAACCGTTAAAATGAACGTATGATTTGTTATGAATTTTAAGAGGTGGTGATTCGAAAATTAGGTTTATAAATGATTTTGGTGGAAAATTCTAGAATTGAGTGGGCCCCACTTGTGGTTGGTGAAGAAATGTGCTTTGAATTTTATTTCAAATGTAATGGGTGGCAATAGTAGCGAGTAAAGCCATCGCAGTAACAGTCAAGTCTACTTGGCTTAATATTTTTCCTATAAATGAAATTTAAGTCGAATTAAAAATCACACCGTAAACATAAGCTTTCTCTTTTTCTCTCTATATTATCGAGCGTATTTTGTGAGTATTTAGATACTTTGAGAGTTCTTTGTCAATCTGAAGTTTCATTCAAAGATCACTTCCGACCTTTCATTTTGAAGTACTGATTCTTTAAGGTAATGGATATTATTTTCTTCTTATATGATATTATTTTTTTCAATATCATTATCTTAGAAATATTGGTTTGAACTTTTTAATCAAATTTAGAACTTTTGTGTGGGGAGTTCTTATTCACGTGTACTGACCTTTATTCACGATACTGACACTATTCACGAATCGACACTATTCACCTAAAAATAAAATTTTCTCTTTATCATCTCAGATGTCTTTTATGGTTACTATCTTTGATTGTATCTATGTTTTGATCTTTATTTTGAATTCTACTTCACACTTGGTTATTATGGAGTATTATTGAATTTGGATAAACCGAAATCTGAATCCCTAGTATTTGTTCTTACATCGCCTTCTTTGGATTAGTTCTCTAAAATATTTTCATCATCCTCGATCCTTAATGATGGTGGTTTTGACGAATATCTTTGGCACAGTAGGTGCAAGATGAATGATTACTGATGAATATCTTTGGCCGTAGTCTGCAGATGAGCAGTGTTGAGATGAACATGACCAACCAGGTGATCTGAAGCGAATATCTTTGGCGTCAGTAGTGCAAAGAAGATGTATATTGATTGATGTTACAGGATAAAATATTGATGATGGACTTTTAAATTCATAGATGATAGTAGATTTCATTCTCTACTTAACTCTTCTAATGAATTGTTGTTTCATTGCGCAGTTGTTAATCTAAAACTTGTTGTACATTTGTATTCTATCAGATTTTTCCCTGTTGAAGACTAAGGATAATTTGTTGTATATTATCTTAGTCATAATATTCTTTACTAGGCTAGTTGTGCTCATCCTTTTCCTTTTTGTTCCATTTTTCTTCTCAGAAAGCGAGAACATATCGGGAAGTAGTCGGGGTGTGGAATGATAGTTCTAGACAGTTGTTTAGCAGTCCTCACTATTTGTAAAATAGCGTGTCAATAATTGTAATGAGGACTTTATCTGGGTGTAGATATTGTCTAGAAGATAATATTTGTATTTAAACTCACGATTATGTATTGTAAGTATTTTTTTGCACGACAATTGTAATAAAGTTAGTAGTTATTTTACATCTGCGATTTGATTTGTATTTCGAGAATGGGTGATGTATACCTATTTTAGGGGCGTCACAATTATTCTCTCATAGTGTTATCTTTAATTTAATTAACAAAACACAACTGATTTTGAATTTCCAGTTCACCATAATAAACGATCATAACCGTTTAAAATTTGAAATAAATTTCACTGTCTATTATATCCTCTTTGATTTTAAAAGATAAAAAATTACTCCCTCTTACTCGCAGATCTTTCTCTGTTTTTATTTCTCCTGAGTTCGCTCTCTGCTTCGTACGTTCTTTAGCGTCAACAATGTCTCCTCCTTTTATTACCTAGTAATATTTACCTCCTTTTCCACCTTTCCACCTTTCCACTCCTTGCCCTTGTTCTTTTCTTCCCATTTTTCTATTCCAAAACCCAAACTAACAAACACCTGACACCAGATCTGGACGACACCCAACACCCATCCCCTCTGATCTCTCTCACTTCCCACCATTCATCCCCTTCCTCAATCTCACAATCCGATCGAAGCAAATTAAACCCTTTTTCCGCTTCTTGTCCATCATCCATAAACCCAAACCCCCAAATCCCCAAGGAAATGAAAACCCATTTTCCATTCCCCCAAACTTAACCCCAAAACCCCCCCAATTTTCCTCCACTTTTCCCACACCCAAACATGTTTTCCTCTTCCTCCCCACTCATCCCTACCATAACTCTTATCATCTCTCTCCCCATTATCTTCCTCCTCGCCCCAAGAATTCTCCCTCCCCGCCACCTCCCCACAATCTCTCTCCCCGACGAAATCGACGACCTCTCTCTCTTCCACAAAGCCACCCTCCCCTCCGCCAAATCCCGCCTCGGCGCCACCAATCCCAACCCCAAAATTGCCTTCCTCTTCCTCACCAACTCCGACCTCCACTTCTCCCCCTTATGGGAGAAATTCTTCCTCAATCACTCTTCCCTTTACAACATCTACATCCACGCCGACCCCACCGTCAAAATCACCCCGCCCACTGGCGTTTTTCAGGATCGAATTATCCCCTCCAAGAAAACCCGCCGCGGCACCGCCACCCTCATCTCCGCCACGCGCCGCCTCCTGGCCACCGCAATCCTAGACGATTCCACTAATTTATACTTCGCCCTCATCTCCCAACACTGCATTCCACTCCATTCCTTCAACTTTGTGTATAACTCCCTCTTCAACTCGAAATCAAATCCCACCGATTTAGATCTTAGTTTTATTGAAATTCTCTCCAACGAGTCTATTTTATGGGACAGATACAACGCCAGAGGCAAACGCATAATGCTTCCCGAAGTACCCTTTGATAAATTCCGAGTTGGGTCTCAATTTTTCATCCTAACTCGGCGCCACTCTTTGTTGGTGCTTCGAGATCGGCGGTTATGGAGAAAATTTAAGATTCCTTGTATAAATGTACAATCTTGTTACCCAGAAGAGCATTATTTTCCCACTTTGTTATCAATGGAGGATCCAAAGGGTTGTTCATTTTACACATTGACTCGGGTGAATTGGACGGGTAGTGTTAATGGCCACCCGCATACTTACCGGCCACCGGAAGTCTCGCCGGAGCTAATTTATACTCTTAGGGAATCAAATTCTTCATATTCATATTTGTTCGGCAGGAAATTCTCGCCAGATTGTTTCAAACCTTTGTTGGATTTGGCAGATAAAGTCATCTTCCATGACTGAATGATAAGTGCCTTTGTTTGTTCTGAGTTCTGAGTTGTGAGTTAACTCGGAATATTTTAGGGGTCGTGGATGTTATTGGTAATGTGAAATGTCTAGCAAATTATTAAATGTTGAATTATGATAATTTAGATATGAGAAGTCAGAGTTTTTTGGTGGGTTGATGGATTTGTTGAGACGGTGAAGGTCACAAGGGAGATATATTATTAGTGGAATTGTAGATCAGCATAATTAGTTTAGCTGTTTCTGTAATAGTTAATTTTCTAAAAGGAGGCCCACGTCAGGACACTTGTTTAAAATATTTATTATTAGTTTTTGTTTGTTCATTTCATTTCAGAAATAAATGAACTAGTATTTGTTTTAATAATATTAAGAAAAGAAGTAGTAGTAGTAGTAATAAATTTAAAATGTTGGAAGAAGATAATGTTACTAGCTAGTAGGTACTTAATTCATTAATTTTTGATTATTCCTACTTTTACCTTGTGGTAATGTGATCTCATTTGTTGCCTGTCCTTGTCAATAGGTGAAGGAAGACTTATTTTATCATCAAATATGGAGTGAAAATGCATGCATGCACACACCAGAGAAGAGAACCAAGAGTCGGTCCAACTTGAGCATGGAAACCAAATACAAAGTCGGTCTAAATAAGAATATTACCTGTTGTAGAAGATACATTGTGATAAACATCACAAACTAATTTGGGTGTTATTACATGTACTCCACATTTGTACTATAATATACTACCATACTATACTAGTGTATAAATTAAATACAAAGTTTATGTTTTAAAAATGAAAATTATCAAGTAGAAACACATTTTCATAACGACGGATAATAGGAATTTTTCTTTTTTCCCAAACGTCTCTAATAAAATCCAAATTCAGAGCATTCATAGAAAAAAAATCTGAAAAACGAAAAACGTCTACATCTATTTTCCGAGGAAATTTCAATTTGTCTACTGGGATTTTTACAAATGAAGAAACGGTATCTATAGATACCTGCAATCTGTACTTGTGTTAAGTAAATCTGCAAAATTGTCTCGGGTCAAGCAAGGTGCAGAAGAAGATGCCAGTAAGTAAGGGTCACTGAACCCAAAACAATTGCATCCCTCCAAGATTTGGATGGTCTGTGACTCTCATGATGCTAGGTTGCTGAAGCCGAAGTATACAGTTTTCTGTTGAAATGCATTCATAGCACAGTCCAGTTGAAAGTGACCAAACTGGGACTTGAACCGAAGGCCATATCCGACCCCAACTCCACTTCCTGGTTTACCATGCCTCAATGCAGGGTTTCCTAGAAATACCAACGGTCGTATAAACAAACAGGAAAGGCAAAAAAGAGCAAGAAAGGAAATTCATAATTATTTTTATTTTGTTTCATAAACAGTGAACAGCATTCCTCATCAGTCAATCACATATATTAAAAATATACTTCACCCAATATGCCTCGACTTATAAATGATATAGTTACAAGCAAACCTATGATGCCTTGAATGAAGGCGCGCACACAATTATAAATTATACTCATTCCATTCTTATTTATTTGGCGTTTTAGAGTGTTGCACACTTATTAAGGAAGTCATTCACTATTCTAATTTTATTATTAAGATTGATATGTATTTCCACAATAATCCTTGCATGAATTAAGAAAATATGTATAAAATTGTCTAGATAAATGAGAGAAATTATGAAAAAAGACACTCAAGGGTAATATAGGAAAATTTGTAATTCATTCTTCCTAGAAATTTGCTAACGTCAAATATATAGGAAAATTTTGAACGGTCTAAAACATCTAATAAATGGGAATGGAGGGAGTATCATGTTTTAAATAAATTAAGAAGGAAGAAATATTTACTTTAACTTAGCACCATAAAAAAATGGAGTAACTAATTTTTTCTCACTATAACACATTAACACTTTCTATGAAGGCTCTATGCATTGTTAGGAACCTTGAACACATTGAAATTACCAAAACTTCAATAGGCTTCCAATACAAAAACACCGGTCATTATGAGCAACTAATATTAATTAGAAATTTTAACAAATAAAATTGGTGCTATATATATGACTTGTAAAACTCCCAAGCACAACTAAAAATTCTTCAGAAACCAAACTCATGTAATCAGATTTTTCATGTGATTCCACATGCATAAGATCTAAGTAATCCTACCCCTAAGGGACAAGTAATCACCTTCAATCTCTTAGAAACTTGCTCAACTACAAGGTCCCAACAGGACTGAGACCCTGGATTGCACCCTGAGGGAACACCTAGGTAAGTTGTAGGAAGTAACTGACCTCACAACCTATCAAAGAAGCAAAAAGAATTGAGGTGCTGACTTCCCATGTTAATGCCTGCAAGACTTTATTAAGAAAGATTCCAACTCGTCCAGTTACCGAACTTTTGTGCTTTCATCTCGTCGTACACTTTCAATACATTCTGACTAATTGTCATCTTGACCTGAGTCATTCACTCTTCAGATGGCTCCTGCCTCATGAAACCCAAATCTAGGTACACTGGTGAGCGTGGACGGATGGTTGTCAAATTTTCTTGCCTATTCAGACATGTGTGGTGTCCCCAGGCGGGATTCAGGATTTAGTTTTCAATTTAATTCAAGGTAGATCAACCTCTAGATTCTATAATACATTAGAATCGTAGATCAAAAGTTCTGATAGTTTTCGCTTATTATATCACTACCTCAATTGGTTTTGAGAAGAGAAGAGAAGAGAAGAGAAGTGGAAAAAGATGGTTCAAAAAAGCCCCATGGTTTTAATATTCAAAAGCAGTAAAGGCTTTACGACCATAAGAGCGCCCTAGTGGGCCATAATAGTACGGTAATTGCTGTTTCCGATTGTAAAATTCATTAACACCACTATACAACCTGTAATTATAAACACTAAATAAACCTATTACAGTATGTGCTGTTCTAAGAAACCATGTAAGAAGCTCAACTTTGAAGCTCTAAACTGGACAAGATCCTAATGATTTGAACTTCCACAATTTTGATCAGCCGAGGAGGTCCGTCAAGGCTCAAGCAAATGATTGTGAATCGGTCAGCATTACAGTTAGCTTCATCATCGAATGAGTAACATAGTATTTGTTAGTATCTCATAACTTTCAACAATTTTTCATCAGCCTAGGAGGTCCCTTAAGAAAATGAATCACCACTCATCATATTTCAGATATTATCTTGTTATTTTCTAAAGCTCGAGGCCAAGAAATGAAATTGGAAGATAGACAAAAGTCTGTAGCAACTTTGAGTCATATTATCTGCAACAATCTGGCGGTTTTCACACTTATCTCTCCACACACCCCCCCCCCCCCCCCCCCCCCCTCAAAAAAAAATGTTGAAGAATTCACAAGTTTGGGCATCTCCCAAAATAGTAGTATATACACAAAATTAAAAATAAAAATAAAGCTACAGTATGGTCAATTTTTCTGTAGTTCTATTATAAGAAAAGTTAAGAAAATCAAACAGAACAAAAGGGATAGAAACTAAAAAAGTACAATGGGACATATAAACTATACAGAACTAACCAGGAACATGACGACCAGACCCCATATCAGTTCCACAGTCCAGGAAGATTGCACCTTCAAACATCTGATTCTATGGAAAATAAACATAGCTGTAAGAGGATGTGAAAGTAGAGAGAACAGCGAAAAAATGAGTTTGTGCCGATCAAGTATGATGACATTTTAATGAGAGAGAATCATAACACAACTTAATAGTGAAAATAGTAGGAGACGAAATATCAGTTGAAGATAAACCTTTTGTTTTTTATTTATATTATATGGGGGGGGTAGGGGGAAATGCAAAAGCGCTGGAAAATCAAGGAAACATTAACAATCATGCAGTCAATAAGACAGTTATTAGTGAAGCAATATAAAAAAGGAGAAACAGGATAAGTAAATAAATGTACAACCAAGGATCAAGAGTTAGACATCACACAAACCTACACCCAATCAAGTGCATATAGCCTCCTTAGAGAACATATAAAAACATAAACCAAATGAAAAATACTGAGGAAATTAATGACTCCCTGTGGTGGAGATTCAGTGGTTTTCCTGATCAACACGTTTTGAGTATCTTGCTCAGAAATTTGCTTTCCAAATAGTTCCCTCTTTCATGAAAGTCTAAAGTTTCATTGTTGTAGAGGTCTTCCTATTCACTGATAGGTATGTTGTCGTTAGTCGTTACACATAGTAAATTTCTATTAAATAATTTCTCCTTTTCAGTATAGACCATATAGCAAAGCAGACAGATTTCCAATGTCTTACGACTGATAAGATCAACTTTAATATCTTACTTTTCATTCACCAACCATACAGTCGGGAATATCATCTTCTTCACAATGATATAGCCTTCATAACGCCCACCCAGATTTGTACTTTAGCGTTGCTTTATAGATTTGTTGGGATTCACAAAATATCCAGATATACTGGTTTCTTTCAGGGGAAAAATAAGTTTGGCTTGTCAAATGACTTTAGAGGATTACTTCTCATCAAGTTTTGGGGTTTTGAGAAGTCTAAGAATGGCAAGAGCTTGACTGGACTATTCAGAGTTTGATTAGTTTCCATAGAAGTTAAAAACTATCAAGATGTCAGAGAAATTTTATGTTTCAAGTCTAAGGAAAAAAAAAGTAGCACGTATACTTACATATATCACAAAATCTTTTGAATTTGATAAAAAATCTAGATTTTAAACCCACAAATTTCATGAGTTCTGAAGATTTCTCAAATAAATAGACAACCAAGCATGCTTGCCCATAATTGAGTTGCATACTAAATGTCAAGAAAATGTTATAACTGCAGCAAGTTAAGAGAGAGAAAGAGTTCTAGTTAAAAAGTGGAGATAAGGAGTAGTGAGTTACACCTATTGAGTGTTGAAATGTTTATTGTCTTCCAGTTTTGTGTGTTTGATATGGGTGAAAGTAACCTTTCTTGCTTGCACCGCATTAAAGCTACTAGGTACATTATTTAACATAAAATATGTATAGTACTCAAATGTTTTTACTTCATAAATTTTATCAAATTCATACATTTATTTCTAACTTACAACAGAAATGGAAAGTACTCTTATTAGACGGAACTAAGAAGACAAGGAAACCTAAATTTAGAGATGAAACCAGCCATCCCTCTCTTTAATGGGCATGCAGCTCACACACCAAGAGACTGTCCAGTCTTTAGCCTTAGCAATATTATTGTCAATGCTTTACTTTCTCCAACAAAATGTCAGTGTAATAGCTCAGGTTTGATAATTAAGACCAATAACAATTAAAAGTACTCCACTATTCAGTTTTGATTCCCGGCTTTCCGCGCAGGTGGAACTGGAAACATCTACCCTCTTTCTCTCTTGATGAATCTAATCTGGGAATGAAGACTATTCGAGAAATCCAAAGGTTACTAACACACCGGTGAAGTGTTTTAATAGGGAAGATATTCCCTGCTTATATTAAGCAATAAAAAATCTTAGGAAAACAAGGGTTAATAGTATCAGAACTTTATATCGACTAGTGGAATGCAATTAGAACATACCAAAGGTAATATCAATTCACTGTTCGCAACTAAACAGGATCTACCAGTTCCAACTGCACCCTCACCGTATCCTCGCACACTACCAAGTCCCCCGATAGCAAAAGCTTGGTAAGGAGCAATGTCTCCCACTACAGAACCACCTGTAAGGCTGTTAGAGGAAAAGATAAGAGAAGCAAAATTGAGTAGGAAAAGAGAGAAAGAAACAAGATAAGCTCATTATATCATATGTTATATCTACTAGAAATTTGGCATCAACAAATTTTTATGAACTGCGTCAGGAACCAGACTAATAAACAATTTCCCTCAACTATAAACCAGGCTTCCCCTGGGAAATCATGCCTAATCTTTCGAAAAGATACTTCTAACATTTTGAAGAATATTATTATTTACCATGCCTTCCTTTTAATTGAATATGGTCTTAGCCCTCCGTTGTTACCAGATGTACCCCCCAAAAAAAAAGAATATGGTCCTAATATTAGTTACTGAAAGTTCATGGACGCTGCTTAAAGTTTAGACGAACTTTCTCAAAAACTTTATATACTATGATTTCTTGTGTATGACTCTCCTAATACTCTAGCATGCTTGTAATCTAACACTTAACAAGCAAGGCGTTCCTGCTTTCACTGTTTCTAAGATTTGTGCAATCTACACTTCCAAGTTATGCAGCACATAATTCACGTTTTATGGGTTTATTTTGCTTGCTGAGCACCCAAGAAGAAAATTAGTTCTCACCTGGTCAAGAGAAAAGCAGGCCCAAGCCTAACTCCTTTTGATGCAACAAACTTGAAGCGGTTGAAGATAAGCCACTTGGATAGAAGTGGAATCCCTTGCTCTATTTGCATGGTAAACTGAAAATATAACAAAACTACAAAGTAAGATGATAAACATCGATATTTCATATACCTCAAGATTATGGACAAACTTGATATCAACTGTCAATTAAGTTTGGTGAGTAAAAAGTATTACTCTGGTGAAACTACCATCATTTGCTTTAGCAAAACGAGATTCCTGCTTCAGTACAACCATACTGTCATGATGAGCACCACTGCATGCAAAAAATTCGCACAACAATATTAAATTATGTCCGCAAGCCAGTCGGAAACAGTACCAATAACCAAGCCCCTCATGGCTCAATGGTAAAAAAACTACTAATAAGGCTTGGGTGTTCTTGCCAAAGGCAAGAATGTTAAATTTCAGTCTAGCAAAAAAAAAAAACAGTACCAATCAGAACCAGGTACCTGCAAGTCACTGGGAATCCATGAAGATCTCTGCTTATTGGGAGGCCATCATCATTGACTGGACGGACATGCTGCATTGGACACAATAGCCAAAATTACACCAAAAAAAGAATGCTAACAATCTCATTAGATCTGAAACGCACAAAGAGCATAAAAGTCTCTGACCAATGAAACGCACGCACCTCAAACTTTATACTTGTTTTGCTGCTCCAGTTAGAACCTGTAGGCTCACTTAGATCTACCCCAGTAGTTAAGCGACACAGGTTCACACCTCCACTCGCTGAACGGGAGAAATTGTCAACAGGAAAACCATGAACTCCAACCTCAGGCGAAACAGAATGCTGGGAAGCAAAGAAAATTCAGATTACATGTAAAGTTCCAATAAAATCTTATCCTAATATGTTGTTTTATTCAGATTCAAGATCATATATTCAAATTTTGGTCAATTTGTTCGTAATTTTCCTAGTCAAGATGTTTCACTAATATTTACCTAGCTGAGGGCACCATTGTTTAAGCAGATGCTGACTGCTGCCCCTAAGAGTACTAAAATTATAATACAAAAAGAGTAAATTTATATTCGAGACTAACCCATTGTTATTCTTTTTCAACCGTGCTTTTAACTAATGATGGGGACCACAAGTCAAGAGCAAAGCAAAGAATTTTTATATTTATTATTTAGAGTTTTTATTATGTTTAATGTAAGAGTAATTGATGTAATTTATTTATTAGTGGGGATTTAGGATATTAATAAGTGATTATGAATTATTAATAAGGTTATTTTAGTCATTTAGTACTTTTATTATTCCCTAAGTAATATTAGGGTTTTGAGTCTCTTTAAATAGTAGTGTAATAGGTATCCTATTGTAGAGGTATTTTATTCATCTTTAGTGTTGATTCGTGAAGTTGATACACTTTAGAGACTCTAGTGATTTAAACGTCGAGTTTAAATCCTAGTTACCTAACACCAAGAGGTTTGCTCCGGTGGTAGTGTGTATGATAAGTACCTAAACAAGGCCTAGGTCTGGGTTCAAAACTCTATAGAGGATTTTGATAATTGAGGGGTCCTCCGCAAAAACTAAAAATAAACAAATAAAGTATTTCTACCTACACATTAGAAACTCCATATCAAGCCAACCTATATCAAGCCAATTTCAAGAATACATTTACAAATAGTATGTGATAAACCACATTGGCAAAAGGAGCCATACACAATGTGACATTTCTTCTCATAAACAATATTATATTTCAAATCCACAATTGAAGTTTCATATTAGTGATGAATTTCATTAGATAAGTTCTGCCAAGCCCATTTCAAGTAAAAATCATACAGCCTCTAATTATCTTACAATAAACAAAGAGAAGTGCAGAAAATAGCGACCTGAATGACAAAAGATTGTTGAGTAAGCCACTCAGGCCTGGGTTTTCTGTAAGCTATCAAGACATTAGAATCGTAGAGTCCTTTATCACACAATAAATCAAGCTTCCCACTCTTGCCAAACAAATCTGAGTGTTTGATACAAAGACTGCAAGCAAATAATCAAAATTAAAATGATCACATTCTTAAAATTAAACTCAAATAGAATCAAACACAAAGCCCTACCTCCCAAAAATATTAAAAATTTTGTTCGCATCCTTAAATTAAACACAAACAGAATCAAAGACAGCTCCCTACCTCCCAATAACAAGTGAAAGTGGACTGCCAGAATCCCTGTTGGAAAAAGAAAAGTTTATTAACTAATAAATTTGACGGGGGGAAGAGTTAAGGTAAAAACCCAAAAAGGGGCAGCTGGCAACTAGAAGAAGAGAAACCTGAAAGGCTGTAGCATCAAAGCCGCACATAGCTTGTGGGTAAAATCAACATTTAAGTCTACTTTAGCTTTAAAAACCAACAATCATTAAGCATTATCATAAATTCACAATCAATGACTTCAAAAATGCTAACAAATTAGATTTAACTGCAATATCAAAATGGGTTTTATGAGAAAATTGGGATTTAAAAAAGAAAAAGAAAAAGAAATAATAGACCTTTGCCGGCATGGATGCTCTTCTGAGCTCCCATTCCAAGCTAATTGTTTCACCATCCAGATACCCAATCAACCTGTGTTTTTTTTTCTACTGATTATGTAGGATTGTTGCTTTCACCCAATTAGTCCAAGGGAAGAAAGGTTATAGATAGGGGGAGCTGGGAGGCAGGCAGATGAGTGAAAGAGGGAATGTCGCAAGTTATCTCTTCCTTCCCTAATTGGTTTTAGTATCTGCTGCATGTACGGGGAAAATCTGCTCGGCTACAGAAGCTAAAAATACTATCTAAAACTTTAAAAAATAAATAATAAAAATAATTAGGAAATTAAGATATTTTCACATAATATTTCTCAATTTTGTAGATAAAGAGACCTACATTTTTCATGTTATTATATTATATTTTTATATAAAAAATATTAATTTCCAAACATTAATTAATACATATCTTTTAGACCCAAAAAAAACTGTTTTCATTCTTTTCAATAAGAAATGAAAAGTTTTTAGCATTTTAACCTCTTTATTTTTTTAAGCCCGTTAGGGATATTAAGTGAGAATCGAACTTTAAATTTTAATATTTTAATACCTTTCTTCTAACTATAAAACACAAATTCATTCACTTAAATATACTTTTCATTACTATTTAAGCATTCAACGATAATAAATTGAATGGACATGGATAACGAAAATGACAACAAGCTATCAAAAAATAAAGAAAATTATAATCTTTTTGTGTTTTTAAAGGTTAGAAATATTTTCGGTAATCGTTCAAATAAAAATCAACCCTCTCATTTGCCATGGTTAAATGTTTTCCGGATAATTAGATGGACAAATCTTTTATTTGGTTGGTAACATTCACCAAAACTATAGCTAATGTTATGAACTTAAAAAATTGAGAGCAATTTGAAATGACGACCTAAAATCTTTGTGTGTTGAGCCCTAATACAACTGTTTGAAATTCAAAAGTATACCAAGTGAGCCACGCAATATAAATACCAAAATATAACAAAACAATCAGCGTGTTATTTTGATTGATCTCAAGTGACACGAAAAAGAGTTATTTGTCAAGATTCGATATAATTTATGTTTTGGTATTTATGGACAATTTAAATATTTGATATGTTTTTACTTATTAATTAATAATAGATAATAATTTTTCTGGATTATGAAATACTTAGCTATTTAGTCAATTTATCCTTTAGTTTGTGAATTCTTGTAATTACAAAGTACATAGATTCAATTCATTATTCTCTCTACTAAGTCAATTCGATAGTCTGACTCGTTACCCCAAAAGTTTTTCTTTCTCTCTTTACTTTCCTATTTTGCTAATTGAAAAAGCTAAAAAGTTTTTGAATTTTTCTAACTTCCTGATCATAAAATTTGAGATTCCCAAAAAAAAATAAAAAATTGTTCCCCTATTTAGTTGGCACAACAGCCACACAAAATACCTAACTTTTACTCCATATAATATAATATAAGCATATATATAACCAAAGAAAGATCTAGAGTTTTAATACAAGTAATGTGATAATTTATAAAAAAAAACTTTTATGTCAAATGAATAAAAATTAAATATAAAAATATCTGAACCATGTCATGAACGAGTCTTTAGGAAAAAGACCAAAAAATTAACAATTTTAGTACATATTTTCTACTAAATATACAATACATCCAATTAAGATGACTTTTATATGGTTCATGAATCTAATTAGTAAAATCTATCTTATTCAACTTACTCTCTAGTTAATTATAAATAATATTATACATACACACTAATTATACATAAAAATCCTACCGTATCAATAACCTTTTTGAATAAATTATATTTAAAAAAAAAACTATCAAAGTAAGATATATTTGAATTTGGAATAGAGTAAATACAAAAACAAATAAGATTGATAATACCAATACTATCCTATTGGATGAAGTGGTGTGTATTTTTTTCTCAATCTATTAATTAATTTCTCAATATATAAATTTTTTTATTGTATAAAAAAATGTTATGGATTACTTCATTCTAATCACACGAGATTCACATATGCTTTTGATTCTAAGGACCAATGAGTTCTAATCCATATTCCGATTTCTCACAAAGTAAATTTGATGAACTTATTTTTGTTGTGCATATTAAAAAGACGCACTTGGCTTTAATTTTTTTAATAATTAGAGTATTATTATTAATTTTTCTCAAATTCAATACACATTTATAAAAAACAATTAGTGACAAAAAACTTTTTATTGCAAACAATTGTGTCGCTAAATATAATATTTGTATCCCTAGACCCTAAATATATATTGGAGAAAATTGAACGATATATGTATAGGTTTTATGGAGGGTAGCTTAATCCGTGATTTTCTAAAAATAAATGACTGGTACATAATTCTTGATGCTAGCTGCCCAAGAATTTTTGTTTTGTTGCATTTTTTTCCTTTTAATTATTCTTTTGTCTCTACAACTTTAATTATATTATTATTTTGTCCTTTTTTTAATATAATTTTTTATATCTTTCTATTTAATTCTTCAACAGCGGAAACAAGTATATATTAAATGAATCTAACAGAAATCTATAACAAATTAATCCATGTCTTTTGTGTTTGCAAACAGTTGCTAATAAATAGGGTTTGATTAGGTCGTGCATATATGGAAGACAATAATTATTAATTAGTAGACTATATTACCAACCTTGCATGGGACATGCATACAGGCTACAGCATGCATTTACAAGATTTTCCACCAAACTGATTTTAAATTCCCAGAAAATATTAAAACAAACATTTCTTCAAAATATTGAAAGAACATGAATAATTTTATTATTTAATGATAAATCATTTTTATTAATGAAAATAAAACTAAAAAAAATAAATACTCCAATATTTTAATTAAGAAAATCATGCAAGAAAGAATATTATTTGCAACCAACTCTATGACAATAAGATGTACTTAAAGATATTATGCAACATTCATGTTGAGATGTTTCAAATCCAGCTCATGCAAGCTAATTTGTTGAATTCTATGAAGGCCAGGGATAATAAGTATATAATTTTATTTATACGAATTAACAAGTTTTTTAAATTAGTTTTTTTTTTTGTCATGAACAATCAAATTTATTTTAATTTTATGAGAAAGAAAGAAACAGATTAACAAGTTTTTTATTATTATTTTGATTACTAGTGTTTATTTGTTTTTGATTTTTTTAAGTGTAAATTACACTACTACGCGTGCTTCACTTTTGTTAAATAATTTTAATAGTATAGAGGGTGAAAATATTGTATAAAAACAAGGGATTTATAAATTGTCATATACTTTAATATAAGAAACATATATAGTGCATTTATATTATATAAAAATGAAATATATTATCTAGGATCCATTCTTTGATTTATCAAAAATAAGAATATTAAATTTCAATCGAATATAATAAAATAAAAAATAAAAAAAGAGAGTTCATTTATATTATATAGAAATAAAATATTTTATTTGCAAGCGTTAATTATAAGTAGACCTGACAATATAGTTGGTTAACTGTTGGGTCAAATCATATCAACTGAAATCAAATGGGTCGGTTAATTATTTTTATTTATTTGAGTTGGGTAAAGTTTAGAACTATATTTAAAAAAAAAAATATAATTTCAATCTGATTAACTATTTTTTGACTCATATTTTATTTATAAGTTTATTTATTTTCTTATAATTTCTTACAAAAATACATACATAATAACTGTATATCCCCTGGACACCTCATTTCGTAACTTTTTGTAGGGCGAGAAAGCGGGAGATTGGGCCCAGACAGAGAATGTATGTGAGATTTGTAGAGAGAGAAAGAGGCCCGGGAGGGCTTAGATTTGTAGAGTGAGAAAAGAGAGGTATTGGTACACTTGTTGGAGCTCTCTTTGGCTGTTGCTTTCCACCATTTCGACCGCCCTCCAGTTTAGAGGTTAGAAAAAGGGCAAAAAAAACTACCAATTTTTTTTCAAAATTTTTGCGGTTTTACCCCAATCGAATCGAACGATTTGAGCTAGGGGTTAATTTAACATTGTTGAATTTGTACCAAGAAGTTTCAGTTTGGAATTCTGATTCAATTTTCAATTCAATTCAATTCAATTCGAATTCTCACCTTGTCGATCAGAAATGGGATTTGGTGAGAATTCGAGCTTCCGATCTCGATAACAGGATTGCAATTTTAGGGCTAGTAAGGACATGGATGTTGATTCCTCAATGGGGCAGCCGGAGACCGATCAGGATTCAGCGATCCAGAGCAAAGATAACCCTAATCCCGAACAGGTTGAGAAAACACCGGAACAAGATTCAGGAGGATCTCCGAACACAACTCAGCAACATTCGTTACAGCCTCAGCAGCAGGCTCAGGGAAGTCCAGTGGCGGGACCGAGACACGCGCCCACGTATTCTGTAGTTAACGCAATTTTAGATAAGAAAGAGGACGGTCCGGGGCCGAGGTGTGGCCATACGTTAACGGCTGTGGCGGCCGTAGGGGAGGAAGGAACGCCAGGTTACATTGGGCCGAGGCTTATTCTTTTCGGAGGGGCGACTGCGCTCGAGGGCAATTCTGCTGCTACTGGAACTCCTAGTCCTACCTTTGCAGGAAGTGCAGGAATAAGTATGTTGGTGTTTGAAACCCTAATTCTATGTTTTATATTTAAGCTGTTTTACTTGAGTTCAATTTATGGTCCAAAATAGTTTAATTATGTGTTTTTGGTAAGTTAGTGAACCAGGAATGAAAAAAGCTAGTTTTTTTTTCTTCTGTAAATATTAATGCATGTGTTGGTTTTTATGTTTAATTACATCTTTAAAGCGGATTAAAGTGACACTTGATGATATGACCTATTTTCAGATGAAACCAACTAAATCGAGTTGCTTATGTTGTAACATTGATGTAAAAGGAATCCCCATTTTAATATCATTTATACGAAGTATTTATTCTCATTTTGGTTCTGTCAAAAAGTCCCCAATTTTGTTGATACTTGAGTTGTTAAATCTCCATTTGCTCAATTGTATTTGTATTTCGTTTGTTAAAATGAATTTTGTTTTAGTTCAAGTGATTTAAGTTCATCCAACTATGTGGTGATGGTATTGTTATGATGCAAATGCACAATAGTTGTACTTTGAATCTTGAAATGGTCGTTTCTAAATACCACACTTTACTTTTTAGAGGCATGTTTGACTTGGCACAAAATTCAGATAAAAGCCAACTATGAAGTGACTTAATTCTTCACTAGTTATGTTAAGAACTTCAATTCAGTTAATTGTTTGGTTTTGGGGATTTAAGTTCAGTGATGTGGTGTTAGTATTGGTTCTGGTGCAAATAACTTTCGTTCTGTGTTATGTATGCAAGATCATCATTGATAACAGCATAGAGGGTCATAACTTTAATTACATGACTTTTTTATTTGAAAACCAACTCCTAGATTTGCTTGATGTGTTTGTAATTTTTCTTCATAAGTTAATTAAGAAAAGAACCCCATTATCATTTATTAGATTATATTATTATCGTTTTGGCCCTATTGCAACTTTCATATTTTTTTCCAGTGCTCTAGAAATCCTTCTAGGCGCCCACTTAGGCGAAATAGATCTCCGCCGCTTCAATTTGGCTGGGCGCCTTGGCCCAACCTAAGCAGAATTTGTCAATATAGTTAAATTCAAAAGAACTGTCAAAGAAATGAGGCAAATATGAATTTAAATAATGACTAGTAATGGTATTTGATGAAGGCTTTGAAGCTTTAGAATGATTGAAATGAATTTGTTATGCTTTTTATAAGATTGTTGTTTTTGTTTGTTAGATTTGTTTTTGCTGTGTTTTACCTTTATATTGAATAAGTAATTTCAGTTCAAACTTTAGATAGTGTTAGTATTGAGTCTATTGATTGTACTGCAGATAAGGTTAATTATGTGTTATGCAGCATATACTAAGGTAGTGAACCTTGAAGTTGTTGTGTTTTGTATTAATGCATAGTTTGCCTATTTTGTTTACTTAAATATTTTGAACTGCAACTGGTTGAAATGTGAATTGATTATTTGAACTAATTTCGAGTTGAAAACCTACTATATCGCGTTGCCTATGTGGTCGCCTGGGGTCAGCATGTGTATATGAAACAATCAAACGAAAGTACCCCAAATAGATTTCTTTTTAAACCCAGTATTTAATCATCATTTTAATTTAGAGTTATTAATTTGACTTTGTTTCCAGATACCCCCATATGGTTATTCAAGTTGGCCTACCTTAGCAGAAATTCTGTGTTTGTTAAACCATAAATTTGTCTTAGTTCAAGTGATTTGAGTTGGATCATGCATTGTTGGTCTTATATGAATGTCACAAGTACCCACTTATGTGTGAATTGCTGATTGGTTTTCCCTGTTACTGAAATTCCTACTGATTGTAGTGGCAACCATTCTCTGTTGAAAACCAACCACATGAAGTTCCTTATTGTGGTTGTTATGTCCCTATGATCCTACTAAATATAAGAACGTTGAATTTATTATCATTTAAAGGAAGTATATGATTATCATCTTGTGGGTATTGCCAATTTTCATAACTTGTTGATACTAAAGTAAGCCTCAATTACCAGATTGTTTTTTTGATTTAACATGAATTGATTGAGACATTCACTTCATTTGTATATGTCATTGTATGTATGCACGTAGGTGGGTGGATATGTCCTTGGCTATAATGCTAAAACTCGTGTAAGAAACATTATTTAATTGAAGATTATATCTTTTGCTTTGCTGCAAGATATTATAAGATGATTGTTATATTGGAAGTGTTTTCAATTGATAACTTACTATATAACCTTTTTGGTTGTATTTGATTACAGGGTTAGCAGGGGCCACGTCTGACGTGCACTGTTATGATATTTTGACAAATAAATGGTCTAGGTAAGCCCGGATCAATAATCATTTCAGAAGTGGCTGATTCTTTAATTTTAATTCTTCAACATCAAGTGGTAGCTTCTGTTTGGTCTAGAATTGCTGTAGTTTGGTTCTAAACTCTGTGAAACTTTGCAGAATCACTCCATTTGGAGAACCACCAACACCAAGGGCAGCTCATGTAGCAACTGCTGTGGGTACTATGGTAGTGATTCAGGTAGGTAGGCAACTTGTTTTTTCAGAAGTTTATCTGGTTTAATACGTTGGGATTCCATTGCTCTTATTATTATCTTTCTTATATGAACCAAATCTATATTCAACACAGGGTGGAATTGGTCCAGCTGGGTTGTCTGCCGAGGATCTTCATGTCCTTGACCTTACACAGCAGCGACCAAGATGGCATAGGTTAGAATCTTAAATGATGTGGTGGTCCATTCATGAATGTTAATGCACGTTTATATTTATGCAATAACTACTAATAGATTGTTTGTTTATGTGTGATGCATATGTAATATGCAGTTGAAACAGCATATTTAAAATATCTGACTTTTGAAGCTAATGTTAATTTTCTTGTAGGGTGGTGGTTCAAGGCCCTGGACCAGGGCCACGTTATGGGCATGTGATGGCTCTGGTGGGGCAACGATATCTCATGGCAATTGGTGGAAATGATGGTTTGTCTCTGTACTGTTTCTTCCTCTCGTGTTGATTAGAAATAATATTATACCTTCGATGACCTTTACTTCAGAAGACAATAATTTGGTGAATCATTTCCAGCAAAGAGACCGCTCGCTGATGTATGGGCCCTGGATACAGCTGCCAAGCCCTATGAATGGCGGAAATTGGAACCTGAAGGGGAAGGTCCACCTCCATGCATGTAAAAATTTCTTTTTTTCTTGTTTACTTTAGTATGTTTTATCAGAAAACTCTAAACTTCACATTAAATGTTGATGTTTTTTTTCGTTTGTCAAGTCAGGTTATAATCATTGAGTTCACTGTTCTGTTCTGCCCCCAGTGGCTGTTTATAATGGATTACTTATCAAAAACAGAATAAAATAATAATTGATTATAGATTTTTATTTTAACTAAAAGGCCGAAATCTAGGGCTTGCTGTTCAGTTAAGATTATTGTCTAGGCGATCGCTTATATGCCACTATTACTTTGATTAGGTATGCCACTGCAAGTGCACGCTCTGATGGTCTTCTTCTGCTTTGTGGAGGGAGGGATGCAAACAGTGTGGTGAGATATACGTTTCAGTTGCATTAGTTATTCTTCAATTTATTTAGTGATGTGCCTTTGCTGGCATTTATCATTTATAATATGTAGTTTGCTCCTCTCACCTGCAGACTGCAGGTGTATGCTTTGAAAGATACACATATTCTATGTTTTTTCTACCCAATAAATGGCAAGAGTAGGATCTCTGGTCTTAATTTTGATCTTGTGTAGATTTGGAAAATATAATGTTTATATCCGACTTGAAGGCAGTCAGGTTTTGGGTTTTAAGTTTTAACTTTGTATTTGACTTATGTTTAAACTAATTTTGTGGTTAAACTAGTATTTATAATTGACTTGCGTGCTTGAGACATCTTTTGACGATTAAAACTTTTTTTTGGGTACTTTGAGATGTCATTTGAGGGATGGAGGTTGTATATTTCTATACTAGTTCTCTTATAATCAAATGGCTTGGATTGCCCTTTGAGGGATGGAGGTCTTATGTATTTCAAATTAGTATGCTTATCCTCAAATGGTTTAGAGTGCTGTGTGTATTTTTATAATGTAGATATTTTTGGGGGTTGGGTGGAGTGCTGTGTGTATTTGGAAAATAGAATGTTTATATCTGACTTGAAGGCAGTCAGGTTTTGGGTTTTAACTTTGTAATTGACTTATGTTTAAACTAATTTTGAGGTTGAACTAGTATTTGTAATTGACTTGCGTGCTTTAGACATCTTTTGACGAATAAAACTTTTTTTTATTTTTTTTGGTACTTTGAGACATTTGAGGGATGGAGGTTGTATATTTTTATACTAGTTCTCTTATCATCAAATGGCTTGGATTGCTCTTTGAGGGATGGAGGTCTTATGTATTTCAAATTAGTATGCTTATCGTCAAATGGTTTGAAGTGCTGTGTGTATTTTTATAATGTAGATATTTTTGGGGGTTGGGTGGAGTGCTGCGTGTATTTTTTGAGTGTGTATGTATTTTTGGGGGTTGGGTGGATTGCGGCTTGGTTGCGAAAGGCACAATATTATATATCTATACAATATCTAGGCTATCTACGCATGCCTTGCAACAGTAAAAATAGATTAATTGCTTTTCACACTGTTTGAAGTTTGCAACAGTTTGTTGGTCACATGAGCTTCCCTGCCACTTGCGTTATGTACCTTTGACATATAATACTTCATAAATGATACCTTCTTTCTCATTGCACAGCATAGGCATAGACTATGTTATGTTTGTTAAACCTGTTGGCTTTTTTTGTTTTTTTTTTGTTTTGGGAAAATATGCATCTTTAACACATTTCACTCTCTCTGTATGATTTTTGCAGCCATTGGCCAGCGCATATGGACTTGCCAAACACAGAGATGGCCGCTGGGAATGGGCAATTGCTCCTGGTGTCTCTCCATCTCCTAGATATCAACATGCAGCTGTAAGTCGTCTTTTTTATTAATCTCTTTTGTCCTCTCCGTATATCTTATTATATTTAGGGAACTGAGTATTTTCTGCTACTGCGACTGCAACTGCAACTGCTAGGTTTTTGTTAATGCTCGGCTCCATGTTTCCGGAGGGGCACTTGGTGGTGGACGCATGGTTGAGGACTCTTCAAGTGTTGCAGGTTCTTATCTGACATCACTTACCTCTTCGATGAATTTCTTTTCACTTACTCCAAAAGATATTTTTAAATCATGCAAAAGCTTATTGGGTTGACAAATTCACTAATGTTAGAACTCCTTAAACCAAGCATTCTAGCTTAGGAAGCCCCCATGCAATGCCAATCATTCTTGAATTACCTAGCCTAAATGTTTTTCATCCCCCATGTTGTGTATACCACTTATCCAAGGCAATTGGGAGTTTACATGGATTTCTTTTTAATATTCCACAATTTATTTAGTATTAAATTAGGTTCATTGAATGCAATTTCAGAACTTATGGAAGGGTTGAGGTTATTTGACTTTCTAGGTTATTATTATTCTAGTATAGTTGGTTTAGGTTTTGATAGTTATTTCATTAGAGTACTTACCAAAAAAATCGAAGTAAAAATAAAAAAAAATTTACTCATTAAATTTTAAACCAAGTTCTTTGTTATTTCTGCATGAGCATTTTAATTTTCATTCTTTTAGTAAAGTTGAGTACTACATTAGTAAATCTTTGTGCATGTAGTCTGGGGCTGTAGCCTTTGTCTTGTAATGCAAAAGCAGAAATTGTCCCACAGGTTAGTGAATCTCATACAATGGTGCCAGATACCACTTCTTTTAATTTTTTCTTTTGTTTGGGGACACCTTTTTCCTCTTATTAGATTGAAGCAGTAAGTTTTATTAAATGTAATCCCATGTTTTTTTAATAATTTATCATCTAATGTCTATTAGTTCTCCCCTCTCTTCCATTTAGACGAGTATTTACTTGTTTTTTTAAAATTTTATCAAGGGAAAATGAAAAAGATCCAATACTAGTGTTTCATTTTGTTGCTGTAAAGAAGCGACTGTTGTATGCCTGTATCCATGTTTTACTTGTATAAAAAACATAAATGCAAGCAACAACGTTAATATATAAAGTTTATTATTTGGAGCTTTGGATACTATGTTGGATCCATAGTCATTTTTTTGACTGCTTAAACTGTTTGGGTTATTTGTAGTACAAGTGTATGACATCACACTTGAACCTTTCTTTTATCAGGTCTGTAATTCAAATTTTCTGTAAATTATGTTCTTTTGCTCTGTTTATGCACTCCTTGAACTCGTATGTGGTTTTATTTGTGCACCTTTTCACCCAGTTCTGTCTGCTTGTTTTTCTTCCCCTCGATGTGCACCTGAAGTTTACATATGAGGGCTAAGCCTTTTTGGAGTTTGATATGTCGTTTTTGTGTCTATTTTATTATACTTAAAAGTTTTTAAAGCAATTGGAAGTGTAACATAATAAAAGCTGCAGGAACTCTACTTTTTTAAGTTAATGATCCATTTCACCAACTACACATTTTTTTATGTTTATGCTCTGTACAGTTCTGGATACTGCAGCAGGAGTTTGGTGTGATACAAAATCTGTTGTTACTAGTCCTAGGACAGGTAGATTCAGTGCTGATGCTGCTGGTGGAGATGCTGCAGTTGAATTGACAAGGCGCTGTAGGCACGCAGCTGCTGCTGTTGGTGACTTGATTTTTATCTATGGTGGTTTACGTGGAGGTAAAATGGCTATTTGCATATTTGGATCTTGTGTTTAGTTTGATATCTTGAGTTTGTTTTTGCCAGCTGATATTAAATCCTTGTGCCTATTGTAAGCTGCTCTCCCTATTCTTGGGTAGCCAGTCCCCATTTTCCTCTAAACAGACGTTGAATCTGAGTTTGCCTACCTAACAATAACAAATGAAGTTTGTTTAGAGGAAAATGGGGACTGTGAATGTGATATGGTTATGTTTAACTGCATAATTGACAATTATTACTTTTCAGGAGTTTCACGTTAATCTTTCCAATAATATAAACATGTTATATTTTATTTCCTGATGATCTTTTGACTTTTTTTCTTAGAATTTGATTACCGGATAAGAATGTTCCTAACAAGATATGTACTATTTAAATAAGATTTTGATAACTCTTTTGCATGTTTGTTTGGATCTTTTTATGAAATATGTCACGGAATGGATCTGTGCGAAAAGTAGAATTTGTCCCTAGTCGCTGATGATATAGAGGAGTGTTATGTTGATTGTACAAACTTTTCTAGCAAGATTAACATGGCTCGCATTAAAGAACATGGTATAGTTTTGGAGAGGGTGGTTTCTATTGTATCTAGTATGGGCTTCTCTTTTTCTTTTTTTGACTTGCTGTTTTTCTCCATCCTTTATATATGTTTGTCTACAAGAGTTGTGCACCAAAGTTTTATAAATCGTACTCCATTTATTTAATAATATATATAAATTATCTGATAGTGTTAGAATTACAAGTATTATTGGGCTCCGTTCAGTTCTAGGCAGGTCAGAAAATTAATATTTTTATTGAAGTGTATTTTGTTGTTTTCCATATATTGATCATAAACGTTTTTTTTTTAAATATATGAGTCATACTATGTATTGCGATAAATTTTGGCAGAATTACAATTTTGAAACTTATGGATTGGTAAAAATTATTGGAGGGCTCTAGTTATTACACATCTTTCAAAAAATATTATGCATCTTTCAAAAAATATTACCACTAATACTTATCCACGTAACTGACAATCGAAATGTCGACGTAAAACATTCGCAATACATATCATTACCGAATTTTTATATATATATAAATTTTTTAATCCTCGTTTATAGCACAACCAAAATTTGTTGAGTTTAATTCTCTCTAGAATATTTTAGAATTTCTTTCTGGTTGTTGGTTTCAGACTTTACCTCTTTGTTTAATTTTTGCTCCCTTAGAATATTGGCATGCTATTACTTCTATATAGCTTTTGGTTTACACTAGGATACTGAGTATGATGTGTCTTTTCATAGGGGTGTTGCTTGATGACCTACTAGTTGCTGAAGACCTGGCTGCCGCTGAAACAACGAGTGCAGCTTCACATGCTGCAGCTGCTGCATCAAACTTACAGGCAGGGAGGTTGGCAGGAAGGTATGGGTTTGTCGATGACAGAACAAGGCAAGCAAATCCAGAAGCAGCTCCTGATGGTGCGGTGGTGCTGGGAAGTCCTGTAGCTCCCCCTGTAAACGGGGATATGTATACTGATATAAGCACTGAAAATGCTATGCTTCAAGGTTCCCGGTAAACCACCTAATATATATAAATTGTTTTGCTCTATATGTCTGTTGCACATTTCTTTTCCTTTTAAGTTCATGATATACTTACTATTGTTTGCTGTGTCAGGAGACTGAGCAAAGGTGTTGAGTACCTGGTTGAGGCATCAGCAGCAGAAGCTGAGGCTATTACTGCAACCTTAGCTGCTGCCAAAGCACGACAGGTCAATGGAGAAGTTGAACTGCCAGATAGGGATCGGGGGGCAGAGGCTACTCCTAGTGGGAAACAAATATCTACTCTGATCAAGCCAGATTCTGCTGTAACAAACAATTCAGCTCCAGCTGGTGTTCGACTGCATCATAGAGCTGTCAGTATCAGATTTTGATCGAAGTCATTTTATTGTTGTATATATCAGCAGGAGTTGTTTTTGATGGTAAGTTTCTATGCATTTGTAGGTGGTTGTAGCTGCAGAGACTGGTGGAGCTTTAGGTGGTATGGTTAGACAGCTTTCTATTGATCAATTTGAAAATGAAGGCAGGCGTGTAAGCTATGGAACCCCAGAAAATGCAACAGCAGCAAGGAAGCTTTTAGATCGGCAGATGTCTATCAACAGTGTGCCCAAAAAGGTAGAGAGGATTTTTTTCCTGTGTGTATAATAATATAATCATTGTTGAATCCTGAATCTTATTATATATCAAAAATTTCTGTATCGTATATCATATCATGTTCATAGAGAAAGAAATGCAAAACACATACAGAAAAGTCAGGTTATTTGACTATAAAGCATATTAGCTTAGAATTAATGTTGAAGTAGTCAAATAAGCTTAAAATCAAACTTTAAATATCTAAATGATAGTTTGAAGACTCTAAAATAGAGGCTTAATTATTAGTCAATATTAAGTAATATTTTTATAAGGGAACATGAGAAAAAATGCATCCACACTAGATTCTTGACACAATTTCACCCCAAATTGAACAAAATATACAATGTATACTATTAATTTCTTTTTTTTTGTTTAAGAGAAGTTTAATTGTATGCTGTAATCTTACAGAGGTTTGCATAATTGCTTGTCATTTTAGGGCTCAGTAAATTCCCTCAGTTTAGCTACTTCATTTCTGCTATCTTTTTACATTGTGTGTTCTCTTTAATCCAGGTTATAGCTCATCTTTTGAAGCCTCGTGGTTGGAAGCCTCCTGTTCGCCGACAATTTTTCCTGGACTGCAATGAAATAGCCGATCTTTGTGATAGTGCTGAAAGAATTTTTTCAAGTGAGCCGAGTGTCCTACAACTTAGAGCTCCTATCAAAATATTTGGTGATTTGCACGGGCAGTTTGGGGACCTTATGCGACTGTTTGATGAGTATGGCTCCCCTTCTACTGCTGGGGATATATCGTAAGTGTTTATATTGATACTTATTCTTCATATTCAGATTCTAGTTTTTAAACTATTTCCTATACTCTTGTTTCTATCAAATGATTGTGGCACCTTTCTGTATTTGCAAATTTCATTGTCATTTTTGGTATATTAGCTTGTTTATATGATGATTTGAAATTCTCACCATAATCACTTCTGCTGGAAAATTTGTAGTGATACTCGTAAAGATCATAATTTCTACTTGAAAATCCCAAGGGTTGAAAGAGAAAACAGTGCTGCACCCTGAATAGGAGAAAACCTCAAAACATATTTGTTGAAGGAATTTGTAGCTTGCAAGGCATATTCAACAGTATTTGATAATGTTCTAAAAGGCTCTAGGCGGGAGGCGGGCGCTGGGGTGGTCTAGCGCCTAGGGGGCCTTGGCAGGTTATATCCATATTGCTAATGTCAAAGTTCAAACAAAAACATACAATTGTTCAAAGTTCAAACATATTTTTAACGTATTAGTTTTATTCATAAACAAGATTGCTATTAAATAATAAAATTTAAAATTTCTAGAATTTAATTCAATATTAAAACTTAAGAAACTAAACATAATTTAAGAATTATATTAAATTAAACTAAATATTACAAATGTATTATCATTTATATAATTTGAAGTTGGTACAAGTTCAAAAATTACAACTATAATAAAATTATTCATTTTGACTTGATATTGTTCACTTGTTGTGATTTGATATGCTACAACTTGTATTATGAATATGATAAATCACTAAAAAAAAATATATCAAGATCTGGTTTGGGTAGTTATTAAAATAAATAAAAGCCCCTCCGCCTAATTTTCTGGAGGGATTTTTTTGCCGCCTTGGGCTTAGGTGAGGCGCCAAGGCGGGGTGCCAAGGGAAGGCCTAGCGCCTAGGCTGGGTTTAGGCGGGGTTTTTTAGAACACTGGTATTTGATATGATCAAATTTAATCTGATCCTTGTGATGTTCCATTTATTGACGACTTAGTCTATTGTTGGAAGCTAAATATATTTCTTGAGTGTATCATAAAACTTCTTGCAACTAAATAGTTTTCACCGATCCTCGCGTTTGGCCCTTCACACCATGGAGATACAAATATAGGAACTAACTTTAACATTTTTGATAGGTAAGAATAAACTCCGAAAAGGCCATACAAATGGGAATAAAGACATTTTTGTGTTTTCTTGTAAGTTGTAACAAGGCTTTACAAGTGAGTCCTATTAATATAGTTAGTTGCAAGAGATGGCTACATAATGTATATCAATATCATCACTCATGCATTTTTTTGTTTGTGCCCGCATGTGCATACAACTGTACACACGGCATACAGAATTATGGAAAATGCATCACGTGCATTTACTTTTCGAGTGTTTGCATTTGTATGTGAATATATATATATATATATATATATATATATATATATATATATATATATGTGTGTGTGTGTGTGTGTGTGCGTGCACACTCAATTATATGCACTCATAAAACAACCATCTTTCATTCGATGCTAATTTTGTATCAATTGACTATCAGATATATCGATTATCTCTTCTTAGGAGATTACGTTGATCGGGGCCAACACAGCTTGGAAACCATTAGTCTTCTGCTTGCTTTGAAGGTACCATTGCTTTGTGTTTGTCTAAGCTTTCATAAGGTTATTAATTACCTGTTATGGTTCTTATGTTGTATGATATCAGGTTGAGTATCCTCAAAATGTACATTTAATTCGTGGAAATCATGAAGCTGCAGATATCAATGCCCTTTTTGGCTTTCGCATTGAATGCATTGAGCGCATGGTATGCTATTATAGGTGTATGTTATGATGTCTGTGATTTTCAACTTTCGCTAGTCAGACTATTGACTAAATGAAATGCTAAATAGGGCGAAAGAGATGGAATTTGGGCATGGCATCGGATAAACAGATTGTTCAACTGGCTTCCCTTGGCTGCTCTTATTGAGAAAAAGATAATTTGTATGCATGGGGGTATAGGAAGGTCAATAAATCATGTTGAACAAATTGAAGGCCTTCAGCGTCCAATCACGATGGAAGCTGGTTCAATTGTTCTCATGGACCTTTTATGGTTGGTACATGTCCGTAATATTTCATTTTTTCGTTTATTAGATTATCATGTTTAATTTGTTTTTCAGGTATTCTAATTTCATGAATATCTGTGCATAGGTCTGATCCAACTGAGAATGACAGCGTGGAAGGATTACGACCAAATGCAAGAGGTCCTGGGTTGGTAACTTTTGGGGTTAGTGTTGTTTCATTCTTATCTTACTTTCTTGCATTTGGAACGCATTGCTCCATTTTTGGTGCGATGAGTTTGTTGTGTTTGAAAAATGCGTTTGTGAAACAAACAAGATTCAGGAATATATGTTCACAGGAATAAGAGACTGAAGCTGTGTTATAAATTTACACTTGTTACATATTTAGACTTGTATTATTATATAGTACAACTTCAGGAACTTGGAATGATGCCAACTAAAGTTTTATATTTATTTATTATTTTGAGTGAAGACTGTTGTTATGGATTGCTTCCAAGTCAGAATTTCACAAAAGATATGGTGCAACGTTTGGGGCTCAGAAAGGATAACAATTGCGTTCTAGGAAAATTTAGTTAATAGTATGCTGGTTTTAGATATTAAGTTGGAATTTCTCTTTGAGTTTTTACCTATAGGGTAGGAGAATGACATTAATGACAACAACCTAGTTCAAGCCCAAATTAAGGAAGTCGCAATCACGAATAATCTGATTTTCCTCTTGATTTGCATAGAGGGGTAGATACGTTAAGATCCCTGTCAATATATAATCTAACTCAAAGATTTTCAAAAGAATGGGCGACTCAAGTTTAGTCATCTCAACTTGTAAATTTTTGATACTTCAACAATTCTTTGACTTAACATCCGTTTTTACACAAAAAGAAAGTTGCTCTGCCATATGAACCAAATTATAACATACTTGTAAGTTGTAAAGCTTTGAGCACGTCTAGAACCATTTTTGTATTCATTTAGTACTAATATTTATATGTTGTGTTTTATTTATGAATTATCAGTACCATCTCTGTTCTTAGACTGTGTTGTAGTGCTGATATTGCTGTAAATTTCTGGAGGCATTGTGAAGATCATCTCGTTGCATAATGTTACCTTACCACAGCCATGTGGTACTTGATTTATGATATTACTCTTCAAAGTCTTCAATCACTTCCCATTTCTGGATTGAAACCCAGTCAGACTTCCACTCACTTAGGCAGTTTAGTTTTTGGAAAAATTGAATTTTTTAATAATAGGACCTCCAGTAAGAATCCGTTATTGTCGAACAGTAACACAAGATTTCATATATTATATTTGTCAGCATTTTTTCCAAAATCAAGTCAAACAAAGCGGTTAATGCCAAAAAAAAATTCCTTCTTCTTTTAATGCTGACAATCTCACACTCTCTTGATGATATTAATTTATATATAGTTGTCACACTGACTTTTTTGCTAAGCTTTCTGGTTACATTTTGTGCTAAATATGTATTAATTCGAACTCAAAAATATGAAAAAATTATCTGGAGTTCTTCTCTCTTCTGGATAGAACTGTATGTTATCGCTCATCGTGGAATTGACTATTTAATCCAGCCTGATCGCGTGATGGAATTCTGCAACAACAATGATCTTCAATTAATTGTACGTGCGCATGAATGTGTCATGGATGGCTTTGAGCGTTTTGCGCAGGGGCATTTAATTACCCTTTTCTCAGCGACCAATTACTGTGGTACGTTTTTGCCTTCTACTTATTACGGGATAGTAGAAGGTGACCCCACCCATTCAATTGTGTTATTGTTTTTAATTTGTGCTGTTTCTATAGGTACTGCTAATAATGCTGGCGCAATCTTAGTCTTGGGTAGAGATCTTGTAGTAGTTCCAAAACTCATTCATCCATTGCCACCAGCAATTTCATCACCAGAAGAGTCACCTGAACGTCACATAGAAGATACATGGATGCAGGTACTACTTTTCTCTCAGTTCATTGTCTATTCTGATATTGTTTCTCTCTAAATGGCGTCTTAGCTTGTTCTATTGGTAATCATGTTTCCTATTGTTTTTGTCGGGATTAGGAACTTAATGCTAACAGACCGCCAACACCAACTAGGGGTCGTCCTCAAGTTGCTAATGATAGGGGTTCACTTGCTTGGATTTAGTGGATTGGTTTCTTGATGTTTCTCCTACACACATTTCTGGATCATGCTGCCACCTTGGAAGTTCTGGTTTTCTGTACATAATAGCATGAAGCCATATGGGGTTTCCCGAGCTTGTAATATCTATTCCTGTTAAAGAGATGTGAGGGTTTTCAGCACATTTGCTTTCTCCACATATCTAGCAAGACCTTCAAACAAATGAAGACATGAGCCCGAAATCCAGATTGCTGTCGGCGGGGTAGTTTATTTCAGGCCCTTCTGTGCTGAAAGGGTTCAGGATTCCCCAAGTAGGCGTTTGTACATTGAGCTTCAGGCAGGTAGAAGTTACAGTATTGTTTGTTTTTCTTTGGGGGGGGGGGGGGGGGGGGGTAGTCGTGGGTATTTTTCTAGGCAGTTTTATATAAGTTTTTTTTCTCCCATTGATGTATTAATTAGTTCATCCCTTATTTTTCTTTTTTCAACAAAAAAGGAGGCGAGGTTCTAGTATAATTGGTGAGGTTAATATTTAAATCTTAATTGGGAGAATATGTATGATGGGGGCATTTCTTTGTGTAATTTGTATATTATCTTGTACAATGCAACTTTGTGTGAAGATTAGAAGCTATTTGTACGAGAGTAGCTAGGTATATATATGGCCTATTGTTTAAGTAAGATATTAAGTAGTAGGATGTGCCTTGTGAATTTGTTGTTGCTGCTAGTCTTGCCTTGTCTGATCAAGAATGGGGTTTCCGATCACAAGTCATCATATCACATAACTGCCATTTAATGTGTCGTCTATTATATTATTAAATTTTTAATTTAACTCTCCCTCGTGAAGGAATTTCTTTCGTTTGTTAAATGAGTAAATTACAGTTGCACCCCTTCTACAACACAATCATAATAACATTGATCCCTTCTAGATTTTCAAATAACAGTTACTATTATTGCAAGTTTTTAAGGTTGACTAAATAAATAAAGTTACATATTTATCTTTTTATGTTATTAAATTTTAATTCATGAATAATCTATATTTTAATTATCATTTATTAAAATAATATATTTTAATTATAGTTTTATTTGTAATTAAGATTATCACATTCAAATTCTTGGTAACTTACATAAAAAAATTAATTAATATATGTTTTTGGATAAGTGATACAAATATTAAGAATTTTAAATTAAATTATTAATGGAACTATTTAAATTAGAGTGGTTGAGTATGTTGATAGTTTAGTTTTGGGATTGATATTTTTACATAAAAAAATTAATATTTTCACATGATCTCTCTTATATAAAAGAGACTCATGTAAAAATATCATTTTAATATGTGAAAATATCAGTTTCCTTTAGTTTTTGGTTTTTAACAACAAAAAATATTATTCGATTTCTTAGTTTCATATTATGATTTTTATATGTTAAATTTTATTGACTATATGTCAAAATTTGGGATGTTTATGATTTTTATTACATGTTTTAGTATAAAGTCGGTGTTGTTTTTATGCAATGTTGAATAAAATAAAATATAAAATATTTATTGCTACCTCTATTTTGTAAAAGATTTTTCTTTTTAATATAATTTTTTTTGAGTAACAATATTTGTCATTTTTACTTTGTAAATAATTATACCCAAGTGTGACTTATGTTTAATTTTATATTTTAGAAAAATAATTAACATAATTTTTATACTTTTTATATGATAATAAGTTTATTTTACCTAAATTTTAATATTTGAAAAAACAATTATATTTTTTTGAGTTAAATTGTATTTTTTATGGGTATTAAATTTTATTTTTAATTACAAAAATATATATTTGAATATACATTACGTAAATTTTAATCTTTGAAGAATTTAATTAACAAAAAAAGTATTGACTCTATTTTCTTGATAAAATAACTATTTGTTATTTTTTGACATTTACGTGATTTATTGCACAAGTTCATAATTTAATTAATTAGATCAAGTTAAATACAATTTATAATATACAAATTTATATTTACTGGACATGAAATATTATTATTTGAAGGTTGTATTGGAAATTATATTAAAAATATTTTTGGATATTATTGGTGATCAACCACCGTAGAAGTAGTGAATGTTACATATTATAGATTGGAGGAGTATTGATTGTTACTTGAAAAAATTAGAAAGATGGTGAATATTATTATATTAATTATCTATAAGGACGCAAGTGTATTTTACTCTTGTAAATATTATAAATAAAGGATTAAATCGCTATTATGATATTATAATTTAGGTTCAAAATCGATTTTTCATCCTAAAATTTATTTTTAATTAAAAACACTTAAATATTGAACGTTTAAACAATTTACATCAGTCGTACTCTCTATATTAAAATAATTACACCTTAGACTTTAGTATAAAGGGTGTAAATTTGTCACACTCAAAATTTAAGATGTTTTTAATCAGAAATAAATTTAAGAATTGAAATCGATTTTAAACCTAAACTAGATGCGCAATTTGTAATTTAGTCTAAATAAATTTCCTTTGACCTTTAAAAGTCAGCAAAGTAAAGTATTTAGACTTATTATTTTTCTTAGTTCTCAAGATTTATAAATACTAGTAGTAATTATTTTGAGGGAAAAGTCAAAGGAGTGGAAGAGTGTTGAATCACGTATATGCCGCCGATGGATGGAAGAGTATTACTACTTTAATGATAATGAAGAGCAGTAATTGTCAGCACCTCCATGTGACAGTCAACGGAGAGAGAAAATATTCAATTACTCCCTCATTTTCTTTTTAAAATAGTAAAATTTCTTCTTTTTTATTTGTATTTTAAGAAAGTATTATTGACTTGGTTTACCATATTAATTGTCGCTACACTAAATATTAATTTATAATCTTTCATCTTTTTAAATAATTTTTAAAAAATAATATTAAGATCATTTTAATCAATCTCACAAAATATTAATTACATTTTCTCCTAAACATCTATTAAAAATAAACGAAAAAGAGAGTACTATAGCACATAATACTCCTTGAGTTTTTAAAAAAAATTCTCTCCAAGTAAAAAAAATATCACTCTTTTTATTTTTTAAAGAATATCAATACAGGTACAATCAATCAAATAATTAAGCTTAACAGTCTCTCACAACAATTTTAAATAAATATTTCACATTTATAAGCAGTGGCGGAATCAGAACCATATTGTAGAGGGGTCAAAAATTTTAAATCAAGCGGACCAAAATTATTAATACCACCACTTGTTTCGGAACTTAGTAACTGATTATTAGAAGAATCAACAGTTCTTTGTCATTTAATCAAGTATTTATCTATAATCTAGTATAAATAAAAACATCAACTGTTAATTAATAATTTCATCAATTTAAATATTTCATAATAATTTCATCAATTGCTAAGAGTCAAATAATATTTTTTTGAATCAAATCAGACACCCATAAGGCTGAACCAAATAATATTTAAACATTTCATGAGAATTTTTTATTCAAATAATATTATAGAAAACTTATATAAATAAAATAAAAAAGTAGTACAAATGATGCTAGTACAAATTATACCCCTGATTTTATTGATAAATACATAAAATAACTAGTAAAATGAAAAAAAAATAGTATATATTTTACGAAAATACATTATATTTAAAAATAATGAGAAAAATAATTAAGAATAAGCACCATATCAATCAGAATAATCTCTTGCAAAACGAGTACAAATTTAATTTAATTAAGAATAAGCACCATGTTTACCATTATTTTTTACATGTAAATTATTATGTTTTACTTTATTATTACCTGGACCCAAGCAGTGGAGGGCTAGAGGCGTGGAGCAGAGTCAGCAGACAACGGCGGAGGAGTGCCGAAATGAGTAGCGGGCTATGCAATTACCGAGGCTAAACTCAAAGCAAGGCGGGAAGAGACGAAGAGACTAAAGAGGAAGAGGCGGATAGTGAAGTTTGTACTGTAAAGACAGAAGACCTAATATTTTTTTTTTATGAAACGACGTCGTTTCATGTTACTTAAAAAAAAATTGTTAAAACAGACACAGGTTGCAAATTGACCGTCGTCATCGGAGAAGAAGAATAGCTTGCTTTCGCTTGTCTCGTCATTGCGTTGGCCTTCTTTGGGCCGATCACCCTCTACCGGGGTCACCCCCTACGCCTAGTTCCGCCTCTGTTTATAAGTGAGAATAGTATTTTATACTATTCAATAAAACATGTCATGTAAGCAATTTAGAGAAACTTAAAATTTTCAATTTAAAAAAAAGTTTTGATCAAGTATTTAAAAATTATTTAATGGATGAAAATGAGAAAATTTATAATCCCCGATTGATGGTGTAATATTATTTTGAATCCACTCAATTTAAATTGTTTTTTTCTTCATTATAATATAATTATTGTGAAGAGATGTTTACAACAATGAGTCTAGGATAATTTATTGTAAAAATATATGTATAGCCAAAAATTGTAACTATATATAGTCCGATTCGTTGGAGATTTTTTTTTTATATATATAAAAAACATATTATCGGATGGTACAAAACACTGATCCCATAAACTATTCTTATAGAATTAATTTTTAATTAAAAAAGTACAAAAAAAAACAACTAAGTCTAAGGTCTCAATAGGCGAAGACATCATTGACTTTTTGATGTAATTTAAGAAAAAGGGTTTCTCCCACTATATAACTACTCAAAAGAAGTAAAGTCTACTCATTTTAAGAAAAAAATAAAAATAAAGAATAAAATTTTATAAGCTACTTTTTACTTCTTATCTTATTTATTTTTTAATTTATCTGAAAAAAAATAATTAAAAGAAAGAGAATACATATGAATGGTGGAGAGATAAAGTAAAATTCTTTAGCACGCCGACATCTCTCCCAATACAATACAATACTTCTACTTAAAACCGCCCTCATGCATTAACTAATCCATTGAAGTCGTCTTTTTGAGCTTTCCTCATCTATATATATAAAAAAACCTTACCCATTTTGTAGGTACTACTCCTACTTAATTCTCTATCTTTCTTTTTATATATTTTTTTTATTTTAAATTTTCCGTATGGTGGACTTTCTGTTTGTCAATAACTTACAACCTAACCTAACCTGAGTTTCATCTCCTTCATATAAAGCCTTGCTTACCCATCTACCAAATCTCATCTCATCTCATTCCATTTCTCAACTCTTCCTAGCTCTTTCAAAGAAGTCAAAAGCCTTAAAAAAGAACTTTAGATTTATTAATTATTTAGATTTGAAATGCAAGAAATTGATGATATTCCATCACATTTTCTATGTCCAATCTCCATGCAACTCATGAGAGATCCAGTGACAGTTTCAACCGGTATTACATACGATCGATACAACATCGAGAAATGGCTATTCTCATGCAACAACAAATCTTGCCCCCTCACCAAACAACTCCTTTCCGATCCAGATATTCTTACCCCAAACCATACCCTTCGGCGTTTAATCCAATCATGGTGCATCCTCAACAACGTCGATCGTATCCCAACACCCAAACAACCCCTTGACAAAACCCAAATCCTCCAACTCATCAACGAAGCCCATGAATCCCCACTACTACCCCACCTCCAAACAATCCGCTCCATTTCCCAGTCCAGCCCAATGAACAAAATGTTGTTGGAGCAAAACGGTGCCGTACAATTCTTAGCCTCCTCATTAATAAAGAATCAGAAATCAAATTCCTTTGAAATCATTGATGAAGCTTTGCATATTCTTGTACAGCTCCAAGTTTCAGATACATTTCTAAAACGACTGACTCATGACAAGGAATTTCTCGACTCGTTAGTCTCTGTCTTGAAATGCGGGAGTCACAATTCCCGAGGTAATGCAATTATGTTACTCGAGTCCATATTAAGCGTGGCCGATCCAACTCAATTAATCAACGTCGAACCTGAATCAGTAGCTCAAGTGGTTCACATTTTACAAGACAAGATATCAGTACGGAGCTCAAAGACCGCATTGAAGATTTTGATGGAGGTTTGTAAGTGGGGCCGGAACCGGATCAAGGCCGTTGAAGCCAATGCGGTTCTCGTGCTAGTTGAGCTTCTACTGGAGACGGAGCTCGAAAGAAGGGTTTGTGAGCTAGTTTTGGTGGTGTTGGATATGCTGTGCGGTTGCGCGGAAGGGCGAGCAGAGTTGTTGAAACACGGGGCGGGATTGGCGGTGGTTTCCAAGAAAGTGCTCAGGGTTTCTCATGTGGGAACGGATAGGGCGGTGAGGATATTGTTGTCGGTGTGTAGGTTTTCCGCGAGTTCTAGGGTTTTGCAAGAAATGCTGCAAGTCGGGGTTGTTTCAAAGCTTTGTTTGGTGCTTCAAGTGGAGTGTGGTGGTGGAAAAACAAAGGGGAGGGTTAAAGAAATACTTGGGTTGCATTCTAGGGTTTGGAGGGATGCTCCTTGTATTCCATCTCATTTGTTATCTTCTTATCCTGCTTCATAATTCAATTGTTTTGTATTAATTTGTTGTTGTACGTACATTGGTCGTCTAATTAATCGGTTTATCTAGCTTATGAGCAATGGAATGAGGATATATATAATTAAGGATGCCAGGCCAAAAGAATAATCTTATGATTACTTACTAACCAAAATGAAATCTTAGTTTTAAATAAGTACTAGTTACAAAGTTATCCATTCTTTTCTTATAATTTTGGAAATTTAGCTAGCTAGCTAGCCAGCCAGCCTAGCTAGGTCATTCATTCATTCATTTTTCAAGTAATATATATTAATTAATTTCTATATCGGCGCGTGCATGGTGATACTTAAGGGATCCGGTTAAGCATGAAGTTTATTTTTTAATAAATTGGTCAATTGACTAATAGAATGCTGACACACATAGAGTCTTTATTGACCAATTTATTCAAAAATAATTGTCTCTACAAGTAATTAATATTTCTATTTTGATGTTCGATCTGTATTTGAGTCTGGTTGGCATATATATAATTAATTTCACTCAGGTTGATACATATACAGAATGACATGAGACTCCGATCGATCCTGATAAATTAAATGTATTTGTTTATAATTAATGTGGAAGTGTATATCAACTTTTTTATTTAATTCCTTCTAGACCAATTCAACAAGAAGCTGCTACATACAATATTAACTTAATTTATAAAATGCAAAAGGAGTTTAAAGCACCACATTTATTTTTATTAGTTAATAAAAAAAGCGGGAGCAAATTAGGTAGCATGCAAATCAAATTTATAATTGAAAAATATTAACGTACGCTAGCAGCGTGGTGCACCATACTTAATTAATAGGGTACACTGTTCTTGACTGAAGACAATACCAAAATAATTCATGCTCGTTATTTTAATATTATTTATGTATATTTTATAAATATATACTAGTAATATTAATTTTTTAGATTTATATATTTGGTAAACGCAGAGAGATTCTGACATGATCAGGGGCTGACAGATGAACTGTATGATCATTCCAGCTAGCTTTGTGAGTTAAATGGACCACATCTTTCTAGGAATTAGATTGGATTCCTTGCACATAAAACTATATATCGTTGAATCAGGATAAGAAAAGGGGGTTTGAGTGTGATTATATTAATATTTCCACCGTTTTATAATTCAAAATATAATATAATTAATTTTTTAGTTAATTTTTAACTCTCTAAAATTCAAATTTTATGCGAATTTATTTAATTTTGATTAATGCAATAATTAATACTGTAAAATATTCAAAAAGTACTATTATCTAGTATAAAACCGTTATTTCAAAAAATAAATTAAATAATACCTATTATATATAATTTGGATTTTTAATTATCACAATCAAATTAGACTTTTTGAAGGATTACACAGAAGGGAGATTTTCAAGAAGTCGCAGGATTTGGCTGACCTGCAACAACCAACACATCTTATATTAGTGGACGGCGAGAGTTGCACCAAAAAGAAGGATGACGAGAGTTGTATGGCTGCATATTGAATTCTTTATGGTTTAGTAGTTACATAAAGAGTGAATTTTGTAGTTAAATTACTTATTACTTTTTGGTGGTTGGATCTTTATGGTTTGTAATACTCGTTTTGTCCCAATAGCTGAAATTATATTGGAATGAATTTACAATTTGTATAAAGAAGAAAATACTCGGGTTTGACTGGGAGATGCCCCTGTTCATAAATAAATGTTTGAGCAAATATTAATAATAGAGAAAAATAGAGTTCGAGTGTTTAGAATTTTTTTTTCTTCTCTTACCTCTTTACATGAATTAAAAACTATTTATAGTGCCTTAAAACCAATAGTACGTAGAAGGATAAGCGTCCCACTAAGCATAAATTAACAACCACAATCTTCAAAGAACATCTTTCTTTTTTTGGGTGGAAAATAGCTAGATTGTTCAAATTAAAATTAGAAGGCAGGATCATGACAGGTCAAGTTCATAACTTTAAAGGGATTAATTAACGTTAACCTAGTGGTTAAAGAGATTTGATTCATTTCTTGATTATTTTTTTATAAAAAAATAGAATATAGAGAAAAAACAATTAAAGTGGGATCGTCTGAGTAATTTTTATTTTTTTGAATGTTGATATATACAAATTTTAATTTTAATGGGTATAAAAGCTTGCAGTATAATATCACAATAAATTTTATATAACAATACGATTCATCTAGAACATGCAACTATTAATCTAATCTGATATATATATGATCACCCTACCTATATCTATATATAAGGTCAATGAAAGTTTTAAATCCTAATGCCCAACTTACCATAATGTTTCATTTATGGGTCGTTGTATACCACACATTTATAGACGAGTCCTTTTCCAAATTCTGGTATCATCTTTTTCACTATTTTCTAACTTTCATTATTACTCATCAATTTGTATTTTATCGGAGCTAGGCCCACATTATATATATATATATATATATATATATATATATATATGGGGAGGATGTAAAGGACCAAAAGAATCTGATCGAGGAGTTTACCAAAAAGAAAAACACGCGGATTCTGATGCAGGTTCGGAAAAACACGCCGATTAACCCCTGAAACCCGCGTTTTTTAGTTTCTATTCGCTTCCTCATCTGCTCTTTTCATTCGCTTTTAGATCTTATATATATATATATATATATATATATATATATATATATATATATTTTCACGTACTAATTAATATATGAAGTTTGGTCAAATTTCTTTTGAAATAGATACGAGTATATATGACTTGTAAGGTCCGTAATTAGCAATAGGGAAACTTAATTGTTCTTCTCCACCACTCCACACCACATATACAATATATACAATGAATGGTGACTGATTTCTGCATGCGTTGTATTTATTTATTTTGACTCGTGCAAATTTATTGGTAATTAAGGCTCTCGATCTAGCTCTCTTACGTGAAGTTTGAATGTGGATTCAACCTCCATATAAAGTAGTAGTATATGTTAACTTGCTTAATGGTCTAAGTATATTCTTCCTTGTAGAGTCGATATTTAATTATATACAATATTCAAATTAATTTATTTTTTGAAATTAATATATAATTTAAATTCCATTCTCACTGAATTTCTGCTCAAATAAACTCCAGGGTCTAGCTAAGCACCAATTATTTCAAACCGTACACCTTAGGTGATGTAATATGAATAATTATATAATTAAGTATGTTCAATTTCAATAAATGAAGGAATATTTTAAACCAAACTAACCACTATAATAATAATATTATTATTTTCACAAGTAACTTTTTAATATATTCATAAATTGTTATTTGTGAAAATAAAAATTTAAACTTTTTTTTTTTGCATTTTAATATATAAAATCACTTGCATCTAATATTTTTAAGACGACGGCCGGATGAAGTATTTATGTAAGATAGTGTCCAACTCCCCTAGGCGTGCATGTGCAATAATATTAATCAATAATTATATTGGACCGGTTCTCTTGGATGAGTAAGACATTTCATTTCATTTTTTTAAAATGTCCTGAAATAGAAGTCTATGGAGTATTAAATTAAGTTATCTAGATTCAGGGATTTTTAAGTGTATTTTTAATTTTGAAGGTTAATCATATATATAAATTAGGATGAGCATGGTACGATTTAACAAATCTAAAATCACACACTAAACCGTTTGTAATTAGTACTGTTAACGCCAAGATCTTCTGTCACGTCCCAATCACGTAAGACGTCCTGATCCTGCACACTAAACACAGTCAACACCAAAAGCTTGATGGCTTCGACCGCCAGAGAATAGCTCAGGCGTGAGAGTCAGTACAGGCGATCACAAGGTTAACAATGGAGGATAAAATATCTAGTGTCTTGAGAGAGAGAAAATTATCAATTATCTTTTCTTGAAGACTTCCTTTATATGTTATACTCTCGCACCTTGCCATCGTGCCACCCATTACTTGTCGCTGATACGCCCCCCACTCCTCGTTGATCTCTGCTAATCGCATGCAGTTTGTCACATTTTTCCTCCACTATTTATGCCGCCGGCCGGCTATAATCTCATCCATATTAATGATCTGCAGACTTTTTGGTCAATAGCCTTCCTTTTTCATCATTACAAGTCAAAGATGGAGATATTTAATATCTAATGGGTCAATCCACTGGTCCGACCCAATCTTGTAAAGACTTAACAGAAATAAGATAGTGACTAGGCCCAATAACATTAGGACCCAATAGACTAACCGAATAATTAGGCCCAATCTATTCGGCCCAATATATAAAATATCATGACCCAACATTGCCCCCTAATTTTTTATTAAATAGAATGTTTAATAAGAAACTATAAGTGGTGCACGATATGATAGGACTTACTAAAGGCCCATAATGAAAATAATTGAAATTCACCCGGTGTAATTCGTAAGATAAAATGGAAAGAGATCGGAGGTCCAACATGAAAGGCCCAATTTGAAAAACGCTTGAGACTTAATCCGGACGCTACCTGTTCAAATTCTAAATCATTACCATCATTTAATGTGCCGCCCTCGCGAACTGTGTAACCTTCAGTATAAAAGTAATTTCCCCCAATTTTGACAGTTTTACCTGCCAATTAAAAATTCCAGACTCTTGAGCTTTCTTCTCTCTCGATCTTTCTTCCATTCTTTGTAAGCTTTCGACAATGGTGGTCCTTAACTCAACTCAAACCAAAACTCTTCTCTTCGTGTGTCCCCAATCAATACTGTTCTGCCTAACCCTAGCCCCACTAAAGAAGCTTCGAGCTCGAACCCCCAAACTTCCATTCCCAGCAATAATCCACCTACGAAACCTCTTCCCAATCCTTCTGCCTTCTTCAGAAGCCAAGAACGTTATGCTCATGCCAACACTCCATCGATTATCACTGAAATCGATTTGAAAAGGATTCGAAGTCGTTGCCATATCCCGGACACCCATCTAGTGAGAGCTCCCAGGTCCAAGGAACGAATGTATCAACGTCCTGAAGGATGAACGGCTGTTCCGGTGACTATCTTGGAGAAGGGTATCCGATTCCCTCTTCATGCCTTCATAGTAACCCTCCTAGGGTTTATAGGTGTTGGGTTTGCCCAACTAGTGCCAAACTCTTACATTCACATCCTAGCGTTCATCGCTTTTACGCCACGAAGCTAGGCGTCGAACCCACACTTGATTTCTTCTTCACTGCTTATAAGATCGGCCACCCGGAGAAAGGATTCAAGGCCATAAGCAACAAATTCCCCAAGACAGGAGAGAGAAGTTCGTTGGTTTCTACCCCATCTAAAGAACAAAGGATGGTTCTTTGTTAAGGACCAGAGATTGCCTCCTTGCTTAATGAATCGGGCCACCGGCGAGAAGATTTCTGCTTGCCGATTTCGTAGACATTCCCGAGGAGCGTGAGTCAAATGATAGAGCTCTTTGACAACTTCCCCGGAGGAGGAATGGAACTATGGGCTTCTCCAAGAAAGGTGGTTGTATGACCACAAATGTAAAATCTTGATTTATTTTACATATATAAATATTTGAAATTTTATGTGATGTGAATTACGATATATATCGCTTGTTTGCTTTATGCAAGATCTCCGATCGAATCGAACTCCTCAAAAATAAGAGAGTTTGAAAATTTCATTTCGCAAATCAAATGGAAGTTCTGAATCTCCTCTGATAGAAGCTTCTCCCGAAGAAAACCCAACCACTGTTGAACCTCAAATAAATGAACCCGAATCTGATGAACCTCCCCTACCAGAAAAGACTCTTCAACCTCGCCGGAAGAAAAAGGCCATCCGAGATTAATTCCCATTCCAACCTCTTTCGAACCCATCCCAGATTCTGAACCAATCGTTGAGCCTGAACCAGTCACCGACCCAGCACCCACTCGAGGAAGTCTTCTTGATCTGCCAGTAGATGATAGGAAAAGGCTTCTTCGAGTTAAGAAATTGAAGACCAAGATCACTCCCCTAACCACCGAGGAGCTTCGAGTGCCTCACCCTTCACCTGATCTCCCTCCAACCATTCCTGTTGAAATTCAAGTATCTGAAGGTGAAGAACCAGCTGAGCTCATCCCATCACTGTCCCGAAAACGAAAAAGACCATCCGAAAGTCAGCCGAGTTCAGCCTCTGCCCCATCACCACCACGCGAAATCGTTCCACCTCGGTCTCCATCACCTGAAAACATACATATGGATCCGTCTCCAACTTATGATCAACCCGTGCCCTCTCCACCTTGACCTTCGTCCTACGAGTTTCAAAATGATGCAATGGGGTCGCTGACCTTATGGCCTCGGTTTAATGCCAATTTCCGCTCCATCTCTTCAAGCTTTAGCTCGAAACCGACAATCATCGATTTGGCAATAGTTCGATGGGAGATCCGATTGACGAAGGGATGAGCTACATAAATAAAGGTAAGAATCGCTTCCTTAGCTTGTACACTTCTCTTTTTGCTTAAATATTTGAAACTGATGGAATGTTATCGAACATGTACAGGCAAATGCGGTTTTCGGGCATTTACGTCCCAAGCATATAGAGGATGAAGCTGTAGAGGATGCCGCAAGACAAGATAATGCCATCCTGACCTCATCATTGGCCCGAGAAAGGAGTCAGTATGGAGAACTTTTTCATACTAACGAGGGTCTTCGGAGAGAGCTGGCTCAAGTCAAAGAGGGTCTTAAGGCGTCCAATGATGAACTGAAGGCCAATAAGGAAGAACGAAAAGTGACCAAGGCCAGCCAGCAAGATATGACCAATATGAACGCCGACCTTGTCGCCAAGAACGAAGTTCTAAGGGTCAAAATAAAGAGTCGCCATATCAAATCAAAGCCCGAAATACAAGTTGATGAGCTTCAAAGTGAAGGCCCGTGAAGATAAGGAAAGACATCCGCTAAAGCGCCTAAGCTTCAGGATAAGTTAAAGGCTTTGAAGGAATTAGGTCCTCCTCTAATTGATGACCTTCGTAAGCAAATTTAAGAAGAATACCGACAATCTGAAGAATTGAATGCAGAAATCCTGAAAGTATATTCTGAAGGTTACGACGTTTCCAGAGGTCGGGACAAGGAAAAGTTAAGTGCAACCCAGCTAGATCCGGCCTTGCTCGACTCGTCCGAAGGTGAAGACAATTCTTGAAGATGATACTGCTTTACTCTGACTTTAAGAACTTTGTGAAAATTTCTATGTTTATGTAATAGGATAATATTATGGATGAATGGATTGGTACTTATTAATGAAATTTCAACTTTCTGTGTCATGACTTCTGTATAATGCTTTTCTTGTCAATAATTTAGCATCAATGGACTTGAAGAATGTATAAGGTGCTTTTAAAATTAATTTGAATTGTGAATCAGATAAGGCATATAACAGTTAAGTTAAAGAGTAACACTAAACATAATAAACTGAACTCAATGAATTGAACTGAAGGAATTGAACTCAACACTTGAACAAAATAAAGTAATGCATACTTATCATTTCCGAAGTGTGAGACAGGTCATGTATAAGGTGAATTCGGCTGATCCTCTTTGCACCATCAAGATCTTGTTTACCACTCGGGGTAAAACAAGTATATAAGACATTTGTTTACCACTCGCGGTGCTAGAACAATTTCATAAGACACACCTAACAATAAGGCTACCATCGAATGGCCAGCAAGTCCACCCGAACCTCCTTACTTCGGTGCATTTTGTTTACCACTCGCGGTAAAGCAAAATTAAAAGGACTATGGAGTTTGTTTACCACTCGCGGTAAATCAAACCCATGCACTCCTGTCGAAAAGGCTACCATCGAATGGTTAGCGAGTCCACCCCGTCCTCCTTACTTTGGTGCATTTAGGACCAATAGGAGGAAGATCAATTGTGAAAAAATGAATCTTTTATTGATGATGATCCAATATTTATAGACTTCCGGTAAACTGACTTGATTTCTACTGAAAATATTTTCGAAGTCTACCAGCATGCCAAGTGTTCTTGATTTCTGATCCATCTAATGCCTTCAACCGATAAGTTCCTGGCTTCGGTACCTCAACCACTTCGTACGGTCCTTCCTAGTTTGGCATCAGCTTTCCAATGTTCTGAGGCGTAGATGTTTTGACTTCTCTGAGGATGAAGTCTCCCACTTCAAATCTACGAAGCTTTACCCCCTTGTTGTAATGCTTGGCTACTCTCCGCTGATAGGCTGCTAATTTGATCAAAGCGACCTCTCTGACTTCTTCCAACAGATCTAAGTTGACCTTCAGCCCTTCGTCATTGTAGATCTCTTTGAACTGACTAACCCGAAGACTTGGAGATCCAATTTCAATTGGGACTAAGGCATCTGTATTCATTGGCTAATCTGAAAGGTGAATCCTCCGTTGTAGTCCCGGTGTAGTTCGGTAAGCCCATAATACATCGAAGCAAGACCTCCGCCATCTTCCTTTAGCTTCATTCTGCGGCTTGATCCCATTCAAAGAAGATTCTTCATTGGTCACCTCAACTTGCCCATTTGACTGTGGATGAGCCACTGAAGTCTTCTTGTGCTGAACTCCAAGCTCTTTTAGAAATACTTCAAACTTCGATCCCACGAAACCGGTGTCCGTTATGCGATATTACCACCTTAGGAATTCAAACGAAACACCACCGACTCCTTTCATAAACTTCAAGCATTCTTGTTACATTATCAACTGAAAGTGGCTTCGCTTTCACCCATTTGGTCATATAATCGATGACAACTATGACAAAACCGACTTGACCTTTAGCTTTTGGCAACGGACCCAAAGATATCTACCCCCGCACAAAGAAAGAGAGTATAGAGATAAGATCGAGTATAGCTCTTCCGGTGGTCAATGATGGAGATCGGACTATCGAAATGACACTTCACGCTTCTTCACATAATTCGTAGCTTCCTTGAAGATTGTAGGCGATAGAAACCTATTGAAGTACTTTGTAGGCTAATGACTTACTAACCCGTATACGGTCGCCACAGATACCCTCGTGAACCTCACGAAGAGCATATTCAGCTTCGGACGGGACCAAACACTTTAGCAATGGTGACGAAAATGCCCTTCGATAAAGATCCTCATCAATAAGAACGAAGTTGACACTTTTGTACTTGATTTTTTTTCCAAAGATCCGATCCAAGAAGGAAGGACGCCATCTGCCAGATATTCAATGTAGGAGTCATTTAACAATCGAATGTTTAATGCACATCATCGCTTCATCTTTGGATACTCATTGCCGCAGAAGAACCTCCAAATAGATGATCCATCAAAAAACGTTAGCATCCGTGAGTTGCCGCGCTTTCGACAATGCATCGCAAGAATGGAATTGTCGTTACGCTTATACCCTCAAACTCATAGGAGATGAAGATCAAGTCGTTTCTTTCAATTACGCCAAAAACTTGATCATCCTCGCCCCGAGCTTCATAATCTCCTCGATACTTGCTTGACGACCAAATTGAGAGTCACTATAAATGATTAACCTCTCGAACCTCCAGACTTCTTCGCTTAATCGAAACCTCACCAAGACCGCTTCACTCAAATTTTGTTGTTCGTTGATCTGTACCCCAAATCGATGGCTGTTGCACTTTGAATCCTCCCGACTTGTCAAGATAATCCCCGCTCCAATCGACGTCCGGTAGAAGACCCATCTCAGATATATAAAGTCCAAGTGCTCGACCATGTCAAGAACTACAACCGCCGACGGACGTCTCAACCATCGCGCCTTTTAGCATCCGCCTTTGAGAATGAACACTCTACCATGAAATCGCCAAGGCTTGACCTTTAATAGCGATTCGGGGATGATATTCAATAAAAAATTGAGATAATTCCATGGTCCATGCTGCTAATCTCCCCGAAACTTCTGGTTTGCTCATCACCTTCTTCAATGGTTGATCCGTGTAGACGATCAAAAGTTGACCTTAAAAATATTGCAAAGCTTTCACTTAGCAATTATCAAAGCAAAGGCAAATTTTTCAATGTTCGCACTGGTTTGAAAGATCTCTTGATACATGGCTAACATAATAAACCCGGATCTTTGCTTCCCCATCGCTTAGAACCAAAAACAGCTCCCACCGCCAATGAACTAGCCGCCAGATATAAATACAACGTCTCAGCAGGAGCAGGTTTCACCAATAAAGGAGTCGAAGATAAATATGTCTTTATGCCTTGGAAGGCGTCTTCACACTCCGAAGTCCACTGGAACGTCTTCGCATTCTTCGGTCCCTTCAACGTATCAAAGAAGGGCAAGCACCTCTCTGCTGACTTGGACATGAACCTCCTTAAAGCTGTAATCCTACAGGTCAGACGTTGGACGTCTTTGAACAACTGAGGAGTCTTAATGTTTAGAATAACCTGGATCTTCTCCGGATTCGTTTTAATGTCCCTTTGACTGACCAGATAACCCAGGAACTTTCCTGCACCGAGCCCGAAGGTATACTTTGCAGGATTGAGCCTCAACTTGTGATGACGGACTATTTGAAAGCATTCCTCTAGATCATCCAGATGCTTCTGAACGATCATGCTCTTCACTATCATGTCATCCACATATACTTCCATGTTCCTTCCTAGCTGCTTCTGGAAGACGAAGTTCATCATTCTCTGGTAAGTGGCTCCAGTATTTATCAAGTCGAAGGTCATCTTCTTATAGGTGTGAGACCCTAGATTTTTACAAATAAAGATTTAAATTTCTCGAAATATTTTTTTTTATTATGGTGTAGATTTGAGATAATGTAATAGTTGTAGGTAGTATTTATAAATTTTGCAAAGTATGCAAGTTATTATATTATATTCGATTTGTCGGAGAATATTCTTTGTGTCGGGAAATATTCGTACGACGACACAATCATTAGTGGACCCCGCAACGGAATTATTGTCGGATTGAGAAAACGACAACAACATTTTATAAAAAATAACGGCGGAAGTGTTACCGTTAAAACTGTTGAACTACCCTAGTAGTAAAAAAGTACAAATAAGACCCCAACTTTTTATAAATAAAGATTTAATTTCTCTAATTATTATTTTGAAATAGTAAGGGGTTGATTTGATTAATGTGGTTAGTTATGGGTAAAATGCGCAAATATTTTAAATAAGCAAGTGGTTATAAAATATTCATTGTTGTTTGGAATATTCGTTTGGTCGTGGAATATTCTTACCGTAGGGGAATATTCGTACGACAAGACAAATTTTAATGTGGGCCCATAACGAAAAGCGATTGGATGAAGAAAACGACAAGTATAAGTTGTTTATAAATAACTTGGTATGATTTATTCAAGTTAATCTTGTTGGAATACGGTTTGTTAAAACACAATGTACGCATTGTTGCACAATGAAGACACGATATTGCACCAATTATTGATTCTTACGTAAGAAGGCACTACTCAATAATTGTTACGATAATTACTCGCTCAAAGATTTTATTTTATTGATTCAATAATTGTTTGCGTTGATTTTTTTATATTACTGTTGTTTTAATAATTGTCACTACACAGTATTTTCCATTATCGAAGCAATAATTCATATTATCTGAATAATATTATTAGAAAACATTATTGACGATGTCTAGAAAGTTCTGTCTAAGGAGAGGTTTGGTCACCTAATTGCGCTACCAAGAAGGAGAAATTCTTATTGAAAAGCCCTCTTTCCTGAACTACTGAATTATGCGATCTTGTGATTCTGTAATATTATTTATGAATAATTAATTATTGATTTATATGATGAGAAAAATATTGATTTTATGTGGATATAGATGGAGAAAATTTTTAATGTGACAATTGTTAAAATTAATATTTTATCTTTTTTCTGATAAAATAATTCATTTGAATATATTATTTTAATAATATATTAATGGTGACATTTTTACAATGAATGTGGGATATATGAGTATATGAGGAGGAAGAGTATTTTTGTTGCATTAAATGATTAACACATGTTTTGTGTGTCTGTGGACCCATTTCTTGACTGAAATTTGATTATAGCCTGTAAAATCGTCCGTATGTGGATTTCGATCGATTTATGTTTGGAATTTGGAAAAACTATCTTCTGCAAAGTTGTAGAGAATTGAATTTCCTATAAAAATAAGCGAGATTCGAATTTTCTGATAAAAGGGCTATTTATTATGAATTATTGAAGTTCCGAAATTCTGAAATAATTGATTTTTGGAGTTTAAAATATTTTTTTGTAAGAAAAACATTTTTTTGTTGCAATTGAGTGGCTCACATGTGTTATAAATGATCTGAAATCAGATTTCTAAGGTGGGCTTGAATATTTTTAAGAAATATTATTATTTTATTAAATTTTCGCTTTGGTGTTCTAAGCAATTTCCTATAAATAGGGTGCTTAGGTTAGAATTGAAAATCACACCGTAAACTAAAGATTTCTCTCTATAATATCGAGTTTATTCTTGTGAGTATTTTAGTACTTTGAGTATTGCTATATACTGTGCAAGTTCTTTCAACACTATATCCAAAGATTCCAAATGTAAGTATTGTTTTTTCGAGGTAAGGGATGTTATTTTCTTCTCAAATGATATTATTTCTTCAATATCATTATGCCGAAATATTGGTTGGAACTTTTTAACAAATTTGGAATTTTTTCATGTCGGGGTTACTATTCATGAGTTACTATTCATGAGTTACTATTCACGAGTACTATTCACGAAGCATGATGATATTTTTTTGTGAAATTCCTATCTTTTAGTGTCAGAGTTACTATTTACGATATAATACACTATTCACGATACTACAACATTATTCACGAATACGACACTATTCACGTAAAAATTAAATTTTCTTTTTGTGTCCAAGATCGTCTCATTATGATTCTTATCTTTGATTGGATCCATGTTTTGATCATTCTTGAATTTTACTCCACTTCGTTATTTATGAAGTATTTTTGAACTTGGATTGTTTAAAGTACTTAATCCTTAATATTTGTTCTTTTGTTTCACCGATTCATTTTTTTTTAAAATATTTTTCATCATCCTCACCCTAAATGATGATATAACCGAATATCTTTGGCCCAGAAAGCAAAGATGAATGCTTTTATAATGAATATCTTTGGCCAGTAGTGCAAAAGATGAATAGTGTTGAGATGAACATGACTAATGATGAATATCTTTGGCCGTATGAATAATATTCGGCCCAGAGTAAAAAGATGACTATTTGATTTATGATGTAAATTGATTGATGTTACAGGATAAAATATTGATAATGGACTTTTAAATTCATAGATGATAGTAGATTTCATTCTCTACTTAACTCTTCTAATGAATTGTTGTTTCACCGCAGATTGTTGATCTAAAACTTGTTGTCTATTGTATTCTATTAGATTTTTCCCTGTTGAAGACTAAAGATAATTTGTTGTATATTATCTTAGTCATAATATTCTTTATCGGCTAGTTGAGCTCACCCTTTTCCTTTTGTTCCATTTTTCTTCTCGTGAGAGCGAGAATATAATGAACTAAGTTGGGGTGTGGAGTGATTGTTCAAGATAGCTTGTTTTAGTAGTCCTCACCATTTTGTAATATAGTGTATTAATAATTGTATGAGGACTTTATTTGAGTGTGGATATTGTCTAGAAGACAATATTTGTATTTAAACTCAAAGTTTATGTGTTGTCGTATTTTGCACGATAATTGTATTAATGAAGTTGTAGTTGTTTCGCATTCATGTATATTTGGCGACTCGTATTAGGTTGGTTGGATTGGACCTATTTTGGGGGCCACGGTTGGTATCGAGCTTAGGATATGGTCTCCAAGCGAGATCGGGAATATAGATACTAGAGGGGAGAGACGAGTAATCCTTCGCTAAAGGTGTCCTACCTAAGCTTATTTATTGGTCTCATCATAATATAGGGGTATTATTATGTGATTTGTTAATTTTTTTAATTAACCCTTGTTTTATGGCAGTATTTAAGAATGGCAACTGAGAACGTTAACAATAGAGTGAATGAGATTGTGGAGACACCTTTAGTCACCAACCAGGCTAATGTGATATCAGGCGAAGAAGGAATTAGAGATATCCATGTAGTGAGTGAAGAATTGATAGTTGTACCCGAGATAGTCGCAGAGGTAACAGCTGAGAGTGAGGAAGAAGAGGAAGAAGAGGTACCTGAGGAGAGTTTATTAGAGGTATTATATGATAAAAATGTAGAATTCCAAAATCGTATTCATGAGTTAGAAGAGCAGGCTGAAGAACGACAGGCGGTCGTGGAACAAAAGGATGCAACGATTCAAGCTTGTGTTATATGTGATGCTTGAACAGAAGCACTCTTTGGCAGAGTATAAGATGATAAAGCTGGAATCTGAGTTAAAAGAAGAAATAACTAAACAAGTGAGAATGAATGATGCATGGGTTAAAGCCGCACGACGCGTTGATATTGTGGAAAGAGATGTCCGATCTAAGAAGAGAAGATTTAACGATGACGGGAAGACGTCGGCAGCAGCACCAGCACCAGCAACAAATTCTAGGGGAAAAGAACGACCGTCAGTTAGATGCTACAAATGCGGAGAGGAGGGACATATAAGTCCAAACTGTTCACAGCCTTCCAAGGTATGTTTTAGTTGTGGAAAAGATGGTCACATAGCTCGATTTTGTCCTCAGAAATAAATCAAGTCCAAATTGAACGGTGGCACCAAAGGCGGATCTGGAAAAAGACAAAGTCAATCGGCTCTCGGAAGAGCATTTTTCGTGGATCGGTTAAAATGCGAGGAACCCGAATGAAGTTAAGACGGTTAGTTAATTATAAATTCTTACGAAGTTTATACCTTATTAGATACCGGCTGCTACCTATTCATTTATCTCTCCTGCTTATACTCAACGTTTAAACTTGACTCTAGAGAAAATTAGACTTTGACCTATCTGTGGAAACTCCGTTAGGAGAAACTTTCATCACATCCACTGTTTATAAGTCTTGCTTGATTCAAGTTGGCACTATCACATTACCTGTTGATCTTATATCTTTAAAAATTCTTGCAATTGATGTGACCTTAGGGATTGATTGGTCAACCACTCATCATGCCAAAATTGATTGCTTTTGTAAGGTTGTTAGTTTTTATATTCCTAAGCAACCTGTTATTTGAATTTAAGCAACCAAACCATTGAAGTCAAACTCTTTTATATCAATCCGTAAAGTCATTTGTTTATTAAAACACTGATGTCAAGCTTTCTTAGCCATGTTATGGACTTGAACAAAAATACGTCAGATTTGAATGATATTTCTGTTGTTAGTAAATTTCCTGGCCTACTCCCAAAGTGTGATATTGAATTTTGTATCAACTTTGAACCCGGTACAAAACCCATTTCTAAAATCTCATGGCTCTTATTGAACTTCATGAGTTAAAAAAAAATTCAACTGTAGAAGTTTGTACCCGAGCCTCTATCTGGTGACTTCCTTTGTGGAATTGCACCGCCGCATCTCCGTAGGGGACACCATATTCGTAAGGATAAGAAATCGATAGGTGTTATTGTGGACGTTATCCAAGGTTGGGATATGAGTCACAGCTTGAGAACAACCTAAGTCAATAATCGAAATACGTAGCTTCCTATGCTTAGTTGGTTATTATCGAAGATTTTGTGGAAAGATTTTCTCGAATCGCTACTCTATTAACTTAGCTGACTCGAAAAGATACAAAATTCGAATGGAGCGAGGAATGTAGAACTCAACATGCGGCAATGACGTTGACTCGAGCTGTTGAAAGATTACGACCATACCATTCAATACCATCCTGGAAAAAAAAAGCGAACGTAGTAAATTTGACGCGTTGAGTAAAAGATCGTATGCGTTTATGAGTGCGATATTGTTAACACAAAGACCCATTTCGTATGACTTACAGAAGATGGAGATAGAGTTAAAGATTCCAAGAACCTGCGTGAAGATAACGAATATACGATTAGAATTGACTTTAATCGATAAATTTAAAGCTGTTCAAGCTACAGACTTGGAGTTGATGAATATGAAGAAAGAGGTGCAAGAAGTTGTTATTTCAAAAACGAGAATCGGTGAGGTGAGGAAAGCTCAAACCTTCGATTTATTAATCCATTTGAAATTCTTGATCGAATAGAATCGTGGCCTATAGACTCGCTTTTACCGCCAAGTATGACGCGTGTTCATAACGCTTTTCACGTGTCGATGTTACGTAAATATGTGGACGAATTCAACCACGTTATCGAAAGTTAGAACCGAACGAGATAAATTGAAGACTTAACGTATGAAAGAGGTACCATCAAGATTTTGGATAGAAAAGAGAGCATGTCTCTACGCACGCCAATTTCGAGGACGAAAATTTCATAAGGAGGGAGGTTGTAAGACCCCAACTTTTTATAAATAAAGATTTAATTTCTCTAATTATTATTTTGAAATAGTAAGGGGTTGATTTGATTAATGTGGTTAGTTATGGGTAAAATGTGCAAATATTTTAAATAAGCAAGTGGTTATAAAATATTCATTGTTGTCGGGGAATATTCGTTTGGTCGTGGAATATTCTTACTGTCGGGGAATATTCGTACGACGGCACAGCCTTGTGTGGGCCCATAACGAAAAGCGATTGGATGAAGAAAATGACAAGTATAAGTTGTTTATAAATAACGGTATGAAGTTATTACTGTTATCTATCATCGTTGGAATACCCGGTGGTTAAAACAAAGTAATGTCGTTGTTGTTGCGAAGACACGATATTGCACCAATTATTGATTCTTACGTAAGAAGGCACTACTCAATAATTGTTACAGTAATTATTGTTCAATATTTTATTTTATTGATTCAATAATTGTTGCGTTGATTTTTTTTATATTACTGTTGTTTCAATAATTGTCACTACACAGTATTTTCCATTATCGAAGCAATAATTCATATTATCTGAATAATATTATTAGAAAACATTATTGACAATGTCTAGAAAGTTCTGTCTAAGGAGAGGTTTGGTCACCTAATTGCGCACTAAGAAGAGAGAAATTCTTATTGAAAGCCCCTTTCCTGGAAGAGCGGCTACCGTTGCCAAGATCTTTGTGATTCTGTAATATTATTTATGAATAATTAATTATTGATTTATATGATGAGAAAAATATTGATTTTATGTGGATATAGATGGAGAAAATTTTTAATGTGACAATTGTTAAAAATTAATATTTTATCTTTTTTTGATAAAATAATTCATTTGAATATATTATTATATTTTAATAATATATTAATGGTGATATTTTTACAATGAATGTGGGATATATGAGTATATGAGGAGGACGAGTATTTTTGTTGCATTAAATGATTAACACATGTTTTGTGTGTCTGTGGACCCATTTCTTGACTGAAATTTGATTATAGCCTGTAAATCGTCCGTATGTGGATTTCGGTCAATTTATGTTTGGAATTTGGAAAAACTATCTTCTGCAAAGTTGTAGAGAATTGAATTTCCTATAAAAATAAGCGAGATTCGAATTTTCTGATAAAAGGGCTATTTATTATGAATTATTGAAGTTCCAAAATTCTGAAATAATTGATTTTTGGAGTTTAAAATATTTTTTGTAAGAAAAACGTTTTTTTGTTGCAATTGAGTGGCTCACATGTGTTATAAATGATCCGAAATCAGATTTCTAAGGTGGGATTGAATATTTTTAAGAAATATTATTATTTTATTAAATTTTCTGCTTTGGTGTTCTAAGCAATTTCCTATAAATAGGGTGCTTAGGTTAGAATTGAAAATCACACCAGAAACTAAAGATTTCTCTCTCTTTCTCTCTCTATAATATCGAGCGTATTCTTGTGAGTATTTTAGTACTTTTGAGTATTGCTATACGGTACAAGTTTTTTCAACACTATATCCAAAGATTCCAAATCAAGATCTATTTTTTGCGAGGTAAGGGATGTTATTTTCTTCTCAAACGATATTATTTCTTCAATATCATTATGCCGAAATATTGGTTGGAACTTTTTATCAAATTTAGAATTTTTTCATGTCGGGGTTCTTATTCATGAGCTTCTTATTCATGAGTTACTATTCACGAGTTACTATTCACGAGTTACTATTCACGAGTACTATTCATGAAGCATGATGATATTTTTTTGTAAAATTTCTATCTTTTAGTGTCGGAGTTACTATTTACGTATACGACACTATTCACAAAAAAATTAAATTTTCTTTTCTGTGTCCAAGATCGTCTGTTATGATTCTTATCTTTGATTGGATCCATTTTGATCATTCTTGAATTTTACTCCACTCTAGTTATTTATGAAGTATTTTTGAACTTGGATTGTTTAAAGTACGAATCCTTAATATTTTTTCTTTTGTTTCACTGGATTCGTTTTCTTTAAAATATTTTTCATCATCCTCACCCTAAATGATGATATAACCAATATCTTTGGCTCAGTGTGCGAAGATGAATGATTTTATAATGAATATCTTTGGCCCGTAGTGCAAAGATGAACATGTGTTTAGATGAACATGACTTAATCGATGAATATCTTTGGCCCGTAGTGCAAAGATGAACAGTGTTGAGATGAACATGACCAATGTATGAATATCTTTTTGCCAGTAGTGCAAAAGATGACTATTTGATTTATGATGTATATTGATTGATGTTCCAGGGATAAAATATCGATGATGGACTTTTAAATTCATAGATGATAGTAGATTTCATTTTCTACTTAACTCTTCTAATGAATTGTTGTTTCCGCTGCAGTTGTTGATCTAAAACTTGTTGTCTATTGTATTCTATCAGATTTTTCCCTATTTAAGACTAAGGATAATTTGTTGTATATTATCTTAGTCATAATATTCTTTACTGGGCTAATTGAGCTCACCCTTTTCCTTTTGTTCCATTTTTCTTCTCAGGAGACGAGAATATAGCGGGAACTAGTTGGGGTGTGGAGTGGTGGTTCAAGACAGTTGTTTTAGTAGTCCTCACCATTTTGTAATATAGTGTATTAATAATTGTATGAGGACTTTATTTGAGTGTGGATATTGTCTAGAAGACAATATTTGTATTTAAACTCAAAGTTTATGTGTTGTCGTATTTTGCATGACAACTGTATTAATGAAATTGTAGTTGTTTCTGTACCATGTATTTGGCGACTCAGAATAGGTTGGTTGGATTGGACCTATTTTGGGGGCGTCACAACAGTAATACGCGTGGTTGCATAGTAGCACATGGTATTGATTATTGATGTTTACGTGAGAAGTCACTCAGTTATACTCAATTATGGCTACAGTAATTGCTGCATCATATCTCTTATATTATTGATTCGATTATTATCACAGTGTCATCTGCACAATATGTTATATTATTAAATCAATAATTGAGACAACAAAGTTATTCATATTATTAAATTGAAATATTTACAATGTCAGAAGTTACACGAGGAGAGGTTTGGTCACCTAATTGCATACCGCCAATAGGGAGAAATCCTTATTGGAAAGCCCCCTCTTTCTTGGGAACAACCTGGTTGCTAAATATTGTGAGTTATAATATTAATGATGAATAAGCTCGTGTTGATTAAAGATGAAATTTGATAGTTTCATTGTGTTGGGATTATTTGTGTTAGTAGAAATCGACATCTATTCTGATGATAATTGATGTCTGGAAGTTATATTGTTCAATCGGGTATTCGGGACACTTTTCGTGTTGGAGTACTATTCACGAGTTACTATTCACGAGTTACTATTCACTCTAGTATTGTGCATTCGGGTATTTGGGTACAATATTATTCCATGAGGAGATGTGCTAATTTTTCAGACCGTTGGTTGAATTTATATTAGTAAATCAATATGGACCGTTGGTTTAAATTTTTAATAGTGAATCAGTATGGATCGCTGGTTTAAAGTTTTAATAGTGAATTAGTATGGACCGTTGCTTTAAGTTTTAATCTGACCGCCTTGCTTTAAAAGTAAATCAATCTGGACCGTTCGGTATTAGTTACTTATTCAATCCATTCTTCTATAAATGAAGCTCATTCCTTCATTATTTCTTACGAATTCACCGAAACTCTGAGAGAAAGAAGAAGAGTGATACCGCTACTTCACTACTTCTATATCTTAGCTTCTTTTACTGGTAGGGATATTATTTGTTGTACCCGTAAGAGGTGTTATTCTTTCTTATTCATGAAGAGAACTTACATTATTCCATTCTTTATTATTCTGTTGGAATAACCAGAAAAGTGGCATACCCTATACATAACTTTGTATCATGCTTAATCCCCTATACTTGGTGAAATCCTTCATTATTCCATTATTTATTGTTCGCTTGGAATAACTTGTATGTGCGGCTTACCCTATACTTTGGTGGAATGACCTCAGATATCTATTTACCCAATACTTGGTGATCTTCTTCTCATTATTCCATTATTTATTATTCTGTTGGAATAACCTGTATGCGCGGTTTACCTATACTTGGTGGAATGACCTATATATGCGATTTACCCAATACTTGGTGATCTTCTTCTATTATTCCATTCTTTATTATTATGTTGGAATAACCTGTTTATGAGAAGTACCGCATACTTGGTGAAATTCTTTTATTATTCCATTCTTTATTATTCTGTTTAATATCCATCTTAATTGTGAATTTCACCGACACGGTTACTATTTATTACTCCACATTTATTATTCTCGTGGGAATAACTCGTATGCATGGGTCTCTATCGCATGCATGGTGAATTCTTCTGTTTTTCTATACTTTATTATTCTATTGGAATAACCTGTCTATGTGGTTTACCACATGCATGGTGAACGATCCTTTGTATTCATTCCTTATTAAATTGTGAAAATGATCTCAGATATTGGATTACTGCATAAATGTGAAAATCCATTTGCGATTTCATATATTCTTTATTATACTCATTTGGTTAAAGTTTTGACTTTTATACTCCATGAAATTAGTGGAATATCCTTGATATTTGCGCTTCATCCAATATTTTTCATGGAAATATTCTTCTGAGCATTCTTGAATTTTACTTTACAAAGAAGTATCATGTTGAGAATTTGGATATTATTAGTTCCTGGATAAATTAATTCTCGAACTTGTTTTATTGAATTCCTATAACATTGTCGTCATCCTCATGTTTATATTATGTTGAAAGTCATCTTTGGCTTACGTGCATAGATGGACTTAGTATGATTATGACCGAGGATCATTCTTGATAATCATGAACTGTGATGTTATAAGTGATGTGGTAAAAGTCCTCAGTGGCCTATAATGCATTGATGGACAGTTTTTGGTATGATTATGACCTGGGATTATTCGGTATAGTCATGACCGTTGATGATTTAATGAATATCCTTGGCTCATAGTACAGGGATGATTAAAAGATATGGTTTAATTATTAAGCTGAGTCTCAACGATAAAAGTTGATGAAAACATTTTTAAATCATAGAAGATAGTAGGTTTTATTCTCTACTTGACTCTTCTAATGGATTACTTATTCTATTGCAGTTAAACTTGATGTCTATTGTATTTTATCAGTTTAACATTGTTGAAGACTATTGATAATTTATTCTGCATTATCTTAGTCATAATATTTCTTCTTGGGGCTAGTTGAGCTCACCCTTTCTTTCACTGTTCTCTTAAGGAAATGAGAATATAGCTAGACGAGTCGGGGAAAAGGAGTGACGGTCCGAAGATAGCATTAGTAGTCCTCACTATTCTGTTAAATAGTGTGACAATAAATGTAATGAGGACTCCTTTGAGTATGGATATTGTCTAGATGACAATATTCCTATTAGAACTCTCAGTTCATGTATTGTCGTATGTTACACGACAGTTGTATAATTAAGTTTGTATTTGTATTTTGTACCATGTATCTGGCGACTCAAGATGGGTGATGTATACCTAATTTTGGGGCGCGTCATTAATAAAGCGATACTGCCGAGCGGTGTGTGATGAATCTTTGTGTTCTAATGTCCTCCTTGCACATAAAAATTTGATGATAACCTGAAAAAGCATTCATAAAGCTTAGTAGTGCACCCCAAAGTCGCATCAATAAGTTGGTCAATGTGGGGCAGAGGATAGAAGTCCTTCGGACAAGCTTTGTTCAGGTCTGTGTAGTCGATGCAAACTCGCCATTTCCCGTTCTATTTCTGCACCAGCACTACATTTGCCATCCACACCGGATAATCAATCTCAAAGATGAAGTCAGCAGCTATCAGCTTCTCAATCTCCTCATCAATGATCCTCTGTCGCTCAGGTGCAAAGATCCGCCTCTTCTGCCGAACTGCCTTCTTTGATGGATCCACATCCAGTCGAGGCTCGGCAATCTTTCGGCTGATCCCAGGCATGTCTTGCGACTCCCATGCAAAGATATCCGCATAACAGCGAAGAAGTTCCATAAGGTTTGTCCGGAGAGGTTCCAGCAAACCTGAACCGATCTTCACTGTTTTGTCTTTCTTCCCCAGAACTAGCTAGATCTCCTCCGTCTCTCCTGCAGGAACAACCAATGGCTCCGAACTGCTTTCAGTGAAGGGCTCGATCTCAATTGCCATGGTTTGCTTCTGCTTGCTGACCCCTACTCCCGAAGCGATCACTGCATTTCTATAACATCGTCTGGCCAGATCTAAGTCCCCTGCTATCTCTCCAACTCCATGGGCCGTTGGGAACTTGATCTTAAAGTGAGGGATGAAAGTCACTACTTGGAGAGCAGTCAAGGTAGATAGTCTCAATATGGCGTTGTAGGCCGAATCTACACACACAACATAGAATTTACACATTATTTCTACCTGTTGTGGAGTAGTACCGAAGATAACTGGTAGCTCAATAGTCCCTGCCACTTTGACCGGATCGTTGCGGAAGCCATATAAGGGGACCTCCTGCCCCACCTCCATCGGACTTCACCTGATCTAGCCCATTTTGAATTAACCCGACAGCTTGTAGATCATTGAGGTCTGCCACTTGGCCAACTGCTTTCCTGAAGCTCTTCACATACTGACTCAAGGACTCATTAGTAAACTGTCGGACCTGTGCCAAAGAACCTGTGGGCTTCCCTCTTCTTCGGTTGCTCCCAAAACGAGCATGGAATTTATCACATAGCTCGGACCACGACGAGACTGAATCTGCGGGTAGAGTCCCCATCCACTGCCTTGCATCCTTCCTTAACGTTGTAACAAATATATGGCACTTGGAAGCATCGGTGAAAAAGGAGACGCCTTCTTTCCCATGGTCATAAGGGTTTCCAGACCCATCGTAACTCTCCATATGAGGCAAGTTTTTTGTGGTATCTGCCTTCTCCTTAAGAATGTCCGAGGAAAAAGGAGACGCCTTCTTTCCCGGAGTGTCTTTCACCTGTTGAACCTCAGCCAACTGCTTCCGGAGCTCCTTCAACTCCTTCACTAAGAAATCCACACCTTCTGGCTGCAAGGAGACTTCTTTCTCCTGAATAACCTTCGGCTTCTGGACAGATCGACCCATTCTACCCGAATCCACAACCCTCGATGGACTTCTGGATCTACTTCGGCGTGTAATTCTATCCTCATGGTCAGAATATTCACGTTGATGCCCTCTCCTCCTATTCTCAGGTATATGTTCTCTTGACCGGCTCCTCTGTCTACCACCATCTCGACCTTGAGAACCATCGACAACAAGTGCTTTCTTTGATACCTCAGGAGTTCTGCTTCTTGATCTCCTTCTCTCCTGAGGTCGACCCCGAGACACATGCACGGAATGCTCCGGCTCCTTCCCCTCCCGATGTTGTACATCCTTATGCCTATTACGCCTTCCGGACTGAACATAAGTGGACGCCTCGTTTTTCAGATCGGTCATCCGAAGCATCTGCACAGCTATATCTTCCCTCTGCTTCAGAAGAACCTCTAAAGCTTTATCTACTTCTTCTGCCATCTTCGTCAACTTGGCAGTTTTGTCATTCCGACTACTTCGGTGATGGGTTTTAGGCGGAGAACTTTCCACCTCCCTCTGATCTTGATCACGGCCTTTATCATCGGCAAACATCAACCTCCGTCTGGCTCTACCATGAGCTCTTGAACGAGAACCCTTGGAAACATGTTTGGAAGCGATGCTCTCACTCTCACGAGCACTCTTTGAAGGACCCAGACGATCCTTAACAGAAATGTGTTAGACAGATGAGCTCACAGCCCTTGGCTGTCCTTCTGGTGTATCCGCTCTACTTCTCACCATCTTCTCCGACGTAGAACAAATAAATTTTTGTGATTGAAAACTACAAGACACTAGAACACAGCCCTCCTTCTAGCAGCGCCAATGTTAACGCATGAGATCTTACATCACGTCCCCAATCACGTAAGACGTCCCGATCCTGCGCACACTAAACACAATCGACACCAAAAGCTTGACGACTTGACCATCGGGGATAGCTCGCGTGAGAGTCAAGATCTGCGATCACACAAGGTTAACAATGGAGGATAAAATATCTAGTGTCTTGAGAGAGAGAAAATTATCAGTTACCTTTTTCTTGAAGACTTCCTTGCTATGTTCTACTCTCAGACCCGGTGGCATCGTACCACCCACTTCTTGTTAGACACATTTCACTCCTCGGTGATGTCCGCCGATCGCATGCAGTTGTCACCTTTTCCTCCATTGTTTATGCCACGGCGTAAACTATAATCCCATCCACATTAATGATCTGTAGACTTTTTGGTCAATGACCTTTTCTTTTTCATCATTACAAGTCAAAGATGGAGATATTTAATATCTAATGGGTCAATCCACTGGTCCGACCCAATCTTGTAATGACTTAACATAAATAAGATAGTGACTAGGCCCAATAACATTAGGACCCAATAGACTAACCGAATAATTAGGCCCAATATATGAAATATCATGACCCAACAAGTGCGATACAGTTTTAAATTGTGCGGTGCGGTTTCAATTAGTGCGGTTTCGGTTCCAAAACCAATTGAAACAACAAAAGGTCTAAGACTTCTATAGAATTTAACACAGAGCTCACATCGATCAATTAACTTAGTAACATAGTCGGTAATGAGAATTAGTCTAAGACTTCAATAGAATTTAACACAGAGCTCACATCGAGCAATTAACTTAGTGACATAGTCGGTACTGAGAATTATATCAAACATAAAATCAAAACTCCTTCTGGCAAACATGTCAAATTTACCATCAAATCATAGAACAGTGACACATAAAATAGTTTTAGTTTATAATAAATGAATGATGCCTTAAAACTAAAATATGCGCTATATAAAATAACGGAGACCATATATTCGATAACAATTAAGAAGGTTTATCTAGTTCCCAAAAAATTTAAAGTATATACTGGAGATAGAATAAAATTCTATCTTATATATTGCAGGAAAGACTTATAGAATATAATCCTAATTGTACCTAATTTGAAAAATAATCTATTAGACTATTACTATTATAGCGAAGACCTTAACCAATAGATCAAGTTCTCAAAACAACGAATTTAGCCCATCAGCTATAAGCTCTTCCAGTAACCCATCAAAAAAATTCAAATTTCCAAAACCCAAATGTGGCACCCCCAAAATAGGTATACATCACCCATCTTGGGTCACCAGATACATGGTACAGAATACAAATACAATCTTAAATATACAACAAAAGCTGTGAGTTTTAATACAAATATTGTCTTCTAGACAATATCCACTCTCAGAATAAGTCCTCATTACAATTATTATCACACTATTTCATAGAATAGTGAGGACTACTAATGCTATCATCTGGACCATTACTCCGCCCCTCGACTAGTCCCCTCGCTACGTTCTCATTTCACAGAAGAGAGCAATGAAAAGAAAGGGTGAGCTCAACTAGCCCAGTAAGAAATATTATGACTAAGATAATGCAGAATAAATTATCATTAGCCTTCAACAATGTTAAACTGATAAAATACAATAGACAACAAGTTTAACTGCAGCGGAATAAGCAATCCATTAAAAGAGTCAAGTAGAGAATAAAATCTACTATCTTTTATGATTTAAAAGGTTTTTCATCACTTTTATTGCTGAGACTCAGCTTAATAAATAAACCACATCATCGAATCACCCCTGCACTACAGCCAAGGATATTCTTTAGTATCACGACCACAATTATCCATGCACTACGGGCCAAGAATATTTGTGTATTCATCAATGGTCATGATCATGCCAACAACTGTCCATCAATGCACTACGGGCCAATGAGGACTTTTATTACATCATTTGTAACATTACGGTCATGATTATACCGAATAATCCCTGGTCATAATCATACCAAGTCCATCTATGCACTACAAGCCACAGATGACTTTCAAAAATATAAATATGAGGATAATGACAATGATATAAGAATTCAATAAAACAAGTTCAAGAATTAATTTATCTAGGAACTAATAACATCCAAATTGTCAACATGATACTTCTTTGTAAAGTAAAATTCAAGAATGCTCGTAAGAATATTTTCATGAAAAGATCTTTGGATGAAGCCTTGAAATATCAAGGATATTCCACTAATTTCATGGAGTATAGAAATCAAAACTTTTAACCAATCCGAGTATAATAAAGAATGGAATAACAACGAAATCACTATGCATGCGATTGCCATGTAGGCGAGTTATTCCAACAGAATAATAAATAACGGAACCGAATTCGGTGAAATTCACACCAGCAGGATGTTCCAATGAATAATAAAGAATGGAATAACAACGAAAATCACCATGCATGCGGTATTTGGCGATGCATGCGAGTTATTCCAATGTAATAATAAATACGAATAATAAATAATGGAACCAGTCGTGAAATTCACACAAGCTGAGATATTCCGATGAATATTAAAGAATGAAATAATAAAGAATTTCACCATGTATGCGATCTTGCAGTGCGTTTACTGAGTTATTCCAACATAATAATAAAGAATGGAATAATGGAAGGATTTCACCAAGTATAGGGAGTCCACAGATACAAAAGTTATTCCAACAGAATAATAAAGAATGGAACAACAGAAGGATTTCACTAAGTATAGGAGAGTCCGCGTATACAGGTTATTCCAACAGAATAATAAAGGATGGAATGACAAAAGTTCTCTTCATGAATACAAAAGAATAACACCCCTTACCGTAAAAGAAACTGGATATAGAAATAGTGAAGTAGCAGAATACTCTTCTTCTTTCTCTCTATAATTTCTCTCTCTAGAGTTTCAGTGAATTCGTAAGAAATAATGAAGGAGTGAGCTTCTATTTATAGAAAAATTGAGAGTGGCTCTTGGTCTTAACGAAGGGTCAAAATGACTATTGGTAATATTGAAGGGATAACTACTATTTATGAAGGGGTAATTAACCCTTGGAACACCAAAGAGGCAAATAACTCTTGGTAATATTGAAGAGACAACTACTATTTGCGAAGGGATAATTAACCCTTGGAACACCGAAGAGACAAGTAACTCTTGGAAAACTAAAAGGGCAAGTTACTATTAAGACTTTAAATCAACGATCCATATTGATTAACAATTACAATTTCAACCAACGATCTGATAAATTAGCACATCTCCTCATGGAATAATATTGTACCCAAATACCCGAATGCACAATACTAGAATGAATAGTAACTGGGTGAATAGTAACTCGTGAATAGTAACTCATGAATAGTAACTCGTGAATAGTACTCCGACACGAAAAGTGTCCCGAATACCCGATTGAACAATATAACCTCCAAACATCAATTACTATCAAAATAAATGTTTAACACAAATAATTTCAACACAATGGAACTATCAAATTCATCTTTAATCAACACGAACTTATCCATCATTAATATCATAACTCACAATATTTAACAACCAGGTTGTTCTTGTGAAAGAGGGACTTTCCAATAAGGATTTCTCCCTATTAGGCATACAATTAGGTGACCAAACCTCTCCTCGATGAACTTCTGACATTGTAAATATTGCAATTTAATAATATGAATAAATTTGTCGTCTCAATTATTGATTTAATAAAATAACATATTATGCACATGATAATCTTGTGACAATAATTGAATCAATAATATGAGAGATATGATGCAAAGAATTATCAGTAGCAATAATGCAAGATAACCGAGTGACTTATCACGTAAGCATCAATAATCAATACCGCATCTTCTGATGCAACCACGCCAGTATTATTGTATTTTACTATCGGGTAGTTCAACAAGATAATCGGTAAAACCTCCGCCTGCTATTTTCATAAAATATCTTTGTCGTTTTAACTACTACGATAAGACTTTCCGCTATGGGGTCCACCAATGATTGTGTCGTTGTACGAATATTCCCCGACATAGAGAATATTCCCCGACCAATCGAATATATTATAACAACTTGCATACTTTGCAAAATTTATAAATATTACCCACAACTATAACTTTATCTCAAATTCACACCATAATATTCAAAAAAATATTTCGAGAAAATTAAATCTTTATTCATAAAATTTGGGGTCTCACACCAAATGCTTAATTTTTGACTCTATAACCTCTAACCATCTTCTTTCAATTGGTGAATAAAAAATGACAATGTAAGACTGGTGTAAGACTCCAAATTATTAATAAATGAAATTTATTTTCCTCTATTTATTATTTTGAAATAGTAAGGGTTGATTTGATTAATGTGGATAATTCACGGGTAAAATACGCAAATATTTCAATAAGCTAGTGGTTATAAAATATTCATTATTGTCTGGAATATTCGTTTGGTCGTGGAATATTCGTGATCGCTTCAGAATATTCGTGATGCGACGCGCAATCTTTTGGGGGCCCCATAATGTAAAGCGATTGGATGAAGAAAACGATAAAAATAAGTTGTTTATAAATAATGGGCGTAGTTGTTACCAATTATCATCATTGGAATACCCGATTAAAACACACTAATATACGCCATTGTTGAACAAGAAGACACTAGCATCGCACCACCATTGATTCTCTACGTGAAGAAAACACTACTCAATAATTGTTACGATAATTCTTCGCTCAATATTTTATTTTATTGATTCAATAATTACTACATTGATATTTTATAATACCGTTGTTTCAATAAATTGTCATTACACGTATTTTCTATTATCTGAGCAATAATTCATATTATCTGAATAATATTATTGGATAACATTATTGGCAATGTCTAGAAAGTTACGTCTAAGGAGAGGTTTGGTTACCTAATCATTGCGCCAAGAAGATGAGAGATCTTTATTGAAAGCCCTCTTCCTTTAACTACTGGTTGCACAAGATCTTGTTCTCATAATATTATTTGTGAATAATTAATTATTGATTTATATGATGAGAAAAAATATTGATTTTATGTGGATATAGATGGAGAAAATTTTTAAAGTGACAATTGTTAAAATTGAAATTTTATCTTTTTCTCGATAAAATAATTCATTTAAATATATTATTATATTTTAATAATATAATAATGGTGATATTTTACAATGAATGTGGGATATATGAGTATCTACGAGGAAGAAGAGTATTTTATGGCATTAAATGTTTAACACATATTTTGTGTGTTGGTGGACACAATTATTAACCAAATTTGATTATAGCACATGTAAAATCGCTTGCTTATGGATTTCATCAATTTACATTTGGAATTTGGTAAAACTTTCTTCCAGAAAGTTGTAGAGAATTGAATTTCCTATACAAATTACTAAAGATTCAATTTTCCGATAAAAGGGCTATTTATTATGAATTATTGAAGTTCAAGTTCAAAATAATTGATTTTGGAAGTTTAAAATATTTAAAATAGGAAAAACATTTTTTTTGTTTTGTGGCGCCTCCTAGCATATACAAGATAAAATTCAAATCAGTTGTCAAAATGTTCATAGAGAATTTGTAATATATATAATATTATTATATTAAATTTTCTACTTTGGTGTTCTAAGCATTTTCCTATAAATAGAGTCTTGGGTTAGAATTGAAAATCACAACCGAAACCAAGTTTTCTCTATATTATCGAGTATTCTTGTGAGTATTTTGAGTATACTTTGAGTATTGCTATATGGTGCAAGTTCAAGTCATAACCTATATCCTGTTTCAACTTGAAGCATCTTGTTTTTCGAGGTAAGGATATTTTTTTTTTAAAATGATATTATTTCTTCAATATCATTATCTTAAATATTGGTTGGAACTTTTATCAAATTTGGAACTTTTTCATGTCTGAGTTACTATTCACGAGTCTTATTCACGAAGCGTGAAGATGTTTTTTTTTGAAATTTCTATCTTTTGGTGTAGAGTTCTATTCACGTATACGACCTTTATTCACGATATCGACACTTATTCACGAATACGGCATTATTCAATTAAAAATGAAATTTCTTCTTTTTGTCCAAAATATCTATTATGGATACTAGCTTTGATTGTATCCATGTTTTGATCATTCTTGAATTTTACTCCACTCTGATTACTTATGAAGTATTTTTGAACTTGAATTGTTTAAAATAGGAATCCTTAATAATTGTTCTTTTGTTTCACTGGATTCGTTTTCTTTAAAATATTTTTCATCATCCTCACTCCTAAATGATGATATAACCAATATCTTTGGCACAGAGTGCAAAGATGAATGATTTTATAATGAATATCTTTGGCCCATAGTGCAAAGATGAGCAGTGTTGAGATGAACATGATCGATCGATTAATATCTTTTGCCCATAAAGTGCAAAGATGAACAGTGTTTAGATGAACATGACCGATCGATGACTATCTTTGGCCTGTGAAATGCAAAGATGAATATTTGATTCCGATATATATTGATTGATGTTACAGGATAAAATATCGATGATGAACTTTTAAATTCATATATAGAAGATAGTAGTTTGCATTCTCTACTTAACTCTTCTAATGAATTATTATTTCCATTGCAAGATTGATTTAAAACCGTTTGTCTATTGTATTCTATTAGATTTTTCCTCGCTGGAGACTAACGATAATTTGTTGTATATTATCTTAGTCATAATATTCTTTACCGGGCTAGTTGAGCTCACCCTTTTCCTTTTTGTTCCATTTTTCTTCTCGTGAGGCGGTAATGTAATGGTGATGCAGTCGGGGTATGGAATGATGGTTATAGAGAGAGTTGTTTAGTAGTCCTCGCCATTTTTGTAAAATAATGTATAAATAATTGTGATGAGGATTTATTTGGGTATGTATATTGTCTAGAAGACAATAATTGTATTTAAACTCACAGTATATATGTTGTCGTATTTTGCACGACAAATGTATTAATAAAGTTGTAGTGATTTCTGTACCATGTATTTGGCGACTCAGAATGGGTTTGATAGAATGGACCTATTTTGGGGGCGTCACAACTGGGGTTTTGTCTGAGCGTATTCAAGTGAAAATAACTTTAGAATTTACTAGAAATAATACATACATACACACATGGTGCGGTTTCGGTTTTATGCGTGTGGTTTTGGCTAGTAACCAAATCGGAACTGTAAATTTGGTTAACCCACCTAAAACTATCACATACGCCAAAACCGTTGGTGCGATTTTAATTAGTGCAGTTCATGCGATTTTTGGTGATGTTTCGATTCTAATTTGATTATTTCCTCAACCCTAATATAAATGATCATTTTTTTCTTGAAAAAAAAAAAGTTCAGACTTGCAAACTAGGACTCCTCTCGGTAGGACTGATCATTCGGTTATAACCGAACCGAATAGGCTATTCGATTATAACCGAATACCGAAATATTCTTATTTTCAATATCCGAACTAATAACTGAATTGTGGTACTAACCGAATAACCGAATATCGAATTACTGAATTGTAAATTTGGTATTTCATATAATAATCGAACTCTACTATTTAAAATAACACCCCAAAATGATTCTACAAAACCAAAAGCAGGTAACAAAATCTGGGTCGGGAAATCATCACCAAAAATTAGAAAGAATAACTTTGAACAAAAAATACATCACAAGAAAATCCAATTCCATAACCCATCGAAGAGGAACCAAGAACAGATCTAAGAAGAGGAACCAAGAACAGATCTATGATTTTTACCCACGAATTGAGTCCTCGAAGTCAAAGGCACTCCAAATCCATCGCTGCGAGAGACGAGAGTGGAGTTATCAAAGCGGTAAGATCTGAGGGTTCGCTGGTTTAGTGCTTGTGATTAGTGGAGAGAGAAAGCGGGAGGAACCAAAGAAGAGAAGAAAGGGGCGAAGGTGTCGAACGAAGAGAAATGCATATATATGCAGACGAAGAGAGAGAAGGAGGGTGAGCTCACCAGTTTTTAAGAAATCTAAGGTAATCATCGCCGCGAGCAGTCCAACACCTTACTGACCTTAGTTAGTGAAGAAGAGAGAGGAGAAAAAAGAGAGGCTTTGCTGCTGACTTTTTAATGTACAACAGTACAAGATAAAAGAACAACAAGGTAAACATGTTCCTCCAGATATTAACCGAATAAAATATATGATACCAAGATAAACAAGGTATTATATATGTATTATAATAACAAGATAAAATATATATGTATTATATTAACAAGGTAAACATGTTCCTCCAGATATTTTTTAATGTATGATACAACAAGGTAAATCAATAGATATGTTCCTTCGATATTAAGTTCCTTTTTTTAATAAATATGTTCTAAGTTATTCTATTAACTGATTAGGATGATTTTAATAACCTAATCTTTAATACCTTAATACCGAATAAGAATTCGGATATAACCGAATTACAAAAAATAACCAAATTATCAAGAAATTTTGATTAAAAAATATTCGGTTCGCTTCGGTTATTCGGTTATATCCGTTTTTTACTTAGTCCTACCTCTCGGAGTCCAACAGATACGCTCTATATATATTAATGATGGCTGAAACATTTCAAATTTGTGCTTTCTATTTTTTAAAATCTACAACTTTAAATTAGTTTTATATGAGTTTCTTATTTTGACCTTGTTGTTTACTCAACTTATTAATTAACAATGTCTAAGTTATATAAAAATTAAATATGTTACCGTTAGACAGTTATTACTAAGAACAGATTTAGAATATGTTTGTCACGCCCTCAAAATAAATCCACATAACCCATTTTGAATCGTCAAAATACACACTACAGAATCTAAATACAAATCTTTCAATTTATAACTATTAAATTGTCGTACAAAATACGACAACACATAAATTATGAGTTTTAATATAAATAACAGTACTCTCACTCCAAACCAATGATCCTTTACATAAAGGTACAGTCAATAACTGCTTTAAAAATTAAAATATTTGAAAAATACTCAAGGAAGCCTTCATACATGGGAGGCCATGCATCTAAGTTATAATAGATATCATAGGACTTGAGAATTAACCTTGATTGACCCAATAGACCCCAAAAAAATGAGAAGATTACTATCATGTTCTTTTCAATGGTGTGTATTTTCTTGTCATATAATTATCTCTATTGTCTCAAACTGAAGATTATATTCCAACCATACTCCAAGATTATATAGATAGTGCTCATAGATATAGTCAACAAGTGGATGCACACTGATAAATGGTATTTTTACCTACTTATTGAATACAAATTCATGCGAATTGTGCCCATCTCAAGTACATTTTATTGTGTTTTAGTTGCATTTCACGTTATTTTGCATTGCATTTACTTAAAACTCCTTTTGGAGAATAAGTGCAGGAATTGACTTAATTTTGGTGGTATTAGAAGGCACGTGGCTAATAGATGCGTGAAGGCGAGGCACAAACGAGGATGTGCATGGCATGGAGGTACAATGAAGCATGGAGACCAAGCATGGAGCAAGAGGATCAAGCATTAAAGAACAAATAGAGCGGCAGACAGCATTTACGTAAGCAAAAACCGTAACTGTAACTCCGCAGAGTGCAAGTCACATGGCAATCGGCTGGGGAGTCATACCGCTGCATGAAAATACCCGCTAGACAATGATGACCTACTACAAGTTGCGCGCCATGGCAGGTGACAAGTCAGGAGGCAGCGGCTACAGCGCGAGAGGCCTAATGGACAGGCAAACTTTTCTCTCTCATACCGCATGAAGTGATATATACTAGAGAGGCCTTGAAGCGCAAGGCGTCGATGCTATGATTTTGTTTAATTTTAATTTTAATTAAATGATGGGTAATTGTTTTTAAAATGATTCTCGATCGTGTCGACGTACACTTGATAATTTTGAGCGTATTTTCATCATAGTAACTAGGGTTTACACCTTGGGAGAGATTCCAACGTAGAACGAAGCCAAAACGTCTTCTTCGCCAATTCTTTTTGGGATTCTCTGTCATTGTGGATTTTCATTATTATCTACTAGATTTCTATGAGGATTTAAGCGTTTATCCTTGGTTTTTATTCAGCGATTGGGTTTAATCGTTCTATCTTTCTTATTTCAATTGTTGCTTATTGATCATGTTTAGCATTGTTCCCATAATGGCTTTTGGTTCAGTCATGAACTAAACTCCATTATGGGATTCTAACGAATTTTAATATGTAGTTTGGTTGCACGCTTAAATGCTAGGATTGTTTTGCATATCATATGGGATATTTATCATGATTGTTTTACATATATGAATACTTGATCACCATTCATCTCAGTATTTGTATGGAATTGACAATGAACATGCAAGTATGGATTGTACTTATGATAACATACGAATATGGGGTTGTTGTATATGGCTTGCGTATTTTGTGAACCAGATAGACATATATTGTTTCACCGTATGAGCTAGAATAAGGGCCTGTGCTTAAAATCAATATAATTATAATTTCACATAGACATATAGTGATTTTGGTTGTATTGGTGATTGCATGGAGTCTAACATCTGTAGATGCTATATAAGTAGGTTATAGTGCATTGAAAAATGGTTATAACTCTATTTATGCTCTTGGTTATTTTCCTGTGATATGTGAACACTTCTTGCATGATAGTGGCGATTAGATGAAATATTAAATGAAGTTAGGGTCCCATTATTTCCAGATTATATTTATTCTATTTGTATTATTATTTTTAGTTGTTATTCACAATTAGTTTAATTCAACACTTTTAGTCATTAGTCTAAGCATATAAATACAGTGAGTTACTTGATGCATGATAGTTTAAATTTAACAACTTTCTCTGTGGGATCGATACTCTACTTACTCTGTATTACTTGTTGACACATGTATGCTTGCATGAGTTAGAGCTCTTTTATCAGAACTGAAAAAGAGGCAACACACACAATCATATCTTATGATAAAACGACTTTGTATGTGGTTAGATATCATGTATGATAGTAGCAACACACCCTTTAAGCTCCCAGTGCAATTTTGTCCTCCTCATTTTAATGGGGGTGCATTTTTTCGCTTCAAAAGTCGGGTTCTCATCACCCTATTGTTGTTTACCAAAATCAACTATTAAATGACATATAAAATACGACAAATATTTTAAGTCCTCAATACAATCATATATTGTCATGTTGTTTTATAATGTATTGAGAAACTTCAACAGTTATAGACCATCACTTTATTCCAAAGTTGCCTCATTTTGTATTATAGTTAATGGACTTAGCAAAGCAGGTGGCAGTCACACAAAATTATTTGATGGACAAGGAAGGTGTCAATTGTGATTGCAAAGAGATCTTTTGTCCAATTGTTGGTTTGCTTAATCAAAATTACCGAGGTGGGACTGATGTATTATAAGGAAATAAAGCATGTTTATTACAACCTTCATTGATGCAAGGAAATATTAAAAGCATGCTTACCGGTGGATCGATATATTGTCACAAGCAATGATTAATCAATCAAAGCGTTTTCAAATGATGGGCTCTTTATCATCAGTAAAGAAAAGTGCATGGTCATTAGTAGAATAAATAGCAACTTTCAAATGATGGGTTCCTTATTATTGCAAATAAAAAGTGCACCAAGTAATGCGGCAACAAAACTCCCTACTACGATTCAGAAGCAAGACATGCGACCATGGATTATGGATATCAATCCTTACCTCTCAAAAATAAAATAAGTAAATGTTTTATTTATTTTCTAAAAATAAAATAAGATTTTATTTTATTTTTTTCGAGAAAAAATAATAATAATAAGATTTTATTTTTAAAAAAATAAAAATAAAATATTGGACTTAGAAGGGTTCGACGTGAATTCATCCAAATAAATAAAATATGATTTTATTTATTTTGTTCAGAAGGGTTCGGCTTAAGAATCTGGTGTATGGGTTGGAGAAATTATTGTAGAAACACAAACGCTCCTCATCTTGGACCTTAGATTCTGGTATTATTTGATGGCTGTACGAAGACACCAAGTTATTATTACAGAGAAAGAAATAAGTCATGAAGCAAAAGAAGGGTTCGGCTTGTATATATGAGACTTACCTCTGTGGCTACCATGATGCATCCAAATAAAGCAACAGCACAATGCTTACATAATCATATGATTTTGTTGGCTAATGAGGGAGTGGCAACTGGCATATGTAGCTTTAATGGATTCTTTCTTATGACAAATAAAAGCTGGAAGCATGTGGAGACTTTTCTCATACAAGAGGTGTCAAAATTATCAAAGCTATAGTCATCTTTGCCCAAAGAATTATTAAGGCTTCAGTTTGGATGCAAGACGTGCTCATCGACTCCTTACTTCTCAAAAAAAAATAAGATAAGTAAAGATTTTATTTATTTTTTAAAAAAAAGATTTTATTTTATTTTTCGAAAAATAAAATAAGATTTTATTTTATTTCGTTTTCAAAATAATAATAATAATAATAATAATAATAATAATAATAGTAATAATAATAATAATAAGATTTGATTTGATTTAAAAAATCTCTTTTCAAATTAAGAAAGATTTAATTGATTTGATTCCCAAAACAAAGAAAGTTTTAATTTTCAAAATAAAATTAAGATTTGATTTTATTTTGGAAATAAAATTAATATTTGATTTGATAAAAAGAAAAGACTTGGTGTGTATATATATATATATATATAAGGAGTAAAATCCTATGGTTTTAATTATAAATGAATCATATGGTTGATTATTACTTTTACAAAAGTCAATCAATTATGCATACATATAGATTATAAAATAATATTTTATATATTAGGTAGCTGTGAAGCTATTAAATTGTAGTCTTAGTAATTGCAGAATATATTATATCACTCATTATATTACATATATAATTGAGATTTTGCAAGGGTTCTCTTTTTGTTTTCATACTGGCATACTACAGTTTTATTTATGCTTTTAGTATGGTAACGTTTACTCTCTTAATGTTCAATTACGGTAGTTTCTCTTGTATTATTATTATTATTATTATTATTGAAACAAATATCCTATTTTTTAAATAGGAATGTTTTGATTTTATTTCCAAAATCTTTAAAAGGATTTGATTTTCAAAAATAAATAAGATTTTATTTGTTAATATATAATCTAATTTATTTTGATTTTCTTTCAAGGAAACAAATATTAAAAGAATCTGAGAAAGATTTCGGAAGATTTTTCAATATGTCGAAAGAAGAGCCTTCTTACAGTCTTTTTTAATAGGGTTTAACTCTAGGGGTTTGGCTCACTATGGGTTCCTCTTCTAGACCATAATCTTGAAGACACGTAAAAAGTAAAGTCCCGCAAAATCGCTCAAAGGCTTGCGATTTTTTTTGCGATCGTCTATTTGGAAATGCGACTCTCGCGCAGGGGGCAAATGTGGGCCCAAGTGTAAAGTTAGGGTTCCCATGACCTAATTGAATTAAATGTGCAATTAGGATTTTACGGCCTCATTAAATGTGCAAATTAGGGTTCGCATAACCTAAGAGAATGAAGACGAAAAAGTCAGAAATAAATGTGCTAGACCTGGGAGAAGCTTCCACGTGTCCCGAGGCAGAAGACTCGTGGAGGCGGCTTGATTTGAGAATTGATTGAGGGATTGGATTGGTGGTTAGTAGGACAAGGCAATATGAACATTATTCTAATGACTAAAGGACATTTCTGGAATTTTCCTGAAAGCATGTGCCTCGCACATGACTACTTTCCAGAAAACCCTATAAATACCCCTTTCATTCCATTGGGAAGGGGTCTTCTCTTCAGACTCAAGACTTGGACTCTTGGAAGATCAAAGGGACCCTTTTGGTGACTTAAAGGCTTGGAGATTCCACCTAAAAGTACTAAAGGGGTTTGGACATTCTCTCAACTCGAAGGACTCAAGAAGACTCTTGGAATCCCTCGCTTTACTCTAACACACGGTTCCCTTGATTCTGTGGAGTTCTACCACGCGCCGTTGAGTAATCGCCCACTTGTCGTTTCTCCCTCTTCAATCAACCAGTCAATTCCGTGCTCTTTGTGGATTTCTCTCCTCCTCAGTCAACACAAAACCTTAACCCTAGCAAGGTACGATTTTCTTGCCCACAAGAAATAAATCAGATATTTAGAACATATGGTAGATGATAAAAGTATGCAACCATAATTGCAGCGAAATCAACAATCTATTAAAAGAGTCAAGTATAACATAATGTCTATTATCTCATCCAAATTAAAAGTTCATTAACAAAGAAATAACTCAAAGAAGAACAAAGGTTAATTAATTAAGGTTTCAACTTTCAACCCATCAATTTGTTATTGGCAAGGCTCTAAACTGAAAAACTACCTAGTATAGCTAGTTAATAGATAAACAGCAATACAAGGAGAGTTATTCCAAACATTATGATGCAACCTAAGAATCCCACTTGCCTTCTTTTTCAAGTAATCTTCACAATCAGCTTGAATCACCATGCAAAGTTTAGCGACAGCTCCAACCCTCAACATTTCCAAAAGAACTTCCTTCGTAGCCGAGTATCTCGCAATCATCGCGAGTAACTGAATTGCCCGATCATCCGTTCCCGGAGAAACTCTTAGAGTTCGCTTCGCCACCATCGCAATACCACCAGCATGCTTCAAAAGCTGAGCCCTCCCATCAGCACAAGAACAAAGATGAGCCAAAAGACAAAATATTAGCTCAGTTACATTTTTACTAGGGTTTCCTAATTCGAGCTCAATGAGCTCGAAAACAACACCAGTTTCCACTATGTTTATCCTATTTCGTCCCCAAGGGCACACTTCTATTAACACATGTAATGCGGCTTTTGTAGCCTGTTCAGATAGATTTTCCCTAACCACATTTACAATCTCCTTAACAAAATCATTATTTAATCTCTCTATTATACTCGAACTCGTAACTTCTATAATTGCTTTCAACACTATAACCGAGAAGTTCTTAGCATTATTTTGATCATTTTCTTCCATTTGATCGGCTTTTAATATCCATAATATCGACTCAATTAGGTCAAAGTTGTCTTTGACTAGCTGGATATTGTCCGGCGATGGGTTCCATGTAAGGTGAAGAATTCGAAATGCTTCTTCAAGACCGTTAATCCGACCCGCCTTAAAGCATTTTATGATGAACAAAATCATTGCCTTTGCTGTGCCGGCTTCAGTCATGCACTTCCTATTTTTTTCATTCTCGTTCGCAAGAACGTCTAGGGTTTTTAACGAGTTTATATACAGATGAGAAATGTTGAGCTGGCGGTGGAATTTATGGACATGAGATATGCTGAGGGGGGATTTTGGAGTAGGAATTCGATCAATTCCATGGTTAGCGTTGGCGGTGCACCACGCTTGGATCAGGCGGCGGAGAGTGTGATTTGGTGTCATGTCGGAGTCTCTAGGCAACGGCTGTTTTGTAACTGGACAGGCGGCATCCTCAGCCGTCAACAACCAGTGCTCAATGCTTTCCCGGTCGTAGGTGATGCCTGTCACGGCGGTTACCGGATCTTTCATCATTTGAAGTGATATGGGGCATATGAAATATTCGGGTATATCAATTTCTTCCATGTTTAACACAAATTTGAGGGTTAAAGAATTCTGAACTCAGAGACAGAGAAAGAGAAAGGGAGCTAGAGAATTAATTAATTAGTTTAATGGTGATGACAAAAGAAATTATTTATTTATTCCTAAAGATGGAATGATGGGCTTATATACATGTAGGGAGTTTGAATGAGAAATCAAATGGACTACTATGAGTCTAAGTCTGTTCCAGAGAGTAGTAGATAGATGGCTTTTTGACCTTTTATTATTCATACATATATAATATTCTACTTTATATTTGTTTATTATTTTTATTATTAATTCAATGAGAGTTTCGACTAAAAAACTGATCAACGGTATTATTTAATAAGTTATACTTTGTACTTGTACAAACATATTTATGAATTATGCATATAGAATTATTCTATTTGCCTATAATTATTTTGGTCAATAAATGAAAAAAAGTTGCTGGATGATAGTGAATATTCTTTTCATTTCATATTATTTAATTAGTATTAATTTTTAAAGTCAAAGTAAGAGATTTTTAAACATATACAAAATTGACATATATAGATTCTTTTAATTTTAATTAATACAATTAATGATGAATATTGAAAATTATTTAAAATATTACTAATTATAAATTTTATTGTTTTATAATTTTAATGAGTCATCTTAATTTTGAGTTAAAAATATCTCAAATTGACTTTCAAAAGTCAATAATGATCATTTAGCCAAAAAATATTAATAATAATTATATAATTTAAAACGGATAAAATATATCTTAATTAGTAACTTCTTTATTTTTAAAGCCTCATTTTTAAAGAGGCCTCACAATTCACATATAAAAAAAACACAGTTCATATAAAGGTCATATATATATATATATATATATATATATATATATATATATATATATATATATATATATATATATATATATATATATATATATATACACACACATTTGTATTAATCACCAATTTGAGATCTCATCGGCCATATATATAATTAGTAAGTCAATAAAATATTAATTACGAATTTCAAACTCCATATAAGCACTTCGGAGCCCGATTACAAATTAAAAGAGACTAATATCTGTAACTGCAAAATAATTTATTTTTATTTTTTTTTTAAAAAAACGAGTGGGAGAACCAGTTTTAATTCTCATATCTAAAATGTGTTTGTAATTTTCTTTTAATTGTTTACTGGTCATACTTTAATTTATTTGTCATGGTTGATCCTGGATGGGCGGTCAAACACGTGAAACGGGACAAGACGGGCATGCATTTGACTTTCAACCCATGAGAAGCCAATTGGCCAAGAGTTGGCGATGGGGCCCTTATTAAGGGTTCCGGCTGCCCAATAATTTGATTAATTAACGTCATTGTTGAAATAATGTGGAGGAGAGAGAACGGGACAAAGAACAAAATGTGGAAAGTTGAAAACAGAATCTGACAAATTTTGTGGGCGGAATTAAGATTTGGAGCTGCCCAATAATTTGATTAATTAACGTCATTGTTGAAATAATTTTGAAATTGATCCTCTCTTTTTATTCCTTTTTTTAAAAGCCTATTTTTTTTTAATAAAAAAATAATATAATCTCATAATCAAATACATGATCACACTGTTATAATATCAAAAATTAATCAAACTTGGATGAAAAAGAAAATCATAAATGCACAAACATATCTTAAAATCGAGACTCAGAGACCGCAGTACAGTACGTCAATTATATCTCAATTTTTACTACTAAGCTAAGACATCGTCGACATTTTGATTGATAAATGATGATTATTTGAAGAATGTGATTTCTCCTCTAGTCTTTCAGAATTTGTCAAAATCTGTTTTATAAACTAAATAACTAAATTCGAAAGTTTGAAAAATTCATATTTTATGCTACATTCTGACATATGTTGACAGTAAATCGAAATTTGTAATCTTATATATATGGTAAAAAAAAATTACTAGTAGACTATCACATCTTATCTATCTTTTTGTGTACGTTTTTGTTATAAACTTATATATATATATATATATATATATATATATATATATATATATATATATATATATATAGGTATTCCCATTTTGTGAAATAAAAAATTTATTACATTCTTACTGACTGAATGTAACTTTCAACAGGTGCTTGTACATGTTGCATTGAAATACGGAAACATGAACGTGTAAGACATGCATGCAGATGTCAGATGTGGTCTTTCTCTCTCGTTGTTTTGTTCGTGTGAGCCATTGGGTGGGCTAAATATATCTTCGCCCGAATGAAATACTTAGAATTAGAGATAAAACCACGACTTTTCAAAATAATTTTACCCCATCTATTTCTAAAGTTCAAACTCCTAAAATTACTCTATTAAAATTACTATATATTATCAAAAACACCCTAGCATAGATAAATAGAAAGTAAAATTATAAATGATAAAGATAAAAGAATATTAAATATTTAGGGATAATTAAGGAAATAATGTAATCAATTCTTTTAAAAATCTTAAAACGTCGTATAAGAACAAAAGACGAATTATCCTAAAACGTTAGTTATTAAAGAATGGAGGGAGTATGTTTTTAAATATAGTCTTAATATAAGTTAGGAATTTGATTGTGGTGGTGTGATATTAAAAATAATAACAAAAAACTAATCAACAAATTAAGAACATCACATAATTTTATAATTTTAAAAACAAAAATGTATCAACTAAATGTATCTTTAATTTTGAAAAAATCAAATAATAATTGATGTATGGCCTGGCATGGGACCCAATCGGACGGGACCCAGTGTTTTTAATTTATCTACTGTGTCCCCGGCATAGTCCGATAGTCCATGCGTGTGTTTGAATTGTAACATGACCTATTTAATGGTGCGTGAGATATTTTTGGGGACCAGAAGGAAAAGTCCAATATTTTGTTTATAATTTCAGAAAAGAAAAAGATTTAAGTTTTTTTTTATTTATTTTTTCTTATCTTAAAAATAAAATAAAATTTACAAACACATTGTTGATAAACAAGTTGTTTATGAGTTAAAGCTAGTAAGACCATACTTGAGTCTATTATTGAGCTCATTTACAATTTCAATCAAATTTATCCAATTATTTTTTTAAAAAAAGTAATAAATTAATATCCACAAAAAGTTAAAACTAATTTATTTTAGTTATAATAAAGACAAAGAGCGTTGGGTTAACTAGTAAATTAAAAATGTTGTTGAGTATAATTAATTTCTTAATTATTTAAACATTAAACGGGTTGGGCTTGAGTCCAATCCTTCTAAACTAACTTGGGTCAAATTAGATTTAAACGAGCCGAATTGGGCAGATTTCTTGAACTACCCAATACTCGAATCAATAGGGTTTGTAACCATTAACTAGTTTACTTCTGAACCTTGAAAAGCCCAAAACTGCGTATATGTTGTATAACAAAATCAGCATGTGACTAGAAGCAGAAACAAAACAATTAATTAGTTTTTTTTTTGTGTGTTAAACCCATTTACATTCAATTAAATGGGAATTCATATTTTCACAAGCTCCCACTCAGGAGCCAAAAAAAAAAAAAAAGGGACAATGTCGACACGCAAGTCGAAAAGTGATCTCTATCCCTGCGTGTAGATATATATATTCTTTTTTTATTATTGAAGCTCCAAATGATGAGTTGAAAAATAAAATGAAATGAAAATTACAAAATGATAAGAAACCTTTAACAAATAACAATTCTATTGTCGAAATGTCTTTATTATTCAATATTTCATAATTATATATGATTGAACTTGTATTCTTTATGATAATTGTTTTGATTTACTCTAAATCTTCGCATGTATATATTTAAGTTAAAGATTATGAATTTCTTAATCAGTATTTGTTCAACTTTTCTAATAGGTCGTATATGCATATATGCGACTTATTAGAAAATCTTAATTCAGAAATAATTATAGAATTTCCGAAAGATAATTGGGTTTATATATTTTGTACTTTAGAGTGAATTAGGATTTTTTATATATAAAGAAGAGATCTTGTAACCGTCAACCTTTTCCCCATTTTTTTCAATTAAATAACAAGAGAACAATTGGGGAGTTGGTTATGGATTGTCAAATTGGTATGGCTATCCTCTCAGGTGCATGATGATGACAAAATAGTGGAGGCTTTTCATTGGATATGATTTAGCTCCAAATCACGCCATTGGGCATGGCCTACTAAATTCATGTTGACAAAACACTCATTATTTATTTGGAAAATTAAATTTCTCTTCTTATTGATAGAAATCATAAAGAAAATTTGATTAAGAAATTCATAATCTTTAACTTAAATATATACATGCGAAGATTTAGAGTAAATCAAAACAATTATCATAAAGAATACAAGTCCAATCATATATAATTATATGAAATATTGAATAATAAAGACAATTCGACAATTTTCATTTTATTTTATTTGGAACTTCAATAATAATAAAAAGAATATATACATCAAAACCCCACATGCCAACAATTCAGGGGACCAATTAAGTGAAATAATCAAAGCAAAATCTCTTCTTTTTTTTTTTTTAACATAAAAAACAAAAGGGTCTTCTAGTGCCAAATGTCAATGCCTAAGATCACAGTGTCTCACAATGATAGAAAATTGCAGCTTTTTTTTCTCCCACTAAATAAAAGTGTGACTGTTAAACGTATATTTCAAGCCTTGTGCAGCTTGCACTCTCATAGGAATTGAGTTATTTTGAGGAGAAACAACTTTGATGTCGCTTCTTGTCACGTTTATGTGAAAAAAATTCTACATATTACTCAATATATACTTTATTATAAAGTAGATATGATGATATTCAAATAATAGTACCCCTTTCCTTCAAACAAAACACTATTAATATATTTTCTCTTCAATTTTATTTAATATATATTTAAAACAACTATACTAATTAAGGAATCTCTGTAAAGTCCAAGAGGATTGCCGCTACCATATAAATTTTAATCTACCGATAACACCTGAAATCATATTGTTGTCAATTTCCGTTGGGCATGTTTCTTAAATTTATCACACGCCTCTACGCTCTTACAACATGCCCCCTGGCCCTTCGTAATAAGCAAAATAATTGAGCGATAGCTCTTCAATCGCTATATTCTTGTGATACCATGATGAAAAAGTCAATGCGGCGACATTCTAGCGACTTTATTCTATAAAAATTTCAGTTTTAATAAATTTTATAAATTATTTGGGAGATATTAAAAAAAAATAAAAATCGGTCGTTAGAATGTCGCCACCTACGGGTTGTCCCAGGAAAACTCTATCATGATATGATGATCTGAAAGTTGTAATTAGAGGTAAACAACCTTAATTTGTTGATAATGGTGATGTGATGTGTGTTTAATGGATAAAAATAAAATCTTAAAATACGAGTGGACTACAAATAATATATAAGAGGAGAATGGAGACAGAAGGAAGATTGCAAATCCAAATAGGATTTTATAAGTCAAGATTCTCATGCTCTGTTGCCTCATCTCTCTACTACATACTCCTATATTTTAGTTAACTAAATCTCACAACTTTTTCTTATGGGAGGGTGTTTACGCACTTCCCTTTCAACAAAGGTGCAAGGAATATTGCTTAATATATATAGAAGTGACTGGTCAGTATAAAGTTAATTTTAATTAATTAATTTTATAATAATTGAATTCTAAATAAATAGAGTGGATTATGGATTAAATTATAATTAGAATGAATGGTTAGAATTGATTGTTGATAAATTTAGAAAGAGTAGAGAGAAAAAAAAGAAGATATTGAGAAATTTTTTGTGATATTCAATTGTTCATTTTCAATAAGTTGACAATATTATATAGGCTCATCTTACAATCAATCTTAACCATTCATTTTAGTTTAATTTAGGAGTTGTTTGATAAAAGTTAAATGAAACAGTTCAATCTGAATGAGCTGGATGAATGTGAATATTGAATATTGAATGAAAAATATTGTTTGATAATTGACATGTCTGAATCATCTGAATAATAGATTTTTATTATTTTATCCATCTGATAAAAATTCAAAATTATTGTAAATGTATTTAATATTACTTAATATTATTAAAAAAGTTAAATACTTCATTCAATACTCATTCAGCCCATTTAGCAAAAAAAAATTACACTTGGTCATTCAGCTCAAAAAATTGATTGATTCAGTCATTCAGACGATTTTTATTTAAAACTAACGTATTGAATAGCTGACCAATTCATTCATTCAGCTCTAAAAAGGGGGAGAATGTTGACTTAGTCATATTCTAGCCTTATGTTTTGATGATGAAATGTTCAAGTACTAAATTGTTTGATGGTGTTTCAGGTTTGTTGATAAAGGATCGTTGGTGGGATTTTCAAATGAAGGAAGAAAGTTTTCTTTTCTAGGAAAACAAATGTAAGATCAATTGCATAATAATTGATTTTCATTGCCTCTAGGACAGTTTATTGCATTATATATTGTTATGTGTCTTAAATGAAAAATGTTTTAAAGTATTCTATGAAAAATGTTTTCTAAAAATGCGATCAGATTAATCAAATACAAAAAGTGATTTTATATTGTATTATTTATGCATCTCATATATTAGTCCGAATGTCTTGAAGCTTATTGATATATCTTGGATTGTTGCTACACGTGGATATGCATGATATCTTAGAAATTTTAATGAACAGTAGTTAGTTGTTATTATACATGCATGCTAGCTATATTTGTTTGAAAAATGATGGGTGCTACACGTGGATGTGGTTTACTAGAAAGACTAAAAAGCTTGCAACTTTATCTCTTGAGAGCTACAGTTTTCAAAGAGATGTAATTATTGTTAGAAGTTCAAAAGACCTTGAGTCTTGGAAAAAGAGAATGACTGTTACCTATTTCTACACGCCACCAGTTGCTTGAAGAGATAGAAAGTGTGAAAGTCAAATGTTTATCGCGAGTTATTTTTTGAAACAGTCTTTGAAGTTGGTTGGAACTATATTGCTAATACAGTGCTTGATTTGTTCCACAATATATCAACTGGATATATTAAACATATATTATCGTTGGGAACTTAACTTGTTATCTATCCGGTTTCTTTGGATCAAATTGAACAGACATTTTTCTTGATAAGGAACTGCAACGTAAATATTTTTAACGGTAATATTATATGGGCTATAAATCAGTGTTTGCATGTTTTGGAAAAATACAACTCACAAAGTAATTTTTGCACTACATTGATATTATTGAGCAATATATTGTTAACATGTGCAACGTTTGATCAGCTAAGTTTTTTTTAATCTTCTAATATTTATTAGCTGAAATTTGGTGAGAATTAATTGCTTATTTATTTTGTGCTAATTGATCATTGCATATAGTTTGAGCCTTTAATTGTTAAATTGATTATTCTTGCATTGATCATAGACCTCTATATTTGTATTGAATTTTATGTTTAGACTAAGTGTAGTCTAAAGGTTTTAATCCTAGGGGATTAGAGAAAAGGTTTACAAACAGGTTCAAGGAAGCAAAGGTGCTTGAAGAGTGCATAGGTGCACAAGGAGAAAAGGAGCTCAAGGAAAATTAATTGTTAATTAATTTTTGTTAGAATCTGTTTTGTAATCTGTATTTATTTATAAAGAAATAAATAAAGTGAGTCTTCAATACTGGTTGGTATTGGATGTGGACTAGGCTATTATTATAGAGGGTAATAGCTGAACCACGTAAAAAATCTTGGTGTTGATTTTATTATTTGCTTTACTTTAAAATCACATAAGCTATTTTAATTATCTTAATAATTAAAATTTGAATACTTATATTATATTTAGATAATTCTTTAACATCAAGTATTTTACTTAAGATATAAATTCAGCAGGATATTTTCTTTAATAGGCTATATTAATTCAGTAAACTGATTTCAATCATTATAATAGCCTGAAGTTAATAATTTAACTTAAAGTTTAAAAGTTGGTCATAGATTGCTCCCACACTTATTCAACCCCCCCCCCCCCCCTTTCTAAGTGTGCCTAGATAAATTTCATTTGGTATCAAAGTTTGGCTCTACTTATCTTGGTCTTAAAGGTGACTTGTAGGGAAAGATTCTGACATGGCACAGTTCGGGAACAACAATCAAGAAAGACAATCAACCAATAGACCTCATTTGCTGTTCAGAACCGAAAATTACAACTTCTGGAAGTTTCGGATGAGGATCTATCTGAAAAGAGATCCTTGGGAATGGTGGGTTATGGAGAACAGACCAGTTATTCCACGAAGAGATGATGGGACACCAAAGGTCCTACTAGAAATGGATGCAACCGAAATCTACATGGTCTCATATGATTCAAAGGCAATGAACACTCTTCTCAGCGGCATGGTACAATCCGAGATAGACAAAGTTTCCTCATGCAACACACAATTAAGGAAATTTGGGATACTTTTTGTGGTAAGTCATGAAGGTACTTCCAAGGTACGAGAAGTCGTTTCAAGCATGATTATGCACGATTATGAAATGTTCAAGCTCGAAAAAGATGAAACCATTAAGCTAGCTCAAGCAAAATTTCTAGTCCTTATAAACTCCTTAAAATTACTGGATAAGACTATTCCTAAAAGTAAGATCAACCGTAAGTTGCTTCGGGATATGCCCAAAAGGTTTGCTTCTAAAATCACTACTCTTCAAGATTCTGCAACTATTTCTTCCATGGATACTTTAACTTTGTTTGGTGAATTAAAAGAATATGAACATCAGTTAAAGAGATATGATGATGAGGAGGAAACCCCTCGAAGAAAGGTTTTAGCTCTTAATGCAGATAACGAAGAGGAGCTTGATGATGACTCGGATGAAGAAATAGCAATGATGTCAAGAAGATTCAAGGGGCTACTACAAAGGAAGAATAAGAGAAGAAATACTTTTAACTCAAATAAGTCCAAAGGAAAGCAAACTAAAGAGACGTGCTTCGCATGTGGACGTCCTGGTCACTTCAAGAAAGATTGTTTTCAATTGAAGAACAAAGGGAAGAAAAACTACAAAGACAACAAGAAGAACAAAGCTCTTGCGACTTGGAGTGATTAGGAATCCGAAGTGGAGATTGATGCTAAAGATGAGATAGCACAAGTATGCTTCGTGGAAATTGAAGGTGAATCTAATCAGGTATGCTTAAAGGCAAGAGTTCCATCTCAAAAATGGATTCTTGATAGCAGATGTTCTCAGCACATGACAGGTGATAAGTCAAAATTCGTAGAACTAAATATCAAAAAAGAAGAATGAAACGGTCACTTTTGGAGACAACAAAATCTGCGAGATAATTAGAAAAGGTAAAATTGGTAATGGCAAGGTAAGTATAAATAATGTGCATCTTGTTAATGGCCTTGAATTCAATTTAATTAGTATTAGCCAATTAATGGATAATGGTCATCAAGGTAACTTTGAAAAAGATGAATGCACAATATTTCATGGTACTAACAATACTACTCTAGTTGCACAAAGAGAAGGAAATATATACATTCTTGATTCTGAGCAACAGGATGAAGAGCTATTGTGACACCCCCAAAACAGGTATACATCACCCATTATGAGTTGTCAAATACAAGGTACAGAAACAACTACAACTTTATTATTACAACAGTAAAACTGTGAGTTTAAATACAGATATTGCCATCTAAACAATATCCACATACAAATAAATCATCATCATAATTATTGATACATTATTTTACAAAAATAGTGAGGACTACTAAACAACTCTCTAAAACCATCATTCCATACCCCGACTCGTACTCACTACATTCTCGCCTCACGAGAAGAAAAATGGAACAAAAAGGAAAAGGGTGAGCTCAATAGCCCAATAAAGAATATTATGACTAAGATAATATACAACAAATTATCGTTAGTCTTCAACAGGGAAAAATTTAATAGAATACAATAGACAACAAGTTTTAAATCAATACTCAGAATAAAAATATTAATTCATAGAAGAGTTACGTAGAGGATGAAATCTACTAATATCTATGAATTTAACGATCCATCATCAATATTTTATCCTCAGTAACATCAATCAATATATATCCGAATCATATATTCATCCTTTTACTACTGAGCCAAGGACATTCACCAGTTGGTCATGTTCATCTAAACACCTGTTCATCTTTGCACTACGGGCCAAAGATATTCATCAGAAATCATTCATCTTTGCACTAAAGGCCAAAGATATTCATCAAAAATCAATCATCTTTGCACTACAGGCCAAAGATATTCAATAATATCATCATTTAAGACTGAGGATGATGAAATTTTTTTTTTTTTTTTAAGAAACGAATCCAGTGAAACAAAATGACAAGGATTAAGGATTAAGGATTCGTACTTTGTTTTATCCACGTCCAAAAATACCTCAAAAATAATCATAGTGGTGTAAAATTCAAGAATGATCAAAACATGGATACAATCAAAACTAGTATCCACAATAGATATTTTGGACGAAAAGGAAAATTTTTATTTTTCGATGAATAAAGGTCGATTCGTGAATAAGATCAGATATCGTGAATAATTAGGTCGTATACGTAAATAGTAACTCCGACACCAAAAGTTCCAAATTTGATAAAAACTTCAGATCAATATTTCAGCATAATGATATTGAAGAAATAATATCATTACTGAAAAAAAATAATATCCCTTACCTCGGAAAGACAAGATTTAACCTGAATAATTGGATATAGGCTATAACTTGAATTTTCACCGTATAGCAATACTCAAAGTATACTCAAAATACTCACAAGAATACGCCGATAATATAGAGAGAGAAAACTTCAGCTTACGGTGTAATTTTCAATTCTAACCTAAAGACTATTTATAGGAAATTGCTTAGAACACCAAAGCGAAAAAATTTAATATAATAATATATTTATAAAAAAATTCTACGCCATCCTTTGGGAATCGAAATCAGCCACCTAGCATATGATTAATGAGGCTCACAACATATAAAAAAACGCTTTTGTTATTTTAAACAATTAAAACTTCCAAAAACAATTATTTGAACTCAAAACTTCAATAATTCACAATAAATAGCCCTTTTGTCGGAAAATTCAATCTTGTGATTTTTCATAGGAAATTCCATTCTCTACAACTTTTCGGAAGAAAGTTTTTCCAAATTCCAAATGTAAATTGACCAAAATCCACAAACCAAGCGATTTTACGGTACTATAATCAAATTTCGGTCAATAAATAGGGTCCAATTTACATATTTACATGTTTTAAACATTTATTGCAACAAAAATACTCTTCCTCCTCGTATACTCATATATCCCACATTCGTTGTAAAAATATCACCATTATTATATTATTAAAATATAATAATATATTTAAATGAATTATTTTATCGTAAAAGATAAAATTTCAATTTTCAACAATTGTCACATTAAAAATTTTCTCCATCTATATCCACATAAAATCAATATTTTCCTCATCATATGAATCAATAATTAATTATTCACAAATAATATTACGAGAATCACAATATTGACAACCAGGCCAGGTTCCCAGGAAGAAGGGCTTTCCAATAAGAATTTCTCCTTCTTGGCAAGCAATTAGGTGACCAAACCTCTCCTTAGATGTAACTTTCTAGACATTGCCAATAATGTTATCTAATAATATTATTCAGATAATATGAATTATTGCTTCGATAATGAAAAATACCGTGTAATGACAATTATCAAAACAACACAATATAAAATATCAACGCAAAGAATTATTAAATCAATAAAATAAAATAATCGAATAAAGAATTAATGTAACCATTATTGAGTAGTGCCTTCACGTAAGAATCAATAATTGGTGCAATACTGGTATCTTCTTGTCGCAAGTAACAACGCCATTCATCGTGTTTTAACCAATGGATATTCCAACGATTAAACTAGTAACAATTACGTCGTTATTTTTAAACAACTTATATTTGTCGCTTTCTTCCTCCAATCGCTTTTCCGTTATGGGGCCCACACATGGTCTGCATTGTCGTCGATTTAATATTCCCCGACAAGATCGCGAATATTCCACGACCAAACGAATATTCCCGTCAACAATGAATATTTTATAACCACTCATTATTTTGAAATATTTGCGTATTTTACCCATAACTATTCACATTAATCACATCAACCCTTACTATTTCAAAATAATAATTAGAGGAAATTAAATTTCATTTATTAATTATTTGGGGTCTTACAACCTCCCTCCTTATGAAATTTCGTCCTCGAAATTGACATACGTACTTGGTGTTTCGAAAAGATGAGGATACCTCACTTTCATTTCCGCTTCCAATTCCTGGTCATTTCTTCTATAGCATGGTTCCTCCACAAGACTTTAACTTGTGGTATGACCTTCGTCGTAGGGACATATGCTCCTTCCTATCCAAGATCTTGACAGGTACCTCCTCATATGTTAAGTCTTCAGCTATCTCATCCGGTTCTAACTCAATAACGTGGTTCGAGTTTTTCACATATTTACGAAGTACAGATATGTGAAACACATTATGAACACGAGACATACTTGGAGGTAAAACGAGTCTATAGGCTACATTTCCTACTAGGTCAAGAATTTGAAATGGACCAATAAATCGTGGATTGAGCTTTCTCTTCCCAAATCTTATAACTCCTTCCACGGGGCAACACGCAACAATACATTATCCCCTATACTAAACTCCACGTCCTTTCGATGAAGATCCGCATAACTCTTTTGTCGATCTTGTGCCGCTTGTATCGTTGTCTAATCATTTGGATCTTTTCTATGGTCATATACGTACCAACTCGGTCCCAAATAATGTTGCTTCACCCACCTCGTCCCAACATACCGAAGAGCGACATTTTCGTCCATATAATGCTTGAATGGGGCCACACCTATACTTTTCGATAATCATTATTGTAGGAGAGGAGAATTTCACCAATAGTAAATACTTATCCCAACTGCCTTTGAAGTCTAGGACACAGAGTCTTAATAAATCTTTAAGAGTTTGAATAGTCCTCTCTGATTGTCCGTCTGCTTTGAGGATGGTATCTCGAATCAATCGTAAATCCGTACCCATAGCTTTTTGCAAGCTAACCCAAAATCTTGAAGTGAATCTTGGGTCACGATCCAAACTATAGATCTTGGCATGCCATGCAACCTCACACTCATTTATATACATACTTAGCAAGACGTTCAAGAGAATAAGTCTCCGGTATCGGCAAGAAATGTGCAGACTTGGTTAATCTATCAATAATAACCCAAATAACATTTATGCCTTGAGAAACCGTGGAAAGACCCTTAACGAAATCCATGGTAATGTGTTCCCACTTCCATTTCGGAATCTCAAGTGGTTGCTGATGGTCCCTTAGGCACTTGATGCTCGCCTTTACACGTTGACAAGTTAAACATGTTGAGATAAACTTTGCAATCTCTCTCTCATATTGTTCCACCAAAATGTATGTCAAGATCACGATACATTTTAGTACTTCCAGATGGATTGCAAATGGTGAATTGTGTGCCTCCATCATAATCTTGTACTTCAAATCGTAGTCGTTAGGAACACAAAAGTCTAGAGTGGACTCAAGTATTCCTTCTTCATCGATTCTCGGTTAATAATAGCACCTTCTTGTACTTTTCTTCTTCATATGCATCGGTTTGAATTGGTGGCTTAAGCAACCTTAACTTTTCTATTAAAGTTGGCTCTATCGTATACTTGACATCATCGCTACCGTTCCTGCATATGATCTTCTACTCAACGCGTCACCTACCACGTTCGCTTTTCGGGATGGTATTGAATAGTGTGGTCGTAGTCTTTCAATAGCTCGAGCTAACGTCATTGCCGATGTTAAGTTCTTTTTTGAGTGAAGAAATATTTAAGGCTTTTATGGTCCGAATATATCTCCACTTTCTCCCCATCTGAGATAGTGCCTCCGGATCTTTAAGCCTTGGCTAACGATCACGCTTAACTCTAGATCATGAGTAGGATAATTCCTCTCATATTCTTTAAGTTGTCATGAGGCATAGGCTATGACTTTCCCATGTTATATGAGAACACATCCTAACCCTTTGCCCAAGCATCATCAGAGATAACAAATCTATCCGAACCGGATGGTATTGTTAGAACAGTGTCAAAATAAGTCTCCTCTTAAGCTCTTGGAAACTCTTCTCGTTCTTCACTCCAAACGAATTTTGTATCCTTCCGAGTCAACTCGAAGTTAGCTGAGTGGCGATTCGAGAAAACCCTTCCACGAATCTCAGAATAATAACCAAATTAGACCCGTAAAGCTACGTACTTGATCCACCGTCTTCTGTTGCTACCAACTTTGTATTGCTTCAATCTTTCACGGTCAACAGATACTCCATGTTTTGACACCACGTGCCCAAGAAATGCTACTTCCTCAAGCCAGAACTCACATTTCTTTAACTTGGCATATAACTTATTTTCACGAAGCCTTTGTAGTACCAGCTTCAAATGGTGCTCATGATCTTCACGACTTTTGGAATATATGAGGATGTCATCAATAAAGACAACAACGAATCGATCCAAATATTCCTTGAATACTCGGTTCATCATATCCATGAAAGCCGCAGGGGCATTAGTTAATCCAAAAGACATGACTAGAAATTCATAATGCCCATACCGAGTTCTAAAGGCAGTCTTTGGAATATCCTCGCCTAATCTTCACCGATGATATCCGAGCGAAGATCGATTTTGAAAAGAATTGTGCTCCTTGCAATTGGGTCAAACAAGTCATCAATACGAGATAGAGGATACCTATTCTTGATGGTGACATGGTTCAATTCCCGATAGTCAATACAAATCGCATACTCCCGCTTTTCTTCTTCTTTCTGAATAAAACAGAGCACCCCAAGGAGATGTACTAGGACGAAATGAAACCGATGTCCAACAATTCTTGTAGTTGGACCTTTAACTCCCGAAGTTCAATAGGAGCCATTCGATATAGGGTTTTAGAAATGGGCTTTGTACTGGGTTCAAGGTCAATAAAGAATTCAACTTCACGTTCTCGGGGTAGGCCGGAAGTTCTTCAGAAATACGTCGGAAAGTCAATAACAACAGGAATATTATTCAAATTTGGCGTGTCTTTATTCAAATCCATAACATGGGCTAAGAAAGCTTGACATCCATTTTTTAATAAAAGCGAATAGCTTTATGATTAGATATGATGTGATTGATTTTAATGGTTTAGTTGCTTGAATTGCATAACAAAGTTGTTTAGGAATATGAAAAGCTAACAACCTTACGAAAACAATCAATTTTGGCATGATGAGTAGTTAACCAATCAATCCCTAAAATCACATCAAAAGCAAGTATCTTTAAAGAGATAAAGGTCAACGGTAAGGTAATGGTGCCAACTTGAATCAAACAAGATTTATAAACGATGGATGTGATGAAAGTTTCTCCTAACGGAGTTTCCACAGATAGGTCAAAGTCTAATTTCTCCTGAGTCAAGTTTAAACGTTGAGCACAAGCGGAGAGATAAATGAATGGGTAAGACCGCAGATTCAAGTAAAGTATAAACTTCACAAGAATTTATAAATAAGCTTACCCGTGATCACCTCGTTTGAGTTCTCGCATTTTGACCACCACAACAAACGCTCTTCTAGGAACCGCTTGACTTTGACTTTTCTCGGGACAGTCTTTTGAGTCATCGTCCCCATTGAACTAGGTTTCGCTTCTGGTGCAATCTCGAAGCGATATGTCCTTCCTTTCCATAATTATAGCATACCGAACTATTGTGGGCGCTTTGACCGATATGTCCCTCTTTTCAGTATTTATAAGCATATGATGGGTGGTCGCTTCTCCTCCTTGAACCCGATTCTTCTTTGCATCGCTGCCTTCATATGGTCGTTGTTGAATCTCCTCTTTTTAAATCTCCTCCCGACTCGCTTCTTTATTTTTTCATGGCCATGATTACCACTAGAGTGGTTACCATTTTGTCCGCCTTTTTTCTTTCTCCACTAGTTATTGTTGTTTTGTTGATCGCTATCTTGGTATGATCCTCGATTGTGAGACAAGAACTAGGAGGGAGAGACGGAATTCTTTCATTAGTATGACCTACCTAAGTTTATTTGGTATTTAATTGGTCGGTCAGAGTATAGGGATAATATGTGATATGTTAATTAACCCTTATTTTGTGGCAGTATTTGAAAATGACATCCGAGAATGTTGAGAACATCAATGGAGCACAGGAGACCGTTGAGTCTCCACAGATCAATAATCAGGATAATGTGCATCAGGAAGGCGACAATCCTCATGCAAACAACAACACTGACCAAATGATGAACGATGGAATGTTCAGAGGCTTTCTGCAATTCATGCAGCATCAGGCAAGAGAGACTCATGTCCGAAATACAGGTGGAAACACTGGCAACTCTCGGACGGTCACCGCTAAGCAGTTCAAGGAACTGGGACCACCAGAGTTTTTTGGAGAGCCAAAACCACTTAAGGCCGAGACATGGATAAAGCAGATCTACAAGATATTTGATGTCTTGGGATGCTCCGAGGAGCAAAAGGTTCCTTTTGCCACCTTCATGTTACGTGTAAAGGCAGATTACTGGTGGGAATCTGTAAAACGTACTCAACCTGCCGCACTAAAGATGACTTAGGAGAGGTTCCAAGAATTGTTCGACAACAAGTACTTTTTCGAAAGTATTCGTCACATGAAAGAGGTAGAGTTCATTAAGCTGGAGCAAAACAACATGACCGTGTCACAGTACGAAGCCAAGTTTGCCGAGTTGTCCCAGTTTGCGTCCCATTTGGTTGATAATGAGGAGAGAATGACGCGAATATTTTCTAAGAGGTTTGAAACCTGAGATACGTCAATATCTTATTTCTTATAAACTGTGTTTGTAATCAGATGTTGTTAATAGGGCTCAGTTATTGGAGTGCGATAATGAGTCAACCCAACCAAAAGAGAGCAACCGATAAAATAATAATACTAGTGATAACAATCATCGAAGCGGTGACAATAAGCGTGGAGGAAATCAACATGCTAGAAATGGTAACCACTTCGGTGGTAATCATGGCCAAAACAATAAGAATGGACATTTCAAGAAGAGGAGATTCAACAATGATGGAAAGACGTCAAGACCAAAGACCCGTTGTTAAGGAAGGAGAACGACCACCTATCATATGCTTCAAATCACGGAGGAAGGTCACATCACCCAAATTATGTGATGTCGTCCAAAGCATGTTATAATTATGGAAGAAGGTCACCTAGCTTGATTTTGTCGCTCACCAAGATAAGTTCAAATAAAAAATAGAGGAGGTGTGCGAGGTGAGGCGGAGAGACGGGGCGAAAAGGTGAGAGTGTATACATTATGAGACCCCAAATTTTATGAATAAAGATTTAAATTCCTCGAAATATTTTTTTTGAATATTATGGTGTGAATTTGATATAATGTTATAGTTGTGGGTAATATTTACAAATTTTGCAAAAGTAAAGCAAGTGGTTATATAATATTGATTAGTGCGGAAATATTCATTTTAACAGAGAATATTCGATGCGACCAACACAATCATTGGTGGACCCCACAACGGAAGTATTGTCGTAGTAAGAAAATGATGAAATTATCTTTTATTAAAAATAACGGCGAAAGTGTTACCGTTAAAACTGTTGAACTACCCGGTAGTAAAAGTAATGATGTCTGGCGTGGTTGCATAGTAGCACACGATATTGGTTATTGATGCTTACGTGAGAAGTCACTCAGTTATATTCAATTATTGTTACAGTAATTGCTGCATCATATCTCTTATATTATTGATTCGATTATTGGCACAATATCATCTGCATAATATGTTATATTATTAAATCAATAATTGAGACGACAAAGTTATTCATATTATTAAATTGCAATATTTACAATGTCTAAAAGTTCTGTCAATGAGAGGTTTGGTCATCTAATTGCGCGTGAATAAGGAGAAATTCTTATCGGAAAGCCCCCTCTTTCCTGGGAACGACCTGGTTGTTAAATATTGTGAGTTATAATATTAATGATGAATAAGTTCGTGTTGATTAAAGATGAAATTGATAGTTCCATTGTGTTGGAATTATTAGTGTTAGTGGAAATCGACATTTATTTCGATATTAATTGATGTCTGGAAGTTATACTGACCAGTCGAGTAATTAATCGGATAAATGAGCAATTAATTGCTATTAATTCACATGATTATAACTATTTATTCATATGTGTATACTATTGATTCACATTCTTGTACTATTAGGGGAGTTGGTGCAAGATTGATAATACTTGCATGGCTAAGTTAAAAATGGAGGTATAGATGGAGGTACTATACTGTAATTCGTATTTTCACATAATTATAACTATTGATTCACATGATTTACTATTAGGGGAGGTGGTGCAAGTTTGATAATACTTGCAGGACTAAATTAAAAAATGAAGAAAAGAGGAAGGTATTATCTTCAGAATATTTCGAGCCCCAAAACGTCTAATTATCGAAATTATATTTTCCTATAAATAAAAGCTCATTCTTCCTTCATTTCTTACCAATTCACTAAAGCTTTAGAGCAATTATTATAGAGAGAAATTATAGAAAGAAAGAAGAAGAGAAGTCTGCTACCTCACTATTCCAAATTATCAATTTTCTTCAAGGTAAGGAGTATTATTCTTTCGTATTCATGAAGAGAATTATTTTCTTTCAATACTGTAAGAAGATTCATTATTCCATTCTTTATTATTATGTTGAATAACTTTTACATCGCAATCAAGCATACATAGTGAAATTCTTCGTTATTCCATTCTTTATAAGTCTGCTTGGAATAACTTGTCATATGCCAAGTAATCGCATACATGGTGAAATTCATTTTGTTATTCCATTCTTTATTATTCTGTTGGAATAACTCGTCTGCAAGTGCCTATCGCATGCCTAGTGAATTTCATTATTATTCCATTCTTTATTATTCATTTGGAATATCCCGTCTGCATGCGGATTACGCGTGACTGGTTCCATTCTTTATTATTCTCGTTGGAATATCATATGCATGCGGTTTACGCATGACACCGTTCCATTCTTTATTATTCGTTGGAATAACACATGCATGCGATTACGCATTCACTGGTGAATTCTTCATTATTCTATTTTTATTATTACATTGGAATAACTCGCATACATGTGATTACTGCATGCGTGGTGAATGATACTTTGTATTTATTCCTTATTAAATTATGGAAATGATCATCTACGTGGATTCTGCATGGGCGATTTAAAATCCATTTGTAGTTTCATATTTTCTATTATACTCGGTTGATTAATGTTTTGACTTCTATACTCCATGAAATTAGTAGAATATCCCGGATATTTGCAAGCTTTCATCCAAAGATCTTTTCATGGAAATATTCTTCTGAGCATTCTTGAATTTTACTCCACAAAGAAGTATCATGTTGACAATTTGGACGTTATTGATTTCTGGATAAACTAAAATTTTAAATCTTTAAAATTTATCCTTGAACTTGTTTTATTAAATTATTATGTCATTGTCATCATCCTCATGCTTATATTGTGATGAAAGTCATCTTTGGCTTACGTGCATAGATGAACTTCGGTATGATTATGACGAGGGATCATTCGGTATAATCATGACTTGTAATGTTATAAATGATGTGGTAAAGTCCTCGGTGGCACATAGTGCATTGATGGGCGCTTTTGGTATGATTATGACCGTGGATTATTCTTGTATAGTCATGACCATTGATGATTTAATAAATATTCTTGGCATGTGTAGTGCGAGGATGATTCGATGATGTGGTTTATTTATTAAAATTCGAGTCTCGATGATAAAAATTGATGAAAATATTTTAAATCATAGAAGATAATAGATATCATGCTCTACTTGACTTTTCTAATGGATTGCTTATTTCGCTGCAGTTAAACTTGATGTCTATTGTATTTTATCAGTTTAACATTGTTGAAGACTAATGATAATTTATTCTGCATTATCTTAGTCATAATATTTCTTATTGGGCTAGTTGAGCTCACCCTTTGCTTTCATTGTTGTCTTCAGGAAATGAGAATATAGTTGGGACTAGTCGGGGAGCGGAGTAGCGGTCAGATGATAATAGCATTAGTAGTCCTCACTATTCTGTTAAATAGTGTGATAATAAATATAATGAGGACTCCATTGAGTGTGGATATTGTCTAGATGACAATATTTGTATTAAAACTCACGGCATATATTTTATCGTATTTTACACGACTGTTGTATAATTAAGTTGTATTTGAATTTTGTACCATGTATTTGACGACTCAATATGGGTGATGTATACCTATTTTGGGGGCGTCACATACATAATTAGAAAATATAATGTTTTTGGGGTTGGGGTTGGGGTTGGGGTGGGGGTGGGGGGGTGGGGTGGGGGTTGGGGCGGGGTTGGGTGTAGAAGTGTATTTTTATAATCAGTAAATATTATTTTTTTTATGTATAAATAAGTTTAAAATATGTTATTATTGGTAAGGTTATAATAATCCAAACGATATTTTTTAATTAAATACTTTAATTAATCTTAAAAAATAAGCATAACATGAGATTATTTTAAGTTATCATATGAATAATCTTATAAAAAATAAATACGTGATTAAGACTATTTAATTCTAGAATTAATAGTCTTCTGATTATAATCTCATAAATTATATTTTTGAAATTATAATCTTTCCAAATAAATATGACCTAAAAAATTTAATTAATTGTTATCTCCACGCTTAGAAATATTAATTATTCAAGCAAATATATTCATGGGTTACAACATTAAGAACACACACCGACTAGGGTTAGGAAGGGGAGGGAGGTAAAGATGGAGAGAAAGATAGAAAAGTAAAAAATACTACTATTTTAATGGTTAATATGTAGGAGGTACTTTTTGTCTTTGTGAAAGATTTAGAGTGCTAATTACAATTTGTGGAGTGCTCATATTATTTATAATTAACAAATTTCTTGGGTCAACTTATACGTCAACCGAGATTAAACGGGTGTTTGATAAAAATTGAATGAATCTGAATCCAAATTTGAATCTGAATGAGATGAATCTGAATAAACTGTTTGATAATTGACATGTCTGAAACATCTGAATGACAAAATTTATTATTTTACCTCTCTGAAAAAAATTCAAAATTGTTATAAATTTATTTAATATTACTTAATATAATAGTTAATATTTTTTTTAATTTTTTTACTTCATTCAGCTACTCATTCAGTCATTCAACTAAAAAAATTTGATTTAGTCATTCAGCTCGTCCATCTTACTGATTCAACCATTTAGATTAAAACAAACGCACTGACCGATTCAGCCATTCAGATTCAACTCCATTCAACTCTAAACAAACACTCCTTAAATCCCTTCTGAAACGATCTTAAGGGCACATCTCTCATATCAACCCGGTGCATTCAAGAAATTTTCTCCTAAGTGCTGACTTCAATGTTTGAACCCGAGAAGTCAAGTAAAAGAGCAAACACTATTTGATTTTAAATTTAATAATCTAACCGTGAGGGTGTAAAGAATATATTAAAATATGAGATTATGTAAATTTTGTTTGAATTTGAGATTATACATGGACAACTTTATAACAATAGAATTTACAAAAATTTGAATTGTCAATATATATATATATATATATATATATACATATTATTTACATTATTAAACAAATGATACTACAATATCTTAAATTAAAGGAAATTTTACATGTTTATAAATTTATGTCCATTCTAGTAGTTAGGTGTTAGAGGCACGATCAAAAGTGGGACGAACCTGAGTGTTACATGAAAGGAATAGTGAACAAGTATTGGAATGGCAAATTCATAATGAGACAGAAAGGAGAGAGTGGACACCGGACCACAAAAACAATGGGAATAAAGTGTGAAAAATATTACTCCTACTTCCTAAGGTATCTGCTACTCCTCTTCGAGGGATAGGATGGGGAATTTAGGGGCTCAAAGCATTGTGCCTGCCCCAAGAAAGTACACCACAAAATTTGTTCCAATTATTTGGACTTTGTACCAAGCAAAATCAAAAGGACCAATTTACGGATTAATTTTATGGTAAATTTGTCAATTAAACAATATAATATTGACACACAATAAACAAATCGACACCAAAATTAACTCTATGCTAACCATTTTCCCAATTTCCTACTACTTACTACACCCTGGTTCTCCTTAATATATTAGTTTTTAGAGTTATCTTGTAGATATTAAGGAAACGATTGTATAACATTAACTATAATATCAATTGTCTATATTGTCTTTATATTGGAAGAAGATATTGTCATTTATTGGACAGAAAATAGTGAGAGCATTAAAGTTACATTTAATATTTGATGTAATATTAGAAATACTTACTTGAAATTCTCAAACGACTTATATTAAAGAACAAAAATATTTTTTTAAAATGACTTATATTAAGGAACGAATAAAGTACTATACTAATTACATTATTAATTATTAAGTGAAAATTTGAGGAGCATTAAGAATATAAATGATGACACCTAGTGGTGGATGACATAATAAATAAGTAGAAGAAACTTTTTAATATCGAGATTCTCAACAATGACGAAACCCTAAGTGACATTTCAACATAGACAAATCAATAACAGCAACAAGAAGAAGTTGTGACGCTTATTTCCATGCGAGATTTTGTCCAATAGTTTTAGGTCTTCATATTTTTTTTATTAATTTAAATTTCTAAATTCTAACCTAGATTTGAAATTTGAATTACTTTTAATGAAACTCAATATTTAACTTACCTAAACACTAGTGTAATAGGAGTCTTTTTTTCAAATATAAACTAAAGTGAAGAAAAGGAGAGACAATTTTAAAAGTAATTTACGTCAACGAGTAAAGATTTGGTATGATTTCTTCCCTTCCTAGATTTAAATTGAAATTTTATTATTATTAGTTTCGTCAAATTAAAATACATTGGTCTCTTTAGCATACTAGAATTAATTAATTTTTTTTATAATAATAATTGAAAAAAGAAGCAAAATTTTAGCCTATGTAAATTTAGTTACAAAAATACGTCAACGGTGCGAGTTAAAATTAGACATTAACGCTTTGTCTTTGAATTTTATATTGAAGAGAAAAGAAAAGAAAGTTGTCCAAGGTGTGTTGGAGTTTTTTAATAAAAAAAAAAGAAGAGAAAATAAAATATGAGTCATTAATGAAACTTAAATATTGAATGATTTGCTAACCTAATCTATCACCTTAGCTTTAATAATTGGGGTGGGGTGGGGTGGGGTGGGGTGGCGTGGGGTGGGGTGCGGGGAATGATTAACCATTAACATTTCAAATTGAGTAATTAAAAGTAATCTGTAACTAAGTAGGAGTAGTATTTAGAAGGTAAATTGAACCAAACAAATACAATAAATTCATATTTCACATGTTATTAATTAAGCTAACAACTACAATTAATCTTCAGACAGTTTCACAATTTGGCTGGCGTACTCAAAAATAAAATAAAATAAAATAAATTAGCAACAACCAAAAACTTAATTATATATTATTAATCATTATCAATTAAATTAATTTCAACAATTTATACGAGTAAATCAAAAAGATAATCTAATGAAAGGTAAATAAAATGATGATCATGTGGTCCGAGTCATCCGACATACCTACGCAACAAGGAACCGCCACACACACACATGACTCCATCACCAAAAGCCTGCCTGTGAAAAGTCGTCTGGTATAATTTCACCGGGATAAAAATAAATCAATAATTCTAGATTCATCTGTATATGAAATATCATTAATATAATTAATTAAAAGAATATATCATAATTTTATTTTACGCAAATATATATATTATCAGAATAATAAATAATGTAAAATACTTTGTACTCATAATACAAACTTATATTATAAACATTCTATTTAAAATACTACTAATATTTTTCGCACCACAAATATTATTATCTTTAATATTCTAATTTATATATCATACTGTGTGATGTGGAGTAACAATATTAAAATTGTGCAAAAATATTGGAGTTTTCGAAAATCGACAAATATCTGAATTGGCAAAAGCGTAAATGTGACTTAAAACAATGGGTAAAACTCGGAATTTGGCCACTCTCTCGTGATAAACTTTGGCGCAGTATAGCACAGTCCCCATCTTAGCGAAGAGCAGTCAGCAGTGAGTGAGAGAGAGAGAATCACCACAAGAGAGAAAAACCTGAGTTGAAGACTACCTCACCTGCCCACCAATCCCTCAAAACCGATAACCAAAACTCCCACTAAAAAAACAGAAGCAAAATCACACCAGCCCATCAAAAAACCTCTCTATTTAATTAGTCACTTTCATTCAAATATTCTTCTTTTCTTGAATACCCGGTTTCTGTTTTTGCTCAAAATGGAGAGAGTTTTGACAAAATACGAGTTCAAGGATTGTGGGTTTGTGTAGGTTTTTCCAAAAGGGTCTTCCTTTTTCTTTTTTCTCTTATTAAAGCTCTTCTTTTTCCTTCTTTATCTCTCTAGAATGGCTTGCAGAAGGACAATATATGGGAATTTGGATCCGGAGAAGGAGAGGAGTGGTGGGTTAAGGACCAAACAGGCCGGAAGAGCATCTTGCCGGGGTAGTTAGACTTTAGATTAGAGCTGAAAAAAGAAAAAATGACATTTGTTCCTTTTTCACATTACATATCTCGGTTTTCCTTTCTATATGTATATTCATAGCTGGATTTATTTATTTTTCACTCATTAGAGAAATGGGTTACCTGTTGAAAGAAGCTTTGAAAACTCTTTGTGGGGTTAGTCAGTGGTCTTATGCTGTTTTTTGGAAGATCGGTTGCCAAAACCCAAAGTAAGTTTACTAATTTTTACTTGCTCTGTTTTGGGTGCTCATAAAATGGAGAAAAAAACTTTGGATGTAATTTAATTTTTGGTTAATTTCTGAGAAACTGAGTAGAAAAGAAAGAATGGCCTTTTAATTTTCTCTGCTCTTTTTGCAGTTGTCTTGCATCTTTAGTCTCATTGTTTTCTTTTTAGAAACTTGTGCTGACACCTGTTTGGATTCTAAAGAAATTGAGGAGACAATGTAGACTGATCTTCAGCCTTTTTAGAAGTCTGTGGAAATCTGTTTATATAGTTGCCATATATTTCTGTATTTAATTTTTTCTTATTCCTGTTCAGTTGCATTTATGAGTAATTATTCTTTGTTAATTTTGTGCTGAACTCTTTTTGATTTCTGGAAAAGTGAGGGAAGGGAGAAAGTAGTGTTCAATGTCTTGTTGTTTAGCTCTGCCATAAAAAAAAGCTTCTAACATTGTTATTTTGGCATAGTTCATTTGTTTTCCCAAAATTTTCTCTTTTGACCAAAAGGGCAGAAATGTTTCTAAATTTACTCATCTTTTAAGTATATTTTTTTGTCTGTTATAATCTAGTTTTGTCTAACATCAATTTTGACGTATTAATAGTTTTTGAGCAATGTTTTATTTTTTGCTTTATGATCTGATATCTTTCACTTTCTGTTTTTGGAGGTATTCTGTTTGGTCCTCTCTGCTTTGTCTTGCAGCATCTTAGTGTGGAAAAGTAGATCTTATTTTAGTTTGACAACACTAACTACTATTGTGATATTATCAATATTAGTCTATCTTAGCTTTTAATTCTGGTTTGCTATATTTGTTTGATTCCATTTATATTAACCTTATGTTTTGAGCAATTTTCTTTTGATGTACTTTGTGTAATCAGCTAGTATGTGAGATCTGTTCCTTCTGTACTGTTGTGGATTCTATATATTTTAGAGATTATTTTTATTCTTTTGAACTTGTATGCAGATCTGTTACTTTCTATTGATGTTTTACTTAATAAATTTGAAAATAATTTGTTAATTGCAATTTTTACGAACAACTGTATATGTTGGTAAATTTTTCTCATTTGATATTTCATTTACAGGCTTTTAATTTGGGAAGAATGTTATTACGGCCCAATAACTTATTCTGATCTACCACAAATGTCTTGTATTGAGAACCCAGACTTCACTTTTGATGACTGGGAAGCTTGTTTTGTATCTGCTGAAGCTCGCACGTCTCTTCTTGGGGTACAAGCAGGGGATAGAGTCCAGTTGCTTGTTAACAAGATGATGATGGACAATCATGTTAATCTTGTTGGAGAAGGGTATACTTTTTCAAGTTGTTTTTTTTTTTTTTCCTGCTTTATTTTTAGGGAAATTTTGTGTTGAAAAAGAGAATTTCACAGACGACTTGTCTTAATAATTTTGTTTTTTCAGGCTAGTTGGGCGGGCCGCATTTACCGGAAACTATAATTGGATTCTTTCTCAGAACTATGCTAGAGAATCTCATCCACCTGAGGTATATCATAGGATGAATGGTTCTGCTAATGGCTTAATATATAAGATTAATAAAGATGACATACCTTCTGATTCTTTATTGTTTAGATTTGTATCTTTGCTTATATTTCTTAATTTACTGTAAATTTAAATTGGAATTATGAAGTTTGGGTGATTAATGTTTCGATTTCTGCCATGATTGAAATCTGACAAGTTCCTAGCTTTCAGCCAGCTTAGCTGGTTCAAAATTTTCTTGTAATAATAAAAAAACATACAAAAGGGATTGCCATTTCTTTATTATGTTTGGTTAGATCCTACTATGATAAATGGTTTTTTGATTCAACTTAATCTTTGGTTTATTAAACTTTTGTGTTTTGGGTATTAGGTATTAAATGAGATACATCAACAAATTTCAGCTGGAATGCAGGTATGATAGTTTCTAGCTGTTCCCATGTCAGGTATGAGCTTTGTTTTCCTTCTCAGTCACAATAGCTAGTCTTGCTTTGCAGACTGTTGCAGTCATTCCTGTTCTTCCTCATGGTGTTGTTCAGCTTGGTTCATCATCAGCTGTAAGCACTAGCTTCCCTTCTGTAGATATATTCATAAATCCATGCATGCTTGATACTGATTTACATTTTTATACGGGAATTAAAAAGTTATAGCTCTCTAAAGTGTATTGAAGTCTTTGTTTGGTTAGAATTAGGATCAGGAGGTTCATCTGTTCATACTTTCTCCACTCTGCCAATGGCACTAATCTATAAAGGCTACAGTCAATGATAAACCCCGAGTTGGATGCACCCCTCAACTTTGATGTTATAATAACTTATCTTCTTAGAAGTCTATTCATTTATCTCCTCCTTTAGACTTTGTTTGAAATTGGTGTAGTTTTTCAGTTTTGGCAACCAATATATTAACCTCATTGACTGCGCTCTTTTTGAGTCGTAATTAGACTCAGCATCATAAGTTTTGTTTGGATTATTTTTACTTTTATCACAATATAGATGGTGTTACCCTTCAATGAAGGCTACAGTGAATTATAGCTCTTGGTTGGGATGCAAGAAATAACTTCTGTGTCGTGCGACCATATTTGTTTGGATTAGGATTTTGTTTGGGGTTGATATTTGATGACTGATAAACTAGTTTCATTATATGTGCACTTCCAAGACAATAATATTAACCTCTAGTCTCTAATTCAGATACGGAATCAAGGGATTTCTATTTGACATGCCTAACTAGGACACCATTTAAGACTTTTGATTGACCGACACTGAGAAACATGAAGTTAAAAATCTCCAGTTTGTACATTGTACTGTCTTCTGTCTTTTTGAGTTTATTATTAAGTTAGTTATGTTGATCCTATTTTTAATGCATTTAGAAGTAGTTCATTGTGCTTGATCACTTCAATCTTCTCTAAACATTTATGTGGGTGTCTTAACTGGCTCAGATCATGGAGAATATGGGATTTGTGAATGATGTGAAGACTCTAGTTCTGCAACTTGGTTGCGTTCCTGGTGCTTTATTTACTGAGAACTATGAGACCAAGGAACCTGCCCCAAAGATTGGAGCATCCATCTGTCTTGGAAAATCTGTTTCTATGGATTCTTCTATGAAATCTAGGGTTAAAGACTTGACTTCTTATATTACTGACAACTACAACCAACAAGACAACTCTCCAACTTCGAGGGATGGTAAATCCTCTAATTTTCTAGTTAGACATATTCAGGATAACCTACAGTCTACTGGTCCAACTTTTCAAAACCCCCAATGTTCTGTTAATTCCAACTTTCACGGTCAAGCTGAAGTAATTCCGGATATGAAGCTGCAAATTGGTTTTAGGAGGCAGCTAGAAAATGGGGTGACAGAAGCTGAAATTGTCACTTCGAATCCCGAGCTGTGGCAGAATCAGGAAACTACAAATTATGATCGTCTCAGATTTTTGGAACAACAGATGTTGGTTGATACTGTTTTGGGAGATCATGTTAACAATAGTCTAAATGAATCCAGTGTATTGATTTCTTCTCAACGGATAACAAATGGAGGGTTAGTTTCTAGTTCTCACAAAGGTTCCACCAGTGCTCCATCACATGAGCCACGTGACTTGCATAATGTTTTGGGTGGTCATCTTTTAGCAACATCAAATCCATCATCTCTTTCAGGTGCACATAGACTGGCTAACAACAATATATCATCGGTTCGTATCACTGAGAGTGCACTTCAAAATGTTGCACAATATAAAACAGAGGTGTCTTCATCAGGTTTTGGAAAAAAATTGACTACCAATTACTTGCTTTCGGATAGCTCTACTGACAAACATCAAATCACAGAAAAGAAGTGTACTCAAATTGACTTGGAGGAGAGTAAAGTGGAAAGTGATATGTTCCGTTCTATTAACGTCCCATTTCCCCTATCAGATGACCATATCAATTTGAGTGATCATATTCCTGGTTTTATTCATGATAGGCAAAAGCTTGACTATGGATACCGGAATATGGAGCTGAGCAATGCTCAATTTGAAGATTCATATGTCCAGCCACAAGCTGCTGATGACTTGTTTGATATTTTGGGTGCGAATTTTAAACACAAACTATTCAATGAAAGTTGGAATAGTATTCTAAATAATGGGCCAGCCACAAACTCTCTAAGTTTGGACAAGAATAATTATACCTTGTTCAAACTTCAGAATGCATGTTCTGAGTTACAGGTTGTTAATGAAGAAAACTCGGATAGTGGTATATTCTCTTTGACCGGCACAGACCATCTTCTAGACGCTGTGGTCTCTAGGGTTGAGTCTGTTACGAAGCAGAGTTCGGATGATAATTTGTCTTGCAGGACGACATTGACGCCTACTGCTTTTACCTCTCCTCCTGGCGAAAGCTAGTGCTTCCAGTCAGATGCAGGAAGAGTTATTTGGTCTTTCCAAGTCTGTAACAAAAGCAGGGGCATTAAGCTCGTATTCATTTAAATCTGGGTCATGTAAGGAAGATTCAGGAAATTATTCCCAAACAAATTCCTTTTATGGGTCCCAAATCAGTTCGTGGGTTGAACAAGGTACTGACATGAAGCGTAGTGTTAGTGCCTCAACGGCATATTCCAAGAGGCCTGATGAAATCAGCAAATCAAACCGCAAAAGGCTAAAACCTGGAGAGAATCCTAGACCCAGGCCAAAAGATCGACAGATGATCCAAGATCGTGTGAAAGAATTGAGGGAAATCATTCCAAATGGTGCAAAGGTACTGCTTTTTTGTTTAGTCACCTTATATTATCTAAAACCTTTTCCTTTCAAGTCTCTTTATTTAGTTATTGATGCTATTTATCATACCTGTTGTGGTTATCAGTGTAGCATTGATGCACTACTGGAACTCACTATCAAGCATATGCTTTTCTTACAAAATGTCACAAAGCATGCTGACAAGCTTAAACAGACGGGGGATTCCAAGGTGCATGCATACTGTCTATATTGAGATTCTAGTTTCTTCCTGATTCTGCTTGTGGCGACTTATGCTGTCGATTAAGTGTTCGATTGTTGATAGATAGCTTGTAGAAAGTGAGAAAAATTGCTTGGCATAATATAATTGGACTAGAAGATACTTTAATAAGAGTATTGCTGAATTATGATGATGCAAGTTAGGGAAATGAAATTTATTTTTCAAATTTCTGCACAAGTAGCCATTCGGTATATACAATTGTATATAAAGTATCAACTTACATTTTCAGGATTCTCTACAATGGTTGAAAACTTGAACAGTGGAAATTCAAGAGATGCTTACTTTTTTCTTGTGTCAAACTTCAGATTATTAGCAAGGAAGGTGGATTACTGTTGAAGGACAACTTTGAAGGGGGAGCAACATGGGCATATGAAGTTGGTTCACAATCTATGGTCTGCCCTATTATAGTTGAGGATTTGAATCCCCCACGACAAATGCTTGTTGAGGTAGTTATTGGCTTTTCTATATCTCAACAATTAAGACTTTGTTCCTGCCTCTAGTAGTTATAAGCTTATTTTTTTGGCACAAGTCAATTCAATTATACTTTATGTAAATTACTTATTTTTTATTTAATATGTTTCTTTTTTATTTCCTTTGTTTTTTTTTTCGGGGATAGATGCTATGTGAAGAGCAAGGTCTATTCTTGGAAATAGCCGATCTTATTAGAGGATTGGGATTAACCATCTTGAAGGGGGTGATGGAAACTCGGAATGACAAGATTTGGGCACGCTTCGCTGTAGAGGTAAACTAATATCATCAGGAGTATTGACTTAAATGTTGGCCAATATGTTTTCACATGTCCTGCTTTTTTGGTACAACTAAAAAAATTACATTTCAAAAGGGGGAAGGGGATGAGATTTGAAACTTACATTTATAGTAGGGGAGTGGATTGATTCTTCACTGGGCGCTCACTTCATCTCATTTTATCTCCATGTGTTTTTCTTAAAGACCTCGAGTGATGCTCCTACCATAACCATGGCATACAAACATAGCTGACTTAAGAAGTAAAATCTGATAATACTTCATTAATTGATTAAATATTGTCATCCATACATACTTGTATCGATGAAGTGTCACTTCTTATGCTTTGCATGTGGTTGCACATTTGCAATTAACATGTTCATGCAAAGGGGCCACGATAAGAACTCTTTTTATGCTCATAAATTCAAACCATCAAAAATAAAAATAAAAATTAGGAATATAACTTGCTTCCTTATAAGGAATGGTCAACTCAATTACAATAAACTAGAAATAGTTTCAAGGATGATTTTTAAGCAAAATGGGGCTTGTTATAATGCTGTTTTCTAGTTAGTTCTATTTTTATTTCCTGCAAGTATTTATTTGTAACTTCTGTAAACAGGCTAACAGGGACGTGACAAGGATGGAAATATTTGTCTCCCTAGTTCGCCTCTTGGAGGAAACAGTCAAAACCAGTGCAGCGTCAACCAATTGCATTGGTACTGACAATGTGATGGCTCACCAGTCATTTCACCAAGCGGCCTCCATGCCTGCAACTGGTAGGCCTTGTAGCTTTCAGTGAATCGCCTTTTATTTCAGTTTTGGGTCTAGATATGTTGAGAGCGATTGCATTTTATGCTTTGCCATGACTAACATTGATCCCAAACTGATCTATCTTCTGGTTCTGGATCTAGCTGACAATTTTGTCTTCCCATAAGACCATACTCAAATGATTGAATTTGAAGCTCGGGAGATGTGTTTAGTAGTAACGTGTGCTTCTTAGTACTTTCATCTCCGTATTGCTTCTAGAGATGGATGATGAATGTAACATATGGTGTAGAATATTGTTAATGTTAAATTTCTCTTCTTTTAGGTTTTGTTTTTTGTCCACTTAGTGTTTGGTCAACCAGTCTATATATTGTGGGGGAGAGGGAGAATCTGTAGTGGATTCTTAGATTACAGAATGTATAGAGAAATATGGGACATGAAATGAAGGATGAGGTGTTTATTTAGCAGTCCTCTTCAATTTCCTTACTTTTTGAGGTACTTGAATTCTGCTGATTTCCCAACAGCTTACCAAGGAAAAAAATATATAGAGGAAGAAAAAAGAATTCCAGTTATTTATTTGCTCCTAGTGAGAAAATGGTGTCTCATCCGATAATTGTTTCATGCTTAATACTTAACAGCTTCTGTCATATATTTCCCAGTTAAACCACCGTGTTCTAAAAATCGTTAGGCGGACTTAGACTATAGACTGCGGAGGGGGCATCTACCGCCTAGGCGGTGTCGTTTTCTTAGGCGGTCTCATTTATTTATTTTTTATTGTACATACTTATTATACTATACAAAGCTTATAGTAGATGTAATATTTTAAAATTTTACATGAAACATTACCAAAAAATAATCTATTAAGGCTTAACAAATTTATTATAAGTATTGGAGGGCTGAAGTAGAAGTCTGATTCTGCCTAGGCAGGGGTATAGGTGCCCAGCCAAATTGAGGCGGGATTCTTAGAACACTGCCCGAAGGACTTTCATTGGCAGCTGATATCAAAATATTAAAAGGTAGGCCTGAAGCTGAGATACCACCCCATTTGGAGCTTCTCTTGCAGTAAACGATCAATAATAAGAAATTTAACATGACTATTAAGATTCGGCACTCCATTGTGATTTAAGTAGAGGATATGTTTAAAGAGCATGTGAATAAAAACATGCTTTTATTTTGAAACAAAATTTTGTAAGAATTTGCTCAGCCTTTGGTTTGTGATTTTCTCTATCCAATCCTATCCTGACCAGCTTGTCTCTTGTATATTCGACTTTGTTTGAATTATCAAAGATATTACAATTCCCACAATTCCCTTAGGGAGAGAGTACATACGACTTTTCCTTTATTTCCCTTTATGTAAGTTTTTTTTTGTTTAATTAAGTACCATAAAAAAGAGAAAAAACTGCTCACGACCTTGCATCTTTTTTATTTTTGCACTTGTAACAAGATTATACATTCTTTCAAATGAAATACTTAGTGGTGCTATATTTGCACTCCTTACTGACTTGAATGGATTTTATTGATGGATTTGATTCATCTAATGTCATATTAAATAGATGTATACCCTAAAGAGCATGCAGGATTACCTGTACCCCATGCTGTGGGCAAATTGTCAGAATTTGAACCGGTGAATGAGTATAGGTAGGGGACAAGGTAAACCTATATCGCTGCAAAATCATGGAGAGCAATCTTTACTTCATTAGTTGCAAAATTCAATCCTACGCAGCTCCGTGGTCCAAAACCAAATGGAAGAAATACTGCTGCGTTGTTGTTGGTAGCTTTCGCCACCCCATCAGAGAATCTCTCCGGTTTGAACAGGTGTGTGCCTTCCCCCCATACTTGAGTGTCATGGTGAAGTGCTAGCGTCGGGATTACTAGGTTTATATCTGCCGGAAGAATGAACTTCCCTAGTTTGGCCTCCCGTTTAACTTTTCTTAGAAGGATAGTGAGAGGAGGGTACAACCTTAGAGTTTCATTAATAATCATGTTCATCTGCATGAAAGAGAAAAGTAATGAAACGAAAAATGACTTGGAATATATATGCAATTGTAATACCCTAGTCTCTGACCATGTGATGTAAACAATTTTGTACATAAGGCGTCAACTCTACTATTACAGGTGGATTTATGGTGGCTAAGATGACTCTTAAAACAATAGATTAGGCCTTGATCGGTCCTTATGTTAAACATGTTGGGGGATAATTTAGTGGTATGTGTAGAAAACATTAAGAAGTAACATATTTTATAAAATATTCATTAGCTTACTGTTTTTAGCCTTGCAGTGCCATCTGAATCTGGATTTTGGTGGCCAAATAAGTTGAGCACTTGTTGTCTTGCTTTTTCTTGCCAATCTGTATGGATTCCAAGAAGAAGAATAGTCCACGACAGTAATGACGTCGTAGTTTCATGGCCGGCAACGTAGAAGGTCTTGCATTCATCCATCACATCTTGTATTGTAATCCTGTTGGCCTCATCACCGTCATTCTTAGCTTTCACAAGTAATCCAAGAAAATCAGTTCCATAACTGCATGAGCTGCCGCCTTCACCAGTTACTGCATTTTCTCTGTTCCTCACAATCTTCACAATGGAATCTCGTATTTTTACTTCAATTTTCTCTGATTCAATATCATCTTTGTTTTTTAAAAATCGACTGCACAATCAGATGAATACATATATAATTTGATCATCTAACTGATGAAAAAATGAGCATCCCCCCTCCCCATCCTCCTCCTCCTCCCCCCACACACAAAAAATAGCTTTATTAACTTTACCTGATGCCGGGAAGTCTAATTTTGTAATTACTTCTGGTAAGCATGACGGACAACTTTATTAACATGTCGAAAATATCTTTTCCTTCCAAGTAACTGCTTCCAAAAGCTGTCCTGGAAATTACCTCTGATGATAATAACCTCAACTCTTCAAAAACCTCCATCTCTTTTCCTTCATGATCTTTCCACCTCTCTAGCATCATCTCCACGCTTGAAATCATTGCTGGAGTCATACCCTACATGCATGCATATCATCATCTTGTACTTGAGCTGGACTGTAATGATCATCATTTTATATTGACTAACTATAAATGAGACATGATCAAACCTCAAGTAGATTAAAATAAGACATGCACACAAAATAATTAAAAAAGATGCTTTACTCTCAAGCTTTCTGCATGGAAACTATGATTTGCCAGTTTCCGTTGTTTCGCCCATTTTTCGCCATTAGATGTTACAAGACCATCTCCTAATAATTTCTTCACAAAACCTTCTGCATCTGCCTTTGGATAAACTTTATCTTTATCACTCAATATTTGTTTCACAAGTTCTAATTCTGTCACAACTAACTGAGCTTTATAGGACCATACCAATTTAAAGTATTCTTTCCTGAAAATTAATAGAACCAGCAAATTAGCCAAGTAAGATAAATTGAGTCAATCGATCCCTTAAATCCATCCATCCATGAATATATATATATATATATATATATATATATATATATATATATATATATATATATATATATATATATGTGGTTCGGATCAGTCGTATACCCTTTTATCTACTTTACCGTATCACCTTTTTAGCGACGGATCCGGCGACGGTTTGGTCATACAACCGTCGTCTATACTTTTAGCGACGCTATATGTTGTCCGTCGCTAAAAGTATAGACGATTTATTGTATGACCGAACCGTCGTCGGGTCCGTCGCTAAAGAGGGGTGAGCACGGGTAAGTAAAATAAGGGGTATGCACTTGATCCTTGTTCTATATATATATATATATATATATATATATATATAGTTATAATAAAGACTGTTAGTACCATATATGATGATCCAAGAGTAAATATCTGGCTGAATTCTTGGAAATATGTGATGCGATAACCCCAAGGGTTGGCTCATAGCTTCTTTCATGATTTCCAAGACTTGTTTGGTGTTGCCATGAAGAAATCTGTAAGAAGGGCCTTTGATTCCCTGTTTGTTCAGCATATTTTGTATGCGAATTGGAGTCCATAATACTTTGTGAAGAAATTTAAATAAAATAGAGAGGAGGAACAGGCTAACAAGAAATGTAACTGAGTTGAATTCTGAAATATTATCCATATTGATTAAATTTCAAAGCAAAACAAACTTAATATTCCTAAATACAGGCATTAGTACTCTTTGGATCATCATCAAATTAAGCCAAATAATGTCAACTTCATGGTGATAACAAGTGTTTGGCTGAGTTCCCGATGTATATATATATATATATATATATATATATATATATATATATATATATATAGGTAATTGTTTATGAAAATTCCACATGTTTATACATGCTTCTTTACGTTTATCCTCGTAATTAAATACAGTTAACATTTTTTTTTAAAGAGGTATGATTGTATTTAGGGAGGTCAAGTGCCAGAAATAAAGAAGTAAGGAAAATGGCGTATATCTTTTTCACGTCTTAGACAAGTTGAGGATTGGGTCTAGTTCCGAAGGAAAGGACTAGTTTGCTAGTAAAGTGTGGAGGGGAATTGGGATACGTTTTGTAATTTATGATCATTTTTATGTTTGGGAATAAATTTATTCAAGTGTTTTAAGTATTTAAATTAAAATTAATTGGTGGTAGATAGAGAGACCACTTAATAGTAATATATGTATATTGAGTCCGGATCTTAAGTTCACCCCTCCTTTAATACGTATTCCGTGACGGTTGCCGTCACATACAATCAGTAAATCTATACTTTTAGCGACGGATAACATATAGTGTCGTTAAAAGTATAAACGACGGTTGTATGACCGAACTGCACGGCACGCCGCTAAAGGAGGGGTGAGCTTCAGTGAGTTAGATAAGGAGTGAGTTTAAGATCCGGACTCTATATATAGAGAGAGAGGATCAAGTGCATACCCATATCTTACTCACCGTGCTCACCCCCTTTAGCGATTGACCCGCGGACGGTTTCGGTCATACAACCGTCAAATTCATACTTTTAGCGACGGACAACATATAGCGTCGTTAAAAGTATAGACGATTGTATATGAATCGAATCGTAATCCGTCCGCTAAAGAGGGGTGAGCACGTAGTAAGATAAGGAGTATGCACTTGATCCTATTATATATATATATATATATATATATATATATATATATATATATATATATATATAGCGGTTGTATGTATGACCGAACACTGTAAATGTCATTTAGTCCGTCGCTAAAGGGGGTGAGCTCGGGTGAGTTAGATAAAAGGTGAGCTTAATATCCTACTATATATATATATATATATATATATATATATATATATATATATATATATATATATATATATATACAAATTAATGATTTTTCATCACTATAGCATAAAAAGTCGATTTTTATGCTATAGTGATGGAAAAAAATAATCGTCATATGATTAGCTAGCCTCCAGGTTATTTGAAGTGAGCGACTATATATATATATATATATATATATATATATATATATATATATATTTTGAGAAGCACTATTTTTATATATATTTTTGATATTTTTATATGATTCTTTTTTACATGAAAGTAAAACTCACAATACACTCGTGTGAGAGATGACAATGAGGAAATATCAAAAATATATATAGTAGTTCCCATATATTTTTGGTGCAACCAACATAAAGAAGAACGCAGATTGCTAAAACAAAAGGGATACATTAGTAGTAAAAAATTGTATGTATGTTGAACCCATAAATGTCATCCACTTTTCTTCAATTAAATCTGAGCCCATGAACAGCATCAACATTCGGCTGTCAGAAGTTTGAATTTCGTGTGGAAACCGGAAGAAATAGTGTCCCATTGTTTGAGAATTAGTTCTTCAAAGGTTAAAAGAAGCTAAAAAGTTGTCAGTTCAAATCACAGTAATTTATATTATTCCCCTAGACTATATTGATTTTATTGCATCAACAGTTTTGGGCCATTAACTACATTACATACATATACTATAGATAAAAAGCAGGACAAGAAAAATACGAAATAAGTAATAGAATATATATATTTATATTGTCCGTTTTTTCAACGAATCATAAAAAACAAATTAAAAACGTAAAACCGTCACTATAGCATATAAAGTCGGTTTTTTATGCTATAATGACGGACAAAATCGTCGCTATAACCAATTTATTTTTAATTCACTCTCTATAGTTCGCTAGAAAGAATCGAACTATATATATATATCCAAACCAACTCATCAGTGATACATTGAGAAGTCTAAGCACACGTAAGAAGGATATGTTGATAAATTATCACACTCTTAAGAGCATATATAACATAAGAGAATCCATATACATTATGATATTATATGTTTGATAACACAAAGTTTAGGAACTATATGTTGATATCACATCTTAAATTTTTCTTTATAAAATAATTAAAAGATACTCCTCATAACACACTTCTATAAAATATTCTTTTACTTTTTTAAAAGACACTTTTATAATTGTGTAACAGAACATTATTTTTTACTTTCTTATTAAAAACATTTATCAAAAATTCTAAATTAAATTTTTTTTCTTCTTAATTTATCATTTCATACGGGCACTTTATACTTTATCATGTATCAATCTCAACCTCTTATATTTTTCACCAACTTTGTTTGTATGAAAACACTCCAAAAATATTCCCTACATGCACCTTGAGACATCTATAAATTTGACACATCTTTACTCTGATCTGCATAGTCATAAGACAACATTATTTTCATAATTTGTTATAGTGATGGGGTCTGAAATTAGCCATGAGAGAGTTGGATTTTTTTCTCGTGGATGGAGGTGGCTCAAGGCCCGGACGGAGAAGTTACAAGCCAAGGTGATAGAAGTTGCTAGTATGACAAAGAAACTAGGACAAGAGGATCCGAGAAGAGTGATTCACTCACTAAAAGCAGGACTAGCACTTGTGTTAGTCTTATTATTCTACTACATTCAGACTTTTTACAATAGTTTTCGTTTTTCGGCATTGTGGGCTGTCATGACTGTCGTGGTTGTCTTCGAATTCTCTGTTGGTAAGTAATACTTCTTCCGTCTCGTTTATAAAATTTACAAACTTTTAACCATATATTTTTATTTCAAGTTTAATTATATATGGTTTAGTTTAATATATATACTGGTGACATGAAAATGAAATTATTACAATAAACTTTAGACTCTACTTTGAAACAAAACTTTTTAATAAATAAGACTCTTTATTGTGGAACAGAACATGTAGTTTGTAGTTACAAATTTGTAAGTAGCTGTTCTTATACATTTAATTTACATGCAGGTGCTACAATTGGAAGAGGCTTAAATAGGGCACTAGCAACACTTGTTGCTGGTGCTCTAGGTGTTGGAGCACATTACTTGGCTGTTGAATCTGGAAAGATTTGCGAACCCATAATTCTTGGAATTTTTGTCTTCATACAAGGTACTTATATTATACATGCATTAATTCTATTCATACATATATAATTCTATTCATTTGATTACCTATACTTACTGCTGCAATTTTATTCAATTAATGTATTGCAGCTGCCCTAACAACATTTGCAAGGTTCTTTCCCAAAATCAAGGCGAGATACGATTATGGAATGTTGATATTCATATTGACATTCTGTTTAATATCTGTATCTGGTTTTCGAAACAGTGAAATACTAGAGCTGGCTCAGAAGAGGCTATCAACTATTGTTATCGGTGCCTCTGTCTGCGTGATCGTGTCCATTTTTGTTTACCCTGTTTGGGCTGGTGAAGATCTTCAAAACCTAGTCGCTCTCAATATAGAAAAGCTTGGCATTTTCTTAGAAGGTACGTCTTCCCTACTGTCATACCAGCATAAAGCAGTGCTATTTACAAAGGATTTGTTTGCTCAATAGCAAGCTTTTGCAGAGCAAGCGTTTGGTGCTTTCAACTTCAAAACACATCAAGCTCACCACACCATATATACCATTTTTGGTGTGCCTCAAACGCTGCCGTTTGTGAATTAAATAAGTTACGTTTAAAATAATTTAATGTGTTTGAACTTCCAAATGTACCAAATCCTTTCTAAACAAACAACCATAAGATAATACGGCATGTTAGAGGGACCGGAAAAGCATATTATATGACCACCACACAATATGAATATTAGCACTTATCACAAAATGAAAATTTTGCAGAATTTGGAGAAGAATATTTCAAAACATCAGAGGAAGAACAACTCAAGGATGATAAGACATTTATGCTAGGATGTCAAAGTGTTCTTAATTCAAAGAGCACTGAGGAAACATTGGTAAGTTAATTATAAGTTGTTTTTATCTCATCTCAGCTCAACTCAACAACGCCTTTTATTAAAGAATAGGAAAAACTAACACAAGTATTTTCTCGATTGGCAGGCTAACTTTGCAAGATGGGAGCCAGGTCATGGCCGGTTCATGTATCGCCACCCTTGGAAACAGTACTTGAATGTTGGCGCCCTAACTCGGCAATGTGCCTACCGCATTGATCCACTTAATGGCTATCTCGACTCTGATGTGCAAGTAGTAAATGTAACCTTTACTTTCTCCACATTCAATCTTGACGATATTAGTCAAAATAACATACTAGTATATGTTAATACAAAAACATAGAAGACCTGCTGCAAAATTTCAAATGCTTGGGATGTGGTGCGTTATGCTGAAATATATATATATATATATGATTTAACCGATAGAACTTTTATGTGACGTATTAATGCAGATGCCAGCAGAAATTCGTGGAAAAATTCAGGGCATATGCACGAAGATGAGCTTGGACAGTGGAAAAGCAATGAAGGAACTGGCTTATGCAATCAAAACAATGAGCAAACCCTCTTCTTCTGAATCCCATGTTGCAAATTCAAAAGCAGCTGCTGAAAATCTCAAATCCATGCTCAAATCAGAAGTGTGGAAAGAGGTTGAATTCGTACAAACTATACAAGTCGCAACAGTAGCATCTGTACTAATTGAGATAGTATTGTGTGTGGAAAAAATAGCAGAATCTGTACGTGAGCTCGCGGTGCTTGCACAATTCAAGAGTGTAGACTCAAATGCAGAAATCTCTAACTATGACTGTAATGATGTCTGCTAAGATTTATATTTAAATCTGCGCGTGACTTGATTATATCTATATTTTCTCCTTTGTTTTTAGTGTTTCTAAAAGAGTCCCACTATATAAAATCAAGAGAAATTTCATTTCTCTCCTATATAGAATTAATGTGAGTTTATACCAATAACATTAAAACATAGATATTTTACAATAGATATTCAAAATGTGTTTTTGTTTTCTATTTCTTAGTTCAAAACTATGATTTTTGAGCAACTTCACCAACATTGTGAAAAAAAGAAAGGACAAATTATCTAGTCGAACTTATTAAATCTATGAGCCAATATCATTTTTTTGGATTATCATATCCATCATAGGAATAATAAAAAAAAACTCTTCATAAACAAACATGTCAGAATCACTGGAATATAATACACGTGCATGGTATTTCAATCATCAAATTTGAAACGAGGATAAATATATACAAGCATCAAAGGATAGGTTGTAAAATTTCGGATGCAGAATTAATTTGGTGTACGTGCTTTACAGTAAATCATTCGTGCAAACATTAATTTGCATGACTTTTGTCCTTTTAGCAAGGAGATTAATTAATTAGCTAATACTACCATTTGAATTTAAAATAAAGTTCGAATTAATTCATGCATGGTTTAGATAATTCTAAACCTTTTTAATTTATACAATGGTCAACCGCTAGTTGTACGTAATACTAAACAAATTACATACATACATACATACATAAATAAGTGCATGGTAAACTATGTTTGAGTGACACAAAAGCGGCTATTGTCTATTGAATATCAAACCCATGCGCATGACATATATTACCTCCGTCCCAGAATAAAAGTCTTAGTTGATTTTTTGCGCATATTAAGAAAGAGGATAAAATGACAAAATCATTCATATTTAAATTCTCATTTAATTACATAGTTTTTTGCACATTACTAGTGATGCTGCATAAATATGCATAGATAATAGAAATATAACAATTAATAATAAGGGTATTATAGGAAAATTATTGTAAAAAATAGATCATTTAAGGTAAATAGATATTTAACTTGAGATTACCTGAAATAATAATAAAGACTTTTATCCTGAAACGAAGACAGTATATGGTTATGCCCTTTGGGTATTTTTTTAATTGTCCCAAGACAGTTTATGGGTGTGTCACTTGTTGAAATGTCTTTTTTAAAGAAAATAGTAATAAGATAAAGTTAAAGATTATTGTAAAACAGGTCAAAGTTACATGATTAAGGCTATAAATGAGCCAACACAGTTCGGGCTCGACTCGAAAACTCGGATTCGTTAATAATATGATCCAAATCTGAGCATTAAAAATAGTTCGAATAAAAATATGAGTAGAATCTGAGCAATGTTATACTCGACTCGTTTAAGATTCAAACTACTCGAATTTTTGATTGACATACTCGATTAATACATATTCGATTAAATGTTCGATACATTCTCTTATAATATATACAAATTTAAATCAAATTAGGATAATTAGTTATTATTTTGTTTTGTTTTTAATTTTAATTGTGATTTTATATTTGCAAAGTGTAATAATAAATATATTTTTTTCATTTTTAAGTAAAATAACAAATTCAATTTATAATTATATTTATTATAAAACTAGTTATTATGTGGAGACTCAAATTCGAGTTTGAATTTGAAGCTCGCGAGTAGTTTGAAAAAATATTCAAGTCGAGTCGGATCGAATTCGAGTAATAAATATTCGAGTCGAGTCGAATCTGAGTAGGATTTTTCAAATATAATTCGAATTCGAGCCGAATTTGAGTACGAATTTATCATTTCGAGTCGAATTCGAGTAGCTCTCTGTTCGCTTCGGTTTGACTCGTTTACACCTTACACTTGATACTTCCAAGTGTTTGGAAAAATTGTTGATTTTGATGGGATGGGATGGCCACTCCTAGAGATGGAACAAATTCGATGAAAAGGTATATATATAGCTGCTAGTTGATTTAGCTTTCACATTTAGTACTTGAGAGGAATTCTTGGAGCTACTTAGCTAGCTGTTATATGTATGTCTGGCTATCAGAGAAATATCTTCATCCAAAGTTAGAACCCACTTATAGCTTGTTTGGCATACGGTGGAGTAAAGTTACTTCTATATTAAATTTGTAAATATTTTAGTTTTTAGTTACCCTTCAAAAATGCTCAATGAGTAGATTTTTTTGACTAAAAAAAACAGTTTTGAGCAAAGCAATAATGTTCCCGACATTTAACTCGAGACATCTATAAATTTGCCTCATCTTTACTCTGATCTCCATAGCCATAAATAATTAAGACAACATTCTTTTCATATTTTGTTATGGATATAGGGCCTGAAATTAGCCATGAGAGAGTTGGATTTTTTCCTGGTGGATTGCATGCAGTGGCTCAAGACCCTGATGAAAAAGTTAAGAGCCATGGACCCATGGTGATAGAAGTTGCTAGGATGGCAAAGAAACTAGGACAAGAGGATACGAGAAGATCGAGTAATTCAGTCACTAAAAGTAGGACTAGCACTCATGTTGTTAGTCTCATTATTCTACTAGCTACTTTCAGACTTTTTACAATAGTTTTGGTGTTTTGGCATTCTGGACTGTCATGACTATTGTCGTCTCGGAACAGCAAAATTTACAAATTTTAAAGATATTTTTATGTTCTATATTTATCAATAATTTTGTTATATATGTACTATTTAGTTTTGTACTGATGGCATGATAATAAAAAAATTATTACCATAAAATTAGGACATTGTGTCGCCTAATTTTACACTACCATAAAAACAATTAAGACTCATTTTTGGAACACGAATTTTAGTAAATGAGACTCTTGTTGTGTAACATAGAAGTTTATAGTAACAAAGTCTTGTATAGAATTTTTAATTAAGTAGTTGTTCTTATACATTAATTTACATGCAGATGCTACACTTGGAAGAGGCTTAAATAGGGCATTAGCAACACTTGCTGCTGGTGCTCTAGGTGTTGGAGCACATTACTTAGCTATTAAATCTGGAAAGATTGGTGAACCCATAATTCTTGGGAATTTTTGTCTTCCTTCAAGGTACTTATATTAATTATGCATGCATATATATATATAGAATTCTATTCATTTTATTACCTATACTTACTGCTGCAATTTTATTCAAAGTATTGCAGCTACCCTAACAACATTTGCAAGGTTTTTTTCCCCAAAATCAAGGCGCGATACGATTATGGAATGCTAATATTCAGTTTTGTATCTGTGTCTGGTGTCCGAAACAGTGAAATACTAGAGGTGGCTCAAAAGAGGCTATCGGTGCCTCTGTGTCTGCGTGATTGTATTGTATCCATTTTTGTTTATCCTGTTTGGGCTGGTGAAGATCTTCAAAACCCATGTTGCTCTCAAGCTTGGCATTTATTTTCTTAGAAGGTAATGTCTTTCATACTGGCATATATATAATTACCGGCATAAAGCAGTGTCATTTGTGAAGTAATATATATGTTTTTAAGTAATATACAACTCTTCAATGTTTTGTGTAGGTAAATTTGTCTACTCGACCAAAATAACATATTATTTGATCACCACACTAATTCTACCATAGTAGAGAGCACTGAGGAAACATTGATTACTAAGTTAATTAAAAGTTTTATTTGCTCTCATTTTTCTTTCTCAACCCAACGAAGCCTTTTATCCCATTATTAAAGAATAATAAATAAAATAAAAAAACTTATACACATGCATATTTCCTAGGAAAAATTATTAGTTAACCGTGGGTCTATTCATATTAATTGGAACCAATTGAATTGGTTAACTGTTTTTTTTGTTTAGGTCGGGTAAAGTACATGTTAATACAAAAAAGCATATAAGACTTGCTGCAAACTTTGAAATGCTTAGGATGGATGTGGTCCATTATGCTAAATATGCAACGGTTTAAATTGTCATTTATATATATCACATAAAAAATAGTTTTTTTATTTATAATAATATAAAAGAGAAAAGGGAGTATGTGTCAAAATAATGAAATATTAAAAACATTATTAATAAAATCTCTTAAAATAATAGAACACACACAAGCTTATATTTGTCTAAGACATGCCCCATTTTCTTAATATAACATAATATTCTTATTTTTTTTCTTCATAATTTTGTTATTTTGTGACTACTATTAATTAATCATTTATTACTTTTAAAAATAAAAATGAAAAAAATATGTCCTTAATCTCTATAAATTAATTTTGCAAAATTGACTTTGTTGACAAATATTCAAATTCGAAGTAAAATTTTGACCGAGCATGGTCAATAGGTCATTGGCCCATTATAGGTCTGACCAAATTATAGGGTTAAAAATATATAAAATATATACATTATTTATATTAATATTAAATATTTACCCTCAATTTATATTTATTTATAGTATCTTCAACTAAAAATTAAGTACCGTGTTTTCTTTAAAGTGTCACTTCTATTGTTTTTATAATAAAATATAGTAATTACATGTAAAAAAAAGATCAAAATTAAATATTAAAGATAATACATACTAGAGTATTTATAAATTAGCTCATTTATGTGTGTTATGTTATAAAACTCTAATAAAGTATAGAAATATACTCTTATAATTGCTCTAATAATATTTAGAGAGAAGCAAGAGAAAAGATGGAGCTTCAGAGAAAAGGAGAGAATTCTTCAGAGAGAATTTAACATAGAAGTGTTCTTCTTTTTTCTTCCTTCAGATCATCTCCTTATATAGGAGAAGTAATCATAATGGAGGAAAGAAAAGAAGGGAGCATAAGGAATCAATATAATTCACGTGGGTCCCTCTAATAGAGGGAATCACAAAAAGAAGGGAGTAGAAGGAATCAATATAATTCACGTGGGTCCCTCTAATTGAGGGAATCACACATGCATTATAACACTTCCCCTGATTCCCTACAATAGAAGATTATGTCACATTAAAAACCTTGTTAAGAAAATCCAGTGGGAAAAACTTAACGAAGGAAAAAAGAGTACATATCTTTTACATAAATATCCTTTAATTGACTGCCTCGTTAAAACCTTGTCAGGAAAAACCCATTGGGATAAAAACCGTTACTAAGGAAAAAGAGTACAGTCTTCCCCTCAAAAGGATTTCATTATTCCTTGATGAAATGTTGTCATAAGTCTTTCAATCGACACATTCCGATTCTTTTCCGAAGTTTTGCAAACGTTGTATTTGGTAGAGACTTTGTGAATAAGCTAGATTATCACATGATCGAATTTGATGTACATTTATATCACCCTTCTTTTGTAGCTCATGTCTGAAGAAGAATTTAAGTGAAATGAGCTTTGTTCAATCTCCCTTGATGTACCTTCCTCTAAGTTGAGCAATACATGCAGCGTTATATTCATACAGAATTGTAGGAATATCTTTGATTGACGGTAATCCACATGACTTTTGAATATGCTGAATAATTGATCTCAACCAAACATATTCTCTGCTTGATTCATGTATAGCGAGAATCTCTGAGTGATTTGAAGATGTAGTTGTCATGGTTTGCTTTGTGGATTTCGTGATATAGCCGTGTCACAATATATGTAAATACATAACCTGTTTGTGATCTTCCATTATGTGGATCTCGATAAATATCCCGCATCGGCATATCCAACCAATTGCATTTTTGAATTTCTTGGATAAAATAACCCAAGATCTATACTTCCACCTGAGGTATCTAAATATGTGTTTGATCCCATCCCAATGTCTCTTAGTGGGGAGAAGAATCAGATGTATCTTGCAAAGAGATGTTAAGAGAGGATAAAATAAGAGAGAAATATGGAGAAACCTTCAGATAATTTTCAGAGAGAATTCTCTCTTTTCCTTCAATCTTCTTCCACTGGACTTAGGCATGGAACTTCAGGTCCAAGAACTTTTTCTATTGTACTTACGCATGGAGCTTCAAGTCCAAGAACTTCTTCTATTGTACTTAGGCATGGAACTTCAGGTCCAAGAACTTCTTCCATTGTACTTAGGCATGGAACTTCATGTCCAAGAACTTCTTCCCCGCTTTCTAGATGCTGAAATGGATCTTTATCAACTTCTAAAGATCGAACAACCATCGGGGTAGTCAAAAGATGAGCTTTATCCATATGAAAACGACTGAAAATCTTTTCAGCATATGTGTATTAATGAGCAAAAATTCCAGATGCTAAATGCTCCACTTGTATTCCCAAATAGAATTTTGTCTTTCCAAGATCTTTCATTTCAAATTCATCTTTTAGATAAGTAGCAGTTCTTGTGAGTTCTTCAGGAATACCTACAAAATTCAAATCATCCACATATACAATAATGATGGAAAAAAATCACTTTGTGATATCTTAATAAAAACACACGGGACATACATGATCATTTATATATCCATCTTTTATTAAATATTCACTAAGTCGATTATACCACATATGACCGTATCTATTTCAATTCATATAATGAACATTATAACTCGATTGAATATATGTGATTTTGGGCTTTTATGATTCACCATTTTCAATCCTTCAGGATTCTCATATAAATCTCACTTCAAGTGAGCCATATAGGTATCTTCATTACAACATCCATCGATGTGTTTTCAAACCTTCCATGGTTGTCATACCTATCGAAAGCAAAAAAGTGACTCCATCCATTACGTCATCGGAGAGATCAGTATCCCGATAATCAATATCGATTTTTTGTGAAAACCCTTGAGCTACAAGTTGGTCTTTATATCTCACAATTTCATTTTTCTCATTTTGCTTTCGTACAAATATCCATTTGTTTCCAACCGGGATTACACCTAGCGGTGTTTGGACTACTGGTCTAAATACTTCTCTTTTCAATAGAGATTTTGTTTTTTAACCGGGATTACACCCAGCGGTGTTTGGACTACTGGTCCAAATACTTCTCTTTTTAATAGAGATTTTGTAGCTCAGTTTGAATAGCATCTTTATATTTTGGCCAATCTTTTCTTTTCCGACATTCTTCCACGTTTTGTGGTTCAGGATCCGTGTCAGGAATCAAAGTAATATCTTATGCTATTAAGAAAGCAAATATATTGTCAATCATGACTTTGCTTCGATCTCATATTTTCTCATCATGTACATACTTTATTGAGATCTCTTGGTGTTCATCTCTTATCCCTTTACTGAGATTTTGAACCTCTTCTGGGGCTATTCCCACTCTTGAAATATGTGCTGCTTCTGGAGAGGTTTGTACCTCTTCTGGGGATATTCCTACTCTTGGAATAAGTGCTTCTTCTGGAGCAGATATTCCTTCTAGGATTCCCTTATTTGCTTTTGATTATCGTGGTACAGTGTCTCTGCACCAACTTGTCTTCCACGCTTCTGGTGTGGTTTAGATTCTTCTATTACTTTATTTGTCAATTCTTCAGGAATTGATTTTTCAATAGGTATTTCTATCTCTCACCGGAGTATTCACTTTGACGTGTATATGACTTTATCATTTTTTAGCATCATTAAATGCATCCGGCATTTGATTTGCAATATTTATAAACAAATAATTCTTTGAACTTCAATTTCATATTGTCCTTGCATAAGATCAAGTGAATTTAATTACGATGCATTTCATGATATGTCGGGAGGATTTTTTTTTTTTTTTAAACTTTCCCTCCTCCTAAAGGTGGAAATACAAATTCATCAAAAATGACAATCTACATAACATGTAGTAAAAATATATCCAGTTAAAGGCTCAAGAATCTGATAATAGAAGGTTAATCAAAACCAACATAAATACCTATTCTTCGTTGGGCTCCCATTTTAGTTCTTTGTGGAGGTGCAATTGGAACATATACCACACTTCCAAAAACTCGAAAGTGTGATATGTTGGGTGTCTATCCAAGAACTAATTGTAGAGGAGAAAATTTATAAAGAGTCGTTCGTCTTACCCGAATGATGACTTCAAAGATGAAAAAGAATCGTATGACCCCAAACCGAGGTAGACAAAGTTAGCCACTTAACATTAATGGGCGTACAATTAGTTGAAGTATCTATTAAAACTATGAAATATCAAAATGCGCTAGACAATGGGTGAATAGGTCCACAAATGTCTCCTTGAATTCTCTCTAAGAATTTTGGGACTTCTTTATAAACTTTACTTGGTGATGGTCGAACAATTAATTTTCCTCGAGAACACGCAAAGACAAGGAAATTCACTTCGCGAAAAACCTTCTTATTTTCGAGAGGATGACCAAGAGAATTTTCAATAATACGACACATCATAGAAGTACTGGATGATCGAATCTTTCATGCCAAAGCATAAAGAATTTGGGATCTATGATTTTTGGAATCATAAGAGTATGAGACTCAATTGCTTCTAATTTTCATAGTATATAATCCAAAAGAAATTTAATGAAGTTTTTCAGGATATTCTATTTTTCGTAAATAGTAGAGAATCGGCGAAAGATCTTCATTAAAGATGGTCTCGACACATGTAAAAACATAAATAAGAAATATTATTTATGAAAACACATATCACATATAAGATGAAAACTAATAATATTATACATGCAAGATGTTTAATTAAAACAAGAATTTAAACGATATCCCAAAAGATACTTTCAGAAGGTTCGGTAGTATCAACAATCTTTTCCTCATTGTTGGTCATTGGTGGATCATCAACAATATTCATTTGATGTTTAACAAAGTTTGTTTCTGACTCCATTACTTTGTTCTTTTGAGACTCACGGAATAAATTAGTCGATGCCTCTGCGTCACGATAGTATCACGCCGACCAATGCCCTTTCATCCCACACCTAAAACAAACATCCGGTTTGTTCTTTATCCGTGTTGCATTTTCTTTATTTTGCCGAGCTTCGAGGACACTTTCGCCACTTCCGTGGCTTAAATTGTCGCGGTTCTAGAATTTGTTGTTATGATGGCCTCGTTTATTCTTTCGCCCCCAAGGCTTCTTATTATATGGCCATCTATAGTCACGTTTATTCTCACTTTGGAATGACGTCTTTATTAATATCCCAAGAATGGGGTATCACCCGTTGGTCAGATTTGATAGTTTTTTCAACAACAATTCATTATTCTTTTCTCGCAACAAAGAGGATAGGCAAAAAGTCACTAAATTTTGTGAACTTACTCGCCATATATTGTTCGATGAGAATCATGTTGGTGGGATGAAAAGTTGAGAGAGTTTTTTTTTTTTTAACATTTGGGTTTCAGAAACTGGATCTCCACATAAAGCCAAAAATAGATGTTTATTCTATAAACCTTAGAACTATATTACGTAATTGTCTTTTTCTAACTCATTTGCACTAAGGTGCACTTACTGCATCAGTGCCCAAACCAAATAGTTGTCTCAAGGATTTTTAAAATAGAAAAATCTATTTTTACCAAGTTTGCCATCTATTCTCAAGTTAAAACACAATTCTATTATTTATTAAAACAATAAATAATTGCATGTATGATATAGAAAAATAAATAAATTATGATCACGACTTGATTGGTGATAAAGTGTAAATATAAATAATCTTATATTTATATTATTAGCATATTATTTTAGTAAAAAGAATATGCAATCGTTAATGTATATATATCAATTACAATATATATATATATATATATATATATATATATATATATATATATATATATATACAAAATGCAAATGGATCTTTACTTCATGAATGCAGAATCCACGTAGACATATTATTTCCATAATTTAATAAGGAATGAATATAAAGGATCATTCACCATGCACGTGTAATCCACATGTATGCATTATTCCAATGTAATAATAAATGCGAAATAATAAATGATGGAACCAGTCCCACAGATAAAGATGTATGGATATTCCGGCGAAATATATAAAAGACGAAATAGTAAAATGGAACCCGTGTCCTATTGTAAAACACATGCATGTGATATTCAAACATAATATTAAATGCGAAATAATAAAAGATTTCACCAAGACATGGGTATGCCACTTATACAAAGTATGTATATGTCGCCATCATACAAAGTTATTCCAACAATTTAATAAGCGATAAAAGTTCCCACCAAGTCTTGTAAGATTAACAAGGATAGATGGTACCATTATAAATAATGTAATTTAAATGCAATTATAAAATAAAATTATATTATTGGTGGTATAGCCCAACCAAAAGAGTATAATAATAAATTGCAAGAATTTAACTTTACCGTCCTCAAATGGTTGAAAGCTTCGTCTGATAACGTGTTATAAAACTCTAGTAAAGTATAGAAATATATTCTTATAATTGCTCTAATAATATTTAGAGAGAAGCAAGAGAAAAGATGGAGCTTCAGAGAAAAGGAGAGAATTCTTCAGAGAGAATTTAACATAGAAGTTTTCTTCTTTTTCTCTTTCTTCAGATCATCTCCTTATATAGGAGAAGTAATCATAATGGAGGAAAGAAAAGAAGGGAGCATAAGTAATCAATATAATTCACGTGGGTTCCTCTAATAGAGGAAATCACAAAAAGAAGGGAGCAGAAAGAATCAATATAATTCACGTGGGTCCCTCTAATTGAGGGAATCACACATGCATTGTAACATGTTAAACATTTTAAATGAGTCACTTAAAATTATATTATTTTTTTTGGGTCTAGAAGTCATTCTTGATAATACAAACAGGGCCTTAATCTTATTCGGCTCTATAATATGAATGGACTAAATTCGAAGTCAAGCCGAGTTACCCGACTCACATGACCCCCCATTGACGGCCTATCTCCGCGACTACGCCTATTATAACATAGCAACGTCAAACAGCTGGTATTCTACACTTTTGGTAATTCCATAGTTGTCACTCCACATCTTCTTCATGTGTGCTCAGCCAACTCCTCTTTCTCCATCTTCACCAACAACAGATCGGATTCACGTGTTTTGGCATGAGGGCATGCTTAACCATGACACAGGCACAGGCGTATTTGACACAGGATTCGACCCTGGTTTTCTTGACATACTGGAAAAGCACCCCGAAAATTCAGACAGAATCAAGAACATGGTCTCCATTTTAAAAAGGGGTCCAATTTCACCCTTCATTTCTTGGCATTCTGGAAGGCCAGCTCTAATTTCTGAATTGCAAACTTTTCACACTCAAGGTTAAAACTTTATCTTCTGGTTCTGTCAGTTATTGTTATTTGTTAATTATAAGCAATATATATACTAAAAAAAAACTGTTGGGGTCTGTCAATTTTTTCTTGTTGAAGTGAATATTTTATTGAATTACCTTGTACCCATTTAATGGAAGGCACAGAATTTGATGATGCACACTTTTAAAAGTGTTATCCTATTTGCTTAGTGTTGATTTTCAAAAATGATAACGGGACCCGGTTTTGCTGACAGAGGTAGTGACCGGACAATTGTTTTTTAATGACTCCCAAATAATTTATAAGATTTATTGGAATCGGATATTTTACAGAATCCAATGATTTGGATACATGTAAATTTGGGTTGTACGGACCTTATAATCCTATTTTTTACATGTATCTAAATGACACTCAATTCTGAAACCAATAAATCTTATAAATTATTTGGGAGCCATAAAAAAAAAATTGCCTTGGTTGATTTTAGGCATACCCAGATGATGACAAGTTGAATTAGCAATTATAAATGCTGAAATAAGTTTTTGGCTCAGTCTGCAAGTATTCACATTAAAAAAAAGGACTGTATTTGGAGATGCATGCTTTTGAAAATTGCTGGGTTATTGTTCTTTGCATTTGACCGGCAGTGGGGATGATTAATCTGGTGGATAATTTAATTATGAGCAACTGAAATAGTTTTGTGTATGGATTCATTGTTTGAAAATCCTTATCCATAAAATGTCGTAATTTGATTGTGCATGTGGAATTTTTTTATAGTTATTATGCTGGTATTAGTAGAATGAAGAAAAGAAGATAAAAAGATTAGGTTTTGAATCTACGACAATAATTTAGCATGGCTCCATCTACACTGATATCTTTTTCAAATTAAAAAAAGTTGTCTTTATTAGAAGAAGATATATTGTATATACGTCAAACTTAAAAAAATATTGCTAGCCCATGTGGAGTGAATCTTGATTCAGTACTAAATCATTACTTATGTTTATGAAATTTAAAGGAGAGGCTGATAGTGACTTATCTGTGATGATTCCCCAGAGTATATAAATGAACTAACTGAAGCAGATAGAATTGGGGGGAAAATGATTTGTTCTGGGACGATCTTGAATCCTGGATCTTGGCATGCTTCACTTCTAGCTGCCGGTACTACGCTGTCAGCAATGAAGCATATCCTTGATGGCTCTGGCAAACTTGCCTATGCATTGGTTAGGCCACCTGGTCATCATGCCCAGCCTACTCAAGCTGATGGATATTGCTTCCTTAATAACGCAGGTCTTGCTGTTCAGTTAGCTTTGGATTCTGGTTGTAAAAAAGTGGTAGTCATTGATATTGATGTTCACTATGGAAACGGAACTGCGGAGGGGTTTTATGGTTCAAATAAAGTTCTTACTGTTTCTCTTCATATGAATCATGGTTCATGGGGCCCTTCTCATCCGCAGAGTGGAGCTGTAGATAAGGTTGGCAAAGGGGAAGGGTTTGGTTACAATATGAATATACCTCTACCAAATGGAACCGGTGACAGGGGATATAAATATGCCATGACAGAGCTGATTGTTCCTGCCGTTCAGAAGTTTGAGCCTGATATGATGGTTTTGGTTGTTGGCCAAGATTCATGTGCTGTAAGTAGTTGTCTTTCTTTCTTGAATATTAGTACTTACTTTGAGATAAAAATTGAAGAAGTATATTTATAAGTGAGGTTCATTTCGTGCAATCAAATTAAAGACTAGGAAGACTGAGGCACAAACATAAACTATTGCCATATAAAGAAACTAAAGCACTCATTTAGAGTAGCGTATACTCAAAAGAAAGATAGGTAGTTTCACAATAATAAATATAAGAAAACGGGCAACTAGACAATTTTGCTGATTCCATAGTCAGAATTGACAACTTTTATTGGTGAAAACTGAAAAGTATAAAGAGATTTGAGTGTTATTTTCCCTTTTGTATTATGTTATTATTGTATAACCTTCTTTTCTATAGTGAATATAGTTCAGAGTCGGGAAGGGTGAGATACCTCTCAAGCCATTGGAAGAGAAAAAACTATTTAGTTATGCTAAAAGGAGATGGTCAAGTTGGGTACCTGCATAGAATATTGTATTCAACTAGGTTTCTTACTTCTAAATTTCGTTTTCAGAAGCAAAATCACTCGATCAGGTGGATAGCCTAAAGGAAAAGGCTCGCCCACCATTGAACAGTGGCCTGGGGTTGAGTATTATTGGAAGGTTCTTGGCTTCTGTCCTCGCTTTTAGGAGTTGTATCAGGATGTGATTAATTAGATGTACTCTGAAAAGTAAATTGTACAAACTTAAAATCACTACCAATTGGTTAGGCCTAGGCGTAACAAATTCATGTCTTTTTCTTTTAATTAAAGTTAATAGCTGAATTGGGAAAACATAGAGGTGAGAGAGGAAAAGAAGAAGATGGAGATGAAGAACAATAGAAGTGCAGGCTGTACTCCAGCAGAAATAAAGAATTATACCAACTTCGTTCTGTCTTTTTTTGGACGCATTTTAAGACATGCAAAAACATATTGATACGGTTTCATTAATGTGCGCCTATTGTGAATAGTCCATTTCTGTTCAATCTATGTTCATATTGGTTAAGGTGGATTTTTTTTGGCTAAGGTGGATATGTTAAAACATACAATTGAATGAATTTTGTTTTGTTTTGGTTCTAAAGTTGGGTACCAAGTATAGTTTGTTGATTTTTTTTCTTTTTCTTTTTTTTTGTTTAATTTTTTTTAAATGGCGGTGGTGGTGGATGTGCATGATGGATGTGTAGGTGGTGGTGTTAGCTCCATAAGGAAAAAGAAAAGCTTAGGCTAGCAAAGTATCTGATACTGAAATCTTATATTCAGATTATGACTAGGAGTTCCCTTAAAATTTTAAGACTCTTATACCCTGGATCACCAGAAATTAGATATTGAGATTCAAAAGTTTCTTTGGAATCGAACTAATATAAACAAAATTCGCCATTTGTTGCAATTTTGGAGACTACTTCCCTAATTTTTTTTTAAAAAAAAGAAGAAGAAAAGGGGTCCCTATTATTAACTATTTCTTCAAAAGACTTGTAATAATTTAATTTCAAAATCAAGGTTGAAATCTCCTTGGTAGGGGTTCCATTTTTTCATTGATAGATTCTTCTTGTCTTCTGTACTTTTCTAGTTATTTCAGTTGCTCTCCTTTTATACAAATAATAACAAACCTTAGCTTGTGATGTCAAACCTCAAAATCTATCCAAGTATCCTTCTTCTGATGATTTCATTTAGCTGTTGACTGCTGAAAATCTCTCTGATTAGAAATTTGATAATTTCGTTATTTCTTATAAGTGAAAATTAGAGTTTCTGAAAAAATGTATCTGTGTTTCAGTTTGATCCAAATGGAAGGCAATGCTTGACAATGGAGGGTTACAGAGAGATTGGGCAGATAATTCGTAGCCTGGCTGATAAGCACAGTGATGGATGCCTGCTGATTGTCCAGGAAGGTGGATATCATGTTACGTATTCATCCTACTGTCTGCATGCAACCCTTGAAGGTGTGCTCAATCTTCCGCATCCTCTTTTATCTGACCCTATTGCTTATTACCCTGAAGACGAATCATTCTCGGTTCAAGTAATTAATTCCATCAAGCAGTACCAGAAAGATGTCCCATTGCTAGAAGGGATTTAATCAGAAGTTATTTTTCTCTGTAGCTCACATTGAGTTGTTGATATTTGTCTTCTAGATGTATTACATTCCATTGCAAATGATATAATAACTTGTAGTAGAGGGGGATTTCCCATTCACAGATACTATGGGGGAAAAGTTTTGTCTCCCTTTGATTCTGAGAATGAAAATACAAGTAGTAACATATAGATTGATTTTTTATTCTGATTTTTGAGGTGTATTCTCAATATTCTAAGCTTAATAATTTAAAGTCGTCGTGTTGGAATGGGTTGATTTTGATTTGGTTGACGTAAATGCAAGTGGAATTTCTTGTGAATGCCAATCTGTAGGTCAGTGGGCAGTATTCTTCCTATCTTAATGAGTTTGATTTCATATTGAACTGCTGGAGTCTAAAAACACCCTCTGAAGAACATTAAGAGCTGCATTGCTTGGCAAGGCATAGGGGCAAAAAAAAGGGGAGTGGTTAATGAATTTCACTGTAGTTCACTTCTTGTCTAATATAATGCTGACATGCGGGCGAAGAGATTATCCTCATGCCTGTGTGTCAGAGTGAGTGAACTTAACATGAAGTTCAGTTGTTCGTGTCAGAGTGAGTGAACTTAACATGATCCATTCATCCTTTTACCACTGACATGATAATTATGGACATTGCTTTTAAAGAGTGGTGGGGATATAAATAAACGGAGCAGCAATTGGTTCAAATTAAATGTACTGAATTATCACTAAAATATAGGAGAAAATATTTCGCACACATATTAATGGGTTCTTGTTAATTGATGTCTTCACCTATAACTATATATGCTGGCATCAACCATCACTATGCCACGTTGGCCTTTTTTATAAAAAAAACTTAGAATCTAATCTGCATGCTGCTGAAAGGAAATGATTAGCATGGAGTTAATTTTTGTCAATTGATCAATAAAGTCTCGATACGCAAGTCGGAAGGTGATATATCCTTTTAAATGTAAATACTTTATTAGTCAATTGACCAACTTATAATAAAGATAACTTCATAATTAGTAACCGAATCCCTGCTAAAACGATCTACTAATTTTTTAATTTTATTCTTTTCTTCATAAAATACAAAAAGAGGGACAGAAACCAAGCCCACTCCACACAATAAAGTCATTCCAACTGGGTTTACTTAACTATATCTAGTTACTTACTTGAGTTATATAAGTTGAATGTATAATAAAGATTTGTGTTATTATATAATAAAGAGAAATAAAATAATTTCTTTTGACTCCTTTTTTAATTCTTAAGGCCCATACGTCTCTTTTTCTCATTTCTAAGTTCTTCTCTCTCCAATCTAGCAATCTCCATTCCCTAAATAAGGAGATGCAATTTGTATTATTTTCATTTTAATACCCTCAACTTCTTATAATTATATTGTCACCCTTGCATAAGTATAATAGTTTTGTCACTATATCCCTAGAGGTGACAAATAGGTTTATTAGATGGGTAGTGGATAAAATTTAATGGATAATGAGTTGGGATAATTTAAACCCAAATATATAGGTAGTGCACTAATACAAACCGTAAAAGCTATTATTAAGGCCATTCTTATTTATTTAATTAGTTGTAATTCTATAGAGGAATACTACTTGTATTGGGCATGGCATGAGCATTGAATATTAAAATAAATAAATAAAGCTGATTACAAACTTCCAAACCAAATTTAAAGAATTGGCGTCGGCTAGAGACTCAGTCATATCATAGACAGGGGTGTAGGGTGTAGGGGGTAGGGGATAGGGGGTAAGGGGGGATGGGGGACCATTTGTTGCAATAAGAGGTCTCATCATTTTCCTTCTTGTCTACCTACGCCTACAACCACAAAAAAACAACAAATGACAGTTTAAGAGTTTAGAGGTCGTCGTCGTCGTCTATCATTTAATTTCCAAATGTTTTACATTAATATTGTTATAATAATACTACGGTAAAATTGTTATATAAAAATAATAATAATCTGAAATAAATACATAAACATAATAATCCAGTATCTCAAATATATAGGAAAAAATATATTTACATAATTGTGTATTATACAGTAAATTATGACGATAAGCTTTCATCCAATCATATAATATTTCGAATCTACGATTTACCGTTATAAATTCAAAAATTTATCGTCATAACCCTATATATAGCCCATATATATATATATGGTCCGAATCTTAAACTCACCCCTTATCCAACTCACTGAAAGTTTATCTCCCTTTTAGCGATGATGACGACGGTTAGATTAAATACAATCGTCGCCTATACTTTTAGCGACGCTATATATATTTTCGTCTCTAAATGTATGAGACGACGGTTGTATTTAATCGAAACCGTCAATCCGTCATAAAAAAGTGAATTCGGATGAATTTAATAAGGGATGAGCTTTAAGATTCGAGATATATATATATATATATATATATATATATATATATATATATATATATATATATATATATATATATATAAAAAACCTCTTTAAATTAATTATTCCATGTATTTTTGGCAAGTGAAACAAATTATGCAAATGCTTGAGTGGGGGTGGGGCTCCCTTCATACAAATTCTCGTGACATTATTTAATGAAAAAACAGTTCAATCTTAAAATGCGCCGATCAAACTGGTATTGGATTGAAGAATGGGTCCCATATAATATAATTATAATTATAAATGCTCTCCAAACCATTTCCTATCTTTTTCCTTAATAATATTACATCAGTTTTAAAATTAAAAATACAATTTAATTTTTAAAATTAAAAGTACGATATATTAAATTTTAAAATTAGTATGATTTATAAAATTTTAAAATAAAATAAATTTTATAATTAATAGTTTTTGATATATACTATACATTTATAATAATTATATCAACTAAATTTACATCAATTTTAAAATTTAATATGCAGTCATTTGACCGTAAAAATTAAATTATATCTTTAATTTTAAAACGGATGAAATAATATTCAAACCAAAAATAAATTGATAACATTAATTAATATATTTTATTGAGGTAAAAAAATTACCGCTTCTTAGAATTGTATCACATTTTTCTTCTCGGTAAGTTAAAACATTCATATTTTATACCACATGGTATTTGACTCAGTGATATGATTTGCCTTATGGTATTTGTAAAATTTATTAATATATGAGATTAGTATAGATTATACTCCCTCCGTCTCATAATAAAAGTCTTTATTATTATTTTGGGTAGTCTCATGTTAAATGTCTATTTTTTTTAATAACTAAACTTTTACATATTTTTTTTTATTATGCTCGTAGCATTAACTATCTCATACTTTTTTTTATTCTAATTCTCTCTCCATATTTAATAAATATGGAGAGAGAATATTTTAAATTGAATAGCTAGAAAGTCGCTCTCTCACCTATATTTAATATAATTAATGACATTATTATGGTTAACTTTATTATTATTTTTTTATTTTTAATATGCGTGAAAAGTATATCAAAACTTATGTCGGGACGGAGGGAGTAAATAATATGTGCAAATATAACTAGATTACGTAAAACTAAAAGCCAAAGTGACAGTTTCAAGACAATAATTAAAAAAATAAAATATTTTCGTAAGTAAACCTTAATGAAAAAGAAGAAACAAACTAACCAATAAAAATTTTCAAACAAACAAAAGAAAAACATATTTTACATAAATAAAAAATTAAATTCATACTTTTTAAGTCTAACTAATTTAGGGTAAGAGAAGAATAAAGGTATATTTTTTAAAAAAAATAAATTATTCTTGAGACGTAATATATAATCTCATAATTAAATAAATGAGATACATGGCTAAGGGGTAATTTAGTCATTGAAAATGAAATTCATTTAGGAAACAGAAAAAGCCAAAATAGTTCCAACATTTAATATTTACCCAAAAAAATACTACAAACACAGACGGTCGTATACTCGTATGTATACGTAGTAATGGACACTGTACTCTTTAATGCGCAATGAGAACCCGAGGTTAAAGAAAAACGAGTAAATTATGCACAATTTTCTCTTTCTGAATTCCCTCATTCTTTTCTTTCGTTTCGGGTCTTCAACATTCTACTTCAGAATCACCAAATTCAGAGTCATTTTGGGTGTTGAAAGAAAATTTCTTCTACTCTGAGGTTCGTTTGTTCAATTTTAAGGTCCTAATTCTTTTTTTTTTTTTTATCACATTTTCTTGATTTTGATCCTCTGGGTTTTGTGTTAAATGCAAGAAATGGTCTTGTGACGTGTAATCTTGCACCTTGATACTTCTGAATTAAGACATGGGTGGTGATCAGATACAGCTTTACATTATAATACCATTATTGTTGTGCCTCATTTCAGTTGCTTATAGTGTCACAGACCCTGGTGATTTTGAAATTCTGAATGATTTCAGAAAAGGGTTAGAAAATCCTGAGCTTCTGAAATGGCCAGACAAGGGAAATGACCCTTGTGGCCCTCCTTCATGGCCTCATGTGTTCTGTGCTGGTGGTAGAGTCACACAAATTCAGGCAAAATATATGGGTCTGAAGGGACCTTTGCCTCAGAGCTTCAACCAGCTCGAGAAACTCCAAAATTTGGGCCTTCAGAACAACAAACTTAATGGAAAGTTACCCAGTTTTAGTGGATTATCAGAATTGCAATATGCTTTCGTGGATTTCAATGAATTTGATACCATTCCCTCAGATTTCTTTCACGGGCTCAGTAGTGTAAGAGTCCTTGCTTTAGACAGTAATCCGTTTAATGCGAGTGCTGGATGGTCTATACCTGATGAGTTGCAGGAGTCAGCTCAATTGACTAATTTTTCTTGTTCTGGTTGCAATGTGGTTGGGCCTTTGCCAGATTTTTTTGGGAAATTGCCATCCCTCACATTACTGAGACTTTCTTCTAACAGATTATCTGGTAAAATACCAACGAGCTTTTATGAGTCCATGTTGCAGGTTTTGTGGTTGAATAATCAAGCTGGAGGGGGAATGACTGGCCCAATTGATGTAATTGGGTCCATGGTAGGACTGACTGAGGTATGGCTTCATGGTAATCAGTTTACTGGGACTATTCCTGATAGTATTGGAGCTTTGACTTCTTTGCGAGAACTTAACCTTAATGGAAACAAACTTGTTGGTTTGATTCCACAAGGTTTGGCCAGTTTGAATCTGCAGAAATTGGATTTGAACAACAATATGCTGTTGGGTCCAATCCCAAAGTTTAAAGCCGCCAAGGTAACCTATTCTTCAAATTCATTCTGTCTACCTGATCCTGGAGAGCCATGCTCTCCTGATGTCAATTCATTTTTAGATTTCCTTAGTGCTGTTAATTTTCCGACAAATCTTGCTTCTCAATGGACTGGTAATGATCCTTGTAAAGAACAATGGTTGGGAATTACATGCAACCCAAGTTCCCAGGTTTCTAATATAAATTTGCAGAGGCTCAAGCTTAATGGTACATTAAGTCCTTCACTTGCAAACCTAGAGTCACTGCTTGAAATTCACCTTGGAGGAAACAGTCTAAGTGGTCTAGTTCCCATGAATTTAACTCGACTGAAATCATTGCGATTGTTGGATTTAAGTAGAAACAATTTTGTACCTCCATTACCAAAATTTCGTGATGATGTGAAGATCATCACAGATGGTAATCCTCAATTGGCTGCTAACCAGACTGAACCTCCATCACCAATTACTGCCCCATTGGCCCCCTCACCGATCACCGGTCCAACGCTGAGTCCAGTATCACCATCAAATGATTCATCAGCAGGTGGTGGTGAATCACCATTACCAAACAGCCCGCCTTCCCCATCCAAAGGTTGGAGTTCCAATCCACCTAATTCCTCCAAACAGCACTCTGAACTGAATAAAGTCAAAAGTATGAAGCCAGTTATTATTGCCACAGCTGCATCTTCTGTGAGTCTGGTTGTTCTCGTGGTTCTTTTGTCTTCATGCTTCAGGTATCGGAAAGACACTAAGAAGGCTCCCGGTGCCTTTGTGGTCCACCCTAGCAATCCATCTGACCCAAAGAACATGGTTAAGATTACAATATCGGATGATATGAATGGAGCCATTCAAACTGGGACTGGGTCTGAAATTAGGGCAAGTGGTGGAGTACAAAACACTCATGTGATTGAGGATGGGAACATGGTCATTTCGGTTCAGGTTCTACGCAAGGTAACTGATAATTTTGCGCCAGAAAATGAACTTGGTCGTGGAGGTTTCGGAGCTGTATACAAGGGAGAACTAGAAGATGGAACCAAATTAGCAGTCAAGAGAATGGAATCTGGGGTGATTAGTAACAAAGCACTGGATGAATTTCAGGCTGAAATTGCTGTTCTTTCTAAGGTCCGTCACCGACATTTAGTATCGCTCCTGGGGTACTCTGTTGAAGGCAATGAGAGGCTTTTGGTTTATGAATATATGCCTCAAGGGGCTCTAAGTATGCATCTTTTTCGCTGGAAGAACCTGAACTTAGAGCCTCTATCTTGGGCAAGAAGGCTTATTGTTGCTTTAGATGTTGCTAGGGGGATGGAGTATCTCCATAATTTGGCACATCAGAGCTTCATACACCGAGATCTTAAATCATCAAATATTCTTCTAGGTGATGATTTTAGAGCGAAAGTTTCTGATTTTGGGTTAGTGAAACTGGCTCCTGATAGAGAGAGGTCTGTTGCAACTAGGCTTGCTGGGACATTTGGATACCTTGCACCTGAATATGCTGGTAAGAAAATCATAGAATCTTAATAACTATGTATATGGTTATGTTTCAAATTGCAGTTCTATTTTGAGCATAGTACCATAATTTTCAATTACAGATGTATGATTGTACTCATTGTTGGAAAAACTTACTCAATTTCTACTGCAGCTTATTTGTCCTAAACCTTTGCGACATTTTCTAACTTATTTTGCATCCTTGACACATTTGAATAGCATACTTATATGTCGTTCCACAACTAGAGAAAAGTTGCATCAAGAGGACTATTTAATCTTAAGTATAGTTTATGATAAAGTAACATATTGTTTGTAACCTTAGTTTGAAGTATGAGCTTTTTGGATTTACATTCATAGAAAACTGGTCACTGAATACACAATAGTACACATTTTGCTAAAATAAAATGATGTATTCTTGGGGCCAAACTTATCTATAAAAGAAATGGTGTATTTTAATATTCTGCAAAGCCTAAACCTTCAGAACGTGCTTCTCTTCAATAACACCCTTATTATCCGATTGCGTTCTGTTTAATTATTTCTTTTGATGCCTATGTATCTTACCAAATACAAATTTCTGTGATTTTCAGTGACGGGAAAAATCACTACTAAAGCCGATGTCTTTAGCTTTGGAGTTGTGTTGATGGAACTTTTGACTGGATTAATGGCACTTGACGAACACCGTTCTGAAGAAAGCAGGTATTTGGCTGAGTGGTTTTGGCAGATAAAATCGGACAGGGAGAAACTAATTGCTGCGGTTGACCCTACTTTTGATTCAAAGGAAGAAATTTTTGAAAGCATTTCCACTATAGCTGAACTAGCTGGGCATTGCACTGCAAGGGATCCAAACCATCGGCCTGATATGGGACATGCAGTGAATGTGCTGGCTCAACTGGTTGAGAAGTGGAAACCTTTTGATAAACGAACAGAAGACTATTCTGGCATAGATTACAATCTACCCCTCTCCCAGATGTTGAAGGGCTGGCAGGAATCAGAAACCAAGAATTTCAGTGGAACTAATCTCCAGGATAGCACAGGAAGTATTCCAGCGAGGCCGGCTGGATTTGCAGATTCCTTTACTTCTTCTGATGCCCGATAGTAACAGTTATATCATGGCTGACATCCATTGTTGAGTTTCCTTTTTTTCTTTTTCTTTTAAAATAATATTTTTGTGCTGTGTTCATGAATTGGTAACTCTGCCTTGTGCTTCAAGCATAAATTACAGTGTCCAATCAATACATATTGATATACAGGATTATAGAGTTTGATGAATCTTTCAACTTGAAGCTGTGAGTGTGGTTGGATGTGGTCGTGTAGATATATATAGTGAAAATTGTTACCAAATTTTCAATTTCTTATTAATATGATATTTCGGGTAATACTTACTTTTGGTCTTCTTTTTTTTCTTTTTTGGCAAAATGAAATTTATGTATGATCAGTTGGTGCATTTATTTATTATTTATTTGTGGAGTTTAGTATTGTTACATGATCAACCTTGGTGCCTCTATTTTCTAAAAAACGAGAACAAGGTATATCACATATCACCACGCCCCACGATACATTGGTGTATTTATGTTATCAGTATTTGTAGCGGTAGCGTTTATTATGTTTGGAGGTTCAAACACAGTACAAATATTATATATATATATATATATATATATATATATATATATATATATATATATATATATCATGTTTTATTTAAACTGAGAGTATTATGCCAATCGGCAACTATTTTTATTGGTATTCCCTTTTATAATTTACTTGTAGAACCTCTATAAATTAATATTGTTGGGACCGTAAAATTTTATTAATTTAGAGAGTTATTATTTAATCGATAAATTAATAATTTATTAATTTAAAGAGTGTTTTCTATTCGGTAAATATAAATTTAATTACATTAAAATTATTGCATTTTATTGATATTTATATCATACTTTTTTTGATGCAATGTATCATACTTATTAAATTAATTGTTCTTTACATAAGTATACAACAAATAGAAAGTAATTACAAAAAAAATGCATCAACTAAATAATTACAAAAAGAGTGTAATTAGGACCCATATTACAAAAATAGTACAATTCACATTAATAAGGAAACCTAAAATTAAGGACAAATAACTGCCATAATTAATAATTCAAATTCAAATATTTGGATCTAACAACAAAAACAAATTCAAATTCAAAATAATAATTCAAATTTAAATATTCAAATTCAAATCTTCATCTCCCTCACATACACTTTGAAATAATAGTCATAGCCACACTTCACATACTCCGCCATTGCCACGCCATGGCGAATCTCCGTTGTCCAAAACGCCAATGAGAATAAGAAGAAGATTCTACTACAAAAGTTTAAAATAAATAGATGTAACTTTTAATGTTCTGAAATTTTTTTTATAACTATTTTGTTACTCATAAATAATAAAATGGTTACCTTTGTATGAATGGTTGGCTACCAACTGCATCACATTCAAACGAAATTGGTAACTTAATAAAATTAAATTAGTTACCTTGGTCTGAAGGTTTGGCTACCAACTGCACTATGAACAAATTGCAGGTGTGGATGTGAATTAGTTACTTTTGTATGAAGGTTTTGTTACCTTGGTACGAAGGTTTGCTTACCTTGATCTAAAGGTTTGGTAACAAAAAATTTAAAGTGTGGAGGTTGATTGGTTACTTTGATATGACAGTTTGGTTACCTTAGTATGAAGGTTTGGTTACCATCATCTAGTATTCATATCCACCTCCACCACCGCCTCAATCTTCATACCCACCTCCATTTTGATCCTTCATTTTGAGAAGCTACTTTGGATATACACTGGTTGGTTGACTCATAAATATATATATATATATATATATATATATATATATATATATATATATATAGAATGAGATTCAAATGAGAGAGAAATTCATTTGTGGACTGAGTTTATGGAACAACATGCCCAATCCCTCCGGGAAGAATTATACATACATTCTTCAAGTGAAGGATCAAATTGGAAGCTTTTATTAATTCCCTTCCTTGCATTCCACAAAGTCGCCAAAGGTTTCTTGAGGCATCGTAATTCTTAGACGCCTTAGAATTCCCGTCCCATTTGATGATCCCGCTGGCGATTATACGGTCTTGATTAGAGATTGGTACAAGAAAAATCACACCACAATTATCCTTTCCTTCCCATTCCGCATGGACACTGTTATTTTGTTACAAAAGAAATCAAAGTTTAGCAACTTCCTATCCCGCATGGATCGTAGTTTAGGAATATCATTTTCTTTAGTGGGCCTGGTCTGCCCATGTTAATTCACACATGAAATACCCTTTAATCTATTATATATAGAAAGAATACGTTGAATGAAGAAGAAGGGTGATGACTAATTGCAGTTGTTATAAATGAGCGGAGAGAGAAGAAGCCATGGGTATAACTAATCCCTAAATTAAGGAATTCTAATTGAATACTAATTCTCTAAATTAAGGAATCCTAATTGTACTAATATTGTAAATAAATATGAAAGTGTATTAGTCGTGTAAAGATTTTATGAGTGCACTATTGTTGTAATTATTTTTAAAAATGTAATAGAATATGTAATTCTCCCTTAAATTAATATATCATACTTGTGAGGATGATACAATACATTTGGATCCAATAACGCGAAAGGGAGCATTCATAGCATCAACAACTTTTCACAAGTTTTTATTACAATTCGAGAATGCAATACCTGAACTTTTGGACGCAATGAGAAAAATTAAGGATGAAATTCAATTAGATTTGAATTTCAAGACAAAACAAATGAGAATAAAATTATATTTATAAAAGATTACCCTAGATATATTTATAATTTAAAAGAATTATTAATTTATGACTTTGATAGGACCATATATTTATATAAGGGTCTTTTTAAAAATTATTAATTTATCCCATTAGCCCATGTCGTGATCGGAAAAAAATATTATTTTAGAGAGATTATTAATTTATCGAGTATTAATTTATAGAAGTTCTACTATAAATTATAATGCTACGGACACAAACTATTTTACAAACTGCTAATGTGACATACTCATATTGATTAATAAATTGCTTCAATGTTGTCTTTGACCCCACATAAAAAGTTAAGATAAAGTATATTACGTCAATAATTTATAAAATATTTATAGAATAATTTATGTCTTTAGATTATTGGCAGGTTTTTAGAACTTTTTAAGTAGAGAATGCAGATATGAATCTGTACATGCGTTTTCTCCCGCTTGTAGTCTCACCTGTATTTTGAACAATGAGCTTTCCCGCATCCACAGCAACAATAACCATCTTACCGCACCAAAACCAAAACCAACTCACTTTCCATTACCCATCACTCAAAAACAATCAAAATTCAAATCACCATTTCACTATCAAACAAACCAACAACAAACCATATCCGATCGACCCCACCGTCTCATGGACCTCATCAATAGCTCGGCACTGCCGAGCCGGCCGTTTGTCAGAGGCTGCTGCCGAGTTCACCTGCATGAGAAACGCCGGTGTCGAGCCTAACGAGATCACATTCGTGACGCTTCTCTCTGCTTGTGCTTGTTTTCCTTCACAAGCCCTTCATTTTGGGACATCTATTCATGCTTTTGTTCGGAAATTGGGTTTTGATACCAATAATGTGAAGGTGGGCACGGCTGTTACCAATATGTACTCTAAATGCGGTCGAGTGGATCTTGCTAGGTTGAGTTTTAATGAAATGGGTGTGAAGAATAAGGTTTCTTGGAATACTATGATTGATGGGTACATGAGGAATGGTGAATTTGAGGAAGCGATTCAGGTGTTTGATGAAATGCCCAACAGAGATGCGATTTCGTATACTGCTTTGATTGATGGGTTTGTTAAGAAAGGTCACTTTGAGCATGCTTTGGAGTGGTTTCAAGAAATGCAGCTCTCTGGGGTGGAATCTGATTATGTGACAATTAGCTCTGTGCTCTCTGCTTGTGCCAATTTGGGAACTCTTGGATTAGGTTTATGGATAAACCGATTTGTGCTTAAGCAGAATTTCAATGAAAATATTCGGACAAATAATTCATTGATAGATATGTATTCAAGATGTGGATGTATTGAGTTTGCTCGTCAGATTTTTAAGAGCATGCCTAAACGAAGTTTGGTTACATGGAACTCCATCATTGTGGGTTTTGCTCTTAATGGTAATCCGGAGGAGGCTCTTGAATATTTCAATTTGATGCAGAAGGATGGGTTTGAGCCAGATGGAGTGAGTTTCACTGGGGCTCTTTCGGCTTGTAGCCACACTGGTTTAGTTGATGAAGGGCTCAAGTTGTTTGATGTAATGAAAAAAGTTTATAGGATTTCTCCTCGAATTGAGCACTATGGGTGCATTGTAGATCTCTATAGTCGTGCGGGGAGGCTAAAGGAGGCTTTGGATGTAATAGAAAGGATGCCCATGAAACCAAATGAAATTTTGTTGGGGTCGTTACTGTCTGCATGTAGGACCCAAGGAGATATTACCTTGGCTGAAAGATTAATAAATTATCTTTCGGAGTTGGGTTCAAGGACCGATTCAAATTACGTGCTTGTATCAAATATATATGCTGCGGTTGGAAGTTGGCACAACGCAAGCAGTGTGAGGAGGAAAATGAAGGCTCGGGGGATAAAGAAGAAACTGGGAGTCAGTTCAATTGAAATAGATTGTATCATCCATGATTTTGTGGCGGGTGACAAATCACATGTGGATGCCGAGTGTATGTATAAAATGCTTGAGCATCTGTCTTTTGAGCTAAGGATGTTTGGGTACGTTTCTGAAACTAATGTAAAAGAACAATATGAACATGATTAGATATTCCTCAAGACCTGTCACCAAGTTGCAGAATTCAGTTTGTTGTACAAAGTGAGATTCTTTTATGGAATGCAGACATGTATTGTATCGTACATAACCACAATTAAATGTAGAGTTGAATGATTTTTTATTTTATTTTATTTTCTTAAATAAGAAACAATATTAGAGAAAAATATATTGGAATTTACATCTTCCTATATCCATCAGCAGAAGAATACAGATGCACAAGGCGGAAAGGATACAAATTAACTAATGGGAAATGTTTTCTTCTCCCAGATGAGATTTATAATACATCAATTCTATAAACAGCCCCGACCTACATATAGAAAGTTATTTTTTAAATCTCCAATGTTAAAATTATCAAAATCAATGGACTGCAGATAAACATCAATCGAACCAAATGTACTACAGAAGCAGAAGGACCACCATAACACTATATGAAACAATGCTGCTTACCAAAGCGACCCACTGTCAATCTTCTATAATCTAAATTGTTCATGGGGCCTCTACTAGGCACCGTAGAGGCTAAGAGAGGAACTCAATTCCACAAAACTAGAAAGATATCAAAGAATAGGCAGATGGCGGCGACAGCAGAATGCACCAAAGTCGAGCATCAGCAGCTTGATATCAGTGCATAAGATGGCCACATCAGAGTACTGCATTTTACACTTTACCTCCTTCCATAGAACTTCTCTCCAACCCTCTCAGCTACTTCAACCCTCCCATGCATCTTACAAGCTCCCAACAATGCATTCCACAAAGCCTTATCTGGCTCCACATCCATCTCCTCAAGCAATCTCTCAGCTTCATCCACTCTCCCCGCCCTCCCCAGCATATCTACCATACAAGTATAACGCTGCAGTCCTGGTCTCAACCCAAACTCCCTTCCCATCGTCTCAAAACACTCCCATCCTTTATCTGTAAACCCACAATGACTACACGCGGTCAAAACTGTCGTAAAAGTAGCTCCATCAGGCACCACTCCACTATCCACCATCCTTTCAAACAACAAAAACACCTCACAAAAATCACCATGCATCCCATACCCCACCATCATCGCCGACCACGTAATCGAATTCCTCTCCGGCATTCCATCAAACACCCTCCTCGCACAACCCAAATCCCCACATTTGGAGTACATCGTAATCAAAGAATTCAAATTCGCTAAATCCAAACCAAACCCATGTCCCAAAACAGTCCCATGAACAATCCTGCCCAGCCGAAGGGACGATAACCCTGCACAAGATTTAAGAACGGCCGGCAAAGTTTGGCGGTGAATGGGTTTGCGGGCAATGAGCATTTGGTCGAAAATGGAGAGAGATTGAGAGAATTGATTTACGGAACAAAACCCCCTGATGAGAGAATTGTGAAGGAAAGTGCATTGGCGATTTGCGCGGGAGAAGATGAAGGTGGCTTCGAGCATTTGGGCGCAGGCAGAGTAGGAGAAGACGAGTTTTGTTCGGACTAAATCATTGTGCCAAACTCCAGCGGTTATGATTTGGGAGTGAACTTGCTTCAGTTTTTGTAAGTTCTTGGTTGATGAACAGACGTCTAGGAACTTAGCGAAGATGGGTATGATTTCTATAGGGCTGGCCATTACTGCAGTAATAAAAGATAGGGTGAAGATCTTTACGTTGGTTAACAAGTGTTGTGTCTTCTCTCTTCTGTTTTGTTGTTTTAAAAAATCAAACCCATGAACGGTCGCTAATGTGCGATCGCTGATCAGTTTTTAAAATCCCTCACCAAATTCGCACTAGATAGAAGAAAAGGAAGGAGGGAAAGGGAGGCAGTTGCGCGAGGGAGGAAAAAGGGAGAAGGAGAAAGAGTGTGTGAGAGTCGCCGCCTCAGCCGCGCTCCGCCGCCGCCCTTCCTTTGGTCCTCCAAACAGTAGCAGAAAACCCCAAAATTCAATTTTGATCTTGTTTTACTCTTTATTTTCATGGTATTTCTTAAATTTTAGAACAAAATTTAACTTACCTGATGACTGTTTTTGTTTGTAGAGCATCAATTTTAGTCATTAAATTTGAAATTCGCATGCATTTGAGAGTACATGAATTTCGTGAGGTTTCTTCCAGTGGTTCAGATCTAGAACCAAACAAATCTAAGAAAAGTCTCATCTGCAAAAAACTAAGGGTACTCACACCATGAATGCCCTCATGGCTATATATGTGTCAACTCGATCTAATTCAAGTTATCACAATTTTTTTCCTTGTCTAGTTCAAAAGAACACAGTGAGGTAGCAGAGGATGAAAATAATTAATCATTGGTTCATGTGATGGTTTGATGAGTGTCATGATATAATACTTAATTGTTATCATGATCAATTTCTTGTTAGCTTCTTTTCTTCTCTATGTTCTAATTTAACTCCCCATGTTATTTTACTAAGTATCTATGCTATGCTTTTTCATAACATTAAAAATAACTGAAAATATGTCTCCTCCTTTTTATCTGTTTGATAATTCTAAAACTTAGGTGGTTGTTTGATAAAAATTTAATGAATAATCAATCAATGAAATTTGAATCAATCAATTAAAAAGTTGTTTGATAATTGATATATCTCGAATATCTCGAATGACAAAATTTTATTATTTTATCCTCCTCAAAAAATTCAAAATTGTTGTAAATTTATTTAATATTACTTAATATAATAGTTAATATTTTTTTTTATTTTTTTATTTTTTAAAATTTTTACTTCATTCAATTTACTTCATTCACCCATTCAAATTAAAAAAATCGACTTAACTATTCATTCAAATCGTCCATCTTATCGATTCAAATTATTCGCACCAAAAACAAACGACTTGACCGATTCAAATTATTCAGATTCAACTCATTCAAATTTAAACAAACAAAATTTCTTAGTGGGTATGAAACATGTTGATTGTGTGTACGAGTGTTTGATATGTTTGGCTTTTAGATTGATATATTAATTTTACTGACTTTGATTGCTGGAAATGGTAAGAATAGTAAAGAAAGGACAATGAACATATTTGATTGTGAAATTTGTTGATTGTCTCCTTGTATAATTTACCCCGTTGGATGCATATGAAATAACCGTATATGTTTCTCTTATTGATGATTTTCGATCTCAAGAGTATTGGAAAGAATCTAAATATTTACTTGAGATCTCTTATAGACGAGTTGAAAGTATCATAGTAGGATGGAGTACAAACTTGGGATGTTTCGACGATAACAAATTTCAACCCTAGGGCGACTGTTATGTGGACAATCAGTGACTTTCTTTCTTATTGTATTCTATATGGGTGGAGTACACATGAAAAGATGTTTTGTCCCGTATTGTATGAAGCCTACAAAGTCTTTCAACTTATCACATGGTCGAAAGTCGTGTTGGTTTGATTATCATCGTCATTTCTTGTCGGCAGGTCACCTGTTTCGAAGAAATAGAAAAAAAATCATAAGATAAAAATTTGAGAATGATTCTCTTGCACCAAAACTGTTTGGGGGGAGGGAGGTGCGTGACCATGTGATGAGATTGTCGATAATCTCATTTGTTAGGAGTGTTTTCTCAGAAACAATCAATGAGTTTGGTGATTCTAAAAACTGAGTTAGAAAATGTAAGATCCTAACTTTTTATGAATAAAGATTTAATTTCTCTAATTATTATTTTGGATAATAAGGTGTTGATTTGATATAATGCTTTAATTATGGGTGAAATGTGCAAATTTTGTAAAGTAAGCAAGTGGTCATAAAATATTTGTTTTGTCGGGGAATATTCGTTTTGGTCGGGGGATATTCTTTTTGTCTAGAATATCCGTACGACGGCGCAATCATTGGTGGACCATAGAACGGAATAATTGTAAGACCCCGAAATTTTTTTAAATAAAAAGGAATTTCCTTTATTTATTATTTTAAAATAGTAAGGGTTGATGTGATTAATGTGGTTAGTTATGGGTAAAATGCTAAATATTTTAAATAAGCAGTGGGTGATATAATATGCATTATTGTTTGAGAATATTCGTTTGGTCATGGAATATTCAGATCGCTTGTGGAATATTCGTATCGACGGTAGCAATGCATGTGTGGGCACCATAACTGAAAAAGCGATTGGAGGAAGAAAAACGACAAAAAATAAGTTGTTTAAAAATAACTACAGTAGTTGTTACCATTTACATTGTTGGAATACCCTAAGTGGTTAAAACACAAGAATACGCTGCGTTATCGCACAAGAAAGATACCAGATTGCACCAATTATTGTTTCTTCACGTAAGAAGGCACTACTCAATAATGGTTACGATAATTACTGCTCAAAGATTTTATTTTATTGATTCAATAATTGCCGTGTTGATATTTTATATTCTTTGTTGTTTCAATAATTGTCATTACACAAGATTTTCATTATCGGGCAATAATTCATATTATCCTCAATAATATTATTAGATAACATTATTGGCAATGTCTAGAAAGTTCGCGTCAAGGAGAGGTTTGGTCACCTAATCATGCTACCAAGAAGAAGAGAAATTCTTATTGAAAGCCCCTCTTTCCTGGAACCGTCAGTTGTCAATATTGTGATTCTCAGAATATTATTTGTGAATAATTAATTATTGATTCATACGATGAGGAAAATATTGATTGAGGATATAGATGGAGAAAATTTTTATAGTGACAATTGTTGAAAATTAATATTTTATCTTTTTCCGATAAAATAATTCATTTAAATATATTATTTTAATAATATATTAACGATGATATTTTTACGATGAATGTGGGATATATGAGTATATGTGGAGGAGGAGTATTTTGTTACCAAAATATTTAAAACATGTTAAACATGTCTGGTGGACCCCATTTATTGATCGAAATTTGATTATAAACATGTAAAATCGCCCATTTGTGGATTTCGGTCAATTTCTGCTTTGAATTTGGAAAAACTTTCTTCAGCGTAAAGTTGTAGAGAATTGAATTTCCTATAAAAACTCGCGAGATTCAATTTTCTGATAAAAGGGCTATTTATTGTGAATTATTGAAGTTCAAATAATTGATTTTGGAAGTTTAAAATATTTAAAATATGAAAAACGTTTTTTTTGTTATTAGTGGGTCTAGCATGTGGGGTGAAAATTCAGATTTTCAGAATTCAAAGAGTGAGCGTAAGAATTTATATATATATATTATTATTATATTAAATTTCCGCTTTGGTGTTCTAAGCAATTTCTATAAATAAAAGTTAGTTAGAATTGAAAATCACACCGTAAATCAAGTTTTCTCTATATTATCGAGCGTATTCTTGTGAGTATTTTGAGTATACTTTGAGTATTGCTATACGGTGCAAAGTTCAAGTCATAGCCTATATCCTGTGTTTCAACTATAAATCTTGCCTTTCGAGGTAAGGGATGTTATTTTCTTCTCAAATGATATTATTTCTTCAATATCATTATCTTTGAAATATTGGTTGGAACTTTTTATCAAATTTGGAACTTTTTCGTGTTTCGGGGTTACTTATTCATGAGTTACTATTCACGAGTTACTATTCATGAGTTACTATTCACGAAGCTTACTATTCATTCAGTACTATTCACAAAGCGTGAAGATGTTTTTTGTGAAATTTCTATCTTTTGGTGTCGAGTTACTATTCACGATACTCGGCACTATTCACGTATCTTGACTATTCACGAATACGGCACTATTCACCGAAAAATGAAATTTCTTCTTTTTGTCCAAAATATCTATTGTGGATACTAGCTTTGATTGTATCCATGTTTTGATCATTCTTGAATTTTACACCACTATGATTATTTTTGAGGTATTTTTGGACGTGGATAAAACAAAGTACGAATCCTTAATCCTTAATCCTTGTCATTTTGTTTCACTGGATTCGTTTCTTTAAAAAATATTTTTCATCATCCTCGCCTTAAATGATGATATTGTTGAATATCTTTGGCCTTGAAGGTGCAAAGATGAATGATTTATGATGAATATCTTTGGCCTGTAGTGCAAAGATGAATGATTTCTGATGAATATCTTTGGCCCGTAGTGCAAAGATGAATGATTTCTGATGAATATCTTTGGCCCGTAGTGCAAAGATGAACAGGTGTTTAGATGAACATGACCAACTGGTGAATGTCCTTGGCCTGTAGTGCAAGGATGAATATTTGATCCCAGATATATATTGATTGATGTTACAGGATAAAAATAGACGATGAACTTTAAAATTCATACATGTAAGATAATAGTTTGCATTCTCTACTTAACTCTTCTAATGAATTATTATTTCACCTGCGAATATTGATTTAAAACTTGTGGTCTATTGTATTCTATTAGATTTTTCCTCGTTGAAGACTAACGATAATTTTGTTGTATATTATCTTAGTCATAATATTCTTTATCAAGTTAGTCGAGCTCACCCTTTTCCTTTTTGTTCCATTTTTCTTCTCGTGAGGCGAGAATATAAGCGAAGTACGAGCCTGGGTATGGAATGAAAGTTCTAGGGAGAGTTGTTTAGTAGTCCTCACCATTTTGTAAAATGATGTATCAATAATTATGATGGGGATTTATTTGGGTATGTATATTGTCTGTAAGACAATAATTGTATTTAAACTCACAAGATATATATGTTGTCGATTTTTGCACGACAAATGTATTAATAAAGTTGTAATTATTTCGCATACCATGTATTTGGCGACTCGAATGGGTTGGGTGGAATGGACCTATTTTGGGGCGCCACAGCTTGGTATCGTAGCTTAGGGATATGATCTCCACAAGAAGATCGGGGAATAGAACTAGGAGGGAGAGAGACGAGTAATTTCTTCGCTAAGTGTGTCCTACCTAAGCTTATTTGTTAGTCGGTCATAATATAGGGATATTATGTGATATATTGATTTCCTTAATTAACCCTTGTTTAATGACAGTATTTGAGAATGTCGACTAAGAATATTAACAGTGGATTAAATGAGACCGTGGAGACGCCTGTACTCATCAACGAGGAGAACGTGCAACAGGTTGGCAATGTTCCTTCTGTGAACAACACCACGGAGCAGATGATGAACGAGGGGATGTTTAGAAGTTTTTTTGTAGTTCATGCAAAATCAGACGAGGGAGACTCGTGTTCAAAACATAGGAGGAAATGATAGCAATTCACGGGTTATCACAAATGCAAGACAGCCAAAGAGTTGGGACCACCGAATTTAAGGGAAAGCTTCGATCCGATCATGGCGGAAACATGGGTCAAGCAAATCACCAAGATATTCGATGTCTTGGGATGCACGGAGGAACAGAAGGTTCCATTCGCCACCTTTATGTTCCGTGGCGAGGCATTCATCGGTGGGAGTCTCGTGAAGCGTACCCATCCAAATTGCAAGGCCAAAGATGTCTTGGGAGACGTTTGAAACTATTTAATGACAAATACTTTCCGAAAGTGTTCGCTATATATGAAGGAAGTGGAGTTTATTAGACCGAGCAGAAACAACATGACGGTTTCTCGATGACGAGACGAAGTTTGCATGAGTTGTCGAGTTTGCACCTCATTTGGTGGAAAATGAGGAACGAATGACGCGATGTTTCGAGGGTCTAAAACTCGAGATTCGACAATATCTTATCTCTCATAAATTTTCTTTATATTCGATGTTGTAAAAGGTGGCTCAATTATTAGAGCGTGATAACGAGTATGTTCAACCGAGGGACCACAACCAAGGTCATATCGGTGATGCTAAATCATCAAACGATGATAACCAATGGGGAGGAAAGAATACGGACAAAGGCGGAACCACTCGGGTGGTAATCGTGGCCATGATAATAAGAGAGGTGACTCAAGTGGACATTTCAAGAAGAAAGGTTCAACAATAACCATGTGAAGACGTCGGTACCAAAGAAAGAATCGGTTCCAAGGGAGAAGAACCACCACCAATATATGCTATAAATGCGGAAAGAGGGACATATCACCAAATTGCCCACAACAGTTCAGTATGCTATAATTGTGGAAAGGAAGGACATATAGCTCGAGAGTGTACTAGAATAGCGAAACCAAGTCCAAAGGGATGGTGACTCAAAAGGATGTCCTAGAAAAGTCAAAGTCAACGGTTCTCGGAAGAGCGTTTGTCGTGATTCCATTAAAAATGCGAGGAACCCGACGAGTTTAGCACGGTTAGTTAATTATAAATTCTTAAGTTTATACCTTACTATATACCGGTTCTACCCATTCTTTTATCTCTCTTGCTTCATGCTCAACGCTTGAACTTGACTACGGAGAAATTAGACTTTGACCTATCTGTGGAGACTCAAGTTAAGAGAAACTTTCATTACATCCGTTGTTTAAAAATCTTGCTTGATTCAGGTTGGCACTATCACATTACCTGTTAACCTTATTTCTATAGAGATATTTGCTTTTGATGTGATTTTAAGGTTAACTACTCATCATGCCGAAATTGATTACTTTCGTAAGGTTGTTATTTTCATATTCCTAAGCAACTCGTTATTCAATTCATTCAATCAAACCATTGTAGTCAAACATTTTCATATCAAGCCATGAAGTCATTTGTTTATTACAGATCTCAAGTTTTCTTAGTCCATGTTATGGATTTGAATAAAGACACGCCGATTTGAATAATATTCCCAGTAGTTATTGATTTTCCCCGACGTATTTCAAGAATTTCTTGCTTACTCCCAAAGTCCGATATTAAATTTTGTATCGACTTTGAACCCGGACAAAACTCTTTTCTAGAATCTCATATCGAATGGCTCTATTGAACTTCGTGAGTTAAAATTCAACTATAGAATTTGGTACCGAGCCTTTATCTGGTGACTTCCTTTGTGGAATGCACCGCCCGATTTCTCGATCGGGGACACCATATTCGTGAGATAGTAAACCGATAGGTGTCATTGTAACGTCTTATCCAAGGTTGGGATATGAGTCACAGATTTTGAGAACAACCTAAGCTCAGAATCTCGAAATACGTAGCTTTCAGGCTTAGTTTGTTATTATCGGAGATTCGTTGAAGGATATTCTCGAATCGCTATTCCATTAACGTGAATGACTCGTAGAGATACAAAATTCGAATGGAGCAAGGAATGTGGGAAGAGCTTGAAGAACTCAAGAGAGAGACTCATTTCAAAGACATGTTCACCCATGCCATCCTCGAAAAGCGAACGTGGTAGCTAACGTGTTGAGTAGAAGATCGTATACAAAGACGAAGTACGATATTGTCAAAGACTCATTTCATATAATTTACAAATAATAGAGATGGAGATGAAAACTCTAGGTACCCACGTGATGATATACGAGTATAATCGACTTTAATCGATAAAGTTAAAGCTGTTCAAGCTACACACCAGAGCTGATGAATTTGAAGAAGGAGGTGCAAGAAGTTGTTATTTCAAAAGCGAGAATCGGTGAGGTGAGGAAAACTCAAACCTTCGATTTATTAATTCATTTGAAATTCTCGATCGAATAGGAACCGTGGCCTATAGACTTCGCTTTTGCCAAGTATGACGCGTGTTCATAACGCTTTTCACGTATCAATGTTACGTAAATATGTGGACGATTCAACCACGCTATTGAGTTAGAACCCGGACAAGATAAATTAAGACTTAACGTGCGAGGAGGTACTGTCAAGATCTTGGATAGGAAAGAACATGTCCTATGTACTGAGGTTATACCACAAGTTAAAGTTTTGTGGAGAAACCATGCTATTGAGGAAATAACCTGGGAGTTGGAAACGAAAATGAAAGCGAGGTATTTTCATCTTTTCAAACACACTGTGTATCGTCACGCCAATTTTGAGGACGAAATTTCATAAGGAGGGAGGTTGTAAGACCTCAAATTTTTTAAATAAAAAGGAATTTCCTTTATTTATTATTTTAAAATAGTAAGGGTTGATGTGATTAATGTGGTTAGTTATGGGTAAAATGCGCAAATATTTTAAATAAGCAAGTGGTGATATAATATGCATTATTGTCGGAGAATATTCGTTTGGTCATGGAATATTCAGATCTTTGTCGAGAATATTAAACGACGCGCAAGCGACCATGTGTGGGCCCCATAACGGAAAGCGATTGGAGGAAGAAAACGACAAAAATAAGTTGTTTAAAAATAACGGCGTAGTTGTTACCGTTTACATTGTTGGAATACCCGGTGGTTAAAACACAGTAATACGCGTTATTGCACAGTAGCACACGGTATTGCACCAATTATTGATTCTTACGTAAGAAGGCACTACTCAATAATGGTTACGAATTAATTTTTCAGATTTTTTATTTTATTGATTCAATAATTGTTTGTGTTGATATTTTATATTCTTTGTTGTTTCATAATTGTCATTACACAAGATTTTCATTATCGAAGCAATAATTCATATTATCCTAATAATATTATTAGATAACATTATTGGCAATGTCTAGAAAGTTCTCATTTCAAGGAGAGGTTTGGTCACCTAATTGCGCCCGGCAAGGAGAAATTCTTATTGAAAGCCCCTCTTTCCCTGAACCGCCAGGGTTGTCAATATTGTGATTACAGTAATATTATTTGTGAATAATTAATTATTGATTCATACGATGAGGAAAATATTGATTGAGGATATAGATGGAGAAAATTTTTATAGTGACAATTGTTGAAAATTAATATTTTATCTTTTTCCGATAAAATAATTCATTTAAATATATTATTTTAATAATATATTAACGATGATATTTTTACGATGAATGTGGGATATATGAGTATATGTGGAGGAGGAGTATTTTGTTACCAAAATATTTAAAACATGTTAAACATGTCGGTGGGACCCCATTTATTGATCAAATTTGATTATAGCCTGTAAAATCGCCCATTTGTGGATTTCGGTCAATTTCTGTTTGGAATTTGGAAAAACTTTCTTCAGTAAAGTTGTAGAGAATTGAATTTCCTATAAAAACTCGCGAGATTCAATTTTCTGATAAAAGGGCTATTTATTGTGAATTATTGAAGTTCAAAATAATTGATTTTTGGAAGTTTAAAATATTTAAAATATGAAAAACGTTTTTTTGTTATTAGTGGGTCTAGCATGTGGGTTGAATTCAGATTTTCAGAATTCAAAGAGTGGGCGTAAGAATTTATATATATATATTATTATTATATTAAATTTTCTCGCTTGGTGTTCTAAGCAATTTCCTATAAATAGGTCTTAGGTTAAATTGAAAATCACACCGTAAATCAAGTTTTCTCTCTCTATATTATCGAGCGTATTCTTGTGAGTATTTTGAGTATACTTTGAGTATTGCTATACGGTGCAAGTTCAAGTCATAGCCTATATCCTGTTTTTAACTATAAATCTCGCCTTTTCGAGGTAAGGGATGTTATTTTCTTCTCAAATGATATTATTTCTTCAATATCATTATCTTTGAAATATTGGTTGGAACTTTTATCAAATTTGGAACTTTTTTTCGTTTCAAGGGTTACTATTCATGAGTTACTATTCACGAGTTACTATTCATGAGTTACTATTCACGATTCTTATTCACGAGTACTATTCACAAAGCGTGAAGATGTTTTTTGTGAAATTTCTATCTTTTGGTGTCTGAGTTACTATTCACGATATACGGCACTTATTCACGATATCTGACTATTCACGAATACTTGACTATTCAATTTAAAAATGAAATTTCTTCTTTTGTCCAAAATATCTATTGTGGATACTAGCTTTGATTGTATCCATGTTTTGATCATTCTTGAATTTTACACCACTATGATTATTTTTGAGGTATTTTTGGACGTGGATAAAACAAAGTACGAATCCCTTAATCCTTAATCCTTGTCATTTTGTTTCACCGGATTCGTTTTTTAAAAATATTTTCATCATCCTCGGTCTTAAATGATGATATTGTTGAATATCTTTGGCCGTAGTGCAAAAAGATGAATGATTTATGATAAATATCTTTGGCTTCAGTAGTGCAAAGATGAATGATTTCGATGAATATCTTTGGCCCGTGGTGCAAAGATGAATGATTTCGATGAATATCTTTGGCCCAGTAGTGCAAAGATGAACAGTGTTTAGATGAACATGACCCAAATCCAGTGAATGTCCTCGCACCAGAGTGCAAGGATGAATATTTGATCCCGATATATATTGATTGATGTTACAGGATAAAAATAGATTTGATGAACTTTAAAATTCATACATGAAGATAATAGTTTGCATTCTCTACTTAACTCTTCTAATGAATTATTATTTCATTGCGAATATTGATTTAAAACTTGTGGTCTATTGTATTCTATTAGATTTTTCCCCGTCAAGACTAACGATAATTTTGTTGTATATTATCTTAGTCATAATATTCTTTATCGGGCTAATGAGCTCACCCTTTTCCTTTTTGTTCCATTTTTCTTCTCGTGAGGCGAGAATATAAATGAGTGCAGTCTGGGTATGGAATGAAAGTTCTAGGAGAGTTGTTTAGTAGTTCTCACCATTTTGTAAAATGATGTATCAATAATTATGATGGGGATTTATTTGGGTATGTATATTGTGTAAGACAATAATTGTATTTAAACTCACAAAGATATATGTTGTCGTATTTTGCATTTACAAATGTATTAATAAAGTTGTAGTTATTTCTGTACCATGTATTTGGCGACTCAGAATGGGTTGGGTGGAATGGACCTATTTTGGGGGCGTCACAATAATTGTCAGATATAGAAAGCAACAGAAATAACCTTTTTATAAAAAATAACGACAAAACTTTTACAGTTAAAACTGTTGAAATATCCGGTGATAAAAGTATAGTAATACGCGTGGTTACACAGTAGCACACGGTATTGCATAGTATCTCTGATTATTGATTCTTACGTAAGAAGTCACTCAATAATTGATACAGTAAAAATTGCACAATCTTTCATATTATTGATGCAATAATTACTACATTGATGATTGAATAGTAATTTACATTATTGATTCAATAATTGTCATGACACAGTAACTCATATTATTGAAATAATATTATTAGATAACATTATTGATAATGTCTAGAAAGTTCTGTCGAGTAAAGGGGTTAGGTTATATAATTGTGCTCCAGTGAGGAGAAATCTTTATCGGAAAACCCCTTCTTTTCTGGGAACGATCTGGTTGTCAGTATTGTGAATCTATAATATTAATTAGAAATAATTATTGAAGAATTGTAAATAATTGATGAATTTGGTAAGTAAATATTTCTTCAATTTTGATATAAATAGAAAAATTTTAGAATGAGACATTTGTCGAAAGTTTGTTATATTTTTCTATGAAACCATAATTATCTTCTCCGATAATATATTTATTTAAATATATTATTATAATATTACATTATCATAGTATAATGTGATAATATAATAGTAATTTAAATGGTAATATTATTATATTTTTGGCATGTGAATTAAATGGAGTGAAGATGATCAAATTGAATTTGAATTAGTTTTCAAATTGAATTTTAATTCTTTTATTTTTAAAACATGTGATTAAAAGAGGAAGTTTCCATTTTGAATTTAAACTCTTTTTTCAAAGAGGTGTTCTACATCTTTTTCCAAACTAGTGTGCGTGTGTGTAATTTTGTCAATCCTGGTGTGCTAGCACTTTCCTATAAATAGGTTGTTTAGTTAAACGATGAAACTCACACCGGAATCAGAAAATTCTCTCTCTATTATATTGAGCGTATTTCTTGTGAGTATGGAAATATTTTGAGTGCTGATAACAGTGCAAGATTTTCTCAACATAATATCCGTTATTCTAGTCAGAACTACTTTCTTACTAAGGTATAGGATATTATTTTTTTTCGTAAAGATTGTTATTTTCTTTCAATACTTGTAAATGATATTATTTCCTTCCGTACTCGTAAAGGATATCATTTTCTTTCATACTCCATATTTCGTAATCGATATCATTTCATCTCATATTCCTAAATTTAAACTTACTATGGTAAGTATTGCTTCTATAATTCCTGAAATGATTAAAAATTTCTTAACGATTGTGCTTCATCTAAAATCATTTTACTGGAATATTGGTCTGAAATTTCTTATTAAATTTTAATCTTTTCATGTCTGGGTATTATTCATACTGTGAGACCCCAAATTTTATGAATAAAGATTTAAATTTCTCGAAATATTTTTTCTTAATATTATGGTGTGGATTTGATATAATGTTATAGTTGTGGGTAATATTTATAAATTTTACAAAGTACGCAAGTTGTTATATAATATTCGATTGTTCGGGGAATATTCATTTTAACAGGGAATATTCGTACAACGGCACAATCATTGGTGGACCCCACAATGAAATTATTGTCGGATTGAGAAAACGACAAAAATATTTTTATGAAAATAACGGCGAAAGTTTTACAGTTAAAACTATATGCTTACGTGAGAAGTCACTCAGTTTTATTCAATTATTGCTTCAGTAATTGTTGCATAGTATCTCACGTTATTTGATTCAATTATTGTCGATTTTTTATATATTATTAAATCAATAATTGAGATGACAAGGTTATTAATATTATTATTTGCAATATTAACGATGTCTAAAAGTTTTGCCAAGGAGAGGTTTGGTCACCTAATTGCGCGCCAATATGGAGAAATCCTTATTGGAAAGCCCCCTTTTTCATGGGAACGACTTGGTCGATTAATATTGTGAATTATAAAATGGATAAAAAATGTTGTTAAATATATTGAGGTATCTTTTATGAAGTCACGGAAGTTTATATATATATATATAAATTTTGTTTTATTAGTATTATTAATTTAATAAAATAGAAAATCTTTTATATAAAAATGTAATACTTTTATAAAGTTATTTGTTTTATTAGACAATAATTAGAATATATTATATTTTATTATGCATAAGACTACTGCGTAGTGTTTGCAGATAGTAAAATCTTTTTATATAAAATAGAATACTTTTATAAAGTTATTTGTTTTATTAAATTATAAATAGAATATATTATATTTTATTTAAAAGATTTTGTTTTATTAGAATATTTTATTAATAATTTGATAGTAAATCAATATGGACCGTCCATTTAAAAAGTAAATCAATCTGGACCGTTCATGAATTAGTTACTATTCACCCATTCTCCTATAAATAGAAGCTCATTCCTTCATTATTTCTTACGAATTACGTGACAACCCTAATTTTTATAATTATTAAAATAAGAATTTAATAATTAAAATTTATTATTATGAGATATTTTGAGTTTGAGTATGTATATATATCGTCTTATATATGTTAAAATATATGATCCAAAAGTGAAGAGAAATATATATTTATATTGGGAAAGTGAGGTTTAATAGTTAAGTTAACTATCAAGAAATTAAATAAATTTTGTAATTAATTTTAAATATTTATTAAATTAAATAAATATTTTAATTAATTTATTTATTGAGATAAATAAATAGTTGATGAATTATGGTGCATTAATTTAGTAACTAAATTGATTAATGTAAATTAAATTGAATAATGTTAATTTTATTTGAAGGATTTAATTTAAGGAAATAATTAAATTAAATCAATTGCTTAATATTTAAGAAAATAATTAAATTAAATAAATGTTGTTTTGATCTAATTTATTAATTAAATTAGATATGTAAAGATTTATTAAGTATGTTACAATGGGATTTATAATTATTATAATTATAATTGCAAGTTATTTAAATGTTACGTGTGTGATAAGTGAAACTATATAATAAGGAAGTTATAAAAATAAACTAGTATGGAAATTATATGTTCACCAAACAAGGCCTTGTGGCCTTTGGGGTTTTTGTTAGTATCGCCTTTTGGTTTTGATAATCAAGAAAGACGTGAGTATAGAGAGAGAGATGAGTAAGAGAGAAGAAGAGAAAACACAGTGAGAGCTTGAGAGAATTCTCCGAGATTGTCTGAAGATGGAGAAGGATTGCTAAAGCTTGTGACCATCTTGCAAAGAAATCAAGCATTGAAGGTATAAAAACCTAAGTTTATGTTCTAAATTTCTAATATGGGATTGTGCGAATTTGATAATTGTGATGTAGAAGGTTCATAATCTGTTATATGTTGTCTTCAAATGGTTTTAAAGTATCAAATTCACGGAAAATGGATTTGAAGAAGAAAAGTAAATATTAGTGTGTATTCATGTGATATGGCTTAAGAAAGTAAGAAATTTTATATCCAATATGTGTTATAATCTATGAATTGATGTTTGATAGTGATAATATGTGAAGAAACGAAAACAACAAAAGTTAAACAAACCAATTTGGTTGAGAAACGAATTCGTAGCGAACGAATTCGCTAAATTGTCAAACATGAACAATTAGTATGAACATGAGTTATAGATTCATTTTTGGGTTAGTTAATGTTTATGATAATTATTGGGTAGTTGGTATGTTGTAGTTTTATGAGTTACGAACTTATAGAATCGAAAATAAACTAAATTGGATGAGTATAACTCATGTTATGATCATCGGAAGGGGTTGGGGTCTGTAAAATTGTGTAGAACAGAGCTTGAGGGGTCAGATTGCTTCGTGTATGCAGCAATGCTTCCCTCAAGGCCAATTAGGCGCAATTGCTTGGCGCATCGCCATCGATGGACCTGCCCGACTGCTATGGTAAATTAAGCATAACTTTTTCATACGAACTCCGATTGAGGTGATTCAAGATGATCCGGAACGAGGACGAATAGACCTACAACTTTTGTTCTTTAAGTATTTCAATTTGAGAATGTTAGGAAGGGTAAAAATAGTATCTTTGTGACTCATATGTATTCTGAGAGGCGATCGAGAGGGTGTCGAACGAGCACATACGCAAGTATAGTGCTCCTTAATTTATAGAATATGTTATTATAAGTGGTGTAACATGAAAATGAATGATATTATACATGACGTATAAGATTTCCTTGCTCATAATAGAAAGTATTAGCATGACTTAGTATGTGTTTTGAAAAGAAACTTAGGCGTTTTAAAAATATTATTCATGAGCATTGTATTGTCTAAACTTTGTACTTGTAGGATGACATACTAGTAACTTTTGGGTCTTTAAACATGGCTTATATGTGCAAACATGATAGGATTTTTATGCCTCTAGGCATGATGGGTACGTGCACACTATTACATAGACATACTATGAACTATACATGTCTTCAAGTAAGATTTCAAGTCATAAACCATGCTAGTCATATGATTACATATAAGAATGTATATTGAAAGTTGTTTAACCTCTTTGGTGGTCATATAGTTAGGCCCTTGTTATATGAACTTACTTAGCCGTGAAATAAATGGCAATAAAGCTACAAAGTGTAAAACAACTTAAGGTAAATACAAGAGGCACCAAACTTGGGGCTAAGACCTCATAACATGTGGGTAAGATATGTGTTAACAGTTATGCATACTAAGAACCAAGATGAAACTAGAAAATACTCAACTCTGGTTTGGCAGAGACAGTCAGTAGCTTGGCGCCATTCCCTAAGCTTCAACTGTATGCTAATTTACGCCATACGTAAGCAAAGATGCTCGATTATTTTAACTTTGATCCGAACCTTAAAGCATATATGTAATGAATGTCCTAAGCTATAATACTTGACATAGATGATGTTTAAGCATGAGATCATGTAATGGTTATAAAAAACACAAAGTTGTTAAATTTTATTAAAGTTGTAAAAATGTAAGAACGATGTAGATCGCGTATCTATGAACTTTAAATATGTGTCGAACACATAGTGAGTCAAGTGTGTGAATGATATATATGAATGTTGATGTCATGTATGAGTGATTAAGGTATACCTATACATACCTAGCTATTCTAAAAGTATGATGAGAATTTAAAAGGTTGGTTTTACAAACCTAGTTAGGAAACAATGTAACGTTACTGTTATATTAAGAATGTATGGAATTTAGGACTAATGGATGTGAATCCATGATTATATAACTATGTAGGATTACACGAAGTGCAGATAAGCGTTAAGCAGTTAAGTCGTAGTTCATAAACTACGAATCATGCAAGTCTTTCAGTTCCTATTTGCTATGTGAATTTGATTGGTTTAAATCTTTATTGCAAAGAGCATGATGTGTTATATATATGTTGAATGTATGAAATGTTAAAGTCAACTTATGACTACGTTGATTGAGTAAAGCATGCTGATTGAGTAAAGAACTCAATCTTTATACATCTTTATACTTGTTATATGAACTGTAATATGTATGTTATGTTAGTCTAATGTTTATGAGATATATGTTGAGCATGCTATTATGTGCTATGTGATGCATGAAATGTAACACCCCCTTTCCAAAATAGAAAGAGAGGTTACTCAAAACATAACAAAACTGATGAATTTAATAGCAAGGCTCAAAGCCACAAAAGAATAGTCTTAATAACTGATAAATACCACAAGTCAACCATAATAACTCTCAAACTGTCTCAAACCACTATCTAAAATAATTATTACAATTCCAAGTAAACTGACACATCAAGTCTAAATCGAATATTTTTAAATCATTGGAATGAATGGAGCTCTCATCACACTTGCCCTTGGTCCCCTCGACACCGACACTCGCTTAAGAAAAACAAAGATGAGCCAAATGTCCAAAAGACGGATATAGAATACAAATAACGAACCAAAATAACTAACTCAATTAAATAAAATAAAACGAAACGAAACAAAACTAACACAACGAAATAATAAATCAATCAAATGGTCAAGGTGTTATTTCATACCGAGCTCGTAACAAAATAGAATACCTTGCTCACCACACAAAAGTCAAATAATGCCACACACGATTAAATCAAAAATAATGCCACACAGCATAACATACATCGGACCCACGGATCCGTATGCATGCGACCTAAGGCGTGTTTGGCACTAACATCACCAATCCACGTAATGTAATGTATCAGAAAACTAGGGCTCACCCATACGCCCCACAACAAAACACCAAATGGCCAACTCCCACCGAGCACAAAACGGAGACGCCGTGATCGATCACACCGCCACTAAGGTGTCATGCCCTCGGTGCCAAGAGGATATGCTCGTGGTACCCCCACTGTGTGGTTATAGCTCGTATACCCCTACGGTATTCTAACAAAATATAATGTCACAACACATGCGACACAACAAAGGGGTTCTAACATGTACATGTTAAACTGAAACTAGTTATCAGCACAAAGTCTCCAAAAATATTAACATGCACATTACTACAAATATCAAAATAAATTTAGACATGTGTGCTAGTCTACAGAGTACAAATATGAGTTCCAACTATGAACGCCAAACGAAAATATCACAGTGAACTTGACAAGAAATAATCATGAGAGGCAATACTAATTTTCAAAACGCAAAACGAAACGAATAAATTAAAAACAAAAGAGTCTCGCTGAAAGAGTACGGAATCCGTATCTGAAATCGATAATGCAATACCCAAATTTATACTCCAAATTTGACTCGTTAGACTCTCCGCTCAATCTAAATAATTAATAAAATTTTATTACAATCTAATCATTAATAACATAATACTATTAAATTTATTGTTAAAACTTTTATAACTATGTCGGCAAAATTAATTAATACAAATTAATATACATAACTTTAATTGATTTACTAATTTCATATACAAATTTCATGGTCAAATGATAATTTAAATATATATGCTAAAAGATTATTAAAATATAATATATATATATATATATATATATATATATATATAATATAATGAATCTACTCCTTCAGCAATCCAACATGCACAACACCTATAACATAATATATTTATAATTCTTTTTATTTGACAGCAGCTTTTGATCACATCATGACAACGATTTTTTTTTCTAAGCAGCAGGTTCGGTAATCGGTATATATATATATAATAACATGATATCTACCATGTACAAGTACCGCAAAAAGATATTACAGAATGCCTATAATAGAAATCTAAGTAAAATATGGTGCACAATATTGTTACAGATTCGGTCAAACTTGCGCCACTTCACTGAATTAATTATTAGCGAATTATAATCTCATGATACAAGTATAAATACCTTGAAAGAAATCACTCCCTCTTCCTCCTGCAAAAATCTTCTGAGTATTCAATAGCTCTTTGCAGCCGTTGTTTTGTGTTTTCCTTTTTACTGGAAGAATAAAATAGCGTATAATATTTAGGGTTCAAGTTTTTGTTACTCATTAATGTATTTATTTATATTATTAATTTATAAATTTTAATAGGATTTTAATATTATCCAAATATAAATTAAACCCAATTAGTTTTAAGGCCCAATTTTATAAATTTAATTTATCCATCACTCATTAATGTTTATTAGCCCACATAAATTAAATAACTAGTTTGACCCAAAAAAATGACAAAGTCCAATTAATATGTTTTAAAACAAAATATTTTTTTTATTATTTAATATATTTTTTTTCTCGGGTATTACATAAAAACTATTAGATTTTGTTGGGCTGTCGAGCTCAACCTTACAAATAACCACTTTTGCAGGTTCAAGATTCAAGGTAAAGTTATGTGTTACTTGAAAGACATGAATCAGATGTGATACTTGAAGATTTATACACTTTGGTTGTGTTATTATTATTTGAACCATGTTTAAGGTTCTGAATAATGTATTAATGTTGAATTGTAATATTATTTTGCAATGTAAACTATTGTAGTATTAAAAATGATTTTGAGATATTTAGATGTAAAGGTTGAAAGTTCTGGGAACGAGAATAGTTTGTAATAGAAAATTTTAATTATTCCGCAAATTTCAATGGTTGTATTATGGTTTAATGATGTAAAAATTAGAGGTTGAATGTATTATTAACGACCGAAGTCGAGAATTAAATTGTATGAATTTTGTGGTCGTTACAGTTGGTATCAAAGCTGTAGGTTATAAACCTTATGTATGAGTACCCTAGGCTATAACCTTATAGAATAAAGGAGAAGATGATAAAGAAGTTAAGAATGGAAGGTTATATTTAAGTATGGTACAATTGTACTCTTTAATAGTTGATGTATGATATCTGGGCTAAACGATTCCTTCATAGAGCGGAGGTATATACGAACTAGCAACTCGGAACCTAGTTTATTGGTTATTTGTGGGAAATCACTCAGCGTACCATATTAAAACTGTTAGAGATTCAATGTGTACCAAGTATAGAAAATGGATACGTATGATGAAAAGGGAAAGAAAGAGGATCATAAAACAAAACGATCACGAGTTAAGAAAAGAATTTTAAGGAAAATGATTATAGAATACGATCACGACGTGATCAGTTTAAGTTATAAAAGAAAGATGGCCTGTAATGTTTGAATCGTTATAGCTTGATGCTATGAAGATGATGTACTATGAAATAGTACAAGATAAACTCATGGGGAGTTATTGATAATGGGATACGAGGAATTCGTATTCTGCTACTTCACTACTCCTATATCCAGTTTCTTCTAAGGTAAGGGATATTATTTGTTGTACTCGTAAGGGGTATTATTTCTTTCGTATTCATGAAGGGAACTTCTGTTATTGGATACTTTTCTTGGAAAATGGGTTTGAACAACATGCGATCTTTTGGTATCCGAGACCCAACTTCTTCACCATTTTCTTACAAAAATAATAGTTACTAGGTAATTTCTCTCCGTCAGGCAACATACTCTTAATGGCCTTCAAGAGCGACTCAAAACACTCACTGCAGACAATGTAGTGTGTTTGATTTAACCATGCCACAATGGCTCGCTACCCTCGTCTAACAACTTAAAAAAGTCTTTGGCATCAGAATTCATAGGTTTCTCTTTGCCTTGTTCCCAATCAAAATCTGGCCCTGTAATATCATGAACCATTTCATTCATAAGATGAGTACTACTGCCCGAATTGTGTACTTGTGTGATGCCACCATCTCTTCTCTGCCCATGTGCCCACCAGCATTCTTCGTAATTTCTCATGAACCCAGAAACAAGTAAAGATAGTTTACCATGTCTCTGTCCATATAATTTACATTCTTACACTTCAAACATGGACATAGTATCTGCGACTTACCATTCATACATTTCGGGTGACTATACGCATACTCCAAAAACACTTGGCAACCAAATTTCTAAATTCAAATTGTAATATCTATCTGGGCACTTGACTTTCGTCGTACCATCCAACTACTGATTCCTAATAGAGGTCCATGATTCCACTACATATCTACTATGCATAACATTATAAATGTTAACATACGACTTGAGCATACTTGTAACCATATGACTTGAACATACTTGTAAGCATGCATATGATTAACATTTAAGCATACTTCTAAGCATATGACTTAAGCATACTTGTAACCATATGACTTGAACATACTTGTAAGCATGCATATGATTAACATTTAAGCATACTTCTAAGCATATGACTTAAGCATACTTGTAACCATATGACTTGAGCATACTTGTAAGCATATGATTAACATTTAAGCATACTTGTAAGCATATGACTTGAGAGCATATATACTTGTAATCATATGACTTGAGTATACTTGTAAGCATATGATTAACATTTAAGCATACTTGATGTTAACGAATGAATACAAATTAAAGCATTATGAGAAACTTTAAATGTTATTAAATTTAGTATGAGAAACTAAGTAAATGCTACTTAGTTTAATAGTTATATTATATCATGTTATTTTATTTTAACATTTTATAGCTTTATTCTTGTATACATAAGTGTTAAATACCCTTTCTTTTCTCGTTATAGCCAAAACAGGTTTCTTTATTGACCAAGTGTGTCTAGTTACCTTCTCTGCATTGCAAAAGAATAATTCCCTAAGACTTTATTTAGGCTTAATGTTTTCCAATTGGTTACTATGCTAACAACCAAGTTTGGCTTGGCCCAGTGAGGCTTGGTTAATCTTGGCGTGGCCTCGTGTGGCCTCATGACCCCAAGCCCAAATTTCATCACTCTAATGGCCCCTTTATAGGCTCTAGTGGATCACCAATAGGCTCATTAATAGTATAAATGTTCGCAAATACCCTAATTAATAAAAAATTTCACCAGAGTCTCCCTATAATATGGACTAGCCACATACACGACAAAATATATATATAAGGTCATTTCTAGGCACCCAAAGACACAAACCAAGAGAAATATACAAATTCCCAATATAATAAGACAAAAACAATAACGATTGAATGCAAATTAAAGCAAGAAAAGTTCAGAGTATACTACAAATTCGAGTTCCAAAACTCTAAGCCATTTTTGCAAGCTTCTATCTTTACTTTACACATGAGCTATACAAATAATATAATCCACACGATGTATCAATCTCATAGGACCCTCATTTGCATATGTTTGAATGAAATATAGTAGCACCAAAAAATAAATCATTAAATGGTCCAAACTCATTATATATCCTAGCCAAATAAGTATTATCTTAGAAATTAAAGATTTAGAGTCTTGGGGCACTACCCATTTGGGGGGGGGGGGGGGGTTGGTAGTTGATCAACCTAGCCAAACACAATACTTTGACATAGGTCATAACTCACAACCACTCCCTAATCCACCCATTTATGAAAGCACACAAAATTTAAAGCATAAAAAAAACTATATACCACAATTCAAATAATACCCAATTCAGATATCTACATAACACCCAATTCAGAAATCTATATACCACATTCAACATTAATCTTCAAATTTAGAAAACTATAAAAATTATTGCAGTTTGGGTTACTTGTGGCAAAGGATAATGGCATTAATATGGCGGCGCTACAAGCAGTGACAATGGCAGCTAATTCTTCTCCTATTTCTCTTCCCCCCTTTCTCCCTCTTCTCTCTATAGGCTCCCTCTTTTTTTTTCTTCCGTTTGTCCTTCGCGAATGACTGATACTGGTTAGATTATGTTTGATCAACGACCGTCTTTAGTGACCGCATGCGGTCGCTAAATTTTAATGACATGGACTTATCAGCGACCGCATGCAGTCGCTGATATCAAGTAGTCGCAAATAATCCTCGCGCCAACATTTCCTGCCAAATTTTGGAGGTAAAATTGTGCTAGCGACCACTTAGCGACCGCATGCGGTCGTTGATATTGAATAGCGACTGAATATATTTTCGGTCACAGAAGGCGGTCGCTATTACTAATATAAGCGACCGGATATGCAGTCGCTGATATTATTGGTCGCTGATAGACCTTTTTCTTGTAATGAGTGAGGACTACTAAAACATCTTTCTAGAACCATCACTCCATACCCCGACTTGATCCTGCTATGTTCTCACCTCCTGAGAAGAAAAATGGAACAAAAAGGAAAAGGGTGAGCTCAACTAGCCTAGTAAAGAATATTATGACTAAGATAATATACAACAAATTATCATTAGTCTTCAACAGAGAAAAATCTGATAGAATATAATAGACAACAAGTTTTAGATCAACAAATGTAGCGGAAACAACAATCCATTAGAAGAGTCACGTAGAGAATGAATTCTATTATCTTCTAAGATTTAAAAGTCCATCATCAATATTTTATCCCTGTAACATCAATCAATATATATCTTTAATCAATATTCATCTTTGCACCACGGAGACAAAGATATTCATTTCATATCACCAAATGGTCATGTTCATCTCAACACTGCTCATCTCTTTGCAGACCGTGGCCAAAGATATTCATCGATTAATCATTCATCTTTGCACTACGTGCCAAAGATATTCAGTAATATCATCATTTAGGACTGAGAATGATGAAAAATATTTTAAAGAAAACGAATGCAGTGAGACAGAAGGACAAATATTAGAGATTCGTATAACAGTTTATCCAAGATCAATAATACTTCATAAAAACTAATTGTGAAGCAGAATTCAAAAATAAAGATCAAAACATGGATACAATCAAAGATAGTAACCATAATAGACATCTTGGACAAAAAGGAAAATTTTCATTTTTCTATGAATAAAGTCAGAGTATCGTGAATAAGAAACTCCCGACACAAAAAGTTCAAATTTGATTAAAAAGTTCAACCAATATTTTGGCATAATGATATTGAAGAAAATAATATCATTTAAGAAGAAAATAACATCCCTTACCTCAAAATAACCGTACTTCTGACTAAATTTCGGATATAGTACTGACAAAAACTTGCACCGAATAGCAACTCTCAAAGTATCAAAATACTCACAAAAATACGCTCGACAATATAGAGAGAAAGAAAACATGTTTCTGGTGTGATTTTTAATTCTAACCTAATCGCCTATTTATAGAAAAATGCTAGAACGCCATAGGAGACTAAAATAATAAAATATTATTTTCTTTTTCTTCTTCCACGACAACCTTCACCAACCAAGCCACCAGCAACCATCTAGGAAGAAATTCAGCAGCCCACATGTTTATAGCATAAGTGGGTCCCACCCATAATTTAATAAAAAATTATTTTATTTTTTAAAACTTCAATAATTCATAGAAAATAACCCGTTTATCAGAAAAATATGAATTTTATGTCCATTCTGCCTGAAATCAAAATCTCTACAACTTTGTAGCTTTGAGTTTTCCCAAATTTCAAACAAAAAATATCCAAAATCCACAAATGGATGATTTTTAATTCCTCCATTCTGACAAAATACTGATAAAACACCTGAGCATTAATTCCTTCACTTATAACCACATAAATAAATCCATCATTTATATCCACATCAAATAAATATTTTCTTATCATATAAATCAATAATTAATTATTCACAAATAATATTACAAAATCACAATTATGACAACTAAGTAGCCCTGTGAGTGAGCAGGAGGCTTTCCAATAAGGATTTCTCCTTACTAATACAAGAATTAGGTGACCAAACCTCTCCTCGACAGTAGATTTCTAGACATTGCCAATAATGCTATCTAATAATATTATTCAAATAATATGAATTATTGATCCGATAATGGAAATATCATGCAGTGACAATTATTGAAATAACAATAATATAAACTATCAACGCAAAGAATTATTGAATCAATAAAATAAAATATTGAACAAGAATATCGTAACAATTATTGAGTAGTGCCTTCACGCATTTAATCAATAATTCAACAATACTATGCAATATCGTGCCATCGCGTACACCACGCCAGACATCGTATTTTAACCACCGAGATAACCCAACGTTGTTAATTCTGTAATAACTACGCCATTATTTATAAAAACTCAAACTTTTCGCTTTTCTTCATCCGATAGCTTATTCCAAGTTATGGAGCCCACAATTGATCACACGCAGTTATACGGATATTCCCGACAAAAAAAATATTCCACGACCAAACGAATATTCCCCGACATAATGAATATTTTATAACCACTTGCTTATTTTGCAAAATTTTCACATTTCACCCATAACTAAAACATTATATCAAATTAACACCTTATTAATTTAGAATAATGAATAGAAGAAAATTCAATTTTATTTATAATAAGTTGGGGTCTTACAACCTCCCCTCCTTATAAAATTTGGTCCTCGAAATTGACGTACGCACTCGTGTTTCAACAAAGAGGTACCTCGATTTCATTTCTGATTCCAACTCCCACGTCATTTCCTCAATAGCATGGTTCTTCCACAAAACCTTAACTTGTGGTATAACCTTTGTGTATAGGACATGCTCTTTCCTATCCAAGATCTTAACAGGTACCTCCTCGTACGTTAAATCTTCGGCTATCTCGTCTGGTTCTAACGCAATAATGTGGTTCGGGTCTTTCACATATTTACGAAGCATAGATATGTGGAAAACATTTTGAACACGAGACATACTTGGAGGTAACGCGAGTCTATAGGCCACATTTCCTATTCGGTCAAGAATCTCAAATGGACCAATAAACCTTGAATTGAGCTTTCCGCTCTTTCCAAATCTTGTAACTCCCTTCCATGGAGCAATACGTAATAATATATGATCCCCAATATTAAATTCCACGTCCTTTCAATGAAGATCAACATAACTCTTTTTTCGATCTTGTGAGGTTTGAATACGTTGTTGAATCATTTGGATCTTTTCTGTAGTCATGCGTACTAATTCTGGTCCCAACAACGATGCTTCTCCCACCTCATCCCATCATACTAGAGAACGACACTTTCGTCCATACAACACCTCGAACGGAGCCATGCCTATACTTGCTTGATCACTGTTGTTGTAGGAGAATTCCACCAGTGGCAAGTACTTATCCCAACTTCCTTTAAAATCTAGGACACAGAGTCTTAATAGATCTTCAAGGGTTTGAATAGTCCTTTCTGATTGCCCGCCTGTGTTGAGGATGGTATGCTGAACTGAATTATAAATCCGTGCCCATAGCTTTCTGTAGGCTAACCCAAAATCTTGAAGTGAATATTGGGTCACGATCCAAAACTATGGATACGGGCATGCCATGCAATCTCACAATCTCATTCACGTACATACGAGCAAGACATTCAAGGGAATAAGTTTCACGTATCGGCAAGAAATGAGTAGACTTGGTTAATCTATCAACAATAACCCAAATCGCATCTATGCCTTGAAAAACTTTGGGAAGACCTGTAACGAAATCCATAGTAATGTGTTCCCACTTCCATTCCGGAATCTCAAGTGGTTGCAATGGACCTTTTGGCACTTGATGCTCCGCCTTTACTCATTGACAAGTTAAACACCTCGAGATAAACTCCGAGATCTCGATCTTCATATTGTTCCACCAAAATGTGTGTCGAATATCATGATACATTTTGGTACTCCCAGGATGGATTGCAAACGGGGTCTTGTGTGCCTCCATCATGATTCTATGCTTTAAGTCAGAATCGTTAGGAATTCAAAGTCTAGAGTTGACTCAAAGTATTCCTTCTTCATCGATTCTTACTTCTGGAATAGCTCCTTCTTGCACTTTCTTCTTCATACGCATCAGCCCTAGGTCCGTAGCTTGAGCAGCTTTAACTTTATCGATTAAAGTCGGTTCTACTCGTATATTCGCCATCATCACGCGGGTCCCTAGAGTCTTTAATTCTATCTCCATCCTTTGTAAGTCATACAAAATGGGCCTTTGTGTTGACAATATCGTACTCGTTCTCGGATATGATCTTCTACTCAATGTGTCAGCTACTACGTTCGCTTTTCCAGGATGATATTGTATAGTGTGATCGTAATCTTTCAACAGCTCAAGCCAACGTCATTGCCGCATATTGAGTTCTTTTTGGGTGAATAAATATTTGAGGCTTTTATGGTCCGTATAAATCTCCACTTTCTCCCCATACAGGTAGTGTCTCCAGATTTTCAACGCGAAAACGACTGCTGCCAACTCTAGATCATGAGTAGGATAATTCTTCTTATATTCTTTGAGTTTTCGTGAGGCATAGGCTATGAATTTCCCATGTTGCATGAGAACACATCCTAACCCTTTGCCTGAAGCATCGCTATAGATAAAAATCCATCCGCATTCGCATTGTATTGCGAGCATGTGTCGAAATGAGTCTCCTCTTAAGCTCTTGGAAACTCTTCTCGCATTCTTTGCTCTATAAGAATTTTGTATCTTTTCGAGTCAGCTGAGTTAACGGAGTAGCGATTCGAGAAAATCCTTCCACGAATCTCCGATAATAACCAAATAAGCCCGTAAAGTCACAGACTTCTGGCCACCGACTTGGTTGTTCTAAACTTTGTATTGCTTTAATCTTCGTTGGGTCAATAGATACTCCATGTTTTGATACCACGTGCCAAGGAATGCTACTTCCTCGCCGTAACTCGCATTTCTTCAAATTTTGGCATAAAGCTTGTTTTCACGGCCTTTCAAGTATCGACTTCAAAATGGTGCTCATGATCTTCACGACTTTTGAATAGATGAGGATGTCATCAATAAAGACAACAACGAATCCGATCCAAATATTCCTCAAATACACGGTTCTCATCATATCCATGAAAGCGGCGGAGCATTAGTCAATCCAAAAGACATGACTAAGAATTTATAATGCCCGTACCAAGTTCTGAAGGCAGTCTTTGGAATATCCTCAGTTTTAATCTTTAGCTGATGGTATCCAGAACGAAGGTCGATATTTGAAAAGAATTGTGCTCCTTGCAACTAGTCGAACAGGTCATCAATGCGAGGTAGCGGATACCTATTCTTGATGATGACATGGTTTAATTCTCGGTAGTCTATACAAAGTCGCATACTCTCGTCTTTCTTCTTTACGAATAAAACAGGAGCACCCCAAGGAGATGTACTAGGACGAATGAAACCGATGTCAAATAACTCCTGTAGTTGGACTTTAACTCCTGAAGTTCAATAGGAGCCATTCGATATGAGGTTTTAGAAATGGGTTTTGTACCCGGTTTAAGGTCAATAAAGAATTCAACATCACGTTCTGGGGGTAGACCGGGATGTTCTTCAGGAAATACATCAGGAAATTCTTTAACAATAGAAATATTATCCAAATCTGACTTGTCTTTATTCAAATCCATAACATGGGCTAAGAAAGCTTGACATCCGTCTTTCAATAAATGAATAGCTTTGTGGCTTGATATGACAAAGGATCGATTTTATTGGTTTAGTTGCTTGAATTCGTGATAACAAAGTTGGTTAGAATATGAAAACTAACAACCTTACGAAAATAATCAATTTTGGCATGATGAGTGGTTAACCAATCAATTCCTAAAATCACATCAAAAACAAGTATCTTTAAAGAGATAAGATCAACAGGTAATGTTATAGTGCCAACTTGGATCATGCAAGATTTATAAACTGTAGATGTAACGAAGGTTTCACCCAATGGAGTTTCAACAGATAAGTCAAAGTCCAATTTCTCCGGAGTCAAGTTTAAATGTTGAGCACAAGCAGGAGAGATAAAAGAATGGGTAGAACCGGTATTTAGTAAGCTATAAACTTTGCAAGAGTTCAAGATTAGCTTACCCGTGATCACCTCGTTCAGGTTCCTCACGTTTTGGCCAGTCACGACAAACGCTCTTCCAGGAACCGCTGATTTCGACTTATCCGGGGTAACCCTTGGAGTCACCATCCCCGCTGAACATGGTTTCGCTATAGTACAATCTCGAGCGATATGTTCTTCCTTTCCATAATTATAACATACCTTGGATTTTTGTGGGCAGTTTGGGCTGATATGTCCCTCTTTCCCGCATTTGTAACATCTAACTGGAGGTCGTTCTCCTCCCTTAGAATTTGTTGTTGGTGCTGGTGCTGTTGCTGATGTCTTCCCGTCATTATTGAATTTCCTCTTTCTGAAATTTCCACTTGACTCACCTCTCCTATTATCATGGTCACAATTACCACCCGAGTGGTTATCGCCTTTATCCGTATTTTTCCCTCCTCGCTGGTTATCATCGTTTTGATGACTGCTGTCACCGGTATGACCCTGGTTGTGGTCCCTCGGTTGAGTATACTCATTATCTCTCTCTAATAATTGAGCCCTATTGACAACATCTGAATACAGAGAAAATTTATGAGAGATAAGGTATTGATGAATCTCGGGTTTTAGACCTCTTAGAAACATCCGCATCATACGTTCCTCATTCTCTACCAAATGAGGTACAAACCTGGATAACTCCGTGAACTTCGCCTCGTACTGAGACACCGTCATGTTGTTCTATTCCAGTCTAATAAACTTTACCTTCTTCATATGACGAATACTTTCAGGAAAGTACTTGTCATTGAAAAGTTTCTGAAATCTTTCCCAAGACATATTGAGTGCAGCTGGCTGGGTACGCTTCACAGATTCCCACCAGTAATTCGCTTCACCACGAAACATAAAGGTGGCGAATGGAACATTCTGTTCCTCCGTGCATCCCAAGACATCAAATATCTTGGTGATTTGCTTGACCCATGTTTCCGCCTTAATCAGATCAGGCTTTCCCCAAAAATTTGGTGGTCCCAACTCCTTGAACTGCTTGGTTGTGACAGAACGCGCGTTGCCATCATTTCCACCTGTATTTTGTACACGAGTCTCCCTCGTCTGATTTTGCATGAACTGCAAAAAACTCCTAAACATTCCATCATTCATCGTTTACTCGGTAGCATTGCTTACAGGAGGAATATTGCCTTCTCGTTGCACATTCTCCTGATTTGTGACTAAAGGTTGTTCCACAGTCTAATACACTCCATTGTTAACGTTCTCAGCAGCCATTCTTAAATACTGCTATAAAATAAGGGTTAATTAAACAAATTAACATATCACATAATATCCCTATATTATGACTGACCAACAAATAAGCTTAGATAGGACACACTAGCGAAGGATTTACTCATCTCTCCCCTCCTAGTTCTATTCCCCGATCTCCACCAGAGACCATATCCCTAAGCTTTGACACCAACTGTGACGCCCCCAAAAATAGGTATACAACACCCATTCTGAGTCGCCAAATACATAGTACAGAAAGCAAACTACAACTTCAATAATACAAATGTCGTGTAAAATACGACAACACATACTTTGAGTTTAAATACAAGTATTGTCTTCTAGACAATATCAATACTCAAATAAGTCCTCATTACAATTATTCATACACTATTTTACAAAAATAGTGAGGACTGCTAAAACATCTTTCTAGAACCATCATTCCATACCCCGACTCGATCCTGCTATGTTCTCACCTCTTGAGAAGAAAAATGGAACAAAAAGGAAAAGGGTGAGCTCAACTAGCCCAGTAAAGAATATTATGACTAAGATAATATACAAAAAATTATCATTAGTCTTCAACAGGAAAAAATCTGATAGAATATAATAGACAACAAGTTTTAGATCAACAAATGCAGCGGAAACAACAATCCATTAGAAGAGTCACGTAGAGAATGAATTCTACTATCTTCTAAGATTTAAAAATCCATTATCAATATTTATCCCTGTAACATCAATCAATATACATCTTTAATCAATATTCATCTTTGCACTACAGCCCAAAGATATTCATTCATCACCACCAATAATGTCATGTTCATCTCAACACTGCTCATCTTTGCACTGTGGGCCAAAGATATTCATCAGTTAATCATTCATCTTTGCACTACAGGCCAAAGATATTTAGTAATATCATCATTTAGGACTAAGAATGATGAAAAATATTTTAAAGAAAACGAATGCAGTGAGACAGAAGGACAAATATTAGAGATTCGTATAACAGTTTATCCAAGATCAATAATACTTCATAAAAACCAATTGTGAAGCAGAATTCAAAAATAAAGATCAAAACATGGATACAATCAAAGATAGTAACCATAATAGACATCTTGGACAAAAGAAAAATTTTATTTTTCTATTGAATAAAGTCATGATATCGTGAATAAGAACTCCCACACAAAAAAGTTCAAATTTGATTAAAAAGTTCACCCAATATTTCGGTATAATGATATTGAAGAAAATAATATCATTTAAGAAGAAAATAACATCCCTTACCTCAAAATAACCGTATTTCCTTGAATTTCGGATATAAGATCGATGTAAACTTCTGCACCGAATAATAACTCTTAAAGTATCAAAATACTCACAAAAATACGTTCGACAATATAGAGAGAAAGAAAACTTGTTTCTGGTGTGATTTTCAATTCTAACCTAAACGCCTATTTATAGGAAAATGCTAGAACGCCATAGGAGACTAAAATAATAAAATAAATTTTTTTTCTTCTTCCATGCCAACCTTCACCAACCAAGCCACCAACAGCCATCTAGGAAGAAAATTCAGCAGCCCACATGTTTATAACATAAGTGGGTCCCACCCATAATTTAATAAAAATTATTTTATTTTCTAAAACTTCAATAATTCATAGAAAATAGCCCGTTTATCAGAAAAATATGAATTTTATGTCCATTCTGCCTGAAATCAAATTCTCTACAACTTTGTAGCTTTGAGTTTTTTCAAATTCTAAACAAAAAATATCCGAAATTCACAAACGAATAATTTTTAATTCCTCCATTCTGACAAAATACTGATAAAATACCTCAACATTAATTCCTTCATTTATAACCACATAAATAAATTCATCATTTATATTTACATCAAATAAATATTTTCTTATCATATAAATCAATAATTAATTATTCACAAATAATATTACAGAATCACAATTATAACAACAAGGCCGTTCCCAAGAAAGAGGGGGTTTTCCAATAAGGATTTCTCTTTACTAAGCCTGCAATTAGGTGACCAAACCTCTCCTTGATGTAACTTTCTAGACATTGCCAATAATGTTTTCTAATAATATTATTCAAATAATATGAATTATCGATCCGATAATGGGAAATATCGTGCAAAGACAATTATCAAAACAACAATAATATAAACTATCAACGTAATAATTATTGAATTAGTAAAATAAAATATTGAATAAGAATTCACTGTAATAATTATTGAGTAGTGCTTTCTTCACGCATTTAATCAATAATTCAACAATACTGCAATACCGCAGTGCCATCGTACACCACGCCAGACATCATTTTAACCACCGTGTAACCCAACAAAGTTGTTAATTCAGTAATAACTACGCCAAGTATTTATAAAAACTCAAACTTTGTCGCTTTCTTTCATCCGACGCTTATTCCAATATTTTGAGCCCACAATTGATCACGCCATCGCATTTGATATTCCCCGACAAAAAGAATATTCTACGACCAAACGAATATTCCCCGACAGAATGAATAATTTATAACAACTTGCTTATTTTGCAAAATTTGCACATTTCACCCATAACTAAAACATTATATCAAATTAACACCTTATTAATTTAGAATAATGAATAGAGGAAAATTCAATTTTATTTATAATAAGTTGGGGTCTTACACGCGGGCTACCCTATTCTTAGTGAAATTCTTCTGTTATTTCATTCTTTATTATTATGTTGGAATAACCTGTATATGTGAAGTACCGCATACATGGTGAAATTCTTCTGTTATTCCATTATTTATTATTATGTTGGAATAACCTGTATATGCGAACTACCACATACATGGTGAAATTCTTCTGTTATTCCATTCTTTATTATTATGTTGGAATAACCTGTATATGCGAAGTACCGCATACATGGTGAAATTCTTCTATTATTCCATTCTTTATTATTATGTTGGAATATCCTGTCTGTGCATTTACGCATGACCGTGTTCTATTATTTATTATTCTCGTTGGAATAACTCACTGTCATGCGGTCTATCGCATGCACGGTGAATTCTCGTTATTTCATTCTTTATTATTCTCGTCGAAATATCCTCGTCTGCATGCGTTTACGCATGACTAATTGCTTCCATTATTTATTATTCTCGTGGAATATCCGCAGCTTAAGGACATTACGCATGACACGGTTCTATTCTTTATTATTCGTTAGAATAACTCATCTCTCTATGATCTATCGCATGCATGGTGAATTCTTCATTATTCCATTCATTATTATACTGTTAGAATAACCTGTCTATGTGGATTACCACATGCATGGTGAATAATCCTTTGTATTCATTCTTTATTAAATTGTGGAAATGATCTGTATACGTGGATTATCGCATGGCGGGTGAAAATCCATTTGCAGTTTCATATATTTTATTATACTCAGTTGGTTAAAGTTTTGGCTTCTATACTCCATGAAATTAGTAGAATATCCTGGATATTTGCGTTTCATCCAGTATCTTTTCATGAAAATATTCTTCAGAGTATTCTTAAATTTTACTCTACAAAGAAGTATCATGTTGACAATTTGGACGTTATTAGTTCTTGGATAAAATAATTCTTGAACTTGTTTTATTGAATTCTTATCATTGTCATCATCCTCATGTTTATATTATGTTGAAAGTCATCTGTGGCATGTAGTGCATAGATGGACTTGGTATGATTATGACCAGGGATTAATCGGTATAATCATAACCGTAATGTTACAAATGATGTGATAAAAGTCCTCATTGGCCCGTAGTGCATTGATGGACAGTTGTTGGCATGATCATGAACATTGATGAATACACGAATATCCTTGGCCTGTAGTGCATGGATAATTTGTGGTTGTGATACTAATGAATATCCTTGGTCAGTAGTGCGGGGATGATGTGGATTATTTATTAAGTTCGAGTCTCAAAGAATAAAAGTGATGAAAACCTTTTAAATCATAAAAGATAGTAGATTTTATTCTCTACTTGATTCTTTTAATGGATTATTTGTTCATTGCAGCTTAAACTTGATGTTTGTTATATTTTATCGGGTTTAACATCATTGAAGGCTAACGATAATTTATTCTCGCATTATCTTAGTCATAATATTTCTTATTGGGCTAGTTGAGCTCACCCTTTCTTTCACCGTTTTCTTCTTAAAAATGAGAATATAAATTGGGATGAGTCGGGGAACGGAGTGACAGTCCAGATGATAGCATTAGTAGTCCTCACTATTCTGTTAAATAGTGTGACAATAAATGTAATGAGGTCTCTTTTGAGTGTGGATATTGTCTAGATGACAATATTCTTATTAAAACTCTCAGTTTATCTTTTGTCGTATTTTACACGATCGTTGTATAATTAAGTTGTATTTGAATTTTGTACCATGTATCCATGACTCAAGATGGGTGATGTATACCTATTTTGGGGGCGCTCATAGTTGGTATCAAAACTTAGGATATGATCCCCGGCCGAGATGTGAGTCAAGAACTAGGAGGGAGAGACGGGAATTCTTCGCTAGTATGACCTACCTAAGTTTATTTGGTATTTAATTGGTCGGTGTAGTATAGGGATAATATGTGATATGATAATTAACCCTTATTTTGTGGCAGTATTTGAAAATGGCATCCGAAAATGTTGAGATAAGAAATGGAGCACAGGAGACCGTTGAGTCTCCACAGATCAATAATCAGGATAATGTGCATCAGAAAGGCGACAATCCTCATGCAAAGAACAACACTGACCAAATGATGAACGATGGAATATTCAGAAGCTTTATGCAATTCATGAAACATCAGGCTAGAACGGCTCCTGTCCAAAATGCAGGTGGAAATACTGACAACTCTCGGACGGTCACCGCTAAGCAGTTCAAGGAACTGGGACCACCTGAGTTTTTTAAAGAGCCAAAACCACTTAAGGCGGAGACGTGGATAAAGCAGATGGATAAACTCTTTTTGGTGGTCCAGTTTAATATAGATGGATGTATTCTTTAGAGAGGTTGATGGGGAACTTTAAGAAGAAGGTGAAAAATAGAGCATATGTTGAAGGGTCCATATAATTGGCATTAAGTTTCAACGAGATATGTGACGCCCCCAAAACAGGTATACATCACCCATCTTGGGTCGCCAAATACACACTACATAAATTCAAATACAACAGTCGTGTAAAATACGACAAAACATAATCTAAGAGTTTTAATAAGAATATTATCATCTAGACAATATCCACACTCAATGAAGTCCTCATACATTTATTGTCACACTATTTAATAGAATAGTGAGTACTACTAATGCTATCATCTGGACCGTCACACCATTCCCCAGGCTCGTCGTCCCAGCCTATATTCTCATTTCCACGAAAAGCAGAAGAAAGAAAGGGTGAGCTCAACTAGCCCAAAGAAGAAATATTATGACTAAGATAATGCGTAATAAATTATCCTTAGCCTTCAACAAAGATAACAACCGACGAATATAATAGACAACATGTTTTTAGATCAACAATCAGAATGGGAATAAGAAATCCATTAGAAGAGTCAGTAGAGCATAAAATCTACTATCTTCTATGATTTAAAAAGATTTTCATCAACTTTATCGCTGAGACTCAGCTTAATAAATAAACCACATCATCCCTGCACCACGGCCAAGGATATTCATGTAATCATCAATGGTCATGATTATACTCAATAATCCCTGGTCATAATCATACCAACAACTGTCCACCAATGAACTACAGGCCAATGAGGATTTTTACCACATCATTCGTTACATTACGGTCATGATTATATCGAATAATCCCTGGTCATAATCATACCAAATCCATCTCTGCACGTAAGCCAAAGATGACTTTCATCACAATATAAGCATGAGGATGATGACAATAATATAAGCATTAATCAAACGAAAATAAGGATAAATATTAAAGACTTTAAATTTATCTAAATATTATCCATCACTTAAATAACTCATAATCTAATATTGTTAATATTATAACAATATTTTAATCACTTCTTAAACTTATAAACAATTTAATTTAATTATTTACACTTTACCAAATAATGCATTTAATCATTCAAAAATTCCATACTCATAAGATTTCATCACCAATGATCAAATCACTCATCAAAAATCTGCATATACCTTATATAGGATTTTCAAGCCCTAAAATCCTATTTACCAATTCTTCAACTTTACATAACATATTTAACTCATATGTTTGTAACTAAACCATTTTCATGAAAAATTACCAAATCAACTTATTATTTTTCTATCCTTTTTCCAAACATATATGCATATATTTCATACACAACAAGTATTTTTTTATAATTTTTCAACTCCCTTAAGTATTTTTCAAAAATCAATTTCTAATTAATTCCTTAAGAAATTATCTACCTCAAGTTTAACTCTAGAAATTCCCAAATCTTGGCAGGATCTTACACATATTAACGTGAGCTTCCAGTTTAAATTTCATGATCATCGGAGTTATAGAACTCCAGTTATAGCGTTTTTCGTTGAAAAAACCTAAATATTGAAATAGTCATAACTTGCTCATTTTAAGTCAGAATGAGCTCATTTTTGGACAGGAGGTACTTTATACCATATATTTTTATGTCCCAAAAGGCCAGAATTTTTCTCACAAATTAAGTGGCCGAAACAGCCTTTACAAAATTATGGACAATAGTTTTTTCTCCTTTTTTTTCCACTTTTTCATGCTTTGTTAAAAATAGTCCATACAAAAATCTACAACTTCTCTTTCAGTGATTCCACTTGGAGATGTTAGAAAACTTATCATAATATCCTCCCAAATTTTTCCGAAATTTTTGAATGTCCAAAAATTACTTAAACTAAGAATGGATTTTAACTCGCATTGTCACAGAATCCACGTCAATGCATCATTTTCACAATTTAATAAAGAATGAATACGAAGGATCATTCACTATGCATGTGGTAATCCACATAGACAAGTTATTCCAACAGAATAATAAATAATGGAACCGGTCGAAAGTAATACGCACCAACAGATATTCCAATGTAATAATAAAGAATAGAATAACAATGTAAATTACCGTAAATGCGATATCTTTATGCATGCAAGTTATTCCAACAGAATAATAAATAATGGAACCGGTCGGTACGTAATATGCACCGGCGGGATATTCCAAAGAATAATAAAGAATGGAATAACAACGAAATCACCATGCATGCGATAGAATCAAACAAAACAGGTTATTCCAATGAATAATAATTAATGGAACCAGTCGGGCATAATACGCACCGGCGTGATATTCCAATGTAATAATAAAGAATGGAATAATGTAGAATTTAACCATGTATGCGGTTCTTCGCATGCATGTGTTATTCCAATGTAATAATAATTAATGGAACCAGGTCAGGCGTAATACGCACCGACAGGATATTCCAACAGAATAATAAAGAATGAAATAACAGAAGAATTTCACCATGTATGCGATACTTCTCATAGACATGTTATTCCAATAGAATAATAAGGAATGGAATAACAATAGCTCTCTTCATGAATATGAAAGAAATAATACCCCTTACCTTAGAATAAAAGTCGATCTTTGGAATAGAGGTATGAAACTTCTCTTCTTCTTTCTCTCTATAATAATTGCTCTATAGCTTTAGTGAATTGGTGAGAAATGAAGGAAGAATGAGCTTCTATTTATAGAAAAATATAGTTTTGATAATTGCACGTTTTGGGGCTCGAAAAATTACAGTACAATACCTCCAACTTTTCTTTCATTTTTAATTTAGTCTTGCAAGTATTATCAAACATACACCACCTCTCCTAATAGTAAATAATGTGAATCAATAGTTCAATCATTTGATTCAATAGTTATAATCATGTGAAAATATGAATAACAGTATAGTACCTCCATCTATACCTCCATCTTTAACTTAGTCATGCAAGCATTATCAATCTTGCACTAACTCCCCTAATAGTACAAGAATGTGAATCAATAGTACACACATGTGAATAAATAGTCATAATCATGTGAATTAATAGCAATTAATTCCTCATTTATCCGATTAATACCCCGATAACTTCCAGACATCAATTATTATCGAAATAAATGTTAATTTTCATTAACACTAATAATTTTAACACAATGGAACTATCAATTTCATCTTTAATCAACACGAACTTATTCATCATTAATATTATAACTCACAATATTTAACAACCGTGTCGCTCCGGTGAAAGAGGGGTTTCCGATAAGGATTTCTCCTTATTGGCCATGATTAGATGCCTCTCCTCGATGTAACTTCTAGACATTGTAAATATTATAATTTAATAATATAAATAACTTTGTCGTCTCAATTATTGATTTAATAATATATCATATTATGCAGATGATACTGTGACAATAATCGAATCAATAATATGAGAGATATGATGCAGCAATTACTGTAGCAATAATTGAGTATAACTGAGTGACTTCTTACGTAAGTATCAATAATCAATACCATGTGCTACTACTATGCAACCACGCCAGACATCGTATTTTTACTACTGGGGTAGTTCAACAGCTTTAACAGTAACACTTTCGCCGTTATTTTTATAAAAGATAATTACGCTGCTTTTCTAACTACGACAATACTTCCGTTGTGGGGTCCACCAATTATTGTGTCGTCGTACGAATATTCTCCGACAAAAAGAATATTCCTCGACACAATGAATATTATATAACAACTTGCTTATTTTACAAAATTTATAAATATTACCCACAACTATAACATTATATCAAATTCACACCATAATATTCAAAAAAATATTTCGAGAAATTTAAATCTTTATTCATAAAATTTGGGATCTCAAAATATATCTATGTTTGTCTCTGACTATTTTCTCGACGAAGTATTAACAAAGACCAATATATCGGGATCCAATACATAATGATATATGGAGGTGACGTTGAACTTAATGGTCGAGTCTCGATTTTTGGTCTATCGGGTCACACTTATAGAAATGAAAAACACATATTCCTTTCTGAGCAAGAATTACATGTTGCACATACTTACATTATTATCAACTGCGAGGAGATTGAAGACTTTGTAAGGAATGCATGTAACCTTCATATCTGATTTGTATTCCTAGCCTTCAATTAAATTATTTAATATGTACATGTGTCTAATATATTTGACTCATGTTTTTAATATATATATATATATATATATATGTAAGGGATAAGGTTCAAAAATGCCCCTGACATTTTTCTCAATGTCTACCGAGCACCTTATACTTTTTTTTTTCAAAATTACCTTTAACGTTACGTTTTTTGGGTCAATTGTACCCCTGCCGTTGACAGACATGCCAAATAGACAAACGGAGTTGACAGCTGGACATATTTTGCTGACGTGGCTACCACATGGAAGTCAAAATACTAAAATTCAAAACATATTTGATGACGTGGCTGCCACATGGAAGTTAAAATATTAAAATATTTATTAAAAAAAATACTAAAAATACTAATTAAAAAAATACTAAAATACTAATTAAAAAAAATACATATTTACATCAAATACTAAAATACTAATTAAAAAATTACTAAAATACAAAAAAAAATCAAATTAAAATATTTAATATATTTAGTATATTTAGTATATTTAGTAAATTTACATATATGTATATTTAGTAAATAATTAGAGAGAAAATTTCAATTCCATAATCATAATTAAAATGCTCCTCTTTCTCTCCAGATCTCCAGATTCTACTTCCAGATCTTCAGCCACAATCTTCCTCCTTCTCTCCCTTTGGTAGTAACCCCTTGGCGTTTCATCCTCTCGACGATATAAAACCCCCTTTAGATCAATTCTCTCACATCTACTAAAAAAAAAATGGACGAACGCCACCTTAAATTCGGAACCACCATCCACATAACGACGCTCGATGGAATCAGAACGCCAACTCCCTCGCTCACATTAGCGCTTCACATCGCCTAGCTTGTAATCTTAACGACTCAACAACAACGGCTAATCGAAGACCAAAGACGCTGCGTCTCCTACTCGATATTTCATGGAACCCTCATAGCCTTCCACGTACTCCTTCACTCCTTCCTCTTCACCTCATTCTTCCTCTTCTCCACCTCATCGCTGGGACTCAAGCAGCCTCTCATTTGGTGAGATCGCCTGGATCTGAAGATGGCGTGATTTTGAGAGGCGGCGGTGCATAGTGGCGGATTTGTTGGTGATAATCTAAAATTTGTTGGTGGAGTGGTGGTGGTGGTGGAGTGGTGGTGAAGTGGTGGTGGTGGTGGTGGACTGGGTGGTTTACATGGGTCATTTTACACAATACAATTATTAATAAATAAAACTTATTAATAAAATACACATAATAAATAAATTATCAATGATATATAAAATATTATTTTTATACACATCAGATGGTATAGTAGTATTTTTTTTTTAATTATTTGACACGTCAGCAAAATATGTCCAGCTGTCAACTCTGTTTGTCTATTTGGCATGTCTGTCAACGGTAGGGGTATAATTGACCCAAAAAACGTAACGTTAAAGGTAATTTTGGAAAAAAAAAAAGTATAGAGTGCTCGGTAGACATTGAAAAAAATGTCAGGAGCATTTTTGAACCTTATCCCTATATATACATATATATATATATATATATATATATATATATATATATATAGAGAGAGAGAGAGAGAGAGAGAGAGAGAGAGAGAGAGCATATGATGCTGAGTTAAGAACAAATCAACACGACATCACTAAGAAAGATATTCAAGTATTCCATGATCAAAATTTGGCTAAAGATTAAAGTAAGTCAATTAACTTAATTAAGCATGATTTCATATTAAGTAATATATTTCTTAAATTTAAATAAGTTAATAAATAATCAATTACATTTACATTGTATTAATCAATATAGGCTTTTAATGAGGATACATTGCCTCCAAAGGTACAAGCCCTAGTCATGGGTCCAGACAGGGATCAGGTCGTTCACGATGGTTATATAATAAATAGTTGTGACTTTTATAATGAAGACATATGCCAAAGGTAAAAAGAACAACTAATACTGGAGTGTGGGTATAAGGAGATTGTTACAATGAGGTTAGTCGTGCCTTTTATGGGGAATTAGAGAATATCATTAAGTTATTAAAAAGGTACTTATGGAGGTCAAATTAATATGTTTAAGGGTCGATGGTTTGATTCAGAAAAAGAGATACATGTTGATTGACATGGAATTGTTGATATTGACCTCCATAGAAGGGCGCATGTTACTGCACCATTTGTGATGCCAATTCAAACACAACAAGTATACTACAACTTGATATACCACTTGCAGATTATCAAGTTTTCATTTATACTCCCGCTCTCAGCAGGTTTCAATTAGTAGATGAGGAGTTCTATCAAGAGGAGATCTTACGTAACCCTCCTCTGATAAATGCGGAGGACGATAATCAACTAAATCAGTAATAAGGTGAAGGTGATGAGAATGAATTGGATTATAAGTCTATAAATCAGTTAGATAATGACACTGACAGTGAGAAGGAAGAATTATTGACTGATATTAACACCGAGTTTGAGAAAGAACATAGTTATGAATCGCCCCGAACTGTCGCCAAATATTAATTTTTGTTAAAATGTTTGTCTAGCTTTACTTGTAGTGCTCAACTAATATTTTTGTATTTATACTGGTCATGTTCATGTACATTTAAGTTATTATTGTCATACTTGTACTGCTTTACTTGTTAAATGTACATATATCTAAGTTATTAGCTTTACTTGTAGTGCTTTATTTGTTGTGTTTTACTTGTTGTATGTTGTCATTTTAGATGTTTAATTATTATCGATAGCTTAATGATGCTATTTTTTTTATAGATGTCTTCATCATCTAATGCATCGGGAAAAAAAAGAAAGGTTGCGTCAGTGTCCTAATAAAATTTCAAAGGCACCCAAAAATTTAGATGATCAAATTCCATTAAAGGTTCCACCTAACAGAAGGTTAGTTAATTAACTAATATTTGTTATAGTTAATTATTATTAAAATTTTAATAGATATTAATTACCGTATACTTGTATTTTTTAGTGACTTTACAAATATCAAGGTTGTGAAGTGTCACATCTTCACTTGCAAAACTAACCCACATATATGATCACGTGGTCCAACACACCTACTGCCCACAAGGAGGCATACTGGCATGAATTTTAGGTGTTTTTTTTATTTATTACTTGCAAATATTTTATTAAGTAACGTGTAGTCTCATTTACTTATATTACGATTGTTCTAATGTTATCTATTTGTTTTCATTTCAAAAAATTTACAGATGGGCCGAGAAAGATGCTGTGAAAGTATAGTTGTTTTGGATGAAGTGTCTTGTTCGAACCAAAAACAATAAAAAAAAATATCTAAAAAACGCTTTGCATAATGCAGGATTGACCATCCAAGACAGGCTGAATGACATATGAAGGAGTGGAACCTTTGGTGGTGCTCGCAAGATGTATGGGTTGGGATGTGTGACAAGTGGCGGGTTGAGAAGTGGAACAAAAAGTGTAAGATCAATGCCCAAAATATGGTCGTAGCTGCAGCTAAAGGAGAAATGGTAAAGGGCACATATAAGGGCAACACTATATCACAGTCTAAGCATTATGCTTAAAAGGTATATATGTAAAGTTTAAATTTATTAAATAATGTTAAAGTACGATATTAGTATGCATGTACATAATATATATTTGTATGAGGCTGCATTTTAAGGCCAACCCGTGAATTGGGTGGATGTGTATACTGGCACGCGTGATGGCTTGCTTGATGTTGTAGTGTAACGCCCCTGAATTCAAGCGCTGGACATTCAAACAAGGGTCGACGTTAACTCAACATCTTTCGTAACTTAACCAATGATCACAAAATTATATTGGTTGAATTAGTCTAATTACAGATTATAAAGCTATAAAGTTTCTTAACTTCATCCCTGGATCTTGACTTGATCTCGATATCGATCTCATCCTTTCTACAAGTATCAACTTGTAACTTATATCTGTATACATGGATCATGGATAACACCATATATACTAGTTAATTTTTTTAACCTTAATTAAGATTCAGACATTATATACTTCTATATATCCAAGGTTCACAATACTAATAATAAAGATTGTTATTGGCAGTAGAGGGGCGCATTCCGGTAATTTTGACATCTTACCGAAGCTCATTAGTCTAGTCTCAGTGCTTACAGAACTCCCATTATCATTAAATACCCTCACTTAGATATGTATCATTAAAAAGATATCTCTTCATATCGATATTTCCTATTTATTTAAAATTCACAATATTAATAACACACTTGTACTTGTAACAGAGGAACCTTGCGATGAATTTGGTTTCTTTATCTGTGCTAAATCTCTGTTCTTACAGCACTCACTATGTTATTCAATATCCTTATTCAGGTATATAGTTTTTTATCAACATTGTATTAATATTTTACTATCTATCTGAAGTTCAAAGTATCGGCATAACATGACCAATCTATATTACTAATACCCTCACTCAGATTAATAAATCTTTAAAAATTCTAAGTTATATCAAATTAAAAACATAGCATCATTCTAATGATAATAACATGATATTATTAATATAATCTTCGATTACATGGTTTGCTTGTTCGTATTACAGAAGTCATTATGACTTAATACAAATACAAGTAAATAAAACATGAAACCTAATCTACGCTTCTTCTTTACATTCATGATATTCTTATTATTCTTCTTTAACTGTAAATAAACTTTATTCACAAGAATGAGCACAACGGCTCAACAAATCTAACTAATAACACATAAACAGTTTATGCTTTCATATAAACTTTATGATGCTTTTGACGTGTCATATATATTAGTTAATAATCATGTTAATTCATGCTGAACAATAATATATACTTCATACATAATCAAATGTATCATCACATATCAATTAATAGTTAACAGTTAATGAACAACTAACACATGCTACTTAATCTTACATAGCACTTTCATGTATCATCTTCACATAACAACTATCACATCACAAATAAGGGATAGAAGACTTGCACAATAACACATAAAGGATTAGAACTTGTCTTGATGCGTAATCTCGTCTTATCGGTACGTTTTAAACAACCTATATAATAAGATACATGTACCGGAAGGTTAGTTTATCGAATTCTACTTCTTAATAAGTGTTTTTATAACTTGTTAAAACTATTTTCATGGATGTAATTACTTAGATAAGTGGCTATCTCAAAAAGTCATTTTTAAGCCTTAAAATTCGAGAGCCCCCTTAAAATTTTCAGCTTTCACGTCCTTTACGAAAACTGCCATAACTTTCTCATAACAAAATATTTTTAGGTGATTCTTAAGTCTAAATTCATTAGAATTTCATGATCTAAAACTATTTTTAGGTTTCTAAGGCATATTTCAATAGTAAATTTTTGGAAAAGGGGCAGAAATTCAGAATTAAAATTTGTTCACAATTTTTTTCATTATACTTGGTAAAACGTGATACCACAAGCATAATAAAGCTAAGTTATCATGTTCTAACACTAAATAACCTTCAATACAAAAATTAAAAGCCTACATATGTACGATTTATGACTTTTCTAAAGAACACATGAAGAACGTGAAGAAAAAAAAAACTAACATAATAACGACTAGAGACGTTACCTCTTGAAGTTGCAAACTTTAAATAATCCTTTGCAATTTCAATACTTGAAATATATATCTAGATATTAATTCTGTTCTTGAATTACTTGTGAATTGGTAGGAAATAATTAATGAATGGAGTAGAGTATTTATAGGCTAGGAAAAGTTAGAGAAAAATAGTCTTTTCGCATTAATTCATGACATCATCGCTTGCATCATCGTCCTTTGTGACATCATTGTTTACATCATCGTCCAACGTGACATCATCACTTGCATCATCCTTCGCTATGATTGGTCGATTCTTCTTCACTTGGATTGAGTTACTACTTAGTTAGTCTAACTAGGTTTTCTTTTTCTAGTTTGGTTACAACTAGTTTCCTTTCAACTTAGTTCATTTAGTATAACATAATTTGATTACTAATAGTTTCCTTTCAAATTAGTTCATTTTTAAATCTTTTGGTTTAATTAACCTTTACTTATTTAAAAGTCTAACATTACTGAGTTTTGTTCCGTATAAACACTATTTTGTGAAGTGAAAAGTCCAACAGACTTGGCACGTTTTTTGGTGAATAGTATTTTTGAGTTTTGACAACCATTTCTCAAAAATGGTAAAATGATCAAAAAGTCAAAAAAAAACTTATTTTCGTTTTATTCCTGTGAATAGTAATTTGCACATTTTTCGGAAACAAACTTTTATCGATTATTACGTGACTTCACTTCGTATTATCGGTAGATATTGTAACGGAAACTCAATATGACGAACTCGTTTCACTATCAGAAGCTTTCTGTTTCTCTCTCTCTCTCTCTCTCTCTATATATATATATATATATATATATTGTGACACCCCCAAATCAGGGTACTTCATTCCCACAGGATTTGGTGTTCATTGTCCAATTAAATCACATCTAACTACCCATAAATAAAGATATTAATAAAACTCATAACTGAAATAGAAATCCTTCCCTTAAATGGTTACAACATCTTAAACAAATAATCCCAGGTCATTTAACCTTAATACATCAAATGCGTAAACATAACATAATTAAATCAGTCTTATACATAAACATCTTTAAACAAATTAGATAAGTCTTCATCACTTGTTCATTTTGTCTTTGCCCTTACTAGTGGATGGCTCATCAACTTTCTCAACTTTAGCTGCAATATTTTATATACAAGGGTGAGCAAACAATTGCCCATAAGTATAACAATAATAATATGAATCACATAAGAGTAATCAATGTATACTGAATAATAGAAAGCTCGACTTTTGAATCAAGAATAGAAAATAAGATCAAAAGTACATCTGAGCGTCGCAAGACTGTGAACTATATCCTAGGTTATTAAGTATCTCTACTTAAACCTTTAATAATCTTAAGACTATAGACCTTTCTTCTCGTACTTAGGGAGATCAACTTTTCATACCATGTATTGTGCACAAACATCTTAACGTTATCGCGTAATATAATCCCCTATAATCGGGTGTTCATCTTAGTTTTAACATAAGAATATGTACCAAAGGAAGTTTGGTTTGGATAAGCTTCAATAATAATTCTAGAATTTAAAACGCTTATCAACTATGGATTAATCGAATCAATAAGGGTTCACTAGCCATTCAAGGGATCAATACAATAATGTAAACGATTTTTAAATCAAAGATTGAATCCCAATTATATACAAATGAATAAACTTTGTGTAAGACACCAACTTATTATAAATAAAATTGAATTTTCCTCAATTCATTATTCTAAATTAATAAGGTGTTAATTTGATATAATGCTTTAGTTATGGGTGAAATGTGAAAATTTTGCAAAATAAGCAAGTGGTTATAAAATATTCATTTTGTCGGAGAATATTCGTTTGGTCGTAGAATATTCTTTTTTTTCGAATATCCGTGCACGACTCTGCAAAATAATTGTAGGCTCCATAACGGGATAACTGTCGGATGAAGAAAACGACAAAGTTTGAGTTTTTATAAATAACGGCATAGTTGTTACCGTTAACACTTGTTGGGTTACCCGGTGGTTAAAATACGATGATACGTGTGGTGGCACAAAGAAGACACCGGTATTATTACGATATTGTTGAATTATTGATTTGTGCGTAAAAGGCACTACTCAATAATTGTTACGATGAGTTACCGCTCAATATTTTATTTTATTGATTCAATAATTGCTGCGTTGATAGTTTATATTATTGTTGTTTCAATAATTATCAACGCACGATGATTCCCATTATCGGATCAATAATTCATATTATTTGAATTATATTATTAGATAGCATTATTGGCAATGTCTAGAAAGTTCACATCGAGGAGAGGTTTGGTCACCTAATTGTGCGCCAAGAAGAAGAAATCCTTATTGGAAAGCCCCTTTTCACGAGAACTACTTAGTTGTCATAATTGTGATTCTGTAATATTATTTGTGAATAATTAATTATTGATTTATATGATAGGAAAATATTTATTTGATGTGGATATAAATGATGGATTTATTTATGTGGTTATAAATAAATGAATTAATGCTGAGGTATTTTATTAGTATTTTGTCAGAATGAAGGAATTAAAAATCATCCGTTTGTGGATTTCAGATATTTTCTGTTTGAAATTTGGAAAAACTCAAAGCTAAAAAGTTGTAGAGAATTCAATTTCAGGCATAATAGATATAAAATTCGTATTTTTCTGATAAACGGGCTATTTTCTATAAATTATTGAAGTTTCAGAAAATAAAATAATTTTTATTAAATTATGGGTGGGACCCACTTATGTTATAAACATGTGGGCTGCTGAATTTCTTCTTAGATGGCTGCTGGTGGCTTGGTTGGTGAAGGTTGACGTGGAAGAAGAAAAAGAAAATAATATTTTATTATTTTAGTCTCCTATGGCGTTCTAGCATTTTTCTATAAATAGGCGCTTGGTTAGAATTGAAAATCACACTAGAAACAAGTTTTCTTTCTCTCTATATTGTTGAGCGTATTTTTGTGAGTATTTTGATACTTTGAGAGTTGATATTGGGTGCAAGTTTCCTTCAGTACTATATCCGAAATTCAGTCAGAAGTACGGTTATTTTGAGGTAAGGGATGTTATTTTCTTCTTAAATGATATTATTTTCTTCAATATCATTATGCCGAAATATTGGTTGAACTTTTTAATTAAATTTGGAACTTTTTGTGTCGGGGTTACTATTCACGTAGACGGCATTATTCACGTATACGACACTATTCACGAATACGGCACTATTCATCGAAAAATAAAAATTTTCCTTTTTGTCCAAGATGTCTATTATGGTTACTATCTTTGATTGTATCCATGTTTTGATCTTTATTTTTGAATTCTGCTTCACAATTGGTTTTTATGAAGTATTATTGATCTTGGATAAACTATTATACGAATCCCTAATATTTGTCCTTCTGTCTTACTAGATTCATTTTCTTTAAAATATTTTTCATCATCCTCAGTCCTAAATGATGATATTACTGAATATCTTTGGCCTGTAGTGCAAAAGATGAATGATTAATCGATGAATATCTTTGGCCGTAGTGCAAGATGAGCAGTGTTGAGATGAATATGACCAATTAGTGATACAAATGAATATCTTTGGCCCAGAGTGCAAAGATGAATATTGATTAAAGATGTATATTGATTGATGTTACGGATAAAATATTGATGATGGACTTTTAAATCTTAGAAGATAGTAGAATTCATTCTCTATATGACTCTTCTAATGGATTCTTTGCTTTAGATTTGCATTTGTTGATCTAAAACTTGTTGTCTATTATATTCTATTAGATTTTTCCTGTTGAAGACTAATGATAATTTGTTGTATATTATCTTAGTCATAATATTCTTTATTTGGGCTAGTTGAGCTCACCCTTTCCCTTTTGTTCCATTTTTCTTCTCGGGATGTGAGAACATAAAGCGAGATCGAGTTGGGGTATGGAGTGATGGTTCTAGAAGGATGTTTTAGCAGTCCTCACTATTTCTGTAAATAATGTATGAATAATTGTAATGAGGACTTATTTGAGTATTGATATTTTTTAGAAGACAATATTTGTATTTAAACTCACAGTATGTGTTGTCGTATTTTACACGACATTTGTATTATTGAAGTTGTAGTTTGCTTTTTGTACCATGTATTTGGCAACTCAGAATGGGTGTTGTTGTGACGCCCTCAAAATAGGTATACATCACCTATTCTGAGTCGCCAAATACATGGTACATAATACAAATACAATCATTAATATACAACACGAAAGCTGTGAGTTTTAATACAAATATTATTTTTTAGACAATATCCACTCTCAGAATAAGTCCTCATTACATTTATTGTCACACTATTTAACATAATAGTGAGGACTACTAATACTATCATCCTGGACCGTCACCCCGCTCCCCGACTAGTCCCCTACCACGCTCTCTCATTTCTGAAGAGAACGATGAAAGAAAGGGTGAGCTCAACTAGCCCAAAGAAGAAATATTATGACTAAGATAATGCGAAATAAATTATCATCGGTCTTCAACAAAAGTTAAACCGATAAAATACAATAGACATCAAGTTTAATTGCAGCGAAACATGCAATCCATTAAAAGAGTCAAGTAGAGAATAAAATCTACTATCTTTTATGATTTAAAAGGTTTTTCATCACTTTTATCCCTGGGACTTAGCTTAATAAATAATCCACCTCATCCCTGCACTGCGGCCAAGGATATTCATAAGAATCACAACCACAAATTATCCATGCACTACGGGCCAAGGATATTCGTGTATTCATCAATGGTCGTGATCATGCCAACAACTGTCCATCAATGCACTACGGGACAATGAGGACTTTTACCACATTATTTGTAACATTACGGTCATAATTACAATCAATAATCCACGGTCATAATCATACCAAGTCCATCCATGCACTACAAAATACGTATTGACTTTCAAAAAAAATATAAACATGAGGATGATGACAATGATATAAGAATTCAATAAAACAAGTTCAAGAATTAATTTATTCAGAACTAATAAGTCCAAATTGTCAACATGATACTTCTTTGTGAGTAAAAAATTCAAGAATGCTCGTAAGAATATTTCCATGAAAGATATTTGGATGAAACGCAAATATCAAGGATATTCCACTAATTTCATGGAGTATAAAGTCAAAACTTTAACCAATTGAGTATAATAAAGAATGGAATAACAAAAGAAATCACCATGCATGCGGTTTCGATGTATGAGTTATTCTAACGAATAATAAATAACGGAACCAGTCGTCAGCGTAAAATGCACGCATGTGATATTCCAATGTAAATAATAAAGATTAACCCAGTCCCAGAAAAACGCATGCATGTGGATATTCCAATGTAATAATAAAGATTTTAACCAGTGTCCCAGATAACGCATGCATGTGATGTTCCAATGAATAATAATGAATGGAATAACAACAAAATCACTAAGTATAGGGTAGATCACAGATACAAAAGTTATTCCAATGTAATAATAAAGAATGGAATAATGTAAGTTTTTTCATGAATATGAAAAAAAATACCCTTACCTTATAAAGAAGAGTACTCACCAGTAGGCGAGGATATACTTGAAGAAACTTGCACTACGCTCAAAGCTTTCTTAAACGCTAAAAGAAATACGCCAAGATAGAAGAATAATTCTCTCTACGGTTCTCTCTCTAGAGTTTCAATGAATTCGTAAGAAATAATGAAGGAATGAGCTTCTATTTATAGAAGAATGGACTGAATAGTAACCAATCCATGAACGGTCCAGATCGATTTACTTTAAACGGATGGTCCAGATTTGTTTACAATAAAATATAATATATTCTATTTATAATCGAATAACTTTTAAAAAGATTTTACTATGCAAACACTATGCAGGCACTATGCAAACACTATGCATAATAAAATATAATATATTCTAATTATTGTCTAATAAAATGAATAACTTTATAAAAGTATTCTGTTTTATATAAAAAGATTTTACTATTAGCCTAATAAAACGAATAACTTTATAAAAGTATTCTGTTTTACATAAAAAGTTTTTCTGTTTTATTACATTAATAATACTAATCAAACAAAACTTCATCATCATCATTATTATTCACACTATTAATCGACCGTGTCGTTCCTCAGAAAGAGGGGCTTTCAATAAGGATTTCTCCTATCGGCGCCCAATTAGGTGACCAAACATCTCCTCGGCGTAACTTCTAGACATCGTTAATAATGCAAATAATAATATTAATAACTCTGTCTATCTCAATTATTGATTTAATAATATATAAAATATCGACAATAATTGAATAAAACCGAATGACTTCTCACGTAAGATCAATAATCAATACCGTGCGCTACTATGCAACCACGCCAGTATTCCTATACTTTTAACACCGGGTGTTTCAACGATTAACTGTAAAACTTCCGCCGTTATTTTTATAAAAAATATTTTTATCGCTTTCTCAATCCGACAATTATTCCGTTAATGAGGTCCACTAATGATTGTGTCGCCGTGCATTTAATATTCCCTGTTTAAAACGAATATTCCCCGACCAATCGAATATTATATAACAATTTACGTACTTTGCAAAATTTATAAATATTACCCACAACTATAACATTATATCAAATTTATTCCAAAAATAATAATTATAGAAAATTCATCTTTATTCATAAAAGTTGGGGTCTTACAATCTCCCCCTCTTATGAAATTTTGCCCTTGAAATTAGGGTACATACCTGGTATGTCGAAGAGGTAAGGATACCTTGATTTCATTTCAGATTCTAACTCCCAGGTCATTTCCTCAACATCGTGGTTCCTCTATAAAACTTTAACTTGAGGTATAACCTTGGAGCGTAGAATATGTTCCTTCTTATCCAAGATTTGAACAGGAACCTCTTCATGCGTTAAATCTTCCACTATTTCGTCCGGTTCTAACTCAATAATGTGGTTCGGGTCTTTCACATATTTACGTAACATGGATATATGAAAAACGTTATGAACACGAGACATACTTGGCGATAAAGCGAGTCTATAGGCTACAGTTCTTACTCGATCGAGGATTAAAAATGGGTCAATGAATCGAGGATTTAGCTTTCCTTTCTTTCCAAATCACGTAAATCCTTTCCATGGAGCAACACGTAACAACACATGATCTTTAATATCGAATTCCACGTCTTTTCGATGAAGATTAGCATAACTCTTTTGTCGGTCTTGTGAGGTTTTTATACGTTGTCGGATCGTTTGAATCTTTTCCGTAGTCATACGTACCAACTCCGGTCCCAACAACGTTGCTTCACCCACCTCATCCCAACATACTGGAGAACGCCACTTTCTTCCATACAACTCTTCGAATGGAGCCATGCCAATGCTTGCTTGATAACTGTTGTCGTAGGAAAACTCCACCAATGGTAAGAACTTGTCCCAACTTCTCTTGAAGTCAAGGACATAGAGTCTTAATAAATCTTCAAGAGTTTGAATAGTCCTCTCTGATTGTCCGTCCGTTTAAGGATGATATGCTGAACTAAATCGTAAATTCATGCCCATAGCTTTTTGCAAACTAACCCAAAATCGTGAAGTGAATCTTAGGTCTCGATCAGAAACTATGGATACTGGCATACCATACAATCTTACAACCTCGTTTATGTACATACGAGAAAGACGTTCAAGTGTATAAGTTTCTCGTATAGGTAAGAAATGAGCAGACTTGGTCAATCTATCAACAATGACCCAAATTGCATCTATACCCTGAGAAACCTTGGGAAGACCAGTAACGAAGTCCATGGTAATGTGCTCCCATTTCCATTCTGGAATTTCAAGTGGTTGCAATGGACCTTTTACCCGATGCTCTACTTGACTCGTTGACATGTTAGACACCTTGAGATAAACAACGCTATCTCTCTCTTCATATTGCCCCACCAAAATGTATGTCAAAGATCATGATACATTTTAGTACTCCCAAGATGGATTGAAAACAGTGTGTTGTGCGCCTCCATCATGATTTTATACTTTAACTCAGGGTCGTTAGGAACACAAAGTCTGGAGTTGACTCGAAATATTCCTTCTTCATCGGTTCTTGCTTCAGGTATAGCACCTTCTTGTACTTTCATCCCCATATGCATCAGCTCCAGGTCTGTATCTTGAGCAGCTTCAACTTTATCGATTAAAGTCGGTTCCACTCGTATATTCGTCATCATCACTTGGGTCCCTGGAGTCTTTATCTCTATCTCCATCCTTTGCAAGTTATACAAAATGGGCCTTTGCGTTGACAATATCGCACTCGTACCCGTATATGATCTTCTACTTAATGCGTCAGCTACCACGTTCGCTTTTTCATGATGGTATTGGATGGTATGATCATAATCTTTCAACAGTTCAACCCAACGTCGCTATTGCATATTTAGTTCTTTTTGAGTGAAGAAATATTTGAGGCTTTTATGATCCGTAAAGATCTCCACTTTCTCCCCATATAAGTAATGCCTCCAAATCTTTAGTGCAAAACGACCGTTGCCAACTCTAAATTAAGAGTAGGATAAATTCTCTCATATTCTTTGAGTTGTCGAGAGGCATAAAGCTATGACTTTCCCATGTTGCATGAGAACACATCCTAACCCTTTGCCCAAGCATCACCATAGATGACAAATCCCTCCGAGCCAGATGGTATTATCAGAACAGGTGCTGAAATGAGTCTCCTTTTGAGTTCTTGAAAACTCTTCTCGCATTCCTCACTCCAACCGAATTTTGTATCTTTCCGAGTTAGCAGAGTTAAGGGAGTAGCGATTCGAGAAAACCATTCTACAAATCTCCGATAATAATCAGCTAAGCCGAGAAAGCTACGTACTTTGGTCACTGATTTAGGTTGCTCCCAGCTTTGAATAGCTTCAATCTTTGCTGGGTCAACAGATATTCCATGACTTGAAACCACGTGCCCAACGAATGCTACTTCCTCAAGCAAGAATTTAAATTTCTTCAACTTGGCATAAAGCTTATATTCACGAAGCTTTTGAAGTATCAGCCTCAAGTGTTGTTCATGATCCTCACGGCTTTTGGAATAAATAAGGATGTCATCAATAAAGACGACCACAAAGTGATCCAAATATTCCTTGAATACTCGGTTCATCATATCCATGAAGGCAGCAGGAGCATTAGTTAATCCAAAAGACATGACTAGGAATTCATAATGCCCGTACTGAGTTCTGAAAGACGTTTTTGGAATGTCATCGGTTCTAATCTTTAATTGGTGATATCCGGAACGAAGATCAATCTTTGAAAAGAATTTGGCGCCTTGCAACTAGTCAAACAGGTCATCAATACGTGGCAATGGGTACCTATTTTTTATGGTGACATGATTCAACTCTCGATAATCAATACAAAGTCGCATACTCCCATCTTTCTTCTTCACAAATAGAACAGGAGCACCCCAAGGAGAAGTACTAGGACGAATAAAGCCAATGTCTAACAATTCCTGCAGTTGGGTCTTTAACTCCTGAAGTTCAATAGGAGCCTTTCGATATGGGGCTTTGGAAATGGGTTTTGTACCGGGTTCATGGTCGATACAAAATTTAATTTCACGTTCTGGGGGTAGGCCAGGAAGTTCTTCAGGGAATACGTCAAGAAATTCATTAACAATAAAAATATCATTCAAAACTGACGTATTTTTGTTTAGATCCGTGACATGAGCTAAGAAAGCTTGACATCCATTTTTTTAATAAATGAATAGCTCTATGGCTTGAGATGACAGTGATTGATTTTAATGGTTTGGTTGCTTAAATTCGCATAATAGGTTGATTGGGAATATGAAATCTAACAACCTTACGAAAACAATCAATTTTTGCATGATGAGTGGTTAACCAATCAATCCCAAGAATTAAGTCAAATGCAAGTATTTTCAATGAAATAAGATCGACAGGTAATGTGAGGGTACCGATTTGAACCAAACAAGACTTATAAATAGTGGATGTAATGAAGCTTTCTCCCAACGGAGTTTCAACAGATAAGTCAAAGTCTAATTTCTCCGGAGTAAAATTTAAACGTTGAGCGCAAGTAGGAGAAATAAAAGAATGGGTAGAACCGGTATCAAATAAGGTATATAAATCGCTAGAGTTTATGATAAGCTTACCCGCGATGACCTCGTTCGTTCCTTGCTTTCCTCGGAGGTCACAACAAACGCCTCCCTTGCAGACTCTCGGGCTTTGACTTTTCTCGGGACGCCCTTTGGTGCCTCCATCCTAGTTGAACTTGTCTTGGTGAATGACAAAATCGGGTTAGTGACCTTCTCTTCCACAATTATAACATGCTTTGACTGAGATCGCTAGCTTTGACCGATGTGTCCTTCCCTCCGTATTTGAAGCATATGATAAGTGGTCGCTTCTCCTTCCTTAACCACTTCGTCTTTGGTCTTGACGCCTTTCCATCATTGTTGAATCTCCTCTTCTTGAAATGTCCATTCTTATTGTTTTGGCCATGATTACCACCGCCGTGGTTACCATTTCGCATGTTTATTCCTCCACGCTTATTGTCACCGCTTCGATGATCAAGTATCACTGGTATTATCATTTTGTCGGCTGCTCTCTTTTGGTTGGCTTGACTCATTATCACGCTCCAATAACTGAGCCCTATTAACAACATTTGAATAAAAACACAGTTTATGAGAGATAAGATATTGACATATCTCGGGTTTCAAACCTCTTAGAAATATTCGCGTCATTCTCTCCTCATTATCAACCAAATGGGACGCAAACCGGGTCAACTCGGCAAACTTGGCTTCGTACTGCGACACGGTCATGTTTTTGCTCCAGCTTAATGAACTCTACCTCTTTCATGTGACGAATACTTTTGGAAAAGTACTTGTCGTTAAACAATTCTTGGAACTTCTCCCAATTCATCTTCAGTGCGGCAGGTTGAGTATGTTTTACAGATTCCCACCAGTAATCTGCCTCTGCACGCAACATGAAGGTGGCAAAGAGAACCTTTTGTTCCTCAGAGCATCCCAAGACATCAAATATCTTGCAGATCTACTTTATCCACGTCTCAGCCTTAAGTGGTTTTGGCTCTCCAAAAAACTCCGGTGGTCCTAGTTCCTTAAACTGTTTAACGGTGACCGTCTGAGAGTTGCAAGTGTTTCCACCTGTATTTTGGACAAGATTCGCTCTCGTCTGATGTTGCATGAATTGCATGAAGCCTCAGAACATTCTTTCGTTCATCATTTGGTCAGTGTTATTGTTTGCATAAGGATTGTCGCCTTCCTGATGCACATTGTCCTGGTTATTGATCTGTGGAGACTCAACGGTCTCTTGTGCTCCATTGATGTTCTCAACATTCTCGGATGCCATTTTCAAATACTGCCACAAAACAAGGGTTAATTAACATATCACATATTATCCTTATACTCTGACCGACCAATTAAATACGAAATAAACTTAGGTAGGTCATACTAGCAAAGGAATTCCCCGTCTCTCCCCTCCTAGTTCTTGTCTCACATCTCAGCCAGAGATCATATCTCTAAGCTTTGATACCAACTGTGACGCCCCCAAAATAGGTATACATCACCTATTCTAAATCGCCAAATACATGGTACAGAATAAAAATACAATCTTTAATATACAACAAGAAAGCTGTGAGTTTTAATACAAATATTGTCTTGCAGACAATATCCACTCTCGAGAATAAGTCCTCATTACATTTTTTTGTCACACTATTTAATGTAATAGTGAGGACTACTAATACTATCATCCGACCGTCACTCTGCTCCCCCACTAGTTCCGGCTACGTTCTAATTTCCTCAAGAGAATAAAGAAAGAAAGGATGAGCTCAACTAGCCCAATGAAGAAATATTATGACTAAGAAACCGCAGTAAAAAATTATCATTAGTCTTCAACAAAGTTAAACCGATAAAATACAATAGACATCAAGTTTAATCTGCAATGAACATGCAATCCATTAAAAGAGTCAAGTAGAGAATAAAATCTACTATCTTATATGATTTAAAAGGTTTTTCATCACTTTTATCGCTGGGACTCAGCTTAATAAATAATCCACCTCATCCCCGCACTATGGCTAGGGATATTCATAAGTATCACAACCACAAATTATCCATGCACTAGGGGCCAAGGATATTCGTGTATTCATCAATGGTCATGATCATTCCAACAACTGTCCATCAATGCACTACGGGGCAATGAGGACTTTTACCACATCATTTGTAACATTACGGTCATGATTACACCGAATAATCCCTGGTCATAATCATACCAAGTCCGTCCATGCACTACAGGACACAAATGACTTTCAAAAAAATATAAACATGAGGATGATGACAATGATATAAGAATTTAATAAAACAAGTTCAAGAATTAATTTATTCAGGAACTAATAAGTCCAAATTGTCAACATGATACTTCTTTGTAGAGTAAAATTCAATAATGCTCAGAAGAATATTTCCATGAAAGATACTGGATGAAACGCAAATATAAAGGATATTCCACTAATTTCATGGAGTATAGAAGTCAAAATTTTAACCAAATGAGTATAATAAAGAATGGAATAACAAAAGAAATCACCATGCATGCAGTACTTCGCATAGACGGGTTATTCCAATAGAATAATAAATAACGGAACCGGTCGAGTGAAACGAAGCGAGCAGATAGGATATTCCAATGAATAATAAAGACGGAACCAGTCCGGCGTAAAATGCATGTATAGGATATTCCAATGAATAATAAAGATGTAACCAGATCCGGTGTATAACGCATGCATGGATGTTCCAACGAAGAAAATAACGAATGGAATAACAATGTAAATCACCAAGTATAGGGTAGATCACAGCGTATAAAGTTATTCCAACGTAATAATAAAGAATGGAATAATGTAAGTTCTTTTCATGAATATGAAAAAATAATACCCCTTACCTTATAAAGAAGAGTACTCACGATGGTAGACGAGGATATACTTGAAGAAACTTGCATTATGCTCAAAGCTTTCTTAAACGCTAAAGAAATACGCCAAGATAGAAGAATAATTCTCTACGCTTTCTCTCTCTAGAGAGTTTCAAAGAATTCATAAGAAATAATGAAGGAATGAGCTTCTATTTATAGAAGAATGGACTGAAAAGTAACCAATCCATGAACGGTCCAGATCGATTTACTTTAAACGGACGGTCCAGATTGGTTTACAATAAAATATAATATATTCTATTTATAATCGAATAACTTTTAAAAAGATTTTACTATGCAAATACTATGCAGGAACTATGCAAATACTATACATAATAAAATATAATATATTCTAATTATTGTCTAATAAAACGAATAATTTTATAAAAGTATTCTGTTTTATATAAAAAGATTTTACTATTAGCCTAATAAAACGAATAACTTTATAAAAGTATTATGTTTTACATAAAAAGCTTTTCTCTCATTTTATTACATTAATAATACTAATCAAACAAAACTTCATCATCATCATTATTATTCACACTATTAATCGACTAGTCGCTTCACAGGAAAGAGGGGCTTTCAATAAGGATTTCTCCTATTAGCGCCAATTATTAGGTGACCAAACCTCTCTCTTGGCGACTTCTGAACATCGTTAATAATGCAAATAATAATATTAATAACTCATCATCTCAATTATTGATTTAATAATATATAAAATATCGAATAATAATTGAATAAAACCGAATGACTTCTCACGTAAGATCAATAATCAATACCGTATGCTACTACTTAACCACGCGTATTTCTATACTTTTAACACCGGGTGTTTCAACAGCTTAACTGTAAAACTTCCGCCGTTATTTTTATAAAAAATATTTTTGTCGTTTTCTCGGTCATGAATAATTTCGTTGGGGTCCACTAATGATTGTGTTGTCGTCATTTAATATTCCCTGTTTAAAACGAATATTCCCCGACCAATCAAATATTATATAACAACTTGCGTACTTTATAAAATTTATAAATATTACCCACAACTATAACATTATATCAAATTTATTCTAAAAATGATAATTATAGAAAATTCATCTTTATTCATAAAAGTTGGGGTCTTACAATTATATACCTATTTTGGGGCGCCACGGTTGGTATCAAAGCTTAGGGATATGGTCTCTCAAGTGAGATCGGGAATAGAACTGGAGGGAGAGATGAGTAAATCCTTCGCTAGTGTGTCCTATCTAAGCTTATTTGTTGGTCACCATAATATAGGGATATTATGTGATATGTTAATTTGTTTAATTAACCCTTGTTTTATGGCAGTATTTAAGAATGGCTGCTAAGAAAGTTAACAATGGAGTGTATTAGACTGTGGAACAACCTTTAGTCACAAATCGTCGGAGAACGCAAACGGAAAGGCAATATTCCTCCCATGTAAGAATGCTACCGAAAGTAAACGATGAATGATGAAATGTTTAGGAGTTTTTTGCAGTTCATGCAAAATCGAGACGAGGAGACTCGTGTACAAAATACACAGTGGAAATGATGGCAACGCTATGGTGATGCTCACAAAACCAAGCGATTCAAGGAGTTGGGACCACCAAATTTCTAGGAAAGCCCGATCTAATTAAAAGGCGGAAACATGGGTCAAGCAAATCACCAAGATATTCGATGTCTTGGGATGCACGGAGGAACAGAAGGTTCCATTCGCCACCTTTATGTTCCGTGGTGAAGCGGATTACTAGTGGAAATCTGTGAAGCGTACCCAGCCAACTGCACTCAACATGTCTTGGGAAAGATTTCAGAAACTTTTCAATGACAAGTACTTTCCTGAAAGTATTCAAATCGTATATGAAGAAGGTAAAGTTTATTAGACCGAATAGAACAACATGATTTGTCTCAAGACGAGGCGAAGTTCATGGAGTTGTCTGTGTTCAGCACCTCATTTAGTAGAGAATGAGGAACGTATGACGCGGATGTTTTTGAGAGGTCTAAAACCCGAGATTCGTTAATACCTTATCTCTCATAAATTTTCTCTCAGATTCGAAGTTGTCAATGGGGCTCAATTATTCGAGAGAGATAATGAGTATACTCAATGAGGACCACAACCAGGTCATACTGCGGTGATAAAGATCATCGAACGATGATAACCGGCGAGGAGGAAAAATACGGACAAAGGCGGTAACCACTCGGGTGGTAATCGTGGCCATGATAATAGGAGAAGTGAGTCAAGTGGAAATTTCGGAAAGAGGAGATTCAAAATGACGAAGACATCGCCAGAATAAAGAATAAAAGACTGCACCAACAATAAATTCTAGGGGTGGAGAAAGACCGCCAGTTAGATGTTACAAATGCGGTTAAGAGGACATATCATTAAACCGCCTACAAAAATCCAAGGTATGTTATAATTATGGAAAGGAAGGACATATCGCCGAGATTGTACTATAGCAAAACCAAGTTCAATGAGGATGGTGACTCCAAGGGTCGCCTTGATAAGTCGAAATCGGTGGTTCTCGGAAGAAGCGTTTATGTCATGATCGCCAAAACGTGAGGAACCCGAACGAGGTGATCACGGGTAAGTTAATCTTGAACTCTTGCAAAGTTTATACCTTACTAGATACCGGTTCTATCCATTCTTTTATCTCTCCTACTTGTGCTCAACGTTTAAACTTTACTCCAGAGAAATTGGACTTTGACTTATCTGTTGAAACTCCGTTGGGTGAAACCTTCGTTACATCTACAGTTTATAAATCTTGCATGATCCAAGTTGGCACAATCACATTACCTGTTGATCTTATCTCTTTAAAGATACTTGCTTTTGATGTGATTTTAGGAATTGGTTGGTTAACCACTCATCATGCCAAAATTGATTATTTTCGTAAGGTTGTTAGTTTTTTTATTCCTAACCAACCTGTTATGCGAATTTAAGCAACTAAACCACTAAAATCAGCCACTGTCATATCAAGCCACAAAGCTATTCGTTTATTGAAGGACGGATGTCAAGCTTTCTTAGCCCATGTTATGGATTTGAATAAAGACAAGTCAGATTTGGATAATATTTCTGTTGTTAGTGAATTTCTTGATGTATTTCCTGAAGAACTTCCCGGTCTACCCCCCAGAACGTGATGTTAAATTCTTTATTGACCTTGAACCAGGTACAAAACCCATTTCTAAAACCCCATATCGAATGGCTCATATTGAATTTTAGGAGTTAAAAGTTCAACTACAGGAGTTATTAGACATCGGTTTCATTAAATCCTAGTACATCTCTTTTGGGGTGCTCTGCTTTTATTCATAAAGAAGAAAGACAGAGAGTATGCGACTTTCATTGACTACCGAGTATTGAACCATGTCACCATCAAGAATAGGTATCCGCCACCTCGCATTGATGACCTGTTCGACCGATTCTGAGAGCACAATTCTTTTCAAAGATCGACCTTCGTTCTGGATACCATCAGCTGAAGATTAGAACTGAGGATATTCCAAAGACTGCCTTCAGAACTCAGTACGGGCATTGTGAATTCTTAGTCATGTCTTTTGGATTGACTAATGCTCCTGCTGCTTTCATGGATATGATGAACCGTGTATTCAAGGAATATTTGGATCAGTTTGTTATTGTCTTTATTGATGACATCCTCGTTTATTCCAAAAGTCGTGAAGATCATGAGCACCATTTGAAGCTGATACTTGAAAGGCTTCGTGAAAACAAGCTTTATGCCAAGTTTGAAGAAATGCGAGTTCGGCTTGAGGAAGTAGCATTCCTTGGGCACGTGGTGTCAAAACATGGAGTATCTGTTGACCCGTGAAGATTGAAAGCAATACAAAGTTGGAAGCAACCAAGTTTGGTGGATCAAGACGCAGACTTTCTAGGCTTAGCTGGTTATTATCGGAGATTCGTGGAAGGATTTTCTCGTATCGCTACTCCGTTAACTCAGATGACTCGGAAAGATACAAAATTCGTATGGAGCGAAGAATGCGAGAAGAGTTTCCAAGAGCTTAAGAGGAGACTCATTTCGGCACCTGTTCTAGTAATACCATCTGGTACGGATGGATTTGTTATCTACAGCGATGCTTCAAGCAAATGGTTAGGATGTGTTCTCATGAAATATGGGAAAGTCATAGCCTATGCCTCACGACAACTCAAAGAATATGAGAGGAATTATACTGCTCATGATCTAGAGTTAGAAGCAGTCGTTTTCGCGTTGAAAATCTGGAGACACTACCTGTATGGGGAAAAAGTGGAGATTTATACGGACCATAAAAGTCTCAAATATTTCTTCACCCAAAAAGAAATCAACATGCGACAACGACTGTGACGCCCCCAAAATAGGTATACATCATCCATTTTAAGTCATCAATAACATGGTACAGAAACAACTACAACTTTATTAATACAACATAAAAACTGTGAGTTTAAATACAAATATTGCCATCTAGACAATATTCACACCCAAATAAGTCCTCATTACAATTATTGGTACATTATTTTACAAAAATGGTGAGGACTACTAAACAACTTTCTAGAACCTTCATTCCATACCCCGACTAGTACTCACTACATTTTCGCCTCTTGAGAAGAAAAATGGAACAAAAAGGAAAAAGGTGAGCTCAACTAGCCCAGTAAAGAATATTATGACTAAGATAATATAGAACAAATTATCGTTAGTCTTCAACAGTGAAAAATATGATAAAATACAATAGACAACAAGTTTCAGATCAATATTCGCAGCGGAAATAATAATTCATAGATGAGTTACGTAGAGAATGAAATCTACTATAATCTATGAATTTAAAAGTCAATCATTATTATTTTATCCCTGTAACATCAATCAATATTCATCTTAAATCAAATATTCATCTTTGCACTACATGCCAAAGATATTCATCAGTTGGTCATGTTCATCTCAACACATGTTCATCTTTGCACTACGGGTTAAAGATATTCATCAGAAAATCATTAATCTTTGCACTACAGGCCAAAGATATTCATTAAAATCATTATTTATGACTGAGGATGATGAAAAATATTTTAAAGAAAACGAATCCAGTGAAACTAAAGAACAAATATTAAGGATTCGTACTTTAAACAATCCGGGTTCAAAAATACTTCATAAATAATCATAGTGGAGCAAAATTCAAGAATGATCAAAACATGGATACAATCAAAGCTAGTATCCATAATAGATATTTTGGACAAAAAAATGAAAATTTAATTTTTTCTGTGAATAGTGTCATATTCGTGAATAAGTCTCAGATAATGTGAATAGTCATGCCAGATCGTGAATGGTAACCCCGACACTAAAAGACAAGAATTTTACAAGAAAAATACTATCGATATTTCGACATAATGATATTGGAATAAATAATATCATTTTTTAAAAAAATAATATCTCTTACCTCTCGAAAAGACAAGATTACAATTGGAATCTTGGATATAGTCTTTGAATGGAACTTGCAATAGTATAACAACACTCAAAGTATCAAAATACTTACAAGAATACGCTCGATAATATAGAGAGAGAAAGAGAGAGAAAACTTCAATTTCTGGTGTGATTTTCAATTTTAACCTAAGCACCCTATTTATAGGAAAATGCTTAGAACACCAAAGTAAAAAATTTAATATAATATTAATATTATTTTTTTTTAAATTCTTACGCCCACCTTGACCATCTGAATTCAGCCACCACTAATGACAAAAACAAAAAACGTTTTTGTTATTAAAAATAATTAAAATTTTCAAAAATTAATTATTTCGGAACTACGGAACTTCAATAATTCATAATAAATAGCCCTTTTATCAGAAAAATTCAAATCTTATGTCCTTCCCATAGGAAATTTCATTCTCTACAACTTTGTAGAAGAAAGGTTTTTCAAATTCCAAACAAAAATTGACCGAAATCCACATACGGACGATTTTACAGGTTATAATCAAAGTTCAGTCAAGAATGGACCCACAGACATGTTTAACATGTTTTAAACAACTTTTGCAACAAAAATATTCTTCCTCTTCATATATTCATATATCCCACATTCATTGTAATAATATCACCATTATTATATTAGTAAAATATAATAATATATTTAAATAAATTATTTTATCGAAAAAGATAAAATATCAATTTTTCCCAATTGTCACATTAAAAATTTTCTCCATCTATATCCACATAAAATGAATATTTTCCTTATCATATAAATCAATAATTAATTATTCACAAATAATATTACAGAATCACAATCTTCGCAACCAGTGTCGCTCCCAAGAAAGAGGGGGCTTTCCAATAAAGATTTCTCCTTACTGGCGCGTAATTAGGTGACCAAACCTCTCCTTAGACAGAACTTTCTAGACATTGCCAAAAATGCTATCTAATAATATTATTCAAATAATGTGAATTATTGATTCGATAAAGGAAAATACTGTGTAATGACAACTATTGAAATAACAATAATATAGATATCAACGTAGCAATTATTGAATCAATAAAATAAAATATTGAACAGTAATTACTGTAACAATTATTGAGTAGTGCCTTCATACGTAAGAATCAATAATTGGTGCAATCATCGTGTCTTCATCGTGTTTTAACCACCGTGTATTCTAACAAGATTAATCTAAGAATAACTACGCTGCGTTATTTATAAACAACTTATATTTGTCGTTTTCTTCATCCAATCACTTTTCGTTATGGGCCCCACAAAGGTCGTGTAGTCATCAAATTTAATATTCCACGACAATGAAGAATATTCAACGACCAAACTAATATTCCCCGACAACAATGAATATTTTATAACCACTTGCTTATTTGAAATATTTACGAATTTTACCCATAACTAACCACATTAATCAAATCAACCCTTACTATTTTAAAATAATAAATAGATGAAATTTAATTTTATTTATAATAAGTTGGGGTCTTACAACCTCCCCTCCTTATGAAATTTTGTCTTCGAAATTGACGTACGTACCTGGTGTTTCGAAAAGGTGAGGATACTTCGCTTTCATTTCCGTTTCCAACTCCCAGGTCATTTCCTCTATAGTATGGTTCCTCCACAAAACTTTGACTTGTGGTATAACCTTTGTGCGTAGGACATGCCATACTCATAAGATTTCATCATCAATGATCAAATCACTCATCAAAAATCTGCATATACCTTATATAGGACTTTCAAGCCCTAAAATCCTATTTACCAATTCTTCAACTTCACATAATATATTTAACTCATATGTTTGAAACTAAACCATTTTCATGAAAAATTATCAAATCAACTTATTATTTTACTATCCTTTTTCAAACATATATACATATATTTCATACACAACAAGTATTTTTTATAATTTTTCAACTGTGTTTAAGTATTTTTCAAAAATCAATTTCTAATTAATTTCTTAAGAAATTAGCTACCTCAAGTTTAATTCCAAAATTCCCAAATCTTGGAAGGATCTTACACATGATAACGTGAGCTTCCGGTTTAAATTTCATGGTCATCTGAGAGTTATAGAACTTTCCGGTTATATCATTTTAAATCGGAAAAACCTAAATATTGAAATGGTCATAACTTGCTCATTTTAAGTTTGAATGAGCTCCTTTTTGGACATGAGGTACTTTATACCATATATTTCCATGTCCCAAAAGGTAAAATTTTCTCACAAATTAAGTGGCCGAAAAATGCTCTTTTTTTAATTTATGGGCGAGTAGTTTTTTTCGGTACTTTGCGCTTTTGACTCCTTTGCTAAAATCACCCACATACGAAAATCTACAACACCTTTTCTAGTGATTCCACTTGGATAAGTTAGAAAACTCATAGATCTAACTCGAGAACTTGACCATACTCAAAAATTCGAAATATAATAAGAAATATGGTCAATTGAATTTCATGTTCCATTTTTATAAAAAATCTGATTTTCAACTCTTTGTGATTTCTAAGAAACTTACATGTTTTCACATAATAACCAACATAACTCATCATAACACTTACTAATACTACATATACCCATGATTTTTATCAGTCTAATGCTTTTATTATGACTTTCATCATAATCAACAGTCCAATGCATATATTATGACTTTCCAGAATTTTTGAGGGTCAGAAAAATTACGAAACTGCAAATGGATTTTCACCCGTCATGAGGTAATCCACGTATACAGATCATTTCTATAATTTAACAAGGAATGAATATAAAGGATCATTCACCATGTATGTGATAATCCACATAGACAGGTTATTCCAACAGAATAATAAATAATGGAACGCATCACGCGTAGAACGCATGACGTGATATTCCAATGAGAATGATAAAGAATGAAATAACAATGAATTCACCATGCGCGATGCGATAGATCGCATGCATAAAAGTTATTCTAACGAATAATAAATAATGGAACCAGTCATGCGTAACGCATACGCACAAGATATTCCAAATGAATGATAAAGAATGGAATAACGTAAAATTTCATCATGTATGCGGATTGATTGGATATACAAAGTTATTCCAATATAATAATAAAGAATGGAATAACAGAAGAATTTCACCATGTATGTGGTACTTTGCATATACAGGTTATTTCAACATAATAATAAAGAATGGAATAACAAAAGAATTTCACCATGTATGCGCAGATTCATTATATACAAAGTTATTCTAACAGAATAATAAAGAATGGAATAACAGAAGTTCTCTTCATGAATATGAAAGAAATAATACCCCTTACCTTATAAAGAAGAGTACTCCGACGGGTAGGGCGGGGATATACTTGAAAAAAACTTGCACTACGCTCAAAGCTTCTTAAAACTCTAAAGAAATACGCTCAAGATTATAGATGAGAATTCTCTGAATTTCTGGTGTGATTTCAATTCTAACTAAGCATCCTATTTATAGGAAAATAGAAAGGATACTATGCAATAAAATATAATATAATATATATATATATATATATATATATATATATTATTTAAAATCTAATAAAATAATTAACTTTATAAAAGTATTCTGCTTTTATATAAAATAATTTTACTATGCAGGTACTATACAAACACTATGAATAATAAAATATATTATATTCTAATTATTTTCTAATAAAACAAATAACTTTATTAAAGTATTCTGCTTTATATAAAAAGATTTTACTATGCAAAACACTATCGCAGATATTATGCAAATACTATGCATAATAAAATATAATATATTCTAATTATTGTCTAATAAAATAAATAACTTTATAAAAGTATTCTGTTTTATATAAAAAGTTTTTCTGTTTTATTACATTAATAATACTAATAAAACAAAATTTATATATATAATATATATATATAAACTTCCGTGACTTCATAAAAAGACACCTCAATATATTTAACAACATTTATCATCATTATTATAATTCACAATATTAATCGACCATGTCGTTCCTAGGAAAGAGGGCTTTTCCAATAAGGATTTCTCCCTATTGGCGCATAATTAGGTGACCAAACCTCTCCTCGATGAACTTCTGACATCGTTAATATTGCATATAATAATATTAATAACTTTGTCGTCTCAATTATTGATTTAATAATATATAAAATATCGACAATAATTGAATCAAATAACGTGAGATACTTATGCAACAATTCTCAGAAGAATAATTGAACAAAACTGAGTGACTTCTCACGTAAGCATCAATAATCAATACTGTGTGCTACTATGCAACCACGCATATTACTGTACTTTTACTACCGAGTAGTTCAACAGTTTTAACGGTAAAAACTTCCGCCGTTATTTTCATAAAAATATTTTTGTCATTTTCTCAATCCGACAATAATTTCGTTGTGGGGTCCACCAATGATTGTGTCGTCGTACGGATATTCTTCGACAAAAAGAATATTTCCCGACCAAACGAATATTATACAACAACTTGCATACTTTTCAAAATTTATAAATATTACCCACAACTATAACATTATCTCAAATCCACACCATAATTTTGAAAAAAAAAATTCGAGAAATTTAAATCTTTATTCATAAAATTTGGGGTCTCACAATCTCCCCTCCTTATGAAATTTCGCCCTCGAAATTTACGTATGTACCTGGTATGCCGAAGAGGTGAGGATATCTTAACTTCATTTCAGATTCTAACTCTTGAGGTATAACCTTTGAGTGTTGAATACGATCCTTCTTATCCAAGATTTTAACACGTATTTCCTCATACGTTAAATCTTCGGCTCGTCTAGTTCTAATTCAATAATGTGGTTCGGGTCGTCCACATATATACGTAACATCGATACGTGAAAAATGTTATGAACACGCAACATACTTGGCGGTAAAACGAGTCTATAGGCCACAATTCCTACTCGATCGAGGATTTCAAATGGGCCAATTAAAATCGAGGGTTGAGATAACGCCTTCTTGAACATTCATCAGCTCCAGGTGTGTAGTTTGAGCGGCTTTAACTTTATCGATTAAAGTCGATTCTACTTGTATATTTGTTATCTTCACGTGGGTCCCTAGAGTCTTTAACTCTATCTTCATCATTTAAAAGTTATACGAAATGGGTTTTTGTGTTAACAACATCACACTCGTAAACGCAAACGATCTTCTACTCAACGCGTCAGCTACCACGTTCTCTCTTCCACGATGATATTGAATGGTATGATCGTAATCTTCAACAGGTCGAGCCAATGTCTTTGGCGCATTTCGTTTTGGTTGAAGAAATATTTAAGGGTTGAAGAAATGGGTTTTGTACTGGGGTCAGTACAAAATTCGATTTCACGCTCTGGAGTAGGCCAAGAAGTCTTCAGAAATACGTCAAGAAATTTATTAACGATAGAAATATCATTCAAAACTGTGACTCTCATCCAAGACTTGGATAACACGTCACATTGATACCTATCAACTTGCCATCGTCATTCACAACATCCCCTACGGAAAGTTTGGCTTCGGTGCATTCCACACAAGGAAGTCAACAATGAAAGGATCGGGGCTCTTTACTTATGGCTTGATATAACAATGATTAACTTTAGTGGTTTGGTTGCTTAAATTCGCATAACAGGTTAGTTAGGAATATAAAAGCTAACAACCTTACGAAAAGCATGATGAGTAGTTAACCAATCGATTCCTAAAATCACATCAAAGGCAAGTATTTTCAAAGAGATAAGATCGACAGGTAACGTGAAAGTGTCGATTTGAATCAAACAAGATTTAAAAACAGTGAATGTAACGAAGGTTTCTCCAAACAGAGTTTCAACAGATAAGTCAAAGTCTAATTTCTCAAGAGTCAAGTTCAAACATTGAACACAACTAGGTGAAATAAAAGAGTGGGTAGAATCAGTATCGAATAACATATAGACTTCGCAAGAGTTTATACTTAACTTACCCGTAATAACTTCGTTCGAGTTCCTCGATAAACGCTCTCACTTAAACTACCGAATTTTGACTTGATATAGAGTACATTCCACCCTTAATTGCTTCGTCAGATTCCTGATCCATGATTTGAATCATTATTCTCCGATCCATATCAAATTGGGGTGGCCAGCTTACGCATTGTGGTAATTCAATTCGATGTTGGATTCTCCCAATTGTTGTCCAAAAAGCAAAATCCATTTCATCTATTTTGGCCTTATTGGATCGGACGTCTTTTTCTACAATATCTACAGCTTTTACCCATGCATCATCAATTCTCCTTCGTTCAGTTGTTTCTTCTTTCATCAGAACTTTGATCATAGCATTCTCAGATTCCAGCTCTAATATCTTATACTCTGCTAAAGAGTGCTTTTGTTCAAGCATCGCAGATCGGGTAACACAATTTTGAATTGTTACATCTCTTTGCTCCACGACCGCCTGCCGTTCTTCAGTCTGCTCTTTTAACTCATGAACACGATTTTGTAATTATAAATTTTGATCATAAAATTCTTCTCATAAATTCTCCACAGATTCCTCTTCTTCCTCTTCTTCCTCACTCTCAGCTGCAACCTCTGCGACTAGCTCGAGTGCAACTATTAGTTCTTCACTCACCACGTAGATATCTCTAATTTCTTCTCCGTCTGACATCATATTAACCTGGTTAGTGATTAAAGGTGTCTCAACGGTCTCATTCACTCCATTTTTAACATTTTCAGCTGCCATTTTCAAACACTGCCACAAAACAAGGGTTAATTAACATGTCACATATTATCAATATACTCTGACCGACCAATTACATACCAAATAAACTTAGGTAGGTCATACAAGCGAAAGAATTCCCCGTCTCTCCCCTCCTAGTTCTTATCTCACATCTCAGCCAGGGATCATATCCCTAAGCTTTGATACCAACTGTGACGCCCCCAAAATAGGTATACCTCACCCATCTTGAATCGCCAGATACATGGTATAAAATTCAAATACAAACTAAATTATACAACAGTCGTGCAAAATACGACGACATATATACTATGAGTTTTAATACAAATAGTGTAACGTATATAATACGACAATATTCATACTCAAATTAATACATGCCATATAAAGTACAGCAGCAAATATTTCAAGTCTCCAAAGGGATACGAGTAGATTTCTATTCTCTTCATTTTACTGTGGTGCACTTTTGATGCTTTCAGGGTCGGGTTCTCATCACCCTATTGTTGATCGCCAAAATCAATTATTAAGTGACGTATAAAATACGACACACACATCTTAGGTCCTCAATACAATTATATATTGCATGTCATGCCATAGTAAGGACTACTAATGCTATCATCTGGAACGTCACTCTATTTCCCGACTAGTCCCAGATATATTCTCATTTCCTGAAGAGAACAATAAAAGAAAGGGTGAGCTCAACTAGCCCAGTAAGAAATATTATGACTAAGATAATGCAGAATAAATTATCATTAGTCTTTAACAATATTAAACTGATAAAATACAATAGACATCAAGTTTAACTGCAGTGGACCAAGCAATTCATTAGAAGAGTCAAGTAGAGCATAAAATCTACTATCTTCTATGATTTAAAAAGATTTTCATAAAATTTATCACTGAGACTCAACTTAATAAATAAACCACATCATCCCTGCACCACGGCCAAGGATATTCATGTAATCATCAATGGTCATGATTATACCGAATAATCTTTGGTCATAATCATACCAATAACTGTCCACCAATGAACTACAGGCCAATGAGGACTTTTACCACATCATTCGTTACATTACGGTCATAATTATACCAAATAATCCCTAGTCATAATCATACCAAGTCCATCTCTACACGTAAGCCAAAGATGACTTTCATCACAATATAAGCATGAAGATGATGACAATAATATAAGCATTAATCAAACCAAAACAAGGATAAATATTAAAGACTTTAAATTTATCCATATATTATCCATCACTTAAATAACTCATAATCTAATATTGTGAATATTATAAAAATATTTTAATCACTTCTTACACTTTACCAAATAATGCATTTAATCATCTAAAAATGTCATACTCATAAGATTTCATCACCAATGATCAAATCACTCATCAAAAATCTGCATATACCTTATATAGGACTTTCAAGCCCTAAAATCCTATTTACCAATTCTTCAACTTCACATAATATATTTAACTCATATGTTTGAAACTAAACCATTTTCATGAAAAATTATCAAATCAACTTATTATTTTACTATCCTTTTTTCAAACATATATACATATATTTCATACACAACAAGTATTTTTTTATAATTTTTCAACTCTCTTAAGTATTTTTCAAAAATCAATTTCTAATTAATTTCTTAAGAAATTAGCTACCTCAAGTTTAATTCCAAAAATTCCCAAATCTTGGAAGGATCTTACACATGATAACGTGAGCTTCCAGTTTAAATTTCATGGTCATCGGAGTTATAGAACTTCGGTTATAGCATTTTTCGTCGGAAAAACCTAAATATTGAAATGGTCATAACTTGCTCATTTTAAGTCAGAATGAGCTCCTTTTTGGACATGAGGTATTTTATACCATATATTTCCATGTCCCAAAAGGCAGAAATTTTTCTCACAAATTAAGTGGCCGAAAATGCTCTTTTAAATTTATGGGCAATAGCTTTTTTAGTACTTTGCGCTTTTGACTCCTTTGCTAAAATCAAATCCACGAAAATCTACAACACCTTTTCCAAAGGTGATTCCACTTGGATAAGTTAGAAAACTCATAGATCTAACTCTAGAACTTGAAAATACTCAAAAATTCAAAATATAATAGGAAATATGGTCAATTGAATTTCATGTTCCATTTTCACCAAAAATCTGATTTTCAATTCTTTGTTATTTCTAAGAAACTTACATGTTTAATAACCAACATAACTCATCATAACACTTACTAATACTACATATACCCACAATTTTCATCAGTCCAATGCTTTTATTATGACTTTCATTGTAAGACCCCAACTTATTATAAATGAAATTAAATTTCCTCTATTTATTATTTTGAAATAGTAAGGGTTGATTTGATCAATGTGGTTAGTTATGGGTAAAATGCGCAAATATTTCAAATAAGCAAGTGGTTATAAAATATTCATTATTGTCGGGGAATATTAGTTTGGTCGTGGAATATTCTTGTTATCGGGGAATAATCGTACGACGGCGCAGCTTTGTGTGGGCCCCATAACGGAAAGTGATTGGATGAAAAAATGACAAATATAAGTTGTTTATAAATAACTTACGTAGTTATTCACAGTTATCTTGTTGGAATACACGGTGGTTAAAACACAATAAGACACGGTATTGCACCAATTATTGATTCTTACGTGAAGGCACTACTTTCAATAATTGTTACAGATAATTCTTATTTAATATTTTATTTTATTGATTCATTAATCGCTACATTGATATTTTATATTATTGTTGTTTCAATAATTGTCATTACATAGTATTTTCCTTTATTGAATCAATAATTCATATTATTTGAATAATATTATTAGATAGCATTATTGGTAATGTCTAGAAAGTTACGTCTAAGAAGAGGTTTGGTCACTCTAATCGCCCAAAGAAGGAGAAATCTTTATTGAAAGCCCCTCTTTCTGAGGAACTACACGGTTATTCGATATTGTGATTACGTAATATTATTTGTGAATAATTAATTATTGATTTATATGATAAGGAAAATATTCATTTTATGTGGATATAGATGGAGAAAATTTTAAAGTAACAATTGTTGAAAAATTGATATTTTATCTTTTTGATAAAACAATTTATTTAAATATATTATTATATTTTAATAATATAATAATGGTGATATTTTTATAATGAATGTGGGATATATGAATATATGAGGAGGAAGAATATTTTTGTTGTAAAAGTTGTTTAAAACATGTTAAACATGTTTGTGGGCCCATTCTTGATCGAAATTTGATTATAGCACATAAAATAAATCGTCTGTATGTGGATTTCTTTTGTCAATTTTTGTTTGGAATTTGGAAAAACTTTCTTCTGCAAAGTTGTAGAGAATGAAATTTCCTATGGAAAGGACATAAGGTTTGAATTTTTCTGATAAAAGGGCTACTTATTATAAATTATTGAAGTTCCGTAGTTCCGAAATAATTAATTTTTAAAAGTTTTAATTATTTTTAATAACAAAAATGTTTTTTTTGTTTTTGTCATTAGTGGTGGCTGAATTCAGTTGGTCAAGGTGGGCGTAAGAATTTAAATAAATAATATTAATATTTTATTAAATTTTCTACTTTGGTGTTCTAAGCAATTTTCTATAAATAGGGTGCTTAGGTTAGAATTGAAAATCACACCAGAAACTGAAGTTTTCTCTCTCTATATTATCGAGTGTATTCTTGTGAGTATTTTGATACTTTGAGTGTTGTTATATTTTGCAAGTTCCTCCAAAGACTATATCCATGTTCCAAATGGAAATCTTTGTCTTTATCGAGTTAAGGGATATTATTTTTTTAAAATGATATTATTTCTTCTAATATCATTATCTTGGGAATATTGGTAAAATTTTTCTTGTAAAATTCTTGTCTTTTAGTGTAATGGGGAGTTCTATTCACGATATCTGGCACTATTCACAAAAAAATTTAATTTTTGTTTTTTGTCCAAAATATCTATTATGGATACTAGCTTTGATTGTATACATGTTTTGATCATTCTTTAATTTTACTTCACTACGGTTATTAATGAAGTATTTTTGAACTCGGATTATTTAAAGTACGAATCCTTAATATTGTTCTTTTGTTTCACTGGATTCGTTTTCTTTAAAATATTTTTCATCATCCTCAGTCCTAAATGATGATATTACGGAATATCTTTGGCCTATAGTGCAAAGATGGTTGATTTTCTTATGAATATCTTTGGCCCAGTGCAAAAGATGTACAGTGTTGAGATGAACATGACCAATCGATGAATATCTTTGGCTTGTAGTGCAAAGATGAATATTTAATTCAAGATGTATATTGATTGACGTTACGAGGATAAAATATTTATGATGGACTTTTAAATTCATAGATAATAGTATATTTCATTCTCTACGTAACTCTTCTATGAATTATTATTTTCACTGCGAATATTGATCTGAAATTTGTTGTCTATTGTATTTTATCGGATATTTCCCTGTTGAAGACTAACGATAATTTGTTCTATATTATCTTAGTCATAATATTCTTTACTGGGCTAGTTGAGCTCACCCTTTTCCTTTTTGTTCCATTTTTCTTCTCAGGAGGCGAGAATGTAGCGAGTACTAGTCGGGGTATGGAATGAAGGTCTTAGAAAGTAATTTTAGTATTTAAACTCACAGTTTTTATGTTGTATTAATAAAGTTGTAGTTGTTTACATGCCATATTATTACCACTCAAAAATGGGTGATGTATACCTATTTTGGGGGCATCACATTAATCGTCGAGCTTAGGATATGATCTCCGGCGGAGATCGGGGAATAAAACTAGGAGGGAGAGAGACGAGTAAAACCTTCGCTAGTGTGTCTTACCTAAGCTTATTTGTTGGTTGGTCAAGATATAGGGATATTATGTGATATATTGATTTCTTTAATTAACCCTTGTTTTATGGCGTGATTTGAGAATGTCGATCGAGAATGTTAACAATGGAGTAAATGAGACCGTGGAGACACCTTTTACTCACCAACGAGGAGAAACGTGTAACAGTGGCAATGTTCCTCCCCCATGAACAACACCAATTGAAAGCGTATGATGAACGACGGGATGTTTAGAAGCTTTTTGCGCTTCATGCAAAATCGCATTTGAGGAGACTCGTGCACAAAATACGTGTAGAAATGATAATAACGCATTGCGGTTTGTCACAACGGCAAGCGCTTCAAAGAGTTGGGACCATCGTGCAGGGAAAGCGGATCCGATTAAAAAGCGAAACGTGGGTCAAACAAATCACCAAGATATTTGATGTCTTGGGATGCGGAGAATGAAGGTTCCATTCTCCACCTTTATGTTCCGTAATGAGGCGATTCATTGGTGGGAATCGTGAAGCGTACCCATCCAAATTAGCTTTTCAAAGATGTCTTGGGAGACGTTTCAGAAACTGTTCAATGACAAGTACTTTCCTGAAAGTATTCGTCATATGAAGGAAGTCATATTGAAATGGTCATAACTTACTCATTTTAAGTCAGAATGAGCTCCTTTTTGGACATAAGGTATTTTATACCATATATTTCCATGTCCCAAAAGGCAGAAATTTTTCTCACAAATTAAGTGGCCGAAAATGCTCTTTTAAATTTATGGGCAATAGCTTTTTGGTACTTTGCAGTTTTTGACTCCTTTGCTAAAATCAGTCCACACGAAAATCTACAACACCTTTTCCAGTGATTCCACTTGGATAAGTTAGAAAACTCATAGATCTAACTCTAGAACTTGAAAATACTCAAAAATTCGAAATATAATAGGAAATATGGTCAATTGAATTTCATGTTCCATTTTCACCAAAAATCTGATTTTCAACTCTTTGTTATTTCTAAGAAACTTACATGTTTAATAACCAACATAACTCATCATAACACTTACTAATACTACATATACCCACAATTTTCATCAGTCCAATGCTTTTATTATGACTTTCATTGTAAGACCCCAACTTATTATAAATGAAATTAAATTTCCTCTATTTATTATTTTGAAATAGTAAGGGTTGATTTGATCAATGTGGTTAGTTATGGGTAAAATGCTAAAATATTTCAAATAAGCAAGTGGTTATAAAATATTCATTATTGTCGGAATATTAGTTTGGTCGTGGAATATTCTTGTTATCGGGAATAATCGTCACAATGGTAGCAAGCTTTTGTATGGGCCCCATAACTTGAAAGTGATTGGATGAAAAAACGACAAATATAAGTTGTTTATAAATAATTGGCGTAGTTATTACCATTATTATCTTGTTGGAATACCTGGTGGTTAAAACACAATAGCATACGGTATTGCACCAATTATTGATTCTTACGTAAGAAGGCACTACTCAATAATTGTTACAGTAATTACTGTTTAATATTTTATTTTATTGATTCATTAATTGCTACATTGATATTTTATATTATTGTTGTTTCAATAATTGTCATTACATAGTATTTTCCTTTATTGAATCAATAATTCATATTATTTGAATAATATTATTAGATAGCATTATTGGTAATGTCTAGAAAGTTCTGTCTAAGAAGAGGTTTGGTCACCTAATTGCATTGAAAGAAGGAGAAATCTTTATTGAAAGCCCCCTCTTTCCTGAAAACTACTGGTCATTTATATTGTGATTCTGTAATATTATTTGTGAATAATTAATTATTGATTTATATGATAAGGAAAAATATTCATTTTATGTGGATATAGATGGAGAAAATTTTAAAGTAACAATTGTTGAAAAATTGATATTTTATCTTTTTTGATAAAACAATTTATTTAAATATATTATTATATTTTAATAATATAATAATGGTGATATTTTTATCATGAATGTGGGATATATGAATATATGAGGAGGAAGAATATTTTTGTTGTAAAAGTTGTTTAAAACATGTTAAACATGTTTGTGGGCCCATTTCTTGACTGAAATTTGATTATAGCCTGTAAAATCGTCCGTATGTGGATTTCGGTCAATTTTTGTTTGGAATTTGGAAAAACTTTCTTCTGCAAAGTTGTAGAGAATGAAATTTCCTATGGAAAGGACATAAGGTTTGAATTTTTCTGATAAAAGGGCTACTTATTATAAATTATTGAAGTTCCGTAGTTCCGAAATAATTAATTTTTAAAAGTTTTAATTATTTTTAATAACAAAAATGTTTTTTTTGTTTTTGTCATTAGTGGTGGCTGAATTCAGTTGGTCAAGGTGGGCGTAAGAATTTAAATAAATAATATTAATATTTTATTAAATTTTCTACTTTGGTGTTCTAAGCAATTTTCTATAAATAGGGTGCTTAGGTTAGAATTGAAAATCACACCGTAAATCAAGTTTTCTCTCTATATTATCGAGTGTATTCTTGTGAGTATTTTGATACTTTGAGTGTTGTTATATCGGTCAAAGTTCCTCCAAAGACTATATCCAAATTCCAAATTAAAAATACCGCTCTTTTCGAGTTAAGGATATTATTTTTTTAAAATGATATTATTTCTTCTAATATCATTATGCCGGAATATTGGTAAAAGTTTTCTTGTAAAATTCTTGTCTTTTGTAGTTACTATTTACGTTACTATTCACGATACTATATTCACTACTATTCACAAAAAAATTTAATTTTTGTTTTTTGTCCAAAATATCTATTATGGATACTAGCTTTGATTGTATCCATGTTTTGATCATTCTTTAATTTTACTTCACTACGGTTATTAATGAAGTATTTTTGAACTCGGATTATTTAAAGTACGAATCCTTAATATTGTTCTTTTGTTTCACTGGATTCGTTTTCTTTAAAATATTTTTCATCATCATCAGTCCTAAATGATGGTATTACGGAATATCTTTGGCCTATAGTGCAAAGATGGTTGATTTTCTTATGAATATCTTTGGCCCGTAGTGCAAAGATGTACAGGTGTTGAGATGAACATGACCAACTGATGAATATCTTTGGCTTGTAGTGCAAAGATGAATATTTAATTCAAGATGTATATTGATTGACGTTACAGGGATAAAATATTTATGATGGACTTTTAAATTCATAGATAATAGTATATTTCATTCTCTACGTAACTCTTCTATGAATTATTATTTTCACTGCGAATATTGATCTGAAATTTGTTGTCTATTGTATTTTATCGGATATTTCCCTGTTGAAGACTAACGATAATTTGTTCTATATTATCTTAGTCATAATATTCTTTACTGGGCTAGTTGAGCTCACCCTTTTCCTTTTTGTTCCATTTTTCTTCTCAGGAGGCGAGAATGTAGCTTAGAAAGTTATTTTAGTAGGTATGGAAAATGAAGGTCTTAGAAAGTAATTTTAGTATTTAAACTCACAGTTTTTATGTTGTATTAATAAAGTTGTAGTTGTTTCTGTACCATGTTATTGACCACTCAAAATGGGTGATGTATACCTATTTTGGGGGCATCACAGTTGGTATCAGAGCTTAGGGATATGATCTCTGACGGAGATCGGGAATAAAACTGGAGGAGAGATTTAGTAAAACCTTCGCTAGTGTGTCTTACCTAAGCTTATTTGTTGGTTGGTCAGTATATAGGGATATTATGTGATATATTGATTTCTTTAATTAACCCTTGTTTTATGGTAGTATTTGAGAATGTCGACTGAGAATGTTAACAGTGGATTAAATGAGACCGTGGAGACACCTTTACTCACCAACGAGGAGAACGTGTAACAGGCTGGCAATGTTCCTCCTGTGAACAACACCACTGAGTAGATGATGAACGACGGGATGTTTAGAAGCTTTTTGCAGTTCATGCAAAATCAGACGAGGGAGACTCGTGCACAAAATACAGGTGGAAATGATAACAACGCACGGTTTGTCACAAACAAGCAGCTTCAAAGAGTTGGGACCATCGCAATTCGGGAAAGCGAGATCCGATTAAAGCGTAAACGTGGGTCAAATAAATCACCAAGATATTTGATGTCTTGGGATGCACGGAGGAATGTAAGGTTCCATTCGCCACCTTTATGTTCCGTAATGAGGCGACATTAGTGGGAATCAGTGAAGCGTGCACTCCATCCACCGCACTCAAAGATGTCTTGGGAGACGTTTGAAATCTGCTCAATGACAAGTACTTTCCTCGAAAGTATTCATCATATGAAGGAAGTGGAGTTTATTAGATTGGAACAAAACAACATGACGGTATCCCAAAGACGAGGCGAAGTTTGCAGAGTTATCCGTGTTTGCACCTCATTTGGTGGAGAATGAGGAACGATGACGCGGATGATTCGAGAGAGGTTTGAAACCCTAGATACGCCGCCATCTCTCATTTCTCATAAATTTTCTTTATTCGATATTGTCAATGTGGCTCAATTATTAGAGCGAGATAACGAGTACGTTCAACCGAGGGACCACAACCAGGATCATACCGGTGATAGCAATCATCAGAACAACGATAACCAGCGGAGAAAAAAAAATACGGATAAAAGCGTCAACCACTCTGGTGGTAATCATGGCCATGAAAATAGAATAAGCGAGTCAGGAGAAGATTTTAAAAAGAGGAGATTCAACAAGAACAATACGAAGATGTCAACACCAAAGAAAGAATCGGTTCTAAGGTAGGAGAACGACCACCGGTCAGATAAGTATAAATGCGGGAAAGAGGGACATATCAGCCCAAACTTCCCACAACAACAGCTTCAAGGTATGTTATAATTGTGGAAAGGAAGGACATATCGCTTCGAGAATGTACAAAGAAATGAAACCAAGTCTAGTGGGGATGGTGACCCAAAAGGTCATCCCGAAAAAGTCAAAGTCAATCGCCTCGGAAGAGGGTTTGTCGTGACTGGTCAAAATGCGAGGAACCCAAACGAGGTGATCACGGGTAAGCTAATCATAAATTCTTGTGAAGTTTATACCTTACTAGATACCGATGCTACCCATTCATTTATCTCTCCTGCTTGTGCTCAACGTTTAAACTTGACTCCGGAGAAATTAGACTTTGATTTATCTGTGGAGACTCCATTAGGAAAAACTTTTATTACATCCACTGTTTATAAATCTTGTTTGATCCAAGTTGGCACCATCACATTACATGTTTACCTTATCTCTTTAAAGATACTTGCTTTTGATGTGATTTTAGGGATTGATTGGTTAACTACTCATCATGCCAAAATTGATTATTTTCGTAAGGTTGTTAGTTTTATATTCCTAACCAACCTTGTTGTATTTAATTCAAGCCGACTAAACCATTAAAATCAATCACCGCCATATCAAGTCATAAAGCTATTCGCTTATTGAAAAATGGATGTCAAGCTTTCTTAGCCCATGTTATGGATTTAAATAAAGACACGCCGATTTGAATAATATTCTGTTGTTAGTAAATTTCCGACGATTTCCCGAAGAACTTCTGGTCTACCCCTAGAACGTGAAGTTGAATTCTTATTGATCATGAACCCGCACAAAGCCCATTTCTAAAACCCCATATCGAATGGCTCCTATTGAACTTCGAGTTAAAGGTCCAACTACGGAGGTTTTGGACATCGGTTTCATTCATCCTAGTACATCTCCTTGGGGTGCTCCTATTTTATTTGTAAAGAAGAAAGACGGAGTATGCGACTTTGTATTGACTATCTGGAATTGAACCATGTCACCATCAAGAATAGGTATCCTCTACCTCGTATTGATGACCTGTTTGACCAAATTCTTGCAAGGAGCACAATTCTTTTCAAAGATCGATCTTCGCTCGATATCATCACCAAAGATTAGAATCGAGGATATTCCAAAGACCGCCTTCGTAACTCGAGACGGGCATTATGAATTCTTAGTCATGTCTTTTGATTGACTAATGCTCCTCTGGCTTTCATGGATATATGATGAACCAAGTATTCAAGGATTATTTAGATCAGTTCGTTGTTGTCTTTATTGATGACATCCTCATATATTCCAAGACCCGTGAAGATCATGAGCACTATTTGAAGCTGGTACTCCAAAGGCTTCGTGAAAACAAGCTATATGCCAAGTTAAAGAAATGTGAGTTCTGGCTTGAGGAAGTAGCATTCCTTGGGCACGTGGTGTCAAAACATGGAGTATCTGTCGACCCAGCGAAGATTGAAGCAATACAAAGTTGGGAGCAACCAAAGTCGGTGACCGAAATACGTAGCTTTCTGGGCTTAGCTGGTTATTATCGGAGATTTGTGGAAGGATTTTCTCGAATCGCTATCTGCTAAACTCAAATGACTTTGAAAGATACCAAATTGTATGGAGCGAGGAATGCGAAAAGAGTTTCTAAGAGCTTAAGAGGAGACTCATTTCGCACCTGTTCTGACAATACCATCTGGTTCGGATGGATTTGTTATCTACAGCGATACTTCAGGCAAAGGGTTAGGATGTATTCTCATGCAACGTGGGAAATTCATAGCCTATGCCTCGCGATAACTTAAAGAATATGAGAGGAATTATCCTACTCATGATCTAGAATTAGGCAAAGATCGTTTTGCGCTTAAAGATTTGGAGGCACTATCTATATGGAGAAAAAGTGGAGATATATTCAGACCATAAAAGCCTCAAATATTTCTTCACCCAAAAGAAACTCAACATGCGGCAACGACGTTGGCTTGAGCTGTTAAAAGATTATGACCACACCATTCAATATCATCCTAGAAAAGCAAACGTGGTAGCTAACGCGTTGAGTAGAAGATCATATGCAGGAACGAGTGCGATGATGTCAAGTATACGCATAGAACCAACTTTAATCGATAAATTTAAAGTTACTCAAGCCATAGACCCGGAGCTGATGCGTATGAAGAAGAAAGTACAAGAGGATGTTATTCCAGAAGCAAGAATCGATGAAGAAGGAATACTTCGAGTCCACTCCAGACTTTGTGTTCCTAACGATTCTGATTTAAAGAACAAGATCATGATAGAGGCACACAATACACCATTTGCAATCCATACTGGAAGTACCAAAATGTATCTTGATCTTCAACATACATTTTGGTGGAACAATATGAAGAGAGAGATTGCAAAGTTTATCTCGAGGTGTTTAACTTGTCAACGTGTAAAGGCGGAGCATCAAGTGCCTAAGGGTCCATTGCAACCACTTGAGATTCTGAAATGGAAGTGGGAACACATTATCATGGATTTCGTTACGGGTCTTCCCACGGTTTCTCAAGGCATAAATGTTATTTGGGTTATTATTGATAGATTAACCAAGTCTGCTCATTTCTTGCCGATACGGGAGACATATTCCCTTGAACGTCTTGCTCATATGTATGTAATTGAGATTGTGAGATTGCATGGCATGCCAATATCCATAGTTTCGGATCATGACCCAAGATTCACTTCACGATTTTGGGTTAGCTTGCAAAAAGCTATGGGCACGGATTTACGATTCAAATTTCGGATACCATCCTCAAACGGATGGACAATCGAGAGGACTATTCAAACTCTTAAAGATCTATTAAGACTCGTGTCCTAGATTTCAAAGGGAGTTGGGATAAGTATTTACCAATGGTGGAATTCTCTTACAACAACAAATTATCGAGCAAGTATAGGGGTAGCTCCATTCAAGCATTGTATGGACGAAAAGTGTCACTTCCAATATGTTGGGATGAGGTGGGTGAAGCAACATTGTTGGGACCAGAGTTAATACGTATGACTACGTAAAAGATCTAAATGATTCGACAACGTATACAAATGGCACAAGATCGACAAAAGAGTTATGCAGATCTTCATCGAAAGGACGTGGAATTTAGTATTGGGGATCATATATTATTGTGTGTGGCTCCATGGAAGGGAGTTACAAGATTTGGGAAGAGAGGAAAGCTCAATCCACGATTTATTGGTCCATTTCAGATTCTTGACCGAGTAGGAAATGTGGCCTATAGACTCGCGTTACCTCCAAGCATGTCTCGTGTTCATAATGTTTTTCACATATCTGTGTTTCGTAAATATGTGAAAGACCCGAGCCATGTTATTGAGTTAGAACCGGACGAGATAGCCGAAGACTTAATGTACGAGGAGGTACCTGTCAAAATCTTGGATAGGAAGGAGCATGTCTTACGCACAAAGGTCGTACCACAAATCAAAGTTTTGTGGAGGAACCATGCTATAGAGGAAATGACCTGGGAGTTGGAAACGAAAATGAAAGTGAGGTATCCTCACCTTTCGAAACACCAGGTACGTATGTCAATTTCGAGGACGAAATTTTATAAGGAGGGGAGGTTGTAAGACCCCAACTTATTATAAATGAAATTAAATTTCTTCTATTTATTATTTTGAAATAGTAAGGGTTGATTTGATTAATGTGGTTAGTTATGGGTAAAATGCGCAAATATTTCAAATAAGCAAGTGGTTATAAAATATTCATTGTTGTCGGGGAATATTAGTTTGGTCGTGGAATATTCTTTGCAGCTTGGGAATATTTGTATTTACGGCAGCAAAATTTTGTGTGGGCCCCCATAACGGAAAAAACAATTGGATAAAGAAAACTACAAATATAAGTTGTTTATAAATAATTCGCGTAGTTGTTACTGCTTATCACTCATTGGAATACCGGTGGTTAAAACACAAGAAGATCTGCGGTATTGCACCAATTATTGATTCTTACGTAAGAAGGCACTACTCAATAATTGTTACAGTAATTACTGTTCAATATTTTATTTTATTGATTCAATAATTGCTACGTTGATATTTTATATTATTGTTGTTCAATAATTGTCATTACACAGTATTTTCCTTTATCGAATCAATAATTCATATTATTTGAATAATATTATTAGATAGCATTATTGGCAATGTCTAGAAAGTTCTTGTCTAAGGAGAGGTTTGGTCACCTAATTGCTACCAAGAAGGAGAAATCTTTATTGGAAAGCCCCTCTTCTCGGGAACTACCGTCATTTATATTGTGATTCTCAGTAATATTATTTGTGAATAATTAATAATTGATTCATATGATAAGGAAAATATTCATTTTATGTGAATATAGATGGAGAAAATTTTAAAGTAACAATTGTTGAAAAATTGATATTTTATCTTTTCTGATAAAATAATTCATTTAAATATATTATTATATTTTAATAATATAAGAATGGTGATATTTTTACAATGAATGTGGGATATATGAATATATGAGGAGGAAGAATATTTTTGTTGCAAAAGTTGTTTAAAACATGTTAAACATGTCTGTGGGCCCATTTCTTGACTGAAATTTGATTATAACCTGTAAAATAGTCCGTATGTGGATTTCGGTCAATTTCTGTTTGGAATTTGAAAAAAAATTCTTCTGCAAAGTTGTAGAGAATGAAATTTCCTATGGAAAAGACATAAGGTTTGAATTTTTCTGATAAAAGGGTTATTTATTATAAATTATTGAAGTTACGTAGTTCCGAAATAATTAATTTTTGAAAGTTTTAATTATTTTTCATAACAAAAACATTTTTTTTTGTTTTTGTCATTAGTGGTGGCTGAATTCAGTTGGTCAAGGTGGGCGTAAGAATTTAAATAAGTAATATTAAAATTTTATTAAATTTTTTATTTTGGTGTTCTAAGCAAATTTCTATGAATAGGGTGCTTAGGTTAGAATTGAAAATCACACCAGAAATTGAAGTTTTCTCTCTCTATATTATCGAAATGTATTCTTGTGAGTATTTTGATACTTTGAGTGTTGTTATCTGATGCAAAGTTTCCTTCAAAGACTATATCCAAAGATTCCAATGTAAGTACTTATTTTTCGAGGTAAGGGATATTTTTTTTTTAAATGATATTATTTCTTCTAATATCATTATGCCAAAATATTGGTAAGATTTTTCTTGTGAAATTTTTGTCTTTTTAGTGTCGGGTTAAATTCACGATTCTTATTCACGATACTAACACTATTCACGAATCACGACACTATTCACGTAAGAATTAAATTTTCATTTTTTGTCCAAAATATCTATTATGGATACTAGCTTTGATTGTATCCATGTTTTGATCATTCTTGAATTTTACTTCACTACGGTTATTAATGAAGTATTTTTGAACTCGGATTGTTTAAAGTACGAATCCTTAATATTGTTCTTTTGTTTCACTGGATTCGTTTTCTTTAAAATATGTTTTATCATCCTCAGTCCTAAATGATGGTATTACGGAATATCTTTGGCCTGTAGTGCAAAGATGGTTGATTTTCTTATGAATATCTTTGGCCCGTAGTGCAAAGATGTACAGGTGTTGAGATAAACATGACCAACTGATGAATATCTTTGGCCTGTAGTGCAAAGATGAATATTTGATTCAAGATGTATATTGATTGACGTTACAGGGATAAAATATTGATGATGGAATTTTAAATTCATAGATAATAATAGATTTCATTCTCTACGTAACTCTTCTATGAATTATTATTTCCGCTGCGAATATTGATCTAAAATTTATTCTCTATTGTATTTTATCAGATTTTTCCCTGTTGAAGACTAACGATAATTTGTTCTATATTATCTTAGTCATAAAATTCTTTACTGGGCTAGTTGAGCTCATATTTTTCCTTTTTGTTCCATTTTTCTTCTCGGGAGGCGAGAATGTAACGAGTACTAGTCGGGGTATGGAATGAAGGTCTTAGAAAGTTGTTTTAGTAGTCCTCACTATTTTTGTAAAATAATATATCAATAATTGTAATGAGGACTTATTTGAGTGTTGATATTGTCTAGAAGAGAATATTTGTATTTAAACTCACAGTTTTTATGTTGTCTTAATAAAGTTGTAGTTGTTTCTGTACCATGTTATTGACGACTCAAAATGGGTGATGTATACCTATTTTGGGGGCGTCACAATTTTCGTATTTGGTATCACTGAATTAAAGTTGTTATATATGTGTTCTAATGTGTAAGGGTGTAAATGAGTCGAATCGAAGCGAACAGAAAGTTGTTCGAATTCAACTCGAAACATTAAATTTATACTTGAATTCGAATTTTGAAAAATTCTCCTCGTATTTGACTCGACTCGAATATTTATTACTCGAATTCGACTCGACTCGAATCGAATTACATTTAAACTACTCGTTAGCTTTAAATTAAAGCTCAAATTTGAGTCTCCATATAATAACTAGTTTTATAATAAATATAATTATAAATTAAATTTGTTATTTTACTTAGAAATAATAAAATATATTTAGTATTACACTTTACAAATATAAAATCACAATTAAAATTAAAATTAAAATATTAATAATTAATTATCCTAATTTGATTTAATTTTGTATACATTGTATACATTGTAATGAGGACTTATTTGGGTGTGAATATTGTCTAGATGGCAATATTTGTATTTAAACTCACAGTTTTTATGTTGTATTAATAAAGTTGTAGTTGTTTCTGTACCATGTTATTGACGACTCAAAATGGGTGATGTATACCTATTTTGGGGGCGTCACATTCATCATAATCAACAGTCCAATGTATATATTATGACTTTTCAGAATTTTTGAGGGTCAGAAAAATTACGAAACTGCAAATGGATTTTCACCCGTCATGAGGTAATCCACGTATACGGATCATTTCTATAATTTAACAAGGAATGAATATAAAGGATCATTCACCATGCATGTGGTAATCCACATGATGCGAGTTATTCTAATAGAATAATAAATAATGAAATCAGTCACGCGTAAACGCATGTATGTGATATTCCAAATGTAATGTTAAAGAATGAAATAACAATGAAATTCACCACTACGCGATAGATAGGCCATGCAGACGAGTTATTCTAACGAATAATAAATAATGGAACCAATGTCACGCGTAACGCATACGCATGTGATATTCCAAATGTAATGATAAAGAATGGAATAATGTAAAAATTTCACCATGTATGCGGTAGCTTGATATACAAAGTTATTCCAATATAATAATAAATAATGGAATAATGAAAGAATTTCACCATGTATGTGGTATTGGATATACAAAAGTTATTCCAACATAATAATAAAGAATGGAATAACAAAAGAATTTCACCATGTATGCGGTACTTGATATACAAAGTTATTCTAATGTAATAATAAAGAATGGAATAATGTAAGTTCTCTTCATAAATATGAAAGAAATAATACCCTTATCTTATAAAGAAGAGTACTTTCACCTGGGTAGGCGGGGATATACTTGAAGAAAATTTGCACTTCGCCAAAGCTTCTTAAAACTCTAAAGAAATACGCTTCAAGATTATAGATGAGAATTCTCCGAATTTCGTGTGATTTCAATTCTAACCAAGCATCCTATTTATAGGAAAATAGAAAGGATACTTATCAATAAAATATAATATAATATATATATATATATATATATATTATTTAAAATCTAATAAAATAATTAACTTTATAAAAGTATTCTATTTTATATAAAAAGATTTTACTATGCAAACACTATCAGTACTATATGCAAACACTATACATAATAAAATATATTATATTCTAATCATTGTTTAATAAAACAAATAACTTTATAAAAGTATTCTATTTTATATAAAAAGATTTTACTATGCAAAACACTATGCAAAGCACTATGCAAATACTATGCATAATAAAATATAATATATTCTAATTATTGTCTAATAAAATAAATAACTTTATAAAAGTATTCATTTTTATATAAAAAAAATTCTATTTTATTACAATAATAATACTAATAAAACAAAATTTATATATAATATATATATATATAAACTTCCGTGACTTCATAAAAAGACACCTCAATATATTTAACAACATTTATCATCATTATTATAATTCACAATATTAATCGACTGTGTCGCTCCTGTGAAAGAGGGGCTTTCAATAAGGATTTCTTCCTATTATGGCGTGTAATTAGGTGACCAAACCTCTTCTTGCGTAACTTCTGTACATCGTTAATATTGCAAATAATAATATTAATAACTTTGTCGTCTCAATTATTGATTTAATAATATATAAAATATCGACAATAATTGAATCAAATAACGTGAAATACTATGCAACAATTCATTGTAGTAATAATTGAACAAAATTGAGTGACTTCTCGTGTAAGATCAATAATCAATACCGTATGTTACTACGCAACCACGCGTATTCATCGTATTTTTACTACCGAGTAGTTCAACGGTTTTAACGGTAAAAACTTCCGCCGTTATTTTCATAAAAATATTTTTGTCGCTTTCAAAATGATAATTCCGTTGTGGGGTCCAATAATGATTGTGCTTGTCATCATTTAATATTCCCAACAAAAAGAATATTTCCCGACCAAACGAATATTAACAACAACTTGCATACTTTTTAAAATTTATAAATATTACCCACAACTATAACATTATCTCAAATTCACACCATAATTTTGAAAAAAAATATTTTAAAAAATTTAAATCTTTATTCATAAAATTTGGGGTCTCGCACACTAAAAGCCCTATAGTGATCAAGTTCGGTACTATTTTTTCTTGTAGTGCATGTTACTCCCTCTATTATAAAATTAGAGATATAATTTGATTTTTGAGTTTTAACGAGGACATATAAAACTTCAATTTAATGTGCATTTATTTAATTTTAATTAGTTGATATAGTTATTATAATTATATAGTATATAACAAAAACTATTATTAATCACTTATATAGTATATAACAAAAAGAAATAATTACAAATTTTATTTTATTCTTAACTTTTATGAAGTATACCAATTTTAATAAGTCATTTGATTTTGAAAACTAAATTATATTTCTAACTTTAAAACCGAAAATATAAGAGTAGTTCTCTGAGTGATTGTTTTTGGGGCAGTATATTGATCGGTTGAATTTTTTTTTTTTTGTGACTAAAAAATGTATGGTATTTATTTCAATTAAAATTTTACACGTAATCACGTTGTTTTTAGGTGTAATTTAGATATATATATAATACAAAGTGTTGAATAAATTGCTCAACATCGTATTCTATAAAAAATTTAATTAAAATAAATACCATATATTTTTTGAGTCACAAAAAAAAAAAAAAAAAATCAACCGGTCCAATATTCCTGTCCATAATACCTGTCCGCCAAGACATTTCCAAAATATAATTATTATTGAAGAATTTTGACACCTATATGCATACATAAATATTAGATGTGCACAAGAGGAGAACAGTAGGTACATATGAACTTTATATTCGTAAAGGTTCTGATATCCGTCAAGAGATTTGCTATATAATGGCATCAGCAAATGATCATAAAATCTGACCTATATATATATATATATATATATAGTACGTAGAATTCCCAGTTGCCGTTATCTTCTCTGATGCATTTGATGTCACTAGCTTAATTACCTTTTATGGCAAGGAATGAGGGGAATACCAGTAAGTAGGAGTACTAACTATAACTAGAAGGAGAAGTATATGTAGAGATTAGTTAATTATAAGAGCCACATCTCTAATGGATTCCTTTTGCATCAAATGAATGATTTGATTTGATTTGCTAGCTGTAAATATATACGTACACCTGTTTTTGAGTTTTTGCATGCAGTGGAAATAATCTGAGGATAGTACAGCTGGGATTTGGTGATGTGATAGTGGAAAATATACATCTATATGGTTATGAACATAGATGGATGATGACGACTCGAGCTAGGGCTAGGCTGTGCTCTCAAATTTTTACTTCTGTCCCAAAATATTAGTCACTGTTATATATATATATATATATATATATATATATAGTACGTAGAGAAACCCAATCTAATTTAATTGTGAAGGGGAGGTTGAATCATATATATTTAAGAAAAGTGGTTAGTATAAAGTTAATTTTAATCAATTAATTAATAAAGTATCGACACGTAGGTTAGAAAGTGATATCTCACTCTGTATGTCAACACTATATTGAGTGTAAGTTATAAATATATGGCTATAGCCAAGTTACATGTAATGACTGTCTCATTCACATATACTAGCTAAAGTATTAACGTGTTTCTATTGTGTTAACATTTTTTAGCATATACTTACTCTCACACAAACAGTCCTAGTCGTCACGTTTCTCGATTTGTGTTTGTTTGTTTTTTGTACAAAATTTGAATAATTCGATAAATAAATGGATCATCACGTTAACAGTATCCAAAACTGAAGTGTTGCATTTCATAAGAAATATGTTACAATATTTATTGAACTTGGGGGGTATATCTCAACGAAAAATAGTTCAAAACAACAACTCTGTTCTTAAACCAAATAGCTAGGTAGTTGCCTCTTTCTCTAATTTATTATGTAATTTTAATTTCTTAAAATAAAAGAAACGAAAAGGTTAGAATTTAGAAATATAGGAAAGCTTAGTTATGGATGTCATGTTTAGTTTGTGGAGGTGCGTAATATCCAAAACTTAGTTATTTAATTTTGACGTTTGGAATAATTTATTGGAGAAATGCCAATATGATCGAATAGAATAAGAAAATTATTATTAAAAAACTGCCACCAATGACAATTTATATATATATATAAAATAAGATTGAATCATGTCCTCTTTATTTAAAAAAAACATTATTAAATATTTGCGTTATGCACCTTACAAGGTTGGAAATGGTTTAATTAATATTATCAGGACTAACAAAGTTGTCGCAATTCAATAAAATGGTAGTTACGTTTTCTTATGCATGTGAAGAAAAAAAATTAACATCTAATAGTTAGTACTCATCTATTTCCATTACAAAGAGTAGTGCACTTGGCATGATAATATATAATTAACTTGCAAATAGCTTTTGCATATATATGGTGAAACCTGATCCAGTAGACAAAAACAAGCTCTCTCTAGCTATATAGTTAGCTTAATAATTATAAGAGCTTTTCCTTTTAGCTAGCTAGTTCTGAGTACATGCATTTATATCTAATATTATATTAACAACTAGTACTAATTTCTCCTATTTTTACAGAAGAACAAAAACAGTACTAAACTACTAGCAAATGCATGATCATAAGGAGGAGGACTATTATGGAGTGTTTGTTCCAGGCTTCTTAGGGGAAGCCCCATGATGATGCAATGGGTCTGGTCCCAACGGAGCCTCCCTAAGTTCCCAGCCCACCACCATCTCTTTTCCTCCTCTCTTTGTCCTCTTCGCTCCATCCACTCCACTCTCGAAGACCACCACCTTAGTCTTCTCCAAACCATTTTTAAGTACCTGCAACAAATTTTATTTATTTATTCAAGTTTAATTTTAACATAAATTAATTCAAGACATACATAATCGTACGTGTATATGTGTATATATATAGAACTAACCCTTCTGTTTCGTATTTTTGGCACATCTATATTTGCATATGAGTGGCCTTCCTGTGCTGCCATGCAGCCTGCATGCCCAAAAACGAAAAACAAGAACAAACAAGAAAGAAATTAAGAAACACATCTTGACCCAAAAAAAAAACACCGGCAGATTACTTGATTCGATATATATATATATATATATATATATATATTATATATATAGAGAGAGAGAGAGAGACCTGAAGATGGTTGTAGCAACATAAGCAAGCACATGAGGAGCACCATGAAAACCAGAAAGACAATTTTGGAAGTGAAGAAGAAGGCCATGGCCATGTTTTAGGTTATCTTAAGGAAAGCTTAATTACTATGATGAATGCACTTACTAAACTCGATATATCTAAACTTTGATATGATGTCAAAATTTAGAGAAAGTAAGGTCCAAATTTATAGTAGAAGCTTTTGAATTGAATGCCAAAAACCATGATTACTCGGGCAGCCATTATATATCTGATTAGCAGCATATAATTAATTGGAATCCCCCGGCCTGCAGTGACTGTGCTGCTATTATACTACTAGCTAGTAACTGAGATAAGATATATAGCCATCAATGACCCTGATTTAATCCTTTTTAATGACACCTGACGGCGCCGTTTCCATATGTACTCACACCCCTCAAGTCATTTTTTTTCTTTTTCTCTTTTGGATTTTCTCTCTAAGAAGATACACTTATGAGGTCATGAAATGATGAAAAAGGTGCAGCAGAAACAGTTCTAATTAAGGGGTTTACAAATTGGATTTTCCATTATAGTACTGTTAACTAGATTTTGTGTACTGAAGGGCAATAATACTCGGTTCAGTTTTGACTTTTAGTTGTCAAACTTTCCTAGGATTTTTGCCATTTTTGGTGAAGGTAATAGGGCCTAGGGGTACTAGTACTATACGCAGAAATTAGTGGAGTAATATTTTTATTCCAATTTGATTGAGTATATTAAGCTATTTTTTTTTATAGTATAGTCAAGTCACTATTACTTTATTTTTAATACATGTTAAAATAGTTTATTTTTAAAATCATTGTTGTTTTTTGAATATATCTTTATATATAATTAAGGTTTACGTTTTATATATTTCTTTCATTCTTAAAAGAATGAGTAAATTATAATTTATACATATCTTAAGAAAAATAAAAATAAAAAAGAATAAAAAAGTTTAAATTTATTTTTAATAGTCCAATAAAATTATATAAAATAATATATATTTTTATATTAATAGACCATATTAAATGACTTAATTATGTATTCTTTTACTTAATGTATTTTCTTGACAGTATACATTGCAGAGAGATGTATGTAGTGTAATGATCAGTAATAGTAAATCTTTGAGGACAGTTTAAGATGCGAGCAGGCAGGCGATTTGATGGTGTTAATGCTGATGCAGCACCATGATATATAGATAGATATATACTTAATTACTATCAAGTGAAGAGGGCTCTATATATATATATATATATATATATATATATATATATATATATATATATATATATATATATATATATATATGGTCGTGCATGAAGGCACGGCGTAAAAATTAATTAAATTAAAATTCAAAAAATATTATATTATCTAAAAACACATCTATATAATATCAAGCTAGTCGTTGCCAATTTTAAAAAATTTTGACAAAATTTTCTTTAAAAATAGACATCCAGACAAATATAAACCTGTGTATAAAACTTACAATTATCCATACATATCCAAACCACCAAAAAAACAATACAGAAAAACAGGCATAATTAGTTAACTATATATAATTTGTTAACACATCAACACAATCATAACCATGTATAATTAGTTAACTTTATAAAATACGGAACAAAAAAAATACATACATGAAGAAATTAATACATACTCAATCATCAACACATCTAACCACCAAAACATCAAGCTAGTCACTACTAATTTCAAGAAATTTCGGCAAAGTTTCTTTTAAAAATAGATATACAGAAAAATCTAAACCTGTTTACAAAACTTATAATCATCCATACATATCCAAACCATTAAAAAAACCATCATTCCATACCCAAAATCATCATAACCAAGTATAATTAGCTAACTTTACAAAAGGCAAAATACAAAAAATACATACATGCAGAAAATAGAGAAACTAAGACCCTTTACTTTACAGCTTACACCAAGTATATTCTTTACAAATTACATCATATATCCTTCAAATATACCGAAAATAATTGAAATTTAAAAATTATCGAAATATGTGAGTAAAAAAATAAAATAATTATAAATCAAACAAATGAGCACACATATTTGTATGTAGGAGGAATGATTTAGATTGATCCAGTGATGAAGAATTTAGAGAGATTGTAACAAATAATCAATTTTTAAGGAAAATATGGACTTAAAATCAAATAAAGTTTTCTTAGTACTATCTCAACGTAATGTTCATTTGCTTAATGATTTAAATCATAAATTTGTATCGGTGGTGTGTGAGTATGATTTGGGAGTGTTTGATTGGTTACAGTTATGTGTGTGTGTGTGTTTGTGCATATACTATGTGTCTGCATGAGAAGTAGAGAAATATAGTCTTAGTAAGAGAGACTTTCACACCAAGACAATTATTTGGTCAGTGGTAGGTTAGTAATCGTCAAAGGTGGACATGTCAGTATTGGATTGCATATCATTTAACTCTCTTAAATGTCTTTTTCATCCCTTTAAATCTCCTCTTCATCAATATCCTTAATGTCCTCATATCAATACGAACGTACTTTGCCCAATGAGGAGAATGCACAACCACCTATATTATTTACATAAACAATAAAAGTAACTATTTATATTATAGGAATAGTAAAGTTATTTTAATGCAGTGACATAAAAGTAGATTTATCTGATTACGTCGGCCCCATCCACAAAGGTCCATTGTATATATTTTATTATTCTTGTTGACAAATTCACTCCAATCCTACAAAGAATGAACCTCATTGTAAAATTAAAAGTTGAAATGTTGAAAAGATTACATAATTTAGTAGAAATAAACTTGTTTAAACTATACCATAAACTTGTCGTAAGAATATCATAATAAAACTTCTGGGTAAACAATATTTGTGGTTTCATTCGACCCATCTTCCGGAAGGAGGACAATAATATGATCTGCAGATGTGCATCCAGATAGTGCCACATAAAGGTGTCCATGACTAAAAACAGGTGTTCGCAAATCAATCCCAACAAACTTGACAGATTGTCCTTGGGCTTTATTGATTGTCATAGCATAAGTTAATCGGATAAGAAACTGACGTCTTGTCATTCGAAAAGGCAAGTCCAAAGATGTTGGTGTTAATGATATTCTCGGAATGAAGACTAAATTGTCAATTTTATCTCCATTTAATATCCGAGCTTCGATTACCCTTGAGGCACATCTAACAACCATCAATCGCGTGCCATTACAAAGTCCATCTTTCGGTGCAATATTTCGTAACAACATTATTGGGCATCCAACTTTCAACTCCAATTTAAACGGTGGCAACCCTAAAGGATTCAGCGAGTTTAAGTACTCGTTAGAATATCGATTCCTAATGTTATGATTGAGCTCATCACCTTCACACATTTTATCTGCAGCTAAAAAAGTAATTGTTTCTCCCGGAGTAATATTCAAGGTCAAGAAAGATTTATATCACCGACGTCGCCATTATGAAAGCGATAGAATTGTCCGCTCAAAGGAGAAAGGTTTGAGTCACTATACCAACCACATCCAATTGTGAATAGATTCTAAATATCAATTCATTTAGATTATAACATCGGTTTTATCAGTAGATGGAAGTTGCACAATTTCTTGTGGATTGGTCCCAATCTAGAAAATGAAAGTCTAATTACTCACAAAATGAGATTTAATTAATAATATCATGTTATAAAAATTTAATTCAAGGTTGAATGAAGTATTACCTCCATTAAGAATCGAGCAAAATTAATATTTCAACGTCTGAAAGTGAGTTAATCGCATGTTTAAACCCGTAGTCAAAACACATATATCTTTCCATAACGAAGACCTTCTCAATGATGCACCCACAATTTGCTCACGAACGCCTTTAGGAATAACAGGCAATATTTGTCGAAAGTCTCCACCTAGACAACAAAGGATACGCCTAAAAGGTCTTTTATCGCCTCTCGATATCTTGAAGGGTGCGATCAACTCGCCTCAACACAAGATTTGTCGGTGTTGCATGACAGAACTTCATCCCATATTATCGACTTTGTTTTCCTAAACAACTCTAAGATGCATCGATTGTTTAGTGAACCCACATATTGAATTATCTAGGGTTTCCAAAGGAATAAAAATATAGAATGTGCGCATACTTCTACCAATAACAAAGATGCAATACCAGATAAAGTCACAGTAACAACAACATGTCCATAGCTACACAATTTGGTTGCAATGGTATTGTACAACAATGTTTTTCCCGTCCCAGCACCTCCACTCAAAAAGAAAGTAGTTGCTTTGTTTTCACATACTGACGTTAGGATGTAGAAGATAAATGAAGAAGTTGTGCATCATTAAGTCCGTCAACATTAATTTGTGCATCGATCACAGTGCTTCATTCTCAAGTTGTTGGTGCTCAAACAAGAATCTATTTCCAACTATTGCATTCCAATTTTCAGTTGGTTGTGGCATGGGTGGAAAGTCAACTAAACTATTTCCCGACTCATAGAGCAATTGATTTATCAAATATAAGTCATAATCTTCAATATGATCATCAGTTGGATTCAAAATACCAAACTTAGTACGAATCCTGTGTGCCAAATCATCACATATATGTGCTGAGAATTGCTTCCACAATTCAAATGGATGCAATGGAAAGCATTCCGTTAAAATTACTACAAATAGTCTCCTTAATTGGTATCCCGTTCTCATAATTGCAGCCTCGTAAAGACATTGTATCCATTCTTCATCATCTTCAAGAAGTCCTCTTGCAACACATGCCGACTTGAATGTATCATGATAACATTATTTACCGTGCGTAGCCAAATAAATGAAGTAGGTCCTCTAACAACAAGCTTAAGAAAACAAATAAAACCGCTCACCTGAATTAGGGCTAACAAAGTACATTCTACCAATTGCATAACCCCTTTGTCTTGGAGTCCATTTATTGATAGACTTGTTCCAAATAATTTTTTTTGGAAATTCCTGATAAGTTAATACACGGGCAGATTCATTTGTAGCGTAACAATCAAAAAATCCAGTTAGAGTTATTTTTTAATGTGCACCTTTAGAAAGGATCATATCAAAAGATTCAGCAGGGTTAAAGGCAACGCGATGCATCTCAGGCAAATGAAGTGCCAATCTTACAACTGAAGGAATCTCTTCATGTAAAGGATTACCAAACAATCGCCACGCGGTTTCTAGAGGTCCAATATACCTAGCATCAAGATATTGTTGGATCTCATTAATTCCTCCAAGTACCATTGTTGCACGATCATGTCCTTTATAAATATACTTGTGAATGTATTTTACACATCTGACTCCTACACAAACTTCAACATTGATATGACAATTGAACATTCTTGATAAATACAGGTTATGTGGCACAACGTCTTTATTATCAATTTCTGACCCCTTCACGATGTACTTCTTACCAGTATTACGACGATGATAGACAGGATATCCATCAAAGTCCATACTTGTTGATTCAACAAATGATCGAGGGTATCGCTTGGTACACACCCCATTTTCCATACATGGTGCTTGTGGATTTCGAGCACCACATGGTCCATGTACCATGCAACCTATAATTGTTTCAAAAATCAATGGGTCAGTTTGGTAATCTAGAAATTCAAAGACATACTACTCATCATCACTTGAAGCACATGTATGAATTTTATCTCAAACCATGTAGAACAAAAGTGCACGTACATGTGCAGAACCCCTTTTTGGAATTCAACCAGTAAAACACGCGCCACTTTTCTACCAAAGACGTTGTATATTTCTATCTCCTTCATCAAAAATTCCGCTTCAACTCAAAAAACATGGGCCACTAAATCGACATCGGTAGGGGATCCGATTTGGCAATAAGTGATTTAGTAATTTCAGCCATTTGGGATTTGCAACATAGTTAGAAAAATATCCGGTGTTGATTATACGCGTGATAGCCATCGAATCTTGAAAAATTTCAAACATATGTCTTGCACTACCAGTGAATGAAGATGGCAAAATCATTCGTTGACCAACTTGTTCAGGACCAAGCTCATCTCGCACAAACATCCGTAAGACCTTGGTAAAGTTCTCGCATTTAAGCTTCGATTAATTTAACTTGTAGTATGTCAACCGATTTTGTTCAGTATCGGCCCAAGCATCTACTACAAATTCTTGAAATAGTTTTCCGGCTCTCAAAATTGTTGAATACTCAGTGTCACGTTGGAACATACGATAACTGTAATATTGCAATTGTGTCAGTCGAGTAGATGAAGGTCCACATTGGGAAGCATTCCATCGCTTCAAATCTGATTCCATCCTAGCTCACCATAAGGGAACAATACCACATAATGCAATGGCAAATAGGTTTGGATGACACTCATTAATTTGCATCAAACCATTATCCCCTCTCAAATGTAACATAATATCTCTCATTCCACTTGATTCAGCTCCATCTCCCGGCAATATTACCGCAATCTCATCGGTTGTTGGGAGATTATATCGACGCCTGTTCTGTTACAGAACTATAGTGAAGATAGGCCGGTAAATTCACACCCGTCAATTCCAATTCACTTAAAATTGTATGAGCACACATCGAAATTTTATAGAAATGGATTTACTTGCAATAAACAATCTTGTATGGTTTTTAAAACATCTCTTCTCAAGTTAGGATTTTTGTTGCAAATAACATCTAAAGTCGAATTAGGATCATAAATGTACAATTGAGAGTAAATTGTTCACACCTCGGCCGCATGGCATAAGCGATCCTCGCTTCGATGGCGTAATTCTCCATGGATGGTGAATGTTCTAGGCCCCCTCCCGGAATTAATCTATCATCCAAAGTAGTTCCAAGACTCAGAAAGCGATTAGTCGCATTATACTCTCAGTGTGTCTTGTAAATGATTTTGATTGTTCATCATTGCCGTCATACAATGCTTTAAGCATTAAAGGAGGTGCAATAAGTGGCGGTAGTCTAATTTTTCCTTGTAAACAACATTTACCAAAGAGAGGATTTGATACAGATGAATTTGTTAATTTTTCAGCAAGCCAGTGTAAGGCAGAACAATGAGGACATGTTCGATTCATCAAGCCGAGGGAATGACGATCTGGAATTTCATGGTTTCGAGGATTAAATGCAACATCCATAGTTACATCTTCTACTGTGTAGGCACTACAGATAAAATTATAAATGTCATACAATTTTTAAAAGGAGAACATGAATAAGACAGCAAGTGTGAGAATAGAAAATTAAAACTTATATCGAACACCTGGTGCCTTCATTCGGATTACGCATTTGTTGGAACATGTTTATCATATATGATGCCCCTGGGGAACGTGGGGAGAATGGTTCCAAGACTGTTGTTGTGCTTTTGTATAGGTTTTGAGGAGGCAAGTCTTGGAGCATGGTAGTCACAGGCAACACCCTTGAGATATTTGTTGGTGTGCCTTCTTCAAGATTTTGAGGATTTTCTTGATTCATGATGGCCACTGACAACCACCGTGAAACAATTGTTGTAGTATCTTCATTAAGATTTTGAAGTAAGGTGGTTGGCGATGACTCTAAAACATTTGTTGTCACTATACTGTCTATTACAGGTGGTTGAAGGCGAGACCTTTTATTTGATTCTCATTCAAGGCATGCTCGGCGACGACGACTTGGTGGTAAAGAAGGAAAAAATCTAGGCTGGACGAGGGCACAATGTTTTGATCGCTTTCTTTCGTAACATGCAAGTTGTCCCAATTGACGTTTAGAGCACTCATTTTCTTTCCCAGCATAACACATTTTTGGAGCAAGTCTTGTACATTGCGGCAATGTTGATTTTGATACAACATTATAGTTTGGTGCCTAAACCACAAACTCATAAAAAATTAATTATTATTTTGTTGATTTAAGGTATATCGTATCGTTTTGCACTTTGTATATATAACAACGTGATGTAACATGACAATAAAGTGTTACATTAACAGAACTATCTACCCAACCATTTATCAATATTATAATTATAATAAAGTTTTTGTTTGATGCAAAAATAAAACACCATAGCTCTGTATCCAACACATTGTTCTATAGTAATATTCTCGATCAATAACATATTGAATTTAACAGCTTGAAAGGTATTCTATAAATCTGATCAAAACTACTTGGAAAGGTTGAGGTTTTACTATTGATCGATGCTTCAAATTATGGAATGTTCAAATAAATTTAGAGTTTAATAAAATCGGACCCAACAAAAGATTCAAATTATATGTCATAACAGAAGCTTAAAGGCTACAAAGCAAATGTATCATAACACGAAATCAGAAAAGAATATGATTAAAAGTGATACCATTTGTAATCAGATTTTTGTTCCTTTGGTAGAAGAGATTGATTTTGTTTCCCTTAAATTTAGCAATGCTAAAGACATCGAGACTTTTTTTTTTCTTTACGTGTAAGAAATCGATAAAAAATAAGTAATATTAAATGAGACAAACCAAAAACATGTTGGCAAATTTTTTTAAATTCAATAACATCCAAATCCAATGTAAAAACAGAGAGAAAAGAATATGATTAAAAGTGATACCAGTTGGCAATCTTTATGTTTTCTTCCTTGGGTAGAAGAACTTGATTTTTGTTTCCCCTTAAATTTGGCATTCGCCAAAGCATCAGAACTTTTTTTCTCCTTCTGTGTAAGGAAACACTACTTAATAGCAAAAAAAAAAAAAAGAGCACAGGTGCTTGTTATATATAGAACTTGTTAACAAAATCAAAAGAGAGAGCACAACAAAACCAAAACAAAATAATAAAACTAATAATATAAAAAAATAACATTGAGATATCATAATAAAAATTCTTAGGAAATTGCAGGTTGTAATGGATATGCTCATGTAATAAAATAATCATTGCCCAAGGAAAAAAAGGAAATAGGTGTGAGTATACAATACCTCACGTAAACGAGAGACAATTTAGTTCATACTCATTGCATGAATCACCACTCCTACATTATTATGACGAAGTATTCAACACCTCAGAGAAAAAAAAACGCTTAATAGTAAATAAGTCGGTGAAAAGATAAGAAAAAAAAGTAAAAAATGATGAGTAAGAAATTATTATCATACTAAGGTGTTTGCATAGGTGGTCATCCATCCGTCACGACATTAATGAAAATAAGTTAAAATAAATAAGTTATTAAAAAATCAATAAGATACATTTAGAGAGAGTTAATCAGATGATAAACTTACACTACCAAATATAACAACATCATCTATTGGTCGATGATTGTGTTGTTGAAACGGTTGTACCTACACAGTAAATTTTATAAGATATGGAAAAAGAATTTATTAAAAAGTACATGCATTTGTTAAGTTTACATAATACATATCACTTATTATGTGAAATGAGTCATTCTCATAATACATAATACATAACTCAAATTAGCCATTCTCATAACTCAAACAGTGGAAGTAAATTCACTATAAATTCTCAGATTCTCCAAGGCATATGGATCGAGCTATATTCACTATAAATTCTTCAAGTCAAAAAAAATCGGTTTGCAGACTATAACAAACAAACAAAATAGAAAATAGAAAACACTTTTCAAGCATGTTTTGCGTACTCCATGATGCCAAACAACACAATATAACCATTTCGCTTCAATAAAACTACCGCTCACCTAAGCTACTATTGATATTACTCCTCCCTTATAGAAAGAGTTTTATTTACTTGGAAATTAATTATTTTCATTCAAGGGAATGTTAAAAGATTATACTATTAACATTTTCCCTAGGTTCATGTTTGTTTGCAAGGATTATAATTCATGGTATTATAATCCAAAGACTATTAATCCTAGGACGTACATGTTTATTTTTTTATGGAATTATTCACGATATAACTTAAAATAATTTCATTTATGTTTGTTTTTTTAGGATTAATTAAAAGATTAGATAAAAAAAGATTAAAAGTTTGGACTATTATACCTTTACCAATAAAAATGATGAATAATTAATTATAAACTTTTAAATATTGTTAAAATAAGTTGGTGAGTTCACATTGTTTTATCATTTCTTAATTTTTAAATAAGTTGGTAAAATTAGTGAAATCGAAAAAAAAATTAAATTAGCAAGCTCGGTTCTTATTTTTTTAATTTTTAATTTTTAAAAAAAATATTACTATTCTTGTTTTTAAATATGTTACGTCACATAATTTTTTGAAATAAGTTGGTAAAATTAGTGAAATCAGAAATTTTAAGAGAGTAATATGATTATTAAGCGAGCATGTTTATTTGATAGCTGGTTAAATGTTAATATTAGAAAAAGTAAGTTAATTTTGTCCAAAAAAAATTAATTCCACTCCTTCTGCAAAAACAATAAATACTGTTTACCCTTCCGTTCTAAAAAAAGCCTTTACTCCTTTAATTAACCAACTTTAATTAAACAAAAGCAGAACGATTTTTAAGATAAATGCAAAGAGATGGGTACGAAGAAACACTAAAATGAAGCTTAGAATTAGAGAATAAATCTCTAAATCTCACCTTTTCCCTTGAATCCACCGCCATTGCAAGAAAAAAATAGCTTTGAAAGTACGACCCAGAGCTCAATGACGCCGCTTCAAATACAGAAGATTAGAAGACCCAGAGCTCAGCTTATCGCTTCAAATTTGATTTTTCTTGGTAACAAAGATGAGCAAACTTTGAGTATAAAAATCAAGCACCCACTTAATTTACAAGGCAACAGCAAACAATCTCCCTTGAAGAACAGAGAGAAGTAATCAGGAACAAAAAAAAAGCAAAATCAAAAATTATACCCAAAAGTAACTAAAAGCATACTCAGATTTGAAGACATAATAAGTAAACCCAAAAGTAAGTTTACCCAAAAGTAACTAAAATCAAAGACATCACCACTTATTTCAATTGAGAGAGAGACAATTAAAGAGACGTGTATGGCGAAAGTAGCATTAATTCACTGCTGATCACAAAGAACAAATTGAGCATCTACAAAATGTCGTCATTTACAAAGAACAAATTGAGCGTCCACAAAATCATGAATGGTGCAATTCCATATACATTGGCTCCAACCATAAGATATGGAACTGCGCATGATGCCACATTGAGTCAAAAGGCACTCATAAGCCAAATTTATAGTTCAAAGTTTGTTGCAATAGCCAATAAGTCATTGCTATCCTCTATGTATGTATTGCACATCATAATGAAACACTCACACAGGGCATATGCACAAAGGATCACAAATAGAATGAGCTAATGAGCTTTCTCGCTCAATTTGTTCAGGCATAAAGACAAACACCTTGAGGGCTAACACCTTGCTTAGTTTATTCTCTACATATTACGAAATAGTTGAGCCTCCTAAGAGTGTAGAGATGAAGACAAATGAAAAAAATGAGAGTTAACATTGTGAGACGGAGGGATTATGAATACCTTGTGACCGGCGTTGTGGTCTGATGAAGACGTAACTCACCAGAGTTGAATCCGCTTAGCAAGCAATCTTGATTTGGGGGGTAGCGTTAAAGAGACAAAGAAAGGAAGAGGAGTGGACAAAGAGAGGAAGAGAGTGACGATAAGGAGACAGAGAAGGGAAGAGTACACGGGAAGGAGAGTATTTGGGCGGTAATTTTTTTTTTTTTTTGTCTCAATTGAAATCTGACCTTTAGATTAACTTAGATTAAATCTGAGTCTTTGTTGTGATTTCTCAATTTTTTAAATGAAGAAGGATTTAAAATTGGTTGTGTTTTATTATATAGATATATATATATATATATAGGTGTCAGCAGATTATAAACACTGCGAAAAAAGAAAACATCAAACAGCATCTTTATCTATGATCACTACGTAAGACCCCGAGTTGCCGTTATCTTTGATATATTTAGTTGTCACTCACTTAATTTATCGCAAGGAGCTAGCTAGCTAGTGACGGTAACTAATTAAGTAGGGCTAGCTACTAGTACTACACTCATATCACCCTTTAAGTTCATAAGCTTCCAGAAAGTGTTTTATTTATCAAATTTCACAAGGTTTTCATTTATTAAAATAAATAAACTAACATAATATATATACTCAAATTTAGTCATTAATTAATGTATTTATAAATAAACATTGAAAAAAAAATATAACTTTAAGGTTTGCAAATAATAATATCTGATGAAGAAATGTTTTTATTTTATAATAATATATATATAGAATATTGACATAATGTTTTCAAAAATTTTAATATCATATATTAATCACTATTGAATTAATATGTTACTGTATTATTTTTAAGGGTACAGTTAATTTTATGAATATGACTCTTTTTATGAGATTGGACAGAGTAATAACGCCAGATTTCTAATGGATTCTTTTTACATTAAATGAATGATTAATTTATGCAGTACTGGACAGATATCTTTGCATTCATTAATGTTCATGTGGAAAAGTAGGGTAACCGAAAAATTAATTTCTTTGGCTTATGACTCTAGGGTGGGGCTTTAAATTAGAATTAGCTCACTTTTTAAATTGGCTGCTGCAACTCTATTTCTTCATGATGTAGCATGAAAGTTTATTTTTTGAGAAGTTAATTAATTTGCAAATAAAATATTAACACACATAGAATTTCGTTTGCGTGTCAACAATCTATTGATCATTGACCAACTTATTTAAAAATAAATTTCATACTAACCACTTTCGTTTCTTCGACAATATTAGGCTTATCCAATTTTTGGAAGAAAAAAAATTCAGAAATAAATTGACTTTTGCCCACTGCCTAAAAATATTGAAATTATAATAGTCTCTTGTAAAATATTTGTTCAAAACCCAATTTATTTATTTATTTTAATCAAAAAACCCAATTTAGTTGCAGCACCACTTCTTGTACAAAGAGTAAGAATTTTAGAAACTTTTGAGTATATATTTTGGAGATTCTGATATGTATTGCCATAAATACTTATTCACACAATAAAAAGTCAAAGTAAACATAAATAATATATATCATTTTCCTATTTTGGAATTACTCTTGATATATGCCCTATACAAAATTTAGAATGAACATGCCAAACGATGAAAGAATTATATCAGAATTTAAAATAATAATATATTAAAATTATATTATAAGGCAAAATTATAAAGATTACAAAAAAAAATTTATCAAACAATTTAAAATACTGAAGTATATTAAAATTATAATATAATATATATTACATAAGATGAAAGAATGATAATAAAATATTAATTCTTTCAAACAAAATAACATATAATTAGAAAAAAAAAATTTATAACAAGTATTAGCGAATATCATATAAACTTTTAAAATACAGTTATAAGATTAATAATAGACTGCGTAAATATCAGGGTTTTTTGGCGGGTCGCTGGGACTGACATCACTCCAACGGACGGGCTGGATTCCGACGCCCATGTGAATACATCTGCGATGGCGAATCCGGCGTCAATGACTTAACGGTCATCAGACAGAAAATTAGTAGTAAATAAATAGGCGTTTATAATTCCGAGACTCGGAAATGTTGGACTGACGGCACCTAAACAATTATCTCGACGGATTAGTCCGTCGTAGATAGCATTGCTCGGTTAAACAACTCAGCCCTACTACTTTCTCATCCCTTATTCTCCATCTTTCTTTATCCCTGAATTCTCTCTCCTCCGCCGCACGTCGCTTCTCACCGCCGATCCCGGCTTCTCCGTCTATCCTGCCGTCGCCTTCTCTTACGGGTAAGTTTCCATCTTTGCTCTTCCCTTACGCGTAAGTTTTTTCCCTGGTTCTTGTATTTTTTTTATCTGCTATGAAATGGTACTGAGCATTGAGCAAGTTAATGTAAATTCTGGATTTGATTTTGGGGTAACTTAATTCGATACAATCTATGGCTTCTTTTGTTTGAAGAAAAATAGTAGGACTAATTTTTGAAGGGTGCCAGAGTGCAAATGTTGAGCAGCCTGGTCTCGGAAAAGGTGAAAATTACAGAGTGGTGATTTGAATAAATAACATAAGTAATTTAATAGAAAATTGGTATAATTTAACCTGAGATTTGTTTGTCTCTCGATTGGGTTTAGCAGAATTTGGTTAGTTTTTATTTCTTTTCCTTTTCTTATATAGTTATATTATACAGCGGAAGGGGGGAATGATGGCCAGATATGCTTGTTGTTGGTTATTTAACAATGCTTGATTCTCCAGTACCTCCACAACTATAGGATTCATTAGAAATAACTTGAGTAGTCTCTGTTATGCTGCTAATCAGATTGAATAAATCAAAACAAAAGGTGGGACCATCTATTTCTAATTTTCTACAAATTGTATGGGATCTGTAGTCATGTATATTCTTAAATATTCTGAAACAGTATGTTTTTAAAAATGTATATTTTGTTTTAAATATTCATTAAACCTTTTTAACGTTCTAGCATTAAACAATGGTGGATCTGGGTAACTACTAATGCTAGTAGCAACTTGGGTTCATAAACTTGGAAAACTTTAACAGGTGAGGCGGAGTTGTATACATTAATTGCATCCTTTATTTGGTGCAATTACTTTTGTTTTCTTCTTTTTCGTCAATAGTGATCGAAGATGTCAGTTGATCGAAGTTGGATGGACCGCAGAATAGCAACTGATGAAAATGAAGTATCTTCTGAGTTTTGTAGCAAGGTTGAAGCTTTTCTCGCATTTGCATTTGACCATCCACAATGCGTTAATGAAGACAAGATAAAGTGTCCTTGCAAAAAATGCGAGAATTTGCAGTCGAAGGAAAGAGGGGATGTCAAACATGACCTTCATGCCTATGGCTTCAAACAAGATTATATCAGTTGGATATACCACGGAGAAAATGACCAATTGTTGAAGGATGTTGAGGTACCGCTATATGTTGGCCACGAAAAGCATACCACCTTTTCTGCAGTTACTGAACTACTACACTTTAAAACAGAGCACAATTTCAGTGAGAAAGCTTTCAATGATGTGTTGCCATTAATCAAAGAATTCCTACCTGCCGATAATAACTTGCCAGGATCATATGATTATATGAAACAGTTAGCTAAGAAGCTCAATTTAAGATATGAAAATATTGATGCGTGTGCTGCTGGAGGAGCACCTGATCTCAGTGAAGAAACCTTTCAAAGACTTTATGACGCAACAAAGCAGCGTGTTCGTGCTAAGCAGGAGCACAGTACTGTGATAGAGGCTGTACAAGATTTGATCGGCCCCTGGGGTTCTAGATTTTATGATCTATTTCGCCTTGTTATACGCGAGATGGATCAGGAGATTTGTAGGACTTTTGCTGAGTTTTCGAGGAACGACATTGGTTGTCATCCGTCACAGGCATGAGCTAAACTTTCTTTTAGACAGTTAATTTCCTATTCTAATTACAAGTTTAATGTAGCTTTATATGTTTTATTTCTTTTACTAATGGATATGTCTTTTTGATGCATTTTTCAGGAATCTGGTTCTCACTCATCACTGGTACGAGCTAAACTTTCTTTTTGACAGTTGATTTCCTATTCTAATAGTCTGCTTACAAAATTAATGTAGATATGTTTTATGTCTTTTACTAATAGATTGTCTTTTGCAGGAATCTGGTTCTTACTCGTCACAGGTACGAGTTAAACTTTATTTTTGACAGTAAATTTCATATCCTGCGTAGCTTTATATGTTTTATTTATTTTCCTAATAGATTGTATTTTTGCAGGATTCTGCAGATCCTGACTATGCTAGTGATGCATGAATGGTATTTTGTTTTATGTGGGAGGTGTTGGAAATGTCATGAGCCATTTTTAGCACTTTGTAATCTTTTGTTTGACGAGACAAAGTTATGTATTAAGTATTTGGTTATTAAATTGTCAGACTTGTATTTTAAATTTCTAATTATAATGGGCATCTATATCTATGTATGTATATATGTTGGACTGGAGTTTTGAAATAAAAGAAAAATGGTTAAAGATGCATATTTGAACCATTGTCAAAAATAAAAATGGTTCCAGGGATGAAGTTTGTGTGAGATGTATGTGTATTTGATTGTAGGCTACCTTTAATTTTTTTTTGTAGCCATCGATCAATAGTTATGCTGATAGAACAAATATGTCCTCCACCTCCAATCCATTCAAAAATATACTGTAATTTTGATTGAGTGGTCCGGTCTGGTCCGTCTGGAAGTAGTGATAACAGCTTTTAGAAACCCATTTCTTTAAGAATTCCTATGCAAGTAGAAAAAAGGAGAACTGGTAGTACTTATATTTCTCTTTCCCTCTGGGTTTTGCAGATTCTGGTTGTGCAATTTTCTTTTTTCTTTTTTAGACTATTAAGGGGAAGGGGGAAATGATGACTGGGTATGATGATATCAAAAACATGGACAAGTAACCAAGTAAATTTATGCTGTAGTTAGTGCAAGAAAGAAGCATTATAAGTATACTTTTACTGGTAGAAGCTTAACTAACCCAAGTCAACAGAGGCAGCTAGCATGCCACCGTGATGCCCTCTATCTTGGCTGACTTATTCCTCCAGTGTACAAAGCCTTCCTATAGTTAACTGGTGTGTCAAGAATATATAGGAGGAAACCTAAAGACAAATAATAAATTAGATCAAAGAAACTGAAGAGTCGCAACATCTCTTTTACAAATTCTATGGCTGTAAGCATGTTCGTTCTCAAATGGAGTATTCTTTAAGCAGTTGTTTTTGTATTTTAGTTTTTGAAAATGTTTATTCTTCAATATTCCTCCAAAGTCCAAACCTTAATTTGTCAAGTCGTTGATTTTTGTAACCAGTAATACACGTAGCAAATTGGGTTCATCAACTCGGAAAGCTTTAACACTTTTATACCATCACTTTCAAAACAATTTTATATATATATATATATATATATATATATATATATATATATAAATAAGATAAAATTTTAATATAATTATGTCAGATAGCAACTTAGCAAATATAGACAAATTTGACTCATCTGATCTCAACTATTAGTATAGGTTACTCATCAATTATCACATCATGCAGATGCAGAATGTTGATTCTTGACTAAGTTGTGATGCTTTCAGTAACATACAGTAAATTAAGTTTCCCTAGTAGTGCTCAGTAGAAGTTGACGACTGATATCAGTATGTGAGAATGTATTTAATTCATGCATTCATTCAGTAGAAGTGACTGCGATTACTTTTTCATTTTTTATTTTTATTATAATTTCTTTAAGTTAAAGAGTTGTATGCGTAAATGCATCCTTTATTGTCTTTGATAATCCTTTACTGACTGCAATTACTTGGTTCTATTTTTTTTTAACCAGTAATCAAAATGTTAGTTGATCGAAGTTGGATGGAGCGCAGGACAACAAATGATGGAATTGGAGTATCTTCTAAATTTCGTAGAGGGGTAGAAGCTTTTCTTGTATTTGCATATGACCATCCCCATTGCGTCTCTGGAGACAAGATAAAGTGTCCTTGCAAAAATTGTGGGAATTTGCAGTGGAAGGAGAGAGGTGATGTTAAATATGACCTTTTTGCCAATGGTTTCAAGCCAGACTATACCCATTGGATACACCATGGGGAACCATCCTTAGATGGACAGAACCCAGACTCTGATCAAGTTGATGTGGGATCGAGTAAGAATACAGTAATTGATGCTGCAAATCCTGGATTTGATTGTGGTATAAAGGGTGATTTTGATAATGGTATCAATGAAGTAAAACCAACCGACCAATTGCTGAAGGATGTTGAGGAGCCACTATATGATGGTCACAAGAATCACACCATCTTATCTGCAGTTACTAAACTCTTACACTTCAAAAGAGAACATAATTGCAGTGAGAAAGCTTTCGACGATTTGGTGAAATTGATCAAGGAATTCCTCCCTGCAAATGATAAGTTGCCAAGAACATACTGTGACGTGAAGCAACTAGTTGAAAAGCTCAATTTAGGAAACGAATATATGAAAGCATGCGACAATGATGAAGCTAAGAATGCTGTTGGTGGTAGCTCTTCTAGAGGACGGATAGAACTGAATGAAGCCACCTTTCAGAGTCTCGTAGTTGTAGCGTCAGAGCGTATTCTGGCTGAGAACCCTGCTACCATATATACACAAGGTCCTTATCGTGACCACTTATACAGTATGGTACAACAGGAAGTGCACAAAATGATTGGCACCTCAGATTCCAGACCATGTGAAGAATTGATTGGCACTATACGCTACCTGACTCGTTTGAAATTATTTGATTACTTTAACTTGGGGAATGCTGATGCTGGTTCTGGTTCTTGTTCGTCACAGGTTACTATTATTTATACAAGACTCTAGTTCTGTTTTCCATTTTAAATTTTCAAGGTTTAAAAGTAACAAGTGCCCTTTTCAATAAAAAGTATTTTACGTAATTTGTAGAATTAGTGGCATTAAACACTTAAAACTTTTTCTTTTTTTTTGGTTTAGTAGATAGAACTTATCTATGTTGTAATACAAATAATCATGCATAGAATTGGGTGCAGGGGTCCAAAATAGCTCGTCATATAGTTTTATATGTTGTTTTTATTTTAGTAGTAACATGTTTATTTGTTTTACTTTGCATGGGTCTGACAATGGCAATGCAAGTAATGTATGATTGTTACTTGGTGAATTGTTGGGCATTATATGAGACGGTGTTTGGTGAACTAGTTTGTTTATGTAATTAATATTTAACTACTTGTTTTTGGCATGTATTTTAAATGTTTAATTAGATATTATGTTGGCATAATTTTTCTTAATCGCCTTAATGAAAACATAGTTTGTTTATTGAACGATATTCATGGGTCTGCGAATTGCGATGGAAAGAGATGTTGCTTAATAGTGTTTTTGATAGTATTTTTCGTCATAGACTGGAAAAAAGTTGCAGTTTTTTTTCACACATAAGAAATAACAGGTCTTTTGTTCCTCAGTAGTGTACACAAATGTAGAATTCATATGAAAAAGTACTAGTACTACTATTTTCAAACTTTAAGAGTGCAGACCCAGCTGCTTCCTTGTTTTACCCACAAATAAATCCTTAGACTTGATCAAACCAGGGATAAGTCCGCTGAGAGTTGCAAATGGAAATTGAGCCACTGCATCTTTCCTTCCCAGCGAAACAATAGCAATACCTGTCATTGAACTAGGCTCGTAAGTTGACATTTTGTTCTCTTTTCCTCCTCCTGTCATCAATATCTTTATGTTCTTTGCAACAACCAACGCGTGTTTATGTGCCAGATACCCCTGCTTCATTTCCTTCATAAATAATAAAATTTATTAGATTTTCCAATTTCTCAAGTCTATATCAAAACAAATAATTATAAAAGACGAACAAAATGTGTGAAAACTGAACTTACCTTAACATCTGTTATATCACCAATCGCAAATATATTCTTGCGACCCTTGATTCTCAGGTTCAAGTCAACCTTTAACCTTCCAAACTCATCTAAGCTGTCCCTCAATACAGTCTCTTTTAGCCATTCTGAGCTCAATGGTTTCCCTATGCACAAAAAATGGCTATCTGCTTTGATGGTTTCTCCAGCTGAAGTTACATATTTTTCGCTTCCATCTGCAATATTACTCAAGTTGACTTTCTGATTGAATTTCACTTCCACTTTCTTTGATGTCAACCAGTCTAGAGCCTTGCTGGCAGCTTTAGGTCCAAGGAATTCCACCAACCTGGGTCCATTATGCACGACAGTAACCTTCTTTTCTGGGAAATCAACTGCAATTTCTCCAGCAAGTTCAACGCCAGTAGGGCCACCTCCAACAATCAATACAGATTGAGAAGATTTTATCTTTTCATTTTCTGCCATGTTGAGTTACCATTAAGTTAGAACGCAAAAAGTCACTAAAGTGATTATGGAACCCTTGTGCTTTAAAAATTATAGACCATAATGTTGTTGTGTTTATTAGTTTTCCATTCAACGAATCATATTATAACAATCTGCAATTGGATTCAAAGTACAAATCTAGACATCATTTCACAGTTAGAATACCCCACTTTTTCCCTTAAATTTCACTTATTTTGACAATCTGAAAAAAAGAGAATATATATATGTACCAATGATTCATAGCATAATTGATGAACCATATTCTTAAAATAGGAATAGATATAACATGACTTAATTTCAAGACGAAATCACCTTTCCCAAGTAACTTTTTGACTCAAAAAATATTTTTTACTCTTATTGTTCTCAGAATTCTTCCTACATCCCACTTCTTGTATGATTCAGCAACTCAAAGTTAATTGTTCATATAAATGTGAACGAGGTTCAGCATGCCTATGTTTTTTTACCTGATTGATATTGTTTAAGTCTCTCTGTTATAGTTTCCGGAATCGGATCATTGTGACCAGTGGCAACGACAAGATAGTCGTAGGCAATTGAACGGCCATCGGCAGTCATGACCTCGTCGTCTTTGATGTTGATGGCTCTGGATGTAATGAGCCTGCCATTCATGAGATAATCTTTGTGGTGGATCACTGATCTCTCAGCAAACGATGGCTCTACCATTGCTCTCAAGCTTGCCCATGGAATCTCAAAATATTCCTTCCTGCATTCAGTTTAATTTTTCATTAGATTCGAGAATGTGACAAATATGTACTTTATCAATAAGCTTTCACGAGTTCCCTAGTGAATTTAAACAACTCCACTATCATTAATACAATCACAAAAGTAAGTGTTGGAGAGACATAAGAATAAATTTTTGGCAAATTGGACTTGAGAGTTTCCTTTCATCCAACTCAAGTATGCGCTTTTAAAATAAAAAAGGCCAGGAAAAAAAAGGGAAAGAGATAATAACATATCATGAGCTACTGTGACAAAATCTCTGATGCCCTTAAGTTTACAGAATGTATTGAAGACTGTAAGCAGAAAGTAAGATTGTTGGCTGTGAAAATCATAAGTTACTGTGACAAAGACTTCTGATACCTATGCTTTGCACAATATTTAATTCTGTTTCCACAAAAGATGATTGTTCGCATTGGGACACAATAAATATGGACAACATATGTGCTTCCCGGCTACTGAATGCATTTGTTCAATGCTTAATTTTGTGGATCTTGCTATGCAAATTCAGGCCTGTCACTAGCTTAGGTGGAGGATTTTCTTTTATAAACATCGGTCTTGAGGATATTTACTTCTGTTTATTGAGTAGAATCTTGAGAGCCAGTGGGGTTACAAATGATTTAATGTAAGTACGTATGGAATTATAAATATATAATACTATACATTATGCAGGTCAACTAAAAATTGAGAACTCAGATGTCCAATTTACTCTTAGCTGAGGATTTTTCTGCTACTGAGATTCCTTTATTGTTTTCTTAGCAGCATTGGTGTGAGGCTTGAAATTTTAAAGTCAGGCTGAGTGAGGTCATTTATTGGAAGGCTCAGGTTAAGACCATATTTCAGAAGGGGTATGATGTCCTTTTTGTTTCTTGTGCTTCCTTGGATACTTCTTGTGTACATTATTTTTGTTCCCCTTAGTGGAATACTTCACAAAAATTGTTTGTTCTAAAAAAATGAGATTGGCAATGTGGATCACATTATTGTCTATGACGTGGTACATTAAGACGGAATTATTGAACCCCAACGGGCGGAAGAAATGGCAACAGACCTTACATCAGTCTTTATCCCTAAAGTTAGTGTAAAATTGGTTTGATTGTATACCACTTGTATATATGTACAAAGATAAATGAAAAAACTTGACCTCTAAAATGTTTCACTTGTTAATCCATGCTTATGTTTTAACTTGGTTTCTGTTAAATCCTTCTTTCTCACATAACCGAAGCTAATAACAATTTCTATAGGTAGGGAATTTAAAATGACAGTCATTCACGATATTAAAATTGGGACATCGCAACATGACTCCATTTTCAAAATTTTATACACATCATGTAAAGTTGTGATCTTGGCCAAGGATTATGTTAAAGTCAAAATTTTTCTTTAAAATCTTTAACTTATTGAAATTAAGCTCTCATTGCAATCAGCATACTGTCAACAAAAGTTAATAGCAAGTAAACTTTATAAATAATAATAATAATAATAATAATAATAATAACTTTAGATAAATGGAAACCCAGAAATTATAAGAAGAAAAAGAAATGAAAAGGCAACAATTGATACAGTTTAGTCAGAAAAATGGGTTGTATATATTATGAATACATCAAATATATATATATAAATAAATAAATAAAGAAAAGGGGGAAAAGGTGAAAGCTTACGGATCAATGAGGGTTAGATCGGAATCGAATTGGAGAGATTTAGAGAGGAGGGAACCAGCAACTCCGCCACCTATCACCACCACCTTCTTCCCACCTTCTTGTTTCCCCTCCATCCAATTTTTCTGATCTTCTTACCAAATATTCTCTTTCTATAGATGTATCTATCTATATATTCATGGAGATTGAGAATTGTCAGAGGTTTTGCACACATAAACTGATATTTCCCTATGTAAAATTATCAATTTTTATTTGAAAATATCGTAATTATATTTAAAATGTTTATTATCGGGTATAACTTTTATACGTAGACAAATTTAAGGGGTTTATTCAATTAAGACTTTTAAAGATTTTGAAAGTTTGGTTGTATTTAATTAAGATATTTAAAGAGTTTATAAAAATTTAGTGGTATTTAATTACAATTTTTTTAATGTCTTTAAAAGTTAGGTGATATTGAATTAAGATTTTTACAAAGTCTATAAAAAGTATTTTGGTATTCAAAAAGTCATGAACTTTTTAGATTTCTATTAAATTGTAGAGTTTGATGACTTTTAAAGAAGAATTATAACTATCAACCCATATCCAAAGTTTGACCTCATCTCTAAAGATTTCTAAAGACTTCATATCTCATTTTAATAAGCTAAATAAATTTAAAATACAATTCCCATGAATCCAATATTTCTTATTACTTCACATGATTCCAATATTTCTAATTACTTTATAATCTATAATAATTAATACTTCTGATGTACCCACAAAAATAAAACATTTATTTTGTTTTTGTAGTCAACGTACAAAATTCAAAATTTTTAAAATTTGAATTTATTTGTTATTTAATAATAAACACACGTTATTATTTCAAAAATAAAAATAAATACACAATATTTTATAATTTCGTAAATTAACTTAATTATAGTTAAATGAAGAAAAAAAAAGTGAGAGAGAGGAAAAATAATTTATATAGAGTACGTATTTTATAATGATATATAGTTGTATAAACTATATAAGTTCTTCAAGTTTTTATCATCATTTTATTATATGTTACATTACTAAACTAAAAATTTATTAAAAAGAATATAAATAAAAAATATTTTTTTATTTGAAAAATAACTTGCTATTTTAAAATATACATGAAACAAGTATATATTATTTTTATTTGCAAATTTTGATACTAAGACAAGGTAATATTCAAATATTTGAATGGAAATCGATATATATTGCAAATGTTTATATTAATTTTTTAATTACTAGTTACGTAAATAAGTATTGATGACAATTTTTGTAGACCGAAATAAAAAATAATAATTTCAAATAAGCGCACGCATATGCATAAAGTATATATAGTTTAATGAAAAGTGAGCTTAATTTTTGTATTGCATCTGTAGTTTTTAAAATTTTATTAGTATCCGAGTATCCAAATATATTATGAAATGAATACAATAATATGAACGCTTTCAACATATATAAAATCTCATGCCACAATAATATAATGAGATTTACTCTAGTTCATGAAAAAAAAAAGAAGAGATGTTGTACGCATGGGCTAATTAACAATTAATATAAGTTGCAAGATATATTAGAAGTATACAAAAGTTTATCACAGTCTTGATAAAAAGTTTATAAAAGTCTATTACTTATTTCATAGTCTATAAAAGTCATTTTAAAAAAGTCTTTAAAGTCTTTGAAAGTCATTAAAATCTCACAAATTCTATAAAAGTATATCACTTAAAAAAAGTCTTTAAAAATTTTAATTGAATACACCCCCCTTATACTTATGCTGAAAGGGTAAAAATTAATAATATTATTAATTTTTATAACAGTATTTTTATTTTAATAATAATATTATTTTTATTTTGCCAATATAAATTAGTACTACATAAAATAGTAATGCTAAGCATCTCTTCTATTAAGGGGCCGGCCATGGCCATTGGTGAGAATGAATCCAACTACAGCAGCTGGATTGCTAGCTGGACCTGGACCTGGACGAGCGTAGGCAGCCCATGCAACTCATAGTCTCATACATACTGGGCTGGCAAACTAAAACTTTGATCATCAATGTAGTAATTAATTAATTTGTAAGATTTAGTACTACTTGTTTTGAAGCTTTGTGAAGCACCCACCAAATCCCTGAAGATTGTGGTTGAACTTAACAACCAAACCATCACCTTTTTTTATTATTTCAAGTCCAAACCACCCTGACTCTCCCACCAAGCTTTAATGACTCCCTCAATCAGATGTGTTATGCCATGTGGGTGGGTCAAACTACTACCTTATTCAAATACACTCGTATTTAATTTCTTTCCATGTTCACATCGGGACACTTAGTAAAATGATTATTATACTGATATATGTATGCAAGCCTCATGCAATTTTAGCCACAATCAAATTAGATGAAAAATGTAAGTGATCATGTGTAAAAACGTGTAAACGCTTCCGATCAATGAATAAAAAAAACACATAGTACTTCAATTACTACACATGTCTGTGTGTGAAATTAAAAATATAAATATATATTGATATTAGTATATAAAAATATTTTCAAAACCCAATAAATTTTTAAGGACGTAACCGGGTCAACTCTAATATAGTGTTGAAGTCTAAACTATTAGTATGTTTTAAGTTTCAAAAAAAACACTTTTTTAATATAACTTGTACTTTTTATTTATTAAATTTTTTTATTAAAATAATATTTAAAAAAATATCCCGTTTTTATTTTTCATTTTGAGCCACCAAAATCTGCACGCCAGGCAGACCTCGGCGTGCTAGATGGTGGATGTTCAAAACATTTAACTGGTTATGAGTCTAAATTTCACTTTTCAATTTTAGCAACCACTTGATCTCTAAACTTTGACTAATACAACCTATTTATATCCATAGACCAAAGTCCTAAGCCTCAGTTTTAATTGAAGCAGGGGTAGTCAATTATTCAAACTTGGGAGAAAACTATTTAAATTAAATAATATAAATTTAATTTAATTTAAAATAAAAAAATTAATTTAATTCAAAATCTCAAAAACAGCCAAACTACTTGTATTGATAGAACTTGGATCAAGCATCTATTGTAAGAAGTCCTCTGTACACCTCAACCCCATGATTTAGAGTTGGATTCTTTCACTTTAATAATAAAGTTAAAAAGTAATGAATGGTAAAAGAAGGAAATCTAAAAGGCAGGCTGACATGTAAATGTAAAATGTTGATTGAACATTGATTTTCAAATAATAATATCAATGAAATGACAATAAATTAGATACCTGATTTAAATCAAGATGCATAAATATTAATTCAACATTGATTTTCATATAATATTATGAAATGACAACAAATTAGATATCTGATTTAAATCAGGATGTACACCGGCTCTACACCTCAACCCGACCCAACCCCACCCCACCCCACCCCACCCCACCCCACCCCTAATTTAGAGTTGGATTCTTTCACTTTAATGATAAAGTTAAAAAGTAATGAATGGTAAAATAAACTAACCTAAAAAATAGACTGACAGACAGGTAAATGTTAATTCAACATTGATTTTATATTATGAAATGACAATAAATTAGATACCTGATTTAAATCAGGATGCACACCGACTCTGCACCTCAACCCAACCCAACTCAACCCAACCCAACACAATGATTTAGAGTTGGATTCTTTCACTTTAATGATAAAATTAAAAAGTAATGAATGGTAAAATAAACTAACCTAAAAAACAGATAGACAGACAGACACGTAAATATTAATTAATTCAACATTGATTTTTAAATAATATTATGAAATGACAATAAATTAGATACGTGATCTAAGTGTACGTATAGTATACCCCACTCAATTCAAGTTAGGGGGGACAGATAGACTTATCTTTATTCCGAATTAATTTTGTACATAAATATATATATATGCGCATAAATTACATAACAATAGATTTTTTTTTATGTTTGTTAGAGATTGCCAAGTAATTGAACATACTGTTATTATCACTTGTTGTTGGATAAATACACTAAAACAAGTGTTCAATAACTACTGTTTTTTCTTTCTTCGGGGTTATTTATAAAATAAGTAATAATAGTATTTACAAATTCTAAAAAACAAAGGTTTTATTACTAGGCTAAAAGGGAAAGATGATTAGACAACCTTGTAGTTGAGATTTTTCACTTATTCAAATAAACTACGGGTCCGGGTAAAAAATACCGACCCGAAACTGGTGACCCTGATGTCTGCGCCGTTTCTCGCCACACACACCATGTGCGTATGGTATGTATAATAGCTGAGGCCAGAGGAGTGTAGTACATCACTATGTAGTACTCCATATAATAGGACATGCCAGGAGAGGGAGAGGGATTAGCTGGGAGACCCCACTGGCCCACAAAATTATATAACTGAGTAGAGATTCGGTTAACATGAAGTTTATTTTTTGATAAGTTGATTAATTCCAATAATAAAATCTTGTGACATAAAAATTTCGCCGCATGTCAAAGACTCTATTGGTCAATTGATCAACTTACCTAAAATGAACTTACGCTAACAAATTTCTTTTGAGTAGATCCTATAAGCGTGAAGTTTATTTTTTTACTGTAATTTGCTGCATGCGTGTAAGCACTCTATTATGTATACTACATTACATACACTTCCCGTAGCAATTCCAAACAATATCCCCAATTGGCATGTTACTATGTTGTCATTATCCATCACTTGACATGTTCATGGCTTCATGCCCTTAATTACCTTACCTCCCTCTCTATTATTTTTTTACTTGTATATTAACTCATTATTTTTGACTATTGTGCCTAAATATTTAACATGAAATAAAATTCACGACGACTTAGATCTATTGATTTGGTTTAAATAAATTTAATTTGGTGTGGTGTGGTGAAGAAAACAACAAAAATATTAAAGTGCAAGACTAAGAACCCAAGAGATTACATTTAGTATATCACATGAAAATTAATTCCGCATTTGAGTTCATCATGACATATCACCACTTTGCCGTTTAAACAGTTAAAATATATTCTGGTATATATAAAAAAATACCTTTGAGCAAATGTGTTTTGACATTTTGAAACTAGTTTTATTGGTAGTTAAAAAACGAGTGGAGGAAATATGTATATTAATTTGCTACTTGTTTGTTGCCAAATGACTAAGAGTCTCTTTTTATTATTTATTTTATCACATGGACAACTATTTATTTAATCTACTATAATTTACCTCATTACTATGATCAACCATAATATACTCTACTCCTTCAATTATGTCAATCCTAAATAATAATATTACAATTTTATCATTACAAATTGAATATTATTTTAATCACAAGCAATTTTGTAATATTATGCAGCTGTAGTATGATGCAAGATTGTTGAATATTATTATTACCAACCTTTAACCATGATTAAACTCCTCAACCCGTTACTTTCAGTTACTCCTACTATATTATTACCCTGTTTCTCCAACAATCTTGCATCATACTACAGCTGTTCTTTTTTCTAGAGAGAGAAAATATAGATTTTAGAGAGTGAGACACCCAAATCAAAGCTGTACCCGAAAGAGGAGTTTAATATAATCCAGCGCTTATTGCTTTATTGTCTCAACAATGTTGGTACATTTTTGGGGTTCCCAAATGCCAATTTGTCTGGTTTAAGTGGAGCTGATTTTTGTGAAGAAAAGAAAAGTGGAGCTGATTTATATATGTGGGTAAATTAGAGTTCTTTGATCTGCAAAGGGTTTGAAGGAATCGTTTTGTAATTCAAAGATTAGGGCAAATTGTATGAATCATGTTTAAAATTAGAAACTGATTGATTGAAGCATTTTGAGGGTCAAATTAGAGTTGGTTCTACACTGGGTCTATAATGGATCAGTACGAGATCATGGAGCAGATTGGTCGGGGCGCATTCGGGGCCGCCATTCTTGTAAATCACAGGCTGGAAAAGAAGAAGTAAATATCCCATTGTATTTGTTTACTCTCCTAGATTATTGTTTTGAGGCATAAATGTTAAATTGTAGGCATTGAATTTTTCATTTTCTGATAAAAACAGGTATGTGCTTAAGAAGATTCGTCTTGCCCGACAGACGGAACGGTGCAGGAGATCTGCTCATCAAGAGGTATTTCAATTTTGTGGAAATTTCATTTATTTGGGTTTTACTTTCTTTTTTTTTAAAAAAAATTAATTAATCTTGACATCATTATTGTATGAAGTATGAACTGTAACATTATCAGTTGCTCTAAAGGATAAGGTACTAGAGAATGGGTGTAACAATGTAAATCATGCTTTAGTATAAACAAGGAAAAATAATTGTCTAATTGTTCCGTTGAAAATGTGTATGTATGAATTTATAATGCATGTAGGTACGAATGCCACACTGGTTAAAAGGTAGAATTTGAGTGCTTTTGAAAATATATATGTATGTATATATAGGCTTCTTTATAAATTATTGTACATTTTTTGGGATGGGTTTTGTAGATGGCTTTAATTGCACGGATTCAACATCCATACATTGTTGAGTTTAAGGAAGCATGGGTAGAGAAGGTGAGAGGCTTTTATTTTTCTGCAAATATTAACTTCTATTCATTCGTCAATGTCTCTCTACCTGCCATTTTTGTCTTGAGTTAGTATGTGTAAACATAATGTAGGGTTGCTATGTTTGCATTGTTACCGGATACTGTGAAGGTGGAGACATGTAAGTTTCTTAGCAATCACTGGAATTATTCATAGACAAACTTCTTCTTAGAGCCTCATGTTGATGTTATAACCTTTGAACAGCGCTGAGTTGATGAAAAAATTAAATGGCCAATATTTCCCAGAAGAGGTATGTTTTTTTTGTCTATGTGTGTGTGGTAATGATAAAATTGATGGTTAAAGTGCAAATGTTCTAGAATTTCATAATGAAAAATTTTCTCTTTAATTTATTAAGTTTACTCAAATTTCACTCGCTGACCCAGATTCAACCTTGTCTGGTTATATGACTGGTGATAATTATTGGCAATATACAGACACTCTGCAAGTGGTTCACTCAAATACTGTTGGCAGTTGAATATCTGCATTCAAATTATGTTCTTCACCGTGACCTAAAAGTATGTGGAGGAATATTCTTTGAGATGTTTGAGTTTATTCTTTTAATACACTCAAAGATTGTATTTATTGACTTCATAGTACCTTATCCGCAGTGTTCCAACATCTTTCTTACCAAAGATAAAGATGTTCGCCTTGGTGAGTTTGTCATAATTTCTCTTTTCTATTCGATAAAAATGAAAATTCTTTTTAACCGAGCCCTGAATTATTTGTATCTATGTTATTCTGGTTTGTGTTTAGGCGATTTTGGACTTGCTAAAACTTTGAAGGCTGATGACTTGACCTCTTCGGTATGTGCTTCATTTATCTACCACCTTTGTATTTCAATATCAAATTTAGCGTACTTATGGAATCAAAGGGAAGGAAATCAGTTAAGATTCTATTACAGTCCTTTCAGTTGGTGATATTAAATTAAGTATACAGGAAATGGTTTGAATATAGTACGAATCTCCTAGAATGTATAACAATTGTATAATGATTGTCCATCACTCAGTACATAATCTATTTATGTAATTGAAGTAACTGTAAGAGGTATCTACCGGGTGGTATTTTCCATTTCAGTGACTTAATAAATTGCTCTTTCAGATGTGTGTGTGTGTGTGTGTGTGTGTTTTCCTAAAACATACAAACTAACCATTTACAAGAACTCATAAACTATGAGACAATATTGTAGGTTGCACAATCAGAAAACTCGAATTCTTCAATTTTGAAGCTGAATGTTTTTTAAAATGAAATAAGAAATATTATTAAGTCAGATAGTCTTAGTGAAACTAGTCGTCGAGAATTGAGGGTATTTTACTATGTCTATGTTTGGAATACTTAGTTCTCCGGTTTATTTTTGGTAAGTGAATCTTTTGTTCTACCGAATTGGAGTTCAGCATCAGTATTTGATTTCAAGGAAACTTTTGAATGTGCTGCACTATTTGATACCGTTTCCTGCTATCTTCATCAACTAAAAGAAAATATCCAAAATACAAGTCTGACATTCTGTGCTAGTCTTGTAACTTTTTATTACTACAAATGATCTTGCACCTATTCTATGTTCTTTCAAATTCTCAATATGTTTGAACCAAGTCCAATTTTTTAACCAATACAAAGTATGTAGAACTGCTTATTCAAAATCTAAATTCTTATGTCTTTTGGTACAATTTTTCATTCAAAATTTCATGAGGATGAAAGCCAATATCCTTTGCATTATTAATCAATCTGGGAGTTAATTTTATTATATTATTACCAGGTTGTTGGAACTCCAAATTACATGTGTCCTGAACTTCTTGCAGACATTCCTTACGGATTTAAATCCGACATTTGGTCTTTAGGTATGTGGATTTTTCCGATATTTCTATATTGTATGGTTGAAAAAGAGAGTTCCAATTTAAGGGAAATAGTCTCACTTGTAAAAGTTTAGGTTTGTACCCTGGCACCCTTGATTGAGTAATGAGATAGATTGTCACCATTTGACATTTATAGGTGTATTCTGTAAGGCCATTACTTAATGGTGGTGACGTGGTCATTCATTTTTAGATCTCTGTAGCGGTATGAAGATGGGATTAAACTTACTTAGCAACAATAAAAAATAAATGAGGATGGTATTAGACTTTGGCACTTCTTTGCACCAATTGACCTTCCCTAAACTCTAACCTGCATTCTCATCTGCCTCTCTCTTCTTTTTTCTTCTTTGTTTGCCTGTCTTCTCCTTCAATCTAATATTTTGTTTGTACCATGTTAATCAGGTTGCTGTATGTATGAGATGGCTGCTCATCGCCCTGCATTTAAAGCTTTTGTAAGATTTCCTTTTTTGCTTATCAGGTTGCTGTATGTATGACCTTTTTTTACCATGGTCATATTTTTATTTTGAAGTTCTGTTTATTTGGTTCTTATTTTCCTTTTGCATTATACAGAATTGTCATATTCCTCAAGGTTCATGTAATCTTAACTAGTTTTTGACATTTTCATTGTACATTTGGTTTCAGGACATGGCAGGACTAATAAGTAAGATAAATAGATCCTCCATTGGTCCTTTGCCTCCCTGTTACTCCCCATCCTTGTAAGTCAACTGATTCTTGCACTGGCGTTAAAACTAGTCATTCTTTTATGTTCAATTATATGCAGCAATCTTCTTGGATTTTGTTATTCTTGAAGCCTCACCTTATTAATGGCCAAGCTATTGCTTTGCCTAGTTGTCCTGGAGGTGCTTGCATCTGGACCTAGGTGAGTGATGGTGGAGAGGCTATGATGTATTTTTGGTTTGAGGTTGCTTACACTCTAGAAGTTAAATAGCAGTATTCTTTCACTATGCTTTTTTATAATATAGTTTTTAGCTTTCATAAATCTTGTGGGTGTTCCACCTGTTTAGACTTTAATACATAGATTCATAGCTTTCTACTATATTTAATTTCACAATTTACACCATGTTTTTGTGATGTTATGTTTATTTCTGCCCGCGTGTTCTTGGATCTTCTTCACTTAGGCTTCTATCTTCAAAATCTGTAGATTTTTTCCATATCTGTGGACTAAATTATGTTTTACCATGTTTTTTGTATTGTTCAAAGTAATAGTAGCTGCCTATATTTTGGAAGGTCATTGTTTGACTCGGTTTTGGTATCGGGTGATAGGAACCATTAGCTAGTTAGGAGTTTCAAAAAAAGTAAAAAAGTTGTGAAAAAATTGAAAATAATAAAAGCAACAAAATGAATGAATCAAGTTAAAAAAAAACTTTCTATTGCACACAACATTGTCCGAATTATAAAACAAATGTCTCGCATATATATTTAATAAGTTTTATGTTTAAATAAAGTTGATATTGATGTTGTTTTAGCTCAAATGATTGAGACACATGTTCTTCATAATATAAGTACATTAAGTTGTACTTAACTAGGAACTATATATGTACAATTTAATAATAATTTAAGTATTAAGTTTGCTTAACTAATTATATGTTAAGTATTTTTTTTTTCAGGTATACTTAACTAGGTGCTATACAGGTACATTTGAAGTATAATTTAACTTCACTAAGTATATTTAAGTACAATATTTTTTTATTTTTTAAGGTATACTTAATTAGGTACTGCATAGGTATAATTATAGAGAAAAGTTCTTTCTCTTTTGTCGTCTCCCTTTATAGCTTTTAACATATTTGATTTATTTTTTGGCGTTTTTTTCCTTCACGCCGTGATTTCTCCTTTATTTGGTCTGAAACCGCTACGTTATGCTGAGATATCTCCTTTATTTGGTCCGAAACAGCTACGTTATGCTGAGTTGCCAAAAATTCGCCAAAAATTACCCTTTACATGAATACTTCTTAATTTTGCGATTCGTGTCAAGGTCGTGGTTCGGCCGATACATATTTTGGCGTAGCCGATTCTTTGAACCGTGATTGTACCCATCACTTGAGCACAGGATTAATGAAATAACCCGCAAGTGACTGAAGAAAGTATTATAAGCAGGAACTGTAAATATATCTTGCATCTTTTAAACAGCAATGAACTTCAACCAAATTTTGTGCCCATATATTAGTTATTACTCTATTCCATGTGTCGGCGTGGATGTAAACTTTTAGAGACTGAGGCTTTCAAGTAATACGAGCTAAAACGTTATGCATTTAATCTCTCTCTCTCTCTCAGCACAAAGATGTCTATGTTCTTAAGTCTCATTGTTTGAGTCATCAGTTAATCTACACTAGATGTCCTGAGCATTTAATTTATAACGTTCCCGAGTTCCCCTCAGTCTTGTTAGAGAGAGTCAAGATCTCAGAAATTATTTCACAATTTTTTGTTAGTCAAATTGTTTATTGGACCCATTGTTATATAGAGGATGTTATCCATTTTAAGGCTTCTTTTGTCTGCGGGTGGACTGACACTGCAGTCATAAGCAAATAATTTCTGTGCTTGAAATGAGATTTCTTAGAGGATGTTTAATTGAGTACTTCTATTTAATTGTAAAATCACTTCATTTGGTGCAACACATCAATTCTTTACTTTCCTTTTTTCCTTTGTATTTTTCCTTTCTTATATTCTAGCAGTATGATAATAACTCTCAATACGGTTCCATCTGCAGAAAAACACTTATCAAAAGCATGCTAAGAAAGAACCCCGAGCATCGACCCAATGTAAACCCTCCCAGATTCATTTAACAAGTTTCAGATTTTTTCGAATCACATCTTCTTAATTCTCTCAAATCAACTTTGACAGGCATCTGAAATCCTGAAGCACCCATACTTGCAGCCATATGTTGAACAGTTCCGCCCATCTTTTAATTCTTCTGCTGCCTCTTCCCCTGGGAAACCTCTCACCACTGCTCGTGATATTCGGAAGAATATGGCCGAAAGCCAAAGTAGTAATAGTTCATGCAGTGACAGGGAGAGTTTGATGTCAAGTGAGAAAAGTACAAGAGCTGTAGTGTGCAACTGTGACAATAAAGCCACTGATGTGGAGGTTGGCTGTCAGCAGCTTATGGATAGTGATCCGCGTGGAATTGCCATGTGCACAGTGAAAATGGAGGTACAAGAGGCGATAGATCCCATTAAAGATGAACATACAACCAATAGTGAATTAAAGCAACCAAAAACCATTAGAAATATTATGATGGCTCTGAAAGAAGGAAAAGTCAGAGAAAATAGTTCACCTATGAGAGGAAATCGCATGAAGGCTGGGGGTGTATGTAATCAAAGAACTAACATAGAAGCATCACCTAAAGTTCCCAAGTTAGGTGCAGTTAGTCCTGGTTTAAAGGTTATTGCAGACACACCACCATCTGCACCAGCAAAGATCAGCCCAGATTCAATAAAAAGGATCCAGGGACTAAATCCTTTGAAGCATCAGGTACAAATATTCAATGTTCTCTGTACTTCTTAATATTTGTGCTGAAGCCATTATTGATGTAGTGAGCTATGTATGCAGTTACCTGCTGTTGACCCTTCTCCAAAGACTAAACCTAGACATGAGGGGATCCCTCCCTCTGGTCCTACAAGATATAACACTGCAGACGGACTTCCTGCAAAATCAAGATTAAAAACCCCTCCTAATCTGGGTAGGCGATCATCAATTGCAGGACGGATGAGACAATCAGGGGTTGGCACTCCAGGTATAGTTAGCAATAATATGAAGCTTATCCCAGGTGAGACAACTCAGGATCCTGAAAGCAGGACTTCTGGTAATGTGCCCAGTCTCCGCCTTACACATGTCTCAAGAGAGATCATGCATGACTCTAAAGAAGCTGTAGTGGGATCTTCCATAGGCATGCTGACAGAGAGCCGTACTTCTGTCTCGTCTTCAGTATCAATTCAAGGTTTCGATCTTTGTGATGATGCAACAACTGTTAATAACTTGACAGAGCTGATACTTCCCAATTCTGAGCAAGTGTCCCAAACTGAAACTTTTGAATCTTGTCCACCCAGTGTCTCGGTAGCTTCATCCTCGAACTCTGAAATGCCTGAAATTATGTCCAGGGAAAAAGTTGGAAATGATGATAAACGTCTAATATGCTCGTCCAGGACCACTGGGGTGCATCTTGGTTGTGAAAGTAAGAATTATGATGCTGATAATGAGAAACCAAGAACAAGTTCAGCTTTGCAGGTCCAATTTCCAAAATCTGAAGAAACGTTTGATGATAAAGTTGATGCCTTGACGAGCAAGTCTAGCAGCAGAGCTGATGCAGTGCCACAATTGCAATGCACTTCTACATCTAATGGTGATGACAAGTTCACAGTTAAAGAATTGCTATCATCTGTAGCAGACACCGCCCCAACTGTTACATCTAGCCCAAAGAAATTGCTTGCAGAGAAGGGAATTATATTGCAAAATCCAACAATTGAGAAGCACCCTGCTCCCCAGCTCCCGCCAGCTTTTGATGATGTCATTCACGTTATACGACATAGTAGTTACCGAGTTGGGAGTGAGCAGCCAGTGATTGAAAGTGTTGAGAGAAATGTAGATGTTGGGAAGCTGATAAATGTAGCTCGAGACGAGGTGGAGATAAAAAACCTAGCCACTCCGGCACCTATAAAATCATCTAATTGCTCTGAAACCACATCTCCAAAATCAGACCTTTCTGATAATTCCGGGCTAAAGGAAGTGAATTTGAGGAACCCCCCCGCCTCAGTGATACAAAAATTAGAGTTTTCAGAGGGTGAAAAAACGAACACTCCTGCAAGTGTAACTCAGGAGGAAACACCAGGTAAGGAGATTTTAGATGTCAATTCATCCAGCCAGAGGGCAGAAGCACTTGAAGGGCTATTAGAGTTATCTGCGGACTTGCTTCAGCAAAACAGGCTGGAAGAGCTTGCAGTTGTTCTTAAACCCTTTGGAAAGGATAAGGTCTCCCCAAGGGAGACAGCTATCTGGTTGGCAAGAAGTCTGAAAGGAATGATGCTTGAGGATGGCAGCCGGAATTCATAAATCATCATCATGCTGGTATGGCTGAATGTGGTTTTTTTTTAATATATCTGTCTTCCCATTCATTTGAGCTACACTTGAAATTTTAAACAACACAACTAGGGCCTGCCATTTTTATCTTTAGCTTTTTTGAATTTAATTTTATTTTTATTTTTATTTTTATTTTGTAATCCTGTAGGTGCAGAATGATGTGTATAGTGACCATAAGAAAGCAAAAAAATTTGTGTTCCAAATGAATGTACTGTGGATATTTCATTCTGTAGTATATGGTGACTGACTGACTGCACAACATGATATATGATTATATTCGTGAAAAAGCATGCATGTGTAGTTCCAATTAAATAAATGTATGTAAAAATAATTTGTGGTTAAGATTTCATACTGAATTACTTGGCGTCCTTGAAATTGAAGATAAAGAATAAACTAAAGATTTTCTCTTTAATATATTATATTTCGGTTAGCTCGTCCAAGGAATTAATTAATTAATAACTGCAGGAAAAATATTATTTTTGAGATACGAATATAGTGTTTGTGGCTTTGTGCTGTGCTATGGAACATGATCCTAAATCTATGCTATGGTTTGGAGAGCCATTTTCTATGCCATCCCATGGTAATTAAAGATGAACACTAACAAGTTTACTTTTCAAATTCTCTTACAAAAATTTTCATCTAATCTTCCAACTCAATTTAAATAAATGTATATATATATATATATATATATATATTAACTATAACAACTCTACTAAAAAGATAAATTTGGAACGTCATATCATCATAGAGTAAATGTATGGATACAAAGAAAAAAAAACAAATAGGATGGAGGCTCATCTATGAATTACCTCATTCCAATTTTTTCTTGTACATTCGGAGAGGTTAGAGTAGATCTGTAGATTTACTCATATTATTTTGTATGTGCTACAAATTAAATATAAACTATATAGAAAATCATATTAATTAATTAATTATACCATAAGGTCCATGCATATATAACAATTAATTAAAACCAAAGGCAGAAATTAAAGCTAGAAAAAAATGAAAACTGAAATGTAAGGACTTAATTGTATCTGGTGACTCTTACACTAACAATAACTTAAGAGAGAGAATCAATTAACGGCCGGTAATTAACGGTGATCAAACATCCACATTACAGCTTTGCACCAACTGATACCTAAGTCCAACGGCCATACCGTTATTCTCGTTACCAAACGTTATATAAGCAGGACAATTCACATGCAAACTATACCTCCTTGAAATAAAAGTGCCCACCTTCCATCTCACCTTTCCAAACACCTTAAGATTGATCAAAACAGTCCCAGCCGTGTCATCCTGAGCCAAAGAATCGGCAACATACGGGGCCACCGGCACTGCATTGCCGTATAAAAAAGGTGACCACGCCGTAACATCCTTGTGACCTTGGTACGTGGCAGGAAGTAGGGTTGGTAGTGTGATTTGTTGGCTCCGGTAGGAGGCGTAAATGTGGAGCTTGTCGTAATAGATTCCAATGCGGTTGTTGGGGTTGTGGGAGGAGAGAGAGATTTGGAGGGTGAGGGTGAGGAGGTTGGCGGCGGCGGTGGTGACGTTGAAGGCGTAGAGGGTGGCGTCTTGGAGGGTGAAGCGAGGGTTTTTGGGGCGTAAAATGAGCCATATCAGCAGGATTATGAAGAGAAGTAGGATTATCAAGGCGACGAAGAGGCGGCGGTAGAGATTTTTTAGCTCGTCGTGGTGGTGGCCGCAGTCTTTTTCCGACATGTTGTAGGCTGTAGCGGTGGCTGAGAGAATTAATTAGTATGAAAATGGGCTGTTGAGTGATTTTATGGAGGGATATATTATATATATATAGGAGTAGTTAAGTGTGGCGTGGGGCCCATATGTATATGTATATAGAGATTTAATTTTGTTTAATAAAGTTAAATAATTTTGTGAGAGCTTACTAGACGTTGTATGTCGTATGAATGAATATATGGAAAATAAGGGCAATGATGGTACGTATAATAATAAGAATGTGGGACGCAACAGACACACACACACACACAAAGATAGATCAATTCTTACTCTTCTTAATTACATGGAAGGTTTGGTTAATTATAGACAATTTTTTGTTGATATGTTGTAAGTTATAAAAATGATGGGAATAGTAAAGGGTTGGTTGGTTGGTTGGTTGTATCTATTGGACAACAAGTGATTTTTGTGCGATGAACATAGGTAAATTTTTGCTGCTATACATACTAAATTATATAGAAAATAATAATAATAATTTCAACCAAAACTCCTTTTGTCTACTTCCAATAGCTTTATTGTTTAGCCTTGATCGAATCCATGATTCCTTAGCTGGAGAATTTATATATATATATATATATATATATATATATATATATATATATATATATATATATATATATATATATATATTCTAGTTACAACCCCAAACAAAGAAAACTAGCCTCGATCTCTCTCTCTCTCTCTCTCTATAAATTTATGTAGATAATAAAATATTGAGTTACGATTAGATAAAAATTAAGAATTTAATTTATTCTATTTTAACTCACTTAATTTAATTTAATGAAACATTGAGATATGGATTGAGTTTCAGTAGACCTTTTCTTTCCAGGGAAATAATAATAATAATCAAACCTTTATGTGACTTGACAAAGTCGTCGTCTTCTTTCTTGTAAAAGCAATAAACACCTCCTCTCCTCTTCCAATTTTTTTTTTTTTTTTTTTGAGAATGTTCGTGATGATGTGTTTTCAACCAACACCGGATGGATGGATGGATGTTACTTCATTTCCTCTATCTCTCTTTTAGTCAAAATTATTCAACAGATATTCCATTTCAATCTGTCTGCATTATCCTCCTCCTCCTCCTCCTCCTCCTCCTTTTAAGCTTTTCATCCCTTTACCTGAATTTATGAAAAGGGAGGAGGATAAAGATACTCCCCAAATACCCTACAAGCTAATTAAGAAAATATCCCTCCCTCCCTCAAAGAAATAAGCAAAGACGCGGATGTATAATAATAAATAATCCACTCCACTGATACAAGATTCTTCTATTATTTTTCTGTAAAAGGGGAATAAGAGATGAGAAAGTAAAGGAAATAATACGACTTTGACATTAAAGTTAAAGCGGATGAAAAGAAAACATGAATTCCTCTCTCCTTAATAATCTATATCTACCCCCAACCTTAGAAGACTACAGTAGTATGAGTAAACGGTTAGTTGCCAGGTGGGGCTTCAACCCCATCATCTATCAAAGAAATCAGTACACCCCCACCACCCCCCCAAAAAAAAAAACACTATTTTGATTATTCTGGAAAATATCCCAACAGTTTTCTCTCTCTTCAAAAGTTAAAAGTTAATATGGACTAATTAACCAAAATTAAAGAGAACAATCCATGAATATCATAATCCCTACAACTTAATACATTCATATATTGTCAAAGACAAAGTGATGAAAATAATCATATTCTGTACAACAGTGAAGAAGACCCAAGTGACTGACAACACAACATCAAGAAAGATGGAAGTAGTCTATAAATATTATAGATTTGAGAGAAGCTATAATCAGTACTTATTTTTATGAAGCAGAATGCCAAGGGATGCCTAACTTGTCTATAATCAGTACTTACCAACTACACTACCATTAACATTTTCATTTGTCTTCACAATTCCAACTAAAGTTCCAATAATCATAAAAGAATATATACTACCAAATAAGGGCAAGTTCTCAACTAAACTTAGTCAACCATAATAAGAAACAAATACATTCAAGGAAAACATGACACACATTTTCCTAGGAATAAACTGGAGCAACACACACACACACCACCCCCCAAAAAAAAAAGACACTTCATTTGCTGCAGTTATCATTTTCTAGAGAGAAGATGGGGAGGATACCATGGTTTGAACCCTCAAAGAAGCCAACACCCACAAGGGGAACACCAGTAAGGCAATCAAGCACACATGAAACCCTCACGAAAACCCACCATGGTGCCCGGGGAAAAAGATGAAACATCATGAACCTTAATAACTTTGAGCAGAAAAGGAAAAGGGATCAGCAAAAAATTCCCCGCAAAAGCCACCAACAGATCTCAATTACACTAATGTGTTTCTACCTTCAAATGTAAATTGAATGGCTAAAATCTGCAGACGACACCTCAGATTTGTCATTTCTAATGTTAGCTACTTATCTCACATCAGAGGGGAATATTCCTTTCATTCATGTTAGTTGACTAGTAACCTAATAAATTATCAATAAAACTACACAAAATCAACAATGGTAAATTCTCTAAGTAAATGTAAATTGTGTTATTCAAAAACACCTCATTACTACAAGGACCACAAAGATGTGCCTAACAACAGGTCTATTCTTCTCCAAATACATCAAAGAGCTTCAATAGTAATGCCTAAAACATTCGCCGTTTTTTATCGCATACGACAGAATATGGCAATAGTATCAGAACTCCCACCAAATCAGCGTCCATAAGGAACTTTTAGCAAGAAGTACATCATCCTCAAAGACCTGAGCCTCCTCCCTACTTTTTCACTATTCTACAAGCCCACTTGCAAACACAATAGAATCTCACAAAAACTGTATATTTAAAAAAGAGGAAGCAAACATTATAGTTTATGACACGCAAAAACTTCTATAACCCACTTCTGAAGTTAAAGAATTTCATAAAGGAATTCCAAGCAGAAAAATGGCTGTTATAAATTTTGGGGGTCGGGAGTGAGAAGATATTTGTGCAGCAGTCAGTAGAATATTTCTAATGCACAGCACTCAGCAGTAGCTCCAATCATGTTTTTTAAGTAGTAATATATTAGTCAACAAGGTAACAGGGGTGCCACCATATACACGAAGCTACAAAAAAGCAAGAAGACCTAACTATCTGATTTCCTTTTTATTCGCTTAACTAAAAGCTTATCATACGGCTAAAAGCTGCTTCCATGCATTCTAAAAAAAAGGGAAAACTCCTGGCAATTCTAATCAAATAAGGGGGTATAATAAAAAGAAATTTTCAAGGGTAGCGCTGATCCCTAGAGTATACAGATCAAGTCCCAAATAATGAAAAACAGATTCCAATGGCACTCTTTCAAACTATTAAACATGTAAAAATACGGTGAAAGTAAAATAAATGTATTTAACCAAGCATAAAACCAAAAATCTCTCCAAGGTTCTGAAATTTTGTTCAAGAACCTAAAACATTAACAATAAAAATTAACCCCATATTTCATTAAAATATGTTGCGACAAATATGTCAAGGGGGAAAAAGGAACAATAATCGAGCCATACCAACCTTTTGCAAAGATCTATACCAACTAGGACAAAAAAGATTAAGCAATGAGAGCTTAAAGACAACGGCTTAGTCTCACTGCACTTTGGGCACATGATTACAAGTTATTATTTCTTTTGTTCTGCCACAAGGTCTTTTTATGAAATCTCATAGAGATAAACACAAAAGTCTTGATCTTATGAAAATCTTCAGCAAAAAAAACACACTAGAAAGGAAGAGAACGACACTTCAATCATTATAATGAGGATAATCAGCAACCGACCCTACGGATCCAACACATCTAAATCCTTAAATGATGCAATATATCTAGCATACATATGACTTACCAAAAAATAAAAGAAAAAGTCCTAGCATACATATGCAATTCTCTTCTTCACACCCAACACTCAAATAAATCTCAATTCTCTTCCAACGGACTTAAAAGCCCTAACAATAACCTAGACTTAAGCCGTAACAAATTTATGAAACAAAGAAGTTGACTATTTTATCCTGCAGCAATGCGTGAAAGGTCTCTAGAACATGTCATTACATCTTTATCAATACATATAGTTTGCTTTCATTGTTAAACTTTAGAACCTAGATTTTTCTTTACCTGCGCAAGGATTTTGCTCTAGATTCTGATTAAAGAAACCAACAAATATCTGAGATCATGCACGCTTCATGCTAGATTTGATTTTAAATCCAACAATATATCATAATATCCAAAAAGTATCATGTCTCTCACAATGTGCTTCCATCAAAGGTCCTAAAAGTAACTTATTGACCTAAAACTCGTAATCTTCATTGATATGTTAGGAGAAGATTAAGAGAGGTGACTAGACACTATATGTTGAAGGTATTGGACTCCCATGTATCCTTTTTCTCTTGCTCATCTATAGCCTCAATTCTTACTCTTCTTTGATCCCATTATAGAAGATATTATCCAACTTTTTTCTCTACCCTTCCTGCCTTCCTATAACAATCATCAAAAAACAAACACCTTTTCTTCTGTTATCACTCTAACATCGTCTTATATCCCAGAAACGAAAAACCTTTTTTAGGATACTCAACACTGTTTTATGGAATTATTTCATCCACAGACATGACAGTTGCAGCAGATCAAAGACGCGATAAAACTGGACAGTCCAACCAAAAAATTACCAAGAAATCAAGATACATGTTCAACCCAATTAACAATTTTAAAATCAAGGATTATCGGAGATATCACAGAAACCAGGATAGGGAGCTGAACATTATCACCCAAATAAATCCAGAAAAATAGCTTAAATTAACATTGGTCCGATTAGACAACTCTAACAAAGCCCAATATAGTCAATTAATCAAGAATTTTACAAATTTTCAATCAGGAAATTGTAAACTATCTATTTTAGCAATACAGCAATGGAACATTCAAAATACATATGCAACAACATTCATAGTCAAAATTGGAAAGTAACATATAACCATAATTTTATTTATTCTCTATGGTAAGTAATTAACACATCAAATAATGTTTTTCCAAAAACTCTAAGTGGACATGAAAATTCAAATACACTCATCTAATTTTCATATCCACCTCGAAGAGCTCATGTTTTTTAAGAGAAAAAAGTACAGCAATCTATCTATCTAAAAATAAAACAATATAAACCTAAAATCCATGTGCATTCAAATGCAGTTACTACCGAAAAAAATTCATAATTTCCCAAATTTAATCAATTATTCGCCACAGATACTACTGTTATTTATGCACAAAATTACAACGCTCGTCAAATAAGAAACCTAACTTTAAAATAAATTTCAGAACAAGTGAATAACCCATTTACGTGCAAAATTAGGTGCATTTAACATTTGCCTAAAACAAAAGCAGATCTTTTAACGAAATTATCAAAATACCTACCAATCTTCTTCACAAACCGACCCGGCATTCCCTGGATCCTCCAACCAAAGATCCACGGCCACTATCCGACGAAAGCCCTACAGCTAGGTCAGGGCACAAAACCCTAACCACCCGTCGCCTAGCCCACCACGATCCAGCCCTAAACCTAACCCTAGCCAGCATCCTCACAGTGAATTTAACACTCCCACGGCCCCTATCGCCATTGATTCCGTTTACAACCCAATTTTCGACGTATGAGGATGCAGCGGCAAACGTGGCTCGCACCGCCGTCTCGTTCCTCTTGCCCTGGACGAATGGCGGCACCATGGTCTCCGATAAAACCCCAGATTTGTAAGAAACCCTAGCCAAGATTTGATCGTACGTGAGGGTAATTTTTTTGTTAGGGTTTCTGACAGTGAACTGCACGTCCCAGTTGCCGGTAATCAGGGAAGTGGAGAGGTTGAAATTGGTGACGGTGACTGAGTCGACACGGAACTCCGGGACGCGGGGGCGGAGGACGAGCCAAATGATGAAGATGACGGTGCCTGTGATGATGATGGACGCGATGAGGATGGCGAAGATGCGGCGGATGAAGGTGGCGCGTTGGGCTGAGTAGTAGGGGTCGGTGTAGTAGGGGTTTGGCTGTGGTGGATAGTATGTTTGGTGCGGCGGTGGGGCGGCGTAAGGGTCTGCAGTGCCGGTGGCAGTGGTGTTGCCGTTTGAGACGGTGTTCAGTTGGGCCGGGTAGCCAGTTACGGGTCTTGAATGATCGTCCATTGTAAGAGCATTTGAGGAGTGAGAGGATCAGAAGATATGGAGAAAAGGTTTGGACTCCCAGAACAGTGTAGAGAGTGCGTGTAGACTACTAGGATGTAGAAATGTAAAGAGAAAGTCCGGTTTAAATTTTGGAAAATAGTCCAACCCTTACTAAAACATTATCGTTTTTTTAAAAAAAAAATTATTTTAATTTATTTATCGTTTAAAATTTTTTAAAAAATAAATTATTTATTTTCATATATCATCCTTATTTTTTCTAATTGTCTTAAAAAATTATTTTTTTTATATTAATAGTTTTTAGCTTCTCATAAAAGGGTGGTGATAAAATTTTAAACAAATTTTAATTGTTAAATGATAGTATTAAATTACTATCTTAATCTATGTGTAAAAACTTTAAATGACAATATTTTTTGAGAATGTTTTAGGTTGATTTTTTGAGGGGTTAAATACATTTTTTCTCACCACTCTACTAGGGGTCAAATTACAAATGCATCACTCAAGTGAATTTTTTTACGATCAACTCATTGAACTATACATTATTTACAAAAAGTGATTTTGTCGTCTATATTTGTTAACCATTTAACAGAAAAAGGACGTGACAATACGTGGCAATTTTGGCAATCGATTAAATATATTACGTGGATTAAATTCTTAAATCCTTAAATCCCTTAACCGACTAAATCACTAAATCTCTAAATTCCCAAAATCATTTGAGAGGAATACACTCTCTATCCCCAAAATCATTCTCAAATCGATTACAACTCTTGCCTTCATCCACATAGCTCGTGAAAAGAAAAGAAGACAATTAAGAGTGGAACTAACATGAGCTCCAAAGAAAAAATAGCTTCCACAAATCAGCGTCGAAAGATTGGGAGATGCCCGAAACTCCAGGTGACATCTGGAGTGTGGGATTCTTGCATACAGATGTGGGTAGCTTAGAAAGAGGGAACTGTTGATCCAGAAAGAAGGTACATCGGTTGTTCTCGTTTCAAGGTATGTGACCTAATTTCTTCTAGCTGGGCTCCAGAGACCTAATGTTTGTTGTAATATTTAACAACACCAAAAGTTGATACGGTGTTGTTAAATATTTGAGTATTAAATGTTTGAGGAGTTATTTGAAGATTTTAAAGGCTGATGATTTCAAAGAGAGGATAGCTATCTTACTGTTACACACTTAGATCACCAACATATGACTAAAAGTTGTAATTTTTGTAAATTGTAAACATTTAAAGCTATCCACTTACTGTATATACTATGGGAGTCTAAGATTCAACAACTTCAACTTATTCTACAAAAAGTTATTGATACATAAAGTGAAATGGAAGATTGCTATGTTTTTACTGACTTAAATACACAATATCATGCTTGATAAAAACATATATTTGTTATGTAAAAGCATATATGTTATGGGCTTGATGGATGGATTTGTGTGCAACTGGTTGCAGGATAACAAGTTGTGCTGTAGATTCTTTAAATGGTGTGATCTTCCATTTACAGAGAGATCAAAGCAAGTGATATTGTAGCTAGGACTGAGCAAAAAACGGATATAACCGAATTACCGAACCGAACCAAAATAATTTAACCGATTTTTTTAAAAAAATCGGTTATTTTTTACTATTTCGGTTATATCCGAATTATTTTACGGTTTTCGGTTAGTTTGTACGGGTATCATTTTTGGGTTATTAGATTAAACCAAATAACCGAACAAATCTCAGCCACTAGCCCAACCATTAGTTATTTCTAATTCTCAGCCCAGCCATTAGTCATTAGCACTCAACCCAGCCCAGCCAACAACCATTAGTCATTTCTAATTCTCAAACTCTTAGATGTCTCAAAGTCTCTAACAACTCTCTCACTCTCAATCTCTCAGATCTCTCGACTCTGAACTCTCGGCTGAATTATATTTCTTCAGACGGACCATGGAGACTGGAGAGGCAGTCGTCTATGTCGTCGGCGCCGTCGTTAGAGAGGCAACTCTGATCTCTCATCTTTTTTTCTTGCGCGACGACGACGCATGGCGGAGACCACTAGCGAGGCAGCGACTTCAGATCCCAGCGACGAAATCTCATTCGGGTCTAGTTCTGATTTGTATTTGACGAAATCCCAGCGACTTCAGATCTCACTTTCGTTTTGCATTTGGGGCCATTTTGTTTGATCTCAGTTTAGTTTGGTTTGATTTTGTGACGAATTTCGTTTTGATTTGTGTTTGTGTTTTGACGTTTTGTCATTTCGTTTGACGTATTGTTTGATTGTGTGTTTCGTTTTGGCACACTGTATTTCAGTAAATTCTGAATGGATGAGCCTTTTTCTATTTTTTTGTTTTTTAATTTTGACAGGTAAATGAAATCAACTTGTAAATATATTTCTTAATTTCGGTTATTACCCGAACAACCGAATTGTAAATTCGGCTATTCGGTAATTCGGTTAATGGGTAATTCGGTTACTTGTTCGAATACCAAAAATAAACAAATTTCGGTTTTCGATTATAACCGAATAGACTATTCGGTTCGGTTATAACCGAATGATTAGTCCTAATTGTAGCTAAAAGAAAATATAAAGAGAAACAATGAAAAAATTGAGAGTTTGATGGAAGTAATAAAGAAGATGGAAACTGGGAACACATTGATGAGAAAAGGTGAGATAAACAACGAAGAAGAAGAGTTTTGGTGCTGCAAATACAAGGGCAGTAGCTAAGGAAGAAAATTGACAAATAAAGTTTGATGAAAAAGAAATTATGGATTGATTTAGTAGTTTTTTGAATTTTATTTTTCATTGTATTGCAACCAAATGTGTAGATCTGTATATTTGAATGTAGTAAAGGATTAAAGTAAGTATGTATTGAAGGTTATTTTGGCAAGTATGTATTGAATGCTTACTGTTGGTTTTGATGGTTGGCAAGTATGTGTTGAATGTTGATTAGGCTTAAAATGTGAATAGTATTGAATTGAATGCTTGTTTGGTAAAACCGAAGCAGAGCATTGAATTGATGTTTGGTTTATTATGACTTCATGTTTAATGTGGCACCAAGAAATGAATGCAGCAGACTCATAATGAATATGAGACCAACCTATACACCTAACAAACAAGTTATTAAGACAACAAGAAAAATAAAGAAACATAGCATGAACCATAAACACCCTTGATTACAGAGCAGTTCAAAATACAAAACATCTTTCCTTTAACCAAAATAACATATGTTCAAAAGTACCCTGTCATGAACCATAACAACTCATTACAGACCATTGCATATTCCAAGCATTCAATCTTTGTAAGAATACATAGTAACCAACACACAACCAAAATGCATACACCAAAAAAACAAAACCAAAATGCATTAGCTAGCCTTATAGAACCAAAATGTATTCATCAAATGTAAGAATACATAGTAAAACACATAACCATAATTCAAGCTTTCAAAAAATATATTCCATATTAATAATCATCCAGTTCAAATATTCCACATACTCAACCTATCTTTCACTTCAAAATATAGTTTAAGCCTATATTGGACCATCATTCAGTAGCATAATTACATACAAAATACCATAATTCAGTAGCATCATTACATACAAAATATGTCATTAAGTACCATAATTGCATACAAAATATCATCTAACTATGGAAAGTAGACTCATAATAACTTAATATCCCAAAAGCTCAGTCCCAAAAGATAATAATCCTAATTTTATCTAACTTTGTTCCATCCCTCTTCCTTGGAATTTTGTATGTCCCTTGTGTGGATTTTTAGTTGCCAACATTTATCTTCCTTTCCCCCCTCATCTAAGAGTTTTAATACCAATTGTAAATTTTAGTAGTGAATATGAATTTTTCAATTCTATTCTATAAAAATTTTGTTTTATAGAATTGTAATAGATATAAAAATTTTATTTAAGAGTTGTAATAGATATAAATTTTCATACCAAGGTAATCAATTCTGTTTTATTAAGTTTTCAATTTATTTTGCATGTAATACAGTTGGTAGCCAATTCTTCATGCAGTTGGTTGTCAAACTTTCAAACCAAGGTAACTAATTCATACTGCAGGTGTGAAGATAGATTGGTTATCTTGGTATAAAAGTTTGGTTACCTTGGTATAAAAATTTGGTTACCAATTCAATTTTATTAAGTTACCAATTTCGTTTGAATGTGATGGAGTTGGTAGCCAACCATTCATACAAAGGTAACCATTTTATTATTTATAAGTAACAAAATAGTTATAAAAAAAATTCAGAACATTAATATTTACATTTATTTATTTTTAAACTTTTTGTAGGGCGAATCTTCTTCTTCTTCTTATTCTAATTGGCGTTTTGGACAACGGAGATTCGCGGCGGTTTAACGACAGAGTATGTGAAGTGTAGCGACGGTGTAGCGGCGGACTATTATTTCGAAGTGTATGTGAGAGAGATGAAGATTTGAATTTGAATATTTAAATTTGAATTATTATTTTGAATTTGAATTTGTTTTTGTTGTTAGATCCAAATATTTGAATTTAAATTATTAATTATGGCAGTTATTTGTCCTTGATTTTAAATTTTTTTATTAATATAAATCATATTATTTTTATAATATATATAATCTTTTTATAATTATTTGATTGATATATTTTTTTTATAATTATTTTTTATTTATTATATACTTATGTAAAGAACCCGGTGGATGCACATATAAAGCCTCAAACCTTACTCGGCCCACAAAATTTGTGGGTTGTCTAACTTGGGGCGACTTTAGTTGGACGTAGACACGTGGTGGTGGTGGTGGTGGTGGCAGCCTATTGTTGATTTACTAGGCACCAAATAGTCTCCATGTTGACATAAGCGCGCCAACCGTCGTCCATACGACCCTATGCATATTATATTTTTCTTAATTAATAGAGTAGTATTAATACTCCTTCGTTATTCATATACTCTCACTTTTCATTTTATTAATGTGCTCAAAAATAAGAATATATATGGTTAATAAAAAATATAAATTGGGGTCACGCTTTTTGTAGAGAGTTATTAATACTCATATTTTTACTTATTTACTATTTTTTGGATCATATTTTTAAAAATATAGCAATTGTACATATTTTTTTTATATATAAAATACTAACTATTTAAATGATTTTTTAGTTATAATTATGATAAAAAAAATTATTATCACTAATAAATTCAATTTTGTCAATATATAACTAATTTATGATGAAATTGAATTATAATCTTACGAGATAAAATAAAATAATTTCGAAAAATAATTAATAAAGATACCGTTGGTAATTAAAGATATGGCGTGCTTCCTTCCCTCCACATTCTATATCCGAACCAATTCCTTCGTTTCTTCCCTCGTTTTCTGTTCTCTCTCTTCCCGCTTTTTCTAATCTTCCCTTTTCCTCCCACTTCCAAATCAGATCTCAGACCATCCAAATTTCAATTTCCCTCCACAATTCCTCAGATTTCACCAATTTTCAATTCCTCTCCCAAAACGCCAAACCAAGGGCTCAATCTCTCGCCTCACATAATTTTAATTGCTAGAATTAAACAAATTCAGTATGTCGACTTCTCGAGCTTCAAATCAACCGTCGGAGCAGATTTTGATGAAGCCTCCGTTCGGAGATTACCACCGTTTTTCTTCCGGCAGTCGTCTTACTCATGAACCTGAGGCTATTGTTGTCAAGTCACCTGTAAGTCTTCTCATAGAGCTCTCTCTTACTTTTCGTGTGTGGAGAATTTTATTATGATCTGCTTACTTTCGTAGTGAAGTTTTGATGTTTGACGATTTTATATTTGTTGGAATGCTAAAGGTTTGTTTGACTTTTATGTTGTTTACGGAGAAATGGTATTTGAAATGAATTTAATTTGTGTTTATGGGGAGTATGGATTTAATTAGTGTTCACTGTCTGGTTATTTCCATCTTGACATTGAAGAGGAAATTCTATTTCTTGATGCACTTGTAGGCTTTATTTATTACTTAATAATTACATTTAGCTGAAAATGGAAGTAACTAAAGGCAACTGGTGGAAGTAAATCTCGATATCCAATATTTGCTCATCAATATAATGATATTCTAAATCTGATTTTATTGGCATTCATTAATTTATTGCAGTATCGTCAATGAAATTGAAAATTATCTTTACCTAGACTAAGAGGTGACTATTGTACTATGCCATAATTGAATGTAACTGAAACGTCACACCAGTGACCATTCAACTAAGATTTAGCCACTCATATCCTTAACTTGGATTAAGGGTGTGAAGCTACAACTTTTTACATTTCTAGCTGACATTTACATTGTATCGTTTTGCCCTCTAAAAAAGCTGTGATTTATTAGTATTATGTTGGCACGGCTCTGTAAGATTTATAATTGTTTTTTTAAGTTGATAGGTAGATCGGATACTTGATATTTCAAGTGGACTGTGGTGCTGGTAGTGGCCGGTAGATTTCATGTCCAGTAAGTTCGCTATGTTATTTGTCCGTCTACGACCATTCTTTAGATTTAGATACTGGATGAAGAGATTTAGCCTCCCTAAAAGCATTTCTAAGAAAGATTGTTCAACACCACCATTCTGTCCTACATTTAGCCTCCTTGATACTTGCTATTGAAATTTTAATTTAATAACGAACTGTGGAATGGAAGTTACTTAAGTTTCGATCAGTTTTGTTTATTCTCCATCCAAGTTGATGTACTGTCTACTCGTTATGAATTGTTACATAATACTTTCCAGCTGGGTGCCATTGCTTGGTGCAATCGTAAAATGCCCATTGCCAAGCATAAGTGTGCAGGTTTAAGTGGCTAGGTTGTCCAAAACAGGCTAGGGGTTTGTTTAGCCTAACCTCCAAATATCCTGCATAAGCAGATTAACCATGAGCAAAACTCAGTGATGGTTTATGTTTTCCATTTCATTATGATTTCTTTATTGTATGAACTATGAAATGAAATTCATTCTGTTACAATTATTTCATCTGTGTAGTTCATTTTTCTTATAAAAAAAATTATCTTTTGGTGTGAATTTGGTCGTGCTATAATATATTATTATTCTTCACTCTTGTGTTATCCTCATAAATTGTTCACTTTAATCTTTGAACTTGCTGCTTACTGGAATATTTTATAAAAAATTGGTTGTCTAGCCATTAAAGCGCAAAAATGAAGGGGCTGAGCTTGATGGTGAGCAGAACCCCAATCCTGTATTTTCTGGAGTTGGCAATTTTCATCCTCAAACACCTGTATCAGGAAAAGGTGGGAAAGCACAGAAATTACCAAAGACTGCTATGTTCAATCAAACTGGATCTCCAAACCCTGCATCAAATGTTGGTGAGCATTGTGTTCATAATTTTCATTTCACCCAAATAATAGTTCTGTTAACTTGTGACATATTATACCTATTAAATTAACTTAGTTTTACAAATTAGAAATTGATGTTTTGCATGAGATATCTTGAGCATGACGAGCACCATCAGAAAATCCGAGTCATCCAAAAGTAACTCCTTATTATTGTCAAATCTGCAGGCTCCCCTTCAGCCAACAATCTTACTCCAGCTGGTCCCTGTCGTTATGATAACTCTTTAGGTAATAAATCTCTGCTGATATACCTCTTTTTGAATTTATTTTCATATTTTTTCTTGTTTTTAACGCTATGGAGCTTGTTTTCTTATTCTCTATTGGCTCTATGTTGTATACCTTGGGAAATGAGTGCATGTTCACTAAGAGAGACTGATGACAACGTTCTGTGAATAACTCCAGGTCTATTAACAAAGAAATTTGTCAATCTGATAAAACATGCAGAAGATGGTATGCTTGATCTAAATAAAGCTGCTGACACATTAGAGGTAACTACTACTACTTCTGTCCCACATGGTTTGTAACTCTTTTTTGAGTGTGCGGCACGGATTTTAAGACATTTTGAATCATGTTTAGATTTTATATTTTTATATATTTAGTTATTCTGACATATTCAAATGTTATATTTTTAATTATACTTTTGACATATATTAAAATCCTCACTGCATGTGTACGTATTAAATATATTTTTTAGTCATGTGCTGTCAAGTTTTTTTATTGAAGGGTTATGGCGGTTACAGGTGCAAAAGAGGCGTATATATGACATAACAAATGTGCTAGAAGGAATTGGTCTCATAGAAAAGAAGCTGAAGAACAGAATCCAATGGAAGTATGGAAAGTCTTCTTTAAAATTCCATTATTTAGATGAAAGCCCGTTTCTATTCTTTTTGTTTGTTGCGTGTGGGTGTGTTCCCATCTAATTTTTACTTCCGCGTAGTGTTGACAACTAAATGATTGATTAACTAGGGGACTTGAAGCTGCAAGGCCTGGGGATGTTGATAAGAGTGTTGGTAGCTTACAGGTATGCTAAAATGTATAAACTAGTTTTCTTTTCCTTTACTTGAATGGCTTGAGCTAGTGACATCTAGGAAAATGTGTGTTCTTCTGATATTTATTTCCTTTCCTGGTTTTCGTATTATTCATTTATATTTTTATTTTTTTAGTGTCATTATACCATTCTTTAGGCCTTTGGTAGTGTTCTGTTGTGTGAGCCCCAAGCACGACAAGAGAAGGGAGGTAACTGGAAGACCGGCAGCATATAAATTTCAGTCACCTGTAGACTAAAAGGTGGAGGAATTCTGTTACTAAGCCCAACTAATTATGCTATTGGACCCTTCTTTTTCCATAATAATCATGTTAGATGCCCCACTTTTTTGTTTCTTCTATTTTTTTTACGGGTTCATTGTATATTAAACTGAGTTCCATGGTATCTCAAGAATTAATGTTCAGTAAGTGCTCCATCTTAGTCCACATATTTCAGCTATAAAAATTGAAGAGAAAGATGTAACATGGATAATTATTTAGGATAATGCAACATTTGTTCTAATGGATACTTTTCCCCAATCCCTGTGTAGGCAGACGTTGAAAATCTTTCCATTGAGGAGCGCAGATTAGATGAACAAATAAGGTTTTGTCCATGTTTATGAAAAGTGAACCACATGAGTTTGCTAACTAATTTGCTTTGCTGATCCTTCTATGTTTTTGCCATATTGCAGAGAAACACAAGAAAGGTTGAGAGACCTAAGTGAAGATGAAAATAATCAGAGGTAACTGCTTTTAATTGTGTAACCTTCAACAAAGACATTCACCTGTACTGCAGTTAAAGTGACTTGCATTATGCATTGTAGGTGCATATTTTAGTTGATTCTTTTCTCTTGTTATTCCTTCTGTCTAGGTGGCTTTTCGTTACTGGAGAAGATATCAAGACCTTGCCTTGCTTCCAGGTAATATCCCAAGTAGTTAATGCGATTTGTTTTCGTAGCTTCATGGTTGCCGAGAAGACAGTTTTTTCATTCCATTAGTCTTTTTTTTTACCTACTGTTACTAAAACATGTTATCCGTTGCTCTCCCTCTCTCTAGAATGAAACCCTGATAGCAATCAAAGCTCCACATGGCACCACTCTAGAAGTCCCAGATCCTGATGAGGTAACTTGTGCGTCTATAACATTCCAAATACTCTGCCAATGCTGTACTGCAAAGACAAATTTTCTTTGTTTAGCAGGCTGTTGACTATCCTCAGAGGAGATATCGAGTTGTCTTGAGAAGTACGATGGGCCCCATAGATGTTTATCTTGTTAGGTATGTTTATCTTGTTAGGTATTTCAGCTTCTTTTCTATGCAAAATCAGTTCTGTGCATCGTTTTTGTTTTCCTCTTGATACAAAAAGAATAATTTTGTATTCAATCATGTTACTATAGATTATCTAATGCAACCAGTTTTAGCCTTGATTCCCGCCCCGCCCCGCCCCGCCAAACACAAAAAACTGCGTTACTCTTTTTTTTCACTTCGTATATTGTTTTTTTTAAAAATTCATTTCCCTTTCTGTTATTTGCTTTTTCTTATTATATACTTTTGTATATTCTAGTCAATTTGAGGAAAAGCTTGAGGAAATTAATGATGTTGAGGCACCCCCAACCATTCCTTTGACATCAACAGTTCCAGACTATCAAGATTCAGGAGTGGCAACTGTGGAAAGCAGAGAAAATGAGACTGAAATGCAGGGACAAGAAGCTTATACCATATGTTCAGATGCAAATGTATCTCACGACTTTGAGACTGGGATCATGAAGATAGTTCCAGATATTGATGTAAGCTCTGAATTTTTGTGGTTATCATTGTCTAGACTACCAAATTTTAAGAGCAACTCAAAGTTGAGATATTTCTATTTATTTATCATTTATCAAGAGCAAAAGCACAAGCTAAATGATGTTCTTGGAATAGGTATAAAATCTGCCTTAAAACGTGTTTATCTTGACCTTTGCAGAGTGATGCAGATTACTGGCTTTTATCAGATGCCGACATTAGCATTACCGACATGTGGAGGACAGAATGTATCCTCTCTACCATTCTTTGCTTGGTTTCTTTTTCTTTTTCCACTCTTCTAGTCATAAGTTTCACAAAAGTATTACCGAAATCCCTGACTATAGAATAGCTGGGGTTGAATGGAACGAGTTGGAGCCACTCAATGATGACTATACGATAGCTAATGTCAGCACGCCTCCACCATCCAGCACAGCGGAAATGCCTTCTGCCACTTAACACTACAAGGAGGTGAATGGGTGTTGACAACTGAACATAATTAAGGATATGGCGTCTTGGTATTTGTGAGATAATTTATGAGAATGATTTGGTTATCTATCCTGAATGCCCCTGATTCTACCCTCAAGTATTGCAGCTCCCAGGAGTTGGCGGCAAAATTTCTTCGAGATTAGTCAAAAAATAGCAAGCCAGAGATGGAAGTAGCAGGTGGTTCCTGTACATATGCAAATGATGCCTGTTTAGTAGTGAATAAAAAGGTCTAGTTACTATTTAACTCCCCTCTTTGTATATTATTCCGCTATCTTTTAGGTGAGTTTAGTAGATTTGAAACTCCATACTTTTTGACACTTGCAAGTATTGCCCCTTTTATCATCATTTACTCCCTCCTTCCAAATGGACTTTTAAAACTTATATAAATCATGTCAATTTTAAATTTAAAAATGTCTCAAATTGACTTTTAAAAAGTCAATGTTGGTCTTGTAATTCAGGAAGGAGAGTAATTGGTAATTGTCATGTCAATTTTTTGACAGCCTGGCTCACCACACCATAACAAAAATGTTGCCAAAACAAAAAAGACCTAACCTTCACAATGGACTACTTAAAGCTGTGTATCTGCATTATCATATACATAAAAGTCCTAATCTTGTCATTCACAAGTTGGCTCAAGGAATATCAGGGCCAACAAGCTGCACCAGCAAGTTTCGAATAACACCAAAAACAATGTATCCTATTACATATACAGGGTTGATAAAGAGAGATTCCTACAAGTTAGTTTTCTTTATTAACTTTATTCCCAATCCAATTAGCAACAATGGGGGTGAGAGCTACGGTAGGAGGAAATCTTATTGGAGATGCAGCTTTATGTGCAGCATAAGCCAATGCAAAAGTTCCCACTTTCTGCCCAGTCTCATTTGTTGTAGTTCCCACTCGTCCAAGCTGATTTCTTGTATAAAGAAACTATATTGAGCAATTGATATAAGGTTGTTTCCGGATGGATATTACCTTTTGTAGCAACGCTTGAACATCAACGCCAGCGCCAATCAGTGCATAGCAGAGTGAGAAGGATATTATGGAGAGAGTGATGGAGGTGGCAAGATATGCTCCTCCATATTTTGCCAAAAGCTCCTTTGCTTGATCACCTTTGGATTTCTTTCCTGGGCTATTTTCATTTTCTTCCTCTTTTGAGCTGAATATCTGTAGTTAACTACTTATCAGTAATAAATAGGGAAAGGATAACTTTACCAGTTTTTTTTTTTTTTTAAATGTATACAAGCATGTGTTGTAGATAAATGACAATTTTGTGGGCTTTATAATGGGTTATAATCAAACAAATTTAGCCACAAGTTTACACTAAAATCGGATAAACATTGAAACTCAGGAGTTTGAATGAGTATAACTAACTTGGTAGTCTAGTCTATATATAGTATATTAATTGAGCATTTGAGCTAGAGCAGGAGGTATAATCAGGATAACAATTGTTTCACATGTTAGCAAAATTATTAGTCCGTTTACAGCATTAAAACTAAATAATAGTATCAATTTCCTTCCAAAGACCAGCTTCAAGGCCAAACTTTTCTGTAACATCAAGTCGAAGATGGAGACTCTATTTCATCTGTTTTCTCTTTGATAGCTCTGACTCTCCAATCAGGCTTGGAGTTGGTGAGAGAAACCATAGAAGGAAATTTACACACACGAATGAATTTTCCATCATTCAGCAAAGTAGCAGAGAAGAATGAGTTGTTATTGATGCATGTGGCCATTGCTGAATGAACAAATAGACTTTTTCTCTCTCCTATCCAATCCAATCCAATCCAATCCAAACATATTCCTATATCTAGCTCCTCCTGCAAACTATAAACAGATCCATATATATAAAAACATATAATCGGAGAGAGAAACCTTCGGAAGAGGAATTGAATGAAGAAGCAGAGAGAGGGTGGAGAAAGAGGAGGAGGAGGAACGCAAAGTCTTAACAAACAAACAATAAACAAGATGAGAGATTACAATTACATTATTGTCCTCTGAAATAACAAGGGCAAGCGGGTCATTAGGAAGCCTATATATAGATAGGACAAGTAGCAACATACAAGCAAGCATTACAATTTGCCTTATTTTATACATGTAAATGTATAAAACTATTACTAGTCTTGAAAATATATCATTCTGCAGGGTAAGTAAGTAAATTAGACTTGGCATTCAGTCGGAAAGTTAGTTTTGTAATACCAAGCTTTTATTACCACACCCAACAATTTGTAAAAGCCAAAAATGGCGTAAATCAGTATGAAAAGATTAATTTGAATTCATGGAGATTAGTTTGACTGCGATTAAAAAAAAATTTCATTCAAAAAAAATAACAACCAGCTGATAGATTACTTCAATGAAAAGATATACAGTTTCAGCTCTTTTAGCTCTCATCTTCATTCTTCATTACTAAATTTCAACCAGCTGATAGATTAATTACTTCAATGAAAAGATATACAGTTTCAGCTCTCTCATCTTCATTCTTCATTACTAAATTTTTTTAATTAGTGGAAACATATTATACCCAAATAGAGTTGAATGCCATGTAACATAGATTTGATTACCATTTACATTTAAATTTAAATATAAAAAATTAATATGAATTTATTTAATTTTAATTGATATAATAATTATAATCGTATAATATATATTAAAAATTATTAATTATAAAAAAATATTTTGTTTTAAATTTTTATAAATTATACTAATTTTTAAATTTAATATGTCGTCAATTGTATCTTTAATTTTAGAGCCGGACCGAGGAAGGGAGGGTGTATGTTTTTCAAGAATAATGAATAATAATTTTATTAACAAGTTAATACTCCTACTTATTAATAAGCTTCTAATCCATACAAGACTCCGGCATGTTTCTCCGGCCCATCATTTACAAAGTAGATCTCTCTCATTTTCTGAAAGGCATGCCACGTCAGCAAGCTATCTGAACCGGCCTGGTGGCACTTCCCAACCGCCCGGTCCACATCAAGCATACTGGCAACCCGGTCCAATCCTCCGTACAAGCTCTTGCAAAACCTCATCAAATGCTTTACATCATAAACTTTACTTCCGAAAAACACCCTCATCACCTTCAAAAACCCATTTAGCCCGGCCGGCAGCTCCCGGCGCGTGAAAATCTTCACCAGTTACCCGAAATCATACGCGCTGTGAAACGTCACCCAACTCACCGAGTCATTACACACGAGTCCCGAAGACATCATTTACTCGGCGAGTTCAATCCCGTCAACTCGGTTACGATCGAAGTCCATCCCATGCGATTTCAAGAGTTCGATCGAATCAGCCGCGTGCGCGTCACGTTCGACGTCAAAATCGCTAAAGTTGAACTCCCAGATGCAACGGTTACCGTTGGATCCGAGACAAGGCAGGTTGCCGGAGGCGTCGGAGAGGGTGAGGCCGAGCTGGATGAGGTTCAAAGCGTCAACGTTTGATTTCAAAAGCTTGTAGTGATCGGATGGGCGGCGCTGATGGTGGTAGGACTTTGTGGGGTCAACGGCAGGGCGGTAAATAACGCCAGGGAACTCGGTATCCATGGAAATGTAAGGGTATTGATCGATAAAGTGTTGGATTAATTCGAATTCTGAGTGGAGATTAGATGACCAAACTTGGCGGGTGATGATGGGTTTTGGTTTGGATATGGATTCAGATTCTGACATAATTTCCTAGAGCTGTTCCAAGTATTACTATTACAATAAATATTAAGCAATTGATGGGGGAATTGGAATAGAAGGTGGAGTTATTTATATGGAAAGGTGGAGATGTATGTTTCTTGGAAAGAGGGGGATGCGTTATTGAAGGCGTTAGTTTGGTGGAATGAAATAGTTGACTGATCCGATAAAGGAAGAGGAAGAAAAGTAATGTGGACACGGTCCAAGTTCAACTTCTCTCTCTCTCTCTCTCTCTCTCTCTCTCTCTCAAGTAGTAGTATTATTGAGTGGAGTCTATGGGAAAGTTATGCGGTTGCGACTTGCAAAATGCAAACAGGGGGAGGGGGAGGGGGCGGAACCAAGTTGCTTATTGACTTTAAAAATCAAGTAAAAGATTAATGTAACTTTTTGAAAAACACATGTCAATATTTTCAAATTCAATAATCAATATAATAATATTAATGATGAGAATAATTATAAAAAGTATTACTAATAAATGACGTCAATATTAAATATGAAAATATTTAAATTAATTTTTAAAGTCAATATTGATGGGGTGTTATTATATTTTAGAATGGAAAGAGTCTAATAAGTAATAATGTTTCTTAGAAAAAAGATTTTAACGTATTAAGGAAGTGAACATGACATGAGTGGGGGGACTTATGCTGATTATTACTAGTCAAATTTCAAGTGAAGTTAACGAGAATTCAGCACACGCAGAGACGCCCGACGGTGGGGTTAATTTTCTCTTTCTAGCTAGCTTTGGCCGGCCGGTTGGTTATACAAAATAATTGTTTATCAACTAATCATTTGTATTAAATTTAATAGTAATATGTACGTACTAATTCAATGTAATAAACTTTGTTTTACTTATGGTGTGTTTGGTCAAAACTTTGTTTGTGAAAGTGGTTTGCATACTAAAAAAAACCATTACATTCTATTTATTTACACATACTAAACAAACAATCTTCACACAATATAACAAATACTCCTATACTTAGCACACCACCAAATTATCATTACTGTTTTGACAAATTCACCAATGTAACACATGCACATGCACATGCACATGCACATGCACATGCATAATATATTGAATGATAATTTCTGTTACTCTATTATCCAAAAAATACTTGATCAATAATAGCACCACATAAATTATTAGTGGATTCAAATTTTCCCTTACAATGAATTATTTTCGTATGCCCGTGCCTCGCACATGTTACTCATTATATATATATATATATATATATATATATATATGTTTATATAAATATTGAGATGATTCATTTAAATTTATAAAAAATTAAATTTTATAATGAGTAGAACTTGTTAGATAGTTTACAATTTTCATCTTCATATTTGCTAAAATTAAAAGAATTCATATCATTTTTAAGTTTAAAAATGTCTTAACGCGACTTTAAAAAAATCAATAATGCTCTTATATTTTAGAACGGAGAGAGTAAATAAAATTAAATAACACTTACTTTGAGAGAAAAAAGTTTAAAATATTTTGGTGTGATTTTTTTAGGTAGTGAATTAGTAACCAAAATAATTCAATTAAAACTTTATATATGATTGTTTAGGGATAAAAATGATCTTTTTTAAAAAAAGAATATATCCATTGAAGCTAAACTCACTTGTTTATAGGCAAGTGGAGTACACTCTATTAATTTGAAAGGAAATAAGTTAATTTGCTATGTTTATAAAATTACATGTGGTCGAAAATTCACTTTTAAACTATACACAACTAACTTTGAGTAAATCACATACTTTTATTTATAATTTATTAAAAATTATGTAACAATAAACTTTATAACAAGTAATACTTTTTAAGTAGTCTAAAATATTCATCTTTGCATGGAATAAAATTAAATAAATTTATGTCAATTTTAAATTTAAAAATGTATTCAGTTAATTTCAAAAAAATCAAAAATAATTTTATATTTTGAAACAGAGTAATATTTACAAAACACACTGTTATCACGTGTAGTCGGCTGATATTAACGTAGTACTATAAGTATTATTTTAAGGAAATAGTAGGAGAGGACCAGTCTCATCATCTCTATTGCTTCTTCATTATTCAACTAGAATCATTTTTCATTATCCAAGAAATTTTGAACACTGGTAATTAGTATTTGACAGGGAACAAAGATTCCTATTTTTAATTTTCTAAATAATCCAATTCTTAAGCAAAACAAAACTCCATACAACAAGGATTCCAAATTCCAATCCAAAAGTCGAATAAAGTTAAGATGCAGGAACTATATACAACGAGTACAAGGAAACAAGTCTACAACATGTTTGTCTTGCACTAGAACAGGTACCTCCTTGCCCTATTAGAAACAGGTTCCTTCAGGAGGTTGGACGAGCTTTCGGTTCTGTGAGGCCGCCATTTCTTTTCGCAACTGAGTCAATATGTGTTCCATGGTGAATTCCCGCTGCCAATTTGCCAGCATTCCAAACTTCTTTGATTCAACCTGTTACCATCAAATGCTTACTAGTTATAAACGAAACATAAACAGGTAGGCTAGGTACCCTAAATCTATAAGACACTTCAAGATACCTTGTTGAAAAGAATGTTTCCAGCTAAATCAAACTCATGTAGTGCATTAAATGAGAGACTTGACCCCCTAAAACTATCTGACAAAGCTTACACTTGCTTTCTGGGGAAAAAGAAAGTTACAAAGGGACAATTTGAAAATTTTACTTCTTTTTGGTGGTCACTTGAACATTGAGGAAGTATTTCATAATCATAGATAGGACCAAGAACTATGAATTCCTGGAACCCCTTATAATTAATAGACTGAAATATTTAATAGTTATTGATTCTGGAGTTGCCTTCACAAACACCCATCCTCACCGTCCTGTAATCTGTCACCCAAGACCAAATATAATACTCCGTAACTAATGATAGATAAAATGTATATTATCATCAATAAGAGAATAACATGAAGACATTACCACCCCAGTTTCATGATTTACACAAGTCATGTTGATGCGAGAATGGAAACGAACAGTTGGAGGTTTATCCGGATAATCTTTGTCACAGAACAGCTTCAATTGATAAATGCGGCCTTCATGTACAGACTGAAGAAAAATATAAACAAAAGTAAATTAAATTGCAATATTAAAGTTGTCAAAAGGCTCTATATGAAAAAAATTGATGACATCTTTTGAATGCTGCTTAGACAACCATGAGTCAACAACTACATGTCATATCATTGGATATTTGGATGTATTCTTTCCTTAACAGCTAGAAACTAAACATGGAGTTCTGTGCCTATGCATCTATCATGATCCATTACTTTGACTGTCTAAAAATAACTGACAATCAGATAATATTATCAGCCATAGTAGCTCTAGGAGAGTAGTAGTCAATTAAACAACTTAACAAACAAATCAACTAACAAGAATAGGCATATTGCTTATGAACTATGTTCTTCTGGAAGATGCATTTGATATAGTTGGTCATAAACATTCTAAAATATGTAGACTATTATATCTATATCTTCTTCTTCTTCTTTCTCATGTGTACCCTTTATTCACAAAAAAAATAAAAATACTTAGGGGGTTGATGCAGATAAAATAAGGGCTTGAAGAAGAAGAGTGTTTCACATCACAATGGATCCATGATGCCCGCAAGCCAAAGCACATAGCTTTCTCAAGATAATTCAACTTTAACTAAAATAAATGGGACTCCACAACATATATAGGACTTGAGAAACCCTAATCTCATAAGACAAATAACCTAAATAAGGTGACCTAAAACCTAATTAAATAACCTAGACTCCTATTATACCATAATACTATAAATAATATAAATAAGTAAACACAATTTAATTCTAATTCTAATAGCATAAGACCCGAAATATAAATTTAAACATAATTCTTGAACTATTAGAATTCTTGTTCACCATGCCACAATAAAGGCAAAATCAGTATACATGATGTGCAGGCGCAGAAAACAGACCAAAAACAATAAGAAATCCCTCTCCTACGGCTAACAGCCCAAAAAGACCACCCCCTATTATACAACCAACAACGTGCTAGAAAACAAACATCTTAGCGAAAAATCCTCAACAAACTATACAAAAGGAAAAGCAAGCCCTAGATAAACTCATGAAGCTTAAACAATAAAAGACTCATTATCAACCACCAAATGCTCCATCCAAAAACTCTGCACCTTTAAAAGCAAATGCCTATATTTTTCCTCCAACAGACAGCATCATAAGTGCCACTACTTCCATAATAAGCGTCCTATTGCTACATAATATAATTTCTCCCCCAGAGGCTAGCTTCAAGAAACATAAGAACACCATCAAATGTCTGAAAGTTCTCTTGCATCATTATCTCCTTGGCATAAGCCAGTCTTATATTTCAGCATCTTTATCCATGTCTTACGCACTTCCTCAACTATATAACTTGACAGCATCACATAAAACTATATTTGATGACTTGATACAAGTTGGAACTAGAACCTTTTTCTTGAAATTGACCAGATAGCACCTTGAGCTGCTGACCTCATGTAATTAGTAACCAGAGTACTAACTTCAACTTACAAAAGAAAATTTTAGGTCTCAAATCACAAGAAACAGAGCAAAAAAACCTTGAACTGGTTTTATCATTAACGCTTCTTGGACTCCTCCGAAATCTGAACCTAGTGACTTGGAGAACAAAGTCAAATATTCGAACAAGACAACTAGTATGCAAATTCAGTAAGCATTCATGGATGAAAAAATCATGAATCATGTGACGGGCAATCAAAACGTTAAATCATCAAAAAGCAAGAAGATCTAATAATTGGATTTCAGAAGTGAGCATATTAATTCACTTAAGAGAAAAAAAGGTCAAGAATCAACTTACATTGTGAGGACCAATTATGGTACCTGTCCATGAACGCATGTAAATATCATCCGCATCATCCATTCCATAGCTGACAGAACCATCTCCAATTCCCTTCTCTCCACGTTCAAGTTCCTCCAGCAATCTGAAGTTCCTAGGGACTACAGATATAGACAGATGTGCAAAAACACAGATGAACTGAATTTCCATGATAGAGAAAGTTTCACAACTTAGACATGACATATAGAAGAGTTTCACGTCCAATCGTTTTAGTTAAACATATTAGATATCAGCAAAAATAAAAAGTCAAACATAAGTACAACTTTCCACAACCAAAAATAATACCAGTTTGTTTTCTACTGTATTGCTTCAACAAGGTTTGAACATTGCAAGGTGAGCAGTAGTATCAGATTTAAAAGGATTGAGCTTCTGGATGGAAAAAAGAAGTTATCTGATGTCTTAAGAAAGAACATAGGTAGTGTATATTTTTTCACATTCTATTCTTGGATCAGGGAGTCTTTCCCGGAGTTAGGTGGCCATTTTATGACATTTTTGGAGGATATATTTATGTATATACATAGGTGATTAAAGCAATACAAGCTAATTAACTAGGGGATAAATCATCAGACCGGCATGGTTAGACGATGACATTCTTAAGTAAGTTGTTGCTGCGCTGTTGTCCAGGACTTAGTCATGGAGATTATCCATGCTTTTCATAGGAATGGGGTTTCAAACAGAGCTTGAATGCCAGTCCTGGAATTCAGGCCAATCAGTTTCATGAGGAGCATGTATAAGATTCTTGCAAGGACTCTTTTCCATCAAATTGAGGAGAGTGGTGGGCTCGGTTGTGACGACCCCAAATCCAGGTACTTGAAACCCGAACTCGGTTCTCCACGATACCATTTCTTTAAGCTGAATAATACTAATATAATAATACATTCGAACTTAATTTACATACAACAAAGTTTACTTCCCCAGGTACGTGACTTTCAAATACATTCCTTACAATACTTGAATAGATACCAATACAACTATAACCATTAACTCATAATACACACTTATTCGATCAGCTTTCCTTTTCCTTTGTTCGTGCCTGAGCCTTCAGGTTGCTCATACATAACTGAAAACATTTAATTTAAGCAAGGATGAGCATTTGAGTGCCTAGCAAGTAATAACAATTATATATATAAGCTGAAAGAATATAAGTATTCTCTTTACATAACACTTCTACAACGAATCGAAAGTTGTGAAGTAATCAGACTTGATAAAAATTCACATAACAAATCTCTTCCAAATTATTTAAATTTGGCTCGCTCTACCCATGAATAGGGTTTAAGAATCATACTATGAACATTCTTTTCATTTTCGAAAAGGTTTGGCAGAAATCCATCCGCAAACCGCTCTAGCTTACGGGCACGGAGGGTGATCAGCCCCGTTGTACCCTGTATTGATCAATACTACATAACTTGAACGAAATTCATTGCTCACTCTATCCGCCTTGGCAAAAAAATCTTCCCATATAGGGATGTTCATACATGCACGGTTTCAAACCCAAGGTTTTAATCTTGCTTTCAACAATAATATGTAATTCAACATATATGTATACGGGTAATCGATGAGAGGTATATCAACATGTGAATAAATGCCATGGTTATCCAAGTGGGGACACTTGTATAACCATTTAGAAATCAACGAGCAATGTAATATATATCCGAGCTAGCATGTTGATAATCAAAGAGTACATAATCTGTGCGGGGAATAGAATAATTACGAAACTTCTTACTCATGTCCATTGCATAAAGGAAATGCAAAGGTAGGATACTTTTGATTCACGATTACAAATCTCAACTTAAGTTTTATCTCTTTATCACAACCTATCAATAATCGGATCATTCGTTCGATTAGAACAATATATCTTAACACATAAGATCGCCTATTACGATTGACATAGTCTAATCACACATAATCACAAAGATCATACTTTTAGTTCCTATTCTATACTTGAAATATTTTTATACATTTTCAAATATCTCATCCATGCTCTTCAAAGAGCCTTTTCTTTCTTTTTTAAGGTCCGACATTTGTCGTTGTCATCGACAAATGACTTTATCGGGTAAATACCTTGAGTCTAAGACTCTTATTCTATACCTCAACATCTGTAAATATCAGACATCTTATTTTTAATCATTTTCGCAATTTCAAGAAATTGAAAAATTTAAAATAATTCAAATCTGTCACTAAAGGGCCTATAGTGATATAACTATTACTATATGTGTTCTTCTTCAAATTCAGAACTTCATAATCGATTCTCAAGTCACTAGTTTGGTAATTATAACTTTCAAATATCGGAATCATAATTAAATGATTTAAACATTAAACAATTTCATTATCATTAATAGTTTAATTAATACTAAACTATTAATGAAACCATTGCAAAAATATAAAAGTTATTTATAATAACTCAAACTATTTTTAAAACATATATATTACCCTTAAATGATTTTTAAAACAATAAAATCATTTTTAAATAATTACCATTAATATTTAAATATTAATGTACTATTTATCCAAATATTAAAAGTCATTAATTATAACTTAAAATATTTTTAAATCATTAATATCCTCTTTAAATGGTTTTAAATAAGTAAAACCATTTTTAAACTATTTATTTAATAATAATTATTAAATAAACTAAATATCATTAATATTATCTTAATATCATTAATATTTAATTATTAATGAAATTATCATTTAAACATTAAAAGTTATATTTTATAACTTAAAATATTTTTAAATACCTTATTTTCATTTAAAATGATTTTTATAATATTAAAATCATTTTTTAAAACTAAATTATTTAATATAATCATTAAATAACTTTAATATCATTAATAATAATTAATTAATGAAATTCATCACAAAATATTAAAAGTCATCACAAATAACTCATTTACATAATCAATTCCAAGCCAAAATAAACATAGTAAACTAACTAGTTTATTAACAACGCTAACTAAACTTCAAAAATTCAAACTTTAACTAACAATTAAAAATAATAACATTACAAAAATTAAATAAGAAACATACCCTAAATACTAATTTCCACAGATTTGAATACGCACTTCCACGCCAAAAATTTAACTAAGGAGATCTTTATAAAAAGTTCTCCCACAACATAGCCTTTCTCAAAAATTGGAGGCCTTATTGTTGGTGAATGAAACAAAGGCCAAGCCCTTCTATTTATAGGTTTAGAAAATGGTGAAGTTCTCAATTTAGTCGATGTGGGACTTGGTTTATACTAATTTTTCAATAGCTCACTTTATGATTTTCTAACGCATTTGCTCATAACTCCGATTAATCGATTTTTGGATATGTTATACATGGTATGTAAGACTATTTTTAAAAATACAAATTACCCAATTCGGGTTCATTAGGTAGCCCAAATAAAGCGTCCAAAAGTGGACGTTCATAACAGCTTTTCAATCTCGTTTCAGCTTTTACCCTCTTTATTAAAACATCCATAACTCTTTCATTTTAAAACATTTTTGAGCGATTCTTGAGCCCACGCCAAGCTAACTTCCGGGCTACAACCTTTATTCTTTGACCATTTCCAAATTCCGAACACATCAGCCCAAAATTCCGTTCAAATGGACTGCACCACACTTGTTGGGAAGTTTTGACACTACTACTTTGAAATGTCATAACTCTCTCCTCCGATATCGGATTTAGTCCGTTTCAGAGTCTATGGAAAGCTTATTCGGTTGTACTATAATATACCAAAAGCCCGTAAGGTTTGGAAACATTAACTAATAGAAACAAAGGTCCCGAATAATACATCCCGCTCACGACTTTCGCTTTTGAGAAATTTGACACATTTCCTTTCAATCACCGTAATTCCCTCATCCGAGGTCGGAATGAGGTCATTCCAAAGCCTATGGCTTCCTAACTCAATTGCACTACAACATATCAAAAGCCCGGATCTTTTAAAGCACAAAAGTGGACGAGAATGCCCCATTACAGATCGCCTAAAAATAGTTTATCATGATCGATTGACCATGTTTGACCATCTATAACTTCTAATTTATACATGATATAGACTTGATTCTTTTTGCGATTAAAGACCACATATCGCTATACATAACAACTTTTAAAGAACAAAACTCATGATCGAGCAAAGAGTTATGACCTCGGACATTTGGTGAAAAATAATGAAATTCGATTTTTTTCCAACTTGCTTAAATCTTCAAATTGCAAGACTTTGATGTTATGGGTCTTTGATTTATCAACCCATATCATCAATTAACATCCTATTACACAACTTTAAACAATCAATTGCATCAAATAACATCAAATCAAAGGATTTCTAGGTTTAGTGTCCTTATACCCTTTTTGCCAAAAATTCTTGATTCTTGCTTCTGATTTGTTATGGGTGATGGTTGGGCTTTTGTTTAAGAGTGTATGGGCAATCTTGTACAAGGCAATTAAATGTAATATTTAATCACTAGATTTAATTCTTATAATTTACCAATTAACTTCTATCCTTTGGTAAATTAAAACACTTATACAAGAATAACATCGAAATTAAACCCAGAATTAAAATTAGGGTTTCTCAACGTCATCAATTAGGGTTTCTAATTGACCATTAGTGGTTCTTTAATTATCTCGTGTATGTTACTAACACGATCAAGTTACGGTTTCTAATTTCAACCTAAGTTAGGGTTATAATAATTAGGGTTTTAATAATTAGGGTTTGTCCTAATTATCGACGCGATACAACGATAATTAGGGTTTCTTCTAATTACCGATATTCTTATTCACAAGAACCTCATATACACAAATCTACTACTCGTAAATATCCCATAACCGAGTTTTAATAATTAGGGTTTCACAAAGACGGTAATATGCTATGACCTAATTGATAGTCATTGCTCAATATTATCTGTCACAAGCATACCCAATACATAATTATGGTAATCGTAAAATAATATAATATTATTATTCTCATCTCTTGATCACAATCCCAATCCAGGTTTGGATCTCATGTCCGACTTATTCTTCGTACACATCATCAATAATCAAGTTAAAATAATTAACTTAAATATTACGAACAATTCATATAATAAAATATTTATTATATAAATCTAATTATCACATCATATATTATTTCCAATCATATTTTCATGGAAAATAATTAATAAAAACATTTCGGCTTACAGAAATTTATTACCATATAATTTGTGGTAATTAATAATTCTAAAATTATTTCTAATTTTTCAAGTAATAAATGTATTCGCATTTATCGTTCACTTTACTTGACACTTAGTCTCGTCATTAAATAAAAAAAAATTTATACGCAAAATTTCTTATTTATTTTATATAGAAAATCTCGGGTTATTACATCGGTGGTATCCAAGACAAAAAATGTGTTGACAAATATTGGATACCTGTCTGGTTGCTAATGGGTTTGTGGAGGACTGGGTGAGATCTGGAGTGCTAAGGCCTAAGGGTGACATGCAAACTAGAAGATAGGAACCACGAGTAAGAGAAAATAAATTTTTAATTTTGATATTGTCTCTCTTTCATAATTTTAAATTCCATCTAAAAGATATCAATACTAGATTTCTAGATTTAGGACACAGTATGGATTACTGACTAACGGGAAAAAAAGGGGTCAATTTTTACCATTTCCATGGATCAAAACAACACGATATGTACAAAATTCCGTGTACACATCATTATTCTCCATGTTACTACAAATTTCTGAAATCTGGGAGGTGACACAAATTTTACTAGAACCAAAGAAAATGGGCAGAAAATATAAGAACAAGAACACACCCCAGCCTTAGTAACAGGTTAAAATTCTGAAGCACTACACCTCAAATGGTTAACAAAATTGAAATAAACAATGTTTCAAGCAAACAAAGAAATTTCAAAGAATTTTTTTTTTGCACAAATGCATTAAACTGAGACGACCAATAATTTCAGCCTATCCTAAAGACAACATTATAAATTCACATAAAACCAACATGTACTATTAATAAATAAAAAAAATCAATCATGTAAACAGAAGATTAAACCTCCAAAAAATAAAGGAAAAATTACACGGAATTGACAGAAATTTTTGAATATTGTTGGTTGTGTGTAATGGAACAACTTATCGTACCAACGATGCTTGATCCTCCAGAACCGATCGTCATTTATGCTAAAAGTGCCCCTCTTCTCTCTCTCTCTCTCCAGAATTACAAGCCCGATTCTAGAAAAGCAATGAAATTTTGGAGAAGTCGTAGTAGAAAAGAAAGAGGTATCCACGGGAATTAAATATAGAAGAAGGGACGATAGGGCAATTTTTAATCCGGGTAACAATAGTACAGAAGGGTTTGGATCCTCCGGACCCTTTTAAATCATTGTTAATGGTGTCACGTCATCAACTATTTATTGTAGATTACTTTTTCTTCTGTTCAACAAAACAAAAATTAATAAATATTATTTAAGTATGAATGTATTTTTTTAAAAGGGTTAAGTTCATATGACTACATGGGGTTTAAGTGGTTTCACTTAACCACCACCTGTGTCGATAAAATATATTTAAATTATCGATTTTTGAGTTGAAGTAAAAAATATTTTCCGCCTTAACTCAGCTTCTTTGAATTGGCTAAAGACTTAATTACCCTTCATATATATATATTGAAAAAGATGCATGAGATAGGTTTTGTTTCATTTCAATTTTGGAGGTAGCTTGAAGAACATCGAGCCCGATTGCTTATAGAATTATACAGTAACACAATAGTCAAATAAATACTAGGCGTCTCCACAATACCAACCAACGAAAGCAAACCACTCAATTTGCTTCACCAAATTGGACCTTCTGTGGCCATACATTCCACAATCCGCACCTTGCCTCCACATTAATCGAGAGTTTGTATGCACGTAAGAAATACGGATGAAGCCGACATTACAATCATTCAATCAAATTCACCGTAAATGTATTCAATTAATCCTCCAAGAACCCATCCCTCCATCCCCCTTGCCTTCCAAAAAAAACGACGAGGGAAAAACTACACACAATGAACATATTCAACGGTGAAGGCATTATTTTCATTAATCGTGTTTTGACATGCCCTTATGTAAGAAAATTACAAAAATAACTTCTTATCTCGAACAACTTTTTTCAACTAAGTATTATATATATTTTTCAACTAAAGATCATGTATGAAGGTGCATTCCACACCATCCATGATTAATAGCAACACCATTTTTTCTCGATTGGTAATTTTGGCCCCAACTATGAGAATTTGAACCAGCGACATTCAAAACCTTCACATTTGGACCACTGCGACATTTGCCCATACACTTGCACCCAACAACAGAACCTTCACTGCCTATCGCCTTCTGAAATTCTTTCAAAATTATACACGTTTATTAATTGAGGGATAAGAAGAAATACTAAAAACAATAAAACCTCAAGGAAAACAAATTAATTCTCCCGCATCATTCTTCCTCTTCCCAAGTTGAAATGGGTGGAAAGAGTGACAAACCCAAACCAAGAACATATGCTGTTAAAGCCAGCCGTATTAGGAGGTTCATATGTGGATGCTTTCTTGAGGCATTTGCTCAAGTTTTTATAGAAACAGAGGAATCCCAAATTCAGTCATGCAAGTTAAACTTTCAACACTTACTTTTGATTACATAACAACCCAAATCGTTCTGATTGCCTCCTAAAAATTTGGCAACAATAGTACCAACATTCTCCAAACCAACACCTATACACAAAGGATTACCCGGCGTCCTAACATAATCATCACCATTATCATCTAGTACTACAACTTGACTGCCATCAATAGCATTCAAAACGTTCGCATGATTTGTGAAGGTCAAGCCCATACACTTGCACCCAAATCGCATGCCGGTGAAAAAATCAACTGAAAAAATACCAAATCGCAAAAACTTAGAAATCAGCCGAGGTCAAGCCCTTACCGAATTGAAGTGTGATTTGTGAAGGTTCCGATTTTCAAGGGTCACGAACTAAGGCCATCCAACTTAGGGGATCAAGAGTTACGAACTGAGGACTCTCCAAATCTGAAGAAATTGTGGGCTTCGATGTTCTTCTGATTTCGACTTCGATTTCTGTGTCAACTTCGTTGCTCTTCAGATTTGGAGAAGTTTTGTGAAGATTCGAATGGGGAAGGACCAAGCTTGTTAGATCGACTGAGAGCACTCAAAGTGAGGAGAGAGAATGTCTTGAAGGAAGAAGAAGGGAGTATTTCAGATATTTATCAGTCTTTTTTTGCCTGCTACATCTCTTTTCATGCGCTTTTGGCGTTTGACATACACGCACTGTTAAGTTGGATGAAAAAGGTAACGTTTTCACTTCAATTCAAAAAGTCAGGAGTTAAAATGTAGCTGACTACAGGTGGTTAAGTAGGAAACCGCTTAAACCTCAGGTGGTCATCTGAACTTAACCCTTTTTAAAATAATGAATTTTTAATTTAATAATTGTGATACGATAATAAAATTATAAATGGTATTTATAAGTTATTTTATTATATTGTGAGGTCGCTTGAGTGAAGAAAGACACATTTGTCATCTTTGATATGATCTTGTGACATTTTATTTCTTATTTAAATATATATTGCCATACGATAATCAAACATTATTATTATTATTATTATTATTATTATTATTATTATTATTATTATTATTATTATTATTATTATTATATTATTATTATTATTATTATCTAGACTAGACTAGATTGATTTTGAAAGAAATTTGACCAGAATTTTTAAAATGATGATAATTCATCTCTTTTTAGGCTATTTTGTCCCTATGTATGTAAGGATGATAATAATAATTAGTATTATGTTTGTTATTTTCGACACACTCCCAAAACCAGGGTCAATCGGATCTTGGATTTCTGTCGGTTGGAAAACCTGTCCGCCTGCCTTGGGGTTTCAAAACATTGCCTGCAACGTGCATATCAGGTAGTTGGAAAATAAACCAACAGCATCGTCCATCCCCTGCACATTTCCGACTTCATAACCAAATTACGGACAGAAACCACTTAACACTGTAAAATTCAGCAAGCAAATTCATATTAATATCCATAAGCCTAAGGAATTACCTACCATACATGAGTTATGCTCGTCCATTCAACAAATTACTTGACAGATTTATATTACATGAGGTTTGAGGTATTAATGGTATAGTTTTATTAAAGTGCTCACTCACAGGACCAGGACAAGGACCATCCAACGCTAATGTTTTACCATGATTCTGGTCATACAGTAACTGAGAAGTTAGTTTAGCAGCCGTGTTCACCTATCATGAGTACTAATAGGAAATTTTAGGGCACTGACGTCATAATAGTGCCCTTCTTTCCTTCTTTTGTTTTTTCTCGCACAATGAATTCAGGAATGGACATTGTGAGCAGTTAGTAGCAGGAGACGTGAAACTTACAAGCGTAGGCTGAAGTTCTAAAGAAACTTGGGCAGACAAAGAATCATCATACAACATGCACAAAATATTGGTCAACAATCAGAGACATTCTAAACTTTCGTCTAGTCCTCCAGGATATTCTTCCTCTCAAGCTCGATCACATTTTCAGTCAATGAGCTTACAGTATCATTCACGATCTCGTTATTTCCCCTGCAATGCAGCAATTGTTTTTGCAGACTCCTCACAAGTTCGTTAAGCCTCTGAATATTCTTCTCTTGTGATAATATGATCTGCAACAAGTAATAGATGTCCTTCAACATAAATTATATTTAACTAAAAATAACAAATAATACTATTTGGCTACATTAGCACATCGACAACTTCACAGTTCACATGTTAGAGTAGCACTCTTTCTTGAAAGTGGCTTGATAAGAAAAAACGGTCAACTTTGAAGACTGTTGTATAAATCACTAGATGATCAGGAAGTAGACATGCTAAATTAATAATTAGGGATGAAGTAATGAATATATGTCAACTAGTGTGGAACATAATTGAAGAATCCACTAAATGCTAGGCCCTATTGATCACTATGCATTTGTATAATTCCATGGGCGCTTGTATGTACAAGTGTAGAACATTAGTTGAGGACCTACTAAATGCTGAGCCTCCTAGTTCTCTATGAATTTCAACAATTTACAGCACACAAGTATTTGCTACATAGAGAGTTATTACAGCATTATGTTTTCATTACAGCATTATGTTTTCATTACAGCATATGTATTTAAGAGAGCACTCACGATACCTGTAAATATTCGAACATAACTTGGAGATTTTCCCGCAATACTCGGCCAAGAGTTGTGGTTTGGCAAATGTGAAGAAAAAATTTCACAGAGAAAGTTAAAAGTAGAAATTTAAGGAAAATGTTGATATCTAACATGTAGACTACTTACCTCTCTACACAAAATGGCGTGAGTGCACACAATATGAATAAAAGCTAAATTAACAAGAGCAATAAAGCTCGAGGTTCGAATATTTTGTTCTTTACACCAGAATCCCACAACCAGAATACTTTGTAAAAAACCTCAAACAAACATATGCTGCATCATAACCAACTTAAACTAAAGCTTAAACATGACAATATTGGATGAACATAAGCCTTCACAAAAAAAACCCCACCTCCATGAGAAGCAAAAAGAAGAAAAAATGTAGATTTTGATATAGCTTCAACAGGACCAAAAACACAAAAATAAAAATAAATAAATTAAATACTTTTCCATTTTTCCTCGATATAAGAAGTTTTATTAGATTAAACTTAAAAGAGAACGTACAGAACGGGTGGACAAGGAGTCCTCCAAAGAAATACAAGTGGGTAAATATAGAAAAAGTAATAAAGCACTGCCCACCAATCTTGAGGGACATCTTAAATAACTAATCCTCTACAAGCTCCCATAGTGAAAACCCACAGCAATGCAATGGGAATTTTTTAAACTAACTAGCATACCTTTATGTCTGTATACCCCCATAAATAGCAAGCAAGATCATTAAAAAAAATCATGTGCAAGTGTGTCCTAGACAAAACCTTAATATGCCTGTTTGGGGTGGGGGTTGGGGGTGGGGTTGGGGTGGGGGATTCAAGAAGCACGCGTTTATAAACCATGATAATTAGAGATTTAGAGTCACAATGCCATTCTTACTGCTTCAATGAAATCACCTCTCTATCTAACAGTTGATAATACCAAAACATTTCTCTAGCCATTATACTGCTTTTATGCGTACAAAAAAACTTTTTACTCAACATCCAAAGTTTATTCCACATAAAATGTTGAACACTTGTCTAATACTATAGGCTAAAATATAAATCACAACTCTAAACTATTGCCCTTCTTCCACTTCGGTGATCCACCTTTCAATTTTTTCAATCAGATGATTAAACTTTTAGTTTTTTCCACCGTGGTTCAATTGAATTGCCACATCACAAATTGATGATATAGTTTGAACACGTGGCAAATCAATGTTCACGTGTTAAATAGAAAACTCATTTTATATTTTATTTAAACTATTATATGAAAACCTAGGAATCAACTTACAAATTAACTAATAAAGACTAAATATATAGTTAGATAAGTTTCATGGCAGTACACTATCATCATCGAATTCCACCACCACGTAGCCGAAACAAACAACAAACCCCCTTCCATCACCACAAAATTTTCAACATTTGTGAAACTATTCTGAAACTCACAATCGTCAATTGGAAAATTTCTTCATATCCATTCTTGGACTACGTTTGAAACTCCTAGATCTGTCACCGAAAATTTCTCCTCCTCTCACCCATTCCAAAACTCACAATCTTTGATCAAAAAATCTCTCTGTCTCTGTTTTTGGGACTCCGTTTGAAACTCCTAGATCTGTCACCGAAAATTTTTACTCATTTATCATCCATCTGGTTAACCAACAATGGGAGCAAACCATAAAAAAATTTAGTCCGCCATATATACATACATATATATCTAGTAAGAAAATAAATGAATATCTTGTTTTCCCTCTAAATAGACTTTCCTTTGACTTAATCTATCTAGATCTTTAAAGTGACGGCAACAGCGGTCGTCGTTTAGACGGTGCAGATTTGAGTTGTCTAATGACGAGGAGTGACAATATATATTAAGTAGATTCTTCCTATCCTCATTTGCTTTTCACAATGATGAAGATTCTATAGGCGGCGATGATGGATTTCTATAGATTGTATATTTATCGGGGGTGATAATTTATTTATTTTTTGTGTTTTTATTTATTGGGTATAGATTTTGGTGAGATTTTTTTCTTTTTGTTGGTGTAATGTTAGTTATGATGGTTATGGGTTTATGCTTATGGAGAGGAGAAAGAAGGATGAGGAGAAAAATTATGGCACGGGAAGGTGGTGGTCTTTGTGGTAGATTAGACAAATTACTTTGATTGAAAATTTTAAATGATTTTCTCCCATCTTTGATTTTAACAATCTAATTGCTCGTTCAGTGTCCGGTAAACATTTGATAATTGGTTAGGATCTAGATCTGTGTTTTTTATTGTTGTTTGCTTGGATGAGAAATAAGAGTTAAAATGTTATAAAGTTATTATAATAGTTTGACCTTTTAGTCTTGGACATTCAACAAATGTAAAAATTCATTTGAAATAATAATTTTTAATTACATATAGGCACCGATATCAATTTATGACGGCGGCCTAATTGATAAATATTAATAAGGATCACCCAAGTGGAAAAAGACAATAGTTTAGTATAGTAATTTATATTTAAGCCAATACTATAAAGCAAGCAATATATCAGTGACATGGTGCCCAAAACTTGATATGTTATTTTTATGTTAATTATACATCCAGCTAACATGTGTGATTATGAAAATCTACAAGCTAAATAAGAAATCTAATTCCATGATAGGCATCAAGTAAGGTACAAAAAATAGTTGCTTAATTTACATTACCTTCTCTTTTACAACTTCTTCCCTCTTAAAAATTTGTTGCTGTTTGTGAGATATAATTGGAATGGCATCGATATCACTCACAAGTTGCTGCTTCCATTCAAATTGAGAGGTAATTATGAGTACAATCAGCAGAAAAACAAGTAACATGGGTCTTGACATCGAACTGATCTTTAATTATTCATCATAACACTTGTCTATCTGATTAAGCAGAAATATAAGATATATAAGTTATTCAAATAGCACCTGGAGTTCTGTTTCCAGCTGCCACCGTATCCTGGACCGTCATGTTGCAAACCCTCGGAGTTGCTTTCGTTGGGTTACTGGTTGAGTTTGGTCCTGAAATTGCTAACGTCCCACTGCTTCTCCCCGTGGTTACGTTCCCTGCCTCCATTCTCTTCTGTGGACAATTCCTTACCTTATGCTCAGTCGATCCACATATAAAACATCCACTGATCATCCTTGAGTTGGGGCAGTTGGGAGAGATATGACCCTCTTGCCCGCACTTGTAGCATACAAACTTGCCCTTCAGACACTCGCCAGAGTGATTCTTCCCGCAGTTCTTGCACTGCACTACCTGCTTCTTTATACCTTCCTGCTTTACTTGCATTTTCTCAGAAAAATTCCTCATTCTTTTCTCACCCCTATTCCCACTACTACTTTCTATCTTTACTACTCCTCCTGACTTGCTTTTGTTCTTCTTCTCCTTATGGTAGAGGCTCATGGCCTCACTTCCCTGTTCAGCTATGATAGCCTTCTCCATGAGTGCTGCAAAAGTATTGATTTGCGAAGATCGACACCTTATCAGAGAGCCGTGGTTTTAAGCCCAAATTTCAAACCTCCTCGCCTTCCTAGCCTCTGTATCCACTTGATGTGGAGCAAACCTAGCTAACTCATTAAATTTTATGGCATACTCCGCAATGATCATGTTCTCTGTTTTAACTCCGTGAATTTCAACTCCATTCTAGATCGCATACTAACAGAGAGATAGTTTTCAAAAATAAATTCTTAAACATATCCCAAGTAATTTCTTCTTCTCACCCCGAGTTTTATTTGCCTCCCACCAAAAGTTAGCCTCCTTTCACATATAAGTGGCAAAAGCAGCTTTTGCCCTCATCTACTCTAGCAATTACTGAACGCCTTTTCTATCTCGTTAACCCATGTACGGGCTTCTATAGGTCACCGATCCTCTGAATTCGTGGTCCTACTGCTTTAAAGTCTTTGAAATTTGCCAAGCGATTGTCATTTGGGTTCCTCGCAATTGGTATTCCCGATGCATAGCTTTGAGCTACCCATGTTTGCAAAATTTTGCATCGATTACGGGTCGTCGTTCTCCAGCATTAGTAGATTCTTCTACCCTTTGGTTTCGAGTTTGACGTCTTGGCGGCATTATCTCGGTTAAATAAAACCATAAATTATACCCTTACATTTTAAACCTTATTGCATAAGATTAATGTATTAAACTCGTTTCATTTCTCAAACTTAGATTCATATTCATTTATCGAATATTTACACAAAGACATCCTGCTTTAATCAACAATTATCCTTTTGTGACTACGAAAGTCGGGATTTAAAATCTTGACCAACATAAAAGTTGAAAATAGTTCATTACTTATCACACACATTACATAAACACAACATAACCCATACTACTTATTTACCAAACCTTTTCTGGACATTCATTCGCTCGATGTCCTTCCATTCCACAATTAAAACATCCACCTTGCTTATATAATGGGGCAACGGGGAGAGGTATGTCCCTCACTACCACAAATATAACATATCTTTTCCTTTCTTCTTATCGTGTTTTCCTAAGTCGATCTTCTACCTTTCTTTTTCCCTTACCTCTGAGTTGCATTACACGAGGTGTTGCTTGAGGCTCCCATCCGTCAATTCGGATTTGAGCTTATCCTCGCTTCTTCCATTGTTGCTAGCAATGCTTGACGCAATTGGATATTAAGCAACGCCTCAATCTCCCACACCTTTCCAAATAGTAAAACCTTGTTTTCCGGATCCTCAGATCTCCGCTGATGCTTGAGCGGCTTGAACTTTAGTGTCGAATCACTATCTCATCAAATCCACCATTTCTCGGATCTCGATGCTACGTTTTCCACTATAGCCACCTCGTCGATTTGGGTTCCCGGTGAGCTTATTTCATTGTTGGCCTTGATATTAGCTCGGGGTATAGATCTCGATCCTTCTTATTCCACATATCTTTCTCACCGACATCTACATACATAAGTTACCACGATTAACATATAGTATATATACACAAAGAATCAAGAGTTCTATATATCTTATTTTGATTGATGATAAATTTATTCAATTCTCATCAACACCTATCTCTCGCCGAAAAGGCGCTCCATCCGCTTCTGCATCGAATCGCATGAAGGTGATGACTAAAGCCCGGTCTAAGGTATATATCTCGGTGTCTTCGCTTCTATTTCAACCTTCAACTGCCTTTATCTCAATATCTCCTCTCGCTCCAACCTCCTCATAACTCTGGCTAACTCTATCTCTGTGGCTTACAACATTCACACATATCATCACACGCTACCCAATACACCTCTCACAAGAGTAAAAGTTTTCAAATTGTCTTTGAGGGTCATATAGACCATGAACACATAGTTTTAACGGTATTCATACTGCAGAAAATTTACATTACAGTATGTTTACAATCACAAAGAAGGTAAACTACCATTAATAAGTACTTTAGGTGATTAACCTATTGTACCCTACGTACGTGCATAACGATTAATCATACCTAGCGAATATTTACGCCCATTAGATTGGATCATTTATCCAAACAACATTGTTCACCTCGGTCTTATCATAGGATTCCGCACCAAACAATTTGGTTCGGAAATTTCTTTCAATGAACACTTAGAGTTTTCATAAACATTAGTCTAGGTGATTCAAATAAAGATAGACTCATATCAATAATTCAATTCAATCGAATTATTTAAGTATAACCAAACCTCGTTGGCAAATTAAAATTTTGAAAACATTTTTCGAGAATGACGTCGTGATGCCGCATCGTATTTACAATTCAGTTGAGGATTCCGTCATTTGGTGATTTTATCATACTACATCATACCATAAAGTGGAACGACGACTTGGTCAAATTCACACTAAGTATTCCCAGATTTACAACTCCATCACATTTTTATCATCTCTGCACTGTGTTATACGGTACATGAGTGATAATTAAAAACAATTTTGATATTTCAAATCATTTCATCTTCAGCCAAATAAGTAGCATGTACCATACTTTAAACCGTTTCAAAAATGATTACGAGTCTACATTTTTGTTTTCAAAGGCACATAGTGCGTGTTTTAGCTTGATGTCAAAATTTTGAAGATTAAGATAGCTAGGAGTTTAGGAAAACCTAACACCTTCACTAAAAATCATTTACTTAACAATCTATCTGTTCTCGTATTCCATAACACTCCATTCACACAAAACTATACCCAGTTCATCAAACCACTCTTATGAGTTCATAAATTGCCACAATCATATGAGTTTAAGAACTTATCCTAGTCGGGACCTTTGGCGTCCATTCACGAGGGGTTTATAAAGATTTCATATAATTATGAGTCAAGAATGTCTCATATGTATAAGTTTTAAGAACTCGAACTTAATCTTATATTCTCTATCTACGACTTTATCTACCATTATACACCGAGAATGGAGTCATCCTCTTAATGTGCATATAACAAATAAATAGCGACATACGACATTTCAATGATTATCGATGCTGTAAACTAAGTGGTTTTTACACCAAGTACAATTCAAATTCTCCCATATACGAAGAATCATACAACTCAAATTACCGGCATACGAGTCCTCAATTGAATCCCCATCTAACACTAACCCCATTCTCCATACGAATTTAATTCAGATTTATAATTCTCTTCGGATCTGTACTCGATTGATAGTACAATTCATACACAACAATCTTCTTTGAAACTTTCCAATCATCGATTGATTCCTTCCGGTCATTATAGCCTTATCGGATCACGGGGTGATCTCATCGTATATATTACGATTTAGTTCAATATCTTGATCGCTTTTATTTTACGATCTCTCATAATCGCACTTTCACCTTTTTAGACTCAATCTATTCCCCACTACTGTTTAACTTTATAATCGAGTTAGGGAACTCGTGTGTCTTTACACTCGCCGAGATTCATCTTTGAATCTTATCGACCAACTAACTCTATATGAAGTTAATACTTATCCTAATCATTGCGATTATTAGTCTCGTGTATTCCTACCTAAGCTTCATAACCAATGACTTTGATACCAACCTGTGACGACCCCAAATCCAGTACTTGAAACCCGAACTCTTCGCTTCTCCACGATACCATTTCTTTAAGTTTGAATAATACTAATATAATAATACATTCAACTTAATTTACATACAACAAAGTTTACTTCCCAGTCGTGACCTTCAAATACATTCCTTACAATACTTGAATAGATACCAATACAACTATAACCATTAACTCATAATACACACTTATTCGATCGCCTTTCCTTTTCCTTTGTTCGTGTACTGAGCCTTCAAAGTTGCTTTCATACATAATCTTGAAACATTTAATTTAAGCAAGGATGAGCATTTGAGTGCCCAATGAAGTAATAACAATTATATATATAAGTCGAAAGAATATAAGTATTCTCTTTACATAACACTTCTACAACTAATCGAAAGTTGTGAAGTAATGTCATCTTGATAAAAATTCACATAACAAATCTCTTCCAAATTATTTAAATTTGGCTCGCTCTACCCCATGAATAGGGTTTAAGAATCATACTATGAACATTCTTTTCATTTTCGAAAAGGTTTGGCGAAATCCATCCGCAAACCGCTTCTAGCTTACTTCACAACGCGGAGGGTGATCAAATCCCATTGTACCTCTCAGACGATCAATACTACATAACTTGAACGAAATTCATCGCTCACTCTATCCGCCATGCAAAAAATCTTCCCATATAGGGATGTTCATACATGCACGGTTCCAAACCCGAAGGTTTTAATCTTGCTTTCAACAATAATATGTAATTCAACATATATGTATACGGGTAATCGATGAGGTATATCAACATGTGAATAAATGCCGTGGTTATCCAAGTGGGGACACTTGTATAACCATTTAGAAATCAACGAATGTAATATATATCCGAGCTAGCATGTTGATAATCAAAGAGTACATAATCATGCAGGAATAGAATAATTACAAAACTTCTTACTCATGTCCATCGCATAAAGGAAATGCAAAGGTAGGATACTTGCCGATTCACGATTACAAATCTCAACTTAGGTTTTATCTCTTTATCACAACCTATCAATAATCGGATCATTCGCTTCGATTTAGAAACAATATATCTTAACACATAAGATCTTTATTACATTACGAAGACATAGTCCCATCACATAATCACAAAGGATCATACTTTTTAGTTCTATTCTATACTTGAAATATTTTTATACATTTTCAAATATCTCATCCATGCTTTCTTACAAGTAGCCTTTTCTTTCTTTTTTATAAGGTCGACATTTGTCGTGTCTGCAAACGACTTTTTATCGGGTAAATAATGAGTCTAAGACTCTTATTCTATACCTCAACATCTCAGAATATCGGACATCTTATTTTTAATCATTTTCGCAATTTCCGAAATTGAAAAATTTAAAATAATTCAAATCATCACTAAAGGGCCTATAGTGATATAACTATTACTATATGTGTTCTTCTTCAAATTCGTAACTTCATAATCGATTCTCAAGTCGACTAGTTTGATTCTATATATAACTTTCAAATATCTAATCATAATTAAATGATTTAAACATTAAACAATTTCATTATCATTAATAGTTTAATTAATACTAAACTATTAATGAAACCATTGCAAAAATATAAAAGTTATTTATAATAACTCAAACTATTTTTAAAACATATATATTACCCTTAAATGATTTTTAAAACAATAAAAATCATTTTTAAATAATTACCATTAATATTTAAATATTAATGTACTATTTATCCAAATATTAAAAGTCATTAATTATAACTTAAAATATTTTTAAATCATTAATATCCTCTTTAAATGGTTTTTAAATAAGTAAAACCATTTTTAAACTATTTATTTAATAATAATTATTAAATAAACTAAATATCATTAATATTATCTTAATATCATTAATATTTAATTATTAATGAAATTATCATTTAAACATTAAAAGTTATATTTTATAACTTAAAATATTTTTAAATACCTTATTTTCATTTAAAATGATTTTTATAATATTAAAAATCATTTTAAAACTAAATTATTTAATATAATCATTAAATAACTTTAATATCATTAATAATAATTAATTAATGAAATTCATCACAAAATATTAAAAGTCATCACAAATAACTCATTTACATAATCAATTCCAAGCCAAAATAAACATAGTAAACTAACTAGTTTATTAACAACGCTAACTAAACTTCAAAATTCAAACTTTAACTAACAATTAAAAATAATAACATTACAAAATTAAATAAGAAACATACCCGAAATACTTAATTCCACAGATCTAATACGCACTTCCACGCCTAAAATTTAACTAAGGAGATCTTTATAAAAGTTCTCCCACAACATAGCCTTTCTCAAAAATTGGAAGCCTTATTGTTGGTGAATGAAACAAAGGCCAAGCCCTTCTATTTATAGGTTTAGAAAATGGTGAAGTTCTCAATTTAGTCGATGTGGGACTTGGTTTATACTAATTTTTAATAGCTCACTTTGCGATTTTCTAACGCATTGCTCATAACTCAGATTAATCTGATTTTTGGATATGTTATACATGGTATGTAAGACTATTTTAAAAAATACAAATTACCCAATTCGGGTTCATTAGGTAGCCCAAACAAAGGCGTCAAAAGTGGACGTTCATAATAGCTTTTCAATCTCGTTTCAGCTTTTACCTCTTTCGCTAAAAAATAAATATAATTCTTTCATTTTAAAACATTTTTGAAGCGATTCTTGAGCCCACGCCAAGCTAACTTCAGGGGCTACAACCTTTATTCTTTGACCATTTCCAAATTCAACACATCAGCCCAAAAATTCCGCTCAAATGGACTGCACCGCACTTGTTGGGAAGTTTTGACACTACTACTTTGAAATGTCATAACTCTCTCCTCCGATATCGGATTTAGTCCGCTTTTAGTCTATGGAAAGCTTATTCGGTACTATAATATACCAAAAGCCCGTAAGGTTTGGAAACATTAACTAATAGAAAGCAGTGTCCCGAATAACACATCCCGCACGACTTTCAGCTTTGAGAAATTTGACACATTTCCTTTCAATCACCGTAATTTCCTCATCCGAGGCTCGAATGAGGTCATTCCAAAGCCTATGGCTTCCTAACTCAAATGCACTACAACATATCAAAAGCCCAGATCTTTTAAAGCACAAAAAGTGGACGAGAATGCCCCCATTACAGACTGCCCAAAAATAGTTTATCATGATCGGTCAACCATGTTTGACCATCTATAACTTCTAATCTATACATGATATAGACTTGATTCTTTTTGCAGATTAAAGACCACATATCAGGCTATACATAACAACTTTTAAAGAACAAAACTCATGATCGAGCAAAGAGTTATGACCTCTGACATTTGGTGAAAAATAACAGAATTCGATTTTTTTCCAACTTGCTTAAATCTTCAAATTCGTGCACTTTGATGTTATGGGTCTTTGATTTATCAACCCATATCATCAATTAACATCCTATTACACAACTTTAAACAATCAATTGCATCAAATAACATCAAATCAAAGGATTTCTAGGTTTAGTGTCCTTATACCCTTTTTGCCAAAAATTCTTGATTCTTGCTTCTGATTTGTTATGGGTGATGGTTGGGCTTTGTTTAAGAGTGTATGGGCAATCTTGTACAAGGCAATTAAATGTAATATTTAATCACTAGATTTAATTCTTATAATTTACCAATTAACTTCTATCCTTTGGTAAATTAAAACACTTATACAGTAACATCGAAATTAAACCCGGTAATTAAAATTAGGGTTTCTCAACGTCATCAATTAGGGTTTCTAATTGACCATTAGTGGTTCTTTAATTATCTGTGTATGTTACTAACACAGTCGTTACGGTTTCTAATTTCAACCGGTTAGGGTTATAATAATTAGGGTTTTAATAATTAGGGTTTGTCCTAATTATCGACGTACAACAGTAATTAGGGTTTCTTCTAATTACCGATATTCTTATTCACAAGACTTCATATACACAAATACTACTCGAAATATCCCATAACCGAGTTTAATAATTAGGGTTTCACAAAGACGGTAATATGCTTATGACCTAATCGACCGTCATTGCTCAATATTATCTCTGTCTCAAGCACATACCCAAAGACATAATTATGGTACTGTAAAATAATATAATATTATTATTCTCATCTCTTGATCACAATCCCAATCCGGGGTTTGGATCTCATGTCTGACTTATTCTTCGTACACATCATCAATAATCAAGTTAAAATAATTAACTTAAATATTCTGAACAATTCATATAATAAAATATTTATTATATAAATCTAATTATCACATCATATATTATTTCCAATCATGTTTTCATGGAAAATAATTAATAAAAACATTTAAACTTACGTAAATTTATTACCATATAATTTGTGGTAATTAATAATTCTAAAATTATTTCTAATTTTTCAAGTAATAAATGTATTCGCATTTATCGTTCACTTTACTTGACACTTAGTCTCGTCATTAAATAAAAAAAAAATTATACGCAAAATTTCTTATTTATTTTATATAGAAAATCTCGGGTTATTACATCGGTGGTATCCAAGACACAAAATGTGTTGACAAATATTGGATACCTGTCTGGTTGCTAATGGGTTTGTGGAGGACTGGGTGAGATCTGGAGTGCTAAGGCCTAAGGGTGACATGCAAACTAGAAGATAGGAACCACGAGTAAGAGAAAATAAATTTTTAATTTTGATATTGTCTCTCTTTCATAATTTTAAATTCCATCTAAAAGATATCAATACTAGATTTCTAGATTTAGGACACAGTATGGATTACTGACTAACGGGAAAAAAAGGGGTCAATTTTTACCATTTCCATGGATCAAAACAACACGATATGTACAAAATTCCGTGTACACAGCATTATTCTCCATGTTACTACAAATTTCTGAAATCTGGGAGGTGACACAAATTTTACTAGAACCAAAGAAAATGGGCAGAAAATATAAGAACAAGAACACACCCCAGCCTTAGTAACAGGTTAAAATTCTGAAGCACTACACCTCAAATGGTTAACAAAATTGAAATAAACAATGTTTCAAGCAAACAAAGAAATTTCAAAGAATTTTTTTTTTGCACAAATGCATTAAACTGAGACGACCAATAATTTCAGCCTATCCTAAAGACAACATTATAAATTCACATAAAACCAACATGTACTATTAATAAATAAAAAAATCAATCATGTAAACAGAAGATTAAACCTCCAAAAATAAAAGGAAAAATTACACGGAATTGACAGAAATTTTTGAATATTGTTGGTTGTGTGTAATGGAACAACTTATCGTACCAACGATGCTTGATCCTCCAGAACCGATCGTCATTTATGCTAAAAAGTGCCCTCTTCTCTCTCTCTCTCTCCAGAATTACAAGCCCGATTCTAGAAAAGCAATGAAATTTTGGAGAAGTCGTAGTAGAAAAGAAAGAGGTATCCACGGGAATTAAATATAGAAGAAGGGACGATAGGGCAATTTTTAATCCGGGTAACAATAGTACAGAAGGGTTTGGATCCTCCGGACCCTTTTAAATCATTGTTAATGGTGTCACGTCATCAACTATTTATTGTAGATTACTTTTTCTTCTGTTCAACAAAACAAAAATTAATAAATATTATTTAAGTATGAATGTATTTTTTTAAAAGGGTTAAGTTCATATGACTATATGGGGTTTAAGTGGTTTCCCACTTAACCACCTGTAATCAGTAAAATATATTTAAATTACTGATTTTTTGAGTTGAAGTAAAAAAATATTTTCCGTCTTAACTCCGTTACTTGAATTGGCTAAATACTTAATTACCCTTCATATATATATATTGAAAAAGATAGATGAGATAGGTTTTGTTTCATTTCAATTTTGGAGGTAGCTTCAAGAACACCAGGCCTGATTGCTTATAGAATTATACAGAACACACAATAGTCAAATAAATACTAGACGTCTCACAGCCAACCAACGAAAGCAAACCACTCAGCTGCTTCACCAAATTGGACCTTCGGTGGCCATACATTCCACAATCCAGACCTTGCCTCCACATTAATCGAGAGTTTGTATGCACAGAAGAAATACGGATGAAGCCAGATTACAATCATTCAATCAAATTCACCAGAAATGTATACAATTAATCCTCCAAGAACCCATCCCCTCCATCCCCCCTTGCCTTCCAAAAAAAAACACGAAGGGAAAAACTACACACAATGAACATATTCAACAGGTGAAGGCATTATTTTCATTAATCAGGTTTTGACATGCCCTTATGTAAGAAAATTACAAAAATAACTTCTTGTCTGAACAACTTTTTTCAACTAAGTATTATATATATTTTTCAACTAAAGATCATGTATGAAGGTGCATTCCACACCATCCATGATTAATAGCAACACCATTTTTTCTCGATTGGTAATTTTGGCCCCAACTATGAGAATTTGAACCAGCGACATTCAAAACCTTCACATTTGGACCACTGCGACATTTGCCCATACACTTGCACCCAACAACAGAACCTTCACTGCCTATCGCCTTCTGAAATTCTTTCAAAATTATACACGTTTATTAATTGAGGGATAAGAAGAAATACTAAAACAATAAAACCTCAAGGAAAACAAATTAATTCTCCCATCATTCTTCCTCTTCCCAAGTTGAAATGGGTGGAAAGAGTGACAAACCCAAACCAAGAACATATCTGTTAAAGCCAGCCGTATTAGGAGGTTCATATGTGGATGCTTTCTTGAGGCATTTGCTCAAGTTTTTATAAACAGAGGAATCCCAAATTCACCATGCAAGTTAAACTTTCAACACTTACTTTTGATTACATAACAACCCAAATCGCTTACGATTGCCTCCTAAAATTTGGCAACAATAGTACCAACATTCTCCAAACCAACACCTATACACAAAGGATTACCCGCGTCCCCAACATAATCATCACCATTATCATCTAAGATTACAACTTGACCGCCATCAATAGCATTCAAAACGTTCGCATGATTTGTGAAGGTCAAGCCCATACACTTGCACCCAAATCGCATGCCTAGGTGAAAAATCAATCCTAAAAAATACCAAATCGCAAAAACTTAGAAATCAAATTGAGGTCAAGCCTCACCAATTGAAGTGTGATTTGTGAAGGTTCCGATTTTCAAGGGTCACGAACTAAGGCCATCCAACTTAGGGGATCAAGAGTTACGAACTGAGGACTCTCCAAATCTGAAGAAATTGTGGGCTTCGATGTTCTTCTGATTTCGACTTCGATTTCTGTGTCAACTTCGTTGCTCTTCAGATTTGGAGAAGTTTTGTGAAGATTCGAATGGGGAAGGACCAAGCTTGTTAGATCGACTGAGAGCACTCAAAGTGAGGAGAGAGAATGTCTTGAAGGAAGAAGAAGGGAGTATTTCAGATATTTATCAGTCTTTTTTTGCCTGCTACATCTCTTTTCATGCGCTTTTGGCGTTTGACATACACGCACTGTTAAGTTGGATGAAAAAGGTAACGTTTTCACTTCAATTCAAAAAGTCAGGAGTTAAAATGTAGCTGACTACAAGTGGTTAAGTAGGAAACCGCTTAAACCTCAAGTGGTCATCTGAACTTAACCCTTTTTAAAATAATGAATTTTTAATTTAATAATTGTGATACGATAATAAAATTATAAATGGTATTTATAAGTTATTTTATTATATTGTGAGGTCGCTTGAGTGAAGAAAGACACATTTGTCATCTTTGATATGATCTTGTGACATTTTATTTCTTATTTAAATATATATTGCCATACGATAATCAAACATTATTATTATTATTATTATTATTATTATTATTATTATTATTATTATTATTATTATTATTATTATTATTATCTAGACTAGACTAGATTGATTTTGAAAGAAATTTGACCAGAATTTTTAAAATGATGATAATTCATCTCTTTTAGGCTATTTTGTCCCTATGTATGTAAGGATGATAATAATAATTAGTATTATGTTTGTTATTTTCGACACACTCCCAAAACCAGGGTCAATCGGATCTTGGATTTCTGTCGGTTGGAAAACCTGTCCGCCTGCCTTGGGGTTTCAAAACATTGCCTGCAACGTGCATATCAGGTAGTTGGAAAATAAACCAACAGCATCGTCCATCCCCTGCACATTTCCGACTTCATAACCAAATTACGGACAGAAACCACTTAACACTGTAAAATTCAGCAAGCAAATTCATATTAATATCCATAAGCCTAAGGAATTACCTACCATACATGAGTTATGCTCGTCCATTCAACAAATTACTTGACAGATTTATATTACATGAGGTTTGAGGTATTAATGGTATAGTTTTATTAAAGTGCTCACCACAGGACCAGGACAAGGACCATCCAACGCTAATGTTTTACCATGATTCTGGTCATACAGTAACTGAGAAGTTAGTTTAGCAGCCGTGTTCACCTATCATGAGTACTAATAGGAAATTTTAGGGCACTGACGTCATAATAGTGCCCTTCTTTCCTTCTTTTGTTTTTTTTCTCGCACAATGAATTCAGGAATGGACATTGTGAGCAGTTAGTAGCAGGAGACGTGAAACTTACAAGCGTAGGGCTGAAGTTCTAAAGAAACTTGGGCAGACAAAGAATCATCATACAACATGCACAAAATATTGGTCAACAATCAGAGACATTCTAAACTTTCGTCTAGTCCTCCAGGATATTCTTCCTCTCAAGCTCGATCACATTTTCAGTCAATGAGCTTACAGTATCATTCACGATCTCGTTATTTCCCCTGCAATGCAGCAATTGTTTTTGCAGACTCCTCACAAGTTCGTTAAGCCTCTGAATATTCTTCTCTTGTGATAATATGATCTGCAACAAGTAATAGATGTCCTTCAACATAAATTATATTTAACTAAAAATAACAAATAATACTATTTGGCTACATTAGCACATCGACAACTTCACAGTTCACATGTTAGAGTAGCACTCTTTCTTGAAAGTGGCTTGATAAGAAAAACGGTCAACTTTGAAGACTGTTGTATAAATCACTAGATGATCAGGAAGTAGACATGCTAAATTAATAATTAGGGATGAAGTAATGAATATATGTCAACTAGTGTGGAACATAATTGAAGAATCCACTAAATGCTAGGCCCTATTGATCACTATGCATTTGTATAATTCCATGGGCGCTTGTATGTACAAGTGTAGAACATTAGTTGAGGACCTACTAAATGCTGAGCCTCCTAGTTCTCTATGAATTTCAACAATTTACAGCACACAAGTATTTGCTACATAGAGAGTTATTACAGCATTATGTTTTCATTACAGCATTATGTTTTCATTACAGCATATGTATTTAAGAGAGCACTCACGATACCTGTAAATATTCGAACATAACTTGGAGATTTTCCCGCAATACTCGGCCAAGAGTTGTGGTTTGGCAAATGTGAAGAAAAAATTTCACAGAGAAAGTTAAAAGTAGAAATTTAAGGAAAATGTTGATATCTAACATGTAGACTACTTACCCTCTCTACACAAATGGCGTGAGTGCACACAATATGAATAAAAGCTAAATTAACAAGAGCAATAAAGCTCGAGGTTCGAATATTTTGTTCTTTACACCAGAATCCCACAACCAGAATACTTTGTAAAAAACCTCAAACAAACATATGCTGCATCATAACCAACTTAAACTAAAGCTTAAACATGACAATATTGGATGAACATAAGCCTTCACAAAAAAAACCCCACCTCCATGAGAAGCAAAAAGAAGAAAAAATGTAGATTTTGATATAGCTTCAACAGGACCAAAAACACAAAAATAAAAATAAATAAATTAAATACTTTTCCATTTTTCCTCGATATAAGAAGTTTTATTAGATTAAACTTAAAAGAGAACGTTACAGAACGGGTGGACAAGGAGTCCTCCAAAGAAATACAAGTGGGTAAATATAGAAAAGTAATAAAGCACTGCCCACCAATCTTGAGGGACATCTTAAATAACTAATCCTCTACAAGCTCCCATAGTGAAAACCCACAGCAATGCAATGGGAATTTTTTAAACTAACTAGCATACCTTTATGTCTGTATACCCCCATAAATAGCAAGCAAGATCATTAAAAAAAATCATGTGCAAGTGTGTCCTAGACAAAACCTTAATATGCCTGTTTGGGGTGGGGGTTGGGGGTGGGGTTGGGGGTGGGGGATTCAAGAAGCACGCGTTTATAAACCATGATAATTAGAGATTTAGAGTCACAATGCCATTCTTACTGCTTCAATGAAATCACCTCTCTATCTAACAGTTGATAATACCAAAACATTTCTCTAGCCATTATACTGCTTTTGCGTGCCAAAAGAAACTTTTTACTCAACATCCAAAGTTTATTCCACATAAAATGTTGAACACTTGTCTAATACTATAGGCTAAAATATAAATCACAACTCTAAACTATTGCCCTTCTTCCACTTCGGTGATCCACCTTTCAATTTTTTCAATCAGATGATTAAACTTTTAGTTTTTTCCACCGTGGTTCAATTGAATTGCCACATCACAAATTGATGATATAGTTTGAACACGTGGCAAATCAATGTTCACGTGTTAAATAGAAAACTCATTTTATATTTTATTTAAACTATTATATGAAAACCTAGGAATCAACTTACAAATTAACTAATAAAGACTAAATATATAGTTAGATAAGTTTCATGGCAGTACACTATCATCATCGAATTCCACCACCACGTAGTAAAACAAACAACAAACCCCTTCCATCACCACAAAATTTTCAACATTTGTGAAACTATTCGAAACTCACAATCGCCAATTGGAAAATTTCTTCATATCCATTCTTGGACTACGTTTGAAACTCCTAGATCTGTCACCGAAAATTTCTCCTCCTCTCACCCATTCCAAAACTCACAATCTTTGATCAAAAAATCTCTCTGTCTCTGTTTTTGGGACTCCGTTTGAAACTCCTAGATCATCACTCACCGAAAATTTTTACTCATTTATCATCCATCCGGTTAACCAACAATGGGAGCAAACCATAAAAAATTTAGTCCGCCATATATACATACATATATATCTAGTAAGAAAATAAATGAATATCTTGTTTTCCCTCTAAATAGACTTTCCTTTGACTTAATCTATCTAGATCTTTAAAGTGATGGCAATAATAAATGGGTCGTGCTTAGATTTGTCTTGATTTGAGTTGTCTAATGACGAGGAGTGACAATATATATTAAGTAGATTCTTCCTATCCTCATTTGCTTTTCACAATGATGAAGATTCTATAGGCGGCGATGATGGATTTCTATAGATTGTATATTTATCGGGGGTGATAATTTATTTATTTTTTGTGTTTTTATTTATTGGGTATAGATTTTGGTGAGATTTTTTTCTTTTTGTTGGTGTAATGTTAGTTATGATGGTTATGGGTTTATGCTATGGAGAGGAGAAAGAAGGATGAGGAGAAAAAATTATGGCACAGGAAGGTGGTGGTGCTGTGGTAGATTAGACAAATTACTTTGATTGAAAATTTTAAATGATTTTCTCCCATCTTTGATTTTAACAATCTAATTGCTCGTTCAGGTCTGGGTAAACATTTGATAATTGGTTAGGATCTAGATCTGTGTTTTTTATTGTTGTTTGCTTGGATGAGAAATAAGAGTTAAAATGTTATAAAGTTATTATAATAGTTTGACCTTTTTAGTCTTGGACATTCAACAAATGTAAAAATTCATTTGAAATAATAATTTTTAATTACACATAGGCACTGATATCAATTTATGACGTGGCAGTCTAATTGATAAATATTAATAGTGGATCACCCAAGTGGAAAAAGACAATAGTTTAGTATAGTAATTTATATTTAAGCCAATACTATAAAGCAAGCAATATATCAGTGACATGGTGCCCAAAACTTGATATGTTATTTTTATGTTAATTATACATCCAGCTAACATGTGTGATTATGAAAATCTACAAGCTAAATAAGAAATCTAATTCCATGATAGGCATCAAGTAAGGTACAAAAAATAGTTGCTTAATTTACATTACCTTCTCTTTTACAACTTCTTCCCTCTTAAAAATTTGTTGCTGTTTGTGAGATATAGTTGGAATGGCATCGATATCACTCACAAGTTGCTGCTTCCATTCAAATTGAGAGGTAATTATGAGTACAATCAGCAGAAAAACAAGTAACATGGGTCTTGACATCATTACAAGCTCCTCTCACAACACCTGCAAAAAAGATTAGACACAAGAAAGCATAACAGACATCAGAATTCCGGCTTACATTAGGCATTAGAACCCAATTTCTAGAAAATACATATACAACACTGGTACGAAAAGGGATCATAAAAACCCTAAAATACACCATTTGTTGGCTCAGAAATGAATGGAACTGAAAAAAATTCAGCAGCTAGCCTTCAATCGCGTTTCAAATATACAAGAATAATGAAACATAGACGCCAAATAATCTGAGATCCGAACATTTACTTTTGCATTTTCCTAAATTTATTACAAGGCAAAGGGTGATGCCACTACTTACAGAATCAATTCAGGCAATAAAAGAGCATCGGGTTTCCATCTATTAGTAAATTCTTCTCTTTGATTTTTGATTTCTGGTGTACGGTGATAAAGAAGGGGTGCGTGCTATTGCTGATTTTGAATGAAATCTGTGAGTTTGGACTGAATGTTGTTAGGCATATAAAGTTATTAGTCAATTACTTGCCGGCGGTTGTCAAGCTGTAATACGGTAGATTATCACTAGGATTACACGCACGTTACGGATGTTTATATATATAAAAAAAAATCACGTAAAATACCATTTACCGCTAACATCACTCTTCGTCGGGAAACCCGTACACTGTACTGTAATTAATTGATATCCCCATGGTTACTTTTTCTATTCATTGTAGTATTGTACTGTAATTAATTGATATCCCTATGGTTTCTTTTTCTTTCTTTTTTATTTTTACATATCCCATATAAATATATACGGTCCGGATCGGGCGACGATTTAGTCATACAACCGTCGTCTATACTTTTAGCGACGTTATATGTTGTCTGTCGTTAAAAATATAGATGACGGTTGTATATCAGTCCGGACCTTAGGCTCACCCTTCCTTTTACCCTTTACAATTATAATTTAACTGAAAATTTTGGCAAGCATAAACATGACTCAAATAAAAATTTAATATATTATTATTGTATCTGTTAAAAAAGTTTTTTTCCATTCGTTAGAAAAAAAATCTTTGCTACTTACTCTTTTCTAAAATATAATATTACTAGTAATTGCTCGTGCACGACCTAACGAAATTCTTTCTCCGTTTGAACGATCTGAAAATTAGGATGAAATATGAACCGTCCTTGTGCTTTTTCGTCCAAATTCAAATTAGATTATATCTTATTATTATAGATTGTTAATTTTTTAAAGCTAACTTTAAATATTTTTAATATTAAAATTGACATATTATTTTAATTTTAGTCAATACTGATAAACATGTAAATTACTATTTATCAAGTACTACTTGGTGCAAGATTTATTGCTTTATAATATTTAATGAATCATCCCACTTTTGAGTTTAAAAATATCTTAAATTAACTTCTAAAAATCAATAATAATCTTATAATTTGATTCGGATAGAGTATTGTTTTAACTTTTTAATTTAATTTATAAAATTTTATAGTTTAGAATAAATGTAAATGTATTTAACTTATGAGACCAACAAATTTCTTGATAAATGATATTTAACAATATTTATGATCGTACCAACTAGAATTCACTTCATCTATTCCCCAAAACACAAATAGCTCATTACGTTTTTTTTTATATACCTTAAGACAAGAAAAATATTAAAAGTATAAAATTTTCAAGAAATTAATATTTTGACAATAATAATAATAATAATAAATTAATAGCTTTAAATTTACGTAAAATAATACTCGTATAAAATATGACATTAAGTTGTAATTATATATACTGAATCATATCATTTATCATTAATAAAATTTTATGAAATTATTTACAATATTGTACTAGTTCATACTAAATTTATAAGGCATTTAAAATAGATAATCTATTTACATTATAAAACGGGCATGGTCCACCAACGTAGCTTTGGTATAACTAAGTTTAGTTATCTTACTATATTTTTTTTAAAAAAAAAAAAAAAAAACTTTTGTATCTTTCTATTTTATGCTTAAATTTTTTTAAAATTCCTACTAATATTTCCCCATGCTCTTGTGCAACCACCAGGTGCCAGTATATATTAATTGTATGTGGTTACAAATCATCCAACTAGTTTCAGGGTGATGCAGATGATACTACCAGTAAAACATAAAAATACAGAAACACTATTCAACAGGTTAGTAGTATATACAGTAAAATATCAGGAGCCTGCATTCATGAAGAAAGAGGAAGAGAAAAAGATAAGCTCTTTATGCTTGCTGAGTGAGCCTGCAATACATCTCCAACATAGACATCTTGATATTTCTGGCCTGCATAAGAGAAGCTCAAAACTAAGAACCAAATTAACATTAATATGGTCATATATAGTGCCTCTATTAATTACTAAAGAAAAAACAAACAAACAAACAGGTAGCATGCTGCTACTAAATACTAATATCAAAGATCGAGACACTAGTCCAGCCGTCCAAGGACTCATCCTAGCAAAGGAGGAGTTACTATGTAACACCCTATTCCCACATTCATCAACACATTCAGTCATTGAGAAAGTGCATTAGGTTTTAATATGCTACGATTTTATGATTTGATTTGGACTCGTGATTTGACTAGGTTATTACTCGAACCTTAATTTTATCATATTCGCTCGAAAAGTTCAAATTGTTCGAGCTCGATTCGAGATCGTGCTCTACTCAGAGCCTAAACGAGCCTCAATCAAACTGAATAATCAACTCAACTCGGTTCATTTACACCCCTACTGGTATTACCACAATGGCTTGAGACACAAAGTTTATGGGCTTTGTGTGGCTCTCATTAATGACTTAAACTGCTATTATTAATACATTCAATCATGACCTTTTGATTGAGCTTATGATGGGCTAAGATTGAGCCTATGTTGAGTTAAGATGATCCAAGAAGATACTATTAAAAAATTTTGGGCTTTGATTTGATTTGAACTCGGGATTTGACTTGCATACTAAATATGGACTAGCAACTGGAGCTATAAGACTAATCTTGAGCAAGTTTACAATCAAACTTGGAAGGACTTATTTTGTTGTTTCGAATAAGAAATGCATATAATCTCAGCTCAAACAGTGTACTTGTGATATCAAGTTAAGCATTAGAAGCATACATGCACAAGCGCGCAAACACTTCTAATCCAACAATCGACTCAAAACAGTGAGTCAACTTGAATAACTTGAACCAGGTGTGGTCAGCTTTTAGTTTCAGGGAGCCATACATTAACTAAGAACCCAAGTCAAAAGCAATGATAGTATAAACAATTTGCAAATGGGCATCTCAAAACAGTGAGTTAACTTGAACAAAGTGTGGTCAGCCTTTAGTTTCAGGATGCTATACATTAACTAAGAACCCAAGTCAAAAGCATGATAGTATAAACAATTTGCAAATGAGCACCTTTACTTACCAAGTCACCCTAGTAGGTGATGATCTCATACATTGAAACTTCAGCTGCCTCCATGATCTGTCACCTGCTCTAGTAACATTGTTCTACCGAGAAGGCATAACTAAAATTTTTGACCTGCCAGAATCAGTCAACATATACAGGAACAAAACCAGAAAAATAAGGATTACCACGATCAATGTGCGCCAGTTCATCAGAGAATGTGGTGGCTGTGTACAGACGCCTGCCACACCAGAGCATATTTCATATTCAACTTTAAATGCTTCCAATGGCTTTACCGTATACTTTTTTTCTTTGTGCCTCCTTAATTTGATCCTTTCATCTGCCGTTCCCTGGGAAGGTAGCATGTCCGGATTGATACCTTGCACTGGTTGAGTAAACTGTACTTCAACCTTGGACTCTGTGGCAACAGGTTCCAGAAGATTTGTAGATGTTGATAGGGAAGATTCATCAAGCTTGACAATGTCATCATTCAATATATCAGCAAAACAATCATCTACACCATCACAACCCTGAAATTCAAATACCAAAGCAATCAGAAGGTACGTTTTCTAGATGTAATTGAGTACAAAATGCAACTTGAATTACTAACTAATCATGCAAACAAAGCAATTTTGAAGAACCCGTTACTTCTTTTTCACCGACTATTTTCTTTTTCCTTCTTATTTGATCGTCAAGAAGCTAAAACCACAAGGCCCACCTATCAACAAATATCTTAAAATTTTGCTAGCCAAAACCCGGGAAAAAGTTAAAACACAAATAGACCTTTTGCGGGATGGAAGAACCATCCTTGAAAACCTCACTTGCTGGTTTATGATCAGATTCGCATTCAGAATCAATGTGCTCAACAGACTGAGAATTATCACTGCTGATACAGTCGTCCTTGTAGCTGCCGTCGGCTGCTATACCCTCTTTAAATACGCCCTTATGTTGAAGGCCTTCTTCAGCTAAAGCAGAGGTACTACTATCCCCAATGGATGGACTCTTTGATCCTGAAGACTTTTTTCTCGAATTCTCATGTAAGTGGAACTCACAGTTTCTACGAAGGCGGCAAACAACCATAGAATCCTACATACACACGAGGAAAATTTGTCAAAATTTAATTTGACCAAATAACATTACATATATTCAGTAGCACTGTTGCAGATGAACCAATTCCAGGAAAATTGCTCAAACATCATAATTACAAAAAGAAAAATCATCATTTCTCATTATCATCATTGCAGCAGGGTAAAACAGTTAATGATACAAGCAATAGATGGCAAACATTACTAGAGCTAATTTTACATGGAACATGAAAATAATAGAAAACATATCATGGTCTTAAATCAAATTTCTGGTCTAGACTCTAGTATTGGAAACTGAGCTGAAATCTTAATATAATGTCGGTGCTCTCTTAAGCTCATGTGTCATAACTCTCCACATTAACAAGATCATTAGCTTAAAAAGAGGAATTTTCAAGCAGAGTGAATCTTTTTGATTGTATGCAATCACTATAATGCAAACCACATGAATAATCGTCGAGTAGAAATATATTAGTACAAAATTTATTGTTATAGTTCCATACATATTACCTAATAGTACATCTTTTAATGCAAAAGACATCTAGTTCTAGGGAATCCTCTTCCTTGTTCTCCTAATAAATCTTAAATGAAGCTTCGCAAAGCATCTTCCACAGATTTACGCTGAAAGCAATGCCACACTATAATCACACCCTGCATTACTTGCACAAAAGAGGTTTCCTACAATTTTAGTTAAAGCATCTTCCACAAATTTACCCTCTCCACTAACAAAAAGAATTCACGTTAAATACACTTGGTTATGAGCTCCAAAAAATCCTGATGTAGGTGGTGACTATGTACTTACTTAGCTTTATCCTGGAAACGTACAATAATACATTATACATACTCAAATATCTCTAGTTCAAAAAAAATTGGGAAGAAAATTCAGAATGTTATAGCAACAGAGCAGCTTGTCAGAAGGTTTTCGTCATGACGTTTAGAATTAGTTAAGTTCACATCGGGTACCTTTATAATAATCAGTATTCTCCAGTAATGATGAGGTGGATTACCTGAGAGGTTCCGCTCATACAATACTCATGCATTATCCGTTCTGTTCTCTCCCCTTTCGGGGCACGACCTTTATGGAAAACCAGAGTCCTCTTTGTGCCAATAATTTTTGAACCTGACTTTACATTGCGTTCTTTCCCTGTGGCTTTCCAATAACCAGATTCAGTTGCCCTCCTACTTTGCATGCCTCTAGGATACTTCCTTCCACGAGCAGAAAAGAAGAACCAGTCATTATCTGACTGAATGATTGATTTGGCTGGTCACATATATGGATCACTAATTAGTTAACATATCTAATGAAATAGCATCATCTCAAAGTGTTCAGTATCAAACTCGTATCTTCAGGAATCAGGAGGAGAACCAAATAGACTGATGATTGATATTGCTATCAACAGTTGTAAAGCCATGTAAATTATAACTGAGAACCCAAGGGGGAGGGGGAGGGGGAGGGGGAGGGGGAGGGAGGGAGAATTTGTTTTCCAGCCTAAATCCAAGGTTTAGTGAAATCAGAATATGAAATCAACTTTCCTAATTTAAAATTAATCTCAACAGATGTGACATTTTATATCTAATACGTGGAAAACAGAAATGGCACTTACGAACTAGCAACCCAAAGACAAATATCTCTTGCTCAAAGAAATTTCAAGTCTAGAATCTTCATCTAGTAAGAATGTAAGATTATAAAGCCGCAGCCATTTTACTGAGTTACAACCACCACAAAATGGAGATGGGAGGTAGCAAACTGTCAAGTAAGACATTGTTTATCCAAAAGCAGTACGTGGAAATAGATTTAGAAATTCACGTGGCACTAAGAAATTCCTTGAGAAAGTATAAAGTGTATAATTACTAGGGCTAATTTTTTCCATTGCCAATTGATTTTGAGTAAGAGAACTTAATGTATTTGGGCCATTTCATAAATCTGATATGACATGATATTGTTAGGCTAACTAAAAGGTCATCAGTTAACTAAAAAACACTTTTAGAAAAAACAGTGAATTTACACTTTCGGCATGATCACTTTTTCCTTAAGCAAAATATACAAGTTTGTCAAAGAAGTGTAAGAAAATTTAAAATCCATACATCACATTTTTTTATAATTTTGTTTTTCTTCTATAAAAGCCTTTATTGAGAGCATTTTTATCAAAAAAGTTCTAAATTTTAAAGGGTTTCATCTCTCATGTCATTGCATTGCATCACGTCATATAGGAGTGAGCAAAAAATACGTCTTGCAAAGCTGTCACATATCTCCTCATTTGTTCCTTTCATTTGAGAAAGTATGGTTCTTTTTTGATTGATAAATGATAACATGGAGCACATGTTAGGTTATTAACCGAAATACCCAAATTTATTTGGTAATTCGGTTATTGCCAAATTCGGTTAGTAGTGAAATTATGAATATTTAGATATTTAAATAGCCTATTCGGTTCAGTCCATTTCACACCGCCCCGTCAAACAGAGCTAAACAAGTATTTTAATGAAACTTAGCGAATAACAAGTATTTCAATGAAACTTAGCGAATATCATTTATACAAGTCACGCTCCACAGTTGATCCTCGCCACCAAAAAGCACAAAAACTGCAATCTACCAACAAAATCGGAACATGAAGAGAGAAAGAGAGTATATATATATATAGGTGAATGGAATACCTGGCAATTCCCAGGGCTCGTATTGAGTAATGTCAATCTCCGCAATTACTTCAACACATTTATCAAACCCCCCTTCAATCTTCTTCGTCAGGTAATACAATATCAACTCCTCCTCTGTCGGCGAAAATCTAAACCCCGGAAACCCTCCAATCGCCGGTATCTCCATTATCTCCTTCGACATAATTATTAATTTTCTCTCTATAATATATCTCTACCTACAGCAATATGTATTCCCAAACGCACAAAAATCTCTTCCAATGAATGCTTCTTTACAAAGAAGATAATCAACCAACACTTTCCCCATCTCTCTCGATATATATATATATATATATTTTATATACAAAAAATCTATTGAAATGCTTGTTGATAAAGATCAGAATACTTTCTCTCTCCTCTGAGTCCTCTGTTTCTCTCTCTAGACTGCTTTGGAGATGGAAATTTGGAAAGCACTAGTAAACGTGTCCTACCTAGGGAATATGGAGTATACAGACAGGTGAAGTTAACGACGGGAAAGACACATCGGATGATAACGATGAATTAAGCGAGGATGTCACGTGAAAAGGACACGTGACTGTTCAATGGATGTGAGGACGTGGTAAGGTAGAATCAGAGGTTCACGGAGTTTATTTGGAGGGAAAATGATTCGAGTCGTGCCCTGGTGTTATATGGATTGTGTTAAATTTCTGTTGAATTAAAATAAATTAGATAAAATAAAATAATAATATATGAATTGGTGTTATATGAATTGTATTCGGGCCCAATTATATATATATAGAGAGAGAAAGAGGTTCTTATTCATAATAATCCGTTGTTATAGACATTAGTCGAATATCAATTAAATAGAATGTTGAGATGAGAAAATATATATTGCTAACCGCTCTAAATTGTTGCGACTCAAACAACACATTCTAAAAGCTTCTATTTTAATAAAAATCAAATTAATTTATTAATGTATACCCATATTGTCAGATAAAAAGATATAAAATGAATTTATTTTTATTAAGACCGCTACCGCTTGGTCTTAATATTTTATTTTTTTATAACGTGGGCCCATTTTTGAGAAATAAAATGATAAAAACGAAATTTATTTTTTTATATACCAAATTCTACAACTTGTAGCTGATTTGGATTCTTGCTTAGCGTGAAGTATTTTTTTTTAAAGTTGATGCATGACGCCCCAAAATAGGTATACATCACCTATTCTGAGTCGTCAAATACATGATACAGAATACAAATATAACTTAATAATAGAGTTGTCGTGTAAAATACAACAAAACATAAATTGAGAGTTTTAATAAAAATATTGTCATCTAGACAATATCCACACTCAAAGGAGTGCTCATTATATTTATTGTCACACTATTTAACAGAATAGTGATGACTACTAATACTATCATCTGGACCGTCACTCCGCTCCCCGACTAGTCCCGACTACGTTCTCATTTCCTGAAGAGAACAGTGAAAGAAATGGTGAGCTCAACTAGCCCAGTAAGAAACATTATAACTAAGATAATGTAGAATAAATTATTATTAGTCTTCAAAAATGTTAAACTAATAAAATATAACAAACATCAAGTTTAACTGCAGCGGAACAAGCAATCCATTAAAAGAGTCAAGTAGAGAATAAAATCTACTATCTTTTATGATTTAAAAAGGTTTTTTTATCACTTTTATCATTGGGACTCAGCTTAATAAATAATCCACATCATCCCTGCACTACGGCCAAGGATATTCATTAGTATCACAACTACAAATTATTCATGCACTATGGACCAAGGATATTCGTGTATTCATCAATGATCATGATCATGCCAATAACTGTCCATTAATGCACTAAGGGCCAATGAGACTTTTACCACATCATTTGTAATATTACGGTCATGATTATACCGATTAATCCTCAGTCATAATCATACCAAGTCCATCTACATACCTACATGTGCCACGTATAACTTTCAACATAATATAAAAACACGAGGGTGATGACAATGATATAAGAATTCAATAAAACAAGTTCAAGAATTAATTTATCCAGAACTAATAACGCCCAAATTGTCAACATGATACTTCTTTGTAGGGTAAAATTCAAGAATGCTCGTAAGAATATTTTCATGAAAAAGACACTGGATGAAGCCAAGAAATATCAAGGATATTCCACTAATTTTATGGAGTATAGAAGTCAAAACTTTATCCAACCGAGTATAATAAAGAATTGAATAACAAAAGAAATCACCGTGTATCGATGTAGATCAAGCAGATTTGTGTTATTCTAACGTAATAATAAATAACGGAACCAGTGTCAAAGTAAATTGCACCGCAAGTGGATATTCCAACATAATAATAAAGAATGGAATAACAATGTAAATCATCATGCACGCGAGAGCCAAGCATGCATGTGTTATTCCAATGTAATAATAATTAATGGAACCAGTCAAAGCGTAATTACACCGGCGGTGATATTCCAACAAAATAATAAATAATCGGAACAGTCATGCGTAACGCACGCATGTGATGTTCCAATGTAATAATAAAGAATGGAATAACGAATAATTTCACCATGTATGCAGTATTGTATTATAGACAAGTTATTCCAACATAATGATAAAGAATGGAATAATGTAAGAATTTCACCACGATGTGGTACTTAGATGTAGACAAAGTTATTCCAACATAATAATAAAGAATGGAATAACGTAAGAATTTCACCAAGTATAGGGTAGTCCACAGATACAAAGTTATTCCAATGTAATAATAAAGAATTGAATAATGTAAGTTCTCTTCATGTGAATACAAAAGAAATAATACCCCTTACGAGTACAACAAATAATATTCCTTACGAGTACAACAAATAATATCCCTTACCTTAGAAGAACTGGATATTGGAAAAGTGAGATAAGATACTTCTTTTCTTATTTCTCTCTATAATTTCTCTCTCTCTGAGTTTCAAGAATTCGTAAGAAATAATGAAGGAATGAGCTTCTATTTATAGGAGAATGGATCTAATAAGAATTCAATCATGAAACGGTCCAGATTGATTTACTTTTGAATCTGACTATCCATATTGATTTACTATGCAAAGATAAATAAAATATTCTAATAAAATAAAATCTTTTAAATAAAATATAATATATTCTATTTATAATCTAATAAAATGAATAACTTTAAAAAGTATTCTATTTTATATAAAAAGATTTTATTATGCAAAAATACTATCAGATTACTATATCAATACTATGCATAATAAAATATAATATATTTTAATTATTGTCTAATAAAATAAATAACTTTATAAAAATATTCTATTTTATATAAAAAAAATTTACTATGAAAAAAACACTACATAATAGAATATAATATATTCTAATTATTGTCTAATAAAATAAATAACTTTATAAAAGTATTCTGCTTTATATAAAAAGCTTTTCCGCTTTTATTACATTAATAATACTAATAAAACAAAATTTATATATATTATATATATATATATACAAACTTTCGTGACTTCATAAAAAGACATCTCAATATATTTAACAAAATTTATCATCATTATTATAATTCACAATATTAATTGACCGTGTCGTTCCTGGAAAGATGGGGCTTTCCAATAAGGATTTCTCCCTATCATGCCGCAATTAGGTGACCAAACCTCTCCTCGGCGTAACTTCTAGACATCATTAATATTGTAAATAATAATATTAATAACTCTGTCATCTCAATTATTGATTTAATAATATATAAAATATCGACAATAATTGAATCAAATAACGTGAGATACTATGCAGCAATTACTGTAGCAATAATTGAATAAAATTGAGTGACTTCTTACATAAGAAACAATAATCAATACCGTGTGTAAGACCCCCACTTATTATTGAAATTGAATTTTCTCTATCTATTAAGTTGGAGCATTTGCATCTGGACATTCAGATGGGTCATCTTACAGCTTTTCTTCATCTTCAAAGTGAGTACTCTAAGAATTGGTCATAGGACTTACGTATTCTTCTTTATCAGCAGAGTTTACATCTTCTTTCATGAGCCCAGCTCCACCTTCATCACTGAATCTGTTCTTCGGATCCTCGCCTTGAGATCATCGATTCCCTTTCTTCCTTCGACTTTCGCCCTCTTCTTTGTCGATGTGCTTCCTTGGGGAACCGGAATTTGTCTCGCTTATTACTTTAGCTTTCTTTTTGGATGGCTCTTGAAGCAGCCTGCTGCTTCTTCGCTTTGTGGTTTCAGCAGTTGAGGCTTTTTCTTCTACATCCTTGTCTTTGGTGGATAGACTTCTTGGAGGGGCCTCAGTTTTCCTCACGCTCTTGAGTTTCTTCTTGGTTTGACGCCGCCATGGTTGATGCAATTATCTCGATTCGAGTTTTCTAACTTTTTTGCTTTCCTCTTCTTTGTAGAGGCTTTGCTACTGCTCCCAGTTGTCAACCTCCTATTTTCCTTTGGGTTTTTCTTCCAGTTTACGAAAAGCTGTGGAGACATTATCTTGTGAACATTAAGAATTTCGCCATCATCATCCTTAATTTTATTCTTCAACTTTTTCTTCAAGATGATGCTTAAGAATCTCCCATGAAAAACCTTTGTGAGTGGTTTCTCGCCATTTTTTTCTTTTCTTCCTTATCCAAACCATTTAGACATACGATCGAAGCGGGATGACTCCAAAGTTGATGTGTTCCTTCGGGACTATGGCGAGACATGATCTTCAAATTGTTGATCAATCACGATCGTGTGCGGTGTCTTTGCATAAGATACATTTCCCCACTATTTCAAAGAAGAAACTCGAATTCTTCCTAAACTCCTTTTTCTTCATATCCTCAAACTAGGGTTTCTTTTGTATTGCATAATCTTCTTAGCTTCTTCTCGTATCGATCTCTTCCGTGCTTTTCGTGATTTGATCGAAAGACCCAAGCATAGATTGATGTTAAAGCGTTTAGTTTCGACTCGACCTTTAACCTTGGTGGGGATGATTCCGAAATTTATAATTGCGTTTGAATGGAACTCCTCGACTGTGTCACTATATACTTTCGTGTGTTTTCTTGAAGACATTCTCGAGAACCCTTGACTTCTTTACAAGTTCAAGAATATCCTCGAACTTCTTTTCGAATTTTTCAAACATCTTGGTTCCTAGCTGAATGCCAGTGATAACTCGCCAATCTGTCATTTGAATGATTTGATGAATGAAGATATTGATTCAGGGAGATTTATGGAGTATGGCTGATTTTGGTTTGGGCTCTGGAAGTTTTAGTGGTTTGGCTTCGAAGAGAATTCTAGGGTTTGAAAATGGGAGGGGGAGAGGTTCAATGGATTTTGGTATTTGTTTGCAGATTTTGAATTTGTCTTTATGGCAGTTCCTTCTTACATCGTGACACGCTTATGACGCGTGTCAATCGGTTATTGGTTTGCATGCGATGCCCAAGAATTAGTCAGAATCTCCCGAAAGAATTGTCGCTTAGTCGCCTCTTTTAGAAGAATGGACGTTTGATTGACGTGGATTGACCTTTGACTTCTTTAGTTCGTAGAGTAGCATGATAGGACAGCTATTGACTCTACATTTTCTTTTGTTGACTCAATGATCAATTCTCTGAAAGATGTTGCAGTGGATGATTTTTGACATTTTTCCTCATGTTGAAACTGCATAGCTCAACCACTGATGTACCCCAAGCTAGTTTGGGTACTTAAGTTCTGATGTGCGTTTGCAAGATGTCTTTCTAAACTGTATTAGAACTAATCTCCTCATACTTTAGAATGGTAGATCAATTGTCTCGTTCTTCCAAATTCCTTATGAGCTAGTGTCTTCTGGTAAGTCTGCGATCGTCGAGCCTGCTTCTGCGATCGTTGAGTCTACGATTGTTGAGATTGCATCACGATTGTTGAGTTCCCTCAAAACTCTATTCTATAATCGTTGACTGACTTGGTCCTTGAGATGAACTTTACTAAGCATTCCTTCTGGGTCAAGGTAGCTCAAGAAGGGCCAACCTCTTAGAGTGAGCTAAGGGTCAGGTTTGTCCCTGAGGCGCTTTCCAGATGAAATACTTTAGAAGTGATCTGCACTGATATCTCATTTGACCTTTTCTGTTGGGGAGTCCCTCTTCCAACTTTAGACATTTGCACTGACTGCAATTGTGGTGTCCTCCTACTCTTGTACTACGATCAGATGTTTGATCGTAGGCACTCTACGATTTTGAGTTGGGTGGTTGAAAGGTTATCAGTAGTACGTTTTGAGACGTTCCTACTGACTATGGATCTTCATTTGGTTCATCAGCCACAAAGTTTTGGGACTCTGTAGCTGGTACACTACTTCATAGTATATCTCTGATGGTTTAGAACTTCAGATCATTAGCAGATTCTCGCTCCCCATAGTTGATACTTGCCTTCTCGTGAGAGACATAAGTTTTTCTTTATGTGTATCGTAAGATGCCTTTGCATATCTCCTTCCGATTGGAATCACCAAATCTTCTTATATCGTAGAAGTGGACATCTTCAAGGTCGATCATTCTATGATCCTTTGACAAAGACTACTTCTGGCGTAGTCTTCTTTTACAATTTGTACTTGTGGAGTTCTCGCTCCAGTAATGAGTTCCTCATGTTTGATCCTCGAAGATCTTCTCGGTGAGCTTCCGTGAGGAGTTTTCTCTTATGACCTGCTTTGAATGATTGAGCATCTGGGACCCTTTTACATCTTTGGATGAATGGCTTGCTTCCTTATAAGAATCAGCAACAATGTGAGCTTCATTCAGATTAGCCCAACAGGTCTTCCAGGACAGGCTTTGACAAATGGGAGTTTTATCATAATCATTTCGAATAGCCTTTAAGCCTTCTTCAACTGTTGAATTTTCTTGATCAAGTCTTTTGCTTTAGCATTCTTTAGTGTGGTCGATAGACCAAGTGCCTGCGCAGTTATTCATTTCTAATTTTTGGTACCCATGGTCAAATGGGTCCCGCTTAGGTTAGTTTACCAAACCCCATTCTCATATTTGAGTAATCATCATGTTGACCACCATCAATGTATTCATGCATATACTTCATTTAGATAATATATTTTGAGATGCATGGTGGTGAATGTGAGAAAAATCATTATTTTAATAAAACACTCTTTTCCTCGATGGTTTTATCATATGCTTGTGAGTTATGATCACAGAGTTTAAATGTTCATAGAGTGAGAATCACTTCTACGATTTATTAAAGATCCGGTTGATTCATGAAGGTGATCAAGATTCATGAATCTTCAAGATTCTCTTGTAGATCCGATCATACTGTGTGTCATTAAACACTTAGACCATAGGATGTACAAAGCATATTAACTCATCAAAGAAAGATTTCTTCACATTTAATCGACCACACGTGAGGCTCTTAAAAACCATTTTAGGTCTCTTTCAAGTTATCATCTTCAACCTAAAACTTGGATGGAGAGAAGTTTATGACATTTGAGTTTCCATCATTAGTGTACTTTCTCTTCATCTTTTTAGATAGATTAAGAATATTTGAAGGAAAACTCATATAGTTCATGAGTAAGGTGCAAATATGATGTTCATATATCGTATAAACGAAGAACCATACCTTTTTACTATTGATTTCTTAATAAATATTTATCTTAGATATACCGAGTTTTAGGCATTGATGTGCATGTTTTCTCATTTACTTACGATACCAATTGCTCCAGTTGATCTTTAGTCAATCAGTCGTGGTCTTGAAGATACAAGCTAAGAGAGTGTCAGCATCTCTAATTCTTGTAGGGGTTCGGCACATAAAACGCAGCGGAAATAGAACAATTCAAAGCATTTTCCGAAACCCAAAAACAAGATCCATGCTAAATGTAAATTAATCCAAAGGGTTTAGAAATTATATTGATTATTTCATTGAATCGATGCTATTCGAATCTCCAACGCAATCCAAACGAATCGCGTCTCTACGGCATCCACACGAACGCCCCGCGAACCGTCGTACGATCTGCAATAAATGGAACTGCGGTACTAGCCACCATAAGGAATGGATTTTAGAACTGTTTCTCTCTAGTCTCTCTCTAAGAGTGGCTAGGGTTATGATGTTATGATATATCCCTAAGTGGCTACTATATCATATATATAGTAGTTAAAAAGGGGATTAATCAAAACCTAATTTCATAAAATCCGAATTTATATATATATATATATATATATATATATATATATCTTAATTAAGTCTTACTTAATTAATATACATATATACAAATTATCCTTTTAATTTAAATTGTGATTTAAATACTATTAATCATATTAATATATTTAAATCCTTAAAATTTTAATTAATTCCATTTTAAATTACGCTTACATGTGTGTGACCCTATAGGTTATTATTACGCTGGCAATAATTTTAAAATCATATCATAAAATTATAAATGTTGAATGATTCTAGTAATGCATCACCGTTACCCAAGTAATAACAAGATCGATGATTCGATGCAACCTTTTCGTGACCAATGTTTCAATGCAATTTAATCCTTTTAACCTTAATATCCTAGATTAAACTCGAGTCATGGAATGTGTCATACTCTTCATAATTTAATCTGAGTTTTCTTGATCAATGAGTAGACTATATGAAATAAATCATTATTTGAGCATGGCCATGCATTTCATAGTCCTACTCAATCAAGAGGTTTCTATGGATATCACCCCAATATATAGGAGGGTTAAATTTCATCTAGATCACTCATATTCCTCACATTTATTCATGATGTACCCAATAATCACCTTTATAGTCCACCACTATTAAAGGTGACATTTGATGATATCAAAGCACATAAATTCCCGCAAGTAATATAGTGATTTCGGATCGGAGGACCATTACATCATTATCACTATGAGAATTTCTAATGACACTTCGCATAATGCTCCACATAAAATTCTCATGGTGGGTCCGTCCAAAGACATCGTTTTCAATATGTACTCTACGCATCGACTTAATATCTCATATATTTATGACCAATGAGATTTGGTCATCAATCGATCCACATACTAGTCTCAATGCATCAATGTTGTCCCATCAACAATGATACTTTCGACTAGGGACATTTAAGAACAATGATACTAATTGTAATTATATAATCTCATGTTCAAGTCACATACTTGAAACCATATAATTTGTATCACTATTCTAAGGAATTTTATTATTTTAACAATTATGTAACGCAGTAAATAAAATCATAATAAAATCATTCATTTATTCAATCAAATATAATATCAAAACGTTAAGCAATTATATCAAATAATTGGCCTCTAGGGCATAAACTCTAACAATTCTTTGACATCCTTGAGTTCATAAGATTTACATCCAGCTGCAGTTTGACCAAGCATATGATTGAGAAGTTCTTCTTTCTTCTCTGGATAAGCATTACTTAGCATGTATGGCCTTTTCATCTTTTTTAGGTTTGGTGGATGTTTGAATCTTTTCGCTGACATCTCCCCGATCTTTCTAGCCTGGTCTTCAGACAACAATATTGACATCGAGCAAGGATTGGTCTTGTTGATATGATAATCAAAGACATAGACCCATCTGAGCAGCTTCAGGTGTATATGCACATTTACCTGTTCACAATATTTTCAACGTGTGAGCTCATCTGCATATAACAAGTGACTTACTACTAAACTAAGTTTAGAACAATGTTTGTGCCTAGGATCAGACTCAAAGCGATTAGCTTTTGAATGTAGCATGAGAACCTGCTTTGATACCAATTGTTAGTTCCCAGTAGGTACAATATAGATCTAGAAGGGGGGGTTGAATAGATCCTTAGAATTTCAAAAATACTTTTACTCTATTAAGTTGTATTTCTCATTAAGTAGCTCATGATAAACTTAAGAATCTTTCAAGCACAGCGGAATAAGTGAAAGATCCCCTTCATTGATATATTCATAATCACACATACATTGTTCGTAGAGTTACTTCAGTAGTAAAACATTCATAGCGGTTATAACATTTACTGTACATAATGTAAATGACATAAAGTAAAAGACACAAGGGTTTTAAGTGGTTTAGAGACTCAAGCTCCTAATCCACTCTTCTGCTTTCAACTAGTAGGATTTCCACTAAGGAAGGGCAGCACCCTGAATCACTAAGATTCCTTCAAGACCAAAGAAATTTCGAGACTTCAGCCACTAAGAACTCTTCAAGACCAAGCACCTTGGAACTTCTCTAGTTCCCTCAGAACTCTTCAAGCCCAAAGCAGGCTTGGAACTTTATTTAGTCCTCCGACAAGGACCCTCAGCCCCGGCTTCTTGTTGTTGTAGTTGTTGTTGTTGTTGGTCTTTGAGATGCTAAGATGTCATTAGGCTCAACATCTTTTATACTTAGCGACTTGGTGTGGTCCTCTTTATGCTCAAATTTTAGAGTCCGACCACATAATCCTTGGTGCAACTGATCTCTTCTTTTTCAAATTTCATCTTCATCCGATGTCACCGTGCACCATTACCATCTGGTTTGCTAAGTCTCCGTGCTTTTAGTAGTCTTTGTCCGCACTTAAGAATCCCCTAACCCTTCTTGAATACTTTGCGAGATGTGGTTCTCGCACTTGTTCGATCTCACTTTTTTGGTTTATGGTGATTCGTAGAAATGGCTCTCTTGATTTTCTTTTGTACTCACCACTTTTCCTCATCTTATCTTCTTGGCCTTCTCGCCTCAAATTTTGGTCGCCATCTTTAGTGGCATTCTCATCTTTGTTGAGTGAAGCTTTGATCCGTTTCACTCCTTCTTCAAAGTCGCTTGACTCCTTCTTCAAAGTCACCTCACTTCCACCTCGTAGTCTCACCGCCACCGAGACTTGCTTCTATCGATCTTTGTGGAACTCGTAGAGTCAACAATAGCATTCACCAACTCAACGATTCTACAACCGCACAATCATCGCCTTCTTTTGATCTTTGAAGCTCGCTTGATTTATATCGCTTCCCAATCTTCCCGCTGGAAAGTAGCCGTTGAAAGCTATTCAAATTTCTTCGCAGATCTCGAGTTATTTGGTGCAGTGCAGATCGCAGATGTGACATGACATCTTTTTCGACTTTCCGACATCGCATCATTGCTTTCACTAACCTCGCTGATATGTTACTTTAATGTCTTGGGCGTGTCAAGACTTTATTTCCTTCTTCCGATTTCTCGATCGAGGTTGTCTTCTTGCATCGATGCTCTCAATGAGCTCTTGTTCAAATATTACCCTTCGATTGAACCGTTGCCAATGCTTCAGTCTTCAGCTATTCGAATTCTATGATTTTGATGCATGTCTTCATGGACTTGATCGTAGTGTCTTGTTGACTGGTAGAGACAACACTACGATCTTGAAGAGTGTTGATTTGATCTTCAATGTAGAACACCTCTTCCTTCTCTCAGGCAAAGGTTTTGAACACTTCGCTTGCCTTTTAGCAGCCTCCTCGATACTAATGGCTCGATTCCTTGCTCTGGCCTCTTCTGAATAATAAGACACTTTAGATTTGTGGCGTGTCCAGCACGCTTTCTTCTTGTGATCTCCCGTTCACTTATCATCAATGGACTGACCCAATGCTTAATCACTTTAGCCTTGTTCTTCAGATGATGTCCAATATCTCTGTATGTACTCCATCAGTTCTTTCTTTGTTTGGCAAACACTACGATCCTGGTAACTTCCAAGATTGTTGTCTTCAGTCTGCTTGACAGCTACTGCACTTGCTGACTTTTCTTAGTCGCCATGTAAGTCTTCTTCCGATCTCCTCAGGAAGACTTCATCTCGAATGGCTTCACAACCGAATCTTGATGCTTATTGGGTTGGTGCTTAGATCTTCTCGTTAAGCTTGCATGCCATTTGTTAAGTTGCTCTCTCGGTTTCCTTCAGATGGGATGTATCTATGCAAAGTACAACCCGAGGCTTCATTCCTTTGATATTCCAGGAGTGCTCATTCGCTGAGAATCGTGATTTACTCTCTACGATTCTTCCTCGCATCAGGAGCACATCTGCTGAGGTCTTAGTTCTGCACTCTACGATTCACTTTGGTTGTGCAGATATCACTACGACTCCGAGATCGATCTTGACACTTTACGATTTCAGTCAGTCAGGCTTTGTTGTCTTCATCTAATCTTGCTCGACCACGATCTCTCGCCTCGTGTATGATTAGTAGACTCTACGACTCGAGTGTAGTCTCTACGATTCTCGACTTAGCTTTAGCGATAGATACTCTGATCGCTCAGAAAGCGTGTCGCCTCTATGATTCTCAACACGACTTCCTCAAAGCAGACTACTACTCGAGGAAGTTCTCCTCAACACACTACGATCCTTCCTCGCCTCTCCGAAGTCTACGAACTCCCGAGATCTACTATCTTGCAGACTATAATTCACCTCGATAGCTCTCGACTTTTCCTCGACTCTCTCAAGCGTACTACGATTTACAGTGCGGTTTCGACGATCGTATGTGCCTATCTATTACATCATAAGATCAACCTAACATGCTTGAGCTTTCTATATTTATAGTCCTTGTACATCATTTCTTTTTTTTAAAGACTTTATAAAGCTGTTTTGCTTATGTAGGATCAACCTAACACATTTGATCAATTTATTCTAAGTCCTTGTACATATGTTTCTATTATCTATAAAAGGAGTTTACAGCTTTTCTTAATGCAAGCATACTTCCATATTCATTCATATATATATCATAATCAAATCATATATAAATAGGAATATCATTCACATGTTTATTCCTGACAGAAATGTCTAGAAAGTTCTGTCTAAGGAGAGGTTTGGTCATCTAATTGCACGCCAGTAAGGAGAAATCCTTATTGGAAAGCCCCTTTTTCCTTGGAATGGCCTGGTTGCTAGTATAGTGATTCTGTAATATTATTTATGAATAATTAATTATTGATTTATATGATAAGTAAAATATTCATTTTATGTGGATATAGAATGAGAAAATTTTAAAGTGACAATTGTTAAAAAATTGATATTTTATCTTTTCTGATAAATAATTTATTTAAATATATTATTATATTTTAATAATATAATAATGATGATATTTTTATAATGAATGTGGGATATATGAGTATATGAGGAGGAGGAGTATTTTTGTTACTAAAATTGTTTAAAACATGTTAAACATGTTCGTGGACCCCATTTCTTGGTCGAAATTTGATTATAGCACTGTAAAATCGCTTGCTTTATGGATTTCTACCCATTTCTCGCTTGAAATTTGGAAACAATTTCTTCTGCAAAGTTGTAGAGAATGGAGTTTCTTATGGAAAGGACATAAGGTTTGAATTTTTCTGATAAAATGGCTATTTATTATGAATTATCGAAGTTCCAAAATTCCAGAATAATTAATTTTTGAAGTTTTAATTATTTTTTTAAGAAAATGTTTTTTCATTATTGGTGGTCCCCACCGTGTGGTAAATGAGCTAAAATCAGATTTCTAAGATGGGGTGAAAATTTTATAATTTTATTAAATTTTCTTGCTTTTTTTCTAAGCATTTTTGGAAAATCTATAAATAGAAGTGTTTTCTAATGTTAGAATGGAAAATCACACAAAAACTAAGTTTTCTCAACATTATATCCTAGATTCCTCGCCAAGTACATTTTCACTTCATTTGACATGTTTTAAATTTAAATTTCTTTCAATTTTTTCTTTCAATGAACTCTCAAATGAATATTTTTTAAGATCAAGGCCGAACTTTTAAATCTTTCACCTGATGATTGTAATCGTTTCTTTTTTTTTTGTAGAAATATTGTATCAATAATATGACAATATCTCGTATTTAAACTCACAGTTTATTAATACAAATATTGTCATCTATACAATATCCACACTCAAATAAGTCCTCAATACAATTATTGATACATTATTTTACAAAAATGGTGAGGGCTACTAAAACAACTCTCTAGAACCATCATTTCATACCCCGACTAGAACTCGATACATTCTCGCCTCCTGCGAAGAAAAATGGAACAAAAAGGAAAAGGGTGAGCTCAACTAGCCCAAGAAGAATATTATGACTAAGATAATATGTAACAAATTATCGTTAGTCTTCAACAGGAAAAATCTGATAAAATACAATGTATAAACAAGTTTCAGATCAATTTTCTCAATCTGAAATAATAATTCATGTAATGAGTTACGTAGAGAATGAAATCTACTATTATCTATGAATTTAAAAGTCCATCATCAATATTTTATCCATGTAACATCAATCAATATACATCTTGAATCAAATATTCATCTTTGCACTACAAAAGCCAAAGATATTCATCAACTAGTCATGTTCATCTCAACACTGTACATCTTTGCACTACGCCCAAAGATATTCATAAGAAAATCAACCATCTTTGCACTACAAAGCCAAAGATATTCAAAGAATATCATCATTTAGGACCGAGGATGATGAAAAATATTTTAAAGAAAAACGAATCCAAAGGAAACAAAAGAACAAATATTAAGGATTCATACTTTAAACAATCCGAGTTCAAAAAATACTTCATAAATAATCATATAGTGAAGTAAAATTCAAGAATGATCAAAACATGGATACAATCAAAGCTAGTATCCATAATAGATATTTTAGACAAAAACGAAAATTTAATTTTTTCATGAATATTCGTGAATACAGATTCGTGAATAAAGGTCGATACGCGAATAAGAACTCTTACACTAAAAGATAAGAATTTCACAAGAAAAATCTTACCAATATTCCTAAGATAATGATATTAAAAGAAATAATATCATTTTAAAAAAATAACATCCCTTACCCTCAAAAAAATAATACTTCCGCTGACTACTGATATAAATGTCAAGAAATTTGCAACCGATAAAGAACACTCAAAGTATCAAAATACTCACAAGAATACGCCGATAATATAGAGAGAGAAAATTTTAGTTTCGTTTGATTTTCAATTCTAACCCAAAGACCCTATTTATAGAAAAATGTTTGTAATACCAAAGCGTAAAATTTAATAAAATAATAATATATATATAATTTTTTCTTATGCCAACCTTTGAATGCTAGATTCTCACATGTTTAACAACAAAATGAGCCCACCAACTTGTTAAAAACATTTTTCTTACAAAAACATATTTTAAACTCCTAAAATCAATTATTTCGGAACTTCGGAACTTCAATAATTCATAATAAATAGCTATTTTATCAAAAAAATTCAAATCTTATGTCCGTTACATACAAAATTTAATTATCTACAACTTTATAGAAGAAAATTTTTCCAAATTCCAAGCCGAAGTTGACCAAAATTCACAAACGAACGATTTTACAGGCTATAATCAAATTTCAGTCAAAAAATGGAGTCCACCAACATGAAAAACATGTTTTAAACATTTTTTAGTAACAAAAATACTCCTCCTCCTCATATACTCATATATCCCACATTCATTGCAAAAATATCACCATTATTATATTATTAAAATATAATAATATATTTAAATGAATTATTTTATCAGAAATTATAAAATATCAATTTTTCAACAATTGTCACTTTAAATTTTTCTCCATCTATATCCACATAAAATGAATATTTGTCTTATCATATAAATCAATAATTAATTATTCATAAATAATATTACATAATCACAATATCGATAACCGTGCCATTCCTGTGAAAGTAGAGGGGCTTCCAATAAGGATTTCTCCTTACCTGCCACCAGCAATTAATTAGTGACCAAACCTCTCCTGATGTAACTTTCTAGACATCGCCAATAATGCTATCTAATAATATTATTTAAATAATATGAATTATCGATTCAATAAAGAAAATAATCGTAGTGGACAATTATCAAATAACTTTAATATAAAATATCAACGTAGCAATTATCAATCAATAAAATAAAATATCGAATAAGAATTACTATAACAATTATCGAGTAAAGGTCTTCACGTAAGAATCAATAATCGTGCAATATCGTGCTATCGTGTTTTAAATCCATCGAGTATTTCAACAAGATAATCTGTGAATAACTACGCTCATTATTTATAAACAACTTATACTGTCATTTTTTCATCCAATCGCTTTCCGCTATGGGCCCACATAAGGTCATACCCATTCGCATTTAATATTCCTCGATAAGAAGAATATTCCACGCACCAAACGAATATTCCCCGACAACAATGAATATTTTATAACCACTTATTATTTGAAATATTTATGATTTTACCCATAACTAACCACATTAATCAAATCAACCCTTACTATTTTAAAATAATAAATAGAGGAAATTTAATTTTATTTATAATAAGTCGAGGTCTTACAACCTCCCTCTTTATGAAATTTCATCCTCTAAATCGACGACGTATTCGGTGTGTTTCAAAAAGGTGATGATACCGCTTTCATTTCCGCTTTCCAACTCCCATGTCATTTCCTCAATATCATGCTTCCTCCATAAAACTTCGACTTGTGGTATGACCTTTCAGGCGTAGGATATGCTCCTTCCTATCCAAAATCTTGACAGCTACCTCTCGACATACGTTAAGTCTTCTGATATCTCATCCAGCCCTAACTCAATAACGTGGTTCGGCCTTTCACATATTTACGGCAAGATATATATATGAAAACATTATGAACACGAGACATACTGAGGAAACGCGAGTCTATAAGCCACATTTCCTATTCCATCAATAATCAAAATGGACCAATAAATCGTGGATCGAGTTTTTCTCTTCCTAAATCTTATAACTCCTTCCACGGAGCCACACGCAACAATACATGATTCCCAATACTAAATTCTACATCTTTTCACGAAGATCCGCATAACTCTTTTGTCGATCCTCGTGCCGCTTTGTATACGCTTGCTCAATCATTTGATCTTTTCTCAGAGTCATACGCACTCAACTCCGTCCCAACAATGTTGCTTCACCCACCTTGTCCCAACATACTGTAGAAATACACTTTCGTCCATACAATGCTTCAATGGAGCCACACCTATACTTGTCTCGATAACCGTTGTCAGTAGAGAATTCCACCAATGGTAAATACTTATCCCAACTCCCTTTGAAGTCTCAGGACACGTAGTCTTAATAGATCTTCAAGAGTTTGAATAGTCTTCTCTCGATTGTCCATCCGCTTGAGGATGATATACCGAATCAATCAGAACTGCGCTCATAGCTTTTTACAAGCTAACCCAAAATCGTGAAGTGAATCTTAGGTCACAATCCAAAACTATGGATACCGGCATGCCATGCAATCTCACAATCTCATTTACATACATACGAGCAAGACGCTCAAGGAATAATTCTTCCAGATTCGGTAAGAAAAAATGAGCAGACTTCATTAATCTATCAACAATAACCCAAATAAGATTTATGCCTTTGAGAAAAACATGGGAAGACCCAGAATCTAAATCCATGGTAATGTGTTCCTACTTCCATTTTGGAATCTCAAGTGGTTGCAATGGACCCTTAGGCACTTGATTCTCCACCTTTACACGCTGATAAGTTAAACACCTCGAGATAAACTTTGCAATCTCTCTTTCATATTGTTCCACCAAAATGTATATCAAGATCACGATACATTTTGGTACTTCCAGTGATGGATTACAAATGGTGTATCGTGTGCTTCCATCATGATCTTGTACTTTCAAATCGTAGTCAAATATTAAAACACAAAGTCCGGAGTGGACTCAAGTATTCCTTCTTCATCGATTCTCGCTTCGAATAACACCTTCAGACTTTCTTCTTCATACGCATTAGCTCCGGTTCGGTGGTCGAAAGCAACTTTAACTTTGTCGATTAAAGTCGGTTCTACGCAGATACTTGATATCATCGCACTCGCTCCTCGCATATATGATCTTTTACTCAACGATTATCTACCACGCTTGCTTTTTCAGATGGTATCAATGGTGTAGTCATAACTTTTAATGTATTTCGAGCCAACGCTGCCGCCGCATGTTGAGTTCCTTTTGGGTGAAGAAATATTCGAGGTTTTTATGGTCCTAATATATCTTCACTTTCTCCCCATATAGATAAGGCTCCAGATCTTTAAATAAGAAAAACAACCAAGCTACTAACTCTAGATCACGAGTAGGATAATTCTTCTCATACACTTTTTAAGTTGTCATGCGAGGCATAAGCTATGAATTTCCCACGCTGCATGAGAAACACATCCTAACCCTTTGTCAAGATCATCAGAGATAATAAATCCATCCGAACCAGATGATATTGTTAAACAAAATAAAATGAGTCTCCTCTAAGCTCTTCGAAACTCTTTTCGCATTCCTCGCTTCATATTTAATTTTGTATCTTTCCGAGTCACCGAAGTTAATCTGAGTAAATGATTCGAGAAAATCCTTCCACAAATCTCCGATAATAACCAAATGTTGTAAAGTTACGTGATTTCTGCCATCGACTTCTATTGTTCTAACTTCAGATTGGTTCAATCTTCACGTCAACAGATACTCCATGTTTTGACACCAAGTTTCCAAGGAATGCTACTTCCTCGCCGTAACTCGCATTTCTTCAACTTGGCATATAGCTTGTTTTCACGGGCCTTTGAGTACCAAATTTCAAATGGTGCTCAATGATCTTCACGACTTTTGAATATACGAGGATGTCATCAATAAAGACAACAACAAACCGATCCAAATATTCCTCAATATCCTGCTTCATCATATCCATGAAAGTCGCAGGAGCATTAGTCAATCTAAAAGACATGACTAAGAATTCATAATGCCCGCATCGAAGTTCTCAAGGCGCGCTACTGGGATATTCTCGCCTAATCTTCAATCGATGATATCCGTAACAAAGATCGATCTTTGAAAAGAATCAGGCTCCTTGTAAATCGGTCAAACAGTCATCAATGCGAGGTAATTTGATACCTATTCTCGATGGTGACATGGTTCAATTCCCTAGAGTCAATACAAAGTCGCATACTCTCGCCCTTCTTCTTTTTACAAATAAAATAGAGCAGACCTCAAGGAGATGTACTAGATTTAATGAAACCGACGCCCAACAACTCCCGAGTTGGACCTTTAACTCCTCAAGTTCAATAGAGCCATTCAATGTGGGGTTTTAGAAATGACCTTCAGACTCAAAGTTAAAGATCAATAAAGAATTCAACTTCACGCTCGGGGTGTAGACCGGAAGTTCTTCAGAAATTTACTAACAACAACATATTATTCAAATCGACGTGTCTTTATTCAAATCCATAATATGGGCTAAGAAAGCTTGACATCCGCTTTTCAATAAACGAATAAATTTTATGACTTAATATGACAAAGGATTGATTTTAGTGGTTTAGTTGCTTGAATTATTACAACAGTCAAGTTAGAATATAAAACTAACAACCTTATGAAAAACAATCAATTTTGGTATGATGAGTAGTTAACCAATCAATCCCTAAAATCACATCAAAAGCAAGTATCTTTAAAGAGATAAGATCAACAGTAATGTGATGGTGCCAACTCGATTAAACAAGATTTATAAACAAAGGGATGTGATGAAAGTTTCTTCTAATCTGAGTCTCCATAGATAAATCAAAGTCTAATTTATCCTGAGTTAAGTTTAAACGCTGAGCACAAGCAGAGAGAGATAAATGAATGGATAAAGACCCAGATTCAAGAAGGTATAAACTTTTACAAGAATTTATGATTACCTTACCCGTGATCACCTCGCTTGGGTTCCTCGATTTTGACCAAAACCACGACAAACGCCTTCCGTGAACCATCGACTTTCGACTTTTATGGATAAATTTTCGAGTCACCGTCCTCACCGGACTTGGTTTCGCTTATCGAACAATCTCGAGCGATATGTCCTTCTTTTACACAATTATAGCATACCTTGAACTATTACGGACAAATTCAATGATATATCCTTCTTTTCCAAGATTTATAGATATACGAATTCGTAGTCGCTTCTCCTCCTTGTAACCAGCTTGTCATTGCGATGATGACGCCTTCGCATTATCATCATTGAATCTCCTTTTTAAATCTTCCCCGACTCGCTTCTTCTATTTTCACGGCTATGATTACCACCAGAGTGGTTACCGCTTTTCAGATTTTTCTTTCTCCGCCGGGTTATCGTTGTTCTCATGACCGCACACACCCAGATAATCCTCGTCAGGGTCCCTCATTGAACGTACTCGCTATCTCGCCTAATAATCGAGCCCTATCGACAACATCCTAATAAAGAGAAAATTTACGAGAAATGAGATATCGACGTACGTCGAAGTTTCAAACCTCTCGTAAACATCCGCCATACATTCCTCATTTTCCACCAAACGAGGTGCAAACCTCGATAACTCGCAAACTTCGCCAGACGGGACACCGCCATGTTGTTTTGTTCCAATCTAATAAACTCCACTTCCTTCATACGACGTTAATACTTTCAAGAAAGTACTTTGGTTATCGAACAATTTCAAACGCCTCCCAAGACACGCCGAAAAGCGTACTTGGATGGTACGCTTCACGATTCCCACCAAGAATCGCCTCATTACTTTAACATAAAGGTGGCGAATGGAACCTTTTGTTCTTCCGCAAACCCAAGACATCGAATATCTTGGTATTTGTTCGACCCACGCTTCGCTTTAATCGGATCCGCTTTCCCTGCACTCGTGGTCCCAACTTTTCGAATCGCTCATCGCGATAAACCATGCGTTGTTATCATTTCCACCAGATTTTGTGAACGAAGTCTCCCTCGCCTCGATTTTACATGAACTACAAAAAGCTTCTAAACATCCCGCTATTCATCATCTTTTCAAGGTGTTGTTTGTTCACAGAGAGAACATCGCCACTGCTGCACGCTTCTCCTCACATGAAAGAAAGGTGTTCCACTGGCCTCATTTTCTCCACTATTAACATTCTCAAATGACATTCTCTAATACCGCCATAAAACAAGGGTTAATTAAAGAAATCAACATACCACATAATATCCCTATATATCGACCAACCAACAAATAAGCTTTGTAAGAGACACACTCAAATGGGTTTTACTCTGCCTCTCCTCCTAGTTATATTCCCCGATCTCCGCCAGAGATCATATCTCTAAGCTCGATATTAATCAGGACGCTTCTAAAATAGGTATACAACACCCATTTTGAGTCGCTAAAAATACATGGTACGTAAACAACTATAACTTTATTAATACAATTGTCTCTAAAAATACGATTAACACTTAAACTCGTGAGTTTAAATATAAATATTGTCATCTAGATAATATCCACACTCAAATAAGTTCTCAATACAATTATTGAGACATTATTTTACAAAATGGTGAGGTACTAAAAAACAACTTCTGTAACCATCATTCCATACCCCGATTAAAAACTCTGCTATATTCTCGCTCAAGAAAAAAAAATGGAACAAATATTATCAACAAGATTAGGTCAAATATTACCTTAAAGAAGAATCTTATAATAAGAAATATAACAAATTATCTTATAATAAATTCAAAATAATGTATAGTATCATTAAAATCTACTATCAATCTAAATTAATCAATATTAAATATTCTGCATCTCATATTCATCTCAACAATTAAAATACTCATAAATGGATACAATCAAGAATTCATCATTTAGGACCATGATATCCATAATAGATATTTTAGACAAAAACAAAATTTAATTTTTCTACTTAATAAGTTAAATCATATTCGTGAATAAAGGTTATATGAATAAAGGCCATATACTGCGAATAAGAATTTCTACACTAAAAGACAAGAATTTCAGAAAATTTTTATCAATATTCCTCAAGATAATGATATCAAGATAATATCATTTTGTAAATAACATCATCTTCGAAAGTTTCAATTATAGTCGTGCGACATATCGACATAATTTGATAGTGACTTTTAAGCTCAAAATACCAGTAAAGAATATTTGCAAGAGAAAACTTTACGTGATTAATTTCTATTTCTAACCCAAGATCCTATTTATAGAAAACGCTGTAATACCAAAGAATAAAATTTAATAAAATAATAATATATATATAATTTTTCCTACGCCTAACCTTTTGAATGCTAGATTCCTACATGCTTAATAATGAAAATGAGCCCACTAATTTGTTAAAAAACATTTTTCTTACAAAAACATATTTTAAACTCCCAAAATCAATTTTTCGTAATCTCGGATTTCAATAATTCATAATAATAGTTTTATCGTAAAAATTAAATCTTATGTTCATTCCATAGAAAATTTAATTATCTAACTATCTGTTAAAGAAAGTTTTCCAAATTCCAAGTCAATTCGAATCAAATTTATCAAAACATTTCACCAGTTTCATTGGGGTCCACCAACATGAAAATATTTTTAAACATAATAAAACATTCATTTCATATTATATATTATATTTTTCCATTATTCATTTTATAATATAAAATATTATCAAAATATAATATATTTAAATGAACATTTATCCAAATCTCAAAACTATTAATAACTGTAATTTTTACTTTAACAATATTCTCGCATATTTCAATAATATAAAAATAATCACTTAATTCTTTCATTTGTCTATTATCCACAAATCTGCTCACAATTTAAACAGTAAAGACCTTTCACATCGTCTAATATTCCCCGATTCAATATTCATACCATATTTCTTTCAATTTTCCATTAACATTAACACTCATATCGAAATATTTTCACTAAACTTTTGAACCAACAAAATATATCTGATCCTAAGTTGAACTTGTGTCACACAATTTCTGCTATTCCTCACATTGTAACTGTCAACCTCATGCAACGCTGTTCATTCTAGTTGGTCAATATTCGAATGATTGCTAAACCACATTCGAGTTTTCTTTCCTTATTCTTATAAATCCATTTTCTCTTCCAATAATTTCCAATTACACTATCTGACATTTCTAGATCATTTTCTTGTCGATCCTCGCTGTCGTTATAGACGCTGTCAATCATTTGACAAAATGATTCGACAACGATAAAAATGGCACAAGATCGACAAAAGAGTTATGCGATCTTCATCGAAAGGACATGGAATTTAGTATCGAGATCATGTATTGTCATAGGTCATTTCTACGGAAGCGGAGTTACAAGATTCGGTAAGAGAGGAAAGCTCAATCCACGCATTTATCGGGTCCATTTCGTATTCTCGACCGAGTAGAAATGTAGCCTATGACTCGCTGCACTTCCAAGTATGTCTCGTGTTCATAATGTTTTTCATATATCCGTGCTTCAGAATACGTGAAAGACCCGAACCACATTATCGAAAGTTAGAACCGGATGAGAAAATTCCGAAGACTTAATGTACGTAAGAGGTACCTCAAAGATCTTTGATAGAAGGAGATGTCCGTCCCACGCACAAAAGGTCATACCCCAAGTCAAAGTTTTATGAGGAACCATGCTATCGAGGAAATGACCGGAGTCGAAACTAAATAAAACCGAGGTATCCTCACCTTTTGAAACACCAAGACGTACGCCAATTTCGGTGGACTTAAATTTCATAAGAGAGGAGGTCAGAAGACCAACTTATTATTAAATGAAATTGAATTTCCTCTATTTATTATCTTGAAATAAGTAAGGGTTGATTTGATTAATGTGGTTACATGGGTAAATGGGCAAATATTTCAAATAAGCAAATGGTTATAAAATATTCATTTTTAGTGGAGAATATTCGTTGATCGTGGAATATTCTTACCGCTTTGAGAATATTCGTACGACGCACGCAAATTTCGTGTGGCCCCATAACTAAAGTTTATTGTAAGAAGAAAAATGACAAATATAAGTTGTTTATAAATAACGACGTAGTTGTTACTCAAATATTACCGCTTGAATACCCTAAGTGGTTAAAAAACACAAAGAAGATACCAGATTGCACCAATTATTAATTCTTACGTAAAGTAAGACACTACTCAATTTTTGTTACAGAATTACTCGCTCAATATTTTATTTTATCGATTCAATAATTGCTACGCTTGATATTTTATATTGTTGTTGTTTCAATAATTGTCACTACACAATATTTTCCATTATCGCATCAATAATTCATATTATTTGAATAGTATTATTAGATAAAATTATTGGCAATGTCTAGAAAGTTTTGTCAAGGAGATGTTCGTCATCTAATCATGCCCAAGAAGAAAAAATCCTTATCGAAAAGCCCTCTTTTCGGGAAGGACCTCGTCACCAAGATTGTGATTCTCGTAATATTATTTGTGAATAATTAATTATTGATTTATATGATAAGTAAAATATTCATTTTATGTGGATATAGATGGAGAAAATTTAAAGTGACAATTGTTAAAAATTGATATTTTATCTTTTCTCGATAAATAATTATTTAAATATATTATTATATTTTAATAATATAATAATGATGATATTTTTACAATGAATGGGATATATGAGTATATGAGAGGAGTATTTTTGTTACTAAAATTGTTTAAAATATGTTAAACATTTTCGTGGACCCCATTTCTCGAATCGAAATTTAATTATAAATCAGAAAATCGTCTGTTTGTGGATTTCTACCAATTTCGCTTTGAAATTTTGAAAACTTTATTCTGCAAAGTTGTAGACAATGGAATTTTCTATAGAAAAGACATAAGTTTCAAATTTTTCTGATAAAAGGGCTATTTATTATGAATTATTGAAGTTTCGAAGTTTTGGAATAATTAATTTTTGAAGTTTTAAATATTTTTTTTAAGAAAAATGTTTTTTCATTATTGGTGGGCCCCACATGTGGTAAATGAGTTGAAATCGATTTCTAAGATGGGCGGAAAATTTTATAATTATATTAATATTTTATTAAATTTTCTCTGCTTTGGTGTTCTAAGCATTTTCTATAAATAGGGTGCTTAGGTTAGATTTGAAAATCACACCAGAAACTAAAGTTTTCTCTCTATATTATCGAGTTTATTCTTGTGAGTATTTTCATATCTTGAGTATTCTTATATAAAGCAAATTCCCTTCAAAGACTATATCTAGTATTCCAAATTTAAGTACTATTCTTTTCGAGGTAAGGGATGTTATATTTTTTTTAAAAATGATATTATTTCTTCTAATATCATTATCCCGGATTATTGGTAAGATTTTTCTTGTGAAATTCTTGTCCTTTAGTGTTTGAAAGTTACTATTCACGATACTTAAGACTATTCACTAATCACTTACACTATTATTCACGTAAAAATTAAAATTTTAATTTTTGTCTAAAATATCTATTATGGATACTAGCTTTGATTGTATCCATGTTTTGATCATTCTTGAATTTTATTTCACTATGATTATTAATGAAGTATTTTTGAACTTAGATTGTTTAAAGTACGAATCCTTAATATTTGTTCTTTTGTTTCACTGGATTCTTTTCCTTTAAAATATTTTTCATCATCCTCAATCCTAAATGATGGTATTACTGAATATCTTTGGCCTGTAGTGCAAAGATGGTTGATTTTTTTATGAATATCTTTGGCCGTAGTGCAAAAGATGTACAAAAGTGTTGAGATTTAATACGACTAATCGATGAATATCTTTTTGGCTCAGAAGTGCAAAGATGCATATTTGATTCAAGATGAATATTGATTGATGTTACAGGATAAAATATTGATGATGGACTTTTAAATTCATAGATTATAGTAGATTTCATTCTCTACGTAACTCATCTATGAATTATTATTTCACCGCTAATATTGATCCTAAACTTGTTGCCTTTATCAGTATTTTATCGATTTTTCCTATCAAGACTAACGATAATTTGTTCTATATTATCTTAGTCATAATATTCTTTACCGGGTTAGTTGAGCTCACCCTTTTTTTTGTTCCATTTTTCTTCTCGTGAGGCGGTAATGCAATGAGTTCTAATCGAAAGTGTGGAATGATGGTTCTAAAAAGTCAGTCTTAGTAGTCCTCACTATTTTTATAAAATAATGTATCAATAATTGTAATGAGAACTTATTTGGGTGTGAATATTGTCTAGATGACAATATTTGTATTTAAACTCACAGCTTTATATGTCAGATTAATAAAGTTGTAGTTGTTTCGCATCATGTTATCGACGACTCAAAGTGGGTGATGTATACATATTTTGGGGGCGCACACCGCAAGCGCTACTACGCAACCACGCCAGACACATCGCATTTTTTTACTACCGAAAGTAGTTCAACAGCTTTTAACGGTAAAACTTCCGCCGTTATTTTATAAAAATATTTTTGTCGCTTTTCTCAATCCGATAATAATTCCGCTAGGGGTCCACTTAATGATTGTGCTTGTCATTTAATATTCCTCGTTAAAATGAATATTCTCCACCAATCGAATATTATATAACAACTCATGCTTTTGCAAAATTTATAAATATTATCCACAACTATAACATTATATCAAATTTACTCCATAATATTAAAAAAATATTTCGAGAAAATTTAAATCTTTATTCATAAAATTTGAGGGTCTTACATGGTCATTCGGCTAATAATCGAATCTACACACACAATCTGTGATGCTGTTATCAAGATTCTATCGTCAATCAATTCAACTTACCCCAAAATAAACTTCATACTAACTACTTCCGTAGCGACCTGGTCATAATTTTTTTTTTGTCATTCTTTGTCCTACTTTGTTAATAATAGTGTTATTACTTACCTTTTTATTACTAATACTAATTAAATGAGAATTAAAAAGACAATTAATATTACATTATTATCTTTTTATCTCACAATTTTCTTACAACGGAAGTTATGAAAAAAAAACAAAAAAACAAGCCGCTACATCTTGTAGCGGTTAGTAAAAGTGTTATTACTTGTCTTTTTAATTACAAAAGACAACGCTAAATGCATTGCAAGAAAAAAAGAAAAAATAAATAAAACCGCTACATTTTGTAGCGATTGGTATTAGTATTAGTATTACTAATACCAACCGCTCATTTAATTAATATTAGTATTAGTAATAAAAAAACAATTAATATTAGTATTACTAATAAGAAGTCAATTAATATTAGTAATAGTAATAAAAAAGACAACTAATATTAGTAATAGTAATAAAAAAGACAATTAATATTAATACTAAAAAAGATAATTACTAATATTAATACAAAAAAGGCAATTACTAATATTACTAAAAAGATAATTAATATTAGTATTAGTAATAAAAAACAAATAATATTAGTAATAATAATAAAAGGCAATTAATATTAATACTAAAAAGGCAATTACTTGATATTAATACTTAAAAAGGCAATTATTAATATTACTAAAAGGTAATTATTATTAGTATTAGTAATAAAAGACAAATAACACTAATAATAGTAATAAAAAGTCAATTACTAATATTATTACTAAAAGGGCAATTACTAATATTATAAAAGGCAATTAATATTAGTATTAGTAATAAAAAGACAATTAATATTAGTAATATTAGTATTAGTGTTATTACTAATATTAATTGTCTTTTATTACTAATAATAATATTAATTGCCTTTTAATTTTCATGTAATTGTTATTAGTATTAGTAATAAAAATAGAAATAATAATACTATTATCAACCGCTACAAGATATAGTTGCTTGTTTTTTTTTTAATGTCTTTAGTGTTATCTTTGGTAATAAAAAAAGCAAATAATAACATTATTACTAACCGTTATAAGATGTATCGACTTGGTTTTTTTTTTTGTTTTTTTAATAATTTTCGTTATAAAAAAATTGAGAGATAAAAAGATAATATTATAATATTAATTGGTTTTTTTTCCTTTTTTAATTCTCATTTAACATGAAGTTCTAAGTTCATGCCGAGTTAATTCCGTACCCAATATACAATACTGAAACGGAAAGTGGTTAGTATGAAGTTTATTTTTTGATAAGTTGATCAATTGATCAATAGAATAGTGACACGTAAATGAAATTATATATGTGTCAATATTCTATTAATCAATTCATCCGGATCCACTAAAACGTAGATCATCCTCTGGTCTATTTGTCAGCACAGTGGGCATGAACTTGCGATAATAAGTTGACTTCACCGTAATACGGATCCATCAGATAGTAGTCTGCTTTATCTTAAAGGCCCAGAGACTCCCAAATTCAAGAAAGTTCAAGAAACATGGCGCTGATTTCAGCTCCCGTCAATTCACCCCTGTTCGCCGAGGTCAACATGGGTGTTGACTCGTCTGCACCTATGGTCCGAGCCACTGTCGTCCAAGCCTCCACCATCTTCTATGACACCCCAGCTACCCTAGGTTCACTTCACTCACCTCCCTAATTCTTCTTTTTAATCTCAATTTTCACTGGAATATTTATTTTTCCCCCTTTCATTATTTTCACATATGACCTGTAAAGATTCAATTTTGATTAGGTATTTGTTGTCTGATCATACTTGCCTTGTCTGCTAGTTTAATTTTATTTAATTTTGGTCTGTGTACTTTTTAATTTTTTCCCTTGTCAGCAGGCAAAATTCTTTCTGTTTTCAGATATATGTTACTGATCAATGTTACACAATCTTTTTAATCTGCTCAATTTCTGTTTGTTTGTTGGGGAAATGGTAAGGAAAGAATGAAATTGAATTGGTTATAGAATATAAGTTGATTGTTTAGGTAGTGTTTAATTGTCCCAAAATATGCAATTTTTGAATTTAAAATTGAGTTGAAACCTTGTTTTCTTTCCCCAGTATATAGGTGGCTTATAAAATTGGCAAATCTAGTATTAACATAAATAAATTTATATGTAGATCAAAATAAGCTGTTAAATATAATACTCCCTCACTAAACTCAGTTATGAAAGGGAGAAAATGCATAAAAAGCTGTCAAATGGAAGATTTTATATTCTGAAAGGTATTTGAATTGCATCTTCTAATTCTCTTTTTACGTAGTCAGCTTGACAGGAGCATATTCTTTATCAGAATTATCACGAGTTTTGCAAATCATTGTTGCAATTTTAAAACTAATTTAGAAGTCCATTAATGCAGAAATATAATTAAGGTTGTTTTTTGAACAAAATGATTGAAAATTCTACTTTTGGATTCAGATCTCTCCTCCCCGAAAAAAAAAAAAAAATAAAATAAATAAATAGTGAAGATGTATATTACTTATTAGTTTGATACTAAAATTGATATGTAAATCTGCTAGGTGAAACTTTCTGAATGAATGCAATGATGCTGAGTTACAAACTATTGGCACAAGTGTAATCTTTGGTTTTTAATTGAGTGGGATCCCATTATAATGGAATGTACCTTAAAGAAACAAGTCCCTTACTCCACCATGTCAATAATAAATTGAAGGATGATGTTGGTGTATAAAAGTGTGCAGAAATTTTGAAATTGATGTGATCTGTTGTTTTAGTTATTGATTCAGTTAGTGGTTTTGTTGTGAGGGTCAAATATTATGTACTCTATTAAGATTTGTCTGTCAATAACCTACTCAAAATTCAAGTTTTAATATTTGAATATGACTTTCTTCAGATAAGGCTGAAAGATTGCTGGCTGAAGCAGCCTCATACGGTTCTCAGCTAGTTGTATTTCCAGAAGCTTTTGTGGGTGGTTATCCACGTGGATCAAATTTTGGAGTCACAATTGGTAGCCGTACAGCGAAGGGTAAAGAGGAGTTCAGGAAGTATCATGCAGCAGCTATTGATGTACCTGGTGAGACCTTGTGTCGTTTCTTTTATAGAAATTCATAAGTCAGGCACGGGTGTGACCGAACTAATGAGCTTTGCAACATGTCGTCTCAAATTTTTGAGTTTCTTTGTCAGAATTTGAATTGCTTGCTATGTGAAGGGGAAGGTTTGATAATTTGAATGGCATTCTCTCTTCATAAAAGCTCTGAATTTTGGTTATCTGTAAGACTATAGCTAAAAAATACAATAAATCCTATTCTTATATATCACGTGTGTGTGCACATGTAATTTTCCGCATGTTAAAGCCCATTCACCCGAGTAAACTGTGAACTCATGTTTAAGTGATCTTGTGTCCTTATTTCTATTGTTTATTAGTATCACTTGGAGCGGCACGTGGCCTAAATGCCTAATTCTTTTTCCCCCAAAATAATGAAGAATCAAATTAATTTGAAATTGTGGAAGGGCTGAAATTCTTTAATGCATTAATATTTCAACATAGCCACATGCAACTCGTTTATGCTATTGCTTTTACAAATCTCTGATGCTATTTTGCTATAGTTTTTAGAAAGAAATGTAGTTTGAATGGCATGATGGTGGCTACATTCAAAGTTCAAGCATTTATACTTTCTTGTTGCCAAGTTATACAAAATTTGTATATGGTTCTAAAACTGAAAGTCCGGAGGGTTGTAATCCTTGTCCAGCTAGTTTGTCTTCAGATTTAAAGTGTTTTTTTTAAGTTTGATGTCAAATATCACCTTCATAAGTGCAGAGCCTGAGTAGGATTCATACAAGTTTGATATAAGTACATTTCACATCTTCCAATGGTGATACCTTCTCTTGGAACCAAACTGGAAAAATAAATTTTTGCTACAATTATTCTTATATATTGATAAACAGGTCTTTGTAATTTATTTCTTCAAAAATGTTCCAGTGAGCTGTGTGAACCTAAAGTTTACTCCTAGGCTATGTTTGCATGGATTACACTTGGGATTGGATTATTAATTCCAAGTCTCATGTTTGTTTTTAAAAATAGATTTGGGACTATTATTCCCGGGATAATAAAATGACTTGAAATGAGGATTAGTTAATATCATGTCCAACTAGGTATTATAATTCCTACCATTTGGGACTAAAAATTTGTGAACAAAGTTAACCTTTAACTTTGTTTAAAAAGACCAATGTATCTTATCCTATCTATACTCAAACTAATGAGAATTTGATATCTTTGTTGTTATTAGTGGTAAGGCTATAATAGTTCAAATGGTAAGTTTTTATCCAATTCTTTAAATAATCTTGGACAAAACAACCATAACATGAGATTATTTTAAGTTATCCCATGAATAATCTCATGAAAAACAAACATATGATTAAGACTATTTAATCTTAGGATTAATAGTCTTGAGATTAAAATTTATGGGAATATAGTCTCGGGATTGTAATCATTGCAAACAAACATGGCCCTAGAGTCCTAGGTCTTGACTTGACCACTGAAAATTTCTAGAGTTTTCCAGGTCTGCGTTAATCACATTCACAATGAAGTTCGATTTCAGGTTCCCTTGTAAGAATCTTAAACTTTATTAATTGTGAAAATATAATGATGAACTTCGATGCACATGGTTCTTGCTTTCTTTACTAATGCCATTCATGTTTCTCCGATATCCCTTATGACAAATGCAGGTCCTGAAGTTGATCGTTTGGCAGCCATGGCTGGAAAATATAAGGTATATTTAGTGATGGGTGTAATAGAGAGAGATGGTTATACACTCTATTGTACCGTCCTTTTTTTCGACTACATAAGGTCGTTACCTTGAAAGCACCGGAAACTCATGCCTACAGCTTTGGAGCGCATCATCTGGGGCTTTGGGGATGGAACTACAGTTCCAGTTTTGAGACTCCAATTGGAAAAATTGGTGCCGTTATCTGTTGGGAAAATAGAATGCCACTTCTAAGGACAGCAATGTATGGTAAAGGTTAGTATTGATGGAATCTACATAAATTTGACAACTCTTCTTCTATTTGGTCTACAGTAATCCTAATTTAGGGGAAGCCCATCTCAGTTCTATGTAAGCTGCTCTATCCTTTTATCTCTTTCTTACTTCTCATTAGTTTGGGTACGGTTCTGATCAGAGTTACCAAATATTCTCATTGACCTAGTGAACCGCGTATTGATATTTGATAATTGCGTACCCAATAAGGGTACTCTTACGTACCAATACTCTAAACTTAGCTACTGAAAAATTTCTTTGTTGTTTAATCTATAATTGCAATAATATCAATATTATAACTTAGTATTAGATACTCAAACATTACATTTGTACTAAAATATTTATAAAACAATTCACACTTGTTGATTCAACTAAAGATCTTCTTTAAAACTTAGGTTTATTACATTTAGATTTTAGAGAATTCCCAACTTCAAGAACTTGTATAAAAATACCCTAGCATACTGCGTTTTAGCTATATAGTGTACAACGTACCCGTATTCGTACCACGTACCGAAACGAACCACGTTTCAAGTAACACTAGTTCTGATGCCTTGATAAATGATTTTCTTATAGTTTATAAATAATAATATTTGTCTGAACTGGGATTTGGTGATCAGGTTATATAGTATCTTCCAATAGTCATGTCTTTTCCCATCTCTGATCATGTTTACGCATGAGAATCTTAATGACTGGAAACCTCCTATTTTTGTTTTTGTATTAACTGTCGATTCTGAAATTTCTCAAAGTAGAAAAATTTGATGTAATGCAAATCCGATGCAATTGTTGATGACTTCTGATGTGTGATCATGTATCTAGTAATTTTGTTTTTATTTTTTTTTTTTAAAGTAGGGGTGGGGGTTGTAGGGTTGTGTGTAGAAGTTATATGGAATTCTCAATATTACGCTTTATTGTTCCTATTTTTTGGGCATGAATGACAACATTAAGCAGTTATTTAGTTCACAATCTGCGATGTTTGTAGGCATTGAAATTTATTGTGCCAATCGATCGATCTTTGTGGGATGTATGGCAAGCATCAATGACTCATATAGCTCTTGAGGGTGGTTGCTTTGTTTTATCAATGAACCATTCTGTCGAAGGAAAGATTACCCACCACCTCCAGTATGTTTTTTCTTGTACGTAAGATCTCACACCGTGATTCTCATTGTTTGTCTTTGGTGGCGGTGTTATTATATCGCCATCGTGGACCTTGTTCTTGCAGGACCCAATTATGAAGGAGAGGCACTTATCTCAGCTGACCTGGGTATGCTCTGCCCTTACTACTTAAGAGTTCCTAAGTTATCAATACATGTGTATTTCCAATGTATGTTGCAATAAGTTGAGTTATGAGTAAATAAATATCTGGTGTTATTATGTCCAGTATCTTTTGGGCATATCTTGATGAAAACGTTTTTCAAAGAATGAAAAATTTATTTTTTATCTGCATATTTCTACTGTTGGTAACTACTATCAATTATCGTTGATGTTAGTAACATACCTTCAGGATGTTTTGACAACGTTACGTGGTTTTATACTTATTGGGGTTTGATTATGATCTTTAACATTACAATTAATTTGAGTTGGGGTATACAGAGAATATGCAAGAATTGATGCGACCTAATCTATGTCCGAGAGCAGCACTTGTCCTCGGTATATATGGCGATTTAATTGGGATACAATGCTTAAACATGGCATTATGTCTGCATCTTTAGGCTCCAATATGCCAAGTCTCTCAGCCATTTCCTTGTCCACATCTTCTATTGTATCAATCCTCTTTATATGTTCATTACGTACGCGCTTTCATGTCCACTCGATCTACTACTTGCATGAGTTTTGGTTAACTAGGAAATTGTTTTAGCCTTCCAAGTTCTTAGGGTTTTGGTTAACTTGGAATTATTTTTGCATAATCTAGTAGGTTACCTCTCTTTTCCTGTAAAGACATATTTTTTGTTTTAATTTTTTGGAAAATGGAATTGACAATGATTGAATAAATGCATAGATCTTGGAGAGATAGCAAGGGCAAAGTTTGACTTTGATGTGGTTGGGCATTATTCAAGGCCTGAAGTGCTCAGTCTTATTGTGAGGGACCATCCAACAAGCCCTAGAACGTTCACATCGAAGATCTCAGAAAAGCGTAAGATTCTAAAATTAGTGTTTTTCTTGATTAAAGTTTCTAAGTTGCATCTCCAACAATCTAGTGGTCTATATACTTCTTACATCATTGGGAGCTAATTTGTAAGCAATCTGAATTCTCAAAATTTTATCAATTGTGTGGTGTTGTTTGTTCATGTAAATCCTTCTTTGTCTTGGAGAATCTTTACTTGCATGGTTGAATTGATATTTGAAATGCAGATGTAAAATTGATCTGTTAGTTTTCGATTACGGTAATCTTGACATGCGATATTTCTTATAGCTGATATAAAGCTTAGCTTTTTTGAATGTGCTCTGTATACTTTTGTCGAGGAATATTTGTATTGTATGTGTAATATTTTGGAAAAAATTATATTTTGGAAAAATTTAAGGTGTCATTGTTATTGCTTTATATTGGTGTTACAGAAACAACATTAGGAGTCTGACTGATGACAGTCTTATGCTAGTTTCTTGGTTGTAGTATAGTTGGTAAAAGAGGTATCGGCTAGGTTTGATATTAGTTGTATGTGTTAATGGAAGTAGCACCATGGTGTGATAAAATTATGTCTCCCAAGTTTATCTCATTTTTGCACATTGCATTATATACTTTAAAATGTGACACTTTACATCCCGTTCTTTTAGCGAACCGACACATAACACCTCTCATTAAAATCGATTACATTAAAAGTGCAAACTCCGTCACTTTTAAACACTAATTCCGTCACTTTTAGCGGCCAATTTTAATTTGAAGGTGTTATGTGCCGATTCGCCATAAATGTGGGATGCAACGTGTCACGTTTTGAAGTATAGGTTGCAATGTGTAAAATGGGGTAAACTTTGGGATGCATTGTGCATCTAACTCTAAAGTAAAAATTACAAGTGAAAGAAACAATTTATGCAGCGTTATAATTTCAACTGGAGAATAATAAACGGACAAAAGTGCAAAAAAGTCCCTGATGTTTACACGGATGTCCCACTTCGACCCTAAATTAATTTTTTTTCCAAAAGTACCCTTAACGTTTCAAAAGCGGGTCACCCGTGTACTCGCCATAATGAAGACAAACGGGGTTAAAATGTGATGACGTGGCAAACTTAAAGGTTCAAAAATATCCCTGATGTTTATACGGATGTCCCACTTCCATCCTAAACTAATTAAAATATTATCATATAAAATATATTCTAAATAAAATAATATATATCATTTAATCAAAACAAAAAATATAAATTGATGACGTTATTTAAAACTAAAAGATATAAAAAAATATTAACGTTATTTAATACTAATTAGTATTTTATATCAATTAGTATTTTAACGTTATTTGATATCAATTAGTATTTTAACGTTATTTTATATCAATTAGTATTTTAACGTTATTTTATATCAATTAGTATTTTATATCAATTAGTATTTTTAAAAGCTGAGTATTATGATTATTTTAAAATTCAAAACTAAATAATATTTTTAAAAATCAAAAGCTGAGTATTATGATTATTTTATTAATTTTTAATATTAATTTTTAAAATCATATCAATTTAAAAATATTTTAGTATTATCAATTTTTAAATGGAGTATTTTAATATTTTAGTAATTTAAAAATATTATTTAGTATTATGATTTTAGTAATTTAAAAATTTTATATCAATTAGTATTTAGTATTATGATTTTAGTATTTTAATGATGTAATTTGAATTTTTGTTGTTTTGATTAATTAACAAAATAATTTGAATTTTAGTATTTTTTAATTTGATTTTTTTAGTATTTAATATTTTTTTTAAATTAGTATTTTAGTATTTTTTTTAAATTAGTATTTGATGTAAATATGTTATGTTTTGAATTTTAGTATTTTGATTAAATGATGTAACTATGTTATACAACTATGTTATACAACTTACTTTATTTAATTAGTTGTTTTGATTAGTTAACAAAATAATTTGAATTTTATTATTTTGATTAAATAATGTAAATATGTAATTATGTTTTTTTTTTATTTTGAATTTTAGTATTTTTTGTTTTGATTAAATGATATATATTATTTTATTTAGAATATGTTTTATATGATAATATTCTAATTAGTTTAGGATGGAAGTGGGACATCCGTATAAACATCAGGGATATTTTTGAACCTTTAAGCCTGCCACGTCATCACAATTTAACCCTGTTTGTCTTCTGTTAACGGCAAGGGCACGGGTGACCTGCTTTTTAAAACGTTAAGGGTACTTTTGGAAAAAAAATTAGTTTAGGGTGGAAGTGGGACATCCGTGTAAACATCAGGGGAGATTTTTTGCACCTTGCCCGAATAATAAACTTTGGCCATATCTGTAATCCAGCTGGCAAGTATCTTGATGGATTATGAAACCCAACATTATCTTCAAACTTTAGCTGGCAATTATTTGAGTGCATGTGAGTTGTAATTATTAAAAACTACCCTTATAGTTAGCATGAAATAATTGATATATGAACCCACCATTTTTTATGGTGTAAATATCTTAGCCAATTCTCATGTACATTGTTATGAGAATGACTCAACGAAACAAGAACAAGATTGTAGCTAGTAGAAGCCAAACTGAAGGTTAAGCTACCAGTGTAAGAGTTTGAAAATAGTTGCTAGTGATAAACTGAAGGTGTAGGTATCAGGTAGTTGTAATAGAGAGATGAGCGTGAAGACTACAGATTCCTATACTTCGTAGCATATTAGTCCCCATGTAAAAGAAATAGTTTTGTACAGTTGAACTTTATCTTATACATAATTCTGTTCACATAATTTCTTTCTAGCATTTGGCAGTTGGGTTATACAAACATAATGGCCACTTGGAAAATTTGACCGTCTTTTAGGATATGTAAGTACACATAGTAGAAGCAAATAAAACTCATTGCCTTTAAGCTGCACCCTGCAACATTGCTAATCCGGAACCAGAAACAGTATGGTCCCTTAGATCCTTAATCAGCTTGTATCTCTGGATTTCATCTTCATAATCTTCTTTCCGCGCTCGTGATGTAAACTCAAAAAAACTTTCCTTATTCAAACCATCTGAATCTTCTTTGGATTTAGTGCTGAATTCCCACTCAATGGCATCTGAAATTTGTCTTTCCAAGTAATTTGGTTTGTTTTGAGTTTTGTCAAAGGTTGCATCCTTTTCCATTTGCCCGTCAGATACAGAAATTATTGTTGAATAATTTTGAGCTGCCAACCCAAAATCATAACTCCATCCGTAGCTCTTGCCATTATTTTCCATGTTCAGCTCAATGGACTGAATATCGCTATCAACCGAATCCTTTCTTTCTCCATACTCTCCTTGTTGACACGACTGTACTAGTGTTTTTTGCAAGTATTCTTCAAGCTCTTTGATTCTATCATGGGTAGAAGAACCATTGCCTTTTTCTTCACGTATTTCGCCTCTCAAATAAGTCTCAAGCTCATTTCTTAGCTTGTCCACCGCTGCATTTTTTTCCTCGAATTCATATTTAGCTTCTGAAAGCTTCATCTGAACTCTCTCTTCTCGCAAAACATCAGCCAACTGAAGCATTTCTCTCTCTTTCGCCACTTCTTCTCGAACTTTTGCTGATTCTATCTTTAGTTCTTCCACTTCAGCTCTGTCTTCTCCAATACCTCTGGCCAACTCATTGCAGACTTGCTCTAATATCTCTCTTGCCCTCTTTTCACTCTCAATCTCTTTCTCTGCTTTAAACAGAGATGCCTTTGTGATTCCCAATTCTCTACCCAGCTTCTTGTTTAGTCTCTCAGTTTGCCTTCTCATCCTCTTCTCAACCTCTAGCTCCCCTGCTATGGATTTAACGGCATTGTGAATCCTTTCTCGCTCTTTAATTTTCCAAGCCGACCTTTCTTCTGCAAACTGCTTCAGAAGGTAATCAATCTCACTATACTCGGACTTTTGTTCTTGAATTAACTTCTCGACCTTAACACGAGCACGATGAAGCTCAAATTTTAGTGCCAAGAAAAGGGATATACTTGTTGAGCGCTGCTCGTCTAACTCCCAAATGTGATCCATAACTTTCAGAAGCTCTTTAGAGGTGGTAAGGCCTTCCCTGATATCCTTCAGTCGGTTCTTAGTTCCAACCGTGGGTCTGTGAGGTTGAGTTCCAACCTGCATAGCCCGAGCTTAGATCAGTCAAGTCAATTTTATATGGAAACTGATATTTTCACATGTAGTTTTAATATTTCCACATAATCTTCTCACATGCGAAGAAAGTTGGTCCCACCTTCATGCGAGAGGGGACCATGTGAAAATATCTTTTTATTACTAACTTGGATGAGCTATCAATCATCAAACCGAAAAAGTTACTGAGTTGGTGGGTCATAGGTTCTATCAATGGTCGAACCTTTATTGAAGTGATGACATAATAAATATATAAAAAGTATTATTAATAATTAATAAAATTTTAGAACATTTTTTTAATATTTTGATAAACCAAACTATAGATATGCCTAAGTGTGTTTTAATATTATAAGAAATTGGTATCAAAATAAATTTTAAAAAATTGGTTCACTAACCACTGGCCAAACTGCCTCTTTGGTTTTCGGAACATTGTCTTGTCTTGCAGTTATTTATATATAAGTACACATAATTATATATGACTATATATATGTATATAGGCAGGTTAACGAGCAGACAATAGTAGACCATGTGGAGTAGAATTCACAAGAGCTGTATATATGAGAAAGTAGTTAAACCTGCATACAAAAACTGTTTTTTCCTCTGCTCTTTTGTTACCTTTATTAAGTTAGCATTCTGAAGAGAAGAATCCAGTCCTCCCAAACTCTTATCGGTGAGCAGAACTTTATGGGAATCTGTTGATTTTCTTGTCCTGTGCCTTTCTTTGTTCTGCAAAAATATAAGACGTACAGACTATATATTGGAAATAGAAAAAAATGCGTATAATCTGGACCGTAGAAGTTTTAAAGACAAACCAAAACATAATTTTCCAAATAGGTTATACCTATTCAAATTAGAAAGTCCCGATGAAAAATAAAGTTATACCCACCTCTGAAACAGGGGTATGGTATAGATCAGTCAGATGCAATGCCACTGAACCCAATTTGGATGACTTCACAATTTCATCTTTGCTTCCTATTTCCACCTTATTCTGGCTGATCCCCTTCAAATTATCTTTCATGTTATGTGCAGGAACCTCATTAATCTCCCACAAGGTAGCTGCCAGTTTTCGTGCTGATATCGAACCTGCTTCTTTTCCCTTACCAGCACCCTTATCGTTTTGCAATGAAGGCAACCTTGTGGTCATCTTCCAAGTTGGTACTGGCGTGCTCGATCCTCCTCGCTTTCCAATCAAAATCGCCCGCTTCAACCGATAATTCTGCACTAGTGAGGGAGAAGAAGATGAAGAACACCCCCTCTTTCTTATCTTACATTCCCCTCCAACCTTTCCCTCCACGCTCAAGTTTCTCCTCGGCATAGATGAAGATGGAATATCCTTGGTAACTTATAAAACTATGGGTTTTAAATTATAAACGGATGAACAATATATATAATTTCGCCTATGCTTAATTTTTTGCACAACATGTTCCAAGGAGGTTCGATAGTTGCGAGCTGGCTTTGGCTATAAAAAATAATTCTCTATTGTGGAAATGAATCCAAATGAATCTGAGGTTATAGGCTGAATATCTTTTTGGGAACTTGGGAGATAGTTCTAAAGCTTTGTCGAAGGTCAAGAATTGAGGAAGTTGAAGACTTAATTGATGCTTTTGTAGCCTGGCAGAAATAATTGTATGAATTAAGAATATTAGAGCTTAAAGTGGCTTTGTTTTCAAAATTATATAGAGGGAAATTAAGAAAATGAAGAGAGAGAGAGAGAGAGAGGTATCAAAGCTAACCTTCCTTGTTGTTGAAGTTTGGTTGAAAAGGAAAGGACTGGAAATAGGAGAGAACTCGAGAGGGATTATTTATCTTTCTTTAATTTCGTGAAAAAGGAAAAGCAGAGAGAGAGAGATGAAGACGTGGGATGCACGTGAGTAAATTTGTATTTTATCAAAGACGTGCATGTGTAAATGAGCGGTCAGAATTTCGACTAGGTGTAGGTTATTTGTTTTTTTATTTTCCTTTTCTTCTTACAAAAACTTGTAAAACCCGAGCAAAAAAATATAGATTTTTTATTTTTAAAATATATTTCCTACTCTTTTTCAGGTTATGCAAAAGATAATTTTCAGTATTGGTATATACAAATATAAATTTATGCAAGTCTTATCAAATCTTATAACGTTAATGTGACGCCCCCAAAATTAGGTATTCATCACTCATCTTGAATCGTCAAATACATGGTACAAAATTTAAATACTGTTACCGCAGTGTAAAAATACGACAAAACATAATCTAAGAATTTTAATACGTATATTGTCATCTAGACGGTTATACAAACTCAAAGCGAGTCCTCATTACATTTATTGTCACACTATTTAATCGAGAATAGTGAGGACTACTAATCTTATCATCTGACTGGCCGAAAATCACTTTCGTTTCTCCGACTAAGTCCCAGATTATATTCTCATTTCACTGAATAGAAACGGTGAAAAAGAAAGGTGAGCTCAACTAGCCCAAAAGAAATATTATGACTAAGATAATGCGAATAAATTATCATTAGTCTTCAACAATGTTAAACCGATAAAATACAATAAACATCAAGTTTAACTCTGCAGTGGAATAAGCAATCCATTAGAAGAGTCAAGTAAAGAATAAAATCTACTATCTTTTATGATTTAAAATGTTTTCACTAATTCTTATCATTTGAGACTCGACAATAAATAAACCACATCATCGAATCATCCAGTCATTACGGATCAAGGATATTCATTAAATCATCAATGGTCATGAATATATCGAATAATCCCTGGTCATAATCATACCAAGTCCATTTCTGCATGTAAACCAAAGATATACAACAAGAAAACCAATAATCAACAATCCATCTTTGCACGTAAGCCAAAGATATACAATTCAATAATCAACAGTCCATCTTCGCACGTAAGCCAAAGATAACTTTCATCACCATATAAGCATGAGGATGATGACAATGATATAAGCATTAATCAAACTATAACAAGGATAAATATTAAAGACTTTAACTTTATCCAAATATTATCAATCACATAATAAATTCATAATATAATATTGTTAATATCATAACAATATTTTAATCACTTCTTAAACTTATAAACAATTTATTTCAATTATTTACACTTTCCCAAATAATGCATTTAATCATTCAAAAATGCCATACTCATAAGATTTCATCACCAATGGTCAAATCCCTCATCAAAAATCTACATATACCTTATATAGGATTTCTCAAGCCATAAAATCCTATTTTCCAACTTTGTTACTTCACATAACATATTTAACTCATATGTTCGTAACTAAACAATTTTCATGAAAAATACCAAATCAGTCCAAAAAATATTTCTTTTCTGGGATTTAGCATAATATAGTCCCATAATGAACATATATTTTTCTCGGAATTTTTAAAATTCATTTACTATTATTCAAAAATTAATTTTCAATTAATTCCTTAAGAAATTAGCTACCTCAAGTTTAACTCCAAAAATTCTCAAATCTTGGCAGGATCTTACACATGTTAACGTGAGCCTCCAGTCTAAATTTCATGGTTATCGGAGTTATAGAACTCCGGTTATAGCGTTTTTCGTCGGAAAAACCTAAATATTGAAATGGTCATAACTTGCTCATTTTAAGTCGGAATGAGCTCATTTTTGGACAGAAGGTTCTTTATACCATATACTTTCATGTCCCAAAAGGCCAAAATTTTTCTCACAAATTAAGTGGCCGAAAATGCCCTTTTAAAATTCTGGACAGTAGCATTTTCCTCTTTTACAGCTTTTGACTTCTTTACTAAAATCAGTCCACACGAAAATCTACAACACCTTTTCCAGTGATTCCACTTGGATAAGTTATAAGACTCATTGATCTAAATCTAGGACTTGACCACATTCAAAAATTCAAAATATAATAGGAAATATGGTCAATTGAATTTCATGTTACGTTTTTATCAAAATCTGATTTTTCAACCCTTTGTGATTTCTAAGAAACTTTCACGTTTTCACATAATAACTAACATAACTCATCATAACACTTACTAATACCACATATACCCATGATTTTCATCAGTCCAATTCTTTTATTATGACTCTCATCATAATCAACGTAAACAGATCTTTTCCACAATTTAATAAGGAATGAATACAAAAAGGATCATTCACCATGCATGGTAATTCACATGATGCGAGTTATTCCAACGTAATAATAAAGAATGGAATAACGTAAGGATTCACCATGCATGCGATAGAGACCTCACAGACAGGTTATTCCCAATGTAATAATAAATAATGGAACCGGTCCCAAAGAAACGCATGAGACAGTATATTAAATGAGAATATTAAATGTGGAATAATAAATAATGGAACCAGGTCCAGAGTAAAACGCACAGACAGGATATTCTGACAGAATATTAAATGCGGAATAATAAATAATGGAACCAGGTCCGGCGTAAAATGCACAGACAGGATATTCCGACAAAATAATTGTAAGACCCCAACTTTTATGAATAAAAACAAATTTTCTATAAATATCATTTTTGAATATTATGGAATAAATTTGATATAATGTTATAGTTGTGGGTAATATTTATAAATTTTACAAAGTACGCAAGTTGTTATATAATATTCGATTGGTCGGGGAATATTCGTATAACGACACAATCATTGGTGGACCTCACAACGGAATTATTGTCAGATTGAGAAAACGACAAAAATATTTTTATGAAAATAACAGCGGAAGTTTTATCGTTAATACTGTTGAACTACTCGGTAGTAAAAGTACAGTAATACATGTGGTTGCTGCATAGTATCTCACGTTATTTGATTTAATTATTGTCGATATTATATATATATATATTATTAAATCAATAATTAAGACGACGAAGTTATTAATATTATTATTTGCAATATTAACGATGTCTAGAAGTTCTGCCAAGGAGAGGTTTGGTCACCTAATTGCGGGCCCATAGAGAGAAATCCTTATTGGAAAGCCCCCTCTTTCCTGGGAACGACCTAGTCGATTAATATTGTGAATTATAATAATGATGATAAATATTGTTAAAAATATTGAGAAGATTTTTTTTATGAAGTATTTGTTGTATTTATGGACCCTCCATTTATTTATTTTTTAAAATAATCGGTAGAAAATTACTTAATATTATAAAGGTGGGGCCACATGTGGGACCCACGGGAGGAAAAAAGTCTTGAAGGGTGGAATTATTTTGTCACAGATGGAGTGTTGCAGGGAGTTCATGAGGTTATATATGTATATATATACATATTTATTTATTAAGTTTTGTTTTATATGTATATATATATATAAGTTTTATATTATATATATATATATATATATATATAAAGGTTTTAAAATGAGAATTTACAAGTGGGATTTTGATTCACGGGGTGTTAACACGTGAATGATAACATGCTATATATATATATATAATATATTTTATTAATTTTGTTTTATTAGAATATTTTATTAAATCCATCTGGAACGTCCGTTTAAAAGTAAATCAATCTGGACCGTTCATGAATTAGTTACTATGCAATCCATTCTTCTATAAATAGATGCTCATTCCTTTATTATTTCTTACGAATTCACTGAAACTCTAGAGAGAGAAACTATAGAGAGAAAGAAGAAAGTTTTACTGCTTCTTCACTACTTCTATATCCGGTTTCTTCAAGGTAAGGGGTTTTTTTTCATATTCATGAAGAGAACTTCATTATTCCATTCTTTATTATTACTGTTGGAATAACTTTTGTATACGCAGATCTACCCTATACTTGGTGATTTACATTGTTATTCCATTCTTTATTATTACATTGGAATATCCTCGCATGCATGCGTTTTCTGTTGGGACTTCGGTTCCGCCTTTATTATTATGTTGGAATATCACGTGCATGCGCTTTTACGCCGGACTGGTTCCGCTCTTTATTATTACTGCTCGAATAACTTTGTCTATATATGAAGTACCGCATGCATGGTGATTTATGTTGTTATTCCATTCTTTATTATTCTGTTGGAATATCCTGTCGGTGCGTATTACGCCTGACATGGTTCCGTTATTTAATATTCTGTTGGAATAACCTGTCTATGCGAAGTAACGCATGCATGGTGATTTCTTTTTTTATTCCATTCTTTATTATATTTAGTTGGTTAAAGTTTTGACTTCTATACTTCATGAAATTAGTAGAATATCATTGATATTTGCGTTTCATCTAGTATATTTTCATGAAAATCTTCTTCTGAGCATTCTTAAATTTTACTCTACAAAGAAGTATCATGTTGACAATTTAGACGTTATTAGTTCCTGGATAAATTAATTCTTGAACTTGTTTTATTGAATTTTTATATCATTGTCATCATCCTCATGTTTATATTTTATTGAAAGTCATCTGTGGCCTGTAGTGCATAGATAGACTTGGTATGATTATGACCAGGGATTATTCGGTATAATCATGGCCGTAATGTTACAAATGATGTGGTAAAGTCCTCATTAGCAGTAGTGCATTGATGGATGAGCTTGTTGGCATGATCATGACCATTGATGAATACACGAATATCCTTGTCCCGTAGTGCATGGATAATTTATGGTCGTGACCCTAATGAATATCCTTGGCCATAGTAGTGCGGGGGGATGATGTGGATTATTTATTGTCGAGTCTCGTGATAAAAAGTGATGAAAACTTTTTAAATCATAAAAGATAGTAGATTTATTTCTCTACTTGACTCTTTTAATGGATTGCTTATTCCGCTACAGTTAAACTTGTTGTCTATTGTATTTTATCAGTTTAACATTGTTGAAGGCTAATGATAATTTATCCTGCATTATCTTAGTCATAATATTTCTTACTAGGCTAGTTGAGCTCACCCTTTCTTTCACTGTTCTCTTCAGGAAATGAGAACGTAGCAGGGACTAGTCGGGGAACGGAGTGATGGTCCAGATGATAGCATTAGTAGTCCTCACTATTCTATGAAATAATGTGATAATAATTATAATGAGGACTTAGTCTGAGAGTGGATATTGTCTAGAAGACAATATTTGTATTAAAACTCACAGCTCTTGTTGTATATTTAAGATTGTATTTGTATTCAGTACCATGTATTTGGCGACTCAAGATGGGTGATGTATACCTATTTTGGGGGTGTCACAGTTGGTATCAAATCCAGGTTATATGATCCCTAGCTAAGATGTGAGACAAGAACTAGGAGGGGAGAGACGGGGAATTCCTTCGCTAGTATGACCTACCTAAGTTTATTTAGTATTTAATTGGTCGGTCAGAGTATAGGGATAATGTGTGATATGTTAATTAACCCTTGTTTTGTGGCAGTGTTTGAAAATGGCATCCGAGAATGTTGAGAACATCAATGGAGCACAGGAGACCGTTGAGTCTCCACAGATCAATAACCAAGACAATGTGCATTAGGAAGGCGACAATCCTCATACAAACAACAACACTGACCAAATGATGAACGATGGAATGTTCAGAGGCTTTCTGCAATTCATGCAACATCAGGCGAGAGCGGCTCCTGTCCAAAATACAGGTGAAAACACTGGCAACTCTCGGACGGTCACCGCCAAACAGTTCAAGGAGCTGGGACCACCGAAGTTTTTTGGAGAGCCAAAACCACTTAAGGAGGAGACGTGGATAAAGCAGATCAACAAGATATTTGATGTCCTAGGTTGTTCCGAGGAGCAAAAGGTTCCCTTTGCCACTTTCATATTGCGGGCAGAGGCAGATTACTGGTGGGAATCTGTAAAGCGTACTCAACTTGCCGCACTAAAGATGTCTTGGGAAAAGTTCCAAGAACTGTTCAATGACAAGTACTTTCCCGAAATTATTCATCACATGAAAGAGGTAGAGTTCATTAAACTGGAGCAAAACAACATGACCGTGTCGTAGTACGAAGCCAAGTTTGCCGAGCTGTCCCGGTTTGCGTCTCATTTGGTTGATAATGAGGAGAGAATGACGTGAATGTTTTTAAGAGGTTTGAAACCCGAGATACGTCAATATCTTATCTCTCATAAACTGTGTTTGTATTCAGATGTTGTTAATAGTGCTCAGTTATTGGAACGCGATAACAAGTCAACCCAACCAAAAGAGAGCAGTCAGCAAAATGATAATACCAGTGAGAGCAGTCATCGAAGCGGTGACAACAAGCGTGGAGGGAATCAGCGTGCCAAAAATGGTAACCACTTCGGTGGTAATCAGGGCCAAAACAATAAGAATGGATATTTCAAGAAAAGGAGATTCAAAAATGATGGAAAGACGTCAGCACCAGCACCCGCTGTGAAGGAAGGAGAAATACCACCTGTTATATGCTTCAAATGTGGAGGGGAGGGACACATTAGTCCAAACTGCGCGATGCCGTCCAAAGCATGTTATAATTGTGGAAGAGAAGGTCACCTAGCCCGATTTTGTCGTTCACCGATGACAAGTTCAGATAGGATAGAGGCACCAAAGGCCGTCCCAGAAAAGTCAAAGTCGGTAGTACAAGGGAGAGCATTTGTCGTGACCTCCCAGAAAGCAAGGAACCCGAAAGGGGTCATCACGGGTAAGCTTATCATAAACTCTAGCAAAGTCTATACCTTATTTGATACCGGTTCTACCCATTCTTTTATTTCTCCTACTTGCGCTCAACGTTTAAATTTGCTCCGGAGAAATTAGACTTTGACTTATCTGTTGAAACTCCATTGGGAGAAACCTTCATTACATCTACTGTTTATAAGTCTTGTTTAGTTCAAATCGGTACCCTCACATTACCTGTCGATTTTATTTCATTGAAAATACTTGCATTTGACGTAATTCTAGGGATTGATTGGTTAACTACTCATCATGCAAAAATTGATTATTTTCGTAAGGTTGTTAGCTTTCATATTTCTAACCAACCTATTATACGAATTCAAGCAACCAAACCATTAAAATCAATCACTATTATCTCAAGCCATAAAGCTATTCATTTATTGAAAAATGGATGTCAAGCTTTCTTAGCTCATGTCACGGATCTAAATAAAAATACGTCAGTTTTGAATGATATTTCTATTGTTAATGAATTTCCTGACGTATTCCGTGAAGAACTTCCTGGCCTACCCCCAGAGCGTGAAATTGAATTTTGTATCGACCTTGAACCCGGTACAAAACCTATTTCCAAAGCCCCATATCGAATGGCTCTATTGAACTTCGAGAGTTAAAGACCCAACTACGAGAAATTGTTAGACATCGGTTTCATTCGTCCTAATCGTCTCCTTGGGGTGCTCCTGCTTACATTCGTGAAAAAGAAAGATGGGAGTATGCGACTTTGTATTGATTATCGGGACTTGAACCATGTCACCATCAAAAATAAGTACCCATTGCCACGTATTGATGACCTGTTTGACCAGTTACAAGGAGCCAAATTCTTTTCAAAGATTAATCTTCATTCCGTTTATCACCAATTGAAGATTAGAACCGATGACATTCAAAAGACGGCTTTTCGAGAACTCGATCTGGGCATTATGAATTCCTAGTCATGTCTTTTGGATTGACTAATGCTCCTGCTTTGCCGCTTCATGGATATGATGAACCGAGTATTCAAGGAATATTTAGATCACTTTATGGTCGTCTTTATTGATGACATCCTTATTTATTCTAAAAGCCGTGAAGATCATGAGAAACACTTGAGGCTGATACTCCAAAAGCTTCGTGAATATAAGCTTTACGCCAAGCTGAAGAAATGCGAGTTCTGGCTTGAGGAAGTAGCATTCCTTGGGCACGTAGTATCAAGTCATGGAATATCTGCTGACTATAGCAAAGATTGAAGCTATTCAAAGTTTGGGAGCAACCCAAATCGAAGATCAAGACGTAGCTTTCTTGGCCAAATTGGTTATTATCGGAGATTCGTGGAAGGATTTTCTCGAATTGCTACTCCATTAACTCAGCTAACTTGGAAAGATACAAAATTCGGTTGGAGTGAGGAATGCGAGAAGAGTTTTCAAGAACTCAAGAGGAGACTCATTTCAAAGACTGCTCGGCAATACCATCTGGATCGGAGGGATTTGTCATCTATAGTGATGCTTCGGGCAAAGGGTTAGGTTGTGTTCTCATGCAACATGGGAAAGTCATAGCCTATGCCTCACGACATCTCAAAGAATATGAGAGGAATTATCCTACTCATGATCTAGAGTTGGCAGTAGTCGTTTTTGCACTAAAGATTTGGAGGCATTATTTGTATGGGGAGAAAGTGGAGATCTTTACGGATCAAAAAAACCTCAAATATTTCTTCACTTAAAAGGTACTCAACATGCGACAGCGACGCTGGCTTGAACTGTTGAAAGATTATGATCATACCATCCTGGAAAAGCGAACGTGATAGCTGACGCATTAAGTAAAAGATCATATACGGGTACGAGTGCGATATTGTCAACGCAAGGGCCCATTTTGTATGACTTGCAAAGGATGGAGATTGAGATAAAGACTCTAAGGACACACGTGATCGATAAAGTTAAAGCTGCTCAAGCTACAGACCTGGAGCTGATACGTATGAGAAAGAAAGTGCAAGAAGGTTCTATGCCGGAAGTAAGAATCGATGAAGAAGGAATACTTCGAGTCAACTCCAGACTTTGTGTTCCTAACAACCTTGATTTAAAGTATAAAATCATGATGGAGGCGCACAACACACCGTTTGCAATCCATCCTGGGAGTACCAAAATGTATCGTGATTTTCAACATACATTTTGGTGGAGCAATATGAAGAGAGAAATAGCGCTGTTTATCTCAAGGTGTCTAACTTGTTAACAAGTCAAGGCAGAGCATCAAGTACCAAAAGGTCCATTGCAACCACTTGAAATTCCAGAATGGAAGTGGGAGCACATTACCATGGATTTCGTTACTGGTCTTCCCAAAGTTTCTCAAGGCATAAATGCAATTTGGGTCATTGTTGATAGATTGACCAAGTCTGCTCATTTCTTACCTATACGAGAAACTTATACACTTGAACGTCTTGCTCGCATGTACATAAACGAGGTTGTAAGATTGCATGGTATGCTAGTATCCATAGTTTCTGATTGAGACCCAAGATTCACATCACGATTTTGGGTTAGTTTGCAAAAAGCTATGGGCACGGATTTACGATTTAGTTCGGCATATCATCCTCAAACGGACGAACAATCAGAGAGGACTATTCAAACTCTTGAATATATATTAAGACTCTGTGTCCTTGACTTCAAAAGAAGTTGGGACAAGTTCTTACCATTGGTGGAGTTTTCCTACAACAACAACTATCAAGCAAGTATTGGCATGGCTCCATTCGAAGCGTTGTATGGAAGAAAGTGTCGTTCTCTAGTATGCTGGGATGAGGTGGGTGTAGCAACGTTGTTGGGATCAAGTTGGTATGTATGACTACGGAAAAGATTCAAACGATCCGACAACGTATAAAAACCTCACAAGACCGACAAAAGAGTTATGCTGATCTTCATCGAAAGGACGTGGAATTCGATATTGGAGATCATGTGTTGTTACGTGTTGCTCCATGGAAAGGAGTTACGAGATTTGGAAAGAGAGAAAAGCTCAATCTTCGATTCATTGGCCCATTTTAATCCTCGATCGAGTAGGAGCGTAGCTTTATAGACTCGCTTTTCTGCCAAGTATGTCTTGTGTTCATAACGCTTTTTCATATATTCATGTTACGTAAATATGTGAAAGACCCGAACCACATTATTGAGTTAGAACCGGATGAAATAGCGGAAAATTTAACGTATGAAGAGGTTCCTGTTCAAATCTTGGATAAGAAGGAACATATTCTACGCCTAAGGTTATACCTCAAGTTAAAGTTTTATGGAGGAACCACGATGTTGAGGAAATGACACGGGAGTTAGAATCAAAATGAAATCAAGGTATCCTTACCTCTTCGACATACCAGATATCGTACCACTAATTTCGAGGCGAAATTTCATAAAGAAGGGAGATTGTAAGACCCAACTTTTATGAATAAAATGAATTTTCTATAAATATCATTTTGAATATTATGGAATAAATTTGATATAATGTTATAGTTAAGTGTAATATTTATAAATTTTGCAAAGTACGCAAGTTGTTATATAATATTCGATTGGTCGGGGAATATTCGTTTTAAACAGGGAATATTTGTATGACGGCAAGACAATCATTGGTGGACCCCACAATGTAATTATTGTGCCGATTGAGAAAACGACAAAATATTTTTATGAAAATAACTACGAAAGTTTTATCGTTAATATCTTGTTGAACTACTCGGTTGTAAAAGTCAAGAATGTCTGGCGTGGTTGCATTGTAGCATCTGGTATTGATTATTGATGCTTACGTGAGAAGTACTCGGTTTTGTTCAATTATTGCTACAAAGAATTGCTGCGTAAGTATCTCACGTTATTTGATTCAATTATTGTCGATATTATATATATTATTAAATCAATAATTGAGACGACGAAGTTATTAATATTATTATTTGCAATATTAACGATGTCTAGAAGTTCTGCCAAGGAGAGGTTTGGTCACCTAATTGCGCGCCCATAGGGAGAAATTCTTATTGAAAAGCCCTCTCTTTCCTGGGAACGACCTAGTCGATTAATATTGTGAATTATAATAATGATGATAAATGTTGTTAAAAATATTGAGAAGATTTTTTTTATGAAGTATTTGTTGTATTTATGGACCCTCCATTTATCCATTTTTCAAAATAATCGGTGAAAATTATTTAATATTATAAAGGTGGGGCCACATGTGACCCACCCACGGAGGAGAAAAGTCTTGGGGGTGGAATTATTTTGTCACGGTGTGAGTGTTGCGAGGAATTCATGAGGTTATATATGTATATATATATATATACATATTTATTTATTAAGTTTTGTTTTATATGTATATATATATATAAAAGATTTATATTATATATATATATATATATATATATATATATATATATATATATATATATATATATATATATATATATATATATATATATAAAGGTTTTGAAATGAGAATTTACAAGTGGGATTTTGATTCACGTGGTGTTAACCTGTGAATGATAACATCTTATATATATATATATATAATATTTTATTAATTTTGTTTTATTAGAATATTTTATTAAATTCATCTCAGATAGTCTGCTTTAAAAGTAAATCAATCTGGATAGCTCATGAATTAGTTACTTATGCAATCCATTCTTCATAAATGAAGCTCATTCCTTCATTATTTCTTACGAATTCACTGAAACTCTAGAGAGAAAGAAGAAAAAGTTTTTTGCTACTTCACTACTTCTATATCCAGTTTCTTCTAAGGTAAGTGGTATTATTTTTTTTCATATTAATGAAGAGAACTTCAGTTATTCCATTCTTTATTATTACTGTTGGAATAACTCGTATACGCTGATACCCTATACTTGGTGATTTACATTGTTATTCCATTCTTTATTATTACATTTGGAACATCCTGTCTCATGTGTTTTTACGCCAACTCGGTTCCGTCTTTATTATTACTGTTGGAATATCCTGCGTCTCATGGCGCTTTTACGTCTAACTGATTCCGCTCTTTATTATTCTGTTGGAATATCATCGTCATGCGTTTTACACAATTTAACTGATTCCGTTATTATTATTCTGTTGGAATAACTTTTCTGTCATCTGAAGTACCGCATGCATGGTGATTTCGTTGTTATTCCATTCTTTATTATTCATTGAATATCCTGCGTGGGTGCGTATTACGCTTGACATGGTTCCGTTATTTAATATTCTCATTGGAATAATCATGCCTATCACAAAGTACCGCATGCATGGTGATTTCTTTTTTTATTCCATTCTTTATTATATTTAGTTGGTTAAAGTTTTGACTTCTATACTTCATGAAATTAGTAGAATATCCTTGATATTTGCGCTTCATCCAGTATCTTTTCATGGAAATCTTCTTCTGAGCATTCTTAAATTTTACTCTACAAAGAAGTATCATGTTGACAATTTAGACGTTATTAGTTCCTGGATAAATTAATTCTTGAACTTGTTTTATTGAATTCTTATATCATTGTCATCATCCTCATGTTTATATTTTATTGAAAGTCATCTGTGTGGCACAGTGGTGCATAGATGGACTTGGTATGATTATGACCGTGGATTATTCTTAGATAATCATGCTTAATAGTAATGTTACAAATGATGTGGTAAAAGTCCTCATTAGCCCGTAGTGCATTGATGGACAGTTGTTGGCCTGATCATGACCATTGATGAATACACGAATATCCTTGGCTCGTAGTGCATGGATAATTTGTGGTCGTGACCCTAATGAATATCCTTGGCCATAGTGCAGGGATGATGTGAATTATTTATTAAGCCGAGTCTCAATGATAAAAGTGATGAAAAACTTTTTAAATCATAAAAGATAGTAGATTTATTTCTCTACTTGACTCTTTTAATGGATTGTTTATTCCGCTGCAGTTAAACTTGTTGTCTATTGTATTTTATCAGTTTAACATTGTTGAAGGCTAATGATAATTTATTCTGCATTATCTTAGTCATACTATTTCTTCTTGGGGCTAGTAGAGCTCACCCTTTCTTTCACCGTTTCTTCAGAAATGAGAACGTAGCGAGGACTAGTCGGGAACGGAGTGATGGTCCGATGATAAAGCATTAGTAGTCCTCACTATTCTATGAAATAGTGTGATAATAATTGTAATGAGGACTTAGTGCGAGAGTGGATATTGTCTGAAGACAATATTTGTATTAAAACTCATGACTCTTGTTGTATATTTAAGATTGAATTTGTATTCGATTACCATGTATTTGGCGACTCAAGATGGGTGATGTATACCTATTTTGGGGGTGTCACAATAATAAATGCGGAATAATAAATAATGGAACTAGGTCTGGCGTAAAATGCATGCATGGATATTAAACGACGAATAATAAAGAATGAAATAATAGAAGAATTTCACCATGTATGCGGTATTTGATGCATGGCAAAGTTATTCCAACATAATAATAAGGAATGAAAGATCACCATGTATAGGGTAGTCACAGATACAAAGTTATTCCAATGTAATAATAAAGAATGGAATAATGTAAGAATTTCACCAAGTATAAGGTAGTCCTCAGATACATTGTATTCCAATGTAATAATAAAGAATGGAATAATGTAAGTTCTCTTCATGAATACAAAAGGAATAATACCCTTACAGTACAAACAAATAATATCCCTTACCTTTGAAAGAAAGAGTATTCCGACGGTAGGGCGAGGATATACTCAAGAAAACTTGTACTTCGCTTCAAAAGCTTTCTTAAACTCTAAAGAAATACACTCAAGATTATAGAAGAAGAATTCTCTCTATAGTTTCTCTCTAGAGTTTCAAAGGTGAATTCATAAGAAATAATGAAGGAATGAGCTTCTATTTATAGAAGAATGGATCGCATAATAACTAATTCATGAAATCAGTCAGATTGATTTACTTTTAATTATACGGTCCATATTTAAAGCAAAATCTTTTAAATAAAATATAATATATTCTATTTATAATATAATAAAACGAATAACTTTATAAAGGTATTATGTTTTATATAAAAAGATTTTACTATGCAAAACACTATGCAGGAACTATGTGTGACGCCCCCAAAATAGGTATACATCACCCATTCTGAGTTATCAATACATGGTACAGAAACAACTACAACTTTATTATTACAACAATGAACTCTTGTGAGTTTGAATACAAATATTATCTTCTAGACAATATCTATACTCAAATAAATCCTCATCACATTTATTGATACATTATTTTACAAAAATGGTGAGGACTACTAAACAACTCTCTCTAGAACCTTCATTCCATACCCCAACTGTACTCGCTTATATTCTCGCCTCCCGAGAAGAAAAAAATGGAACAAAAAGGAAAAGGGTGAGCTCAACTAGCCCAAAAAGAATATTATGACTAAGATAATATACAACAAATTATCGTTAGTCTTCAACAGGAAAAAAATCTAATAGAATACAATAGACAACAAGTTTTAAATCAACATTCGCAATGAAATAATAATTCATTAGAAGAGTTAAGTAGAGAATGTAAACTACTATCTTCTATGTATGAATTTAAAATTTCATAGTCTATCTTTTATCCCCGTAACATCAATCAATAAATATCTGAATCAAATATTCATCTTTGCACTACAAAGCAAAGATATTCATCACCGTCATGTTCATCTAAACACTGCTTCATCTTTGCACTACGGGCCAAAGATATTCATCGAAAATCATTCATCTTTTGCACTACACAACCAAAGATATTCAATAATATCATCATTTAAGATTGAGGATGATGAAAAATATTTTTAAAAAACGAATCCAAAGGAAACAAAATGACAAGGATTAAGGATTAAGGATTCGTACTTTGTTTTATCCATGTCCAAAAATACCTCAAAAATAATCATAGTGGTGTAAAATTCAAGAATGATCAAACATGGATACAATCAAAGCTAGTATCCACAATAGATATTTTAGACGAAAAGGAAAATTTTCATTTTTCGATGAATAGTCTCAGTATTCGTGAATAATTGTCAGTATCGTGAATAAGAACTCTGACACCAAAAGTTCCAAATTTGATAAAACTTTAGATCAATATTTTAGCAAAATGATATTGAAGAAATAATATCATTACGAAAAAAAATAATATCCCTTACTTGAAAGATCGAGATTTACTAAAATGAAACACCTGATATAAAGGCTATGACTTGAACTTGCACCGTATAACAATACTCAAAATATACTCAAAATACTCACAAGAATACGCTCGATAATATAGAGAGAGAAAACTTCAGTTTCTGGTGTAATTTTTAATTCTAACCTAAGCACCCTATTTATAGGAAAATGCTTAGAACACCAAAGCAGAAAATTTAATATAATATTAATATATATATCAAAATTTCCTACGCACCTCTTGACCATCTGATTTCAGCCACCAAGCACATGTTAATGATGTCCCCAAACATTCAAAAAACGTTTTTCTAATTTAAAATAATTTAAACTTCCAAAAATCAATTATTTCGGAGCTTCGGAACTTTAATAATTCACAATAAATAGTCCTTTTGTCAAAAAATTCAAATCTCGCGTATTTTTATAGGAAATTCAATTCTCTACAACTTTTCAGAAGAAAGTTTTTCCAAATTCCAAATAAAAATTGACCGAAATCCACAAACAACCGATTTTACAAGCTATAATCAAATTTTAGTCAAGAAATGAGGTCCAATTGAGCATGTTTAACATGCTTTAGACATTTATTGTAACAAAAATACTCTTTCTCCTCAGTATACTCATATATCCCACATTCATTGTAAAAATATCATCATTATTATATTAATAAAATATAATAATATATTTAAATGAATTATTTTATCAGAAAAAGACAAAATTTCAATTTTCAACAATTGTCACATTAAAAATTTTCTCCATCTATATCCACATAAAATCAATATTTTCCTAATCATATAAATAAATAATTAATTATTCACGAATAATATTACAGAATTATAATATCGACAACCAGTAGCTTCTCAGAGAAAGAGGGGGCTTTCCAATAAGAATTTCTCTCTTCTTGGCAAGTGATTAGGTGACCAAACCTCTCCTTAGATGTAACTTTCTAGACATTGCCAATAATGTTATCTAATAATATTATTCGGATAATATGAATTATTGCTTCGATAATGAAAAATACCGTAATGACAATTATCAAAACAACAAAGAATATAAAATATCAACGCAAAGAATTATTAAATCAATAAAATAAAATATCGAATAAGCGATAATCACGTAACCATTATTGAGTAGTGCCTTCTTACGTAAGAATCAATAATTGGTACCGTCTGCCTTCTTGTGTTTTAACCAATTTAGTATTTTAACAAAGATAATTCTGTAATAACTACTGCCATTATTTTTAAATAACTTATATTTGTCATTTTCTTCCTCCAATCGCTTTCCAGTTATGGGGCCCACACATGGTAGCTACTGTTTGTCGCATTTAATATTCCCAACAATCTGAATATTCCACGACCAAACGAATATTCCCTACAATAATGAATACTTTATAACCATTTGCTTATTTTGAAATATTTGTGTATTTTACCCATAACTATCCACATTAATCAAAGCAACCCTTACTATTTCAAAATAATAATTAGAGGAAATTAAATTTCATTAATAATAAGTTTGGGGTCTTACAACCTCCCCTCCTTATGAAATTTCGTCCTCGAAATTGACGTACGTACCTGGTGTTTCGAAAAGGTGAGGATACCTCGCTTTCATTTCCGTTTCCAATTCCCAGGTCATTTCCTCTATAGCATGGTTCCTCCACAATACTTTAACTTGTGGTATGACCTTCGTGCGTAGGACATGCTCCTTCCTATCCAAGATCTTGATAGGTACCTCCTCATACGTTAAGTCTTCGGCTATCTCGTCCGGTTCTAACTCAATAACGTGGTTCGGGTCTTTCACATATTTACGAAGTACAGATATGTGAAACACATTATGAACACGAGACATACTTTGAGAGTAACGCGAGTTTATAGGCTACATTTCCTACTTTGGTCAAGAATTTGAAATGGACCAATAAATCGTGGATTGAGCTTTTCTCTTCCCCAAATCTTGTAACTCCCTTCCATGGAGCAACTCGCAACAATACATGATCCCCTATACTAAATTCCACGTCCTTTCGATGAAGATCAAAGATAACTCTTTTGTCTATCTTGTGCCGCTTGTATACGTTGTCGAATCATTTAGATCTTTTCGGTGATAAATATACGTCTTAACTCGAGTCCCAACAATGTTGCTTCACCCACCTCATCCCAACATATTGGAGAGCGACACTTTCGTCCATATAATGCTTCAAATGGAGCCACACCTATACTTGCCTGATAACTGTTGTTGTAGGAGAATTCCACCAATGGTAAATACTTATCCCAACTGCCCTTGAAATCTAGGACACAGAGTCTTAATAGATCTTCAAGAATTTGAATAGTCCTCTCTGATTGTCCGTCCGTTTGAGGATGGTATGCCGAACTGAATCATAAACTCGTGCCCATAGCTTTTTGTAAGCTAACCCAAAATCTTGAAGTGAATCTTGGGTCACGATCCGAAACTATGGATACTTGGCATGCCATGCAACCTCACAATCTCATTTACATATATATACTAGCAAGACGTTCAAGGAATAAGTCTCCGTATCGGCAAGAAATGAGCGGAACTTGGTTAATCTATCAACAATAACCCAAATGGCATTGATGCCTTGAGAAACCGTAGAAGACCCGTAATCTAAATCCATGGTAATGTGTTCCCACATCCATTTCGGAATCTCAAGTGGTTGCAACGGACCCTTAGGTACTAGATGCTCCGCCTTTACACGCCGACAAGTTAAACACATCGAGATAAACTTTGCAATCTCTCTCTTCATATTGTTCCACCAAAATGTATGTCAAGATCACGATACATTTTAGTACTTCCAGGATGGATTGAAAATGGTGTATTGTGTGCCTCCATCATAATCTTGTACTTCAAATCGAGTCGTTAGGAACACAAAGTCCGAGTGGACTCAAGTATTCCTTCTTCACCGATTCTCGCTTAGGAATAAAGCACCTTCTTGTACTTTTCTTCTTCATACGCATCGACTCCTGCCTGCCGGCTTGACCAACCTTAACTTTTTTATTAAAGTTGGCTCTATCGTATACTTGACATCATCGCACTCATTCCTCGCATAAGATCTTCTACTCAACGCGTCACCACCACGCTCGCTTTTCTAGGATGGTATTGAATAGTGTGGTCGTAGTCTTTCAATAGCTCGAGCCAACGTCATTTGCCGCGATGTTGAGTTCTTTTTGAGTGAAGAAATATTTAAGGCTTTTATGGTCCGAATATATCTCCACTTTCTCCCCATATAGATAGTGCCTCCAGATCTTTAAGCATGAAAATGATCGCCGCCAACTCTAGATCATGAGTAGGATAATTCCTCTCATATTCTTTAAGTTGTCATGAGGAATAGGCTATGACTTTCCCACATTGCATGAGAACACATCCTAACCCTTTGCTCAAGCATCATCAGAGATATAAATCCATCCGTACTCGGATGGTATTGTTAAACAGTGCCAAAATAAGTCTCTCTTAAGCTCTTGAAACTCTTCTCGCATTCCTCGCTTCCATACTTAATTTTATATCTTTCGAGTCACCGAGTTAATGGAGTAGCGATTCGAGAAAATCCTTCCACGAATCTCCGATAATAACCAAATTAAGCCCGAAAGCTACGTGCACTTCGTCTTGATCGAAACTTGGTTGCTCTCAACTTTGTATTGCTTCAATCTTCACGGATCAACAGATACTCCATGTTTCGACACCACGTGCCCAAGGAATGCTACTTCCTCGCTTTAACTCGCATTTCTTTAACTTGGCATAAAGCTTATTTTCACGAAGCCTTTGGAGTACCATCTTCAAATGGTGCTCATGATCTTCACGGCTTTTGGAATATATGAGGATGTCATCAATAAAGACAACAACGAACTGATCCAAATATTCCTTGAATACTCGGTTCATCATATCCATGAAAGTCGCAAGGAGCATTAGTCGGTCCGAAAGACATGACTAGAAATTCATAATGCCCGTACCGAGTTCTGAAGGTAGTCTTTGGAATATCCTCAGTTCTAATCTTCAGCTGATGATATCCAGAACGAAGATCGATTTTTGAAAATAATTGTGCTCCTTGCAACTGGTCAAACAAGTCATCAATACGAGGTAGAGGATACCTATTCTTGATAGTGACATGGTTCAATTCCCGATAGTCAATATAAAGTCGCATACTCCCCTTTTCTTCTTTTTAAATAAAACAGGAGCACCCCAAGGAGATGTACTAGATTTAGATGAAACCGATGTCCAACAACTCCCGTAGTTGGACCTTTAACTCCTCGAAGTTCAATAGAGCCATTCGATATGGGGTTTTAGAAATGGGCTCTGTATCAGTTTCAAGATCAATAAAGAATTCAACTTCACGCTACGGGGTAGACCGGAAGTTTTTCAGAAATACGTCGGAAAGTCAATAACAACAGAATATTATTCAAATTTGACGTGTCTTTATTCAAATCCATAACATGGGCTAAGAAAGCTTGACATCCGCTTTTTCAATAAACGAATAGCTTTATGATTAGATATGACAAGTTGATTGATTTTCATGGTTTAGTTGCTTGAATTCAACAACAAAGTTGGTTAGGAATATGAAAACTAACAACCTTACGAAAACAATCAATTTTGGCATGATGAGTAGTTAACCAATCAATCCCTAAAATCACATCAAAAGCAAGTATCTTTAAAGAGATAAGGTCAACAGGTAAGGTGATGGTGCCAACTTGAATCAAACAAGATTTATAAACAATGGATGTGATGAAAGTTTCTCCTAACGAGTTTCCACAGATAGGTCAAAGTCTAATTTTTCCGGAGTCAAATTTAAACGTTGAGCACAAGTAGAGAGATAAATGAATGGGTAGCACCGGTATCTAGTAAAGTATAAACTTCACAAGAATTTATGATTAGCTTACCCGTGATCACCTCGTTTGGATTCCTCGCATTTTGACCAGTCACAACAAACGCTTTTCCAAGAACCGTTGACTTTGACTTTTCTGGGACAATCTTTTGAGTCACCGTCCCCACGAACTAGGTTTCGCCACTCAGATAATCCCGAGCGATATGTCCTTCCTTTCCACAATTATAGCATACCTTGAATCGCTATTGTGGGCGCTTTGATCGATATGTCCCTCTTTTCCGCATTTGTAGAAGATACGACCGGTGGTCGTTCCCTCCTTGGAACCAGGTTGTTCTTTGGTCTTTGCCATTTTCACATTGTCATTGTTGAATCTCCTTTTTAAAATCTCTCCTCGATTCGCTTCTTCTTCTATTCTCATGGCCATGATTACCACCGTAGAGAGTGGTTACCATTTTTGTCCGTCTTTTCTTTCTCCATTGGTTATCATTTTTTTGTTGACTACCATCTCCAAGATGATCCCTCGTCAGGGTTCCTCAATTGACCATACTCGTTATCTCGCTTTCTAATAATTGAGCCTGCATTTTACAACATCCGAATAGAGAAAAATTTATGAGAAATGAGATATCTTGATGTATGCCGGGGTTTCAAACCTCTAAGAAACATCGACGTCATACGCTCCTCATTCTCCACCAAATGAGGTGCAAACTCGATAACTCTGCAAACTTTGCCTCGTCTCGAGACACCGCATCATGTTGTTTTGCTCTAACTCGATGAACTCCACTTCTTTCATATACGCATTTAACACTTTCGTAAAAGTATTTGTCATTAAATATTTTTTGAAATGTCTCCCCAAGACACGCCGAAGTCTTACGATGGATACGCTTCTTCACAGATTCCACCAAGAGTCCGCCTCGCCACGGAACATAAAGGTGGCGAATGGAACCTTCTGTTCTCTCCGTGCATCCCAAGACATCGAATATCTTAGTAATTTGCTTGACCCATGTTTCCGCCATGATCGGATCTCGGCTTTCCCTTAAATTCGTGGTCCCAACTCTTTGAATCGCTTGGTTTTGTGACAACCCGTGAATTGCTATCATTTCCTCCTCAGTATTTTGAATACGAGTCTCACTCGTCTGATTTTGCATGAACTGCAAAAAGTTTCTAAACATCCCCTCGTTCATCATCTGCTCAGTGGTGTTGTTCACAGGAGGAACATTGCCAGCCTGTTGCACGTTCTCCTCGTTGGTAAGTACAGCGCCTCCACCTGGCCTCATTTTCACTTTATTAATATTCTCGACGACATTCTCAAATCACCATAAAACAAGGGTTAATTAAGAAATCAATATATCACATAATATCCCTATATCTTGACCAACTAACAAATAAGCTTAGGTAGGACACACTAAATAAGGATTTACTCGCCTCTCCCTCCTACTTCTATTCCCCCATCTCCGCCAGAGATTATATCCCTAAGCTCGATACCAACTCGACGCCCCCAAAATAGGTATACATCACCCATTCTCGAGTTGTCAATACATGGTATAAAACAACTACAACTTTATTATTACAACAAGAACCACGTGAGTTTGAATACAAATATTATCTTCTGACAATATCTATACTCAAATAAATCCTCATCACATTTATTGATACATTATTTTACAAAATGGTGAGGACTACTAAACAACTCTCTCTAGAACCTTCATTCCATACCCCAGACTTCATGCTATCGCTTATATTCTCGCCTCCTGAGAAGAAAAATGGAACAAAAAGGAAAAGGGTGAGCTCAACTAGCCCAGTAAAGAATATTATGACTAAGATAATATACAACAAATTATCGTTAGTCTTCAACAGGGAAAAAATCTAATAGAATACAATAGACAACAAGTTTTAAATCAACATTCGCAGCGGAAATAATAATTCATTAGAAGAGTTAAGTAGAGAATGCAAACTACTATCTTCTATGTATGAATTTAAAATTTCATAGTCTATCTTTTATCCCTGTAACATCAATCAATAAATATCTGGAATCAAATATTCATCTTTGCACTACAAAAGCCAAAGATATTCATCACTAGTCATGTTCATCTAAACACCTGTTCATCTTTGCACTACGGGCCAAAGATATTCATCAGAAATCATTCATCTTTGCACTACAGGCCAAAGATATTCAATAATATCATCATTTAAGACTGAGGATGATGAAAAATATTTTTAAAGAAACGAATCTAGTGAAACAAAATGACAAGGATTAAGGATTAAGGATTCGTACTTTGTTTTATCCATGTCCAAAAATACCTCAAAAATAATCATAGTGGTGTAAAATTCAAGAATGATAAAACATGGATACAATCAAAGCTAGTATCCACAATAGATATTTTAGACGAAAAGGGAAAATTTTCATTTTTCGATGAATAATGCCGTATTCGTGAATAGTGTCGTATACGTGAATAGTGCCGTATACGTGAATAGTAATTCCGACACCAAAAGTTCCAAATTTAATAAAAACTTTAGATCAATATTTCAGCATAATGATATTGAAGAAATAATATCATTACAAAAAAAAATAATATCCCTTACTTGAAAGATCAAGATTTCTAAATTTGAAACACCTTGATATAAAGCATGACTTGAACTTGCACCGTATAACAATACTCAAAATATACTCAAAATACTCACAAGAATACGCTCGATAATATAGAGAGAAAACTTCAGCTTACGTGTAATTTTCAATTCTAACCTAAAGATCCTATTTATAGGAAAATGCTTAGAACACCAAAGCAGAAAATTTAATATAATATTAATATATATATCAAAATTTCCTACGCACCTCTTGACCATCTGATTTCAGCCACCAAGCACATGTTAATGATGTCCCCAAACATTCAAAAAACGTTTTTCTAATTTAAAATAATTTAAACTTCCAAAAATCAATTATTTCGGAGCTTCGGAACTTTAATAATTCACAATAAATAGTCCTTTTGTCAAAAAATTCAAATCTCGCGTATTTTTATAGGAAATTCAATTCTCTACAACTTTGCAGAAGAAAGTTTTTCCAAATTTCAAATAAAAATTGACCGAAATCCACAAACGGCCGATTTTACAAGCTATAATCAAATTTTAGTCAAGAAATGAGGTCCACCGACATGTTTAACATGCTTTAGACATTTATTGTAACAAAAAATACTCTTTCTCCTCGTATACTCATATATCCCACATTCATTGTAAAAATATCATCATTATTATATTAATAAAATATAATAATATATTTAAATGAATTATTTTATCAGAAAAAGACAAAATTTCAATTTTCAACAATTGTCACATTAAAAATTTTCTCCATCTATATCCACATAAAATTAATATTTTCCTCATCATATAAATAAATAATTAATTATTCACGAATAATATTACGTAATTATAATATCGACAACCAGTAGCCTCCTTCAGAGAAAGAGGGGGCTTTCCAATAAGAATTTCTCTCTTCTTGGTAAGGCAATTAGGTGACCAAACCTCTCTCCTTGACGAACTTTCTAGACATTGCCAATAATGTTATCTAATAATATTATTCAGATAATATGAATTATTGCTTCGATAATGAAAAATACTTGTAATGACAATTATCAAACAACAAATAATATAAAATATCAACGCAAGAATTATTAAATCAATAAAATAAAATAATCGAATAAAGAATTATCGTAACCATTATTGAGTAAGGCCTTCTTTACGTAAGAATCAATAATTGGTGCAATACCGGTATGCCATTGTGTTTTTTACCAATTGAGTATTTTAACAAAGATTAATTCAGAATAACTACGCCAAGTTATTTTTAAACAACTTATATTTGTCATTTTCTTCCTCCAATCGCTTTCCATTATGGGGCCCACATGGGTGTCAGTGTCGCATTTAATATTCCCTCGACAATCTGAATATTCCACGACCAAACGAATATTCCCCGACAATAATGAATACTTTATAACCATTTGCTTATTTTTAAATATTTGTGTATTTTACCCATAACTATCCACATTAATCAAATCAACCCTTACTATTTCAAAATAATAATTAGAGGAAATTAAATTTCATTAATAATAAGTTTGGGGTCTTACACTATGCAACACTATGCATAATAAAATATAATATATTCTATTTATAGAATAACTTTATAAAAGTATTCTGTTTTATATAAAAAGATTTTAATATGCAAAATACTATGCATAATAGAATATAATATATTCTATTTATAGAATAACTTTATAAAAGTATTCTGCTTTTATATAAAAAGCTTTTCTATTTTATTACATTAATAATACTAATAAAACAAAACTTCATCATCACTTACTTTGAAAAATTTTCAAATGTCACCCTTAACTTTAAACTTTTATCAATTTAACTATTCACCAAAATAGAAAAATTGAATAATTTTATTTTATAAAATTCGGGGTGTCACAGTTAAGATTACATATTAGTCATAATTTAAATTCATCATAAAATTAATCTACATGTATAGTATTATTTTTTGTTAATTTTTAATAAACCAGATATCATAATCTTAACTTACAAGTAATTTAGAAGTGTACATGTATTTTATGGATTCGGTTCCTTATTTTATATAACGTCCACAACTTAAACACACATTTGAACATATAATGCGTAACATGCTATGCTATGGACGGTTTTTTGTTGTTCCTGAAAATGGACACAAATACAGATCGATGGTTACACGTATTTTGTTATGAAAACTGATATTTCCTATTTCTCTCGAATAAGAATAAAAGTAGGTCTCATTTTTATATAAGAGAAAATAATATCAAAAATTTATATAAAAATAATCATAACATCCGGAGTTTACAGTGTTCTATGTCAGCCCCTTAACAATTTGAGGATGTGGTTTGTGTGGCTAATATTTGGGAATTCAAGATGGATATTTAGTTATTTACCGTCATTTAAATTTTTTAAAGTTGTTAGAATTTAAAATCTTTTTGGAATTATTTTATTTTATTTTATTTTTATTGTGAGGCTCATATTCTGACTCACATATATAGTGCGAGTTTTATTAATTTCTTTAAATAAATCATTTTTTTAAATATTAATTATGTAATTTATTTTCATTTAAAAGGATAATCCTCCAAAATTGAGAAGGGCGATCGAGGGCACGAGGTAGGGACCCAGCAGCAATGGCTAAAATAGTAGGGATATGGATGGAGGGGATGTAATTGATTGTTTGATGTATGTATATGTATATGTAAATGTATGTATGTATTCAAAGAATCAGAAATTTCCATAAAACAATATTAATTAATTCACATACAGTTAACAGTTAGGTCCACCACAACATGCACCACATGATCATCCTGCCATCTACTTATAGGCAGCCATGTTCTTGGATTGTAATGCTGATTTCATTACCATTATTATTTATGTTAAAGAGGACCTAGCTTATGGCGCGTTTGTGAATCTATTTGGAAGAGATGAGACGAGAAAAAAAAAAGGTATACAAATGAAAATGAGTTATAATTTTTCGTCGTTATATTTGTGAGTTTTAAAAAGAAAAAAGAAGGATATAATTTTAATTATATATATATATATATATATATATATATTTTTATTTGAGATTTTAAAAGAAAAGAAGAAAAGAGAAAATATTTTTATTTTTAAACTATATTATTACTATATTAACATATCATTTAAGTATAAATTTATTCTCTTTTAGGTTTGAAAGAGAGAGATTCACTTCTATAAAGAAAGAAATGGAATTAATTAATTAACCGGAAATTAAAGGGGTTAATTATTAATAGATTAAGATAAAAATAATGAGAAAAAATTGCATAATTAATTAAACCTCTTAACCATGTATTAATTTGACTATGGTAGTTTAATTAACCTCGCATCTTAATTAGTATTTTACTTGGGCAGTAACAATATTCAGATTGATAGTATTCCCTCCGTCCCAAATTAATTGCTCAGTTTTGATTTTTTTAAATTAAATTGACCATTTTTAAAACTAATTGTTTTACTATTTTTGCTAAAATATAGGTGAAGAGATTATAACCAAAAGAAAATATATACAATTTATTACTAACCCCAATTTTTATAATTTTAGAAATATATTTATATATACTTAATTATTAATTCTAAAAATAGTCAATTTGACTTAAAAAAGTCAAAACTGAACAGTTAATTTTGGACGGAGAGAGTATTATATTATGGTGCATTAATTATCCCAACTCCTGAGGGTTGTGAATGCAAGCAAAATTGCACACACACACACATATATATATAGAGAGAGCAAGGATCAAGTGCATACCCCTTATCTTACTCACCCGTGCTCACCCTCCTTTAGCGACGTTATATGTTGTCCGTCGTTAAAAGTATAGACGACGGTTGTATGACCGAAATCGTTGTCGGGTCCGTCGCTAAAGGGGAGTGAGCAAGGGTGAGTAAAATAAAGAGTATGCACTTGATCCTTGCTCTATATAGTAGTACGTACTACTACTACTTCACTACTTGTGATCACCATAAAGCAATTGATCAGAAGACAATTCTGTTTCAACAAAGGTTAAGAAATTAAGATACAAACTTTGGAAATTGAACTAACATACATACAATTACACAGCCCAGCCGGCCACGATTAAGATTAAAATTAAAATAGAGATAGAGATATATGGGCATGCACTTGAACCTATATATATATATTAATTAATTATCTCAAAAGTAATCTTCAGTCCTCCCCTTGAAGCCAATTTGGCCAAAAGTTAGGGTGATGAACAGCCCCAAATGCCATGTAACCAGCCACAACCTACATAACATCCAATATAATATAATATAATAGGTCAAATATCTTTTTTAAATTATGAGGGGCTTTGACGACAGACCAGACGGACTTACCAGAAGGGAGAAGTGAGAGCAGGACCAGTGGGGAAGTGAGCCAGTTCAGTTCCAATGCTCGAAAAGAAAAGTCCTGTCAAGCTGTTCCCGTTGATCACTGGAATGCTTGATGGTGCCAGCCACCCGATCAATCCGAACCCAATAACATTGAAATCCCTACGCAGCCAATCTCTCTCAAAGCTTCCATTAACCAAATAAATTAAACCATCAGCCTCAACCCCTACACCATCTTTCTTAATTGCTTCTACCATCTAAGAATCATGTGAACCAACTCTTTTTTGAATAATTTATGATACATACATACCACCTATTTTGTTGTTCAATTTTTTTATTTTATCTCACATAATTTACACACGCAACATTTATGCTGCTAGTACGTATTAATGAAGATAAATTATGTAAATAATATCGATAAATTAATTCATTCACAATTTAAAATATAGTACTCACATACTTTTTATTTATTTATCAGCAATAAGAATTTTACGTACATCACATCATAGATTTGAAATAGAACAACATGGGCGGATCTAAGTAAGGGACAAGGACAATTGACTCCACTGATTTTTCGGGGCTAAAAAAAAGAAAAGAGTAAAATTATAAAGTATTTAATAAAAAATTTAAAGTTTAGATTGAAAAATACAATCTCCGTTTCAGAATTAGAGATACATTTTAATTTTTTAAAGTCAATTTGTGAAATTCTAAAATTCAAAATTAATATAAAATTATTTAGTTTTAATACAACAAATATAACAATTATAAACTAAATAACAAATATTACTAATTTTTTATAATTATTTATAAATTTTTGTAATTAATAAAAATGAGACTATCATGCAATTTTGACATTATTTAATTTTGTAATTTATTTGTGGGAATTTAATTGTCAACAATTTTTACAAGTCGAATTAATAAAAGTTAGAGAATAAAAAGGTCCATATATAAAAACAGTGTTACCAAACACCCGAACGGAAGTGATTACCATGTAAACCTCCCTCCTGAAGCTTGTGCTACCCTTAAAGGGTTTCTTGCCGTAACCGGAGATTTCAAAAACCCTATAAAAAATGAAATGTATACATAAATTTGGAACCAAAAAAGGGAAGAAATTAATTAAACTGAGAGAAAATAAATGTACGTGGATTATTAATTGGACTATATATATATATATATATATATATATATATATATATATATATATATTACCTGAACTTATAAGGCATGTTTGCTTAGCCGAAACTAGGCGAGAAGGGGATGAGAGAGAAGAAGTTCCCAAGCCTACAATGGTGGATGCTGCTGCCATTTTTGCTAGTTTAGAGTTTAGACCAAAGGCTTCAAGTGGTGGCCAGCAACTACTGGTGGAGCAAAAAATATGTACTAGTCACTGATGGCTCAGATTTTTCGTTTGGTAGTTGGGAGGATTTTGTGACTCATAGATTGCATGGATGATATCTCCGTCAATAGCAATATGCCACGTGGAGTTGTCTGGATAAAAAACAGATTTTGTTTGGGATTCAATGATACTTGGCACCAAGAATGTTAGCTTAGCTATACTAGCTAGTGGCCGGCCCATGGTAGGATGTTGATAAATAATACTATGGACAAAAAAATAAAAGCTTAGGCCTTAACTTGGTAATCAAGATATTGTTATTTTAACCAATCTAGGTGCAAAGGTGGTGTTTTGCAACGGCCTAGTATGTGAGAGTAAACCAATTGCTTTGTGCCGAAACGGGCCTCAGGCTCGATATATTGCCAGCCCGCTTTTGAGTTCGATCAATCATATAAATTTATTTGATTTTACTATAAACAACTACTCTCTCCGTTTCAAATATATATAATGATGAATAGATATTTAATTTTATATTTAATATGAATAAATTTAGTTTTAAACTATGCAATGTTGAAGATTGGAAAATTTTTAAATAATACTATTAATTACAAGATTTATTATTTTTAAAAGTTAAATGGATCACATCAATTTTAAATTTAAAATATTACTTTGAAAATCCAAATATAATCCTATATTTTTGAATATAGAAAATATAATTATTATAAAACAAAAAGTACTATTAATTAATTACTATATTTGTTTTATTTTTTAAAAAATAAGTAAATAAATACGAAGTTTAAGTTTTTTGTGGGAAAAAAATTTACTTTATAAAGTTATATATATATATATGTCAATAATTTTGGGATGAAAGGAGTATATGAATGAGTAGTCAAAAAATTGCTATTATTTTGGGATGAAAGGAGTATATGAATGAGTAGTCAAAAAATTGCTATTAATAGATCAACCGATATTTGATGCATCCCAAATTTATATGTCAGACATGCACAACAAATGTCCATTCCAATTTTTTCTAATTCTTCTCTACGCACCATCATCATGCATCAACCACATGTCTCCCGATCCATCAATCTAAATAGGGTTAGGCATATATATATATTGCCAATTTTAAGAGAGAGAACATGATGTTAGGTTATTATTATATACTAATTAAATAAATAGATATAGAAGCTAAATTTTTTTATAATAATAACTTACAAGATGTAATTGACAAACTTTTAAAACTAAGTCAACTGTAGGACATACTCTCCATAAAGCATATTTCGTTCCTGCTATCGGTGCTTACAGATGGAACAATGGACATCTATTTCTCAGGATAAAATAATCTTCAACTCTCACAAGAAGCACTTTAATGGAAAAGTTCCACAAACCAATAAAATTTGAATACTCTCCATGACTTTTAATGAATGAAGAATGAATTTAGTTTTAATAACTTGAGAAAGATTGAAGTTGAAGTGATTGTTTTAGGTAGATTTGGAACGTCCTATAAATAGATTTATAAATACCCATGTGAAAAGATACATCCCTTTGAAAAGAATAAAGATACATCCCTTTGAAAAGGTAAGGTTACATCATTTTGAAAATGTACATTTTTAAAAGAATATAATCCCTTTGATCTTTTTTCATTCATCCGTTGGTAATATATACAAAGTATAAACAAATATTATGCCTACAAGTTAGGTTAAGAATAAGGAAACGGTATGATTTTACAACAGAATAATATCCTAAAATATTTACAATAATAATGAGAATAATCACATATATTCTATCATATATATATATATATATATATATTAATAAATGAGAAATTTATCTAAAATAAAATTACCCTTTAGAAAAGGTGTGACATTTAGAAAGGGTGTGTTTCATTCATATTTTTTCAAATTGAAAAGTGATAGAATATATGTGATTATTCTCATTATTATTGTAAATATTTTAGGTTATTATTCTGTTGTAAAATCATACCGTTTCCTTATTCTTAGCCTAACTTGTAGGCATAATATTTGTTTATACTTTGTATATATTACCAACAGATGAATGAGAAAAGATCAAGGGGATTATATTCTTTTATGGTATCAAAGCCCTAGTTTTCTTCCTACCTACCTTTTGTCATCTTCTTCTTCCCTGTATCAATGGCTGACTCAAAACTCCATCCCGCCACCACCGTCACTAATATCAAAACAGCCATCCCTATCACTCTTGATCTTGAAAGCGGCCAATACAACAATTGGGCAACTCTCTTCAAGCTCCATGCCCGCGCCAACCTCGTCCTTGACCACCTCATCCTTCCTACGGAAGTTGTCGCCGTCAAGACGGATGTCGAAACAGTGACTTGGCAGAGGATCGATGCCATTGTCACGCAATGGATTTATAGCACGGTTTCTTTGGATTTTCTCAACACTATCATTGATTCGAATGATGCAGCAAAAGATGCTTGGAACCTTGTAACAGATTTATTCCAAGACAACAAGAATACGAGGGCCGTTCACCTTGAAACCCAATTCACCAACACTCACCTTTGAGACTTTCCCAATGTTGTTGCATATTGCCAGCGACTTAAAGTGTTGGCTGATCAATTGGCCAACGTGGGAGCAAAAGTATCCGACGAGCGCATGGTTCTCAAAATGATTCCTTGGGCTCCCTGGTCACCTCCCACTTGGGCTAGCCCACCTTGCCCATTTCCCACTACAGGGCAGATCCGTCAATCATCTACAAAAGGAGTTCTTGGGCCTCAACCTTCCCAAGGCCACTACACGACAGCAGCCCCAAGTGTGAACTACGAACCTATAAACATTGATGCGGCTATGCACACTCTCTCCCTCCATCAACCGGATGACAATTGGTACATGGATACCGGTGCCACCTCACACATGACTGCTAATCATGGTACTCTCTCGTCTTATTTTAATTTGAGCAAACATAATGGCATTATTGTTGGTAATGGTCATACAATTCTGATTCTTGGTTATGGAAGTGCCTCACTAACCCAAACAAATCCACCTTTGACGCTTAAAAATGTGTTGCATGCACCTAAACTTATTAAAACCTCATCTCGGTTCATTAATTTACTAATGATAATATGGTGTCTGTTGAATTTGACCCATTTGGATTTTCTGTGAAGGATTTACAGACGGGGAAGCACCTAATGAGATGTGATAGCTCGGGCGATCTCTATCCCTTCACCAAACTTCGGGGCACACCACCTTCAGCTCTACCTTCTGCTTTTTCCTGTTCTTTCTTTTGATTTGTGGCATTCTCGTTTAGGGCACCCTGGAAGTGCCGTTTTGAATTCTCTTCGTAGTAGCAATTTTATTAAATATAATAAGGCTCACAATTCTTTTTGTGAATCTTGTCCTCTTGGAAAACACATTAAGTTGCCATTTAATGATTCTCGTTCTTTTACTATTATGCCATTTGATATAATTCACAGTGACTTATGGACATCTCCTATATTAAGTTCATTCGGTCATCGTTACTATGCTCTTTTTCTTGATAATTATAGTAATTTCTTGTGGACTTTTCCTATGTCCAGAAAATCACAAGTTTATTCTATTTTTTTTTATCATTTAGAGCATATATCAAAACTCAATTCGAAAAAGAAATTAAACAATTTCAATGTGATAATAGCCGTGAGTATGGCAATGGTCCCTTTCGGAAATTTTGTGAATTAAATGGTATGTATTTTCGCTTCTCATGTCCCCACACCTCTCCTCAAAATGGTAAAGCCGAATGAAAAATAAAAACTATTAATAACATGGTTCGTACTTTACTTGCTCATGTTTCCATGCCACCCTCCTTTTGGCCTCATGCTTTCAAAATGGCAACGTACCTTCTAAATATTCTTCCTTCCAAGACATCACGCTACTACTCTCCTACTCAAATTCTTTATGGTAAAACTCCAGATTATACCCATCTTCGAGTTTTTGGATGTTTGTGTTACCCTTTATTTCCTTCCACCACCATCAATAAATTACAAGCCCGTTTGACTCCATGTGTCTTCTTAGGCTATCCGTCAAACCATCGGGGTTATAAATGCTATGATTTTTCGAATCGAAAAATTATTATTTCCCGACATGTTCTTTTTGATGAATCTCAATTTCCTTTTTCGACACTTCATACTCCCTCTCCTACCTCCTATGAATTTTTAGATGATGGTTTGCATCCCCATATCCTTTATCAATTGCATGCCCCTACCTCATTAGATCTACGGACTCAGCCGTCCACTTCCCCTGCTGAGCCTCCCTCTTCGCCCACACAAACATCCTCCCATTCCTCCCCAGCCCGCGTTGCAACACAGCCCCTTCCTCAGCCCACTCGCTCCCCTTTTCCCACTGCCATGCCAGCCCCAACCCCAACATCCATTCACCCCGATCCAATTTCCACTACATCCATTCGACCTCCTCCTCTAGCCCATTGAATGGGAACTAGGAGTCAACATGGTATCCACAAGCCCAACCCTAAATACCATAACTTAAGTGCCCTCTCGACCACTACCTCTATCTCTCCTATACCCCGCAACCCCGTGAGTGCACTTAATGACCCGAATTGGAAACTGGCCATGCAGGATGAATATGATGCTCTTATTCAAAATAAGACGTGGAAATTAGTACCTCATCCATCTGATGTTAATGTTATTCGTTCAATATGGATTTTTAGACATAAAAAGAAATCTGATGGTTCTTTTGAGAGGCATAAAGCCCGTCTTGTAGGTGATGGCAGGTCTCAAAGAGCTGGAGTGGACTGTGATGAGACGTTCAGCCCGGTTGTTAATGTGACGCCCCCAAAATAGGTATACAACATTCATTCTGAGTCGCCAAATACATGGTACAGAAAGCAAACTACAACTTCAATAATACAATTGTCGTGCAAAATACGACAACACATACTGTGAGTTTAAATACAAATATTGTCTTCTAGACAATATCCACACTCAAATAAGTCCTCATTACAATTATTCAAATACTATTTTACAGAAATAGTGAGGACTGCTAAAACATCTTTCTAGAACCATCACTCCATACCCCGAATAGATCCTGCTATGTTCTCACCGCCTGAGAAGAAAAAATGAAACAAAAAGAAAACGGGTGAGCTCAACTAGCCCAGTAAAGAATATTATGAATAAGATAATATACAACAAATTATCATTAGTCTTCAACAGGGAAAAATCTGATAGAATATAATAGACAACAAATTTTAGATCAATATTCTGCAGCGGAAACAACAATCCATTAGAAGAGTCACGTAGAGAATGAATTCTACTATCTTCTAAGATTTAAAAGTTCATCATCAATATTTTATCCCTGTAACAACAATCAATATACATCTTTAATCAAAAATTCATCTTTGCACTATAGGCCAAAGATATTCATTTATATCACCAATTGATTATGTTCATCTCAATACTGCGCTCATCTTTGCAGTAAGGGCCAAAGATATTCATCGATTAATCATTCATCTTTTGCTACAAAACCAAAGATATTCAATAATATCATCATTTAAGACTAAGGATGATGAAAAATATTTTAAAGAAAACGAATCCAGTGAGATAGAAGGACAAATATTAGGGATTCGTATAACAATTTATCTAAGATCAATAATACTTTATAAAAACCAATTGTGAAGCAGAATTCAAAAAATAAAGATCAAAACATGGATACAATCAAAGATAATAACCATAATAGACATCTTGAACAAAAAGGAAAAATTTCATTTTTAGGTGAATAGTGCCGTATTCGTGAATAGTGTCGTATACGTGAATAGTGCCATATACGTGAATAGTGTAGTATACGTGAATAGTAACCCCGACACAAAAAGTTCCCAATTTGATTAAAAAGTTTAAACCAATATTTTGGCATAATGATATCGAAGAAAATAATATCATTTAAGAACAAAATAACATCCCTTACCTCAAAAAACAAGATTTCTTGAATGAAAGGTCGGAAGTGATCTTTGAATGAAACTTGTCTTGAATAAAGAACTCTCAAAGTATCTAAATACTCATAAAATACGCTCGATAATATAGAGAGAGAAAGAGAGAAAACTTATGTTTCTGGTGTGATTTTCAATTCTAACTTAGCCCTCTATTTATAGGAAACTATTAGCACGCCGAAGCAGACTTGACCTGCTACCTGATGGCTTTACCTGCTACTATTGCTACCCACAACATTTGAAATTCAATTTGAGCACATTTCCCACCAACCATAGGTGGGGCCCACTCAATTCTAGAATTTTTAACCAAAAATCATTTATAACATAATTTCTGAATCAGTCACCTCTTAAAATTCATAACAAATCATACATTCATTTTTAACGGTTCAAAATTTGTGGACATATATATACTCAACTTATATATGTATAACATATCTAAAAATAACAACGATCCAACTATTTGGATTAAAAATTATAACTCACGCATGATATATCGCAAAACAACGGGTTTGATTTTTAATACCTCTATTTCACAAAAATACTTGATAAAACACCTCAACATTAATTCCTTCATTTATAACCACATAAAAAATCCATCATTTATATTCACATCAAATAAATATTTCCTTATCATATAAATCAATAAATAATTATTCACAAATAATATTACGAAATCACAATTATGATGACCAGTGTCGTTCCTGAGAAAGAGGGCTTTCAGATAAGGATTTCTCCTCATCGTCATGCAATTAGGTGACCAAACCTCTCCATGCTATCTAATAATATTATTCAAATAATATGAATTATTGATCCGATAATGAGAAATCTTTGTGCGCAAAGACAATTATTGAAACAACAATAATATAAAATATCAACGCAAAGAATTATTGAATCAATAAAATAAATTTTGAACGATAATTCACGTAACAATTATTATCGAGTAGCCTTCTTACGTATAAATCAATAATTCAATAATCATGTAATACCGTGTCTTCTTGTGCAACCACGCGTATTCATCGTATTTTAACCACCGTGTATTCTAACGATTATTAATTGGTAACAATTACGCCATTATTTATAAAACTCAAACTTTGTCATTTTCCTTCATCCAACCGTTTTCTATTTTGGGGCCCACAAATGGCTGCGCCGTCGTACGAATATTCTCCGACAACAAGAATATTCAACAACCAAACGAATATTCCCCGATAGAAATGAATATTCTATAACCACTTGCTTATTTTGCAAAATTTGCATATTTCACCCATAACCAAAACATTATATCAAATTAACAGCTTATTAATTTAGAATAATGAATAGAAGAAAAATTCAATTTTATTTATAATAAGTTGGGGTCTTACAACCTCCCCTCCTTATAAAATTTCGTCCTCGAAATTGACGTGACGTACTGTGTGTTTCAAAAGGTGAGGTACCTCGCTTTCATTTCCGATTCCAACTCCCAGGTCATTTCTTCAATAGCATGGTTCCTCCACAAAGCCTTAACCTGTGGTATAACCTTTGTTCGTAGGACATGCTCTTTCCTATCCAAGATCTTGACAGGTACCTCCTCGTAAGTTAAATCTTCGGCTATCTCGTCTGGTTCTAACTCAATAATGTGGTTCGGGTCGTCCACATATTTACGTAACATCGATACGTGAAAAACATTATGAACACGCAACATACTTAGCGTTAAGGCGAGTCTTATAGGCCACAGTTCCTACTCGATCGAGGATTTCAAATAAATTGAAGGTTTGAGCTTTCTTCTCTTCATCGACTCTTGCTTCTAGAATAACGCCTTCTTGCACCTTCTTCTTTATATTCATCAGCTCTGGTGTGTAGCTTGAGCGGCTTTAATGTTATCGATTAAAGTCGTTTCTACTCGTATATCATCACGTGGGTCCCTAAAGTCTTTAACTTTATCTTTATCATTTGTAAATTATACAAAATAGGTCTTTGTGTTCAACAATATCACACTCGTACTCGCGTACGATCTTCTACTCAACGTGTCAGCTACCACGTTCGCTTTTCCAGGATGGTCAGAACAAGTGCCGAAATGAGTCACCTCTTGAGCTCTTGGAAAATCTTCTCGCATTCCTCGCTCCATACAAATTTTTTACCTTTCCGAGTCAGCTAAGTTAAGGGAGTAGCGATTCGAGAAAGTCCTTTCACGAATCTCCGATAGTAACCAATATAGCCTAAAAAGCTAGATATTTCGATTACTGACTTAAATTGCTCTCATATATGATTCATATCCCAATCTTGGATTGCACGTCACATTGGCACCTATCGTTTTACCACTACACAAATATAGAGTTCCCTACGGAGAGTCTGGCTTTGGTGCATTCCACAAAGGAAGTCACCAGATAGAGGCTTGAGTACCAACTCTTGTACTTAGGTTTTTAACTCCTGAAGTTCAATTGGAGCCATTCGATAAAAGATTTTAGAAATGGGTTTTGTACCGGGTTCAAAGTCGATACAAAATTCAATATCACACTCTGGGGGTAGGCTAGGAAATTCTTCAGGAAATACGTCAGAAAATTCACTAACAACAAAAAATTTATTCAAATCTGACGTGTCTTTATTCAAATCCATAACATGGGCTAAGAAAGCTTGACATCCGTTTTTCAATAAACGAATGGCTTTATGGCTTGATATGAAAGTATTTGACTTCAATGGTTTGGTTACTTGAGTTCGCATAACAGGTTGGTTAGGAATATGAAAACTAACAACCTTACGAAAATAATCAATTTTGGCATGATGAGTAGTTAACCAATCAATCCCTAAAATCATGTTAAATGCAAGTATCTTTAAAGAAATAAGATCAAAAGGTAATGTCATTGTGCCAACTTGGATTAAGCAAGATTTATAAACAGTGGGTGTGATGAAGGTTTCTCCTAACGGAGTCTCCACAGATAAGTCAAAGTCTAATTTCTCCAGAGTCAAGTTTAAACGTTGAGCACAAACAAGAGAGATAAAAGAATGAGTAGAACTGGTATCTAATAAGGTATAGATTTCGCAAGAATTTATAATTAACTAACCCGTGATACCTTCGTTCGGGTTTCTCTCGTTTTGGGCAGTCACGACAAACGCTATTCCAGAAATCGCCAACTTTGTTTTGTCCGTATCCGCCTTTGGTGCCACCATCCCAGCTGGACTTGATTTTGCTACAGGACAAAATCGAGCTATGTGACCGTCTTTCCCACAACTGAAACATACCTTGGAAGGCTGTGAATAGTTTGGACTTATATGTCCCTCCTCTCCGCATCTGTAGCATCTAACTGGCGGTCGTTCACCTCCCCTAGAATTTGTTGCTGGTGTTGGTGCTGCTGGAGACGTCTTTCCGTCATCGTTAAATCTTCTCTTCTTGAAATTTCCACTTGAATCATTTCTTCTATTATCTTGGCCATGATTACCACCAGAGTGGTTACAGCTTTTGTCCGTATTTTTCCCTCTTCGCTGGTTATCATCGCTCGATGATCACATCCGATAATATGACCACAGTTGTGGTCCCTCGGTTGAACATACTCACTATCTCGCTCTAATAATTGAGCCTTGTTGACAACATCTGAATACATAGAAAATTTGTGAGAGATAAGGTATTGATGAATCTCGGGTTTTAGACCTCTCAGAAACATCCGCATCATACGTTCCTCATTCTCTACCAAATGAGGTGCAAACCTGGATAACTCCACGAACTTCGCCTCGTACTGGGACACCATCATGTTGTTCTGTTCCAGTCTAATAAACTCTACCTCCTTCATATGACGAATACTTTCAGGAAAGTACTTATAATTGAACAGTTTCTGAAATCTTTCTCAAGACATGTTGAGTGCGGCTGGCTGGGTACGCTTCATAGATTTCCACCAGTAATCTACCTCACCACAGAACATAAAGGTGGCGAACGGAACCTTCTGTTCTTTCGTGCATCCCAAGACATCGAATATCTTGGTAATTTGCTTGACCCATGTTTTCGCCTTAATCAAATCCGGCTTTCCTAAGAATTCTGGTGGTCCCAACTCCTTGAACTGCTTGGCTGTGATAGACCGCGCGTTGCTATCACTTCTACCCGTATTTTGTACACGAGTCTCCCTCGTCTAATTTTGCATGAACTGCAAAAAGCTCCTAAACATTCCATCATTCATCGTTTGCTCAGTAGCGTTGTTTAACGGAGGAATATTGCCTTCCTGTTGCACGTTCTCCTGGTTTGTGACTAAAGGTTGTTCCACAGTCTCATACACTCCATTATTAACGTTCTCAGCAGCCATTCTTAAATACTGCCATAAAACAAGGGTTAATTAAACAAATTAACATATCACATAATATCCCTATATTATGACCAACCAACAAATAAGCTTAGATAGGACACACTAGCGAAGGATTTACTCATCTCTCCCCTCCTAGTTCTATTCCCCAATCTCCGCAGAGACCATATCCCTAAGCTTCGATACCAACTGTGACGCCCCCAAAATAGGTATACAACACCCATTCTGAGTCGCCAAATACATGGTACAGAAAGCAAACTACAACTTCAATAATACAATTGTCGTGCAAAATACGACAACACATACTGTGAGTTTAAATACAAATATTATCTTTTAGACAATATCCACACTAAAATAAGTCCTCATTACAATTATTCAAACACTATTTTACAGAAATAGTGAGGACTGCTAAAACATCTTTCTAGAACCATCACTCCATACCCCGAATAGATCCTGCTATGTTCTCACCGCCTGAGAAAAAAAATGGAACAAAAAGGAAACGGGTGAGCTCAACTAGTCCAATAAAGAATATTATGACTAAGATAATATACAATAAATTATCATTAGTCTTCAACAGGGAAAAATCTGATAGAATATAATAGACAACAAATTTTAGATCAATATTCTGCAGCGGAAACAACAATCCATTAGAAGAGTCACGTAGAGAATGAATTCTACCATCTTCTAAGATTTAAAAGTTCATCATCAATATTTTATCCCTGTAACAACAATCAATATACATCTTTAATCAAAAATTCATCTTTGCACTACAGGCCAAAGATATTCATTTATATCACCAGTCGGTCATGTTCATCTCAACACCTGTTCATCTTTGCACTACGAGCCAAAGATATTCATCAGTTAATCATTCATCTTTGCAATACAGGCCAAAGATATTCAATAATATCATCATTTAATACTAAGGATGATGAAAAATATTTTAAAGAAAACGAATCCAGTGAGACAGAAGGACAAATATTAGGGATTCGTATAACAGTTTATCCAAGATCAATAATACTTCATAATAACAAATTGTGAAGCAGAATTCAAAAAATAAAGATCAAAACATGGATATAATCAAAGATAGTAACCATAATAGACATCTTGGACAAAAAGGAAAATTTTCATTTTTCGGTGAATAGTGTAGTATACGTGAATAGTAACCCCGACACAAAAAGTTCCAAATTTGATTAAAAAGTTTAAACCAATATTTCGGCATAATGATATCGAAGAAAATAATATCATTTAAGAAGAAAATAACACCCTTACCTCAAAAAGAAACAAGATTTCTTGAATGAAAGGTCTCAAGTGATCTTTGAATGAAACTTGTCTTGAATAAAGAACTCTCAAAGTATCTAAATACTCACAAAATACGCTCGATAATATAGAGAGAAAAAAAAAACTTATGTTTACGTGTGATTTTAATTCTAACTTAGCCCTCTTATTTATAGGAAAATGTTAAGACGCAGAAAAGCGGACTTGACTTCTACTTACGATGGCTTTACCTGCTACTATTGCCACCCACAACATTTGAAATTCAATTTGAGCACATTTCCCACCAACCACAGGTGGGGCCCACTCAATTCTAGAATTTTCCACCAAAAATCATTTATAACATAATTTCTGAATCAGTCACCTCTTAAAATTCATAAAAAATCATACATTCATTTTTAACGGTTCAAAATTTGTGGACATATATATACTCAACTTATATGTGTATAACATATCTAAAAATCACAACGATCCAACGGTCGGATTAAAAATTATAAATCACGCAATATATCACAAGAACACTGGTTTGATTTTTAATACCTCCATTCCGACAAAAATACTGATAAAACACCTCAACATTAATTCCTTCATTTATAACCACATAAAAAATTCATCATTTATATTCATATCAAATAAATATTTCCTTATCATATAAATCAATAATTAATTATTCACAAATAATATTACAGAATCACAATTTTGACAACCAGGCCGTTCCCAGGAAAGAGGGGGCTTTCCGATAAGGATTTCTCCTTACTAAATACAGCCTTGATTAGGTGACCAAACCTCTCCTTGATAGAACTTTTTAGACATTGCCAATAATGCTATCTAATAATATTATTCAAATAATATGAATTATTGATCTGATAATGGAAAATACTGTGCAGTGACAATTATTGAAACAACAATAATATAAAATATCAACGCAAAGAATTATTGAATCAATAAAATAAAATTTTGAGCAATAATTCATCGTAACAATTATTGAGTAGTGCCTTCTTGCTACGTCGAATCAATAATTCAATAATCTTGCAATATCTGAGTGCTTCTTCGCAAGCGACACGCCAGACATCGTATTTTAACCACCGTATTATTCAACAAAGGTTTTACGGTAATAATTACGCCATTATTTATAAAACTCAAACTTTGTCGCTTTTCCTTCATCCAACCGCTTTTTAGTATGGGGCCCATGAATGGGCTGCTTGCCGTCGATTTAATATTCCACGACCAAACAAATATTCCCCAACAGAAATGAATATTCTATAACCACTTGCTTATTTTGCAAAATTTGTACATTTCACCCATAACCAAAACATTATATCAAATTAACAACTTATTAATTTAGAATAATGAATAGAAGAAAAATTTAATTTTATTTATAATAAGTTAGGGTCTTACAGTTAAAAAAGCCCTTTATTAATTCACAGTTTTGAGCATTGCATTATCAAAATCTTGGGCCATTCATCATTGGATGTTAAAAATGCGTTTCTTCACGGTAATCTAACCAAAACTGCTTATATGTATCGACCTTTGGGTTTCAAGGATGCGATTCATCCCGACTATGTCTCGCTTGTTGAAGAAATCACTCTATAGTCTTAAGAAGCCCCTCGTGCCTGGTATCAACGCTTTACAGACTATGTGGCCTACTATTGATTTCTCTCATAAGTGTGTCGATCATTCCTTGTTCATCTACAAAATGGATCCGAAATTGCTTATATTTTATCATATGTTGATGATATAATTCTCACAAACCCTCTCCGATGCTTTCTTCGATTATCTATCATATCTCTTCTCGATTCAGGAGTTCGCAATGAAAGATTTGGGACAATTGAGTTATTTTTCAGTATTGCAGGTCACCCGGACCGCCATGCCTTTTTCTCTCACACTGACAAAATATCTTGAAAAATACTTGAAAGAAATTGGTATATGACGAGGTTCTGAAGCCGTGTCCCACTCCTGATTGACCTGAAAGGAAAACTTCGGTGTTTCTCTTTGGAAAGTCTTATGAAGACCTAACTAAATATCACCGCTCAAATTGGTGCTTTGCAATATCTTATTTTTACGGGCCGATATATCTCTATCGGTTCAATGGTATCTTTACATATGCGTGATCCGAAAGTCGAACACATGGATGCTTCTCGGCGTATACTACTGCTATATTCACTTTAACGATTAGTTATGGTTTGCATCATATAAAGTCTAAACTTGACTCTCTCCTTTCTTATACTGGGATCTTTGATTGGGGTGGTTTAGACTTGACACGCGTCGCCTCCACTTCGGTTATTATCTATTCATCTAAGACAACCCGATTTCATGGTCCTCTAAACCTCTAAACCCACACTATCTAAATCAAGTCTTAGAAATTTGAATATCGAGGGTTGCCAATGTTGTCTCCGAATCGTCTTTGGATCCGAAATTTACTCCTGGAACTTCATTGTCCCAGGTCCACAAGGCAACACTCAGATATCGCGATAATGCGTGTGAGTGCGATATACCTCTCTGGCAATCCAGTACAACATCAACGCACTAAACATATTGAGATGGACATTCATTTTGTTCGTGAAAAGGTAAAACGTGGTGAAGTGCGTGTCCTTCATGTTCCGTCACGTTATCAGATTGCCGACATATTTACCAAAGGGCTCCCGCACATTCTTTTTGATGACTTTTGGGACAGTCTAAGCGTTCGACAACCTCCTGCTTCGATTGCGAGGGTGTGATAGAATATATGTGATTATTCTCATTATTATTGTAAATATTTTAGGATATAATTTTGTTGTAAAATCATACCGTTTCCTTATTCTTAGCCTAACTTGTAGGCTTAATATTTGTTTATACTTTGTATATATTACTAACGGATGAATGAGAAAAGATCAAGGGGATTATATTCTTTTAATATATATATTGTCAATTTTAAGAGAGAGAACATGATGACAGTGAAAACTTAACGATTGGGTTGGTTTTGATGGCGTCGATTATGGATAATGTAGCAATTCTTCTACTTCTTCTTTCCCCCAATTACGAGAGCGATGATGATTAGATGTAATTTGGGGAAATATATATATATATATATATCTGCCTGGTAGTATAGTAGTGATTGATGACTTCGATTTGGGCTTTAAAATGATTAATATATATAATGGTGGATGTATAGGTATATGATATGATCATAGTGATTAGTGCAAAAAGTTTTTGGAGTTTTTTGTTGTAGGGACATGCATGCAATAGTATGATTGTTGTGCTAATATTCATTGATGGGTGATGGTGATGCTAAAATTTGTTGTAATTATCCTCGTGTGTTTGATAAAGATGATACAGTGGTGGTGTCAATGGACATGGATATTGGTTCATAACTCCTGTATAAAGCCTTCCGGTTCTTCATTTTCTTATTTTTTTTGGTTAAGGCATTGCATGGTTGAGACTTGTGTGTAATCGTTTTCAGGAATTAGGATACTCTCTATTTTAAATAAAAATATCAAAATTTTTATTCTAAATTTACTCTTGATAAGCTCTTTGATGAAATTAGCTAAATATTTCTTACTCCTTCCAACCTTGTCTTGTTACTTAGAATATTGAAAGTGGTACGCCGGTGAAATTTGGTTGACATGTGATTCTGGTTTTAGATATCTTATTATCCTAATGGATAAATCTGTAGATACATTAATTCTTCCCGAATGCAGGTGTATTAAACGATTTTAATTTTATTCATTACTATATACTATTTATATTATATAATAATATAATTTAAATAGTATATATATATTTATCCATATTATAATGGAAAGAGGTAGTAAAGGGATATATTTATATATTTATCCATTATTATATACTATTTATATTCAACGAATTTAAAACATGCATGCATGTATGGTTTATAATGAATTAGCTAACGGTCTGACAATGGTCCCCACGTGGTCAAATATAGTTAAGCTAAAAGACAAAGGGAGCACTTGTCAAAACTGGAGTATAAGTTCATAATATTTAATATATTGTTGATATATAGAGAGAGATCACCTCTTGTCTGCATGTTTATATTGTATTAATTAATTAATCAAAATTAACTTCATATTAATTACTCTCAAATTAATAGGAGACTTAAAGATATCATGCATGCATTTTGTAAATTAAAACATCTTCTACAATAATTTTTAATGGTTTAACCTCGCCTGCTCGATTTAATGTTTTGAGTAGATATCAATTGATCTGATTATGTTATGTCAATCATATCTTAGTTTGATAATGTAGACTGAAATAACGAAATTATAATTAAATCTCAAGTTCATTATTAATTAAATTAAGTCTTGATCAAATTCAATTATTTAATCTTTAACTACTTATTTTATTGTCAATTGGGATGGAATCGAATGATTCAGCACGAGGTGTGATATATATCCCTTTAGAAAAGAGATGAATATGTATGGGAAAAATATATATACATGACATTTATAATAACTACGGTTTCACCCACCTTTATATTAATTCAGGCAAATCGTCATAATAACTCCAAAATCCGTCATAATAGTCCGATCACAGAATACATAATAGTTGTGTATATACATATAATCATATATATATATATATACACACACACAAGATCAGGTCCGGACTCTCGGGCCTGATTAAAATATAAATTTTTTTTTTGTTTTTTTTAAAACAACTAAAAAAAAGTTTAATATTTTATGGAACTGAAATTTTTCTATAATACAGTGTTTTGGGTATGAGTTGGATACCTATAACAAAACAAATCTGTACAAACTGTTTAAAAAAAAAAGCAAAAAAAAAAATTCTGTATAGATGCAGACAAAAACTACAAAATGTTATAGACCATGCAAAGAGTTACATTCATTTAATTTATTACGATAAAATTAATTTACTCTTAATTTGTTAAAGTACGTAATCACTCCATCTGTTCAAGATCAATGTTGATTAATTTTTAAAACTATTTTCACGTTTGAAATTAATATATGTATTTTTTTTTAATTTTAGGTGACAATCATAAACTACTAATTAATTATAAGATTTATTACTTAAAATTAAATTATAAATTACAACCAAAAAGCTTTCCGGGATGCTTCTCCCTTCAAAGTCAATTTCAACGGCTCATGACTATTGGCCGCCTTGTGTTTAATATATATATATATATATATATATATATATATATATATATATATACACCACGACCACGTACGCTACAAAAATATCAGCCAATAAATCCCTAGCTATTAAATACAACCAAACCTACGCTTCTTTATTCCATATAACCATTGTTAAAGAAACTCTGGTTCAAAATGGCTTCAACCTCTTTTCACCACGGTGGAACACCAGCCACAACAATCGCCGCCATCCATCCTGACATCATGGAGACCCAAATCTTAACAAGAATCGACGGCCCAACTCTGGCCTCCACCGCCTGTACATCACGGTTTTTACACTCCCTCTGCAGGGAAGAAAAACTCTGGCAAGACCTATGCAACTCCACGTGGACATCAATCAAACATCCACTTGTCCAACACACCATCTCCACCTTCCCCGGTGGCCACCGCTCATTTTTCTCTGACTCCTTTCCCATACTCCACCCTAGCAACGCCACTAATAGCCGCAGCGATCGCCACCGAACATTTCAAACATCCGAGCTGATCTCAGCCGTCGATATACAATACAAAAACAAGCTGGTATGCTCCAAAGTTGTTGTGACAAATACGGATGATGAAAGTTTTCTTTTTCCCACGTTCTGGGTTGATTTACTTGGCGGGAAAGAATCCGAGAAAATTCCGATATTATGTGAAGATGATTACCGAAAGTTAATGCCAAATCTTGAAGATAACCTGACATTAAGCTGGATTGTCATTGACCCAACACGAAAGCGGGCAGCTAATGTGTCAAGCCTGATGCCGGTCTTGGTCCAGCCGCATTGGGCCGAGAACGATATTGAGGTAAGGTATGCTACAATTATGGGGGGAGATTGCCGGGGAGGCAGGTCGTCGGAGTTTGTAGAGTGTAGAATATGTGCTATTTTTGGGTTCATGGAAGGAAGGGAGTTGGAGTTGAAGGAGGTGAATTTGCAAGTGCAGGATATGGACAGGAGGTGTTTGAATGGGAAGGATAGTTTGGGGATTTTACAGGATGCTATGGGGACTGGAAGGGGAGAGAAGGGAAAAAAAGGGGAGGTGAAAGAGAGGTACAAAGAGTATGTGGATATGAAGAAAGAGAGAAGAGGGAGAAAAATGAGGAGGGAGAGGAGGTTGGATATGGCGAGTGGAGTGTTATGGGCTACTAGTTTTATATCGTTGGTTTTAATTCTTGGCTATTTCCCTTTGCTAGCTATGTTTAGTTAGCTGAGAAATAGATATGGAAAAGTCTCGGCAGACATGAATTTGGGACCGGAAAATTGACCGGTTCAATTTTTATTTTTTTATTTTTTTTATTGTGACTCTCAAAAAATGTATAGTATTTATTTCAACATGAATTTTTATAAAATATAGTGTTTTAGATATAATTTGGATACATATATAAATACAGAGTTATACAGACTGTACATTTTTGAGAGTCACAATAAAAAAAATAAAAAAATAAAAAATAAATTGAACCGGTCCAATTTTCCGGTCCCAATTTTCTGTCCGCGTAGCATTGCTATCTAGTTGTGAGTAGCTAAGATGCTACAAGAATTTGGTTATCTTCTCACCTGAATTGATTCTTTATTTAAACACCAATTAAGTCGATCGGTTACATTAATTTATTCATCATGTATATATATTCTTTAAACATTCAATATTATATATTTTCAAAAAATCTTGAGAATTGAGCAGGAATTAAGCATCACAAGATCATCGAGATCAGTCATTCAGTTCTAACAAGAATTGAGCAGGACGAATCATCTTCATCCATAATACAATACAGTTAAGAAAATTGATATTTTCATGTTTATTTTTGATATTTTTATATAATCTTCTCTCACATGAGAAAAAATGCATAAGTTTCGTTTTCATGTAAGAGGAGATCATGTAAAAATATTAAAAAATTATGTAGAAATAGTATTCCCTGCAATAATTCTATTAGAGGGAGCTAGTTTTAAGCATACAGCAACTGTGAGCTCGGGCCTTGCACTTGTAACACAGACCAACCATAACGCTTAAGCCTGGCAGCACAGGCCAAAGATGCTACTTCAGGAAGTCCTAACATTGCTAGCACAAGTGGCCCTGCATGCTTTAGATCTACGCAACAAGGTGAAGGCAACACTGATGGTCTGATGTATACAATGGCCAGCTGGGGCTACTTGTGTAAAAGACTAATTAATAATTAATAATTCATTTGTTTTAAAATTAGAATTATAATTTGATTTTTAAGATCAAACGACAACATATCAAATTTTAAATTGATGTGAATTTATTTAATTTTAATTGAAAAAAATTATTATAATTGTATAATATATAAAAAAAAATTATTAATCACAAAATTTATTTAATTTTAAACTTTTACGAGTTATACCGATTTTTAAATTTAATATGACGTCTTTTGTCCTCAAAAATCAAATTATATTTCTAATTTTAGAACAAAGAGAGTATGTAATCATAGTTAGTAGTAGTAGAGGTGGGCAAATAAACAGGTTTTTTTTTTTTTGGGTTTTTGAATGAATCGATTTTGGTCCTAACCAAATGGGTTAAGTATAAATGTAAACAAGTCCGGTCCGGTACAAAAAAATTGGTACGGTCCGACACTTTTATGATTCAATATAAACTGAACCGAACCGGTATATACCGATTTTCTAATTTTTAATAATAATAATAATAAAATATTGATTATAATAATAATAATAAAAAATAATAATAATAAAATAATAATAATAATAATAATATTATTATCGGTATATCGGTCCAATAGAATGCAGATTATCGATGCATCGAAATTTGAGTAATTTTGATGGATTTCTGATTCAATCTTTAGTCCTGGATTCGGATAGATTTTTAACCAATTGCCCACCCCTAAGTAGTATGGTTGTTAATGAATCAAATCTTCCCTGATTTGATCAGCTCCAATATAATTTATTAGTGCGTTAACTGCGTATCGTATCTCGAAGTATACATCCTTTTGCACTTGGTAATCTCTTATCCCACAAATAATAATAATAAAAGCCAACAAATTGCCCAAATAAAATAATTATGCAACAAATTATTAACCTCAAAATTGATTTGGGACTTGTTCTTCTTACTATTTTCCATCTTCCACATCTCTTGTTAAAAAATATAAACCAAATTTTATCATCTAGCCGGGTTGATTCTTCTTAATCTTTCTTTCTCTTCTCCCTCTTCCACACCCTTTTGCTGCGAAATATCAAACTAATTTTGATGAGTCTGTAATATACCCATGAATTTGATATAATTAGGCTTGATTTATTGTGGTTTTTATGTTTAGTAGGATAGTTTTTATTTGTTTCTGTGTGTTTTGCAGGATGAGGCAAATACATAGTCAAATCGGGCATTTCAACATCATTAAGGGCAATATCATAACTAATTGCTAAAAAAGAGGCTAGCGTCGGGGCGCTGTATGTAGTACAAAACCCAGCGCCAGGGCGCTGTATGTGACGCCCCCAAAACAGGTATACATCGCCCATCTTGGGTCGCCACTTATATGGTACAAAATTCAAATACAACTTAATTATACAACAGTCGTGTAAAATACGACAAAACATAATCTAAGAGTTTTAATAAGAATATTGTCATCTAGACAATATCCACACTCAATGGAGTCCTCATTACATTTATTGTCACACTATTTAACAGAATAGTGAGGACTACTAATGCAGAATAAATTATCATTAGTCTTCAACAATGTTAAACTGATAAAATACAATAGACATCAAGTTTAACTGCAGTTGAATAAGCAATCCATTAAAAGAGTCAAGTAGAGCATGATATCTACTATCTTCTATGTTTTAAAATGTTTTCATCAATTTTTATCGCTGAGACTCAGCTTAATAAATAAACCACATTATCGACCCTGCACTACGGGCCAAGGATATTCATTAAATCATCAATAGTCATGACTATACCGAATATCCTTGGTCATAATCATACAAAATCCATCTCTGCACGTAAGCCAAAGATATACAATAATAAAACCAATAATCAACAATCCATCTTTGTACGTAAGCCAAAGATATACAATTCAATAATCAAAAGTTTATCTTTGCACGTAAGCCAAAGATAACTTTTATCACCATATAAGCATGAGGATGATGACAATGATATAAGCATTAATCAAAGGAAAACAAGGATAAATATTAAAGACTTTAAATTTTTCCAAATATTATCAACCACCTAATAAACTCATAATCTAATATTATTAATATTATAACAATATTTTAGTCACTTCTTAAACTTATAAACAATTTATTTTAATTGTTTACACTTTACCACATAATGCATTTAATCATTCAAAATGCCATACTCATAAGATTTCATCACCAATGATCAAATCCCTCGTCAAAAATATGCATATAACCTATATAGGATTTTCAAGCCATAAAATCATATTTACCAATTTTTCAACTTCAGATAACATATTTAACTCATATGTTCGTAACTAAACTATTTTCATGAAAAATATCAAATCAGTCCCAAAAATATTTTTTTTCTGGGATTTAGCAGAATATAGTCCCATAATGAACATATATTTTTCTCGAAGTTTTTAAAATTAATTTACTATTTTTTAAAAATCAATTTCTAATTAATTCCTTAAGAAATTAGCTACCTCAAGTTAACTCCAGAAATTCTCAAATCTTGGCAGGATCTTACACATGTTAACGTAAGCTTCCAGTTTAAATTTCAAGGTCATCGGAGTTATAGAACTCCAGTTATAACGTTTTTCGTCAGAAAAACCTAAATATTGAAATGGTCATAACTTGCTCATTTTAAGTCGGAATGAACTCATTTTTGGACAAGAGGTTCTTTATACCATATACTTTCATGTCCCGAAAGGGGCCAACATTTTTCTCACAAATTAAGTGGCCGAAACCGCCCTTTTAATTTTTTGGGCAGTTGCTTTTTGCTATTTTGCAGCTTTTGACTCTTTTGCTAAAAACAGTCCACACGAAAATCTACAACATCTTTTCCAGTGATTCCACTTGGATAAATTAGAAGACTTATAGATCTAACTCTAAAACTTGACCACACCAAAAAATTCGAAATATAATAGGAGATATGGTCAATTGAATTTCATGTTCCATTTTTACCAAAATCTGATTTTCAATCCTTTGTGATTTCTAAAAAACTTTCATGTTTTCACATAATAACCAACATAACTCATCATAACACTTACTAATACTACATATACCCATGATTTTCATCAGTCCAATAATTTTATTATGACTTTCATCATAATCAACAGTCCAATGCTTATATTATGACTTTCATCATAATCCACGTAAATAGATCATTTCCTCAATTTAATAAGGAATGAATACAAAGGATCATTCACCATGCATGTGGTAATCTACATAGACAGGTAATTCCAATAGAATAATAAAGAATGGAATAACAGAAGAATTCACCATGCGTGCGATAGACTGCATAGACAGGTTATTCCCAACAGAATAATAAATAATGGAACCAGGTCATGCGTAAATGCACAAACAGGATATTCCGACAAAATAATAAATAATGGAACCAGGTCCGGCGTAACGCACGACGTGAGCGGGATATTCGACGAATAATAATAAAGAAACGAGAATTAGGTCAGGCGAAATTTGCACCGACAGGATATTCCAACAGAATAATAAAGAATGGAATAACAACAAAAATCACCATGCATGCGATAGATCGCACAGACAGGTTATTCCAACAAAATAATAATTAATGGAACCAGGTCAGGCATAATACGCACTGACATGATATTCCAACAGAATGATAAAGAATAGAATAACAGAAGAATTTCACCATGTATGCGGTACTTCGCATAAACAGGTTATTCCAACATAATGATAAAGAATGGAATAACAGAAGAATTTCACCAAGTATAGGGTAGCCCGCGTATACAAGTTATTCCAACAGAATAATAAAGAATGAAATAACAGAATCTCTCTTCATGAATACGAAAGAATAATATCCCTTACCTTAGAAAGAAACTGGATACCGGAGCCGAGAGGTAGCAAACTTTTATTCTTCTTTCTCTCTATAATAATTGCTCTATAGCTTTAGTGAATTGGTGAGAAATGAAGGAAGAATGAGCTTCTATTTATAGGAAAATATAGTTTCGATAATTGCACGTTTTGGGGCTCAAAATATTATAGTATAATACCTTCCTCTTTTTCTTCCTTTTTAATTTAGTCCTGCAAGTGTTATCAAACTTGCACCACCTCCCCTAATAGTAAATAATGTGAGTCAATAGTAAATCATGTGAACAAATAGTTCTAAACATGTGAATATACGAATTACAGTATAGTACCTCCATCTAATATACCTCCATTTTTAACTTAGTCATGCAAGTATTATCAATCTTGCACCAACTCCCCTAATAGTAACAAGAATGTGAATCAATAGTACACACATGTGAACAAATAGTTATAATCATGTGAATTAATAGCAATTAATTGCTTATTTATCCGATTAATTACCCGACTGGTCAGTATAACTTCCAGACATCAATTAATACCAAAATAAATGTCGAGTTTCACTAACACTAATAATTCCAACACAATGGAACTATCAATTTCATCTTAAATCAACACGAATTTATTCATCATTAATATCATAACTCATAATATTTAACAACCAGGCCGTTCTCAGGACAGAGGGGGATTTTCGATAAGGATTTCTCCTTATTGGTGCGCAATTAGATGACCAAACCTCTCCTTGACAGAACTTCTAGACATTGTAACTATTGCAATTTAATAATATGAATAACTTTGTCGTCTCAATTATTGATTTAATAATATAACATATTATACAGATGACACTGTGACAATAATAGAATCAATAATATAAGAGATATGATGCAATAATTACTGTAGCAATAATGGAGTATAACTGAGTGACTTATCACGTAAGTATCAATAATCAATACTGGTGTCTTTCTTATGCAACCACGCCAGATTCTCGCATTTTTTTACTACCGGGTAGTTCAACAGTATTAACGGTAAAACCTCCGTCGTTATTTTCATAAAATATTTTTGTCGTTTTCTAACTACGACAGTACTTCCGTTGTGGGGTCCACCAATAATTATGCCGTCATACGAATATTCCTCGACAAAAGAATATTCTCCTACCAATCGAATATTATATAACCACTTGCTTACTTTGAAAAATTTGTAAATATTACCCACAACTATTGTAAGACCCCAAATTATTAATAAATAAAATTTATTTTTCTCTATTTATTATTTTGAAATAGTAAGGATTGATTTGATTAATGTGGATAGTTATGGGTAAAATACGCAAATATTTCAAAATAAGCAAGTGGTTATAAAATATTCATTGTTGTCGGGGAATATTCGTTTGGTCGTGGAATATTCTTCTTTGTCGGGAATATTCGTAGGATCAGTAGCCTTGATCTTTTGTATGGCCCCATAACTGAAAGCGATTGGATGAGAAAAAAAGCGACAAATATAAGTTGTTTAAAAATAACTACCGTAGTTATTCTGCAATTAATCTTTGTTAAAATACCTAGTGGTTAAAACACGATGTCTGGCGTTGTTAAGAAGACACCAGATTGAACCAATTATTGATTCTTACGTGAAGAAGGCACTACTCAATAATTGTTACAGTGAATTCTTGCTCGATATTTTATTTTATTGATTCAATAATTGCTGCGTTGATATTTTATATTCTTGTTGTTTCAATAATTGTCACTATACAAGATTTTTTCCATTATCGAAGCAATAATTCATATTATCCTAATAAATAATATTATTAGATAACATTATTGGCAATATCTAGAAAGTTACGCCTCTAAGGAGAGGTTTGGTCACCTAATTGCGCGCCCAAGAAGGAGAAATCCTTATTGAAAGCCCCCTCTTCCTGAACCTGCACAATTGTCAATATTGTGATTCTCGTAATATTATTTGTAAATAATTAATTATTGATTCATATGATGAGGAAAATATTGATTTTATGTCGATATAGATGGAGAAAATTTTTAATGTGACAATTGTTCAAAATTAAAATTTTATCTTTTTCGATAAAATAATTTATTTAAATATATTATTATATTTTAATAATATAATAATGATGATATTTTTACGATGAATGTGGGATATATGAGTATATGTGGAGGAGGAATATTTTTGTTACCAAAATGTTTAAAACATGTTAAACATGTCTGTGGGACCCCATTTATTGACCGAAATTTGATTATAGCTTTAAAAATCGTCTGCTTTATGGATTTCGGTCCAATTTTTTTGTTTGGAATTTGGAAAACTTTCTTCTGCAAAGTTGTAGAGAATTGAATTTCCTATAAAAAGTCACGAGATTCGAATTTTCTGACAAAAGGGCTATTTATTGTGAATTATTGAAGTTCCGAAGCTCCAAAATAATTGATTTTTGGAAGTTTAAAATATTTTAATTATGGAAAACGTTTTTGGTGAGTTAAGTGGGTCTAGCATGTGTTATTGATTCTTTGAAATCGATCTCCAAAAGTGGGCGTATGGAATTTTAACAAATAATAATATTATTTTAATAAATTTTCTACTTTGGTGTTCTAAGCATTTTCCTATAAATATGGTGCTTAGGTTAGAATTAAAAATTACACCAAAAACTGAAGTTTTCTCTATATTTTTCTCTCTATATATTGAGCGTATTCTTGTGAGGATTTTGATATTTTGAGTATTGTTATACGGTGCAAATTTTCTTCAAAGACTATACCCAGATGATTCTAAATTTAGAGTACTAATCTTTCGAGGTAAGGGATATTTTTTTTCGTCGTAATGATATTATTTCTTCAATATCATTATCTTTGAAATATTGATCTGAAGTTTTTATCAAATTTAGAACTTTTGGTGTCTGAGTTCTTATTCACGTATCACGACCTTTATTCACGATATCTGACACTTATTCACGAATCTAAGACTATTCATCGAAAAATAAAAATTTTTCCTTTTAAATACTAAAATATCTATTGTGGATACTAGCTTTGATTGTATCCATATTTTGATCATTCTTGAATTTTACACCAAAGATGATTATTTTTGAGGTATTTTGGACATGGATAAAACAAAATCTGAATTCTTAATCCTTAATCCTTGTCATTTTGTTTCAACTTTGGATTCGTTTCTTTAAAAATATTTTCATCATCCTCGACTTTGAAATGACGATATTGAATATCTTTGGCACATAGTGCAAAGATGAATGATTTCGATGAATATCTTTGGCCGTAGTGCAAAAGATGAGCAGTGTTTAGATGAACATGACCAATCGATGAATATCTTTGGCTGTAGGTGCAAAGATGAATATTTGATTCGAGATATATATTGATTGATGTTACAGGATATAAAAGATGAGACGATGAACTTTTAAATTCATACATAGAAGATAGTAGATTTCATCCTCTACTTAACTCTTCTAATGAATTATTATTTTCCTCTGCGAATATTGATTTAAAATTTGTTGTCTATTGTATTCTATTAGATTTTTCCCTATTGGAGACTAACGATAATTTGTTGTATATTATCTTAGTCATAATATTCTTTACTGGGCTAGTTGAGCTCACCCTTTTCCTTTTTGTTCCATTTTTCTTCTCAGGAGGAGATAATGTAGGCGATACAGTCGGGGGGATGTAATGATGGTTCTAGAGAGAGTTGTTTAGTAGTCCTCACCCTTTTTGTAAAATAATGTATCAATAATTATGATGAGGATTTATTTGTATGTGGATATTGTCTAGATGGCAATATCTGTATTTAAACTTACAGTTTTACTGTTGTAATAATAAAGTTGTAGTTGTTTCTGTACCATGTATTGACAACTCAGAATGGGTGGTGTATACCTATTTTGGGGGCGTCACAACTATAACATTATATCAAATCCACACCATAATATTCAAAAAAAATATTTTAAAAAATTTAAATCTTTATTCATAAAATTTGGGGTCTCACAATCTCCCCTCCTTATGAAATTTCGCTCTCGAAATTTACGTACGTATCTGGTATGCCGAAGAGATAAGGGTACCTTGACTTCATTTCAGATTCTAACTCTTGAGGTATAACCTTTGAGTGTTAAATACGATCATTCTTATCCAAGATTTTAACACGTATCTCCTCATACGTTAAATCTTCTGCTATCTCGTCTAGTTCTGATTTAATAATGTGGTTCGGGTCATCCACATATTTACGTAACATCGATACGTGAAAAACGTTATGAACACGCGACATACTTGGCGGTAAAACGAGTCTATAGGCCACAGTTCCTACTCGATCAAGGATTTCAAATGGGCCAATAAAATCGAGGGTTGAGATTTCCTCTCTTCATTGATTCTTGCTTCTAGAATAACGCCCTCTTGAATCTTCTTCTTCACATTCATCAACTCTGAGTATGTAGCTTGCACGGCTTTAACTTTATCGATTAAAGTCGATTCTACTCGTATATTTGATATCACCACGTGGGTCTTTAGAGTCTTTAACTCTATCTTCATCATTTGTAAGTTATACGAAATGAGTTTTTGTGTTAACAACATCGCACTCATAAACGCATACGATCTTCTACTCAACGCGTCAGCTACCACGTTCGCTCTTCAACGATGATATTGAATGGTCGTAACCTTCAACAGCTCGAGCCATCGTCTTTGGTGCATTATACGTTCGTTTTGGGTGAAGAAATATTTAAGGGTTGAAGAAATGGGTTTTGTACTGGGGTCAATACAAAATTCAATTTCACGTTTTGGGGTAGGCTAAGAAGTCTTCAATAATACGTTAGGAAATTTATTAACAATAGAAATATCATTCAAAACTATGACGCTCTTCCTGAAACCACTAACTTTATTTTGTTCGTATCCGCCTTTGGTGCCACCGTCCTAGCTGGACTTGACTTCACTATACGACAAAATCGAGCTAAATGACATTCTCTTCTTGAAATTTCCACTTCTATTATCTTGGCCATGATTACCACCGAAGTGGTTTCCATTCTTGGCATAACGTGGCCTATAGACTCGCGTTACCTCCAAGTATGTCTCGTGTTTACAATGTTTTCCACATATCTATGCTTCGTAAATATTTGAAAGACCCGAACCACATTATTGCGTTAGAACCAAACGAGATAGCCGAAGATTTAACGTACTAGGAGGTACCTGTTAAGATCTTAGATAAGAAATAGCATGTCCTAGGCACCAAGGTTATACCACAAGTTAAGGTTTTGTGGAAGAACCATATTATTGAGGAAATGACCTGGGAGTTGGAATCAGAAATGAAAGCGAGGTACCCTTACCTGTTCGAAACACCAGGTACGTACGTCAATTTCGAGGACGAAATTTTATAAAGAGGGGAGGTTGTAAGACCCCAACTTATTATAAATAAAATTGAATTTTCCTCTATTCATTATTCTAAATTAATAAGGTGTTAATTTGATATAATGCTTTAGTTAAGGGTGAAATATGCAAATTTTGCAAAATAAGCAAGTGGTTATAAAATATTCATTTTATCGGGGAATATTCGTTTGGTCGTAGAATATTCTTTTTGTCGGGAATATCCGTACGACGGCGCAGTCAATTGTGGGCCCCATAATGGAATAACTGTCGGATGAAGAAAATGACAAAGTTTGAGTTTTTATAAATAACTTGGGCGTAGTTATTACTGAATTAACAATTGTTGGGTTACAGGTAGTTAAAATACTGATGTCTGGCGTGATGGCACATGAAGATTACCAGGTATTACACATATTGTTAAATTATTAATTGCACGCGTGAAGGCACTACTCAATAATTGTTATAGTAGTTATTGTTCAATATTTTATTTTATTGATTCAATAATTATTGCGTTGATAGTTTATATTATTGTTGTTTCAATAATTGTCACTGCACAGTATTTCCCATTATCAGATCAATAATTCATATTATTTGAATAATATTATTAGATAGCATTATTGGCAATATCTAGAAAGTTCTGTCAAGGAGAGGTTTGGTCACCTAATTGCATAGGTAAGGAGAAATCCTTATTGAAAGCCCTCTTTCCCGAGCGGCTACTTAGTTGTCATAATTGTGATTCTGTAATATTATTTGTGAATAATTAATTATTGATTTATATGATAAGAAAATATTTATTTGATGTGGATATAAATGATGGATTTATTTATGCGGTTATAAATGAAGGAATTAATGCTGAGGTATTTTATTAGTATTTTGTCAGAATGGAGGAATTAAAAATCACCCGTTTGTGGATTTCGGATATTTTTTGTTTGGAATTTGGAAAAACTCAAAGCTACAGAGTTCTAGAGAATTCAATTTCAGGTAGAATGAACATAAAATTCATATTTTTCTGATAAACGGGCTATTTTCTATGAATTATTGAAGTTTCAAAAATAAAATAATTTTATTAAATTATGGGTGGGACCCACTTATGTTATAAACATGTGGGCAAATTTGAATTTTCTTCTAGATGGTCAGTTCTTTGGTGGCTTGGTTGGTGAAGGTTGGGCGGAAGAAAAAAAGAAATTAATATTTTATTAATCTAGTCTCCTTTTATGCGTTACAGTATTTTTTACTATAAATAGAGGCTGTTAGAATTGAAAATCACACCGAAACAAGTTTTCTCTCTTCTCTCTACATATTATCGAGCGTATTCTTGTGAGTATTTTGATACTTTGAGTGTTGCTATACTGATTGCAAGTTTCACAAAGACTATATCCAAAATTCAATCGAAATGCAAGTTATTTTGAGGTAATGGATGTTATTTTCTTCTTAAATGATATTATTTTCTTCAATATCATTATGCCAAAATATTGGTGAACTTTTTAATCAAATTTGAAACTTTTTGTGTCGGGGTTACTATTCACGTATACTGACCTTTATTCACGAATCACTACCTTTATTCACCAAAAAATAAAAATTTTCCTTTTTGTCCAAGATGTGTATTTTGGCTACTATCTTTGATTGTATCCATGTTTTGATCGTTATTTTTGAATTCTGCTTCAAAATTGGTTATTATGAAGTATTAGTGATCTTTGATAAACTGTAACACGAATCCTTAATATTTGTCCTTCTGTCTCACTGGATTCGTTCTCTAAAATGTTTTTCATCATCCTTAGTCCTTTATGATGATATTATTGAATATCTTTGGCCTGTAGTGCAAAGATGAATGATATATTAACTGATGAATATCTTTGGCCCGTAGTGCAAAGATGAACATGTGTTGAGATGAACATAACCAACTGGTGATACAAATGAATATCTTTGGCCCGTAGTGCAAAGATGAATATTCGATTAAAGATGTATATTGATTGTTGTTACAGGGATAAAATATTGATGATGGACTTTTAAATCTTAGAAGATAGTAGAACTCATTCTCTACTAAACTCTTTTAATGGATTGTTGTTTCCGCTGCAGTTTTGATCTAAAACTTGTTGTCTATTATGTTTTATCAGATTTTTTCCTGTTGAAGACTAATGATAATTTGTTGTATATTATCTTAGTCATAATATTCTTTACTGGGCTAGTTGATCTCACCCTTTTCCTTTTTGTTCCATTTTTCTTCTCGTGAGGTGAGAACATAGCGAGATCGAGTCGTGGTATGGAGTGATGGTTCTAGAAAGATGTTTTAGCGATCCTCACTATTTCGTAAAATAGTGTATGAATAATTGTAATGAGGACTTATTTGAGTGTTGATATTGTTTGTAAAGACAATATTTGTATTTAAACTCACAATATATGTTGTCGTATTTTGCACGACAATTGTATTATTGAAGTTGTAGTTTGCTTTCTGTACCATGTATTTGGCGACTCGTAATGGGTGTTGTATACCTATTTTGGGGGAGTCACGATTAGTATCAAAGCTTAGGGATATGGTCTCCCATTTTAGATCGGGAATAGAACTAGGAAGAGCGGTTCCTGGAAGAGCGTTTGTCGTGATTGGCCAAAACGTGGGGAACCCAAACGAGGTGATCACAGGTAAGCTAATCTTGAACTCTTGCGAAGTTTATACCTTAGTAGATACCGGTTCTACCCATTCTTTTATCTCTCCTGCTTGTGTTCAACGTTTAAACTTGACTCTGGAGAAATTGGACTTTGACTTATCTGTTGAAACTTCGTTGGTGAAACCTTTGTTACATTTACAGTTTATAAATCTTGCATGATCCAAGTTGGCACTATCACATTACCTGTTGATCTTATCTCTTTAAAGATACTTGCTTTTGATGTGATTTTAGGAATTGATTGGTTAACCACTCATCATGCCAAAATTGATTGTTTTCGTAAGGTTGTTAGTTTTCATATTCCTTATTAACCTGTTATGTGAATTCAAGTAACTAAACCACTAAAATCAGTCACTGTCATATCAAGACACAAAGCTATTCGTTTATTGAAAGACGAATGTCAAGCTTTCTTAGCCCATGTTATGGATTTGAATAAAGACAAGTCAGATTTGGATAATATTTCTGTTGTTAGAGAATTTCCTGATGTATTTCTTGAAGAAATTCCCGGTCTACCCCCAGAACGTGATGTTGAATTCTTTATTGACCTTGAACCGGGTACAAAACCCATTTCTAAAACCTCATATCGAATGGCTCCTATTGAACTTTAGGAGTTAAAAGTCCAACTACAGGAATTATTAAACATCGGTTTCATTAGGTCTGTAGACATCTCCTTGGGGTGCTCCCTGCTTTATTCAGTAAAGAAGAAAGATGGGAGTATGCGACTTTGTATTGACTACCGAGAATTAAACCATGTCACCATCAAGAATAGGTATTATTCGCTACCTCGCATTGATGACTGTTTGACCCCATTCTGAGGAGCACAATTCTTTTCAAAGATCAATCTTAGCTTACGGATACCATCGATTGAAGATTAAAACTGAGGATATTCCAAAGACTGCCTTCAGTCTTCAGAACTTGGTACGGGCATTATGAATTCTTAGTCATGTCTTTTGGATTGACTAATGCTCCTGCTGCTTTCATGGATATGATGAACCGTGTATTCAAGGAATATTTGGATCAGTTCGTTGTTGTCTTTATTGATGACATCCTCATCTATTCCAAAAGCCATGATGATCATGAGCACCATTTGAAGCTGATACTTGAAAGGATTCGTGAAAACAAGCTTTATGCCAAGCTGAAGAAATGCGAGTTCTGGCTTGAGGAAGTAGCATTCCTTAGGCATGTGGTGTCAAAACATGGAGTATCTGTTGACCCGGAGAAGATTGAAGCAATACAAAGTTGGGAGCAACCGAAGTCGGTGGCCAAAGACGCAGCACTTTACGGTTTAAATGGTTATTATCGGAGATTCGTGGAAGGATTTTCTCGAATCGCTACTCTGTTAACTCAGTTGACTCAGAAAGATACAAAATTTGTATGGAGCGAAGAATGCGATAAGAGTTTCCAATAGCTTAAGAGGAGACTCATTTCGGCACCTGTTCTGGCAATACCATCTGGTACGGATGGATTTGTTATCTACAGCGATGCTTCAGGCAAAGGGTTAGGAGGTGTTCTCATGCAACATGGGAAAGTCATAGCCTATGCCTCACGATAACTCAAAGAATATGTGAGGAATTATCCTACTCATGATCTAGAGTTGGCAGCAGTCGTTTTCGCGTTGAAAATCTGGAGACACTACCTGTATGGGGAGAAAGTGGAGATTTATACGGACCATAAAAGCCTCAAATATTTCTTCACCCAAAAAGAACTCAACATGCGGCAACGACGTTGGCTTGAGCTGTTGAAAGATTACGATCACACTATTCAATATCATCCTGAAAAAGCAAACGTAGTGTGGCGATTGAGTAGAAGATCATATCTGATCTGAGTCGATATTGTCAATATAAAGGCCCATTTTGTATGACTTGCAAAGGATGAAGATAGAATTAAAGACTCCAGGGACCCATGTGATGATGACGAATATACGAGTAGAACCGACTTTAATCGATAAAGTTAAAGTCGCTTTCGAGCTACGGACCAAGTGATCGTATAAAGAAGAAAGTGCAAGAAGGAGCTATTCCAGAAGCAAGAATCGATGAAGAAGGAATACTTCGAGTCAACTCTAGACTTTGCGTTCCTAACGATTTTGACTTGAAGCATAGAATCGTGATGGAGGTACACAACACCCCGTTTGCAATCCATCCTGGGAGTACCAAAATGTATCATGATATTCGACACACATTTTGGTGGAACAATATGAAGAGAGAGATCGCGGAGTTTATCTCGAGGTGTTTAACTTGTCAACGAGTAAAGGCGGAACATCAAGTGCCAAAAGGTCCATTGCAACCACTTGAGATTCTGGAATGGAAGTGGGAACACATTACCATGGATTTCGTTACAGGTCTTCCCAAAGTTTCTCAAGGCATAGATGCGATTTGGGTTATTGTTGATAGATTAACCAAGTATGCTCATTTCTTGCCGATACGTGAGACTTATTCCCTTGAATGTCTTGCTCGTATGTACGTGAATGAGATTGTGAGATTGCATGGCATGCCAGTATCCATAGTTTCGGATCGTGACCCAAGATTCACTTCAATATTTTGGGTTAGCCTCTGAAAGCTATGGGCATGGATTTACGATTGATTCAAAGATACCATCCTCAAACCGGACGAGCAATCGAAAAGGACTATTCAAACCTCAAGATCTATTAAGACTCGTGTCCTAGATTTCAAAGGAAGTTGGGATAAGTACTTGCCATTTGGTGGAATTCTCCTACAACAACAGCTTATCAAGCAAGTATAGGCATGGCTCTGCTTCGAGGTTGTATGGACGAAAAGTGTCGTTTTCAAGATATCTTTGGGACGAGGTGGGAGAAACAAAGTTGTTGGGACCCGTAATTAATGACGCATGACTATAGAAAAAGATCCAAATGATTCGACAACGTATTCAAACCTCACAAGATCGACAAAAAAGAGTTATCTTGATCTTCATCGAAAGGACGTGGAATTTAATATTGGGGATCATGTATTATTACGTATTGCTCCATGGAAGGGAGTTACAAGATTTGGAAAGAGAGGAAAGCTCAATCCAAGGTTTGTTGGTCCATTTGAGATTCTTGACCGAATAGGAAATGTGGCCTATAGACTCGCGTTACCTCCAAGTATGTCTCATGTTCACAATGTTTTCCACATATCTATGCTTCGTAAATATGTGAAAGACCCGAACCACATTATTGCGTTAGAACCAGACGAGATAGCCGAAGATTTAACGTACGAGGAGGTACCTGTTAAGATCTTAGATAAGAAAGAGTATGTCCTACGCACCAAGGTTATACCACAAGTTAAGGTTTGTGGAAAAACCATACTATTGAGGAAATGACCTGGGAGTTGAAATCAGAAATGAAAGCGAGGTACCCTCACCTGTTCGAAACACCAGGTACGCACGTCAATTTCGAGGACAAAATTTTATAAGGAGGGGATGTTGTAAGACCTCAACTTATTATAAATAAAATTGAATTTTCCTCTATTCATTATTCTAAATTAATAAGGTGTTAATTTGATATAATGCTTTAGTTATGGGTGAAATGTGCAAATTTTACAAAATAAGCAAGTGGTTATAAAATATTCATTCTATCGGGGAATATTCGTTTGGTCGTGGAATATTCTTTTTATCGGGAATATCCGTACGACGGCGCAGTTAATTGTGGGCCCCATAACGGAATAACTGTCAGATGAAGAAAACGACAAAGTTTGAGTTTTTATAAATAACGACGTAGTTGTTACCGTTAACACTGTTGGGTTACCTGGTGGTTAAATATACATCAATTAATATACATCTTGAATCAAATATTCATCTTTACATTACAGGTCAAAGATATTTATTAGTTGGTCATGTTCATTTCAACACTTGTTCATCTTTGCACTACAGGCCAAAGATATTCATCAGAAAATCATTCATCTTTGCACTACAGGCCAAAGATATTTAGTTATATCATCATTTAGGACTGAGGATGATGAAAAATATTTTAAAGAAAACGAATCTAGTGAGACAAAAGAACAAATATTAAGGATTCGTACTTCGGTTTATCCATATTCAAAAATACCTATATTATTGTGAAGCAAAATTCAAGAATAATAATCAAAACATGGATACAATCAAATATAGTAACAAAAATAGACATCTGGGACAAAGAAGATAAAATTTTATTTTTTGGTAAATAGTGTCGTATACGTGAATAGTAATCCCGACACAAAAAGGTAAAAATTCCACAATAAAATTCATATTAATATTTCAGCATAGTGATATTAGAAGAAATAATATCATTTAAAAAAAAATAACATCCCTTACCTCAAAAAAGAATAAGATTTCTTTACGAAAATATTAGATATATAATTTGAAGGAACTTGCACCGTATAACAACACTCAAAGTATCAAAATACTCACAAAAATATGCTTGATAATATAGAGAGAGAAAACTTCAGATTCTGGTGTGATTTTCAATTCTAACCTAAACACCCTATTTATAGGAAATTGCTTAGAACACCAAAGTAGAAAATTTAATAAAATATTAATTTATATTAAAATTTTCCTACGCCCACTTAGACTTCTGAATTCAGCATGTTTACTACTCATGTGGGGCCCACCAAATTGAAAAAAACATTTTTCTTTAAAAAAATATTTAAAACTTCAAAAATCAATTATTCCGGAACTTCAATAATTCATAATAAATAGCCCCTTTATTAGAAAAATTCGAATCTTATGTCCATTCCATAGGAAATTCAATTTTTTACAACTTTGTAAGTTTAAGTTTTTCCAAATTCCAAGCAGAACTTGACCGAAATCCACATACGGACGATTTTACGGGTTATAATTAAATTTCAGTCAAGAAATGGGGCCCACGAACATGTTTAGCATGTTTTAAATATTTTTTGTAACAAAAATACTCTTCCTCCTCATTTATTCATATATCACACATTCATTGTAAAATATTACCATTATTATATTATTATAATATTATAATATATTTAAATGAATTATTTTATCAGAAAAGATAAAATATCAATTTTCAACAATTGTCACATTAAAAATTTTCTCCATCTATATCCACATAAAATGAATATTTTTCTTATCATATAAATCAATAATTAATTATGTGACGCCCCAAAAATTAGGTATTAATCACCCATCTTGAGTCGTCAAATATATGGTACACAATACAAATACAAATTTAACTATACAACTGTCGTGTAAAATACGACAAAACATAAATTGAGAGTTTAAACAAGAATATTGCCTTCTAGACAATATCCATTCTCAATGGAGTCCTCATAGATGTGATATCAAACTCAAATTCAGGTCCTCGTTACATTTATTATCACACTATTTAATGTAATAGTGAGGACTACTAATGCTTATCATCCTGGACCGTCACTCCCGCTTTCCGACTGTCCAAATTTATATTCTCATTTCACGAAGAGAACGAAGAAGGAAAGGGTGAGCTCAACTAACCCAGTAAAAAATATTATGATTAAGATAATACAGAATAAATTATCATTAGTCTTCAACAATGTTAAACTGATAATATACAATAGACATCAAGTTTAATTGCAGCAGAATATGCAATCCATTAAAAGAGTCAAGTAGAGAATAAAGTCTACTATCTTTTAGGTTTTAAAAGGTTTTCATCATTTTTTATCGCTGAGACTCAGCTTAATAAATAAACTACCACATCTAATCATCCCTATACCACGGTCAAGGATTTTCATTAAATCATCAATAGTCATGACTATACCGAATAAACCCTGGTCATAATCATACCAAAAACTATTCATCAATGCATTACAGGCCACTGAGGACTTTTATCACATTATTTATAATAGGTCATGATTATACCGAATGATCCCTGGTCATAATCATACTAAGTCCATCTATGCACGTAAGCCAAAGATGACTTTCAACATAATATAACATGAGGATGATGACAATGACATAATAATTCAATAAAACAAGTTCAAGAATTAATTTATCCAGGAACTAATAATGTCTAAATTGTCAACATGATTCTTCTTTGTAAAGTAAAATTCAAGAATGCTCAAAAGAATATTTCCATGAAAAGATACTGGATGAAGCGCAAATATCAAGGATATTCCACTAATTTCATGGAGTATAGAAGTCAAAACTTTAACCAACTGAGTATAATAAAGAATATATGAAACTGCAAATGAATTTTCACCCGTCATGCGATAATCCACGTATACAGATCATTTCTACAATTTAATAAGGAATGAATACAAAGGATCATTCACCATGCATGTGGCAATCCACATAGACAAGTTATTCCAACGGAATAATAAATGCAGAATAATAAATAATGGAACCAGGTCAGGTGAAATTCACACCGACAGGATATTCCGACAGAATAATAAATGCGGAATAATAAATAATGGAACCAAGTCAGGTGAAATTCACACCGACAGGATATTCCGACAGAATAATAAAGAGCAGAATAATAAAAGAATTTCACCAAGTATGCGGATTGCAGATAAACAGCGAGTTATTCCAACATAATAATAAAGAATGGAATAACAGAAAAAGAAGATCACCAAGTATTGGGTAAACCACATATACAGGTCATTCTACCAAGTATAGGGTAAACTGCACATACAGGTTATTCCAACAGAATAATAAAGAATGGAATAACATAAGAATTTCACCAAGTATAGGGTATGTCACAGATCTGAGTTATTCCAATGAGAATAAATAAGAATGCGATAATGAAGTTCTCTTCATGAATAAGAAAGAATAACACCCTTACCGTAAAAGAAATCTGGATATGGAAGTAGTGAAGTGTGTAATACTCTTCTTCTTTCTCTCTATAATTTTCTCTCTATAGCTTCTCTCATAATTTCTCTCTAGTTTCAATGAATTCGTAAAGAAATAATGAAGGAATGAACTTATTTATAGAAAAACTAAGAGTGGCTCTTGGTCTTAACGAAGGGTCAAAAATGACTCTTGGTAATATTGAAGAGGCAACTACTATTTCAAGAAGGGTAATTAACTCTTGAAACACCAAGAGGCAAATAACTCTTGAAAGTCGAAGGTCAAGTTACTATTAAAACTCATGAATAAGAACTCGTGAATAAGAACTCTGAATAGAACTCGTGAATAGTAACTCGTAAATAGTAACTCATGAATAAGAACTCGTGAATAGTAACTCCAAACCTAAAAGTTCCCCAAATACCCGATTAAACAATATTACATCCGCATATAAAATTATTATCGAAATAAATGTCAATTTTCACTAACACAAATAATTTTAACACAATGGAACTATCAAATTCATCTTTAATCAACACGAACTTATCCATCATTAATATCATAACTCATAATATTTAACAACCGTGTCGTTCCTGAAAGGGGGCTTTCCAATAAGGATTTCTCCTATTAGGCGCACAATTAGGTGACCAAACCTCTCCTCGATGAGTAACTTCTGACATTGTAAATATTGCAATTTAATAATATGAATAACTTTGTCGTCTCAATTATTGATTTAATAATATAACATATTATACACACGATCTCGCGTGACAATAATTGGATCAATAATATGAGAGATATGATCACGTGATTCTTCAGTAGTAATAATGCGAAGATAACCGAGTGACTTCTTACGTAAGCATCAATAATCAATACCGTGTCTACTTATGCAACCACGCGTATTCTTTATACTTTTACTACTACCGTAGTTCAACAAATTATTAATGGTAAAACCTCCGCCGTTATTTCCATAAAATATTTTTGTCGTTTTAAACTACTACAATGAGATTTCCGTTGGGGGTCCACTAATGATTGTGTCGTCGTATGGATATATTCTACAAAAAAGAATATTACCCGACCAAACGAATATTTATAACAACTTGCATACTTTGTAAAATTTTCAAATACTACCCACAACTATAACACTATCTTAAATCCACACTATAATATAAAAAAATATTTTGAGAAATTTAAATCTTTATTTATAAAATCTGGGGTCTCACAATCTCCCCTCCTTATGGAATTTCACCCTCGAAATTTACGTACGTACCTGGTATAATAAAGAGGAGAGGATACCTTGAATACCTTTATTGTTGAAAACATTAAATTCATCTTTGCAATCCGACCAAAGATATTCATTAACAATTCATCTTTCAGACTACATATCAATCAGTATAACTAATAATTAATAGCTCATCTTTTGCACTTCTGAGCCAAAGATATACAATCAGAAAACCAATAATCTTTGAGACTCGACAATAGTATCAAGACCACGAATTATCCATGCACTACTGCCTAAGGATATTCGTGTTTTCAATCTGATCGTGATTATCTTAAATAATCCTCGTCATAATCATACCAAGTCCATCTATGCACTACTGACCAAAGATGACTTTTACCACATCATTTGTAACATTACTACCATGATTATACCGAATAATCCTCGGTCATAATCATACCAAGTCCATCTATGCACGTAAGCCATGTATGATGACTTTCAACACAATATAAGCATGAGGATTATGAAAATGATATAAATAATCAATCAAGCGAGATAAAGGATAAATATTAAACATTTATAATATAATTTATCCGGGGTTTAAGAATATTCCAATGTTATCAATCACTTAATAATCTCATAATCTAATATCATTAATATTATAACAATATTTTAATCACTTCTTAAACTTATAAACAATTTATTTCAATTGTTTAGGCTTTACCATATCTTTGCATTTAATCATTCAAAATGCCATACTCATAAGATATCATCACCAATGATCAAATCCTCATCAAAAATATGCATATACTCTATATAGGATTCCCAGCCATAAAATCCTATTTTCTAATTTTGTTACTTCACATAACATATTTAACTCATTTACTCATAACTAGATTATTTTCATGAAAAATACCAAATCAATTCTAAAAATATTTCTTTTCTGGGATTTAGCATAATATAGTCCCATAATGAAAATATATTTTTCTTGGAATTTTTAAAATTCATTTACTATTTTTCAAAAATCAATTTCCAATTAATTCCTTAAGAAATTAGCTACCTCAAGTTCAACTCCAAAAATTCCCAAATCTTGGAAGGATCGTACACATGTTAATGTGAGCTTCCAGTTTAAATTTCATGGTCATTGGAGTTATAGAACTCCAGTTATAGCGTTTTTCGTCGGAAAAACCTAAATATTGAAATGGTCTTAACTTGCTCATTTTAAGTCAGAATGAGCTCATTTTTGGAAAGGATGTTCTTTATACCATATAATTTCATGTCCCAAAAGGCTAGAATTTTTCTCATAAATTAAGTGGCCAAAAATGCCCTTTTAAAAATAAGATCAGTAGCTTTTTTGAAATTTCCAGCTTGTGACTCCTTTGCTAAAATCAGTCCACACAAAAATCTACAACTCTTTTTCCAGTGATTCCACTTGGAGATGCTACAAAACTCATAGATCTAACTATAGGACTTGACCACACTGAAAAATTCAAAATATATTAAGAGATATGATCAATTGAATTTCATGTTCCGTTTTCACCAAAAATCTAATTTTCAACTCCTTGTGATTTCTAAGAAACTTTCATGTTTTCACATACTAACCAACATAACTCATCATAACACTTACTAATACCACGTATACCCATGATTTTCATTAGTCCAATGCTTTTATTATGACTTTCATCATAATCCATGTAAACTGTTCATTTTAGTTGAAGAAATATTTGAGGGTTTAAGAAATGGATTTTGTACTGGGGTCAATACAAAATTCGATTTCACGCTCTAAGTAGGCTAAGAAGTCTTCAAGAATACGCCAGGAAATTTATTAATAATAGAAATATCATTCAAAACTGTGATTCTCATCCAAGACTTGGATAGTACATTGATACCAACTGTGACTTCTATCCCTTAACCTAGATAGCACCTCAGAATGATACCTATCAACTTGCCATCTTTATTCACGATGTCGCCTACAGAAAGTCTGGCCCCGGTGCATTCCACACAAGGAAGTCAACAACGAAAGGTTCGGGGCTCTTTACTTATGGCTTAATATGACAATGATTGACTTTAGTGGTTTTGGTTACTTGAATTCGCACAACAGGTTGGTTATGAATATAAAAGCTAACAACCTTACGAAAAACATGATGAGTAGTTAACCAATTGATTCCTAAAATCACATCAAAGGCAAGTATTTTCAAAAAGATAAGATCGACAGGTAACGTGAAAGTGTTTATTTGAATCAAACAAGATTTAAAAACAGTAGAGGTAACGAAGGTTCTTACTAACAAAGTTTCAACCAATAAGTCAAAGTCTAACTTCTCCGGAGTTAAATTTAAACGTTGAACGCAAGCAAGAGAGATAAAATAATGGGTAGAACCGGTATCTTATAAGGTATAGACTTCGCAATTTATAATTAACTAACCTGTGCTAGCTTCTTTCAGGTTACTCGCTTTTTTGAGAAGTCACGAAAAACGCTCTCCCTTACACTACCAATTTTGACTTTTCTGGAACGGTCTTTGGTGCCTCCATCCTAGCTGAACTTGTCTTCGGTGAACGACAAAATCGGACTAAGTGACCTTTTTTTCCACAATTATAACATGCTTTGGACGACATCGCCAGCTTTGACCGATATGTCCTCCCTCCTCATTTGAAACATATGATAGGTGGTCATTCTCCTTCCTTAACAACGGGTGCTGGTGCTGACGTCTTTCCATCATTGTTGAATTTCCTCTTCTTAAAATTCCCATTCCTATTATCTTGGCCATGATTACCACCAAAATGGTTACCATTCTTGGCATGCTAATTTCCCCCACGATGGTTATCATTGTTCCGATGACCGTTGCCACCGGTATGATTATTATCGTGTTGTTGGTCGTTGCCTTTTGGTTGTGCTGACTAATTATCGCGCTCCAATAACTGAGCCCTATTCACAACATCTGAATATAAACAAAGTTTATGAGAAATGAGGTATTGACGTATATTGGGTTTCAAACCTTTTAGAAACATTCGCGTCATTCACACCTCATTATCGACCAAATGGAATGCAAACCGAGACAACTTGCCAAACTTAGACTCGTACTGCGACACGGTAGAGGGGGCTTTCCAATAAGGATTTCTCCTTCCTGGTGCGCAATTAGGTGACCAAACCTCTCCTTAGACAAAACTTTCTAGACATTGCCAATAATGCTTTCTAATAATATTATTCAAATAATATGAATTATTGATCTGATAATGGAAAATACTGTGTAGTGACAATTATTGAAACAACAATAATATAAAATATCAACGTAGCAATTATTGAATCAATAAAATAAAATATTGAACAATAATTCTTTGTAACAATTATTGAGTAGTGCCTTCACGTAAGAATCAATAATTGGTGCAATCTACCGCGTCTTCTTGTGTTTAAATCAACGAATATTCCAATAATGTTAATTCAGTAACAACTACGCCAAGTTATATTATTTATAAAAACTTATACTTGTCGTTTCTTCATCCAATCGCTTTCAGTTATGGGGCCCACATAATTTGCTGTTGTTATCTGGATATTCCGACAAAGAAGAATATTTTCACAACCAAACGAATATTCTCCTAAGAACAATGAATATTTTATAACCACTTGCTTATTTGAAATATTTGCGCATTTTACCCATAACTAACCACATTAATCAAATCAACCCTTACTATTTCAAAATAATAAATAAAGAAATTCAATTTTATTTATAATAAGTTGGGGTCTTACAATATTGAGAGAGAAAGTTTCAAAAATTATGGTTGACTAGTGAGGTTATACCATTGGAAGTAGAACTGATAGCTGGAGAAATTCCAGAAGTCATGGCAGAAGAAGAACAAAAATCACTCAGGGATTATGTTATGCTGACAATCAATGCAAACAGTTTTGAGATAAAATCGGGAATGATACAGATATTACAAAATGCGGTTCAGTATGGGGGAGGTTCGAATGATGATCCGAACGAGCATATCTTAAGTTTCTTGGAAATTTGCGACACCTTTAAATTCAATAATGTTTTAGAAGACGCAAAAAGGTTGAGGTTATTTTCGTTCACATTGCAGGATAAAGCCCGAAGTTGGTTACACTCATTGTTGCCAGGTTCAATCACAGCCTGTGATGATTTAGCTCAAAAATTCCTAACTAAGTTCTTCCCACCAGCAAAGTCAGCAAAACTACGGAATGATATTCACACTTTTGCACAATTTGACTCAAAAACATTATATAAAGCGTGAGAAAGATTTAAGGATATGCTCCAAAAATGTCCACATTACGGGATTCCACAGTGGATGCAGGTTAGAATATTTTGTGACGAATTGCATGGGTCCACACAAGCCAGTATTGATGCAGCAGCAGGAGGAACTATCATGGCAAAGATCTTTGATGAGGCTTATTAATTGTTAGAGACGATGGCCAACAACAATTATCAGTGGCCAATGACAAGGTCTAATCCCCCGAAAACACCAGGAAAGCTTGAACTAGATGCAGTGACAGCTTTGACAACACATGTATCAGCGTTAACTAAGAAGATTGAAACATGGGGCCCACAATCTATACCTCAAGTAGCAATAGTTTGTTAGTTGTGTGTTGTAGGTCATTCTACAGATCAATGTGCAATCAGTGCTGAATCGGTTCAGTTCGTGGGGAGTTATAATAGACCAGTACAGCCCTATCAAAATGATATTGGTAGTAATTGAACATGATCAAAAGTTGATGGATTAGTCTTTGTTATTACGCATTTCTTATTGTTTCCTATCATTGTTTGTGTAATAAATTGTATAAAATTTTGTTGTTTCAATTGGTTTTGGAACCGAAACTGTACCAAATGAAATTGCATTGCATGCTTTAAAATCATGTGTATGCAATCATGGCCCGGTTTCATATGCGATTTTAGATTTGTCAAACTGCACCTAAGCGATTTTGGGTGTGGTTTGGATTCCAAACCGCACCATGCTCACCCTTAATTATAACAATCTTCTTTTGTTGTCACTTTCTTCCTCAATATATGTTTTAGACAGTGAGAATGAGTGGGTTTCATGATATAACATGGTTTTGGGAGTTTTGAGATTTTGAGGCTAAATTAAATTTGAAGTTGATGAATGGATTGAAATTTTTGTTTTGGGATTTTTGATTTTCATGAATGGTTGCAAGGGAGTATTGTGAATGATTTGAGTATTTTGGATTTTGAATTTTTTGAGTTTAATGGTAGATAGGGAAGATGATGAAGAAGAGAAAAAAAATATTACATTATTTTTGGGTATTTGAAGATGATTTGAATAAGATTAATATAAATTATTTTTGCAAAAATGCTAGGGGGACCGGGTTTTGCTGACAGGGGTAGTGACCGCTATATATATATATATTATGACTCCCAAATAATTTATAGGATTTATTGGAATTAAATTTTTTACAGAATCCAATGATTTGAGTATCATTTGGATACATGTAAGATTTGGATTGTACAGTTTGTACAACTCTATTTTTTATATGTATCCAAATGACACTCAAATTTTGTAAAAATTTTAGTTCTAATTAATCTTATAAATTATTTGGGAGTCATAAAAAAAAATTGCCCGATCACTATCGCTGTCGTCCCAGAAGGATTGTTATTTTTGAGTTGATTTTATACAGTCAAATATAAAAATATATGGTCAAACCATATTTATATTCTCTACCGGAACACGTGATAGTTTTAATCACTTTTTTGATATAAAATTATAAATGGATCAATTATGATTACTAAAAAGTATTTAAAATAGTAAAATGAGAGTTTTTAAATCTAGAAGTACCAAGTACAAAAATGTGCATACTTAGGAATTCTATACTTAACCCTTTATTAAATCAAAACTCTAGCTTATTTATTTGCTAATCAATATTTTAAATAGGTCAAATCAAATCCAAAAAAACCTTATATATCTATTTCCTTGCTCTCGTGTCTCAAATTGATAGAAATAATGACATATATACAAATGATCATATATACACACACAAACTAATATATTTTTTTATAGGTGTCCATGAATATCAATATAATACTGAAAACATATTAATAAGTAGATACAAAACAAAACAATAATATTAAGAAGTAAAAAGGTACAATTTTTATGTAAAGAAACAAAAGTATGTATGAACACACAGTATTATTAAAAAAGTATGTCTAAACATGTCAATATAGGTTATAACCTGCTAGGTCAATTTAAATTAATTAGAATCATTTTAATTAATTAATTATTTTTTATTACTTAGGTCGAAGAAAGTTTTGATCCATATTTTAGAGGGAAAAAATGGGCCCCAAACCTATTATCCATTTTCTAACCCACTTTCATTTCTTTTCTTTTTTTCAATTGAAAAAAAGTGTTCCTGATTATCTCTTATGTTCTTTCGAAATTATCCTTGAACATTTTTTGTTTCTATCAATCATGTCATGAATTTTAAAAGACAAAATGAAACACTTTTAAACTTAAAATTAATAAGATCAATTCATTGGACATTACCAAATAATAAATTTTATAACTAATACTATTTTTATATAATTTACAATATTTATTATTATATTATTTTTAGTTCAAAAATATCTCAAATTAATTTTAAAAAATTACTAGTGTTATATTTCGGAAACGAGTAAGTATTTTTTCCTTTAATACAATTATCTTGGATTGATAAACCTTCTAGGCTTCTTCAAGTGATGCATAAAATAAAATCAAATATTTAATTGGGTGTTCTTTGTAACCTATTTTGGCTTTTATAGAGAGGCGTTATAAAGTTTTTTGAGAGTATAAAACTTTTAGTGTGAGAGTAAAAATTATAGAGAGAGAAAGTGTTAAAAAAAATGGAATTTCTAAAGAGATGTATATAAATAAATTAGATAGATTAGTTAAATGAAGATAAAAAAAATTAATATATTAAGTAATATATTTTATTGGATTATAATAATAATAATAAGCTTGACATCAAAAAATAGGGCGTCTTATATTTGATGTATAACTATTTGGTTCTAACTCACATAATTCACTCACTTCTCCTCTAGTTTTTTAAGTAACAGTTGGTACCTCTGCAAGTTTTTAGAAATGACTAAATAGATAAAGTTATATATTTACCATTGTATGTTATCAAATTTTAATTCCTAAATAATATTTTTTGATATTAATTAGTTGGTCAACCACACTAAAGAGTAAGGGTAGTGAATGTTACATATTATAGAATAGAGGGGTACTGACTGTTACTTAAAAAATTAGAAAGATACTAACTGTTATTATGATTATCTACATGAAGTGTCAGTGTATTTTACTATATTAAAAATAAGTTATATAATTTTAATTCTTAATAGAATCCATAACCATTTTTTTGTAACTCATAACTAAGCCAAATTTATTTTTTTGTCAAGTCTAAACATAGGTATTACTTCCTGTAGTAGTACAAAGCTTATAAGAGTATTTAAGGAAAGTAAGTAAATAATAGGAATTAAGAAGAATGATGGAAATAAAGTGATTTCCTTACTCTCGCGTCTGGTACGAGATTTATATAAATATGTTGTATTTATTTTAAATGAAATTTTTAGAGAGAATGATAATTTTAAGAGAATAAATTAAGTGAGAGAAAGTTTAAAAAAAATAGATTGAGAAATTAAAAGGTTATAATAGAGATATTAAGTGAAATTATTTCATTATTGAACATAATTTTAACATTTTAATGTAATTTTGTAAATATTTTTTTAAATGAGTCGATTTAAATCATAATTTGTATTATTGGATCAAATGGATCATAGATTAAATTAATGATCCATTACATGATGAATCAGACTATTACCACACTTTTTTTTGCAAGAGGCTACAAAAATTTATTTTTGAAAAATACCGTTATCTAAAAGGCTCAGATAAGACGTACAATCATAATTTGAATACATATTAATACTTTAAAACTAATGTATACGTTTAGATTTTAGTAATTTGGTTCTAGATAAAATGTATTCTAGTCAGATACGTTACTTAACTCATCTTGTACCAGTATAAATAGGTGTTCATTACACTTGTAATATACATTACAGTAATGAGAAGTTGAGGACTATTTCTCTGTATGAAGTTTCCAGAAATCTAATAATCCGAACTTTAATTTGAGGTATTACCCTAATTAATAGTTAAGAAGCCGCAGGGTTCTAAATATTTTTACCTCTGCACATGAGAGTTTATTTCAACTTTTATTTGAAGCGTATTTACTCCTTTTGTATGTATATATATATATATATATATAGCAAGGATCAAGTGCATATCCTTTATCTTACTCACCCGTGCTCACCCCCCTTTAGCGACGGACTCGGCGACGGTTCGATCATACAACCGTCGTCTATACTTTTATCGACGCTAAAAGTGTATATATATATATATATATATATATATATATATATGTGGCTTCTTTCTCCTTCATATATATGATGTTTGTGATTTTAGTGTTATTGATTATTGGATTTTTTTTATAATTAGTGTGCACAATTAATGGACCCTTATCTAAAATCCGGCGAGTTTTTTCACTGAAAATGTGACGTGCGTATCAAATGACTTAAAATATTTAATACATAAAAATACTTATTTTATACATGAGAAACTTCAACAAAACCCATATTCACTTTGTATTTCTCTCTACTTCAATCTGAAGAACAAAATAAGAGAGCCCATATTTGAATCAACGAAAGAATCACACCCAAGAATTCCAAATGCAAAATTAAGGTATTAATTTTTACATCCAAATACACAAAATTGACCAAATTAACCCATTCAAGAAAATTCAAAATTCTTCAAAGAAATAGGAGATACCCAACTACCTACCTACTTCATAATTTCCAAATACCATTACATTATATTTTCCCTTCTCTTTCTCTATCTTCAATATGTCCCCAAATCCCTTTACCATCCCTAAATTATAATCCCCAAACTAAACTGGAAATTAAAAGATGGGATTATCCCTAAATTATAATTAATCCCCAAAGTGGAAAAAGTTTCCAATTAAGAAACGGTAGTGGTATGGAAGAAGAAGAAGATTGAGAGACTGATGGATTAAGAACAATAATGGTACCTTAATGAGGTGGGTCTTCTTCTCTATGTCCTGCATCATATACATGATAAATTGCAGTTTACTCTAATAAAAGTAGTAATCTTAATTAAAAGTTCAATAATTATACCATTGTATACATTCCTACGTAGAACTATTTTAGTAGGTTCCAACATATATATATATATATATATATATATATATATATATATGCTGTAGAACATGTCAAAGTCAGACTTTCACTTTCTTATATACCAACAAGGAAGAGTAAATATTTAAACCAAACTCAGTATACTTACAACAATATGTACGTTGTAGTAAAAAATTAGTCATCTTTTTGCATGAATATCATGCATCTAGTTTCTCTTTCACAAGTTCGGACTAAATTAAACATATTAAAATAGAAAACTCACATGTCCTTTGTAAATGGAGCAGCTACAGCCACTAGGAGCATCAGGATCGGAACAGTTGCAAGAAATTCAGATCCACAGTGAATGTAGATGTATAAAAAGAATCATATATTAGAAAAGAAAATAAAGTTGAACAAATCAAGGTAAAATTGGAATGAGAAGCATCTACAAAAGAAAAATATGCCATGACAAAGTAAAAAGTTTAACACTAGCCACCAAGATCATAAAGTGTAATACAAAAACAGAACAAACAAGCCATACTTTAAACCTGACTAGCTCTTTCTAGTTATTTAAAACTATATATTATGAATAAATTAGCTCTTGCATGGACACTTAATAGTGTAAAAGCATAGACATAACCCTCAGGTTTAATAATGACAATTCGATTGTGTATGTATTTGTTGTAAGAAAGTAAGTATGTAAAAGAACCAATAAGGAGGAGGAGGAATAGGAATACTCATGTAATAGAACAAATACGGAAGAGGAATAGGAATACTCTTATTATGGTCTGTTTCCTCTCCATGCCATGGTTACAAGCGAGAGCAGTGCTCTATATATGTTTTATAGTCTACCAAGGCCTAACCAATACAAGGAATCGGCATTTAATAAATATAAGGAATCAGACTTTAAAAACTTCAACCGATCGAGTCAATGCCCATGCTCCACCAGTTGGACTGCCCAGGAGAGACCCATGCTCCACTAGTTGGACTGCCCATGCTTCATTAATTTTCCCGACTTAAAGGTTCATTTATCAAAATTTTGTTACAATAACAGGTCTTCCAACCTTTATTTGATCCTATGGTCACTCCAGAAACACTCCCTATGCATCCAGTGCGGGAACTGCAAGAAAGGTGTCAACAACAGGCTGAAGGCTTGGAGTACAAAGCTACTCGAAGTGGCAATTTAGCAACTGTTGAAGTATACATTGAAGGCATCCAGGTTGGGACTGCTCAAAATCAGCAAAAGAAAATGGCACAAAAATTAGCTTGAACTTTGAGTATTTCTCTTTCCTATTTCTTTTTTATTGGTTAGGTGTGGCTATATTTTAGTTTGAACTTTGAGTATAACTGCAGTTCTGTTGTTGCAGTATACGGCACTTCAGTGCTTATGGATAGTTTGGTATAGATTTTGTGGATGTAGTAATTTGAAACTGTAAACAAATGATATTATTGGGATGTATTTTGAATGGTTGATACATTTTGACTTTAAATTTAAATGAGAATTTAGACCTTTTAGCTATATATCATGACATTAGTATATTGCAGGTGCATTGGTAATGTAGGTGAATTATAACTTTTTTTAATTTTTTTTTTAATCTACAATATTTTAAAAACGTTGTGTAAATGTGCCTAAACGTTGTCTGATATACTAAACAACAACGTTTTTATTCAAAAAACGTTGTGGAATCATACTTACTACAACGTTTTTAAGCATCTGCTAATTTTTGAAAAATAAATCTACAACGCGTTTTTTTAAAAAAACGTTGTATATTATCTAACTCTTCTACGCTTTTTAAAGCGTTGTGTAAGGGTATCAAATAGATGACACCCTTTAATCACGATGTTTTTACATCGATGAAACCACAACGTTTTTTTCGCGTTGTCTATTTACTGTTTTGTAGTAGTGCGGATGGAAGAGCCAAGGCTTTGGTGACATTCAAAGAGACATCAAAGCGAAAGCCTTCGTTCTTGAAAGCCTCACATGACACTTGAATTTGAGAACGGTTTGAGGCCAGAGCGAGACATCCTTTCTCGCTTACTTCACCATCAGTCTTCCATTCTTGACGTAAGAGAGACGATCCACCATATTTAGAACGACAACGATGTGGAGCGATCAACCACCGAGGCTGGGGAGGCGTGGTGAAGCGAGAGACCCCATTTGATGAGATCGGCACGGATTTGGGAGTGAGAGAGAAGAGAGGCTACGGTTTAGGGCTACAAAAGAGTGCTGGCATTTTATATTAATTTCAAATTCAGTTCTGCATTTTTTTTAGCTCCGTGTTTTTTAGATACATAACGTTTTTAAAAAAAAAGCGTTATCTAGACAACGTTTTTTACAACGTTTTTTACAACGTTTTAAACGTTATCTATTTAAAAAAAACGTTTTTTTAGATACCACAACGTTTTTTATAAAAACGTTGTGGTTTAAGTGTTGGCTATTTACTACTTTGTAGTAGTGATCTGTCTAAAACTCAAAAGGCTCCTCAAGTGCTACTCAAAATTTTACACTCCTATCCTAATATTTACAAAATTAAACGATGCTTTTACAATAGAATTGTCAACTTCTTATTTAACCACCTCATTCAATTAAAATAATAAACTGATATTTAGATAAAAGTTGGGTTGTAACAAATCGGGTCAAATCCAGAGTTCGGAATAAATCTCAAATTCATCAAAATAAGGCCTCAAACTACTGGCCCAATAGTATCTTCTTGGATCAACTTAGCACCACCATTTCACCCAAAAGGTGCATGACTCAAGGTCTTATTGGTAGTAACTTATTTCTTTATCTGCAGACAAATTTTTCCCCTATCTTCCGATGTGGGACTGAGGTGTTACATAGATGGAGTCCCTTTTCATTTAGGGTGATTCAGAATATTTTGTCTCTTTTTGTCTATCTATTTCAAGAAAGTTAACTCTTTATGACACAGAAAGGAAAGATCGATGGATATATTTGGGACAAAAAAGAACATTATAGACCTAACCCCGGCCCAACTATAATCATTAATATCACATCAACGTACCTCCTCAATTTGTATATAAATCAATCTAACACACATATACATACATCTACATCCATATATAGAATTGATATGCAATTGGGGCGGAAATACCTCAGCCCGACGACACTGTGATACTTGAAAGCTTGAGAACATAACCGAGACCATCATTAGATAGAAGAATCTCCTGTCTGAGCTTTGGTCTAGATCTAGGAACTCGGTTTTTCGGTAGACTTTGAAGCATCACCACCGACTAATTGATGAAATACTATATAATTCAAGCCCATGCATGAGGAATTAATTAATTGTAAATATATAAACACTAAACACTAGGGTTGGGTTGGGTTGGCCTGGACTTCAGAAGAGAGCTTATTGTGAAACCTAAACGCCATATTCTGTTCATAACTTACTACATAAAGGTTCAAATTAACAAGAAACAACTAGAAATATATTCCACAATATGAGAGCTTATATGCTTTACAAATTAGACTTCATAAAGTTATGACACACAAGATTGGTATTGTTCTAAAACTTTTCCGATCAATTGTGCAAAAAAAATTATATATAAAGTAAAAAATCACCGCCTAGCCTAGGAGAGCCGTTTGCTTTATTCTTCTTCACTAATTTGTTTCCCATCATACTTGATCGTGCCTGCCATGAAATATTCATCTTATAACCAAAAAAAAGGGCACAAGTCTACATGAGATCCGGGTTGAGACTTGTATTAATTTCTTAACTGTTTAATTAAAACAAGGAAAACCAAAGCCAGAAGAATTGTAGTTGCGATCGAGAAAATTGCACTTCCTCCCCTCCTCTGCATTCCCTCTCGTCTCTGTCTTCTCATATTCACATACTTTCTATATCTTTCTGTCTCCTCTCCTCTCTTTTCCTTCTTTCTCTTCCCACTCCTTACAGCCTCCTGCAAAATTCCCAAACTATTCTTCACACTCAAGCAATTACTATCCATGTCCATCACTTGCAAGTTTACATTCCTCAAATGTAATTCCCCTCCTTCCTTCCACACGAGCTTAACTACAATTCTAAACTCCATCAACGTAGACATTCCATCCCCGCAATCACCGGCCACTATCGTCGCGTATTTTACCTCTATATCGCAGCCAACCCAGTGAGGCCTGACTGTAACAGGCCTCAGACTAGACACATTGGCAGCCCGCTTTTGCGTTGGATCGATAATGATCCAACTTAACGTCATGTTTTCTTTTAAATCTGATAAATATACGTCCTCATCATCTTCATATTTCACCGGCATCCTCACAGATTCCTTTTGGTCTAGTAGCTCAACCCGAAAAGTGGAATCAAAGAAAGCATTGGTGTCTGTATTTGTGAAATTAACTTTTGAATATGCTAGCTTGTTTTTGTAATGTATATCGACGGCTGAGATCAGCTCAGACGTCTGCAGTTTTGTACTGCAGGGACCACGGCGACAGCAATTTTTGGGGTCGCTGTGGTGGAGGATGGAGAAGGAGTCGGAGAAGAATGAGCGGTGACCGCCGGGGAAAGTGGAGATGGTGCGCTGGACACGTGGATGTTTGGTTGAGGTCCACATGGAGTTGCATATGTTAGTCCAGACCTTTTCGTTCATGCAGATTGCACGCAACGCCGGCGAAGCGCAGGCGGTGGAGACGAGAGTTGGGCCGTCGAGCCTGGTTAAGATGTGAGTTTCGATGATCTCTGGGTGGATGTCGGTGATTGCCGTGCGTCTTTCGGCATTGTTGGAAGATTTTAAAGCCATTTTGTGTCGAGTATTTTTTTGATGCGCCTTGTGGTTGTGTTTTTGTAGGACAGTAATCGTGTATAATTAATTAAATACTCGGTATATTCATGTATATATGAATACCTAAATAAAAGCATGTATTTGTTGACTAATTAAGCGCGTACTGTATTTGTTTATTATGTGATACTTATTTTGTCAGTAATTTTGACAAAAACCGCACATGCAAAACGTTAAGATTGAGTAATGGTTTAATTTCCTTGTTTTGAATACGTTAATACTTTTTTTCTTTTAAAATTAAAAATATAATTTAACTTTTGAGATCAAATAATACATATTAAATTTTAAATAAATATAATTTTATTTAATTTTAATTTATACAAATATTATAATTGTATAACGTCTAAAATTATTAGTCACAAAATTTATTTTATTTTAAATTTTTATAAATTATACTAATTTTAAATTTTAATATACTATCATTTAATCTTAAAAGTCAAATTGTATATATAATAATTTTGGAACACAGAGAGTATAATTCAGTATAAAAGATTATGAAAATAAATGGTAACCGCTATAAAATAGATTAGTTGTCTTAGAGTTAGGTGATGTTTGATAAAATTGAGTAATTAAAATCTGAATGGTTAATAAATCTTAATAAATTAGATCATCTGAATCTAAAAAACTGTTTGATAACTAAAAAGTGTAAAACATCTGAATAACACTATTTTACCATTTTAACCTTCTAAATTATTTAAAAACTTTATTTGAATGATCTTTAAATTTGAAATTGAAGGAGTACAATATTTATTGAGGCTATTTTTGTCCATAATTAATTTTAAATAAACTATTAAGAAGCAACTCTTAATAGTTAATATTTGAGTTTCTGTCTTAACGATAAATAGACATTAAGAGGCAAATTTTTTTTACCAAACAAGATTTGCTTCTGACCTAATCAGAGACAAAATCAAGAGGCATTCGGACACAAACAAACACCACCTAAGTATTACTTCAGTCCAATTTCTGCTCTCCTGTTTTATTTAATTTTTTAAAAAGATATTTATTTTATTAAAAAATTGTATTTCTTCCGTCCCGTAATAAACGTTTAGTTTGATTTTCATGGTCAAATTGATTATTTTTAAAATTAATAAGTTTTAAAAAAAATAAAGATATCGCCGAGTAATTATGATCATAATAACTATGGAGAATTCACTATTAATGTCAAGTTTCATGATTTAAAAATTGTATATAAATACTTTTATCTATTAATTTTTAAAAATGATCAATTTAAAGAAATTCAAGCTAGATAAGTTTGTTATACTTTTTCTTCTTATTGCGGTGAACCCTATTAATTAAAATAAGTATTTCTTTTGAGACATTTAATGAACCCTGAGATCATTACATTTGTTAATCCAAGCTTCAATTTTTTTTAATAGTATTTCTCCCTTTGTTTATAGGGTACTCAAATCGTTGTAAAAACGAAAGAGCTAAAGCATATTTGAACCAGCTTATATAGTTTTGTCTAGGTTAAGTAAACAATTTCAACATATATTGCTAAAGATTTGCAGAATTTGAGTCCGCTGCTACCATGCTCTGCTACCAATCCATAAGCATAATAACATAAACATGAGAGCATGCAAGAAAAAGAAGTACTAACTAAATAAAAATACTAATTAATTAAAAAACATGCCGTGGTGGAGAATGGGGAAGTAGTCGGATTGGAGTAGATTTAGAAGAATGGCCGGCGACCGCCTGGGAAGGTGGAGATGATGTGTCTGATCACTAGTTGATCGATCGATCGATGTTTGCTGGCTGCAGGAGGTCCATGTGCAGTTGCAGATGTCAGTCCAGACCATTTGATTCATGCACGTTGGAACTTGGATGTATTAAAGAATATAACTATATAATAGCATGCAACAGGGTTGTTCAAACATGCAACCTGGTTAGTTAGGATCGATCTGAGTTATATCCATTGTTCGAAGTTTTTTTTTTTTTTTTTTTGTGATAATATATTTATATTAGTAATTTTTTTAACTCACAATCATTTCTTGACATGCTAAGTATCGAACTCCAACTTCATATATATTATGAGTTGGGTCATACCACTCGGCCAAAGAGCCACTCGCTTTGTTGGAAGATTTTGAATAATCAATGTGTGGTGAAGATATAATTTAATATTTGAATACATTCCCTTTAGCCAAAAGAAAAAGAAAAAGAAAAGACTGAATGATACTTCTGTCCCTCCAAATTATCATTTACTTTTAAAGTTGTCCCTAAAGTTCATTTTTCGTCAATTAAATTTTTAAAATAATTTTTTTTTGGTATTTTCCGTTCCTTTTGTCTGATTTGACCACAATCCGACCCATTTTGACCAAATATTTACCCAACTCGATCCAATTTGATCTGACCCCAATTTCACCAATTAAATAAAAAAACTATAAAGTTTTAAATTATTTAAAAAATAATTAATCTTTTACCATTATTTCAAAAATAATTATTATTTTAAAATATTAGTTTTTTTTTATTTTTAAAAAAAATTATTATTTTTAGAAAAAAAGTATTAGAAACTTTATTTTTTCATAAAATGAATAAAGTTTAAGTAAAATATAGATTTAAAAAATTAAATAAGAAAATAATACTTTATTTTCAAAAAAAAAATAGTAGATTTTTTTTTCATTTTATGTAAAAATTTATTTTTAGAAAAAAAGAGTTTGTCTTTACCATTATTATATTTATTCTTAATATTATTATTTTTAAAATAAAAACTAAAAATAGAAATTAAAATACAAAAAATAGTAAAAGAAAAATAAAAAAGTGATTCTATATTTTTTAAAAATAATAAATATTTTAAAACTTTAAAAAAAATTAATTGGTGAAACTTTGGTTGAGTCGAACGGGATTGGGTTGGTCAAATGGGTCAGATTGGGATCAAATACGAAAAAAGTAATGAAAATGTTAAAAAATATCACTTTTAAAAATTTAATTAATAAAAAATAAACTTTAGCTTAGAGGGAATTCAACCGAAAAGAAAAGGATCCATACAAGATTACAAGGTAGCACCTAGTTGTTGACTAATTGTTTACTTTATATGTTTGTTTATTGAGTAATGATTTGTTTTGTCATTATTAATGTGATCGTTAATAACATAAAAGAATTTAGTTAGAAAAACAATAACATTATATAAAACTGCACATGCAAAACGTTTAGAAGGATAAATGGTTAATATTTTATACAAAAATTATTACGGAAGGAGACAATGACGATTGTGAAAGATTTGCCATCTCAAGTATATATTAATTAGAACTTTGTCAACGTCCAAAAGTGCAGAATAACTCGTTTCTTTAATTTTACTCGATCGGTTCCTATATTCAAAAACATAGCCAGCGTAGATTGACTCCTCGCATCAAACCCTGGTTATTTGTCATCACATTTATCAACCTAGAGGTGTTAATCAGCATCTAATTATGTTAATTCGAAACTAGTTTTTCCTGGAAAAATAGAAAATAAAAGATATTTTAATTAGTATTTTTTTTTAATGAGAGTGGTATGAATTGAGTATGATTGACGTAAATAATTCATTCAGTAAGTGGTAGAATATTTTTGTAGAGACTCTTGCCCGGCTCTTTACAAAAGATATTGAAGAGTGTGGGCGACTTGATGGGCATGACATAGACTATTACACTCTGTTTCTGAGTTTTTAATGAAAAAGAATAGAAAATTTAAAATTGAAGACATGAGTTGTAATTTAAAATTTATTATATTAAAAGTTGAGGATAAAATGAGAATTATAAAAATATTATTTATTTCAATTTGTTTTCCGTCCAAATCAGGCCAATTCTGGACGGAAAACTTTGGCAGGAAAAGTGGCCAAGTTTTCTATTCGTTTATTTTCTTTTTGGTTTATTAAAAAACTCAGAAATATAAGAATTGGAAAGAAAACTTAACTTTTTTGTCCATTTCTTTTCTTTTCTTTTCTGTCCATTTTAAAACTCAGAAACAGAGGGTTAGTGATCAAACAAGAGAGATAATGAAGAGGGTGGCTTGACAACTAGAAAAATGTAATGCTCAAAATGAATATGGTTAAAGTCCAAGGAAGAGCTTTGGTGTCGGTGTGGAAGAGATCACGTGTTAAGAAGGAGATTGTTGAGGTACCACGTGATAATGAAGTCTCAAGTTGAAATACAAGTAGAGAAATTAAATACATATAATACTCTAATGGATCATAAACCGTTAGCACATTTTGAATCAAGCTAGATGCTATTTCAGATGAGTATATATATGGATTGAATATTTTCAACATATAAGTATTCCACGCTTGAAATCAACCTGTCGAAGATGGACATAGTAAATTTAAGTGAGTAAGTATTACTTGATATAAAAATACATGAGATGAGACGCGGAAAAAGAAGGGAGATCTTAATTCCAGTTGTTGACAATTTTTCTTATTCATCAGCACATATTTTTGCATTTTTTTTATTTTTATTTTAATGTTCAGCAACACTCCATTATTTACTAATTCTACTGAAAGTTTTCAGAACTTAAACATGATTTATAACCACCGTTTGGACATTTTGTATTAAAATTTTTTATTGGATTGTTATTTTTCGATTACTTATATTATTTTCTGATTGATTGGGATTTACTTGCTGGTAATAAAGGTATGATAAGCAATTTTCATCCCCAAAACAACAAAACTGACCATGTGAAAACGAATTCTATATATTGACCATACCCATTACAAACAAATATAGCTAGTGTGTCAGAGAACAAATGTGAAGGCTTACTTAATTAGTAAACTCTAAATATATAGTATAGTATTAGTAGTAGGTAGGTACAATATCCAGAAGTGTAATTATATATACTAATAGGCCGGCCGGTAGAATTCTAAAGTCTAAGCCTGCAACTTGGAAATAAATGCGATAAAGTAGGCCAAATTTATAGAATAATGTTATAGACACAAATTACTTTATAAATTGTTGATGTGATATACTCCACCTCAACATATTGTGTGGGGTCAAAGACTATATTAAAACAATTTGTTTATCAATATGTTGAGGTAAAATATGTCACATCAGCAGTTTGTAAAATATTTATAAAATAGTTTATATTTGTAGCATTACTATTTAATATATAAGTAATTCACAAAACTTAAGAATTGCATGATTTATCCACATATCACAGTTTTACATGATATTTTTGTTGCAGTTTTTAATTATACTAATTATTAATACATGCATGTAGTACGTATACAATTTATGCTAGAATTAATTGTTGAAATTGCTTCGGACATATAGATTTTGAATCCAAATATTCTGTCCAAGAGTCGGAATTTATTACATAAAATTGAAAGTTCAACAAACATTAATTAAAATAAAGGTGAAAAAAACCATGAAAACCAAAACCAGAAAAATGGTAGCTTCCGTCGTCGAGAAGGGTGCACTTCTTCTCCTCCTCAACTTTCCCTGTCTTCTCTCTCTTTTCATATCCAGATATTTTCTATGCCTCTCACTCTCCTCTCCTTTCTTTCCCTTCTTTCTCTTCCCATTCTGTATAGCCTCCTGCAAAATACCCAAACTGTCCTTCCCGCTCAAGCAATTACCGTCCATGTCCAGCACTTGCAAGTTTACCTTCCTCAACTCTAACTCCCCTGATCCTCCCTTCCATCCCAGCATAACTACTATTCTTAATTCTACCAACTCCGACATGCCAGCCTGGTAATCACCGGCCACCATTGTTGCGTATTTCACCTCTATATCACCGTCCACCCAGTGTCGCCTGACAGTAACTGGCCTCAAACTTGACACATTAGCGGCCCGCTTTTGCATTGGGTCGATAACAATCCAGCTTAAGGTCATGTATTCTTTCAGATCTGACCAATATACGTCCTCCTCTTTTTCATATTTCACCGGCATCTTCACTGATTCTTTTTCACCAATTATTAACTCAACCCGGAAAGTGGAATCATGGAAAACATCTTTTCTCGTATCTGTGACATCAACTTTTGAATATACTAGCATGTTTTTGTAATGTATATCCACGGCTGATATTAGCTCAGATGTCTGTATTACTGGAGTACTGCAATTACCACTACCACGGCCACGGCGGTTTATGCCGTCGCTGTGGTGGAGGACGGGGAAGGAGTCGGAGAAGAATGAGCGGTAACCACCAGGGAAGGCAGAGATGGTGTCTCGAACACGTGGATGTTTGGCTGAATTCCACGTGGAATTGCAGATGTCACTCCATACATTTTCGTTCATGCACATTGCATGCAATAGTGGCGAAGCCAAGGCCGTGTAGGCGACAGTTGGGCCATTAAGCCGGGTTAAGATTTGGGTCTGAATAATCTCTGGATGGATATCTGTTATTGATGTGGATTCTACGCAATTTTTGGAAGCCATTTGTACAATTGTACTTGATGAGTATGTTTTGTTGCTGCCAATGAAGGGGAACCTTTGGTTGTATTTATGTAGGCCAAAAAAGCGTGTGACATGAATAATTTAATAGTTCAAGCCATGTGGCGTGGATAATTTAATATTTCAATACACGTTTAGTAAAAACTTACTGTATGCCGGAAGCTCGTATTTATTGAATATGCTTTATTTGTTTGTTTAGTGTGAAAATATTGCCGTATCTTGTTTGGTCGGTTGTATTTGTTTGTTTACTGTGAAAAATATTGTCGGATCTTGTTTTGTCGATTGTATTTACTTGTTTGCATATGGCTGAATGACTTTTCTGTCCCTACAAATTGTTATACAGTTTCAAAATTAATTTTGAAGTTCATTTTTTTTAATTAAGTCTTTAAGGTGTTATTTTTTGACATTTATGTTTTTTTTATCCGATTCGATATTTTTGGCACTTCTGTCCCTCTAAGTAATCAGATTTTATTTTTTTTTATTTTTAGAAAAAAAAATTTATTTTCAAAAATGAAAGTAAAAAATTTATTTTTTAAAAATGAGTAAAGTTTTAAAAAATATATATTAAAAAAATATTTTCAGAAAAAAAATCAATTTTTTAAAAAAATGAGTAAAATTCCATAAAATATAGATTCAAAAAAAAAATAAAACTTTATTTTAGATTTTTTAAAATAAGTAAATTTTAATTAAATATAGATTCAAGAAAATAAATTTATTTTCAGAAAAAAAATAGAATATTTTATTTTTTAAAAAGTTAGTAAAGTTTCATAAAATGTAGATTAAAAAAAATAAAACTATATTTTCAAACAAAATTGTAATTTTATTTTTAAAAAATAAGTAAAGTTTCAATAAATATAGATTAAAAAAATAAAACAAAAAAATATAAATAAATTTTAAGGAAAAATAGAAAATTTTATTTTTAAACAAAATAAGTAAAGTTTTATAAAATGTAGATTCAAAAAAAATTCAAATAAAAAAAGTTAAATAAATTTAAAGTAAATGAGTAAAAAAATTTAAATAATTAAATGAATAAATTTTCATAAAATAAATATACACATCTTTTAAAAAAAATTATTTACTTTTTTGAATCTATATTTTATGAAACTTTACTCATTTAAAAAAAATAAAAGTTCTATTTTTATAAAAATAAAGTTTTAATTTTTAATTTTATACTTTTTAAAATCTATATTTTATGAAAATTTACTCATTTTTAAAAATAAAATTTTCTATTTTTTTCGGAAATTAAAGTTTTATTTGTTTGTTTTACTTTTTTCGAATCTATATTTTTGAAATTTTACTCATTTTTTAAAAATAAATTTTTTTAATGAAAATAAAGTTTTATTTCTTTGAATCTATAATTTTTAAAACTTCACTAATTTTTAGAAAAATAAAATTTTAATTTTTAAAATATAGTTTTTTATATTTTCTTAAATCTATATTTGATTAAACTTTACTCATTTTTTTAAATCTATATTAGAAAAATAAATGCTCTAATCATGTTTTTCATTCCCACATGAAACTTGTTGCTTTAGATCGCTACCACTTCATTCGAGAACAAATTTAGAATGGTTTACTTCGAGTTGCTCATGTATCTTTCGAAGATCAACGATTAGGAGGAAATGAAGGAATCTAAATGAGGAAATCAAGGGATTTTCTCTTTTATTTTATAATTAATATGTAATTATCTTCTTTCAAGTGATTTGTTATTATTTTTAGGTAATCACTATTTTTAAAATTATTTTTCTTATCACTTAGGAGAGTTGTGCTTTTTCTTGTATTATATATATTTATATCAAATCAATTAGAAGATATTGTCATAATTCTCCGATATATTCTCTTTCTGTGTCAACTTCTTTATAGTAGTTATTTGTGACATTAACTTTTGAATATACTAACTTGTTTTTTGTAGTGTACATCCACTGCAGAAATCAACTCAGATGTCTGCAGTGGAATACTAGGGTTACAACTACAGCGAGGATAACTGTCATTGCCGTGGTGGAGAATAAGGAAAGGAGTCGGAGAAGAATGAGCGGTGACCACCGGAGAAGGTGGAGATGGAGATGGTGTGCTGGACGCCTGGATGTTTGGTTGAGGACCACGTGGAGTTGCAGATCTCAGTCCAGACCCTTTTCATTTTCAAGTGCATGCAACTGCCGAGAAGCACATGCGGTGGAGGCGAGAGTTTGGCCATCGAGCCTGGTTAAGATATGGGCCTCAATGATCTCCGGATAGTTGTCGGTGATTGCTGTCGTTCTTGAGCCATTGTTGGAATAAATTCAATTAATTTATATCAATATAATTATATGAATCTTATAAATTATTTAAAAAATATTACTAGTTATAAGATTTAATTTTTTTCAAAATTTAAATGAGTTAGTTATGTCAATTTTAAATTTAAAAATATCTTAAATTAATTTTAAAAAAAATTAATATTATAGATCTTATAATCCAGAACGGAGAGAGCAATATACTTCACAAATTATTAAGCTAGATAAAGTACTCCCCAAAATAATTGCTACTAAGAAATTTAAAGAAATTTCTTAGTCGTTGGACCAAAATAAAGACTACCATTATTTAATAAAAAGCAATACTTCCTCCACTATATTAGGATCGATTTTTATTTTTAAAGTTAATTTAAAATATTTTTAAATTCAAAGCTAATATTAATTCATTTAAAAAATATTACTAACTATAAGATTTAAAATGAATTTTATCAATTTAAAATTTGAAAATATACTTTTATATTAATGAGATTCAATACTTTTAGCTGAGTCTACAAGTTTTATAAGTTTTACTACCTAATTTAATTTGGACATTCTTTTGAAAAAAAACAGTGTAAAGGGTAGCATGTTTTTGTTGACAAAGGGCGTACGTACATGTTTATTATGAATTTTTTTATTTTTCCAGTAATCACATTATTGCTTTCAAAATTAAACCGTTCATGCAAAACGTTTAAAAAGGAGAAAGGCTTAAATGCAAAACCATATGCTGTATGGAAGGGGTCAAGGGGATAATAACTACCCCACTCGTCTCAAAGGATAATTAAAAGTATAAAATTATTTTATTTTATTTTAAAAAAAATAAAATAAAATATATAGTCATTAAACATATATTTAAAAATAATTGTTAAATCCAAAATATTTTTTATTATTTTCACAACAAAAGTATCATTTTAGATATATAACAATGATGAAAATCGTTGATATAAAATTTATAACGATACTTTTATTGTAGAAATAATAATTTTTATTATGGATTTAACCGTTTTTATTTAAATCTTTTTTACTCTTTTTCTTTATGGTCTTCTTACTTTCTTTTTAGCAAGAGAACGGAGGACTGATGACTGCTTATTACTCCCTCCATTCCTTAATATAAGTTATTTTAGAGAAATATTTTTGTTCTTTAATATAAGTCGTTTGAGAATTTCAAGTAAGCATTAATTGCTTAGTTTTCAATATTACCCCAAGTATTAAATGTAACTTTGGTTCTACCACTATTTTCATCCAATAAATAACAATCTTTTATTACGTCTGAGAATGATATAGGCAATTGATATTATAGTTAATCTTTATCTGATCATTACCTCTAATCTGCCTTGTGCAAACGACATATATTAAGGAATGGAGGGAGTAGTATATTAAAGATCTACCATCTTAATTAAATATAAATATTCTGTGATGCCTGATGCTTTTATTGATTACTAATCTACTGACAATAATTTATTATCGATGCTTTTATTATTATTATCAAGGGAAGAGATTGATTAATTTTTTCGCTGTTTTTTGAACACAAATCTCAATCTCAATCTCAATCTCAATCTCAAATAGCTGGCGTCGTATAATATTTTGGGCTATTAAAGTTTTCTGTAATTGAGGTTGTAGACAAATTTTAGATACTTTTAAATTATCGAACTCAAAACTAAGGTTTTTTTTTGAAAGTTTTATTTTTGGGAGTACAATATAATATTATAATCAAATCTCATCTTGGAGAATAAAATATAATTTCATAATCAAGTATATCGTCACTGTTACAGTATTAATAACCAATCAAATCTCAAAGAGGAAGAAGAAACAAACCAACAAATAAATCTCACATAAAAAGGAAACAAACTTCTGTAAAGAAAAAAAATAAACTCACTAATCGTGAAAATTGAACCTGAGACCTTTAATCAAACCTTGTAGAGAAATAAAAAACAAACTCACAAATAAGTTTTACGTAAAGAGGAAATAAATTTTCATAAAAAAAAAAATAAACTCACAATCCGTGTGAATTGAACCTGAGACGACTAGGCTAAGAATTCATTCGCTAGCTCAAAATTAATGTTCAAAATCATTAAAAATTTGAAAAACGTTAAATATAGTTTACAAATAAACTAATCAAAAAACTATTACAAAGTGCAACTTAAATTACAATGTAAAAGAAAACACAAAACTCGTGTTTGTTTGTAAAAATTATGTTTAGAATTGGATTAGTTTATCTTAATTTAAAATTACTTTGAATTATTTAATACTTTGATGAGAGGCTACTATTAATTTAGAATTATTAGTCCTATAAAGCTACTTGATAACTTAAAATGGGTGGAGACTATTAATCTCATATTCATCATTTGATTATATAATCTCTCATAAATAACTTTTGGAATGGCAAAAAATAGTTCATGTGACTATTTAAATGACTATTAAACCTCCCTCATTGGATAAAATAGTTTGAAGTAATCAGAATATAAAAAAATCTGCAATTTTAATTGGTAAAAAAAAATAGTTTGAAGTAATGTTAAATTAAATAAATAATCAAATCTCAAGTATATTTTTTATAGACAAACATGACATAGTCATCATTATCAATGGCGGAACCAGAATTTTTTGAGGCAAAATCATGACGCGGCGATGATACGAGCTACAATCCGATTTGAAGAAATTCCTCTTGTAAAAGTACTGTAGAGGAAATTCTTGTGAAAGATAGCGATGCAATATTATTCCTCTTCCGATGAAAAATGAAGTTGATGAGGTGAAGTTGAAGGAATTGAAGCAAGAGGAGGAGATGACTAAAGCTAAGCAGACGTTGGAGAGGAAGAAAAAGTTGGCAGAGAAAGCGGCCATAAAAACTCAAAAGGAAGCTGAAAAGAAACTTAAGAAAATTACTTATGTATCCACACATTTCAAAATTATATAAACAAGAAACTTGGTGTCGAACTTACAATTTATGAAATTTGTGATTTTTTTTAACTGATGAAGCACTCGAACAACTTGAGTTAACTTATAACTCATGCATGTACATCAATTTACAGAAAGAACCCATTAATTTTTATGTTTTAACCAAATTAACCTCTTTATGACATTTATACAAACACATGGTATGCAAGCTTTAAAAATCATAGTTTCATGAAATCCAAGCATATAAACACATAACTTCCATACATAATTCAATCTTTATATCATCTGAACCCTTCATGGTTCTATAATTAAAACTCACACAATTAATTTCATATTAGTAACAAATATATTCCATCCAATTTCTATAAATTTGTTTAAAAAATAAAGGTAAAACATCCTTTATTTGGTAAATTAATTGGTTAAAGACATACCTCAATTTTAATTGTAGTTGAATTAGATTCTTCTCATAGTTTCTTTTGGTCTGAATATCCTTTAATCCCAGTTTAAACTATCAATTACTCTGCTCTTACTCTCATTACTTTGTCTATATATCAGGATAATAATTCTGAAACAGGGTTCATATGATCCCCCTCCGCCCCTCTAATTCTGCCTCTAAATTCATCATCCCTGTTACAATGCACCTTTAATATATTATATTTGGTCATAATTGAATTTAAATGAGATTAGAGGTGTATTTGATAATTTACTATAAAGAGAATGAGAGAGACATTTTGTTTTTTTTTTAAATCTAAAAATATTAATGAAGCCTTCTAGTCAATTACATGTTTATCATAATTTAAAAAAGAAAACATAAAAAGTCATCATCATCCTTGTCAGATTGCACCTTTAATATATTATTTAGGTCATCTTTGGGTTCAATTTTTATTCATTGATTGATCAAGTTTAAAATGACATTAGAGGTTTATTTCATATATAGTCTAGTGTAAGGAGTTTAAAAGAGAAACCTTATATGATTATGAAAATAATATATAGTTTTTTAATTAGTGTACCGATTATTACGAATATTATTTTACTCCCTCCGTTCTTAAAAGATTATTATTTTAGAAAAAAAAATTTATTTTAAAATATTTATCGTTTACAACTTTCGAGAAGAATAAATTATTTACTTTCCTATATTACCCCTACTTTTTCTTATTGTCCTAATAAATTCTCTTCCTTGTATTAATAGTTTTCAACTTCTCATAAAGGGGTAGTGATAAAATTTCAAATGAATTTTACTTGATAAATGATACTTTCTTAATTCATGTGTTAAAATCTTAAACGATAATCTTTTAAGAATGAAAGTAGCGGTTAATCTTTGATAATATAAGAATGAGATTTGACTATATTTCTTCCCTGTCACAACAAACCCACACTAATATCCAAATTACCCATCATCTTTATATTATCGGTACAAGCTCATGCGGCAGCACACATTTCTAAGAATTTGAAAAAGAGTTCTTCATCACTTGACATATAGAATATATGCATATTATAATGATTAGCTAAGCTACTGATTAATGGAGTGTAATTCAAGAGAAATGAAAAACATAAGTTTTGAATTGAAATTTTGAAAGCGGCTCAACGGACATTCTGAAAATAAATACTCCATCATCATTTTGAAAATAAATACTCCATCACTTATAAAATTAGAGACATATTTTAATATTTTCACTCCATTTATAAAATTATAATATTAAAATATATAATTTAAATATTAAAAACAAAAAATATGATAATGAGTAAAAAGAAAAATATAATTAATTAATTTTGATAATTAGTCAAAATGTATTCTAATTTTAAAGCGGTAAGATTAAAATGTAATTAATCAATCTTTCACAAAAAACTTTTATGTGTGAAAGATTGATTAATTATATTTTAATCTTACTCTTCAAAATTAGGATACATTTTGACTTTAAAATCAATTTATAGAATTTTATAATTTAAAATTGATACGAGTTTATTTGAATTTAGTACAAACAATTATTATTGTGAATATTTTTCTTTTTACTAATTGTTTTATTATTTTTTCTTTTAATATTTAAACGATATATTTTAATTTTATAAATTGACTTAAATATTAAAATATATTTTTAATTTTATAACCGATGGAGTATTTATTTTCAGAATGACCGATATATTAGCGGCTTTCACAATTTCAATTCATAACTTGTGTTTTCCATTTCTCTTGAATTACACTCCAATAATCAGTAGCTTAGCTAATCATTATAACATGCATATATTCAATATGTAAAGTAAGGAAGAACTCTTTTTCAAATTCTTAGAAATGTGTATGCTGCGGCATGAGCTTGTAAATGTAAGGATTAGAAGCAATTTGGACATTAGCGTGCCGCAAGAGCTTGTTGGTGCTGGAATATTGTCAAATCTTAGCCTTACATTATCAAGATCAACGATTAGGATCATGGTTATTAGAATACTGTTTGTGACAACCGATTGCCATGGATAGTGACCATTTTAATTATGCCGAAAGTGTGGTATATGCAAAAGATGTATTGTTATTTGTAAAAATATTTTTTCTTTAGTTACATATAAAAAATGAATACAATTATTTAATGCTTTATAAGCATATGTGGAATAATATATTTCACTTGTGGAATTAAAGGGAAAAATCAGAAATGGGCACAGTGACGTGGATCACCTGCCTCTGTGTGAGAAAAGAAAATTTAAGGTAATTCGTGATGAATTTTTTGATCAATCACAAAATAATAATATTTATAATGGCTTTAAATGACAACAATGTATCTGTTGGGTCATAATATTTCTCCTATCTTGGGCCGGATAGATTGGGCCCATTTATCAGTATAATCTATTGGGCTTTTATTATTAAGCCATGGGACTCTTTGAGCCCATTTATTGTGTCAACTTTATTTAATTCTATTGGATAAAGATTGGACCAGGTGGATCGACCCATTAGATATTTTAATATCTGTTACTTTGACTTGTGATGATGAAAAAGCATGACAGTTGACCAATCCTCCTGCCATGCATTAATGTGGATGGGATCATAACCGGCCGGCGGGAGAAAACAATGGCCAAAAGCAGTAGATAAACCTGATATAGTTGGCAGGGTCCATCAGATCAGAGGGGGTGTCAGGTAATAGTGGGTGGCATAATAATCCAAGCAAAAGTAATATAACTTAGCAAGGAAGCCATCGTATAGAGGTATGTTCTCTCATATATTGATTACTCATATTCTCCCATACACACGACTGAGATTTTAATTCTCTCAATACACTAGACCATATATTCCTCCATTGTTAACCTTGTGAACACGTCTTAAATTCTCACTTTGAGCTATCCCCTCCGACGAACCGCCGTCAAGCTTTTGGTGTTATTTGTGTTTCTTGTCTGCGGGATCGGGGCGTCTTACGTGATTGGGACGTGGAGAAAGATCTTGGCGTTAACATTGGCGCTAGAAGGAGGGGTTTTTTGAGTTCTAGTGTCATAAAAATTTTCAATCACAATCGTTTAACCTACTTCAGAAGATGAGGAGTAGGGATGGTACACCGGAAGAGAGCGAGGCGATGGTACATTAGCTCGTCATTTGCCTCGTGTTTGGTGAAGGATCGTCGTCTGGGTCCTTCCAAGAGTGCTCACGAGACGCACGGCTTAAGCATAATTCGAGGATCTCCGTCCAAGAAGATTCCGGGCGAGGCTTAAGCGAAGATTGGTTTTCGATCACGAATGAGGAGGCGAGGTCATGGTCGAGGGCAATTGGAAGGCTCGCCAACCAAGATTCATCATAAAGTAGCCAGGAGATAGAGCGCCAAGTTGGCGAAGATGGCGGACGAAGCGAGCGAGCCATGGCGGTCTATTAAAGAAAAGAGAAGATATAGCCGAAACGGATGCTTGGTGGTGGGAATTACAAGGCGAAGCATCCGGCCATGATCAATCTGAAAGGCGCGATGGGCATAAGGAGGAGACTCGGCGAAAGGGTAAGGAGCCGAAGAGGTCCCATGGGTTTCTAGGGATCATTCTCGAAAGGAGAAGATCGAAAGCGAGAACTCCCATGGCCTCGAAGAAGGCGATAATGGCCGCACTTCTCGACATCGAGATGATTATCAACAAAGGAGCGGTCGAAGGAGGTCATACCCGAAGTCCGGGTAATGGACTATCAACGTGATCATTCTCACCACAAGGAAAGAGTTGTGTCTGAAGGCGGATCAAGAAGTCCTCTAGGCGTTAGGATCGGCGGGAGAAGGTCGATCCTCTCGAGACATAATATTGTTCATGAGAAAGAGCCTTCTCCATGACTGAAGGCGTTGATTTTCTAGTAAAGGAGCTTAAAGAGCTTAGAAAACAAGCTGGTGAGGTCCGGCGGGTGAAGGGCGCTCTCGGGAAAAAAGCATCCCTTTTCCTCGGCTATTCTCGAGGAAAAGCGGATATCACTAAAAAATGCCTCGCGTGGAAAGTTACGATGGAACCAGGAGATCCTTATGACCATAGCGAGGCGTTCGAATCGACTAATGGACTATTACGACTTTCTTGATCTTGCCAAGTGCCACACCTTTGTTACTGGCTTTCGAGAAAAGATGCGAGGCGATGGTTGGGAACTTTGCCTTGATTCCATATCCTCATGGACCGAACTTTGTGATAAGTTCCATGCTCGTTTAGAGTATGTAGAAGAAGAGAAAGCCCACGGTTCTTTGACACAGTTCGGCGGTTTGCGGTGAATCTTTGGGCGATATGTAAAGAGGTTCGAGAGAAGCGATCGGTCGGTGTCCGATCTTAATGACCTCCAGTATGTGAGGTTTGTTCGAATGGATTGGACTGGTCAAGTCCGAAAAGTTGGTGAAGAAGTTGATGTTCAATCATCCAGAAGAGCTTGGCGAAGCCTTTGACAAAGCGAAAGGCTACATCGTTGTGGAAGAAGCTATGAAACGACTGAAAAATCCTCTTTTTGGTCGGGGGAAGAGTTGGTGGCTCTAAGCCCGTTGAACAGAGGAGAATGGGGGGTATAATGATCGAGCAGAGGCGATTCAAAAAAGTACAACAATTCTGGCGTCGAGGCGGTCATCCCTCCGTTCCGGCCCGAAAGTGAATAAGATCTACACCAAACTAAACAACGATAGATCGATAATTTTGGACCGGATCGAAACCAACCTTTCTTTGAGCCACCCGTGATAATTACCGAAAGGGGCAGGGAGGTAACTCTCGTAAGTATTGTGGCTATCATCGGTGTCACCGCCACGACACTAACGAGTGTTGCAATTGGAAAGACTTTGTGGAGAGGAAGATTAAAGGCGGCTTGTTGGTGCGATATGTGGTAGTAAATAATCAATGAGCGTTAACCGTCTTTGTTCGAGACGGTTCGAGGGCTCCAATCTGCCCCCCGAGGCGGGTTATCGATGTGATAACCGGTGGGTCCGCGGAGGAAGTTGATAGGAAAGAAGAAGGGCTTACACGAATTCGGTCATGACTATGACGGATGTTCCCCTGAAAGCGAGATAGACCATTCCCGGATATCATATCATTCACCGACCGCCGACTATCCTTACGAGCCCATCGAGCCGCGTATGAGGGGCCTTGGTGATCCTGCAGTATGCAAGTGGGCACGGTGGACATGAAGCGCATGATGATGAGACAATGGATCTTGATGAGATATCACAGTATGCCCATACCTATCGGAGGATGCACCTCGGCGAGGCGTAAAATGGAGGTCGGGCGGAAGCTCCTTTATCTGGCTTCGGCAATGATCCCGTAAAAGTAGCGAGCACTATTGAACTCCCGGTTGTCTTGACGCACGCAAAGAGTCGAAATAGTGTGTAAATTCTATGTTGTGCACGTTGATTCACTTCTACAACGCTTATCTTGGGAAGACCTACTTTAAGCTTCTCTCAAGTTTGTGACCTCCATCCCTCATTTCAAAATCAAGTTCCCACGGCTCATGGAGTAGGAGAGGTGGCGGGGACTTGGATCGCAGCCCGACGATGCTATCGGAATCTTGTTATTTCCTCCGGAGTGAAATTGACAAGCAAAAAGCGGCGATGGCAATTGAGATTGAGCCCTTTACTGAAAGTAGTTCAACAGATGGTGATTCTGCCGGAGAGGCGGAGGAGGTCGAGTTGATCATTGGAAAGCCCGACAAGGCCGTGAAGATCGGTTCGGGCTTACGAAATCTCTTCGGACAAACCTTATAGAGTTGTTCTTGTTACTTTATGGATATTTTGCATGGGAACCAAAGGACATGCACGAGTTAAGCGGGAAGATAGGTGAAACACGACTGAATGTAGATCCTCGAAGAAGCCGATTCGGCGAAAAAGCGGATCTTTGCGCGACGACGAAAAAATCATTGATGAGGAAATAGCAAAGCTGTTGGCTGCCGACTTCATCTATGAAATTGATTATCCCGAGTGGATGGCGAATGTGGTGTTGGTGCAGAAGCAGAATGGAAAATGGCGGGTTTGCATCGACTACACCAACCTCAATAAAGCTTGCCCGAAGGACTTTTATCCTCTGCCCCATATTGATCAGCTTATCGATGCCACTTCGGGGTATGCATTACTAAGCTTTATGGATGCTTTTTCAGGTTATCACCAAATATCCGTGCGTAAAGAGGACATCCCAAGAGACGCGTTTATTACACACCGTTCGGTTATGCGCTACTGAAGATGACTTTTGGCCTTATAAATCTTTGGAGCCACTTACGGAGAATGATGAACTTCATCTTGATAAGCGGTTTGGGAAGGAACATGGAGGTATCGTTGATGACATGATTGTGAAAAGCATGCACGTTCGAGAGTCATTTAGACGATCTAGAGGAATGCTTTCGGTATCTGGTCATCGTCAACTAAACTTAATCCGGCCAAATGCACTTTCGGCCTCGGTGCGAGGGAAGTTTACGGGTTATCTTGTTAGTCGAAGGGGTATCGAGGCCAACCCGGAGAAGATTCAGCCATTCTTGATATGAAGACTCCTCGGTCATTCAAAGGCGTCCAACGTCATGGCGAGATTGCGGCGATAAGGAGGTTAAATGCCAAATCTGCGGAGAGGTGCCTTCCTTTCTTTGATACTTTAAAAGGCGAAGAATGCGAAGGCGTTCCATGGACTTCAGTTGTGAAGACGCATTCCGAGCATAAAGGCGTATCTTTCCTCGGCTCCTTTATTGGTGAAACCCATTCCAATGAGACCTTATATCTCATGTCTGGCGGCAAGTTCGTTAATGGTTGGAAGCGATCTTTGGTTCGGGAGATCGGTGGAAGACGACATCCGATCTATTATGTTAGTCACGTCTGCGAGATCTTTGAAACCAGTATCCAAATATTGAAAAATTTGCCTTCGCTTTGATAATTGCTAGTAGGAAGCTTGGCGATATTTTTTCAAGGTCGGCTCTGGTTGTCTACATTGATCAACCATTGAAGAAGGTGATGGGCAAGCGGAAGTTTCGGAAAGGTTAGCGGCGTGGACAATGGAGTTATCACGATTTTTCATCGAATATCATCCACGAACCGCTATCAAAGGCCAAGCTTTGGCCGATTTCATAAATAGAATGTTACGTTCACGAAGCGAATCTTGCCGAAGTCTGGAAAATTTGAATCCTCCGATCAGCGATTCTGATTCTTGACAAGATCGAAATGTTTGGACCCTATATGCGATGGTTCTTCTACCCTAGCATTGGTAGGGGGGGAATTATCTTGTGAGTCCGGACGGGTTCAAAGTTCAACAGGCCATCAGATTTGGATTTAAAGCGACCAACAACGAAGCCGAGTATGAAGCAGTGTTAGCGGGTGTTCGATTGGCAAAGAGTCTAGAGGTCCGGAACCTTATCATCTACAGTGACTCTCAGTTGGTTGTCAAGCAGTTATCAGGGGACTATGAAGCTCGTGGGAATCGAATGATCAAGTATTTGGCGGAGTTAAAGGGCCATTACGATATTTAACTTGCGTCTGCAATTTGGGGCATAGGCGTAATGACAATTCTATCGCCGATGCATTGTCAAAATTAGCTACTACGGATGCGAGATGTTTTTAACGGATCAGTTTACTTGGAAGTTCCTGCACCGGCGGGGTGTTAACATGAAGTTGTGATGTGTATCGAACGAACTAACTGCTGGATGACCCCCTACATCGAATATTTGGCAGATGGCGTCCTTCCTTCGGATCAGATGATAGCAAAGAAGATCAAATACAAGAGCGCCAACTTTACTCTTATTGATGGCGATCTTTCCGATTGGCCTTTTCTTCACCATTCTTGAAGTGCTGGTCCCATCCGAAAGGCGGAATATCTCTTCTTGAAGTTCACGAGGGCATTTGCGGTGATCATATGGTCTGCTAAATCTTTGGCTTACAAAGTACTTGACAAGGATACTATTGGCCTACAATTTTCAAGGAAGCTACAGTATGTCAAGAAATGTGAAAAGTGTCAACTCAACGATCCGATCCCATCGACCCACATTCCGGAAAGAGCTATACTCGATTTTATCTCCTATACCCTTCATTTATGCAGGGGTAGATATATTGGGTCCATTGCCTAAAGCTAAAGGTCAAGTTAGTTTTGTCATAGTTCTTTATTGATTACATGACTAAGTGGGTAGAAATGGCCGCTTGATTTATTCTGAGCAAGAATGCTTGAAGTTCATAAAAGAATCAGTAGTGTTTAAGCCGGGATCCTAGAGTATTAATATCGGACAACGGACGTCGGTTTGTGGGATCAAAATTTGAAGCATTTTAAAGGAGTTGGGATTCAACATAAGAAGACTTGATGGCTCATCCACGATCAAATGGCGAAGTTGAGGTGACCAACGGGATGACTGCTGAAATCAGGATCAGCCTTGAGACTAGATGAAGCTAAAGGAAGATGGCGGAGGAGGCTGCTTCGGCGTGTTGTGGGCTTACCGGGACTACACCAAGGACTACCACTGAGGATTCACCCTTTTCGGTGGCCTATAGTGCGATGCCTTAGTCCTGTCGAAATCGGATCTCAAGTCTTGAATCGATCAATACAAAGAAATATACAATGACGAAGAAGGGTGAAGGCCAATTTAGATCTACTAGAAGAAGTTAGAGAGTTGCTCTCTACTTAAATTGGTACGCTTATCAACGAAGAGTAGCGAAACATTACAACAAAGGAGTCAAACTTGTGATTCAAGTAGGAGACTTAGTCCTCGGAGAAGCCAAGCTTCTACACCTCAAAATACGGAAAGTTAATGCCAAACCGGGAAGGACCATATGAGGTGATCGAAGTATCCAAACAAGGCACTTACCGGTTAAGGGCATTAGATGGTTTCAAATCAAAAACACTTGCACTTGCACGCTTTGGCGGGCTTGAAAATACTTTCAATAAAGATCAAGTTAGTTCATCTAAGTGCAGATATTATCGTTCATTATCAATAAAAAGACACTTTTCACACTATTGATCCCGGTCCTATTTTGTCCTACGGTCACTATGGTGTAAGGAGGTATGGTAGGACTCATTTGGCCATTCGATGGCGACCCATTTATCGTTCTACCCCGAGTGGTAGGCGAAGGATCTATATTGATTTTACGGGGTGGTAAATCAATGGTCACTATTAGTCCCGGTCTATTTTGTCCTATGGTCCTTTGTGGTGTAAGGAGGTATGGTAGGACTCACCGGGCCATTCGATGGCGACCCATTTGTCGTTCTACCCCGTGGTGGTGCGAAGGATCTATATTGATTTTACCGGTGGTAAATCAATGGTCACTATTGTCCTGGTCCTATTTTGTCCTATGGTCACCGTGGTGTAAGGAGGTATGGTAGGACTCATTTGGCCATTCGATGGCGACCCATTTGTCGTTCTACCACCCGGTGGTAGGCGAAGGATCTATATTGATTTTACCGGGTGGTAAATCAATGGTCACTATTAGTCTGGTCTGTTTTTGTCCTATATGTCACTTTGTGGTGTAAGGAGGTATGGTAGGACTCATTGGCCATTCGATGGCGACCCATTTGTCGTTCTAACCCGAGTGGTGAGCGAAGGATCCTATATTGATTTTACCGGGGTGGTAAGTCAATGGTCACAATCGATCCTTATATCTCGATCCTTATATCTTGGTCCTTATATCTCGATCCTTATATCTTGGTCCTTATATCTCGATCCTTATATCTTGGTCCTTAAGTCTCGATCCTTATATCTTGGTCCTTATGTCTTGATCCTTATATCTTGGTTTTCGTATAATTGTTTCATCCCGAGTGGTAAACAAATGACCGATCTCACACTTGAATGATGAGTATTTGGTACTTTATTTTATTTAAGTGTTGAGTTCGGAATGCCTCGTCCCTTAACATCACTTTATCTGTTACATGACATGTTTATCTGTTATATGACATGCTTAATCATTTGAAGTTAAATCCTCGAAAGGGTTTTTTGTATACTTGTCCATATAAATTCATATTGAAGTATTGACATAAAATAAAAAGTACACTGAAGTCATAAGGAAGAAAATCATTTCTCATTAATATTTAAATTCATTTACAAACAAGAAAATAAACATAAAATTTCTACAGATATTCATAATAAGACCTAAGACAATCCATCCATAATTGGTGCTTGGTAGCTCCATCATCATCCAGAAGAGTCCAATGAGTGAGGATCTAAGTTAGCCTTGATCAACCTTTCCTTGCCAAGACTTGGCCGAGCTCGTAGCTTTCTTTGTGAATCCTCATGATTTCTTCGTTTATTTCGTCAGAGAGTTCTATACTCTTCACAAATTTCTTTCTTGAAGAGCATCGATTAAAGGAGGCCCAAGGTCCCGAAGAGCCTTGAGTTCTCGGATCTCTTGCTTTCGATTTCTGCCGTATATTCGATTGAAGCTTTTCATCCTGCTCCATCTTACGGATCGTCTTGGTCAAGATTTTGGTGTTGGACTTCAACTCCTTGATCTTATTCATCCTCGATTCACTCCTCCGAACTAAGTCGGCGTTCATGTTGACAATTTCGACATCTTGAGCCTTAGTCGACTTTTAGTTCTTCCTTGGAGGCCTTCACTTCTCCCTTAGCTTTGGGCCAACTCTTTACGAAGACCTTCATTAGTATAAAGAAGGCCTTCAAGATGAGTCCTTTCGAGCAGGCGATTTGGAGAGAATTTTCCTTCTTCAACGCTTCCTCCTCGGATTGACTTGGAGAGATGCGGGGCCTTGACGTCGTCAAGAAAAGACATTGCTGTTCATGTTCAATGTTATTCAATCGACTTGGATGTATGAGTATGAAAGTAAGTAAGCAAAGGAAGAGAAGAGTCATTTACCCTAGCAAGTAGCTCATGCCCTCATTGAAAGCAAATCCCGTTGAAATCTGTTCCGAACAGATGGTCATCGGTCTCACGAACAAAGGCCTCAAAGCAGTTGAAAGGGGAAGTTGGCATTAAGCCGAGGCCACATAGTCGGTGAACCCATGGCATCATCTTTGAAATTCGGATGTCATTGATCCTTGAGGAGGAGGCATAGGTGATCGCGAACCGGTGAAGGATCCGCGTGCATTGCCTCTGGAGAAGGTGATCGGTGGCATTGGCTCGGGGAGTTGAAGAAGGTTCGGAAGTCGAACCGAGCCGGCCGTCCAAAAATTTTTTTCTTTTGGAGACGGAGAAGGGTTAAACCGACCGCTTCAGCCTTTAGGTGTTGGGGTTTCATTTAATGGGCCGGATGTTGAAGGAGGGGCAGCGGAGTTAAATCGGCGATGAAGAATTATTTTGCTTCTCAATTTTTTAGCACGAAGGACTTTCGCCCGATCGTGTGGAGGAATGTCAAGAGACTCCTCTTTCTTAGATTTGGTTCGAAGTTGGTAGAATTGGTTGAAGTTGGTAGGGTTGGTTCGAGAGGTTGTTGTGGGTTCGATTGAAGGAATCGTTTGTGGGTTTACCTCCCAAGTACCTCATCGTCGCTTTCGAGATTTATCTCGCGAGAGTCCACAGCCCTTTTAAGGCCTTCTTCCTTGGCCGGAGTCGGAGGACCGCTTGGGGATGATAGGATTGTCGACCGGGTCATCATCCCGAAGGGGAGTTGTTGTTAGCTCGAGGCGGGAGAGGTTCGATTCGGGAAGGCTCCTCATTAGGGGAGTTCTTCATTTGCATCGACAATCCTCCCCGCCAAAAATCTTCCAAGTCTTTTACTTAGGAAGTTGGTTTGATCAAAGACAACGCAAATAATCACAAGTTAAAATCCGTACCACATAAACATTTCAAAAATTATATCACGAATGGTCCAAGACTTACGTTTATGGTCATACAACCATGCTTGCTTGGTCGATAACGTGAAGCTCCACTCTTGAGAGGGATCTTATTCATGAAGTCGCCCATCTCCTCACGCGCCCTCGGGGATGTCACCAAAGTCGGCGAGATCGCTCAAAGTGGTCCAATCGGGAAGGAAGAGATTCCGGACCGATGACGAAGAACCATTTCTCATGCCATCCTTTGTTGCTTTCGAGGGGTGCTCATTAGGGCCTCTTCTCGAATTTCGAGTTTAGGCGTGGGGGTTGCTTTTGCTCGAAGATTTTGAACCCTCGTTCTCGGGATCTCGCCGGTAGAGAAGAGGGTAAAGAAAGATCAACAAAGGGGTAACCCCTAGTTCATGACGAGCGAGCGATGAGCGCCGATTATATGGATATAGGAGTTGGGCACCAGGTTAATGAAAGCCTCTCCAATAAACCCTAGGAGGGTAACTATGAAGGCGTGGAGGGTGGCGAACCCCTTTTCCAAAGCCAGAGTAGTCGGCATGGCGACCCATCCGTCTGTCATTGGGTACATTCGCTCTCGTGAGATGGAGCCCTCATAAAAAGTTATCCGGAACATGATCTAGAATCCGGAGAGTTCGCGATTCGGATTCGAAAGCAGTGGAGGTGATGTTGGCATGAGGAAATTGTTCCCCATCCTTGAAGAAATCGGTGGGAGATGGTGGATTGGCACTTGAACCCCTTGGTTAGGGGTTTGAGCGAGAAGAATTTGAAGGGTTTTGGCTTGGATTCACCATTGTTAAGTTTGTGAAAGCTAAAGAGAGGTTTTTCTGAGAGAAGGAAGAAAGCTCAAAGGTTCGAATTTCAAATCAGTAGGTAAAACCGTCAATTTTGGTGAGGTTTACCTTTTATCTTGTGATTCTGTGCGAAGCGGTAGTAGCGCATTTAATGTCGATAATAATGGGAATTAAAGTGGAATACGTTTGGATGACCTTTGAATATCTTATCGAGTTGGGCTTTGATTGTTGGATCTCTATCTTATTGGCCCATGCAGATTCGATTCGGATCCTTTATCAAATTGGGCTTATTGCTTCTGGTATCCACTTATCAGGTCCTCCCTTATTCCACTTCATTATGATAAAAGTGGGTATGATCCACTTATTTCCTATTTTTGAGCCTTTATTAAATTCTAAATATCATGAATCTTATATAGTTTTCCATTAAACATTTTGTTTAACTAAAAAACTAGGGGGTAATGTTGGGTCATAATATTTCTCTATCTTGGTTTGGATAGATTGGGCCCATTTATCGATATAATCTATTGGGCTTTTATTATTAAGCCATGGGACTCTTTGAGCCCATTTATTGTGTCAACTTTATTTAATTCTATTGGATAAAGATTAGGACCAATGGATCGACCCATTAGATATTTTAATATCTCATTACTTTGACTTGTGATGATGAAAAAGCATGACAGTTGACCAATCCTCCCCGCCATGCATTAATGTGGATGGGATCATAACCGTACGTGGGAGAAAACAATGGCCAAAAGCGTAGATAAACCCGATTATAGTTGGCGAGGTCCATCGGATCGGAGGGGTGTCGGGGTAATAGTGGGTGGCATAATAATCCAAGCAAAAGTAATATAACTTAGCAAGAAGCCATCGTATAGAGGTATGTTCTCTCATATATTGATTACTCATATTCTCCCATACACACGAATTGAGATTTTAATTCTCTCAATACACTAGACCATATATTCCTCCATTTGTTAACCTTGTGAACACGTCTTAATTCTCACGCTGAGCTATCTCCCAAACGGAACCGCCGATCAAGCTTTCGGTGTTATTTGTGTTTCTTGTCTTGGGGATCAGGACGTCTTACGTGATTGGGACGTGGAGAAAGATCTTGGCGTTAACAGTATCCATCAAAAAAAAAATTCGCATAAATAAATGGTATTTTAGTGATAGACTATACCTTCTGTTATGATTGTGTTAATTTGTCATCTTGAACGTTCCAATGAAAAAATAATTTAAAAAATATATTTTGCGATGATTAAGACAAATAGACAATATATATTATAACCCACAACTACTACCAACTGCTCTTAGATAAGCATATATAACTGCTATGTTTCTGATTGCCAACCAAATTCCCAGCAACTTGAATCTCAATTAAGTATCCCCAAACTATTTTGCATGCCAACCTTGCTGTCTGCCAATGTTGCACTGATCCAGCTCAATAGTGCGTTGTTGCCCAGCGCAGCACACCGTTAATTGACTGGCACCCAGCGCCCCACGCTGCCCAACTGATTGTACGTGCTGGGCACCATGATCATGCCACACACTGAAATCTGATGACCAATTTAGTAACGCAACGTGCCCAACCCATGATGCTCCAAGCCTGCCACGCTGCAGCCCATACGCCGAACTATTACACCAAGCCCAGCCTTAATGTCTCTTGCTGTCGCTCACTGCCTAGCGTCCAAGGTTGCCACATGTTCTAATCATGCGCCCCGACTGTTGTGCATGTTGAGCACCAACCCATGTTGTGCACTGGTATGCTAGGCCGCTGCCTATGCCATGCCCCAACCATTGCAAAGCCTTTACCTCACAAGCCATGGTGTTTGATGCCTAGTTCCTAGCTTAGGCTCATTCGACGTATGTGCAAACAAACAAATAATAGTCCCCAACATTGCCATCAGCGTATGTGCATGGGCGCCGTTGCGCACACAGAGGCCATATGTTGCCCACATTTAATGTCAAACGAATAATAGTATTTGATCGATTAAAGCCACCAATATATTTGCTAGCATTGTTGTTAGGGATGCCAACAATGCCCCAACGCACCCACGCTCTAACCATGGCAACCTGCCCATAGCCTGAGTATTGCACATAAAGGACCCGCCCTCCCCTATAATAGACATTAAGAGAATCTCTCAAGTGTCACCAACAGACATCCAACACGTTTGAACAGTTGTGTACCCCTTGGGTATACCTGCTAATTGTTCGATTAAATGCCTTGTCACTTAAATTTATTGTCAAAACCCACGTCTTGACACGTTGCCTCGTCGCCCGACATATCAAAATCAATGTCAACTCATTAAGAGGCTAATAGCAGGCCATCATCCCACGAAAACTACAACTTAAATTTTTAAAAATAGTATCGGCAAAATTCAAATTATATACACACTAAAAAAGTTGATTGCAAATTTGTACTAATTAGCACACGGTGTACAATATTAAGTTATTAACCACTTTACCCACTGATTTTTTTTAGCGGCTTGCCAAAACAAATAATGATTAACTATACGTCGGACACCTTATCTATAAGGCCATTGTCTTCCAAACCTCCTTACAATTTTACTAGGACTAAAATAAGTTATTATTTTAAACAACATATTGTGTAATTAAATCATGTGATAAATATTATTTTTCAAACTTTAACTGAATTGAAAACGTCTGTTTTTTTGGGTCGATAAAATTAAATTTGTATTAGAAAATAATCTAAAAATTTGTACAAAAAGAAATAGAGGATAACACTCCAACAAAACTAGCTCAGCAAACACAAAATCAAACAGGTAGAGGCATGCCTAGCCTCAACTGGACATACAAACCAAAAGGAAAAGTACCCCAAGCCAAGCTAAACTAAAATTTCCTGCTTAATATCCCATTCCATGTTTAACAACTATTTTTCAATAGTATTTGGGACTTTCTTTCTGTGATAAACTTTATATATCTCTAATATCTTGTTGGATGCAATCGAGCATCTGCAGAGCAAAATTGAACCTTTCGTCATGGTCAACTTTATTTCTATTTTGTTAAATGTAGTACGTAGATACTATCCTAGATAGCAAGCAATCTAATCCAACTTAGAAATGAAGTTCCTTTAACATTCTGAGGAAGCCAAGCACAAACTTGATCCTACTGTTTGAACATTCAGTAAGATTGCATCTTCATTTAATTGATTCCACAAGTTGTCTTGATTGAAGACAACTAAAAAATAAGTGCTTTAAATCCCCTTCACCATCTTGACATAATTAAAGCACACATATTATGATCGAAGAAAGAGTGTAAATGAACCGAGTCGAGCCGAGTCTTGAGTTGTTCATAGTATTTGGTTTACAAAATTTATCAAATATAAAATAAGATTTAATTGATGCTCGTTTAGCTATCGAGTTGATCACGATTTCGAATCGAGCCCAAACAATTTGAACTTTTCGAGCGAATATGATCAGAGTATTAATAGAAAATTACAATTTGAGAAAATTCGATTAATTTATCGATCTTTAAAATTTGCTCATATTTGAATCATTTATATTTCAAATCGAACTCAAAAGTACGAATCGAACCCGAACTATTTGCTCATTTTACCGTCTTAGCTCCAAGACTCCCCATTTCACCAATTTGTCCTTAATTTGTCGCAAGTAGTCTACTTCTGAAAGCTAACCAAAAGACAAATGCATGTTTAGGAATGTGTTGCTTAAACCAAATAATTTTGTGCCACCCCACTGTAGTTTTTTTCTGCCTAATAGTTGTTGGAAAATAAGCAGTACCAGTAGCAATGCAGTAGCAATAGCAGTAGCAGTATTAACAAGAACAAATAAAAAATAAAATTGGAACAACTTAGCTCGTAGATGATAGAAACCGAGGCGTAGCGAAGCTACTGTCCTAAAAAGCGATTTCGCCCCCACTGATAGTAATTACAGGTACAAATGGGCTGCCGGCGGTTACTTTTCAGGATTCAACAGTGAAGTCTCCGATTGTGTGTACTCACAGAAGGAGACTTTGGACTTGTCTATGTGGATTGCCCAATTAATAGAATTCACACACACACGCCAGGGAAGAGCAGATTATTGTAAGCGGATCCGCTAGGTTCTTTTCAGACCTCACAAATTCCATGGAAATAACCCCATTACTGATCAGTCCTCGTACAATGTTATGCCTCAAGCGAATATGTCTCTGCTTTCCATTATAAACATGGTTCATTGCTCTGCCAATAGCTGCTTGAGAATCACAATGCAGAGAAATAGAAGGAATTGGCTTATACCACAATGATATATCAGCCAATAAATTCCTTATCCACTCTGCTTCTGTACCTGCCAATTCTAAAGCAATAAATTTAGATTTCAAAGTAGATCTAGCAGTACAAGTTTGTTTAGCAGATTTTCAAGAAACAACTCCTCCACCTAAAGTAAACACATAACCACTAGTGGAGTTTGTTTCATCATTATCAGATACCCAATTAGCATCACAATATCCTTCTAAAACACTAGGATGACCAGTAAAATGTACACCTACATTAACTGTTCCTTTTAAATACCTCATTAGTCGTGACAATGCATTCCAATGTTCTTGTGAAGGATTATGTGTATATCTGCTAAGTCTACTAATAGCATATGCAATATTAGGTCGAGTACAGTTCATTAAATACATTACACTACCAATGATTCTAGCATATTCAATTTGTGCAATACCATTCCCTTTATTTATCCAAATATTAGCAAGTCATCCACATATAAACAAATAATCATACCACAACTTCCATTGAATCTACTATAGACACAACTATCAGATTCATTTGTCACAAAATTATTAGACAAGAGAGTTTTATTAAATTTGTCATTCCATTGTTTTGGCGCTTGTTTCAAACCATACAAAAATTTTACAAGTCTACACACTTTTTGTTCTTCATCTGGAACAACAAACCCTTCAAGTTGACACATATATTTCTTCATTTAACTCTCCATTCAAAAAGGCAGTTTTAATGTCCATTTGGTGGATTATCAATTTATGAATAAAAGCCAAAGCAATTAAAATTCTTATAGTTGCTAATTTAGTTGCTGGTGAGTAAGTGTCAAAATAATCAAATCCTTCTTTTTGAGTAAACCCTTTTGCTACAAGTCTTGCCTTAAATTTATCAATAGACCCATCAGCTTTTAACTTCTTTTTAAACACCCATTTACATCCAAAAGGTTTACAACCTCTAGGCAAATTAACTAGTTCTCATGTATGGTTAGACATAATAGAATCTAGTTCATAGCATCTTTCCAAAAATTTGCATCAATTGATTTCATTGCTTCTTCATAAGTTATAGGGTCATCTTCAGTTATGAAAGCAGTTATAAAATCTGGACCAAAAGTTTTCTCAAAACATTGCCTTTTACTTCTAGTAGATACAAATACAGGTTCTTTATCTTTCCTTTTAACATGTTCACTAGAAGAAGGATTGCCCTCATCTCTTATTTTCATTGGAAATATATTTTCAAAAAATTCTGCATCTTTTGTTTCTAAAATTGAATTATTTTGATAATTATTAGTTGCATCTTTAATTACCAAAAATATAAGCAACACTATTAGAAGCATATCCAATAAAAATGCAATCCATTGTTTTAGGTCCAATTTTATTCCTTTTAAATTTCGGTATAGCTACTTTAGCTAGACACCCCCACACCTTAAGATACCCCAAATTAGGTGTATGTTTCTTTCATAAATGATATGGTGTAGAGTCTATCTTTTTATGTGGAACTCTATTTAAAATATGATTTGCAGAAAGGCAAGCTTCTCCCCACATATTAGAAGGTAAACCAGAACTAATTAACATAGCATCTTTTGATTTTTTTTCTAACTGATTTTCAACTTCTGCTTTATATTTAATAAACATTTCTTCCGCTTCATCTTTAAAGGAAAATAGATAAATTTTAGTATATCTAGACATATCATCTACAAAAGAAATATAATATTTCTTACCACCTTGATCTATTCGTAGTATTTTTAAAATCAGCTAAATCACTGTGAATTAACTCAAGTAGTTCAGTTTGTCTTTCAACACTTTTAAAAGGTTTCTTAGCATGTTTTACTTCTACATAAATTTCGAATTTGTTAAACTCGGTATTTGCAAGATTAGGTATAAGCTCAAGTTGTTTCAATTTTTTAATAGAAGCCACATTCACGTGTCTAATCTAGCGTACCACATATCTAAAGATTCAACAATATAAGCAAAAGAAGCATTCTTATTATTCAATTCAAAGTGAAGCATCAAGTATAAATAAACCCCATTACAAAAATCTTTCCCACAAATTCCCCATTACGAGTAAATCTGAGTTTATCGATTCAAACACAAGTTTAATTCCAACTTTGTTCAACAAAGACCCTACACAAGATTTCTACTGAATATCGGGCACATGAAGTACATCTTGTAGGGCAATTGTTTTCCCAAAAGTTAATTTTAGTAAGACTTTTCCTTTTCCTGCAACATTGGTGGCTCTAGAATCCCCCATAAAAACCTTTTCTCCATTACTCACATTTTCGTAGTTGAGAATTACGTCTCTATTCGCGTAAATGTGTCTAGTGGCCCTGGTATCTACTACCCATTCCGTGAAGTTGTCAACTAGGTTTACTTCTGAGACAACAACAACGATAACATCATCGGATTCAACCAAGTTCGCTTGGGCCTTAAGCTGAGAATTATTATTATTGTTATCTTGCCCTTTGTGAAAGTGACACTTCATAGCAATATGGCCAGGTTTGCCACATACGAAGCAAGGACCTTTAGTAAAAGGTTTCGGAATTTGATTGGAATTGTTGAACCTATTATCCTTTCTTCCCATTGATTTTTGATTTTTCCCTTTGTGATTTTTGGACTTATAATTTTGGCTCTTCCATTTTGGCTTTTGTTCTACGAGATTAGCTTTGACAGTACTAGTATGAGTTGGAAGTACGTCTCCCCTTTCTTTAGCCCTATTTTATTCTTCAATATGGATGTGAGCTACTAATTCCTGTATAGTGAAATCTTTAGTTTCATGTTTAAGGTTCATCTTATAATCTTTCCACGAGGGTGGTAATTTTTCGATAAGTATAACAACTTGAAAATTCTCACATATTTTCATTCCTCCCCCAATAACTTCCCCCACAATTGTTTGGTATGTATGAACTTGATTTATTACTGATTTTGTGAGACCTCGAATTTTATGAAATAAAAGTATTCAATTTTTCTATTTTGGTAAATAGTTAAATTGATAAATGTTTAAAATTAAGGGTAATATGTGAATTTTTTTTTAAAGTAAGCAAGTTGATATAAAATATTTGTTGTATCGGGAAATATTCTTTTTGTCGGGGAATATCCGCATAACTAATACAATCATTAGTGGACCCCACAATGAGAATTATTATCATTTCGGATTGAAAAACGATAAAAATATTTTTATGAAAATAACGACGGAAGTTTTACCGTTAATACTGTTGAACTACTCGGTAGTAAAAGTACAGTCATACACGTGGTTGCATAGTAGCACACAGTAGTGATTATTGATTCTTACGTGAGAAGTCACTCAGTTTTGTTTTATTAGCATTATTAATGTAATAAAACATAAAAGCTTTTTATATAAAACAGAATACTTTTATAAAGTTATTCTATAAATAGAATATATTATATTCTATTATGCATAGTATTTTGCATAGTAAAATCTTTTTATATAAAATGTAATACTTTTATAAAGTTATTCTATAAATAGAATATATTATATTTTATTATGCATAGTATTGCATAGTGCTGCGTAGTGTTTTGCATAGTAATTTTTTATATATAAGCAGAATACTTTTATAAAATTATTAGTTTTATTAGATTATAAATAGAATATATTATATTTTATTTAAAGATTTTGCTTTAAATATGGACCGTCTATTAAAATTAAATCAATCTGGACCGTTCATGAATTAGTTACTATTCCATCCATTTCTTCTATAAATAGAAGCTCATTCCTTCATTATTTCTTACGAATTCAATTGAAACTCTAGAGAGAGAAAACTATAGAGAGTTCTTCTTCCTGTAATCTCGAGTGTATTTCTTTAGAGTTTAAGAAAACTTTGAGCGTAGAAGATAGTGTAAGTTTTCTTCAAGTATATTCCCGCCCTACCAGTCGGAATACTCTTCTTTCAAAGGTAATTAATATTATTTGTTGTACCTGTAAGGGATATTATTTGTTGTACCTGTAAGGGGTATTATTTCTTTTGTATTCATGAAGAGAACTTCTGTTATTCCATTATTTATTATTCTGTTAGAATAACTTTATGTATACTGCTGATCTACCTTATACTTGGTGAAATTCTTCATTATTTCATTATTTATTATTCATTGGAATAACTCAGTATCACGAAATTACCCTATACAGGTGAAATTCTTACATTATTCCATTCTTTATTATTACATTTGGAATATCATCACATGCATGCGTTTTACGCTGGACTGATTCCGCCTTTATTATTACATTGAAATATCACATGCATGATTTTTCTACGGACTGGTTCCGTTATTTATTATTCCGTTGGAATAACCTTATCTGGCGCAAGATCCGCATGCGTGATGATTTCATTGTTATTCCATTATTTATTATTACATTGTTGGAACATCCTGTCGATCTGAATTTACTTTGACACGGTTCCATTATTTATTATTCTATTAGAATAACTTTGTCAATCTGACATACTGCATGTACGTGGTGATTTCTGTTGTTATTCCATTCTTTATTATTCATTTGGAATATCACATGTCGGTCTGGATTCGCTGACTCGGTTCCGATTCTTTATTATTACGCTGAGAATAACTTTGTCTGCATCTTCGATCTATCGCATACATGGTGAATTCTTACATTATTCCATTCTTTATTATTACATTTGGAATAACTTTTTGTACATGTGGATTACCACATGCATGGTGAATGATCATTTGTGTTCATTCCTTATTAAATTATGGAAATAGTCTGTTTACGTTGATTATGATGAGAGTCATAATAAAAGCATTGGACTGATGAAAATCATGAGTATATGTAGTATTAGTAAGTGTTATGATGAGTTATGTTAGTTATTATGTGAAAACATGAAAGTTTCTTAGAAATCACAAAGGGTTGAAAAATCAGATTTTGGTGAAAATGAAACATGAAATTCAATTGACCATATCTCCTATTATATTTCGAATTTTTGAGTGTGATCAAGTTCTAGAGTTAGATCTATGAGTTTTCTAACTTATCCAAGTGGAATCACTGGAAAAGGTGTTGTAGATTTTCGTGTGGATTGATTTTAGCAAAGCACGAAAAAGTGAAAAATGGGAAAACAGCTACTGCCAAAATTTTTAAAAGGGCATTTTTGTCCACTTAATTTGTGAGAAAAATTCCGGCCTTTTGGGACATGAAAGTATATGGTATAAAGAACCTCTTGTCCAAAAATGAGTTCATTCCGACTTAAAATGAGCAAGTTATGACCATTTCAATATTTAGGTTTTTCTGACAAAAAATGCTATAACCGGAGTTCTATAACTCCGATGACCATGAAATTTAAACTGGAAGCTCACGTTACCATGTGTAAGATCCTGCCAAGATTTGAGAATTTCTGGAGTTAAACTTGAGGTAGCTAATTTCTTAAGGAATTAATTAGAAATTGATTTTTGAAAAATAGTAAATGAATTTTAAAAATTCGAGAAAATATATGTTCATTATGGGACTATATTCGCTAAATATCGAAAAAGAAATATTTTGGGACTGATTTGGTATTTTCATGAAAATAGTTTAATTCTGAACATATGAGTTAAATATGTTATGTGAAGTAACAAAGTTGGAAAATAGGATTTTATGGCTTGAAAATCCTATATAAGGTATATGCATATTTTTGATGAGGGATTTAATCATTGGTGATGAAATCTTATGAGTATGACATTTTTGAATGATTAAATGCATTATTTGGTAAAGTGTAAACTGTCAGGAATAAACATGTGAACGATATTCCTATTTATATATGATTTGATTATGATATATATATGAATGAATATGCAAGTATGCTTAAATTAAGAAAAGCTGTAAAGTCCTTTGATAGATAATAGAAACATATGTACAAGGACTTAGAATGAATTGATCAAATGTGTTAGGTTGATCCTACATAAGCAAAACAGCTTTGTAAAGTCCTTAAAAAGAAATGATGTACAAGGACTACAAATATAGAAAAGATCAAGCATGTTAGGTTGATCTTATGATGTAATAGATAGAAGCTTGTCGATCGTCGAAGAACCTTTGCACTGTAAATCGTAGTCTACCAAGAGAGTCGAGGAAAGCTCGAGAGATATCGAGTAGTAATCGTGATCTGCAAGATAGTAGATCTCGGAGTTCGTAGACTTCCAAGAGAGATGAAAAAGGATCTTAGTGTGTCGAGGAAAACTTCCTCAAGGTCGTAGTCTGCTGAGGAAGTCAAGTTTAGAATCGTGAGACACCGCCCACGACCTTCTGGTAGTAGAGTATCTGCCAAAGCTAAGTCAAGAATCGTGAGACTACACTCGTAGTCGTGAGTCTACTAATCATACCCGAAGGCGTAGATCGTAGTCGAGCAAGATCGGATGAAGACAACAAGCACAACGACGTAAATCGTAAAGTGTCAAGATCTGATCTCGGAGTCGTAGTGTCTGCACAGCCAAAACTGAATCGTAGAGTGCAGAACTAAGACCTCAACAGATGTGCTCCACAATGCCAAGGCGAGAATCGTAGAAAATACGATTCTCAACGAATGAAACACTCCTGAATATCGAAAGGAATGAAGCCTCGGTTTGGCGCTTGCATAGATATGTCCCACAGAAGGAAACCAGAGAGAGCACTCGACGAATGGCATGCAAGCTAACAGAAGATCTAAGCACCAACTCAATCAGCATCAAGATTGAGTTGTGAAGCCATTCGAGATGAAGTCTTCCACAAGGAGATCAGAAGAAGACTTACATGGCGACGAAGAAAAATCGTCAAGAAGTGATGGGCTGTCAAGCGAGACGGAAGACAAACGATCTTGGAAGTTACCGGGATCGTAGTGTTTGCCAAACAAAGAAAGAACGATGGAGTACATATAGATCTTTGGCGACTTCGAAGAACAAGGTTAAAGTGATTAAGCATTGGGTCAGTCCATTGATGATAAGTGAACGGGAGATCACAAGGAGAAAGCGAGCTGGACACGCCACAATTCTGAAGTGTCTTGTTTTTTAGAAGAGGCCAGAGCAAGGAATCGAGCCATCAGTATCTGAGAGCTTCTGAGGCAAACAGAAGTGTTGAAGTACTACACAAGAGAAGAAAGAGGTGTTCTACATTGAAGATCAAATCAACACTCTTCAAGATCGTAGTGTTGTCTCTACCAGTCAACAAGACACTACGATCAAGTCCATGAAGACATGCATCAGAATCGTAGAGTTTGAATAGCTGAAGACTGAAGCATTGGCAACGGTTCAATCTTAAGGGTAATATTTGGACAAGAGCTCATTGAGAGCATCGATGCAAGGACAACCTCTGATCGAGAAATCAGAAGAAGGAAATAAAGTCTTCGACCTGCCCAAGACATTAAAGTGACATATCTGACAGGGTTGGTGAAACAGCAGACTGCAGTGTCAGAAAGTCTGAAAAAGATGTCATGTCACATCTGCAGTCTGCACCAAATAACTCGAGATCTGCGAAGAAATTGAATAGCTTTCAACGGCTACTTTCCAACGGGAAGATTGGGAAGCAGTATAAATCAACAGAGCTTCAAAGATCAAGAGTTGCTGATGATTGTGTAGTTGCAGAATCGTTGAGTTAGTGAATGCTATTGTTGACTCTACGAGTTCCACCAAAGATCAATAGAACAAGTCTCAGTGACAGTGAGACTATCAAGGTAGGAGTGAAGCAGCTTTGAAGAAGAAATCAAACAAATCGAAGTTTCACTCAACAAAGATGAGAATGCCACTGAAGATGGTATCCAAGCTGAGAGCCGAGAAGGCCAAGAAGATAGCATTCAGGAAAGTGGCTAAGTACAAAGAAGATCAAGAGAGCCACTCTACGAATCACCATGAACCGAAAGCTGAAAATGAACAAGTGCAGAACCATGTCTGCAAAGTATTTAAGAAGGGTTCAGGGATTGATAAGTGCCAGACAAAGTCTACTAAAAGCACAAAAACTTAGCAAACCCAGATGGTGAATGGTGCATAGCTGATACCAGATGGATGAGCAGAAAAGAGTGAAGATTAGCTGCACCAAAGAAGATGTGGTCCGGACTCTAAGCTAAAAGCAAAGAAGATCACACTAAGCTGCTAAGTACAAAAGATGTTCAGAGCCTAATGACATCTTAGCAGCTCAACACCAACAACAACAACTACAACAACAAGAAGCCAGGGCCTGAGGGGTCCTTGTCCGGAGGGACTAAATAAAGTTCCAAGCCTGCTGGGCTTGAAAAGTTCCTAGGGAACTAGAGAAGTTCCAAGGTCACGGGCCTTGAAGAGTTCTTAGTGAATCAAGTCCCAAGGCTCACGGCCTTGAAGGAATCTTAGTGATTCAGGATGTTGCCCTTCCTTAGTGGAAATCCTGCTAGTTGAAAGTAGAAGAGTGGATTAGGAGCTTGAGTCTTTGAACCACTTAAAACCCCTTGTGTCTTTTACTTTATGTCATTTATATTATGTACATTAACTGCTATAACTGCTATGTATGTTTTAACTCTACTCATCAAGTAACTCTACGAACAATGTATGTGTGATTATGAATATATCAATGAAAGGGATCTTTTACTTATTCCGCTGTGCTTGAAAAGATTCTTAAGTTTGTCATGAGATACTTAATGAGCAATACAACTTAATAGAATAAAAGTATTTTGAAATTCTAAGGATCTATTCAACCCCCCCTTCTATCTATATTGTGCCTACTGGAAACTAACATAAACAATTGAAATAAATTGTTTATAAGTTTAAGAAGTGATTAAAATATTGTTATGATATTAATAATATTAGATTATGAGTGGTTGATAATATTTGGATAAATTTAAAGTCTTTAATATTTATCCTTGTTTTCGCACTACAACAAAAAAGGGCTTATAAGCGTAGCATATCTCTGATCGCATATAATCATGAGATGACTATTAATGACCGGCCATTGCGATCATTAATACTAATCATGATTATCTAGTCATTTGAAAAAAGACATCGATGACCGAACAATACTGAAGCCATGATCAATGACCTCGGTAATTCATTATTCTAACTCATCTTGAGTCATCATCGTCAGTGTGATGTGGCACATACGGAATGATGCAATAGCGACAATGATACGCTGTCACGACGTCAAAGAAGGATACTGTGATCATTTGTTAAATTTTAAATTTTAAATGCGTGCGATCATTGTTTTTTTTTTTATAAATATTTTTCCTGTTTTATTGATTTCCCAATAATAACCTGCTTTATACCTGCTTTTTATCCCAACACACAGCAGTATATATAAGCATCTATCCATCCATCCATCCATGATAACTACTATATGATAAACATCCATCCATACAATGCAAAATATGAATCTAAGCCAACACAACACAATACAATCGTAAACATCCATATAATAGAATCGTAAACCAATAGAGTCCAAAGGATGAATCTAAAAGATTACAAGGCTTTAAAAATCTAAAAACAAGTCTAACAAGGCTTTACAAATCTAACATAACCCGATCTAAATTTCTTCATGGATCATCCAAATTAGTACCTGTAATTAACAAAAGAATAAAACATATATATTACATGTGTTGATCTTTCACATGACTTGGGAAAGCTAAACAATAGACAATGTAATGAAATATATAAGTAAAACAATTGATGATAACAATATTTTTTTATATACACAGTCGCCACCACGATCTTTGTGATTCTCTTGCTTCCGCTTAACGCTTTCGCCAACTCATCGGGACTCGGAGAATGCGATGCCCGCTTAGTATCTGAAGAAGATCACGATTCTGAAGATCGCTCTCTCACAATCCAGCGAGGAGTATGATAGAATTTGGATGACCTGATATTTGTGTAGACGGGTAGGTAAGTGTGACGTGTCCATTGATGGTCAAGGCGTCGTCTTTGTCCTTGGCCTTTAACATAGTTTTTCTTCATGACGGATGCCTTCTCCCATAATTCTTGATCAATCGACGGACACGGGGTGCCTTCAGGATAGCGCTCGTTCCTCCCTTATAAGTGTCCTGTCAGAAGGTCAACAAATAAATAGTCAAAAATAAATAAAAAATGCTAAAAAAGGTCATCATAATTTATAAACAACATATTAATATAAAGTTAACTTATTACCGCTTATCCCGAATTCAAGATCAAAGGGACCATCACGGGTGGCCACATACACATCCAACCAATTGATAGGTTGACCTTGAGACTGAGACTCCTACAGTTCATGTTCTCATATTAATATGTAAAAATATGATATTTTAGCTACAAAACATGACTGTAAATATAAAGACACTTATAGTCCACATAACCGCTGCCCTAAGGTTGAAATTTATTTTCGTTGCAACATCCCAAGTCTGTACTCCATCCTCCCACAATACCTTCAACTCGTCTATAAGAGGTCTCAAGTAAACATCTAAGTTCTTTCCGGGACTCTTAGGACCCGAGAACCACAGTGAAAAAAAACAAGTATGGTATTTTCATACACATCCAGGAAGCAAGTTATGCGAGTAACAATTATAAGCCAACATAAGTGGAGAAATTTGAGTGGCCAAGCGGATTGAAACCATCGGTGGACAATCCAAGCCTCACATTTTAGGTTCAATGCAAACCCAGGATGTGCTAAGTTGAAATCTTTCCAAGCACCCCATCTCATGGGATGATTTAATTCTCCATCTTTAGTGGAGATTTAGCATACCAACTCATATGTTCGGTTGTTCTTGAAGACATGTACAATCTTTTTAGCCGATGTGTTATTGGAAAATACCTTAGAATCTTAAACGGTATACTTGATTTTTTTGTAGTCACACCCTCTTTATTAGGCCTAAACCGATCATGACTGCAAAATGTGCAGCTTGTCATCTGTTCATTTTCCTTATAAAACAACATGCAATCATTGGGACATGCATCGATCTTTTGGTATCCAAGACCCAACTTCTTCACCATTTTCTTACAAAAGTAATAGTTATCAGGTAATTTCTCACCGTCAGGCAACATACTCTTAATGACCTTCAAGAGCGACTCAAAACACTCATGGCTCATGTTGTGATCAGCCTTGATGTTAAATAATGTCGCCACTGCAGACAATGTAGTGTGTTTGGTGCAACCATGTCACAATGGCTCGCTACCCTCGTCTAACAACTTAAAGAAGTCTTTGGCATCAGAATTCATAGGTTGCTCTCTGCACTTGTTCCCAATCAAAATCGCCCTACGAATATCATGAACCATTTCATTCATATCGATGAGTACTCTTCGCCTTTGAATTATGTACTTATACGTGATGCCGCCACCTCTTCTCCCCATGTGCCCACCAAAGATTCTTCGTAATTTTCATGAACCCGAAAAACAAGTAAATGATAGTTTACCATGTCTCTATCCATATAATTTACATTCTTACACTTTAAACATGGACATCGTATCTACGACTTACCGTTCATACATTCCGGGTGACTATCGATACTCCAAAACACACTTGGCAACCAACTCTAAATTCAAATTTGTAGCACTATCCGGGCACTTGACTTTCTTCGTGCCATCCAACTACGGTCTGAATAGAGGTCCATGATTCCACGGTACCTACTACAGACAACATTATAAATGTTAACATATGACTTGAGCATACTTGTAACCATATGACTTGAGCATATATACTTGTAAGCATGCACATGATTAACATTTAAGAATACTTGTAAGCATATGACTTGAGAGCATACTAGTAACCATATGACTTGAGCATATTAGCTAGTAAGCAGTAAAAAGTTATATACTTGAACATACTTGTAAGCATTTGAGAGTTCATGCTAGCTTTATATCAGAGTTTGCTAACTAATTTATACAACTTTTGAGTATCTTAATTGGAGATTCATTCATATAAACTAGTGTGCTAAGGCGACTAACATGTTTTAAGATTATACCCAAAACAGTCCCTTTCTATAATCTTTTATGTTTTGGGATATTCATAACTTGGTTGAGCAATTTATAACTTCTATAACATATTGTAGTTTTATTCTTGTATACATAAGTGTTAAATACCCTTGTTTTTTTGTTATAGCCAAAACAGTCTCTTTATTAGCCAAGTGTGTCTAGATACCTTCTCTGTTGCACTAATAGTTCCCTGGCACTGTCTATTTTGGCTTAACATCCCCCCAATAGCTGACTATGCCGACAACTAAGCTTGTCTTGGCCCCATGAGGCTTGGCTAAGCTTGGCGTGGCCTCGTGTGGCCTCGCGACCTCAAGCCCAACCCATCAGCTCCAACAGTCCCTTAATAGGCTCTAGTGGATCACTTAGTTTAAAATCCCTACATCATTTAACAGCACCAATTGGATATTAGACTCCAATGTTAGTGGTTTGACATTTATTAATGTAAGTGCATCTAATTCAATTCGATATCATCTCCTCTTCTTTAAAAGTATATAGCATTGGTCCTTACGCTCACAATTATATAGACCAACTCACCCCTAGCGTGTGACCTAGGAATAACCCAAATACAGTTACATTAGAAATCATTAAGCCCTGGTTTCTTTAGAACTGTCAGTTGTGCTTGCTACTTCTTGCTTCCTCAAAAAATGTAAGAAAAATAAATCATCAAAGAACAAACACATTGAATAACCCATGAAGTGAAAGAACATAATTCATCCCTCATGAAAAAGTAGCTCAACAAATTAAAGAGTCATTATCATAATAAATGCTTAAGCATAAATTTTGTCAATCCCAATTATCCTCCTACCCTACCCAACAAGATTTGGACCACAAAGATATCTCTGAAGAGGTATGAAATCTATAATAATTCCAAGTGCCAAACACAAATACCAACTCATGAACCACAAATACCAATATTATACAAAAAATATTAACTTAGAGACTAACCCATTATACTAACTTTATACAAAAAAATATTAACATTAGAGACTAACATTATACGAAATAATTCTAAGTGCCAAACACAAATACAAACATTATACAAAAAATATTAACATTAGAGACTAACCCATTATACTAACATTGGAGACTAATCCATTCAATCAAACATTTGAACCACATAAATTAACAAAAAATCGCATTCAATCGAAACCCACAAGCTACAGTAGCCGAAAAAATGAAGAAAAAACCAAATATTCAAACATAACATAACACACACACACACATACACACACACACACATATATATATATATATCAAATATTTGTTATAGAATTTGGTACCTAACACCAATTGAAGGAGTAAGCCAACCCAATCGCGCGACAGCAACGATTCTTCCTCTTCTCCCTCTTTTCCCCCTTCTTCCTCTTCTCCCTATTCGGTCTCCCTCTTTTTTTTTCTTTTCTGATTCTGCTACTGCCGAGCAAAAAATTGTTAGATTAAAAAGATCAGCGACAGTCATCAGCGATCGCATGCGGTCGCTGATTTTTAATGACATGGACTTATCAACGACCGAATGCGGTCGCTGATTATAAGTGGTCGCAAAAAAAAACTATGCGCCAACATTTCCTGCCAAAATTTTGGTGAGAAATTTGTTATAATGATCATGATCGGTTCTTGATATCACTTAATGAATTGGAATATAATTTGTCACGATATCGGTCGCTATTAAGACTATCAGCGACCGGATATGCGGTCACTGATAGACCTTTTTCTTGTAGTGTCATTTGATTAATACTTATATCATTGTCATCATCCTCATGTATATATTATGTTGAAAGTCATCTGTGGCCTGTAGTGCATAGATGGACTTGATATGATTATGACTAGGGATTATTCGGTATAATCATGACCGTAATGTTACAAATGATGTGGAAAGAGTCCTCATTGGCCGTAGTGCATTGATGGATAGTTTTTGGTATGATTATGGTTATGGATTCTCTTCGGCCAAGGGTGCAAAGATGAATTGTTTTATGACATGATCATGACCGTAATGTTACAAATAATGTGGTAAAAGTCATCTTTGGCCCGTAGTGCATAGATGGACTTGGTATGATTATGACCAGGGATTATTCGGTATAATCATGACCGTAATTGAAAACACGAATATCCTTGGCCCGTAGTGCATGGATAATTTATGGTCGTGATACTATTAAGCTGAGTCTCAACATTATTGGTTTTATAGTTGTATGTCTTTGGCCTGTAGTGCAAAGATGAACTGTTGATTATTGGTTTTACAGTTGTATATCTTTGGCCTGTAGTGCAAAAATGAATTGTTGGTTATTGGTTATATAGTTGTATATCTTTGGCCGTACGTAGTGCAAAGATGAATTTATTAGTATGTTTATGAACATGAATTGTGATTTGGTATAACCATGATTTTTGATGTTTCAGGTAAAGATAGGTGATGAAAATTATCTTCGTCCTGGATGCAAAGAGGAATTTAGAATCACAATTATGATTATGAGTTATTCATATGATTGTGGACAGGAATTGTTAATTGATGTTACAGGGATAAAACATTATTGGTGGACTTTTAATATGGAGATGATAATAAACCAAATGGTCTATTTGACTCTTCTAATGGATTGCTCGTTCCGCTGTAACTACGGTTGAAAAGTTTTATCATATGCCATATGTTCTAAATCTCTGATTTATTATGGATAAAGGCTATTGATGATGTAAAATATCTTTAGTCATGATATTCTTTACTGGGCTAGTTGTGTTCACCCCTTTTGCTTCACAATTCCTTTCAGATAATAAGAGTGTAGTTGGGTCGAGCGGGGATAGCAGGAAAATAGTGAGATGGTCCGAGACTACTGAAGTTTCTCAATACATTATAAAACGGCATGACATGCAATATATAATTGCATTGAGGACCTAAGATGTGTGTGTCGTATTTTATACGCCACTTAATAATTGATTTTGGTGAACAACAATAGGGTGATGAGAACCCGACTTTGAAAGCGTCAAAAGTGCACCGCATTAAAATGAAGAGAACAAAAATCTTCTCGTGTCCCTTTGGAGACTTGAAATATTTGCTGTTGTACTTTATATGACATGTAATAATTTGAGTATGAATATTGTCGTATTATATACGTTACAATATTTGTATTGAAACTCACAATATATATGTCGTCGTATTTTGCACGACAGTTGTATAAATGGATTTTATAATTGATTTTTGTACCATGTATTTGGCGACTCAAGATGGGTGATGTATACATATTTTGGAGGCATCACAGATTTTCCATCTTGCATCTTAAAATCTAAAAATTTCCCCGTAACATATTTCTTAAGTCCAGAGTTTTCAACAGCATACTTAGATTTTAAAGCTTCCCAAATCTTCTTAACACTTTCATACGGATAATAAATCTCAAATAATGAATTAGACAAATAGTGCAATAAATACCTACGACATGTACGATTATCTTTAACATAATCCCCTTTTGCAGACTTATCAACATCCAATTTTTCAATAGTTTCAGCAATATCAGAAACAACAATAACAGGAGCATCCATGTATAATACATATTCCAAATTCATGGTTTCTAAATAAAACAGTATATCTTCAGACCATCGCTTAAAATTAGTACCATCAAACCGTTCAATTTTAGACAAGTCTAAGGCAGATTTCATCATCTTGTTAATAATCGAAAATCGCTTTATAGATTGTTGGAAAATAAGCAGTACCAGTAGCAGTGCAGTAGCAGTATTAACAAGAACAAACAAATAGCAAAACAACGTAAGAACATAATATATTGTGTATCTTTCTGTGTAGAGCAGAACTGATATTTATAAGAAAGAAGAAGGTGAACGTTGGAAAGTAAATAGGACGAACGCTGGGGGAAAATAACGTAAGAACGTTGGAAAGTAAATAGCATGAACGTTGGGAAAAAATGAGGAATTTTAGCAAAACAGTAGGCTATCTGGGTGCACCCGCGAAGCATAATTGACCAGATCGGCAAACTAAGTTTGGTCTAGCTCAATTCCTTAGTCGTCCTCATGTGCGCGAGCTCATCCCTATTTTCTCAACTATGTTACAAACCCAAAGCCAATATGTACTAATATACATAAAAAATGTTTACAAAATAGACAATATAAGACTATATAAAAACTATAAATTTTGGAGCATAATCAACAATAGTTTCCCAAGTAGATTTAATAGAATAATTCCCATATCCATTTGGTATCCATGGAAAAAACAGAAAAAAACTGTGTCTGACGTTTTAACTTATAGTCAATTCCTGAAGGTAGTGCTTGACAGTACTATCATCCATCTCATTTAATTTGTTGAATGCATTTTATGATATATATATATGATCGATAAGCAAAATTCATCGAACAAATTAAAAAAAAATATAACGCACTTCAACGATCGAATGGCCCTTATTTCTTAAATATATAATAAATACTTCTTTACAAGATATAGAATAAAAAATAAAAATAAAAAAACCTACCTTGTATGAGCCTAAATTATGCTGTTCTTGACTTAGCTTATATATCAAACACTTAAATTACTAATCTCTGATTTACCTAATAAACTCCCAAAGAGCAAGAACAACATAGCTAGTGAAATAGATATTCTAGTAACTCTATCAACTATATCTATCCTCCTCCCAAACCTCTGCAATCTCTCTCTCCTCTCATTCCTCACAACCAAATACTTTTCATACATCTCTTTTTCCTCTCCACACTTTCCTTTCTTCCTTTCTCCACCTTCCAAAGCATCCTGCAATATCACCAAACTCCTTTTCCCGCTCAAACACTTCTTATCTAAATCCTCAATCCTCAAGTTAACCTGCCCCACATGCAATTCTCCTCCTTCTCTCCTCACACAATCCACCTCTATTTTACACTGCAAAAACTCCGACGACTTCCCTTTCTTCCCGCCGGTCAATATTATGACGTATCGGATTTTGATGTCTCCGGTGACCCAGTGCTGCCGCACCAAAACCGGCCTCAGGCTCGACACATTCGCCGCCATCCGGCCGCTAGGGTCGATCAGGATCCAGCTCAATGTCATGTCTCGTCCGAGTCGTGACACGTCATCACTCTCGAATTTTCCGGGCAGTTTCACGGTCTCCCCATGGGAAAGTAGGTCAACCAAGAACGGCGCATCGAGGAAAGAGTCCGACAGGGTGTTTGTTGACTTGATTTTGGAATATACGAGGTTGTTTTGATATTGAATATCGACGGCGGAGATTAGTTCCGGTGACTGCCTTTGACTGCCCTTGTGATGGTGGTGGTGAAGAGTGGGGAATGAGTCGGAGAAGAAAGAGCGGTGGCCGGAGGGGAAGTTGGATATGATGGCGGCGAGACGTGGGTTGTTAATGGAAGGCCACGTGGAGGTGCATATGTTCCTCCATAGATTCTCTCTCCGGCAGAGATCGTGGAATTTGGAAGATACGCAGCCTGCGGTTAAGAGAGTTGAGGCATCGAGCTTGGACAAGATATGTTTCTCTATAATATCTTGGTGAATGGCGGTTGTCAGTGCGGCGGCTCCCTCTTGATCGACGGTGACGGTGGCGGTGGCGATAGGGGAGGATGACATTAATTACAAAGCGACAATCTTTGGATGTCACGTTATAGCCTTCCTACGAATGAATTGTTAAGACCAAGAGAGGATTCTTATAGACTTTTGTAGGGTGAATGAATAAGTATAATATTCCAAGTTGTACTACTTCCTCGCTCCTTTCATTTAAAAATCAGATTCTAATTTCAAAATATATTTTAAAATTTACAATTTAAACTTACAAATTTAAATTAAATCATAATGATAAAAATAAGTTAAATTTAGAATGATTCAATTTCCATAAAACGTAAAATTAGAATAAAAAGTTTACTAGAGGATGAAGAAAATTAAATATATATGAAATGTTGATTACCAAGACTGATATATATATATATATATATATATATATATATATATATATATATATATATATATATATATAATCCTGTCATATAAAAATAGTCTCGGTCCCATTTACGTTGTGATGTGATTTTTTTATATTTTAAATAAAAATTGTGTTTAATAATATTTTAAAAATAATTTACAATATTAATTATTGCTTAAAATTAAATAATTTATTTTTATTTTTATTTTAAAATTATTTAAATATCTAAGAAAATATTAAATGAGATTCTTGAAACAGAAGGAGTAGTATTGCATTTGTGAGGAAGTTTCTGATCGATTTAATGTCTATTTACTCATGCATGCAGTATTTAATTAACATTTCTACATTACATATGTAGATAGAATCTCGTACATTAGTCAATGATCGGCGGCTAAGCTGGCAGTGTCATTTAATCTGAATAGTGATAAATTAGTCAATTATTAGGGGCTAATTAAGTAGGGACCTCTTACTTGACATTTTCAGTATAAATAGTACCATCGTCCAGGCTCCATGCATGTACTCATATCAGTTTCATTTCAAGGGCATTCCTCCACCAAAAGTGGGACCGGAAGTAATATATTTGAGTATTAAAATACTTTTTCAAACTTATTTAAATTAATTATGAGTAATTCTACTTCAGCAAAAACAATAATACCAACGATTATTTTAATATAATTGAAACAAACAGGTTTAGTGCCCTAAGATTGTAAAATGTATAAAACAGTTCGGTTTGATTCAAGTTCGACTCAAAATTTAAATGACATATAAACGATTCAAATATGAACAAATTTTAAAATTTGATAAATTATTCGAACATCTTCAACATGTAATTTTTTTATTGATATTTGAATCACATTAATTACTCGAAAAGTATAAACTGCTAGAGCTCGATTCAAAATCGTGCTCGATTCAATAGTTAAATAAACCTAATTTAAAATTTATTTTATACTAAACAAATTATATAAATTAAATTTCAACAACTTAATAATCCACTCAGTCCATTTGGACCCTAAAGGCAGGCCAGTTGGTTGATATCATTATATTTGAAGTGAAGTACAATCAACAATCTCATAATTAAAACAAATTAATTCATACCTTTAAATGACCCTACTAGTGTAAAATACTAGTAAAAGGTATTAGAGATATACTCCGATTTAAGAAATAAAAAGAACACAAATACTCTTTTTCATCTTAATGGTTACAATGTAATTTATTAAAACTTTTATAATTTAATTTGAATACTATCATATTATATTAAGAAACATATGTTAAAAATATTCTATTTATGGTGGCATATATTAACTATTATTTTCATAAGCGAACATAATATAAAGGTTTTTTCCTTAAAAACTATTTAACTGTCAAATAATATAACTATTAATCATTCAGAAAAGTTTAACTTTTTTCAAAAGAAGATACTATTAATTTAAAACTATTAAATACTATTAGTCCAGATTTTTTAGGATTCATAAAATCATCTAATAAAGATTTAATAATCAGCCATTAGCATTAATATATGGTAGTCATTTGGTATATTCCATACTTCTCAGAAGGCCGTCATTTTTGACTGAAGCCATTTAGGCAGCTGGCGTTTCGTAAGCTATACTGATCCTTGAGCAGTCTCTTTTGACTACCACTGGATTAAAATAAAAAGTTTCACGGATTCTTTGTATTGGAGATTTGGAGTAGAGTAGTTCTACACATACATTTTTTTTGGACCGGTCAATTTTATTTTTTGATATTATTGATATACATACATACACCTTTAGTTTTGGTTAGATTAAAATAAAAATATTACTAATTACAGTAAAAAAAAAAATTTGCTAGTTTTGGGATGGGGGTTTGAACCTAAAACGATCTAGAATATTATTTGAGTCAAAGCTTTCGATCATAACAATAAATTTTACAATCAATAATATTAGATAGTTTACAAATTTTATCATTTACTAAAATTAAAATATTATCTTTGAGTTTAAAAATATTTTAGATTGATTTAAAATTAATAATGATCTTATAATTTAAAAGAATGAGACTAATACTATTAGTTAGGTACTATATTTGTTGGGTTTAAATACTAACAAATTTATATTATATTTAAATTTTATGATTTCGTAAATTAATTTAGTAAGAAAAATTTATCTGTAATTTTTGGATGAAAAAGAGTATATCATAACTTTTGACACTTTCTTATTTCAAAACTTTTGTGGAATTTTTTTCAATTAAAGACCGGAGCAGATACGGTTTATTTAACACCAATTCTTCTAGACTAATTAAGATAGAACATAGTGACAACACAACAGTAGAATAAGAATATGCAAAGATAGAGCAACATGTAACCAAAATATTACACAAAGTCACTTGTTTGATCTTTTCATTTACATAAACAAACGGATATAAACAGCTTATTCCGGCAACCATGAAGTTCAAAATTTATCGAGACTTATAGGAAATGTTGCATCCCTTTTGTCTTTACACAATGAAACTCGTGTGTTAGTTTGTGTTATACGGATACAATATTTTCTCTTTGACCAATTTCGAACAATATCATATATATGGTAGCCATATCTGGTTTGAAAATGCTACCTAAAATCATAGTTCTGGAAGGTCATGGACGATATGATCTTGCGACTGAAACAAGGTAGCCCGAAGCAATTGTTGAATGGATTACCTCAACTAGAAGTCGAAACTTCACGATAAAAGCATGAGTTGCACCAAAGAAAATAAGATGAGAATTAAGGATAGGGAGGGACCCCAGTCATTCCATGATGATACCATAAGAAAATAGTTGTGCAAAAGGCTGCGCGCTATTGAGAAAAATAACGTGGTTATTCCAACAATTAACTTAAAGGGTAAGCAATAATGGAGGAATTCATCTTTTGTAAGAAATGCGACGTACGTGAGGACGGACAGGAACATTAGGATTGAAATGGAGGAGGAAAACAATGCTAGCTGTTGCTTCTGATCATCATATATTGCCACCAGGTACAGAAAAGCGGCGACGAAAACTACGGTGGCAACCAGTGCTGCAACCAGCATGCATGATTTGGCAGTTGCGTTCATCCACTTCTCGCCAGCCTCCATTAACTTTGCATGCGTGGAATCAAACAAATCATTTGGCGTCATCTTATCCTTGTTTCGCATGTTCCTGTATGAAGGTCGAACTATCTTCTCCACCTCCTGCGTGCATGCATATACACAATTTCACTACTTGTTTTTTCCAAAAATGAACAACATATACCAATGAGTTGTACAGTACTCTTTGATATATTATATAATACTATCTCCATTCCAAATATAAGATTAATATTGACTTTTTAGAGTTGATTTCAAACATTTTCAAACTCAAAATAGACATGAATTCATTTAGTTTATAGCAATACAATTATGAATATCATAAATTATCTATAAAGCAATACTAGTTACAATATTTATTATTTTCAAAACTTAATGAATCACGTCAATTTAAAATTTAAAAATACTTTGAATTAATTTTTAAAAAATCAATATTGATCTTTTAATTTGAAACACAAAAAGTATTATGTAGGGATACTTACGCACCTTGTACCACAATATCTCTAGTTGCAATTCAAAAGCTGCTCTTGCGACATTATTGCGTTTATTCTGAGGTGTTACTGACGCATTGTTGGGTGCATTGACCTGAGTTGCTGTTACTGAGACATATATTATCGGGTGTATTGGCCTGAGGTGGTGTTACTGACATATTATCGGGTGTATTGACCTGAAGTGTTACTGAGACATTGTTGGGTGTAACAGCCTGAGTTGTTACTGATGCAGTATTGGTGTTGAAAAGTAATTTGTAATTTTCTAAGTTAATGTCTGTTGAGTTTTTTCATAGCAGTGTTTCATATTCTAAAAAACCTTATAAGTTCTATAGATTGTTCTAGAGCTTGTAGACAGTTATAAATACATATCATGTATGTTTTTTTATATATGAAAAAAAATCAAGATAAAGTAATAAAAGTGCAGGAGCAACAGCTCTGCAAATTTGGTATTAGTTTTTTTTTCTCAAGCAGTTTTTCATTACTTTGTCCCAACAAATTTGGTATCAGAGCCACTTATTTCATACCCACCAGCTTCTTCAATGACAACAGCTTCAGCCTCAACCATGTTTGCTTATTCTCCCAGTCAAGTCCCTATATTTGACGGAGAACACTATGATTATTGGAGTAGCCAAATGAAAATTATCTTTATTTCTCAAGATCTATGGGAAGTGGTTGAAGACGGATACGCAGAACCCCCCAAAAATGGAAGCTCTGCAGGCTGGACTAATGCACAACAAAAGGAATACAAGGAAAACAAGAAGAAGAACGCAAGTGCTCTCAAATTTATACATCAAGGTGTAAGCAAATCTATCTATCCTAGAATTTTTGGAGTCTCCAATGCAAAGGATGCATGGGAATTACTAAAAAAGGAGTTTTTGGGATCTGAGAAAGTCATCTCTTTAAAACTTCAATCATTATGGAGAGATTTTGAAAATATTGCAATGAAAGAAAGTGAATTTGTCCAAGAATTCTTTACTAGTTACTGAAATCATAAATCAGATCAGAAGCTATGGAGACACTCTCCACGACAAGAAAATTGTTGAAAAGATTCTTAGAAGCATGCCTACCAAGTTTGATCATGTAGTTCTTTAATCGAAGAATCAAAAGATCTATCAAAGCTTACCATATGTATGAGCTTATAGGATCACTCAAGCACATGAACAAAGGATGAAGAGATCTACTTGAGCGACTGATAGAACAAGCCCTCCAAGCCAAACCGAATATCAAAGATCATGGACAAAGAGGAAGTTCCGCTCAAAAATGGAGATCTTATGGCGGGAGGACAAGGAGGACATCAAAATCAATACGGAAGAGAAAGCAATGTAAAAATCGAGAGGAAGGGATGAATAACAAAATCGAGAAAACTAATTGGGGCGAGAGGTAATGGAAGAAAAGAAAATTCACAAAGAAAATCAAGATTACACCGAAATAATCAAAGAATATAAATCCTAATTACGATTTTTATTGCATTATTTGTAAAAAGTCAAACCATGAATCAAGAAATTGTAGATTTAGATGCACCAAATGTAAAGTCCTTAACCATTCTCAGAGAGATTGTTGGTTCCAAGATAAAAAGGGAGAGGATGAGGCAAATTTATGAAGGAAGACGAAGAAGATCAATTATTTTTGTCATATACAAAAGCTCATAATGATCCAGCAGATTTATGGTACATCGACAATTGCGATAAACCATATAACGAAATTGACATTTATTTGTGGAGCTTGATCCTAATTTCTCATCGGATATTAAGCTTGGTGATGGAAAACTACAAAGGTTTGAAGGAAAATGTGTTATTGCAGTTCATACGAAGGGAGGTAATAAAAAGTTCATTTATGATGTTTATTATGTTCCTAATCTTACCACTAACTTGTTAAGTGTTGGGAAATTGTTGAGGAAAGGTTATTCTGTGCTATTTGACAATACTTGTTGCAAAATAATTGATAAGAAAACCAATATCATTGTGGCAAAAATTGAAATGGCCTCAAACAAAGTATTTTCATTTAAGATGCATCAAGAACAAAATTTTGCTTTTAAAAGCAAAAGTGTTGATAATTCATATTTGTGGCATTTGAGATATGGCCACTTGAATATCAGAGGGCTGGAGTTGTTAAAAGAAAGGCATATGGTTGTTGGACTTCCACACATTAACTCGCAATCCAAGGTATGTGAGGGCTGCATCTATGGGAAAATGCACAGGCTTCCATTTTCAAAGTTTTCTTGGCGATCAAAAGGTCCGTTAGAGCTGGTACATGCTGACATTTGGGGACCTTCTCGAACTCCTTCTCTCAATAACAAAAGATACTTTATTTTGTTTGTTGATGATTTTACAAGGATGATGTGGGTGTATTTTTTGGAGCAAAAATCGCAGGCATTCTCAACATTTCTACAGTTCAAAGCACTAGTAGAAAGACAAAGTGGTTGTCAAATGAAGACTCTAAGAACTGACCGAGGTGTAGAATTTATCTACACACCTTTCATGAATTATTGCAAGGATAATGGCATCCAGCGACAACTTACTGTTCGGCGCACCCCCGAACAAAATTGAGTCGCGGAGAGAAAAAATTGAACTATTGTGGAGATGGCCAGAAGCATGTTAAAAGGAAAAGGACTACCCAAGAAATTGTGGGCAGAAGCGGTAAATACTGCTATCTACATTCTAAATATATCACCTACAAAAGCTGTTCGTAATAAAACTCCATTTGAAGCTTAGAATCATCGGAAGCCACTTGTGGATAATTTTAAAGTTTTTGGTTGTGTTGCCTATTCTCTAATTCTCTCTCAAAATAGGGACAAATTTGATGAGAAGGGTGAGAAATTGTTATTTGTTGGTTATAGCAGCGAATCTAAAGGATATCGACTTCTAAACCCAGAATCGAACAAGCTAGTAGTTTCTAGAGATGTAATATTTGATGAGATGGATACATGGGACTGGAAAGAGAATTCGACATCAAGTCGCAATGAATTTTTTGAACCATTGGCACTTCAAGAAGACAATTCTCAAGAAAGCTCCTCTCATTGACCAACAAACTCACCACCACCAACGAATACATTTGATGATGGAGATTATGGTTCATATTCACCACCAAAGAAGTTCCGTTCTCTGCAAGAGATTCTTGATTCATGTGATGTTTCACTTTCAGCCTTTGAGCCGCAACATTTTGAAGAAGCAAATAAGCAAGAAATATGGGTGAAAGCAATGCATGAGGAAATTTCAATGATTCGAAAAAACAATACATGGGAGCTTACTGATTTGCCAAAAGGAAAATAGGTGATCGACTTGTAGCAAAAGGATACTCTCAACAGCCTGGAATAGATTTTACAGAAATATTCGCTCCGGTTGCTCGTATGGAGACTATACGGACTGTTCTTGCAATTGCAGCCCAATTAGAACTAGATGTGTTTCAACTTGATGTGAAATCTGCATTTTTGAATGGAGAATTAGCTGAGGAAGTTTATGTGGAGCAACCTCAGGGGTTTGTGGTACAAGGAAATGAAGATAAAGTGTATCGACTTCGAAAAGCATTATATGGGTTAAAGCAAGCTCCTAGAGTGTGGAATAGCAAGATCGATGGCTATTTTTGTCAAAATGGATTCCAAAGAAGTATAAATGAACCATCACTTTATGTGAAGAAGGAAGGTGTGAAAGATTTTCTCATTGTTTGTTTATATGTTGATGATTTAATTTATATGGGCACAAAAAGGGAGATGGTTGAGAAATTCAAAAGGAAGATGATGGAGAGTTTTGAAATGACTGACATGGGATTAATGAAATATTTTCTTGGAATCCAAGTGAAGCAGTCGAAAGGCGAAATTTTCATTTCTCAAGAAAAATATCTTGATGATCTGCTCAAAAGATTTCACACGAAAAATTGTAAACCAGTCAAATTGCCCATGTTTTTGAATGAAAAATTACAGCAAAATGATGGTGGTAAAACTGTGGATAAAAAGATGTATAGAAGCCTGGTTGGCTCCCTAATCTATCTTACTCATACAAGGCCAGATATCATGCATGCTACAAGCTATGTGTCCAGATTTATGAATGAACCAAGTAATTTACATGATCTTTGCAAAGAAAGAGAATTCTTCAGGTATCTTCGAGGTACTAAACATCTTGGCATCAAATATGAAAAGAAGTGGACAACAACTTGGTTGGTTATTCGGACGATGGATCGGGCTAGTTAATTGATGATCGAAAGAGCACCTCTGGATACATATTTTGCTTGGGATCAAAGATAATCTCATGCGATTCAAGAAAGCAAAAAAGCAAATTGCATTGTCATCTGCTAAAGCGAGAATATTCAAGAACTCTCAAGCGGGTTGTGAAGTTTGTTTGGCTAAGAAGAATTCTACTAGATTTGCAAAGAAAAGTTTATGAGCCTACAATAATTTCTTTGTGATAACATGTCACCATCGCAATGACAAAAAATCCTGTTTTTCATGCAAGGTCGAAGCACATTGAGCTGAGGCACCACTTCATTCGAGATTTGGTTAGCAAAGGAGAAGTTTACTTAGAGTTCATCAACATCAATGAACAACCTGCAGATATCTTCTCAAAGTCTGTTGGTTTTGAAAAACTTATGAAGTTCAAGAAACAGTTGAAAATTACAAATTAAGAGTGGATGTTGAAAAGTAATTTGCAATTTTCAAAGTTAATGTCTGTTAAGTTTTTTCATAGCAGTGTTTCATATTCCAAAAAGCCTTATAAGTTCTACAAATTGTTCTAGAGCTTGTAGGCAGTTATAAATACATATCATGTATGCTTTTTTATATATGAAAAAAAAATTCAAGATAAAGTAATAAAAGTGCAGGAGCGGCAGCTCTGCAAATTTGGTATTAGTTTTTTTTTCTCAAAGCAGTTTTTCATTACTTTGTCCCAACAATTGGGTGTAATGGCCAGATCAGGTGCATATTTTGCAGCTAAATGTAGCATATTGTCACATGTACTAATTATATTCACATATGTCGTCACTAAGCTCCTGACTGCTTCCATCATGAGCAGTAGAGAAAAGATTCTTTCGTTACGATTCTCAATAGAGATATGGAAGATGGTTCGATCATCCCTATCGACTTTCCATATGAGTTCAGGATAGTAGTGAAAGGAACACGTTCAAGTATTCAAAGTCAAAAAATAGTAGCTTAGGTGGCCTTGAAATTATATTTGAAATATCCAAGCCTTCATCGATGAGCTATATAACTCAGTTGGTGTGCTAGGCTTCTTGCAAATCAAGAGCTCCGAAGCTCAAACCCCCTCCCCAAATTAGTAAAAAAAATAATTCCAAAGGCTATATACAAGAGCATGAAAATTGGTTTTAGTAGTCATATATCACATGGATATATAGTTGTGGTTTTGAGTGCTTTGTTTTGCAACACTTGGAATCAAATTAAAGGTGGTCAAGTGAGATTTTGGTTTGAATGAATGAACTTGCGTATTCATTATTTTCTCTTATCATGCTATGAGATAATTGTTGGAATATATATATATTAATCAATGAGAAATTTAGGTGCAAAATATTTTTATTGTTACCTTGTAGAAACTAAGAAGTTAGTTTTGTAACTACTTCTCTAAATTGAAATCAATATCTGCTTCTTTAAATTAAAACTACCGATTGTGACTTTTGGAATGGAAGTGTCTTTTCTTGATAGTTATTTTGATAAAACATGACTATTCTGAAAAGGCAGTTCAATGCCTATATAAGAATATGATTCCTTCCTATTTAATATAACGGAATTAATTATTTATTTATTAAAAAATCATAGAGAGTATTTAAATATTACTGGTTCGTGGAACTCTTCCATTGAAGTACTTCTTGTAAGAGTTGAAGACCATTTTATCTTGGAAAGTAAACGTCCATTGTTCCATCCGTAAGCACCGATAGCGGGAACGTAATCTTCTCTAAGGAGAAACTGTCCAATAGTTGACTTGGTTTTAAAAAATTTATCAATTGCATCTAGTATAAGCTTTATTATAACATTATTTATCTTCTACTTTTGTTTATATAATTAGTATATAATTAAAATTGGAATAACAATCAGATAACAATCTTAAAACAGATTTCTCTGTACTCCTTCTATACTAATTTATAAAACAAAACTGTTATGAAAGATTACTAAAAATTAAGAATAAAATGATTAGAGAAAAGAGACGTGTCTCATAATATTTTCATATATCTCATTCATATATCCACCTTTCTCTTTTACAATGCTCTTATTTATAGATACAAGGACTTGGAAGTTTCAAAACTCAAAAGTCATGAGTTTAAAACTTAATGAACATGAACTTGGGAGTTCCAAAATACCAAAGATCATTACAATTAAATATAAATATCGACATCCATAAATATATTTGTTATAATTTTATAACACTCCCCCTTGGATGTCCATTGTATAACCATACGCATAGAAAACTGCCTCATTAAAAACCTTACCAGGAAAAACCCAATGGGAAAAAAAAACCTTGGTTAAGGGAAAAAGAGTGCAGTGCGTATAAGCTCCCCCTCATGAATGTATCATTAAGTCCTCCAGCTGTCGCATTTCAATATTGCGATGCAATCCTTCAAACATTGTAGTTGGTAATGCTTTGCTGAACAAATCTGCTAGATTATCAATGTCACCACACTTATCAAGGTCATGTGTGGAAAAGAATTTTGGTGAGATATGTTTTCTTCTATCTCCTTTGATGTATCCTCCCTTTAATTGAGCTATACATGCAGCATTGTCTTCATACAAGATGGATGGAGTCCTTTTGTAGCAATTTTCTAAGAATATGCCTCGTTAAAAATCTTACCAAATAAAAACCTAGTGGGAAAAATTTTGGCTAAGGAAAAGAGTACAATATTCTTGTATAACTTCTAGTGCCTTGGGATTGCCTCTTTAAAACCTTGCAAAGGAAAACCCAGTGGAAAAAAAACCTTAGCGAAGAAAAAAGAGTACAATAAGCACATATCATTTTTACTCCCCTTCATAAGTACATAAAATTTCCATTGTTCATGGTAAAAATATCATTAAGTCGAAGCATGCCAATATTGTGCACCATCTTCTTCAAAATCATAGTTGGTAATGACTTAATGAATCTATCAACCAAATTATCACATGATCATATATGTTTGATATCAATATCGCCATTCTTCTGGGGCTCATGTGTATAAAATAATTTTGGTGCAATATGTTTGGTTCTATCACCCATGATATAGCATCCTCTAATTTGAGTGATACAAGCAACATTATCTTCATATAATATCGTTGGACTATTTATGATTGATGATCATCCACAGTTCACACAAATATATTGAATTACTGATCTCAACCAAATACATTCACAATTTACTTCATAAATTGTGATAATCTCTACATTAGCAGATCCAACTAACTGTGGTTTGGATCCATATTGCTTGTAATTTAACTGCAAATGCTATATCAGGTCATGAGAAATTTTGTAATATACATCAAAGCACCAATTGTACAAAGATATGGTACTTCAGGACCAAGAGTTTCTTCATTATTTTCTTGTGGTCAAAACGGATCTTTCTTGATATCAAGTGACCAATCTATCATTGAAGTACTTACAGGATTAACATTATCCATGTAAAGTTACTTCAGGACTTTTTCTGTGTATGTTGATTGATGGACAAGAATTCCATAGCTCAATTTTTAGGCCAAGACAAAAATTTGTCTTACCAATATCTTTCATCTCAAATTTGTTGTTTTTGTCAACTCTTCTGGAGCAAGATATTTTATCAATAAATACAGTAATAATAGCAAATCCATATTATGATCTTTTGATAAATGTATGCACAAATTGGATTATTCTCAAATCCTTCTTTCAAAAGATATCTACTCAGGCGATTACACCACAATATGCATCTGGATTGCTTTAACTTATATAAAGATCTTTGTAGCTTAATAGAATACATACTTCGAGATGTAGAATTATATGCTTCAGGCATTTTATATCCTTCAGGGATTTTTATATATATATGATCATTATCTAATGTTCCATACAGATATGTTGTAACGACATTCATTAATCGCATATCCAAATTTTTCTTTTGCTACCAAGCTAATTAAAATCAAATGTAATTAAGTCCATTACAGAGAGCATATGTTTCTCCATAATTAATACCAGGTCTCTGCGAGAAGCCTTGTGCTACAAGTCGCGCTTTATACCATATAATTTCATTTTTCTTATTTCGTGCAAATACCCATTTGTATCTAACAGGCATTACACCTTCAGGTGTTCGGACTACAGGTCCAAAAACTTCACGTTTACTTTGTGAATTTAGTTCTACTTGAATCGTCTCTTTCCACTTTGGCCAAATATTTCTACATTCATCAATAATTTATGGTTCATATTCATGATCATTACTTCTGGTAATATCAAGAACAACTTTATATAAAATTATGTTGTCGACAACAATTTTATTTCTATCCAATATATTCGTCTCCTGTATATACATAATGTATCGAGATTTCGTTATTTTCAGGTACCTGATCCTCTTCAGGGGATAACTCATCCTTTTCAGGAGATAACTCTTCAAGAGTTTTATTTACAGGAGATTTTTGTTCATAAGTTTTGAGTTTTGGATAAATCAATAACTTTTGTAGCCTATTTCATGGGTATAACCTCTTTATAGGCTGCAACTTGTTTTTCTTGTACTTTTTTCTTCTGGAAAATTTTATCTTTAACACCAATCATTCTTTCATGTTTCAAGTGTGACTTTGATTCAATTTGCTACTGTATTAACTGATTGTCCTACAGGGACTTCAATCTCTGCTAGAGTATTAGCAGCTAAAATGTGAGATATCACTCTTTTTTTATTATCGGTGAATAATTCTGGTAATTGATTTGTAATTCATTGCAAATGAAACTTCTAGCTCATATTGATTTGTATGAGAATCAGGATTAAATAACATTGAAACATTCCAATTAATCTCCCATCGTGCTTCAGGCAACGATCTCACGTCGTGCTTTAGGCAACAAAATATTCCAATTAATCTCTCGTTGTGCTTCAGGCAATGATCTAACGTCGTGCTTCAGGCAACAACTTTTATCCCCCTAATTGTGGGAAGATTGTTTCATTAATGGGAGTTTTCAATAATTCAACGCAACATTATTGATCCTGAATGATCAATATGATCATGCCAAATCATAAAAACCTTTGGATCCGAACACTTCTGGTGTATTATACACTTCTAGTGTATTACAACATTTGTTTCAACTATTCTCATTTTAGTATAATATATCCTAGAAGAGAAAATATACATTTTTTCTAATATGAGCTTCTGGCCCGATACTATTGAAGTAATATAAAGAAATTCTTCACTGCCTTCAATAAAATAGCATGCCCTCAAATAGAGACAAGAAGTTTTGTTCTCATGAGCAATGGTCTTGCAATTAACTGGAGGCGTTTAATAAATGATTCAGCAAGACCATTCTGAGTATAAACATGGGCAACATGATGTTCATTATTTATCCCAAGTGATATGCAATAATCATTAAATTGTTGGGATGTAAATTCATCAGCATTGTCAAGACGAATAGTCTTGATTGTATGATCCGAAAATTGTGCTCGTAATCTAATAATTTGAGCAAGTAATCTCGCAAATGCCAGGCTGCGAGTTGATAATAAGCACACATGTGACCATCTTGTAGATACATCTATTAAAACCATAAAATATTTAAATGGTCCACTTGGTGGGTGAATAGGCCCACAAATATCTCCTTGAAACGTTCTAGAAACTTTGGAGATTCAATCCCAATTTTAGTTGGTGATGACCAATTTGCCTTGAGAACAAGCAGCATATGAGAATTCCTTAAATTGAAGAATCTTATGGTTCTTCAATGGATGACCATTATAACGTATATCTTTAAAGTTGAGTGAATTTCTTGCTTGCCTCAGAAGAATATAAAGAATCAAGGAAACCATAGATATCAAAATTAGTTATATCCACTCTATTTGAAAAGTCAAAATAATTCATGGGATCTTCAGGATCATTATGAACAATAAAGTTTATTTCAATTTCATTTTCTTTTCTTTTATAGAGTCTTGGTACAAATCTATATACCAAATGTTTAGGAGTACGACATGTACATTCCTTTTCTATATTGATTGTTCCTTTCACGTCTACTACCACAATCACAATCATAATTTCCTCTATGATTATAAAATGAGGTTCCATTCACTTCAAGGAATGTAATAGAATCGGTCGAGCGAGATTGTTGGTTTTTCAGCAAAAACTCATTATTTTGTACAACTACTAGAAGACATAATTTCACTTCTGGAAACATAGTTTCCTTTATCGCTTCAGGAAATATTTTGTAAACTTACGCTCTCGATATTGCTACTGCAGAAGCATATTCGAGGCATGAAATATAATAAATATTTTCTCTAACATGTCTTCATCAGTGTTTTTCACTCAACACTTTTAAAATCTTGCAACTTCAGGTGCAACCAATTATAATGAGCTTTTAAAATCTTTCCTTCAAATCTTTTCATAAGACAAATGAATCTTTTACTGTAATGTACTCAACTTTTAATTTTTTATGGAGATGATAGTGAATAAAAATTATTAATTTTGCATGATCCTGCAGGTATGCATGATTGTCAACTATAATTGTATCTCCAAGGTTCTTTGCCTTTATATGAATCTCAGCATCAAGATTCCATTACAAATAATTCTTGGTCGATATAAATTAAGGGCAACAAATTCAAATTTATAAGATTTAAATATTAAATAACTATACATATTCCCCATCAAATTAAATAATTATATATATCTAAATTTAATTGTAATGAAACAATTTATAGAAATGCAGTAAAACACGAAACTAAATTTGTCCACTAAAAATAACAAACCAATACTACTAAGCATATTTGTCATTGTAACTTCATACAAAAATTTATCAAAAGGTCATTAGAAATATATCAAATATGCTATCATGCATGCCAAAAGGAAATATATCAAATATCATTAGAAATATATCAAATATGATACCATGCATGCCAAAAGGAAATATATCAAAAATCATTAGAAATATATAAATTTTTTTTAAAGATTGTTTTAGTACGAAAACTAGAAAGTACCCTTTTTGAAGATTATATCTTCTAGTTGTTATCTGCTGAGATATGAAAATATCTAAAAATGTAATCATCATGTATTTTATCGGATCCCTTTTGATTTATTTAGATTGGAAGGAATGCAAAATTATAATACACTTTTATAAAAATAAACACTGCACAATAATTGAGGTTAGATATTTTACCGTATAACAACAAAACAATTTGAGGGTGGTGTGATGATGACTTACATATGAGTATGACAGTCATTAGCATGCTAGAACCAAGAACAACAAACTCTAATAATAGATTATGAATGGAATAACATGCAGTATGTTATACTAAAAAAATTTGTGTATCCATATATATATATATAATAGATAAATATACCATCTCCTTCAAATCAAATATGATTATCTTCAAGACGAAGGTGAGAAGTAATTCGTGCTGATAACGTGTTATGAAAAATTACTAAAAATTAAGAATAAAATGATTAGAGAAAAGAGGCATGTCTCATAATATTTTCATATATCCCATTCATATATCCACATTTCTCTTTTACAATGCTCTTACTTATAGATACAAAGACTTGGAAGTTTCAAAACTCAAAAGTCATGAGTTTAAAACTTAATGAACACGGGAGTTACTTAATGAACTTGGGAGTTCCAAAATACCAAAGATCATTACAATTAAATATAAATCTAGACATCCATAAATATATTTGTTATAATTTTATAACAAAAACTACCATAGTATTTATTCTATATTAATACCGTAGTACTTATTCTATATTAATATATCTATATTAATACCATAGTACTTATACTATATTAATATATAAAATAGAATATTATAGCTCTTTAAAAAAGAACTTTCTTAGTTCTTATTCTATATTAATATTGATAGGTATAATTTTATTTTATATTTTGATGATAACAATTATGTTTTAAATAAATATGTAATTATTTATTTATTTTATTATTTTCTATTTTTACTTGAATTAATTTTTATTGACCTTGATAAATTATATGTCAAGTGTTAAATAAATTAATTCATATAATATTCAAGGCAAGGAAATCCTATTTTTTAAACTAAAGTTGGGCAAAATATTTTTATGCATGTATACTTCATATATACTAAAACATAATATATAATAATATACTTATTATATAATACCGAATATATATATATATATATATATATATATATATATATATTACCTTTATATACTACATATATATATAAGACAAAAAAATAAGAGTATAATGCATGCATGTGCTGCCATCTTTTTTGAAGTGTTAAAACCGTGTGTGCTAGTGTCACTCATTTTGGGACCAAAAGAAAACGCGTGAGTTTTTGCTAACATTAAAACTTGGCTTAAATGGTCAAATAAAGCATTAAATAAAATTGATAGGATTTAGACCGGGCAATTTTCAAGCTACTTCCGCGTACAATTACTTTTGATCTGGTCCGTTAAATTCAAATTTTATTGATCAAAATCGTGCATTCAAAAATTAGTTTCAAAATTATAATTTTGCCCCGACTTCAAAAATTCTATAAATAGGGAGTATTTCATTCATTTGGTTTTTACCAATTTAGTGAAAAGAAAATCATATGCTCCTTGCCTACATTCTCCCTAAGCTTTATATCTCTTCTTACAAAAGTTCTGATTATTTTTGAAGAGAAAAATTGGTCCAAGTATTGAGATAAGTTTAATTTCTGTTGAATTATTTCTTACTTGCATTATATCTATAGATATACAAATACATATTATTCTACACAATTCTATATATCTATATTTCATCTATTTATCAAATAAAAGGATACTTGGGCGCCGCAAGGCTACGGAGATACACCTCTACGAAGAGGAATTCAAACCGTACGATTTCATATATTCTTCAGTAACCTTTTATTGATATTATTTATATAAATATCGTAAAATAGATACGACACTTGATAGCTCAAAACAACACTGAGATACTGCTCCAAAAAGAGTAGTCATCCGAACTGGATTTGAGAATCGTAGTGATCTATTGAAAATATTTATATAAATATCAATTGTGAAAATTATAAATTTTGTCATACTTAGACGCCGCAAGGCTACGGAGATACACCTCTACCAAGAGGAATTCGAACCGTACGATTCCTTATAGTACTAAGTGACATTATCTATAAAAGTTCACATAATAGATAAAATATTCTTATATATTATTTGAGTTAAACAAGTAATATTTGTTCTTGATAAATATTGTTTGATTCGATTTATTCTTTTATTCAAGTATTAATTCATAAAAATAAATTATATAATACTTGGTAAAGACTAACTAAACAATTCTATATTATCCATAGAAAATTTCTTTTTATTTTATAGAATTGTTAATTCTTTATAAAGTGCTTTAATATCATATACTTGCTTAATCAGAAGCATAAGTGGATCTAAACAAAAGTTCTATTTGCTTTAAAGAAGCTTATTATTGAATATAAAAGTCTTTGAACTTTTATACTGATATATTTGTTCTTAATTTTTTATCTGCTTATTTGAGAAGCATTAATCAGTACTTAACTCTCATCAGCTTATTGAAGAAGGACTTTGTTGTAAACTTATTTTTAAACAGAGAAAGGATTAGAGTTATTTTATTTTATGTACCTGTGAGAAAAGCAAGTAATTTTTTGACCAAGACCAGAGTCTCAGAGAGGTCAGCAGGAAGTTGGGTCTCTAGTGTACTTGTGAGGTGAGAAAGAGGCTGTTATTTCAAGATCAGATCATAGAATAGAACTAATCTCAAAAAGGTGGTACAACTAGACTTGAGGAAGGAGCAGGGAGCTTATTGTCCAAGATAGAATAGTTGAATAGTTGGAAGTTTGTCTCTAAAACTTTATAAAGGCTTCTCTGCCTGTAGAAGGAGTATTTATTACTGATAGTAATAGGATCTCAAGTTCCAAGTAGGGACTTGAGACTGGACGTAGCAACATACCAAGGGGTGTATGTTGTGAGCCAGATAAATCTTTGTGCATTGTGATTGAATTTTTATTATCTTGCATGCTAATTACTAAAAACTGTTAATTAATAACTAAAAATTAAAAAAGGCCTAAATATAATTTTTAACTGGTAATAATCTATTCAACCCCCCTTCTAGATTATTATTGACCTTTCAAATATATATAAAACAAAATATTATAGTTCTGTTTAGTTTCATTACATAAATTTGTTTTCTGTTTTATAAAAAATAAAATAAAAATAATATTAATAATATTAAATACAGATTTACTTTATTGTAATTACAAATTTAGTTTCTGTTTTGGTAATTGTTAAATCTATAACACTTTTTGTTATTTTCACAACAAAAGTGTCGTTGTAGATGTATATTGACAATAAAAATAGTCGCTATAGAATCTATAGCGACACTTTTGTTGTGAAAATAACAAAAAAGTGTTGTGAATTTAACAATTCCATTTTGTTTTTCTCATTCTATTGTTTCTGTTTTATTAAAGTGATTCTTTAAATTATGTATTTAACATAATTATAAAATTATCTAATTCAATTGTGCCTAACTCTATTACAACCAATGTTCCTACCCATGTTAGTCATGGTGAGAAACCTGAAAAATTCAGTGGGATTGATTTTAAAAGATGGCAACAGAAAATGTTGTTTTATCTAATTACTACATTGAATCTTTCAAGGTTTTTAAATGAGGATGTCTATGTGGTAGATGATAATGAAATTGATAGGACAACATTGACTGTTGTGGATGCATGGAAGCATTCTAATTTTCTTTGCAAAAAGTATATCCTTAATGAATTAGACAATACATTGTATAATGCGTATAGCCCAATCAAAACTACTAAGTTATTATGGGAGTCTTTGGATAAAAAAATATAAAACGGAAGATGCCGGCATGAAGAAATTTATTGTCGGTAGATTCCTGGATTTTAAAATGGTAGATACAAAGACTGTCATAAATCAAGTCCAAGATCTTCAATTGATAATCCATGAGATTCATGCTGAAAAAATGGTTTTAAGTGAATCTTTTCAAGTGGCCGCAGTAATTGAAAAATTACCCACTTCTTGGAAAGATTTTAAAAATTATTTAAAGCATAAACATAAAGAAATGGGACTCGAGGACTTAATAGTTAGGTTGAGGATTGAAGAAGATAATCGAATGTCTGAAAAGAAAATTGGAAAACTTACAATTATATCCCATGTTAATGTAATAGAGAGTTGTAACAAAACTAAGAAAAGAAAACACAACTATGAAGACCCAAGTCAAGGAAGCGGTCCTTCAAAGAAGTTCAATGGGAAATGCTATAATTGCAACAAGATAGGGGATCTTACAAAGGATTGTCGCAAACATAGCAGAAATAGATGAAGTATCTACTAAAATTTTTGATATGTATCTTTCAGTAGTTGTCTCGGAAGCCAATTTGGTAGGAAATTCTAAAGAATGGTGGGTTGATACTGGCGCTACATGCCACATATGCTCAGATAATAAACTGTTTACTACCTATCAACCAATAAAAAATGATGAGCAACTATTCATGAGTAATTCCTCCACTTCTAAAGTTGAAGGAAAAGGAAAGGTCATGTTAAAGATGAGTTCGGGCAAGGAACTCACACTCAATGATGTACTATATGTACCGGACATTTGTAAGAATTTGGTTTATGGATCTGTATTGAGCAAGAAAGGGTTCAAACTAGTGTTTCATACTGATAAATTTGTACTTACTAAAGATAGAATGTATGTTGAAAGTCATGACTATTGTACCAAATGTTATTATTAATAATAAAAACACTTCTTCTGCTTATATGCTTGAGTCTATGAATGTGTGGCATGGTAGATTGTGACATGTGAACTATGGTACTTTAAGTAAATTAATTAATTTAGAATTAATTCCAAAATTTAATATTGACAAAAGTCATAAATGTGAAACATGTGTAGATGCTAAATTAACTAGAACATCTTTTCATTTTGTTGAAAGAAGTTCATAACCTCTAGATTTAATTCACACTGATATATGTGATTTAAAATGTGTGCAAACTAGAGGTGGTAAAAAGTACTTTATTACTTTTGTAGATGATTGCACAAGATATTGTTATGTCTATCTTTTAAGGACAAAATATGAAGTAATTGAAATGTTTAAAAATTATAAGAATGAAGTTGAGAATCAACTTAACAAAAAGATTAAGGCTATAAGAAGCGATAGAGGTGGTGAATATGAATCACCATATATAGATTTTTGTTCAGAAAATGGTATTATTCACCAAACTACCGCTCCTTATTCAGCTCAATCAAATGGTGTTGCTGAAAGTAAGAATCGAACTTTAAAAGAAATGATGAATGATATGTTAATAAGTTCTGGGTTACCTTATAACGTGTTTGGGGAAGCATTGCATGATATCTTCAAATTTTATTCTCAACCATTTTCTTCATAAGAAAATAAACAAGATACCTTATGAATTGTGGAAAAGTCGAAAACCTTCCTATAAATATCTACGAGTGTGGGGGCGTCTTGCGAAAGTAATTGTTCCTGATCCTAAGAGGGTTAAGATAGGTCCTAAAACAAATGATTGCATATTCATAGGTTATGCAAATAACAGTAGTGCATATTGTGCATAAATCAGACATTCTTGATATTAATGTCAATACATTTATAGAATCAAGGAATGCATCTTTCTTTGAATATATTTTTCCATATACAAATACACAAGAAACAAGTTCTCGTAAAAGACCTAATAATACTAAGACTAGTAATCATCAAACTATAATATATTAAGAGTCTAATGAACAGAGAGATAAAGATGAACCTAGACGTAGTAAAAGGGTTAAGATTTCCAAGTCTTTTGGTCCTGACTTTCTAAGTTACATACTAGAAAGTGAACCTCAAAGTATGTAGGAAGCGTTGTCTACTCCAGAGGCTTCATATTGAAAAGAAGCAATTAATAATGAAATTGAATCTATTATGCAAAATATATCATACTTGGGAATTGGTGGATCTTCCACCAGGAACCAAAACATTAGGATGTAAATGGATTTTCAAAAGGAAAATAAAATCTGATGGATCTATTGATAAATACAAAGCAAGACTTGTAGCCAAAGGTTATAGGCAAAAGGAGGGACTTGATTATTTCGACACTTATTCACCGGTTACAAGGATAACATATATTCGAATTTTAATTGGAATAGCTGCAATACACAATTTAGAAATACATCAAATGGATGTTAAAACTGTCTTTCTTAATGGTGAATTAGAGGAAGAAATTTATATGGGGCAACTAGAAGGTTTTCTTGCCCCTAAAAAAGAAAAGAAAGTTTGCAAGCTTGTTAAATCATTATATGGTTTGAAACAAGCACCAAAGCAATGACATGAAAATTTTGATAATGTTATGATATCAAATAATTTTAAAATAAATGAGTGTGACAAAAGTGTATATGTCAAAAATACTCAAGGGGGATATGTAATAGTTAGTCTATATGTGGATGATATATTAATCATTGGTAGTAATAATGATGTTATTAATGCTACCAAGCAAATGTTAATTAGCAAGTTTGAAATGAAAGACATGGGCCTAGCAGATGTTATTCTAGGAATCAAGATTTTCAGAATATCTAATGGACTTATTGTGTCTCAATCTCATTATATTGAGAAAATACTTGCAAAGTATAATAAATATGAGAAAAGTCCAGTAAGAACACATGTTGACCCAACACTTCGTCTTACTACTAATCATGGTGAAAGTATATCCCAATTGGAATATTCTCGTATAATAGGCAGTTTAATGTATTTATCAAACTGCACCCGACCAGACATAGCATACTCAATAAGTAAGTTAAGTCGATATACGAGTAATCCTGGAAAAGAACATTGGAAGGCTTTAGTAAGGGTACTTAGATATCTAAGATGCACATTAACAGATGAATTGCATTATACAAGATATCCAGCTGTACTTGAAGGATACAGTGATGAAATTGGATATCTGACTCCCATAATACTAAATCCATAAATGGATATGTGTTTACTCTGGGAGGTGCAACTGTATCATGGAAATCCTCTAAGCAAACATGTATTTCAAGATCCACTATAGAATATGAATTTATTGCTTTAGATAAATCAGGAGAAGAAGCAGAATGACTTCATAATTTTTTAGACGATATTCCAATTTGGCCTAAACCAGTGCCACCAATCATTATTCATTGTGATAGTCAATTAACGATTGGTAGAGAACACAATAGTAATTATAACGGTAAGTCTAGACATATACGTCGACTGTAAGACCCCAAATATTTATAAATGAAATTTATTTTCCTCTATTTATTATTTTAAAATAGTAAGGGTGGTTTGATTAATGTGGATAGTTATGGGTAAAATACTCAAATATTTCGAATAAGCAAGTGGTTATAAAATATTCATTATTGTTTGGGAATATTAAATGCGACGGCCAGCGAGTCTTTTGTGGGCCCCATAACTGAAAAGCGATTGGATGAAGAAAACGACAAATATAAGTTGTTTATAAATAACTGGCGTGGTTATTACCAGATTATCTTTGTTGGAATACCCGTGGTTAAATCACATTAATCTGCGTTGTTGAACAATGACACGATATTGCACCAATTATTGATTCTTACGTAAAGAAGGCACTACTCAATAATTATTCACGAGAATTATTGTTCGAAGATTTTATTTTATTGATTCAATAATTGCGCATTGATATTTATATTATTGTTGTTTCAATAAATTGTCATTATACAAGATTTTCCATTATCTAGCAATAATTCATATTATCTCGAATAATATTATTAGATAACATTATTGGCAATGTCTAGAAAGTTACATCTAAGGAGAGGTTTGGTCACCTAATTGCGGCCATGAAGGAGAAATTCTTATTGGAAAGCCCCATCTTCCCGAGAAGCGCACAGTTGTCAATATTGTGATTACAATAATATTATTTGTGAATAATTAATTATTGATTCATATGATGAGGAAAATATTAATTTTATGTGAATATAGATGGAAAATTTTTAATGTGACAATTGTTGAAAATTGAAATTTTATCTTTTTACGATAAAATAATTCATTTAAATATATTATTATATTTTAATAATATAATAATGGTGATATTTTTACAACGAATGTGGGATATATGAGTATACGAGGAGGAAGAGTATTTTTGTTGCAATAAATGTTTAAAACATGTTAAACATGTCGGTGGACCCCATTTCTTGACTGAAATTTGATTATAGCCTGTAAATCGCCCGTTTGTGAATTTCGGTCAATTTCTGTTTGGAATTTGGAAAAACTTTCTTCTGCAAAGTTGTAGAGAATTGAATTTCCTATAAAATTTACGAGATTCGAATTTTCTGACAAAAGGGCTATTTATTGTGAATTATTGAAGTTCCGAAGCTCCGAAATAATTGATTTTTGGAAGTTTTAATTGTTTTTAATAACAAAAACGTTTTTTTTTGTTTTTGTCATTATTGTGGGGCAACAAAGGTGGCTGAATTCAGTTCTACAAAAGATGGCGTAGGAAAATTTAAATTATATAATAATATTATATTAAATTTTCTACTTTGGTGTTCTAAGCATTTTCCTATAAATAGGGTGCTTAGGTTAGAATTGAAAATCACACCAGAAACTGAAGTTTTCTCTCTCTATATTATCGAGCGTATTCTTGTGAGTATTTTGAGTATTGTTATACGGTGCAAGTTCAAGTCATAGCCTATATCCTGTTTTTTAACTAGAAGGATTTGTCTTTTCGAGGTAAGGGATGTTATTTTATTCGAAAATGATATTATTTCTTCAATATCATTATCTTAGAAATATTGGTTGGAACTTTTATCAAATTTGGAACTTTTTCATGTCGGGGTTACTTATTCATTAGTTCTATTCACGAAGTTACTATTCATGAGTTCTTATTCATTTAGTACTATTCACGAAGCGTGAAGATGTTTTTTTTGAAAATTTCTATCTTTTAGTGTCTTGATTACTATTCACGTATACGGCACTATTCACCGAAAAATGAAATTTCTTCTTTTTGTCCAAAATATCTACTATGGATACTAGCTTTGATTGTATCCATGTTTTGATCATTCTTGAATTTTACCCCACTCTGATTACTTATGAAGTATTTTTGAACTTGGATTGTTTAAAATACGAATCCTTAATATTTGTTCTTTTGTTTCACTGGATTCGTTTCCTTTAAAATATTTTTCATCATCCTCAGTCCTAAATGATGATATTACTGAATATCTTTGGCTTTGTAGTGCAAAAGATGAATGATTTCTTGATGAATATCTTTGGCCCGTAGTGCAAAGATGAGCAGTGTTGAGATGAACATGACCGATCGATTAATATCTTTGGCCCGTGAGTGCAAAGATAAATATTTGATTCGATATATATATTGATTGATGTTACAGGGGATAAAATATCGACGATGAATTTTTAAATTCATATATAGAAGATAGTAGTTTGCATTCTCTACTTAACTCTTCTAATGAATTGTTGTTTCATTGTAGATTCTTAATTTAAAAGCTGGTTTGTCTATTGTATTCTATTAGATTTTTTCCTGTGTTGAAGACTAACGATAATTTTTGTATATTATCTTAGTCATAATGTTCTTCTTGGGCTAGTTGAGCTCACCCTTTTCCTTGTTGTTCCATTTTTTCTTCTCAGGAGGCGAGAATGTAGCGAGTACTTGAGTCGGGGTATGGAATGAAGGTTCTAGAGAGAGTTGTTTAGTAGTCCTCACCATTTTTATAAAATAATGTATCAATAATTATGATGGGGATTTATTTGCGTGTGGATATTGTCTAGATGGCAATATCTGTATTTAAACTCACAGTTTATATGTTGTAATAATAAAGTTGTAGTTATTTTTGTACCATGTATTTGGCGAATCGAAATGGGTTGGATGGAATGGACCTATTTTGGGGGCGTCCACAGTTGGTATCGAGCTTAGGATATGATCTCCATGGCGGAGATCGGGAATAGAACTAGGAGGGGAGAGAAGAGTAAATCCTTCGCTAAGTGTGTCCTACCTAAGCTTATTTGTTAGTTGGTCAAGATATAGGGATATTATGTGATATATTGATTTCCTTAATTAACCCTTGTTTTATGATGATGATTTGAGAATGTCGATTGAGAATATTAACATTGGAGTAAATGAGACCGTGGAGATGCTGTCTTTTACCAACGAAGAGAACGTCAACAAAGTAAGAATGTACCTCATGTGAACAACACCACCGAAAGCGATGATGAACGAGGGGATGCTTAGAAGCTTTTTGCGATTCATGCAAAATCGACGAGGAGACTTCGTGTTCAAAATTCGGGAGAAATGATAGCAATTCACGGGTGGTCACAACCCAAGCAGTTCAAAGAGTTGGGACCACCGAGTGCAGGAAAGCGGATCCGATTAAAGGCGAGAGGCGTGGGTCAAACAAATTACCAAGATATTCGATGTCTTGGGATGCACGGAGAACGAAAAGTTCCATTCGCTACTTTTATGTTCCGTAACGAGGCAAATTCTTGGTGGGAATCATGAAGCGTACCCATCCAAATTTCTTGCACTTTCGACGTGTCATGGGAGACGTTTTAGAAAGCAGTTCAATGACAAGTACTTCCAAAGTATTAATTCGTATGAAGGAAGTGGAGTTTATTAGACCGGAGCGAGAATAACATGATGGTGTCCCGAAAGACGAGGCGAAGTTCATGGAGTTATCCAGTTTATACCTCATTTGGTGGAGAATGAGGAACGTGTGACGCGGATGTTTCGAGAGGTTTGAAACCCAGATATGTCGATATCTCATTTCTCATAAATTTTCTCTCTATTCGATGTTCTCAACGAGGGCTCGGTTGTTAAAGCGAGATAACGAAATACGTTCAACCGAGGGACCATAACCGAGGATCATACCGAGATAGCGATCAACAAAACAACGATAACCAAATGGAGAAAGAAAAAGACGGACAAAAATGGTAACCACTCTGGTGGTAATCATGGCCATGAAAATAGAAGAAGCGAGTCGGGAGGAGATTTTAAAAAGAGGAGATTCAACAACGACCATATGAAGACGCAGCGGTGCAAAGAAACAATTGGTTCCAAGGAGAGAGAATCGACCACCGGTCATATCTTATAAATGCGGGAAAGAGGGACATATCGGTCCAAAATGCCCACAACAGTTCGGTATGCTATAATTGTGGAAAGGAAGGACATATCGCTTTCGAGATTGCACGTATGAGCGAAACCAAGTCCAATGAGGATGGTGACTCAAAAGGATGTCCCGGAAAAGTCAAAGTCAATCGGTTCTGGAAGAAGCGTTTGTCGTGGCCAATTAAAATCGAGGAACCCGAACGAAGTTAGCACGGGTTAGTTAATTATAAATTCTTGCGAAGTTTATACCTTACTAGATACCAATTCTACCCATTCTTTTATCTCTCTTGTTTGCGCTCAACGTTTGAACTTGACTACGGAGAAATTAGACTTTGACCTATTTATGGAGACTCCGTTAGGAGAAACTTTCATTACATCCGTTGTTTAGAAATCTTGCTTGATTTAAGTTGGCACCATCACATTACCTGTTGATCTTATCTCTTTAGAGATATTTGTTTTTGATGTGATTTTAAGGTTAACTACTCATCATGCCGAAATTTATTACTTTCGTAAGGTTGTTAGTTTTCATATTCCTAAGCAACCTGTTATTCTAATTCAAGCAATCAAACCATTGTAGTCAAACATTTTCATATCAAGCCATGAAGTCATTCATTTATTACGGATGTCAAGTTTTCTTAGTCCATGTTATGGATTTGAATAAAGACACGTCAGATTTGAATAATATTCCTGTTGTTATTGATTTTTCCTGACGTATTTCCTGAAGAATTTCTTGGCTTACTCCCCAAAGCTTCGATATTAAATTTTGTATCGACTTTGAACCCGTTACAAAACTCATTTCTAAAATCTCATATCGAATGGCTCTATTGAACTTCGAGGAGTTAAAAATTCAACTATAAATTTGGTACCCGAGCCTTTATCTGGTGACTTCCTTTGTGGAATGCACCGCCGATTCTCCGTAGGGGACGCCATATTCGTGCAATAGTAAACTGATAGGTGTCATTGTAACGTGCTATCCAAGGTTGGAATATAAGTCACAGTTGATAACAACCTAAGTCGGTAATCAAAATACGTAGCTTTCTAGGCTTAGTTGGTTATTATCGGAGATTCGTTGATGATATTACTGAATATCTTTGGCCTGTAGTGCAAAGATGAATGATTTCTTGATGAATATCTTTGGCTAGTAGTGCAAAGATGAGCAGTGTTGAGATGAACATAATAGATCGATTAATATCTTTGGCCGTGGTAGTGCAGATGAGCAGTGTTTAGATGAACATTACCAATGATGAATATCTTTGGCACAGTAGTGCAAAGATGAATATTTGATTCGGATATATATTGATTGATGTTACGGGGATAAAATATCGACGATGAATTTTAAATTCATATATAGAAGATAGTAGTTTGCATTCTCTACTTAACTCTTCTAATGAATTGTTGTTTCATTGCGATTCTTGCTAATTTAAAACCTGGTTGTCTATTGTATTCTATTAGATTTTTCCCTGTTGAAGACTAACGATAATTTTTTGTATATTATCTTAGTCATAATGTTCTTTACTGGGCTAGTTGAGCTCACCCTTTTCCTTGTTGTTCCATTTTTCTTCTCAGGAGGTGAGAATGTAGCGAGTACTAGTTCGGGGTATGGAATGAAGGTTCTAGATAGAGTTGTTTAGTAGTCCTCACCATTTTGTAAAATAATGTATCAATAATTATGATGGGAATTTATTTGCGTGTGGATATTGTCTAGATGGCAATATCTGTATTTAAACTCACAGTTTATATGTTGTAATAATAAAGTTGTAGTTATTTTTGTACCATGTATTTGGCGACTCAGAATGGGTTGGATGGAATGGACCTATTTTGGGGGCGTTACATCGACGACATGAAACTATTAAACAATTACTCTCAAATGGTATAATATCTATTGATTATGTGAAGTTAAAGGATAATATTGCGGATCTACTAACGAAAGGTATACCTGGAGAGTAAGTAAGAAGTTCATCAGGGGGAATGGGTTTAATGCCTGTAACATCCTAAAGAGTCGCCATAATAGAAACCCAACCTAAATGATTGGATATACCAAGAAATAGGTTCAAAGAGACAACCTAATTATATGTGATCTAGTAAGTACTGAGAAGATAAATACTTTTTCCCATTCCTATGATGATACAATGCACAAACTGCCGAGTGAAACATGATAAACTTTGTTTTTAATATCTATAACTTGAATATAAAAAGGTCAAGTGGGGTATTAGCAGGATATTCTTTATAGAAATTACATATGTGAGTGAGAAGGAGGTCACTTCTATGAGAATGACGAATGCTAAATTCTCTAGCACACTCATGAAATCAGGAGGTGTTCAAGGCCAAAATGGACACAACAATGAGAACCAATAAAATAAATTAAAAATACCGTGTGAATTCTATTGTTTCGGTTTACACTAAAAGGTTGAACAGTTCAAAACATCACGTTCATTGATCGCCTAGTAAATTCGATAGTTTTTCACTAGAAAAGGTTCAAGGCCACAATCTACCTTCACCAATGCAATATGTTTTTACTGATACGCTCTCTAAGTTTATCTGCATATTCATTTGCATTAAGTTACCTAAATTCTATTTATATAGGGGATTGTTCGAATATATATATATATATATATATATATATATATATATATATATATTAATGTCAGAAATTTAGGTGTAAAACATTTTTATTGTTACCGTTGTAGAAATTAAGAAGTTAGTTTTGTAACTACTTCTCTAAATTAAAACCAATATCTGCTTCTTTAAATTAAAACTACTGATTGTGACTTTTGGAATGGAAGTGTCTTTTCTTGATAGTTATTTTGATAAAACATGACTATTCTGAAAAGGCAACATGACTATTTTGAAAAGGCAGTTCAATGCCTATATAAGAATATGATTCCTTCCCATTTAATACAACATAATTAATTATTCATTCATTAAAAAATCATAGAGAGTATTTAAATATTATTGGTTCGTGGAACTCTTTCATTGAAGTGCTTCTCGTAAGAGTTGAAGACTATTTTATCCTGAAAAATAAATGTCCATTGTTCCATCTGTAAGCACCGATAGTGCAGACGAAATCTTCATTAAAGAGAAACTGTCCAACAGTTGACTTGGTTTTAAAAATATTATCAATTGCTTCTAGTAAGCTTTATTATAACATTATTTATCTTCTACTTCTGTTTATATAATTAGTATATAATTAAAACTGGAATAACAATCAGATAACAATAATAAGACATGAGAACAACTAAATTGTATATCATGGACAAATCGTAATGTCCATCATGATACTGATAGAGAGAGAAATAGAAATAGGCTACATCTAATAACTATCAGGTTTTTGAAAATCTATCAAACCTAAACAACCACAAAATGGATAATAAATTTATTGTTCAATAAAATGAAAAATGTTCTATCATTTCAAACTCCAAATAAAAACAACCCAATCACTCATCAGTAAAGGTCAAATTTTTAACAGATTACCAAAATTTTATGCACACATTGAAATTGAGCTAGTAAAATTTTTAATTTAATCAAATATTCAAAAAATAAACAACTCAATCTAATATACATATACTATGTATCAAACAAATATAAATCATAATAGAAAACCAAAAATTATTGGCCCCCTTTGATAACTGCTAAACTCTAATATAAGAAAATAGAAGTACCAAAATATCTATTATATATTAAAAAATCCCTCCATTTTCGTAAAAATCAATACCAAAATCAAGAAAATACAAGGAAAATAAACTTACCCATGTTTCTCTTCTTCACTTTCATCATCATCATCATCTTCTTCTTCCACTTTTTTGTCAGGCAGGGGCGAAGCCACAACCAACGGTGTGGGGTCAATTAACCCCATTGAAAAAAAATAATAATTTATAATATATGATAAATTTAGAAAAAATTTAAGTGTAATGAATAATTTGACCCTATTAAAATTAATTTTATAATTTTTTTAATATACGGGGTCAAATTGAATTTTTTTACAACTTTCTTAATTCCATATTACTTCTATTCATTGATGTATGCATCTTTCTCTCAAAATTTTAAAATAAATAATAATCAAATTTATATTATTTTTATAACATAAGAAATTTAAATATTTATTTAAAAAAATTGTGACTAGAAAAGCGTATTAGAGTCAATAAGGGATATATATATATATATATATATATATATATATATATGTGTGTGTGTGTGTGTGTGTGTGTGTGTGTGTGTGTGTGTGCAGTTCTCTCAATGAATTTGGTCAGATTAACGGACCGATCTTTAGCGACAATTTGTCAAAATCTAAAAATATAATATTACTATTATTAGCTTTAGCGACGGACGATCCGTTCTTTAAAGGGTTGGTCGATAATCTGGACGGTCAGATCTGAACCGACTGTATATATATATAATGTTACGCCTCCAAAATAGGTCTACACAACCTATTATGAGTCGCCAAATACATGGTACAGAGTCCAAATACAAACTTTTTATATACAACTATTAACTGTCGTGTAAAATACGACAAGACATAAGTTATGAGTTTCAATACAAATATTGTCTCGTAGACAATATCCAAATTCAAATAAAGTTCTCATTATAATTATTGTCACACTATTTTATAGAGTAGTGATGACTACTATAGTAACCATCTTTGACTAGTCCCAGCTATATTCTCATTTCCTGAAGAGAATAATGAAAGAAAAGGGTGAGCTCACCTGACCCAATAAAGAATATTATGACTAAGATAATGTAGAACAAATTATCCTTAGTTTTCAACATGGAAAAATCTGATAGTTTCGAACATATGGTAGGTGATAAAAGTGTTCAACCATAATTGCAGCAGAATCAACAATCCATTAGAAGAGTCAAGTAGAACATAATGTCTACTATATTCTCTAAATTAAAAGTTCATCATTAATATTTTATTCCTATAATACCCATCAACAGTACTTTGTTGTACCCAAGACAAAGAGAACTTTCATCTCCTGTCTTCACCTGAACCATCAAAGATTATAGTTAAATTCATAATTCATGTTTATAATCATGTAAATTAACAGTTTCTCCTTTTCACAAAGGCTTAATAGAACTTTCACTCAATGTCTTTGCCACAAAGGCTAAAGACACTCAATAATCATATCGTCTTTACACCCTACACCAAAGACATTCAAATGTAACAAAAATGGTCATGATTATACCAATCAATTGTCTATATTTGCACTCCGGGTCAAAGATATTCAACTATAATATCAATGGTTATGATCATACCAATCAATTGTCTATCTTTGCACTACGGGCCAAAGACATATAAATGTAAAATCAATAATCAATAGTCCATCTTTGCACTACCTGTAACGACCCCAAAATTCATACAACTCAATTATCGACTTCGGTCATTAATAACACGTCTAACTTCTGATTTTACATCATTATTCGATGTTAAACTTAATAATATGCGAAATAATTTAAACTTTTTTATCCTCTTACTTTAATTTCCTGAATCAAAACCTTTATCATTTACACATCTCTGAATCAATTTTATTTTGTGATTCGCTTCATCAAAGTTATTATATAGAATCTTACATTTCAATCCGATAACCTTTACATATCAGATAACTCAAATAACTTTACAGTTTATTATTACATAATTATTGTGATTTATCAAGTACTTTTCTCAAAACCTTTATCTTTACCCACCTTTGAACCATACTTAGCTTATTACTCACTTTATCAGAGTAAATAAATAAAACTTACATCTAGGTTCAACACCCTTTCATACAACAAACAAAACTCAAACTTTATAACTTAACATTTATTAAACATCATATATTATTCGGAACCTTAAACATGGTTCAAATAATAATAATTCAGCCAAAGTGTAAAAATCTTCAAGTATCACATCTGATTCATGTCTTTCAAGTAGCACATAACTTTACCTTGAATCCTTAACTTGCAAAAGTGGTTATTTGCTTAAGGTTGAGCTCGACAGCCCAGCAAAATCTAATAGTTTTCATGCATCACGTAGTACATAATAACATGTTCAACATACATCTTATAAAAATTAGACTAACATAACATACATGCTGCATTTCATATAACAAGTATAAAGATTGAGTTCCTTACTCAATCAACATTCATTACTCAATCAACGTAGTCATAAATTGACTTTAACGTTTCATACTTTCAACATATATATCACACATCATGCTCTTTGCAATAAAGATTTAAAGCATCTAATCATCAAGTTCATATAGCAAATAGGAACTGAAAGACTTGCCTTAATCATTGTTTACCAATAACAGTTTAACAGCTTACAGTTATCTGTACTTCACGTGCCCTACACAATTATATAATCATACACATCAACTATAAGTCACATAGCAACGCATAGTAGTTGTAATATAAACTTTACTCTACATCGCATAACCCTTCTTATTAATCAATACACAATGGTCAATTTGATTGTGTTAACTTTCGACTTATATCTCACTATATTTCATACTCGAAGTTCATTCAAGTGTTTAAGTCTTGCTAGGAATCATTATTGGTTTTATATTAAACCCATTTCATATTTTATAATATTCATTTTATTTGACTTAAAACACTTTTTACATTCATTAACATTTGTTACGGCATTTCGACGTTCATTCGTCACACGCCCGATTTGTCTCTCTTGTTTATTCTTATACAACTTATCTAATACATCATTTATTAATGTTAAGCACCATTATGTTTACTAACATTCATGTTTTATAACTTAGAACAACATCTTTTATCGTCAGAAGCACTACACTTCCATACATACATGCTCGACGCCCTCCGATTGTCGAAGAAAACACAACAGTCCTAACGATGACCATTTTGACCCCTTTTCCCGACCTAAATCGAAATACTTAAAGAATAAAAGTTGCAGGTCTATTCATCCTCGTTCCGGATCATCTTAAATTGCCTCAATCGGAGTTTGTATGAAAACGTTATACCTATTTTTTTAAACAGGTCAAAATAGTCACACCTGACACACTTTAGGCGCACTTACTTCGCCCGATTAAACAGACACAGCAAGCAATTGCGCCTAAAAAGATAGTTAACCCCAAATGACTTAGGGCACATCGCAATTTTGCTGTTAGCAACAAAACTGGACTTGAAGTTCACCGCTTTTATGATTTTTGACCCTTTTCTCCTACTAATCTCATCATAAACTTGAGTTATACACATCCAAATTAGTCCGTTTTCGATTCTATGGATTCGTAATTCATAGAAATACAACATACTAGAATTATAAAAATTTATAGAAACACAACTAGCCTAAATCTTGACCCAAAACTCATGTTCATACTAAACTTTCATGTTTTAACATGTTTATCGAATTCATTCACTACGAATTCGTTTCTTAACCAAATTGATTCATTCAACTTGCGTTCTTTTCATTTCTTATCGTATTAACATATTTTAGACTCAATTTACAGTTTAGTTCACGAACTAACTACCAACTTTTGTACTTTCACAATACACATATATAAACATGCACTGTAAACAATTTTTCCTTCTTTTGAATGTTATTAGTGCACACAAATCTTGTCTAGATGCTAGTTATAACATCAAAATTTTCTAATAAACACAATAAATCAGTTTGTATCACAACAATTCATCAAACGTGCAACTACAGAAAATTGAAACTTAAGAATATGAACTCTTTTAATAAATGTAAAACTCAAGGTTGAGATGTTATACCTTCAATTGCTTAGAGATAATCTTTGATAACACAAAAATTGTTTGGAATCACAAAAGTCTTCTTCTCCTTTCTCAAGCTCTCTCTTTCTCTCAAATTCTTCTCTGTAAACTCTCCCTTTTTTTCTTCTCTCAGGCTTAGGCCGATTCTTCTCACGTAACATAAAACCAACTTACAAAATAAATTAAACCCAACCATCTAAAACCGATGTTTTGATAATGATTATAATAAATTATCAGTTATAAAAATTTAATATATTTTATTTATATTTATATTTTATTTTTATTGTTATTTTAATTCAAATTCAAAATTCAAAAGCCATAAGGCTTTGTTTGGCAAAACACTTTTTAAAATAAAGACTTAATATCCTTAAGCATTGTTTGGGTAAATCCATTTAAAACTACTTTAATTTATTTTAATAACTCATTTAGTTTATAGTCCCACATTATTTATTTGGATTTCCATATCCAATCTTAGTTAAATAAATAAAACTAATTACCACAAAATTATAATTTTACTTAATAAATTAACATATCACTTTAATTACTAAATTAAATTAAAAAATATTCTAACAAATTATATAATCCTTAACAACTCTCTAATTTAGTTATTAAGTTAAATTAGAGTATTATCTCATAAATTTAATTCATCACTCTTTTATCTTAATTAAGTTAATTTCTATAACTCATGAATTATTTACTTACTAATTAATAAATAATCCAACAAATATCTATTAAACAACAAACACATCAATTAAAAATATTTATTTAATTCAATAAATATTTGAAATTATTAAAAAAAAATTTAGATTGTTACAGAGTCAAAGATATACAACTGTAAAACCAATAATCAACCGTCCATCTTTGCACTACGGGCAAAGACATACAACTGTAACATCAATGGTCATGATTATACCAATACACAATTCCGATCATGATTATACCAATACACAATTCCTAGTCATAACCATACCAATCAATAGTTCATCTTTGCAGTACGGGTCAAAGATAACTTTCCAACATAAATTTAAGTCTGAGGATTATAACAATGATATAAAGAATGAATCAAGTGAGATCAAAGATAAATATTAAATTTTTATAATTCAATTTATCCAGAGTTCAAGAATGTCCAAATAGTCAAAATAATGATCAAAACGTGGATTCAAATTTAAGAATAAGATTTATATATCAAAGATAATTTGGATAGAAAAAGAAACTAATTTTATAGTGAATAGTACCCGATATGAATAGTACTTGAATAAATAGTACCCCGTCATGCAAAGTACCCCGAATAAATAGTACCCCATCATGCAAAGTACCTCGACATGAATAGTACCCCGACACAAAAAGATTAAAATTTCAATAAGAAAGTTCAGACCAATATTTCAATTAAATGATATTAGATGAAGCGCAACCTCAAAGAATTTCTAATCATTTCAGGAATTATAGAAAGAGATACTTACCATAGTAAGATTAGATTTAGGAATATGAAATGAAATAACATATGAAACTGCAAATGGATTTTCACCCGTCATGCGGTTGTCCACGTAGACAGATCATTTCCATAATTTAATAAAGAATGAATACAAAGGATTATTCACCAGGCATGTGGTAGTCTGCGTAGACAAGTTATTCCCACAGCTTAATAAAGAAATGAATACGAAGGGTTATTCATCATATATGCGGTAATCCGCGTAGACATGTTATTCCCACAGATTAATAAAGAATGAATGTGAATGGTTATTCACCAGGCATGCGGTAATCCGTGTAGACATGTTATTCCCACAGATTAATAAAGAATAGAATGAAAACCCTTACGAGTATGAAGTAATATTACGTACGGATATAAAAGAAATAACATCTTTTACGAATACGAAGGGAATAATATCATTTACCTTAGTAGGAGATTGAATACTGCAATAGTGTAGTAGCAGAACTTTGTGTTGGTGGTGTGTGTTTGCTTCTCGAATACTCTTCTTCTTTCTCTTTCTCTATAGTTTCTCTCTCTATAGTTTTAGTGAATTGATGAGAATGAAGGAAGAAATGAGTTTCTATTTATAGAAGAATTCTAGCTTGGCCCTTGCAATGTAAAGAGACAAGTGGCTTGATGTCTGGTAAAGGCAAGTACTATTGGCGAAAGTGACTCTTAGATGATGACCTATGGGTCCCATAGAATAAACCAAACTTACAACAAACGTCTCATGACAAACCTCGCTATTTATATCAAAAATTGAATAAATATTTACCACAAATCACTTTATCTTTAATCAACACATTTTTAATTTTTTAACAATTATTCATCATTAATATTATAACTCACAATATTGACAACCAGATCGTTTTCAGGAAAAAAATTGGCTTTCCAATAAGAATTTCTCCTTATTAGCGTGCAATTAAATAACCTAACCCCTTTTCTCGACAGAATTTTCTAGACATTATCAATAATGCAAATAATAATATGAATAACTGTGTCTTGCCAATTATTGATTTAATAATATAAAATATTGTGTAGATGATACTGTGACAATAATTTAATCAATAATATGAGATATTATGTAGCAACTACCGTGACAATTATTGAATGAAAATGAGTGACTTCTTACATAAGCATCAATAATTAGAGATACTGTGCAATACCGTGTGCTACTGTGCAACAATGCGTATTACTGTACTTTTATCACCGAGTATTTCAATTGTTTAATGGTAAAAGTTTTATTGTTATTTTTATAAAAAGGTTTGTCGCTTTCTATATCCGACAGTTATTCTGTTGTGGGATTCGTCAATGATTGCTCCATCGTATGAATATTCCCCAACAAAAAGAATATTTTCCGACCAAACGATTATTTTATAACGACTTGCTTACTTTATAAAATTTTCACATATCATACTTAACTTTAACCTTTTATCAATTTAACCATTTACTAAATAGAATAATAATTATAAGAAAAATTGAATACTTTTATTTCATAAAATTCGGGGTCTTACATATATATATATATATATATATATATTTTATTACTTGTTATATTAACATGTAATAACATTATTTAAAAAAATTGGCGCCCCCGAATGTGACGCCCCCAAAACAGGTATACATCACCTATCTTGAGTCATCAGATACATGGTACATAAATTTAAATACAACTTAATTATACAACAGTCGTGTAAAATACGACAAAACATAGCTGAGAGTTTAAACAAGAATATTGTCATCTAGACAATATCCACACTCAATGGTGTCCTCATTACAATTATTATCACATTATTCCGTAGAATAGTGAGGACTACTAAAGCCATTTATCCTGGACCATCACACTACACCAAAAATGGCCTCTAGTGAAGGACAAATCCTTCACTAGAGGCGTTATATCTCTCACAAGTGATTTATTGCAAAGAAATATTTCCTTCACACGAGTGCTCGTATTAGACCTACTCATAATTGGGTATCCTTCGTTAAGTAGTAACTAAATATTTTTTGTGAAGGATATATTGTGAATAACTTATTCCTTCACAAATTGTATTTAGTAATGAAATATTATTATTTAGTGAAAGATTGATTTTCTTCACAAATAATATTTTAAGAAGGACTATTTGAAATTAGTAAATAACTTGATTCCCTCACAAATAATATATTGCGAAGAACAAATTTATTTAATGAGAGAATATTTTCCTTCACTAATTATAAATTGAAAATCTTTCTTCAAATTAGTTTGAAAAAAATTCCTTCACAAATTATAAATTTAAAAATAAAAAATTAATTGCTAAATAATCAAAATTCATTGAAAATTATAATTGATTTTTAAATCATTGATTTCATATTTATTATTATTATTATTAAATATTAAATATATTTTTCAAATAAATATAAATATTGCCATACTTTTTTCGAACTAATTGATAAGATAATGCATAAAGAGCTAATAAAATTAAAACTTCACATATAAATAGATCATAATACTGAGTCACAATAACTACAAAATTTGTTATTGTATCTTGGTCTCCCAAGGGACCATAGTACCTACAAAATTTATTGACTAACATAAGAAAACTGAAAAAATAACAATGAACTAGAAGGAATAAAGTGTGACATGTTAGATCCAATTCATCATCATTTTCTTCAAGAAAATCAAGGTTGGACATGTAAACTTCATGCTGCAAGAGAAACACCAAAATTCAATTTCAATAAGACAAGGAATAAGAAAAGATGATACTGGCGAACTTAAATTAAAAAAAGAAAAGAAAATAAAAACCTCTTTTGTCAACGGACAATGATCCTAACCTACTACAGATAACTCACCATGAAACTGGAGTTGGCTGCACAACTACTTTCTCTAGCTGCAGTTACATAAAGTGAAAAATGTTAAATATAAAAAAATAGGAAGACAGTTAATCAGGTAGTAAAATTTAAGGGGAGGAAAACAAAAGGAATAGGTAATGAGGTAATTTCTCTAGATGCTACACCAAAGTTATGTTGAGGCTAACAGAGTTATGCATGAAATAGTAGGATAAAAGAGAGAGGTTGATCCACACCACAAAAACATATGCTATATTTGTATGAATTTCTAGAGTACATAACAATATATAATCTATCTTAGTTTATTGAATAATTCAATGAAAATAAATGCATGATAAAACCAAACTTCCATAATTAGTAAGAAAGAAGTCAGGAGCAGGGGATCAATGCAAGTCACAAACAAACTTCCTAACGAATTTGTTTACTTTGCAATTTAGTAATTCCATTAATTTTGAGTTCCATTTCCACGAAGGGTTTGATTCTGTACCATAGTTTTAGTACTAGTACTCTTTTAATATTCTCTTTCAAATTGCAACTCCTATACCTCCTAATTATAAAAAAGTCCTCCATCTCAAGCTATTTTACTCATCGATGTGGGCTATTTTTTTAAAAGGATTATTATTACAGTATAATTCGAATTGGTTGTAACATATAGCAAGCTGACTACGTCTTCTTTTTAAACTATGATATCTACTAGTTGTAGATGTATGTAAATTAGAGGTATCAACAAGATGCTCTTTCTATTATAATAATATCTTTGGTCTAGCCTACTTTTTGTTATGTGGAGTAACAAGTTCTAAACTTTTACCAGCAATGAAATTAACATTGTAGCATTTCTTGTTTCGTAACGAGCATTTCAGTTTTCAATTAACTGACGACTGATGAGAATCACATTAATTTGTATTTTGGGTGATCCAATACATGGATGCTTTTAAAGATAGATTTTTTTTTCTTCAAAAGATTACCCATATGATAATTGAAGGGCATTGCATTCTCTCTAAATCTACGTCTAATTGCATTTTCTGTCTGTTTTATATGCAGAAAATGGAAAAGAAGCGAGCACATACCTTGCACATTTGACGCGCATTTTCAATGACTCCTCTCATCAGATAGAAGAGAGCTGGCTGAGTTTCCTGGTGTTGTTATCTTCTTCTCATTTAATTTTGAGATGCTAATAGGGTCAAAATCCTGAAATACTTCTCTGCATTCAGACACATGTCATTTGAAAATAGCTAGGTTAGAACCATTAAATGGGAATAACTACATGCAATCATATTCAGTTTCGGACTGTCAAAAGCCAAGGGACCTAACCTACACATATGCCATTTATTGAGAATGACAGGCCAGGTAAGTTCAGCCAAAGCAGTTGATAAGCTAAGCAATTCAAACAGCTTTCTGCAAGAGATCAACAACCATAAGATGCACACAAGTTCAGCCTTGAAATAGAAAGTACAAAACAAATATAAAAAAATGTAGTGATTTTGGCCTTCTGTTGTTTCTAAATGCATATTTGAACTTTTCCATTTAACTATGATAAGGAAAATCATTGTGTTTTCCATGTTGTTTGTCAGATGTGCAAACAATTACTATTAGTTGCAGAAGGAAAACAAAAATATTTCATCTTAAACTATAATTCACCTTGCATCTGTAGTGACATTAAACATATATTGAAGCAATTTTTTTGCATCTCCCATTGACTGTAATAGGTTCCAACGCCGATGATCGCTGGAGCTACGCTCCTGCTGTTCTGCCTTAGAAAGTTGTGAAGCCATTGAAACAAGGGCATCTGAAGAGCTGCTCAACATGTTTTCAAGAGAAATAGTTCTGGCCAATCTTGCATTTGGTGACATGGGCGGTACTCTAACAAATGACGACCAAAAAGTTATAGAGTGAACAATATCAATCAATTATAGCAGCACAACAGGGTTTCTTCACACCACTCCCAATATATCATACTCAAGGTAAAAAACAAGTAGATCGTTGAAAGTAAAGTCTTTAAGTACCTAGAACAGTCCTCTCCTCTTCCGGGACTAAGCCCATCGAAAGAAAATTGATCCACTTGTTTTAACAGCGTTAATTCTTCTGCTAGTGCAGCCCGTCTGGAAAAGATAAGATAAAATTACGTATGAGCTATTGTAAAGGAATATCAAGTTTATTGAATACATAGTATACAGATTGCTTGAATTTAAAGATAGTATACTCACATTTGCTGTTATTTCTCATATTCAAATCGAACTGCATGCACATTCACCATTACTTCTAGTTCATGATCTAGCCACCTTTGCAGAGTTTTTTCATTGTTCTAGAGATCAAACTGAGATTAATAATATTTATATAATCTTAGTAGTCATAAAATTTGAAGTACATTTTTTTTCCCTTCATCATAGATGGGATCGAGAATCTCTAAACCTAACTTTCCTTAGTGTATATCCCACAAGCAATCAATGAATCATGTTCAAGAGATAATTAACAACAATTTACTCTTAGAGAGAACCTCAGGGTGATTCTTGGGAAGCTAATTTGATCCAAACTAATAGATTTCTGATCAGGTTAGAGATTTACAGAAGCTTTTAGTGGCTTTTGGTGTACAATTTCATAGAGGAAAAGCAAGTATCAATAGATTACCTTCCTAGTTGTTGAGTTACAATAGGGATAAACTGAAAGAAAAAAAAATAAAAATATTATTAGGATTAAGAAAGGTGATCAGAGAAAATTTCAACAAAAAATGTTTACCCAGGTTGTCGCGCGCTATAGACTTGCGGGCTTCTAACACCTGTTTTAGCCTTTTGGTAGCTAGCTATTGAATCTTCTTCTGTCTTCGTCTGAACAACCTACACAGAGAAGCTTCTATCATGTTATCAAACCCTTTTGTAATTAGAAACTTAGTTATATTATTATAGGACAGATGGACCTCACTCCTGAGAAAGTTCTATCTGTGGTCCATTCATCATATAATTCAGTCAGTTCAAAGCCCCATAGAAAAAAAATAATACCCTTACCATTTTTTGACGCTGATTCAGAGCTTGCAGTTTATGCCTTTCATATTCATTTCTCCTACCCTCCTTCCGTAGCTTAAGGAGAAAAACCATCATCAACAATGTTGCTAAATGATATAAGATTTCAAATTAAAGCAACAATCCATTCTTTGAATTAAAAAGAAAAAGAAAGCAAGCTTATGGTGCATGTCTATTTTTGTCATAATAAAGTTCCTGCTCACTATAAAAAATAGAAATATTAAGGTGATAAGAGCAGAATCAAAAACATCATTCAAAGTTTTAGTTAAATGGAAAAAATCTGATCAACTACAAAAATAAGAAGGAAAAAAAATTCAGCGGAAGGAATATACACTAAAATTACAGAAGAAACCCTTGGAGACATCAATAGAGACGCTAAGGTGATTGAAGCAGAAAATTTTCTTTCTAAAATAATAAAGCCAAAATAAAAATATTGGATATAGAGGTCATGCCAAATGCATTTGCATCCATCATACCAGAAAATGAGTAACCCATATAACATTTGATGTACCCTAAATAAAGATGAAATCAACTGACATTTAAAATGGACATTTTACTTGGACCAGGCACTCTAAACTCAATTTCATCACTACATTGCAGTGAAATCAGTAAATAAGATCATTTGAGATCAACTATTGTTACCTACATTAGGGACAATATACGAGCTAGCTTTAACATAATTCTAGATAACATGACTTCTTACCAGATGTTCCGCTTAACTGGGAGTAACACAAACATACAATGGAGTATGACACAATACATTGACTACTCTCTTATTGTGGTACTTCTATTAACTAATCACAACTAGACCTATAGATAGGTGTCTACATAATAAACATCCTACCAGGTGTCTTATAATAGAGGGCGCAAGTAATACCAGAGAGAAACAAGAATATTACAGAGAGAGTATAATAGTGTTCACGATTGTCGGTGGTACCTGCAACAGTTCATTCTCATGAGAGGCCTTCCGTTGCCGAAATCGTTCTGCTTCATGTTTTATCTTATGCTGCAATCAAACCTGCAAACAAATAGTATAACAAAAGATATCCAAAGATCATACAGAGTATATAACATATTTTTCATTGTTTTCATGTTTATATCAAATAGGTAAGACGTTTGATAATTGTCTGTCTAAAACATCTTAATACGTGTATTATCCTATTTTAGCCTTCTGGACTGTTATGAACAAATTTATTATATAATTATAAATAAACAATGTTATTTTATGTCTAAAAAAAATTAAATATAAATTTTTTTTAATTTTTGAACAATCTTTAATGAAGTATACTATTAAAAATATAATTTTAGGAATAAAACACTAAAAATATTAATAATATTTTGTAGTACATAAAAATACAATAACATTTATTAAATTGGTTATCCAATTTGTTAAAGAAAAATAAAATATAATATGTACATAACAAAATTTGTTTATAATAATAAACAATATGGATATTAAATGTAAATTTTAATTGTCTATGAGAGAATGTAAGTAAAAATAGCATTCAACACTACTTCTTACTCATTGAGAAGTAAACAAACAACCCGAATGCAAAGAAAAGAAATTATTAGAAAGATGCACCTGATTTGTAGAATTTAGATATAAAGTCGTGGTGATGAATGTTAATATGTAAGAGAAAAACTTGATAACAATTTTATACAAGGATTCTTCAGAAATTATTGGCACAAGAGACCAGAACAATAATGTTCCCAAAACTTTATGCTTGTAGGTATTGAAATTTTTTTAGTTTTGATTATTAAGCAAGGATTATTAACTATAAAAGGAGGTAATTGTAGAAGACATGTGGCTCTAAGTAATTTTCTAATTGATTGCAGAACATGAATACTAGTTATACTAGTATCTATTTTCCCGTGAGCCAACATAAAAATAAACCTACAAAAGAAATAAACTTAAAATAAAGCCCATAGCTGAAACCACTTTCTGCTCTAAACGTTTATTCAACTCGTTCAGCTCTATTCCCACCAACTAAACCCCAACTTCATATGCCGCATCTGGCGACGGAGTACCGACAACCGGTAATAATCTACAATGCCTCTCCAAAATAATAACTAAAACATGCATAATTCTAGATCCTATAATAACAATTTATGAACTGTAAATGAATAAGATCAAACAAAACTTACCACTACTGGATACACTGACTGTACAAAATTTGAATACCCAGTAACGAAAATGAGAAATCTAGTACCAAAATGGATAAGAAACGGAGTACAGAACTTTATAGAGAAAGAAAAAAAAAGGACCTGTAGAGTTAGGGTAGCAAATTCGACACCGATGGTGGATTTGGACTCCAAACAGAATTCATTCCTAATGAATCGGGAGAGTAAGTTGGATTTTCCAACGGCAGAATCGCCGATTAGCACCACTTTGAACAAGTAATCGTATTCCTCGCTCGGTCTTCTCGCCATTACTCTCTCTTCCTCAAAATCTCACTGTGGAATCCGTCACTTGGTGGTGATTGATTAGATATAGCAACAGAATGTATCAAATACAAATCCCCACTCTTTCTCTCTCTAAAATACAAATGATGATGATGAATTGATGATACAGTTTGGCAAGACGGGGAGTTTGACACCATGAAAAACAAATTCATGAACTTTTTCCTACGCCTAACATGCTCTTCTTCTTCCTCCTCCACCTCCACCTCCACCTCTGTCGCCTTCACAACCCACGATATCTCGCTGGCAGTGGGAGTGGCTTCCATAGAAAAAACAAATCCGCCGGAGGGAGAGAGATAGAGTAAAAGCTAGGGAATTTATGCGTATGAGTGAAGGCTTTAAAGGGTCAACATCCGGATGTTATTTTTTGCTATGGAAGAGAGGAGAAACCCAAATAGTTCTCTGTTCCATGCCCTACTCTTTTCCGAGACCACGCACATAACTCTTAAATGAAGGACTCTGTTCCAAAAAAACCTTTGATAACATTTTTTTTCAAAAAAAACCCATATAGAATTAATATTATATGTTAAATTATTATTTTAAAAACTTAAGCTAAATCTAAACTGTAAAAATTTTAATGTATTTATATTATAACTTATATTTATCACGATTAATTTTAAAAAATTATTTAAAACAAAACAACGACTGATTTTATCCCTCGCAAAAAACTTATGAATAATGATATATAGTGAGTAATAATTCCTTCACTAAATAGATTTTTTCCTCACAAATTTTTATTATAAATTGGCTCCAAAAATTTTTCTATCGCCCCAATTTTGCAAGGAAAAAAATATAAATTGTGAATGATGTTTCTTTCGCTAATAACTATATTGTCACTATACTTTTTTCCTTCACTGTTCCTTCGCTAAACAACTCCTCATGTGAAAGAATAAATTCCTTCACAAAGATCCTTCGCTAGAGGCCATTTTTGGTGTAGTGTCACTCCATTCCCCAACTCGTCCCAGCTATATTCTCATTTTCTGAAGAGAACAATGAAAGAAAGGGTGAGCTCAACTAGCCCATGAAATTTTATGACTAAGATAATGCGAATAAATTATCCTTAGCCTTCAACAATATAACAACCGATAGAATACAATAGACAACAAGTTTTAGATCAACAATCTGCAATGAAATAAGCAATCCATTAGAAGAGTCGAGTAGAGCATAAAATCTACTATCTTCTATGATTTAAAAGTTTTTCATCAACTTTATCACCGAGACTCGACAATAAATAAACCACATCATCGAATCATCCCCGCACTACGGGCCAAGGATATTCATGTAATCATCAATGGTCATGACTATCTACGAATAATCTCTCGGTCATAATCATACCCATAAATTGTCCATCATACCTTCTACTACCCAATGAGGACTTTTACCACATCATTCGTTACATTACGATTAAGCCATGATTATCTTAGAATAATTCTTGGTCATAATCATACCAAGTCCATCTATGCACGTAAGCCAAAGATGACTTTCATCACAATAAAAGCATGAGGATGATGACAATGACATAATAATTCAATAAAACAAGTTCAAGGATAAATTTTAAAGATTTATAATTTAATTTATCCAGAAATTAATAACGTCCAAATTGTCAACATGATACTGCTTTGTGGAGTAAAATTCAAGAATGCTCAGAAAAATATTTCCATGAAAAGATACTGGATGAAGCGCAAATATCAAAGATATTCCACTAATTTCATGGAGTATAGAAGCCAAAGCTTTAACCAACTGAGTATAAGAGAATATATGAAACTGCAAATGGATTTTCGATGCCATGCGATAATCCACATAGACATATCATTTCCACAATTTAATAAGGAATGAATAGGAAGGATCATTCACCATGCATGCGGTAATCCACATAGACAGGTTATTCCAACAGAATAATAAAGAATAGAATAACGTAAGAATTCACCACGTGCATGCGGTAGTCCTCGTGAGCGAGTTATTCTAACGAATAATAAAGAATGGAATAACGGCCGAGAATTCACCGAGCATGCGATAGGCCGCGTAGACGAGTTATTCCAATAGAATAATAAAGAATGGAACTAGGTCATACGTAATCGCATGCGAACGGATATTCCAATGAATAATAAAGAATCGGAACCGAGTCATGCGTAATCCGCATGCATGGATATATTCCAACATAATAATAAAAAATGGAATAACAACAGAATTCACCGGGCATGCGATAGATAGCATGAGACAGAGTTATTCCAATGAATAATAAAGAATGGAATAACGAAGAATTTCACCATGTATGCAGATACTTGATCGACAAAGTTATTCCAACATAATAATAAAGAATGGAATAACAACCCTTACGAGTATTGAAAGAAAATAACTCTCTTCATGAATACGAAAGAATAATACCCCTTACCTTAGAAGAAAACTGGATACTGGAATAGTGAGGTAGCAGACTTCTCTTCTTCTTTCTCTCTATAATTTCTCTATAATAATTGCTCTTGTGAGACTTAGTGAATTGGTGAGAAATGAAGGAAGAATGAGCTTCTATTTATAGAAAAATATAGTTTCAATAATTGCACATTTTGGGGCTCGAAATATTACAGTATAATATCTTCCTCTTTTTCTTCATTTTTAATTTAGTCCTGCAAGTATTATCAAACTTGCACCACCTCCCTTACTAGTAAATCATGTGAATTAATAGTAAATCATATTACTCAATAGTTTTAAACATGTGAAAAAATTAATTATAGTATAGTACATTCATCTATACCTCCATTTTTAATTTAGTCATGCAAGTATTATCAATCTTGCACCAACTCCCCTAATAATAAATCATGTGAATCAATAGTACACACATGTGAACACATAGTTATAAGCATGTGAAATAATAGCAACTAATTGCTCATTTATCCGGTTAACTACCCGATTGGTCAATATAACCTCCAGACATCAATTATTATCGAAATAAATGTCGATTTTTAATAACACTAATAATTCCAACACAATGGAACTATCAATTTCATTCTTAATCAACACGAACTTATTCATCATTAATATTATAATTCACAATATTTAACCATGCGTATTACTATACTTTTATCATCGATTATTTTATGACAACTTGCTTACTTTGAAATATTTTCACATATCACCCTTAACTTTAACCTTTTATCAATTTAACCATTTACTAAATAGAATAATTATAAGAAAATTGAATACTTTCATTTAATAAAATTCGGAGTCTCTCACCGAACCCATGCCAAATTATTTATAGCATCACAAAATTTTGACTCCACTGAATTAAAATCCTGGCTTCGCCAGTGTTGTCTGGTTCTCCTCCTAAATTCTCTTCAGCGTCTCCTTCTTCTTTAGACCCATTGTCATTACTATTTTCTTTCTTCACATTTTTAATGTATGTCAATAAGACTTTAATAACCATTCCCACCTAAAAATTGAAAACTTTATTTGCATTAAAGCCTAAAAAATAGATAATGATATGTTATTTTTCATCTAATTCCACATGAAATATAAAATAAGCGTTCATAAATCACACTAAAAAAAATGTATTCGAGGATACAAATAAACAATTATGGAAATAATGTTATATATTATTTTCAAAACATTAAAAACGAAAAAAAAAACTTGTGTGATTTTGGCCTGCATTTCTCTAAGAGCTGCTGCTTCGCGCATCTTGTATCCTCATCTTCATCTCATCTATGTCTTGCATTTAAAATTGATCAAATAATTTAGCTTTTTTATATTATTGATTTAAAATAATGGAGGAGTTGGATCAAAGTAAAGAATCAAGTGTATGTTTATAGTTTTTTTCTTGGCACGAGCGACTTTGAGTGCTCGATGAAAACTTTGGGGATAAGTGACGACCTTTCGAGGAGAAAAGAATTTCGTTAAAAATTAGAGAAATTGGAATATAGAGAAAGAGAGATTTGAGATGATAGAATACCAATATACATACTTAATTTGCGATTGGAAAAAAAATTATAAATCATTTACCTCTACAATGATGCGAGATAATTATTGAAATCGGGGAATTGGACAGCACGAACAAGCTTATCACTCAAACTACATGCTTAAATGATTTCTTAAATCCACTTTAACAATATAAACGTGTTCTTTGGAAACATTCTCTAGGATAAAATGATGAACTGTAAATATGCATAGGTTTAAATAATTTCTTCACCAATTTTCTTTTGACTAAAAAAATAATTAAATTGTAGGCAATTTATCAAAAAACATACAAACTATTTTTGTTGCATAAAAATGATCAAAATTTGACCCTAAGAACTTATCATGTGTCTATGCTGACATGTATATATAATCTGGTCAAATTTTAGTCAAGGATAAGGTGTAATGTGGATTAAATGAATGGAATTGGTGAAAGTGAAATGATTCATTCCATTCCAACTGAATAGAATAAGTTATTTCATACCATCCCCAAAAAAATAAAACTCATAAATTTAGCAGGGATGAGAATGGTTCATTTCATTCTAATGGAATAACTAAATACAATTTTTTTTCATTCTATAAAAATGAGTCTTTCTATTTTTCACTTTTATTATTGCAATCCAAATGTAGCATAACAGTATCCTTTCCATTACATGCGTCAATATGAATTTTATTTGGATTTTGCACAATTTGACTGATTGCTCCAACTAGCAAGCAAAAAAAAATGCCATAACATAAAAATTTTAGTAAAACAATAATTTTTTTAAAATTTATAATTTTTGACGCCGGGCGGGATAACGATTATCCTGCGTGCCAGTAAACAAATGAATTCACAAATAAAAGAAAAAAAGATTCACCAGAAAACACAGAGAAACTCTCTTTAATGTATAAATTTATATTTATCAAAATCAAAGTCTATCTCATTCAACCAACAAGTCTAGTTTATATATAGCTAACAAAATTTTATCTCTAAGTCACTCTAAAATATTCCTAGAGATATGAAAATAATAAAAAAAAATCCTCCTAGGGATGTGAAAAAGATTATAACAAACTTCCAAGAGATACAAAAAAATATCCTAACAAACTTCCTAAAAATACGAAAATAAAATCTTTAACAAGCAACAACTTATTATAAAAGATTTACTACCTAATAAAATACTATTACTATAAAGAACTAAATAATAATAATAATAATAATAATAATAATAATAATAATAATAATAATAAAGTCCACCGACTTCCGAAGTCATGACGCCTCTTTAGAAGAAGTTTGCCACGCCCGAAGTAATGACGCCATCCAAAACCAAACTCCGACCCCGAAGACAAGAAACCAAACGCCTGACCCCGAAGTCAACCGATACTGTTGCGCTAATCCCTTAACTTTTGGTTCTTTAGCATCTTCATCGTACTATCCGACATTCAGGATCTTCAGCCAAAAATCCTCCTGCATCAGTCTCTCCGTGTTGGAAAGAACTCGTCCTCGAGTTCGACACATATAAAATGTAAATTATACGAGAAGAGGTTTTGGTAACTGAAATATTTTTCTTTTGATTCGATCGAGGGAAAAGATATATCTGATGTTGAATATCCCTCATCGGCAAAAGTCTCGAGGAAAATTCTTCGGGTAACTACTGCATATCGGTTGACATTGTAGTGCTTTCTTCTGTTAAACTATTCCCACAAGGAAGTAGAAGATACATCACATCTTCACGATCAGCCTCCGATAGAGATCTAATCATGGACAATAGGTTTGGATTCCCAACTGCTCGAGCCGAACTATCATCTTCTCGTCGAGGTGCTAACACAACCTTCTTCCCTTTAATACTAAGGGAATATGTTGTCTTCCTACCATTATGAATAACTCTTCGGTCATATTGCCAAGGTCGGCCCAACAACACATGACATGCATCTACATACACTACATCACACAAAACATTATCAAAATATTTATTGTCGATGGAAAAAGACACTAAGCACTTTTTATCCAATGTTACTTCATTAACTTTTTTTAACCACGACAACTTATATGGTTTAGGATGTCGATCCGTTTTCAACTGCAATTTCTTGGCAACCTCTTCGGACACTATGTTCTCATAACTGCCATCGTTAATGATTAACCTGCAGACTTTATTTGCTATGGTGCAAGTTGTTTGAAAGATATTGGTTCTCAACCAATCATCTTTGGAATCACCTTTATGAGTTGGTAGACTCTTGCAAACGATCAAGGTCTCCTAGCTATCTTCATACGATTCATTCTCCTCTTCGTCGCCATCATCATAATCGTCATACTCAGGTTCTCCATAAGGTTCTCATTCATCTTCATATTCGTCATAAATTTCTTCTTAATCTTCATATTCATCATAAATTTCTTCTTCATCTGCATATTCATCATATATTTCTTCTTCATCTACATATTCATCATATGCAGGTTCTCCATACTCATCTACTTCTTCCTTAACCAACTGTTCTTCATCAAAATCGGAATTAAAATTAAAAAATTCCTCATCACGATCAAGGTGCGAGAAATACTCTAGGACTTCCTCGGTCGGATACTGTCCACGAGAATAATACCCTTCCTCGTCATGATCAAGGTGTGGGACTTCTTCAGCTAGAAACTGTCCACGATAGTGATCAAGGTGCGGGACTTCCTCCTTCAGAACCTGTCCACGACGACCTCGAGTCATGGCCTTAAGACGCCAGGTTAACTCTGCAACCTGTCTCTATAAATCCTTAATCATCGCGTCTTGAATGTTACGATCCTGGTGCGGGACTTCCTCAGCCGGAATCTTCCCTCTACGACCACGACCATGACCACCAACCATTAAAACCGATGAGTCTATTCCCAGAAAGATGCTTGAGCTTTGATACCAACTGACGCCGGGCGGGATAACGATTATCCTGCGGGCTGGTAAACAAATGAATTCACAAATAAAGGAACAAGAGATTCACCGGAAAACACAAAGAAACTCTCTTTAATGTATAAATTTATATTTATCAAAATCAAAGTATATCTCATTCAACCCACAAGCCGAGTTTATATATAGCTAACAAAATTTTATCTCTAAGTCACTCTAGAATATTTCTAGAGATATAAAAATAAAAAAAGAAATAAAATCTTCTTAGGGATGTGAAAAAGATTTTAACAAACTTCCTAGAGATACGAAAATATATCCTAACAAACTTCCTAAAAATACATAAATAAAATCGTTACAAGCAACAACTTAGTATAAAAGATTTACTATCTAATAAAATATTATTACTATAAAGAACTAAATAATAATAATACTACTAATAATAATAATAATAAAGTCCATCGACTTTTAAAGTCATAACGCCTCTTCAGAAGAAATTCGCCACGTCCGAAGTCATGACGTCATCCGAAGCCGAACTCCAACCCCAATTAAAGACACGAACCGAACGCCTGATCCCGAAGTCAACCGATACCGTTGCGTTGATCCTTTAACTTTTGGTCCTTTAATATCGTCATCGATCGTATTATCCGACCATTCAAGATCATCGGCCAGAAATCCTCCTGCATCAATTTTGCCCCTTGAGCTACAACCAACAAATGAAGCGCTAATTATTACAAGAAGTTAGACAATTCCTAGAATGAGATTAAGAAGTTTCTCTTTACTTGCAACTTATTTTTTGCTTTCTTTCGTCATTTGGACTCCTGGAATCTTAGCTTTTGGATACAAGGCCAGCTTTGATCTTCTGAATGGTTGCTACGTCAGTTTTAAATGACTTTGCAAGAATTCCCTCGTCAACACCAGGGGCAAATATAGTTGAAGGAAGCAAAACTACGGCGGTGCTTGCACTACCAAAAGCAGCATTACCCATGGCTGGTTTGGTGGGATCAGCATTGTATTGATAGTGAACCAATCCTTTAGGAAATAGAAACATGTCTTCTGCTTGTAGCATTTGAGTGTAGAGTTTGTTATTGGTGTCAATAAATCCCACCTCAAGGCTGCTTTTCAGTAGAAAAAATAGACCTGTAGCGTGAGGGCGAATGTGGGGGGCGCTTATGCCGCCTCCTGGCAAAAGAAGATCCGATAATGAGACACTCTGGCCGTTGAGAGCTGGGAATTCTGCTATGCTAGCTTTTGTTGTTCCGTTATAACTTGTTGGTGAATTTTCGAAATCAAATATGCCACGTAATCCAGTGAATGTGAAGAAATTTTCATCCACTTTTGTCAAGTTATATGGCACTGTGAAGTCGGATAAGATATCCGGATCACTTCCTTGAACCATTCCGAAATAGGTAAAGGTAGCAAAAATAAAAATGTAACATATTTTACCAAGATTGAGGCCATTTTGCTTGGAGGTTAAGGAGATGAGATTAATAGTATGTATATAGAAGTAGTTTTTTGGTACGAAAAATGACAAGTTCATTTGCTGATTTATAGTGGCTTGGTTGGTAACGATTCTTGTCCTTTTCATTAGGTAGTTTAATTGTTATTGGACGGCAGTAATCCAACTATGTCCTATTGAGTAGGAAGGGGACGTATTTATTAGACATTTATACCAAGGAATCAAGGACGGCAAATAATTAAAAGTAAAGGAATTGGTACTGATTAAATTAAAGTTATCGATCGGTCACCTCATAGGAGGATTTTATAGATCCTTAGAATCATCTGTTACGTTACAATGTGTAAAACTAAGCTTTTCTGGAGAAAGTATTCTTGTATATTCCACTTTTCTATAACAGAGGAGGTGTATATATATACACAACTATTTTTACAGGAAAGGAAACTAAATATTCTTACAATCAATTTACATTAACTCAAAAATATTCACCACCCAATTAACTCCCTAAGAATCAGTAACAGAAACTAGGGAATCAATCTTACACCTCTAATACAACTATTGCTACACTCCCCCTCAAGTTGAAGCATAGATATCTATCATGTTCAACTTTTCCAATGAGGTGTTGAACACCTTTCCTGAAACAGCTTTTGTTAAAACATCTGCCAATTGATCTTCAAACTGAACAAATGGAAAATGTACAACTTTTCGATCAAGATTCTCCTTTATGAAATGGCGATCAACTTCCACATGCTTCGTGCGATCATGTTGTATAGGGTTATGAGCAATTTCAATGGCTGCTTTGTTGTCACAATGCAAGTTCATTGGTTTCAGATGCTTGATCCCTAGATCTTTTAGTACATTTTTTATCCACAACAACTCGCAAACACCATGAGTCATACCTCGAAATTCTGCTTCCGCACTTGATCTTGCCACAACCCTTTGCTTCTTGCTTCTCCATGTGACTAGATTTCCCCCCTACAAATGTAAAGTACCCCGAGGTGGATCTCCTAGTAGTTTGGTCTCCTGCCCAATCTGAATCTGTGTATCCTTCAATGTCAAGGTTGCCATTCTTTGAAAATAACAAACCTTTACCTGGAGAATTCTTCAAATATTCATATGTTCTTCACTTGGTGCATGCATAAATTGGCTTACAACACTTACAGCATAAGCTATATCAGGTCTAGTATGTGACAAGTATATTAATCTTCCAACCAAACGTTGATAACGACCTTTGTTTGATGGGACTTGATCCATGAGATCTCTGAGTTTATGGTTCATCTCTGTGGGTGTCTCTGCTGGTTTGCAATCAAGCATTCCAGTTTCAGCTAGAAGATCAAGCACATACTTTCTTTTTGACAAAGAAATTCCATGTTGTGATCTTGCAACCTCAATTCCTAAGAAATATTTCAACTGACCAAGATTCTTCATTTCGAACTTTGTGAACAAATATTCTTCTAATGCCTTCATTTCATACGAGTCATCACCCGTAATATTAATATCATCAACATACACAATTAGAACTGTTATTTGTCCTGCATTGATTTTTATAAACAGATTATGATCTGAATTACTCTGCTTATAACCAAACAATTTCATAGTTTTTGAGAATCTACCAAACCAAGTCCTTGGTGACTGTTTCAACCCATACAATGACTTCTTCAACTTGCAGACAATCCCATTTCTTGCATTTTTTTGTTCCTGGAGGCAAGTCCATGTATACTTCTTCCTCTAAATCTCCATTCAAGAAGGCATTCTTAACATCATATTGTTGTAGTGGCCAGTCTCGATTAGATGCTAAAGATAAGAGAATACGGATTGTGTTAATCTTGGCCATCAAAAGTGCGAAAGTTTCCGGTAATCCACCCTATATTTACATGTATACCCTTTTGCAACTAATCTTGCTTTGTATCCGTCTTCTTGCCGCCATCTTCTTTAAGTTTTACTGTGAACACCCATTTACACCCGACTGTCTTCTTTCCTTTTGGCAAAGGTACAAGTTCCCAAGTAGCATTTTTTTGTAGGGCCTTCATCTCTTCATTTACTGCCTTTGTCCACTTTGGGTCTTTCAAAGCATCCTATACACTATTAGGAATAGAGACATAGGATAATTGATTAATAGTAAATGCATATGATTTTGACAATCTATGGTCAGATACATAGTTGTTGATGGGATATTTAGTATTAGACATAAGATCGGGTTCATACTGTTTCTTTGAGACTCCTTTATTTATTCTTTGTGAATACCTAAAAGCTATGTTTTCTGCAGGAACAAGAGGAATCATATTCGACTCATTCAGTATGGGTTGTGAGAGTATGGGTTGTGAGATTACCTGAGGAAGGACATGCTCGGGCTCGGTTGATTCTTCAGATGCTGGTGTTAACAAGGGCAAATCTGGGATATCTACTATTTGATCAAGAGTGTCAAGAATTGTTTCTTTGTTCGCGTTAGAGTTCTGGTCTTGGACATCATCTTCATTTCTTTCTTCTAATTCAAAACTTTCTTCAATACCACTCTCCCCCTGAAGAGAAGTTTGAGAAACTCCCCCTGAGTAATAAGGCTCCATTTCATGAAAGGAAACATCCAGAGTGACATGTATCTTTTGGGTATGAGGATCATAACACCTATAGCCTTTCTGAAAATCTGAGTAACCCACAAAAACGCATTTTTTTGCACAAGGATCAAGCTTACTTCGCTGAACTTTTGGAACATGAACATACGTTGTACAACCAAACACTCGTGGTACAACCAAACACTCGTGGTTCTAGATTTGAAAAACTCGAATCTGCTTTTGATATTGAGTGTAAACCATACTATAGAACTCTTGAAATGCTTCGCATACATCACTTTTATTTTTAAGAAGAGAAATCCAAGTCATACGAGTACATTCATCAATAAAAGTAACAAAATAACGAGCTTTGGAAATGGAAGGAATTCGTGTAGGTCCCCAAACATCCGAATGAATTACCATGAAAGGTTCTGAACCCTTATTAAAACTTGGTAAATAAGACACACGATGGCTCTTAGCCAATTCACAAGCTTCACACTTAAAATCTAAAAAACTTTCTGCTAAAAACAAATGGGGTTTCAATTTTTTAAGGTAACCAAAAGAAAGATGTCCTAATCTTCGATGCCACAACCAAATAGCTTTCCGAGCCTTGTCCACTTCACTCGAGTTTATTGTATTATTTGCCTTTGGTTTTTCATCTTCTGTCAAATCCAAATAGTAGAGTTTGCCCCGTTTAACACCATAACCAAGAATCTTCCGAGCTCGAATGTCCTGGAATACACAATAAGATGGCCAAAAAATCACTGTACATGATAGTTTAGAAGTAATCTGGCTAACAGATAACAAATTATATTCTAATGAAGGAACAACAAGTACATTGTCTAAAGTGATTTTTGTGGATAGAGCAACCGGTCCCTCTCCCGTAACAGGTGAGGTGCTACCATTGGCTGTGGATATGACAGTTTGAGGTGAAGAAAAAATGGATTGTAACTAACCAGAATCATTTGTCATATGATCAGATGCACCTGTATCAATAATCCAAGTACTATTCTTAGAGTTTGTTGACAAAACAGATGCTTTACCAACAATACCTAGAAGAGTAACATTTGCTGAAGGTCTAACTACTGGAGTTTCTTCTTCTGTATTTGCTCTCATGGCCTTTTCGGGTATTTGCTTCCTTGGTTTTTTTGTGAAATCCCACCAATCTGGATAACCAATGATTTCATAACACCGTTGTTTTGAGTGGCCTGTTTTGCCACAATGAGTGCACACCAAACCACCAAATCTTCCCGATTGATTGTTGTTTCGAGTCTTAGAGGACCCAGGTGATGCTCAAGGTCGAGTTTGATTAGTCACCATAGCAGAATTTTCTGAAATAATACGTGAACCTCCCATTATTTGTTTTTGTTGATACTTTAGCCGAACATACGCATAGCTGCTCTCCAGATCAAGTTTTGGCTCTTTCCTCAAAATTTCTCCACGAACTTGATCAAATTCTGGATCAAGCCCACTCAGAAAAATGTGGACTCGAAGCCTAGCCATTGCAGAATGTAGTTGTATGATTCCTTCAACAGTTCCTTTTTGTGTAATGGACCTGTGGTCAATTTCCTGAAAGACAGCACAGAGTTCATTATAATATGTGGGTAGAGGTCGACCTTCTTGTTTGATGGAGAAGGATTTTTGGTTCAATTCAAAAAGATAAGTCTCATCGGATCCATCATAGAAGGTTTTGGAGAGAAGAACCAAAATTTAGTTTCTTTGTGGAGAAATCAATAAATCGTTGCATCAAATGAGGGGACATGGAATCGATAAGCCAACTCTTGACTTTATTATTTTCAGTAATCCAATTGTTGAGGTTGGGATCTCCAAGCGCTAGTTTTTTCGTTTCTCCGGTGAGATACCCGGCTTTATTCCGGGCACCAATACGCATCTCCATCAACTGTGACCAGAGTGAATAATTCGTTTCATCAAGTGTGATTCCGGTGGGAAATGCGGTGTTGTCTTGGTGAACAACAATTTTTGGAGGTACAGGTACGGTGGGTTCGATCGATACAGCAGGGGTGATTTGTCCAGAAGTAGCCATGAAGGTGAAGGTGAAGATGAAGGTGAGGATTTGATGAAGCTATTCGGTGAAGGTATTGCAGAGAAACAAAATCCCTTTCTTTCTAGGATAGAACCTGTTTTGATACTATGTAAACACTAAGCTTTTCTGGAGAAAGTATTCTTGTATATTCCACTTTTCTATAACAGAGGAGGTGTATATATATATACACAACTATTTCTACAGGAAAGGAAACTAAATATTCTTACAATCAATTTACATTAACTCAAAAATATTCACCACCCAATTAACTTCCTAAGAATCAGTAACAGAAATTAGGGAATCAATCTTACACCTCTAATACAACTATTGCTACACAATGATTAACAGATGGGAGATTTTTGACATGCATGCAGCAGTCCAACTCCGATTGAATTATGTCTAATCTTTGCATTGTGAAAGTTCAAAGCAAGGCTCTTTTATTATTTTTAGGTTACTTTAACAATAGTAGAGAAGTGTTTTTGTTCTTTGCTTTTCTATCGTAAGTAAAAATTATCAAAATGCGAAATAAATTCACAAGTACACTTCAAAGAACAATGTTAGATTTAAGATCCAATATCATAAAGTATCACACAAAAATTAAAGAACTGAAATATAAAAAACACACAAAATTATTCAGGTTCACCAATTTAGCTAATTATGTTTTGTCTGATCTATTCATTTAGCAGTCTCACACACTCTACATAATACACACCAAACAATATTTTTAATAACTAGAAACCTTAACTTTTATAACACGAGCTTAATTCCATTAAACTCAATACATTAAACAAACTCAAGATCGGATTACTAATACTTCTCTAAATCTAAATATACATTACACTTGGCTTTCCATTTATTTTTTATTTTTCTTGTATTTTTTTTTTAAAATTTTGTCGTTGTTCATGAAATTAAATACGGGGGCTTTGACCCCTGTAAGTAAATCGGTGACATGTTACTTCACAACAATCCCCCTCCACATCCAGCTATAAACTTAATAACACTCGTACTTGTAGTTCAGTTCTTTATTTAAGTTCGTTGGAAGTTTATATATATATATATATATATAGAGAGAGAGAGAGAGAGAGAGAGAGAGAGATTGGAAGTGAGACGCTTGGTATAAATTCTGTTAGGAACAAGTTTTCAGGCCCGGGAGATTTGGTAACCAACTTATTATTAATAAATAATTTATTATTTAAATAGCTTAGTATTTAATTTATTAGTAAACAACTTATTATTGATAAATAATTTATTATTTAAACAAGCTTATTATTTAAATAGCCTATTATAAACAGCTTATTATTTAAACAATTTAATTATTATTGGTAAACAGCTTGTTATTCATAAACAACTTATTATTTAAATAACTTATTATTTAAACAGCTTATTATTTAAATAGCTTATTATTTCAACAGTTTATTGGTAAACAGTTTATTATTGTTAAACAACACACCAATAAGCTGTTACCAATAAGATAATTATTGGTTATTGATAAATAACTTATTATTCGTAAACAACTTATTATTTAAACAGCTTATTGATAAACAGTTTATTATTTAAACAGTTTGTTATTTAAATATCTTATTATTTCAACAACTTATTATTGGTAAACATCTTATTGGTAAACAACATACCAATAAATTATTTACCAATAAGCTTATTATTGGTAAACAACTTATTATTTAAATAGGTTATTGGTAAACATCTTCTTAGTTCTAGTCATGTTTAAATATTGGCTTTTTGTTTGTCAAATCTTATTTAAACAACTTATTTGTAAAAAAACTTATTGTTCATCATTTTTTGATGTATAAACAAGTTTAAATTAAAATTTGAAATATGTTATTATTGGTACGAGTATAATATTTTAAACGATATTTTTTTTATCCAATTTTTTAATTAATCCTGAAAAAAACAAACATAATATGAGATTATTTTAAGTTATGCCCTGAATAATTTTATAAAAAACAAACATGTAAATAAGACTATTTAATCTTAAGATTAATAGTCTTGAGATTATAATTCCAAAATTATAATTCTTGCAACCTAAGTGAATTCAGGATATTGATCAATAAATTGTTTCAATGTAATCTTCGACCCCACACAATATGCTGAGGTGGAGTATGCCACATCAATAATTTATAAAATATTTGTAAAATAGTTTGTGTCTTTAACATTATTCTATAATTAAATCTTAAACAATACTCGCACATAATCCAATTTTTAAGTGACTTCAAATTGATACATAGATTAAGTCGACAAAAGTTAATTATATAATATAAAGAATTAAAGATTGAGATATTAAGCATGAAAAACTTAAATTACTACCGGAATGCAAAGTCTTGCACATAGACCTGACAATATAGTTAATTAACTGTTGGGTCAAACCATATTAATTGAAACCAAATGAGTTGTTTAACAATTTTTATTTAGAATTAATTACATATCTTAGTACATTTTTAAAAATAATTACAAAAATGGTGCATAGATAAAATAATTACAAAAATAATACACTTTTTCATATTTATTTACAATTTTAGTGCAATTAGGATTCCTTAATTTAGGGGATGATATGGCAAATCTGGTGGGTTTTTTTTTGAAACACGTTCTTTTTTTTTCTCCCATCTCCTGTAACTTTTGTACTGGTATTTCTCTCTCTAAAATCTTCTTCTTCTTCTTCTTCTTCATCTACTGGTATTTCTTCATCTACTGATATTTCTTCTTCTTTTTGTACTGGTATTTCTTCTTTTTCTTCATCTTCATCATCATAGTTGTTAGACTAATTGCAATTAATTAATTGGTGGCGTAAATTGGTTAATGAATATTGATCTCCTTTAGGCTCTTGGGGGGTGCAACTGGTTTGCATAGTAGTCCTTTATTTTTTTTGATTGTTTTTTAATTTACTTTTGCTGCACTTGTTGATTCACAGGTTATTCAAGTTAGTCGAAAGAAGGTTTTGGATCAGAAAGCATACATGTTGTTCTATTATCGAGATAATAGAAATTTTGCTTCAAACAAGCCTCTTGATGTTATTAGGAAAGAGATCATGGCGACAAATATCATGGGAAGAAACTCAAGTTCATAGCCAGAAGATATTTCCAACCAAATTTTTTTTAAAGGTGTGTTAATTTAAATTTTGTTATTGTTACTATCATATAACTATTTGGTTACTTCTGCATTATATTTTGGTTACTGTTAACTTGTGATTCGGATACCATTTTTGTTACCTTAATTTGGTATTTTGGTTACTTTTTTATGTTGTTATGGTTATCATGTATTTGCTTAGTATACATGGTTGACTAAACTGGTTTTGGTGTACATGTTGTTTATGTATTGGTTACCATTAATATATATTTTAGTTACTAACATATAACTGTTTGGTTACTTCATTAGTATATTTTTTGATACTGTTAGCTTATGATTTGGATACCATTCTTTTTCCCTCAATTGGGATTTTGGTTACTTTTATATGTTATTTTGGTTACAATGTATTTGCTTAGTATACATTGGTTGACTAAAGCTGGTTTGGTCTACATGTTGTTTATGTGTTGTTACCATTAAAACATGGTTTGATTCTTAGCATATAACCTGTTTGGTTACTTCTTTAGTATATTTTTTGGTATACATGTTTTGTTTACTACATAAAATGGTTTGTACTACATGTTGTTTATATTTTGGTTATCATTAGATTATATAATATAACTTTTTGGTTCTTTGCTTTATTATGGTATGGTTAATGTTATATTATGATATGATAACTATTATTGTGCAGTCAATTTGGGATGTTGATTATTTGTTATAGTCTGTTTTGGCTATTGTGTAATTGTTATATTATGTTTTGGTTAGTAGGCTCTTATTTGTTGGTCACTATGTAACTGTTTATGATATAGATATTGTTTATATCTGGTTACTAATGACTGTATAAATCTGATTTTATTTATTTGCAGTTATGGGATCTTTACTATGAGGAATGCAATAAAAAAATTCATTGGAAAAGTTATATATTGGTGACATGGAAGTCCCCGACATTATTACCAAGAAATTGAACTCAAGTCAGTTAGAGAAGTTTAAGGCATCATTAGTTTGTGGATGTATTATTTTTATAAATAATAAACCCAAGTCATAATAAACCATGTATTTGCTTAGTATACATTGATGTATTATTTTTGTAAATTCCTTCAAATATCTTCTTCAAGGTTTATGCTCTTCTATTTCTACTTCCATTTCCATAAACACATCCTACATGTTCTGGTTACTTTCATATAACTATTTGGTTACTTCTTTATTATGTTTTGGTTACTGTACCTTATGGTTTGACTACTATTATTGTGTCCTCAATATGGGATTTTGGTTACTTTTATTTTTTATTCTGGTTAATATGTAATTGTTTAGTATACATGAATTGCCTAAATTGGGTTTCATTACATGATGTTTTTATTTTGGTTATCATTAAAACATGTTCTGGTTACTATCATATAATTATGTGGTTACTGTTTTATTATATTACATTATGGTTACTGTCATATAATCATGTGGTTTCTGTTTTATTATGTTACATTATGGTTACTGTTATTAGTAACCAGATAGTTACAAGCTTGTATCAGGACAAATATCAATTGTTAAATGTACATGTGAGAGTTTTCATTTATATATATGGTTACTTATAGATCTCATATTAAAATAAAAATAGTTTGAGAGGTGCAGTTGGTATCCAAACATGCATATAAGGGTAACCATTTTAGTTTTTGTTAGTAACCAAATAATTAAAAACTTATATCGAATGCAGATTATCAAGTGCTTAATGTATATGTGAGGTTCCCATTTATCTAGTGATGGATACTTTTAAATTACATAGTTATAAAAGTTATTTGAAAATGGTCCAGTTGATAACTAAATATGAATATAGAGGTAACCATTTTATTTTAGATGGGTAATCAAATTTACTTAAAAATGTTTCAAAACAGTTACCAATTGTTCAATGTATATGTTTACTTTATATTGACAACTCATGATGGAATCAAAAATCAAAATATTAATCAATAACAATTTTAGTTACTGTACACCATCAAAAATGTTACCAACCATGTGGTTAATGGTTACTAATAGTAAACAATTATATATTCTTGTATTTACACTCATTTTGTTTATGTTCCGTTGAAGTAAAGCACAACTAAAATCATCTTCATAGTCTAACAACTGAATAAACATTATAAAGTAGCCAAATCAATATTAGACAGTAACCAAACTGCATAATATTAGTAACCAGAACATAAACAATATTTTTACATGCCATTTTGAAGGCCTAAATGATGGAATTTGACCAAAAATACATGCACATCACGAGCAAAGCTGGTGACTTTTGATTGTTGGCCCGTTTCCAATGAAATTAGGCTTTGAAAATATCAAAATCTGACACTCCAAACTTGACAGAAATTACCAAATTATCACTGGATCAAATCTTTCCATAATCTATCAAATCTTTCCATAAACTGACACGCCTTCTCTTCAACCGCATCAATTTGTTACCAACTAAAGACTAACAGTTGTATGAAGTTAACCAATGTAGTCAATAATTAACCATCAATATAAATCAAACTAGTATAAAACACACTAATATTATACAGCAATCATAACAACATTATACAGTAACCAAATTTAGATTAGTCAGTCAGTATAAGTAACCAATGTATTTAATAAGTAACCATCAATGTATATGTACTTATAAGTAACATTATACAGTAACCAAATTTATATGTACTTAAAAAGATCCAACGATTGATTGCGAAAAGGTAACCAATGTATTTAATAAGTAACCATCAATATAAAAAATATCAGTAGAATAAACATTTAAAGCATACAACAACCAAATAAACATTATACAGTAACCAAATCAATAATAAACAGTAACCAAGTTCTACGTACTTATTAACTAGAATATAAAACATATTTTTACATTCATTTTGCAATCAAAATAGACAGTATACTGACTGTGACCAATCAAAGAGCGAAAAACTTAAGAAAGGTAACCAATATATGAGTATATAAGAACTACAGGGGTAACCAAATAAATATTTAAAGTATACAACAACCAAATAAATATTATCGATAACCAAATCAATAATAAACAGTAACCAATTTCTATGTACTTAGTAACTAGAATATAAAACATATTTTTACATGCATTTTGCAATCAAAACAAATCAAGATCTTGACTTTATGACCAATTAAAGAGCGAAAAACTTAAGAAAGGTAACCAATATACGAGTATATAGTAACCACAGGGTAACCAAATAAATATTTAAAGTATCTGACAACCAAATAAATATTATACAAGAACCAAATCAATAATAAACAAAGAACCAATTTATATGTACTTAGTAACTGAATATAAAACATATTTTTACATGCATTTTATTAATCAAAACAATCAAGATCTTCGACTTTGTGACCAATGAAAGAGCGAAAAACTTAAGAAAGGTAACCAATATACGAGTATATAGTAACCACAGGAAACTATATGCATATAAACTTTAAACTCAAATACCTCAAGATATACAAATCAGAAAGAATTAATCAACAATCAACAATCAAGATAAGTACGCAAGTTTCTCGTTCTTGATTGTAAATCAACTTATAAACACAATGTATACTTACATATGAAACTTCATAATGTTGTTTGACGATCTAGAAGTTGTTGTTGATCTTCTCTGATTTTTTCGGATCTCGAACGTTGCTGTTGATCTTCTCCGATTTTTTTCGATCTCAAAGTTGCATCGGCGTCAGAGGATTTGTCTTCTCAGATCTGTCGTTGTGTTTTTCTTCATTAGTTTGAATTTAGGATCAGTTGATTCCAAATATGAAAATCGGTAACTGACGTGTAGGGAGTTAATGTTACGTGATTTTAGCAACGTAATATATTGTGTTTTGTTATTTTTATAATTATTTTGTGTGTGTTTTATTTTTGTAAATACTTTCTAATTGTTGTATATTAGTGTTAAGGACCCTTTTATTTATTCAGGTTGGTTAAAGTTTGGACCCATATTTTTAAACCAAATATAGTTCTGAACTGGTTAATCATTTTTCAACCCATATTCCATTCCGATCCAAATCGAAAAGTTCTTTTCTCATCTTTTCTTCGGGTCCTATCCAATTCCGGACTAATTCTAAAAATCAATAAATATAATTTAGTTCAAATTTTATTTCTTACAATTTTGTCTCGTAAGTATTGATTTATTTATTTTTATGTTTACTAAATAACATGTATTTTATATAAATATTATATTATCTAAATAAAGTATGATCAATCAAAACTATCAAATTTTCTTTTATTAGTAACACATGTATATTAAATATGACGTGACTACATAAAAATTCAACATTTAACACACACATGTAACAAAAATTAACTAAAAAAATGTCTTTATATTTGCATTTAGGATAATAAAGTATGATTTTTATGCAAATAAAGACGTCAAAATCATGTATGCAAATTGATAATATATGAATTAATGTGCATATATTTATTTTTAGTGGAATACTTTAAAGATTTTATTTTGTTATCTTACATATGATAACTAAGTCATCTTATTATTTTTTTTTAATTATGTGTGATGACTAACCAACTCAGCTCATAATTAATTAGAAATTGCTGATCTTTTTACCTACTTTTATAATATACTTTAAAGTTTATGTAAATTCTAGTATTTTAGTTACAAAAGAATTATACTAGTATTCTAGTTACAAAATAATTATAAATATGTTTCAATATTTAAACGACATTCATAGAATTATACTATAGTGTATTTTGGATTCCAACCTTTCTATTAGCACGTTAATAATAATTTTAAAAAATTATTTAAATATGGAAGGGTATTAATAATTTCAATTTAAAATTTTATTAGTATAGTTTTTTAGCATTTTATTATTTATATTAATAATTTTTATATCATATTATTACTTAATTAATTTAATTGTGACGGTCAAAATTTTATTTTTCAAAAGTCAAAACATCTTAAAATGGTTAATATGGTTAATATAGTTTTGAACTATAACCATATAGTTCCAACCCATACAATCCATATTAAAAATGGTTAATATAGTTTTAGTCTTAAATGGAACCATAACCATATTTTAAAAACCAAAATAAACTCATAACCATATTTTGTCAGACCTACTTACACATGACTAATGAGCGTCCAAAACGACAACTTGGTGGCTTTGTGAACAAATATGAAAACAAGCAATTAGAGGTGAGGCTAAAATATCAAATAAACTAGTGGTAGGTTTGTTTTCAAGTATTATATTTAGGCAGGGGACAGATTCAAGAATATTTTTCAGCATTGCAAGAAAAAAGGCTGACAATAAAGAATAAATCTTTCACAAGAAATAGTATATTACTCACATGAGATTTATTGTGAAAAAACTTTCCTTTATACAATTATTCGCATTAGAGTTTCTCGCTAAAAGTATAATTCACTAAGTTAGTAACTAAATTTTTATTTTGCAATGGATATATTGTGAATAATATGTTCTTTCACAAATTATTGTAAAAGATTATTTTTGTTTGGGGAGGAGATGATTTCCTCACAATTAACATTTTGAAATAACTAGTAAAAATATCTTCCTTCATAAATAATAATTTGTGAAGAATATATTTACTTTAAAAATGTTAGATTTCCATCACTAATTACATATTGTGATTTTTTTTAATTTACCGAGAAGAAATTTATTCGACAATGCTGCTATTAAATAATCAAATCATTGCAAATTAAAAATATTTTTAAGATTATTTATTAATTTAGAATCAACATCAAATAAAACATTACATTACATAAATAACCAATTGTATAATCCACAATTAAATATGTAATAATAAGTAACAAAACGTACAAAGCTTGTAAAATCTCAAATTTTACGAATAAAGATTTAATTTTCTCGAAATATTTTTTGAATATTATGGTGTGGATTGAGATAATGTTATAGTTGTGGGTAGTTGTGACGCCCCCAAAATAGGTCCATTCCATCCAACCCATTCTGAGTCGCCAAATACATGGTACAGAAATAACTACAACTTTATTATTACAACATATAAATCATGAGTTTAAATACGAGATATTGCCATCTAGACAATATCCACACGCAAATAAATCTCCATCATAATTATTGATACATTATTTTACAACAATGGTGAGGACTACTAAACAACTCTCCCTAGAACTTTCATTCCATACCCACTACGTACTCGCTTATATTCTCGCCTCCACGAGAAGAAAAATGGAACAAAAAGAAAAGGGGTGAGCTCGACTAGCCCAAGAAAGAATATTATGACTAAGATAATATACAACAAATTATCGTTAGTCTTCAACAGGAAAAATATAATAGAATACAATAGACAACAAGTTTTAAATCAATATTCGCAATGAAATAATAATTCAATTAGAAGAGTTAAGTAGATAATGCAAACTACTATCTTCTATGTATGAATTTTAAAGTTCATCGCCTATTTTTATCCACCGTAACATCAATCAATATATATCCGGGATCAAATATTCATCCTTGCACTACGAGCCAAGGACATTCACCAGATTGGTCATGTTCATCTAAACACTGCTCATCTTTTTCACTACGGGCCAAAGATATTCATCGAAATCATTCATCTTTGCACTACGCCCAAAGATATTCATCATAAATCATTCATCTTTGCACTACTGTGCCAAAGATATTCAATAATATCATCATTTAAGACCGAGGATGATGAAAATATTTTTTAAAAAAACGAATCCAGTGAATCAAAATGACAAGGATTAAGGATTAAGGATTCGTACTTTGTTTTATCCACGTCCAAAAATACCTCAAAAATAATCATAGTGGCGTAAAATTCAAGAATGATCAAAACATGGATACAATCAAAGCTAGTATCCACAATAGATATTTTGACGAAAAGAAAAATTTTTATTTTTCGATGAATAAGTCTTAGATTCGTGAATAAGATCAGATATCGTGAATAGTCTTCAGATACGTGAATAAGAACCCGACACCAAAAGTTCCAAATTTGATAAAACTTCGAGATCAATATTTCAAAGATAATGATATTGAAGAAATAATATCATTACTGAAAAAATAATATCCCTTACCACGAAAGATTTATACTTCTAAATTTGAAACACCTGATATATAAGCTATGACTTGAACTTTCACCGTATAGCAATACTCAAAGTATACTCAAAATACTCATAAGAATACGCTCGATAATATAGAGAGAAAAACTTGAGCTTCGGTGTGATTTTCAATTCTAACCCAAGCACCTATTTATAGGAAATTGCTTAGAACACCAAAGCGAAAAATTTAATATAATATTAATATATATAAAAATATTATACGTATTCCTTGAAATCTGAATCTCAAAGAATTCACACATGCCAACCTTCTAGAAGAAAATAAAAAACGTTTTTCTAATTTAAAATAATTTAAACTTAAAAATTAATTATTTGAGCTTGAACTTCAATAATTCACAATAAATAGCCCTTTTATCAGAAAATTCAAATTTCATGAGTTTTTATAGAAAATTCAATTCTCTACAACTTTACGTAAGAAAGTTTTTCCAAATTCCAAATGTAAATTGACCAAAATTCACAAAACAGACGATTTTACAGTGCTATAATCAAATTTCGGTCAATAATTGTGTCCACCAACACACAAAATATGTGTTAAACATTTAATGCCACAAAAATACTCTTCCTCCTCATATACTCAAATATCCCACATTAATTATAAAAATATGACCGTTAATATATTATTAAAATAATATATTTAAATGAATTATTTTATCAGAAAAAGATAAAATATTAATTTTCAACAATTGTCACTATAAAAATTTTCTCCATCTATATCCACATAAAATCAATATTTTCCTCATCATATGAATCAATAATTAATTATTCACAAATAATATTACAGAATCATAATATTGACAACTAGGCAGTTCCCAGGAAAGAGGGGGCTTTCCAATAAGAATTTCTCCTTACTTGGCCAAGCAATTGATTAGGTGACCAAACCTCTCCTTAGATGAAACTTTCTAGACATTGCCAATAATGTTATCTAATAATATTATTCGAGATAATATGAATTATTGGTTCGATAATGAAAAATACTTGTGTAATGACAATTATTGAAACAATGAATATAAAATATCAACGCAAAGAATTATTGAATCAATAAAATAAAATATTGAATAATAATTATCGTAACCATTATTGAGTAGTGCCTTCTTACGTAAGAATCAATAATTGGTGCAATACTGGTGTGCTTCTTGTGCAATAACGCGAGACATTGTGTTTTTAACCAATTGGGTATTCCAACTACGCCTGTTATTTTTAAACAACTTATTTTTGTCATTTTCTTCCTCCAATCGCTTTCCGTTATGGGGCCCACACATGGTCATACTTGGCAGTCGTCTTTAATATTCCCCGACAAAGACAAATATTCCACGACCAAACGAATATTCTCCGACAATAATGAATATTATATCACCACTGCTTATTTAAAATATTTATGATTTTACCCATAACTAACCACATTAATCAAATCCACCCTTACTATTTCAAAATAATAAATAAAGGAAATTCCTTTTATTTAAAAAATTTCTGGTCTTACAACCTCCTTCCTTATGAAATTTCGTCCTCGAAATTGACGTCGACTGCCAGTGTTTCAAAAGATGAAAATACTTCGCTTTCATTTTCGTTTCCAACTCCCGTGTTATTTCCTCAATAAAGCATGGTTTCTCCACAAACCTTTAACTTGTGGTATAACCTCAGTACATAGGACATGTTCTTTCCTATCCAAGATCTTGACAGTACCTCCTCGTACGTTAAGTCTTGGCTATCTTGTCCTATTTCTAACTTTCAATGACGTGGTTCGGTCGTCCACATATTTACGTAACATCGATCGTGAAAAATGTTATGAACACGTCATACTTGGCGATAAAACGAGTCTATAGGCCACGGTTCCTATTCGATCGAGAATTTCAAGTGGATTAATAAATCGAAGGTTTGAGCTTTCCTCACCTCACCGATTCTCGTTTTGAAATAACAACTTCTTGCACCTTCTTCTTCAAATTCATCACCTCAGGTTGTGTAGCTTGAACAACTTTAACTTTATCGATTAAAGTCGATTATACACGATATCATCAATGTGGGTACCTAAAGTTTTCATCTCCATCTCTATTATTTGTAAATTATATGAAATGAGTCTTTGACAATATCGTACTCGTACTTGTATACGATCTTCTACTCAACACGTCAGCTATCACGTTCGTTTTTCCAGGATAGCATGGTCAGAACATGTGCCGAAATGAGTCTCTTCTTAAGTTCTTCGAAGCTCTTCCCACATTCTTTGCTCTATTCAAATTTTGTATCTCTACGAGTCAGCTGCGTTAATGGAATAGCGATTCGAGAATATCCTTCAACGAATCTCCGATAATAACCAACTAAGCCTAGAAATCTACATATTTCGATTACTGAATTTAGGTTGTTCTCAACTGTGACTCACATCCCAATCTTGGATAAGACGTTACAATGACACCTATCGATTTCTTATCGCATCGAATATGGTGTCCCCATGGAGAGTCTGGCTTCGCAGCATTCCACAAAGGAAGTCATAAGATAGAGGCTCGTGTATCAACTTCTATAGTTGGGTTTTAACTCCGAAGTTCAATAGGAGCCATTCGATATGAGATTTTAGAAATGGGTTTTATCTGGGATTAAAGTCGATACAAATTCAATATCACGCTCGGGGAGTAGGCGAAGAAATTCCTCAGAAATACGTCCAAGAAATTCACTAACAACAAAAAATATCATTCAAATCGACGTATTATTGTTCAAGTCCATAACATGGCTAAGAAAGCTTGACATTAGTTTTCAATAAAAAATAGCTTTGTGGTTTGATATGACAGTGTTTGACTTCAATGGTTTGGTTGCTTAAATTTGAATAACAGGTTGCTTAGGAATATGAAAACTAACAACCTTACAAAAGTAATCAATTTGGCATGATGAGTAGTTAACCAATCAATCCCTAAAATCACATCAAAAGCAAGTATCTTTAAAGAAATAAGGTCAACAGGTAATGTAATGGTGCCAACTTGGATCAGACAAGATTTCTAAACAACGGATGTAATGAAAGTTTTTCCTAACTGAGTCTCCATAAATAGGTCAAAGTCTAATTTCTCCGTAGTCAAGTTCAAACGTTGGTATGCAAGCAAAGAGATAAAAAGAATGGGTAGAACCGGTATCTTCAGTAAGGTATAAACTTCAAGAAGAATTATAATTAACTAACCCGTGCTAAACTCATTTGGGTTACTCGCTTTTTGAGAAGTTACGAAAAACGCTTTTCCAGTAATCGTTGACTTTGACTTTTCTGTATCCGCCTCTGGTGCCAACGTCCCAACTGGACTTGATTTCGCTATAGGACAAAATCGAGCTATGTGACCGTCTTTTCCACAACTAAAACATACCTTGGAAGACTTTGAACAGTTTGACCTTATATGTCCCTCCTCTCCGCATCTGTAGCATCTAACTGACGATTGTTCTCTTCCCCTAGAATTTGTTGCTGGTGCTGATGCTACTGCCGACGTCTTCCCGTCATCGTTAAATCTTCTCTTTTTAGATTGGACATCTCTTTCCATAATATCAACGCGTCGTGCGGCTTTTATCCATGCATCACTCATTCTCACTCGTTCAGTTATTTCTTCTTTCAGCTCAGATTCCAGCTTTATCATCTTATACTCTGCCAAAGAGTGCTTCTATTCAAGCATCACATATCGGGTAACACAAGCTTGAATCGTTGCATCCTTTTGCTCCACGATTTGCCTCGCAATTCTTCACTTTCTTAACTAACTCATAAATACGATTTTGCAATTCTACATTTTGATCATAAAATACCTCTAATAAACTCTCCTCAGGTACCTCTTCTTCCTCACTCTCAGCTGTTACCTCTGCGACTATCTCGGGTGCAACTATCAATTCTTCACTCACCACATGGATATCTTTAATTCCTTCTTCGCCTGACATCACATTATCCTGATTGGAGATTAGAGGTGTCTCCACGATTTCATTCACTCCACTGTTAATATTCTCAGTCGACATTCTCAAATACTGTCATAAAATAAGGGTTAATTAAGGAAATCAATATATCACATAATATCCCTATATATTGACCAACTAACAAATAAGCTTATGTAGGACACACTTTAATGAAGGATTTACTCGTCTCTCCCTCCTAGTTCTATTCCCGATCTCCGCCAGATCATATCCCTAAGCTTTGATACCAACCGTGACGCCCCCAAAATAGGTCCATTCCATCCAACCCATTCTGAGTCGCCAAATACATGGTACAGAAATAACTACAACTTTAATATTACAACATATAAACTGTGAGTTTAAATACGAGATATTGCCATCTGAGACAATATCTACACGCAAATAAATCCCCATCATAATTATTGATACATTATTTTACAACAATGGTGAGGACTACTAAACAACTCTCCTTAGAACTTTCATTCCATACCCCAGACTAAGTACTCGCTATATTCTCGCCTCCACGAGAAGAAAAATGGAACAAAAGAAAAAAGGTGAGCTCGACTAGCCCAATAAAGAATATTATGACTAAGATAATATACAACAAATTATCGTTAGTCTTCAATGAGGAAAAATATAATAGAATAGACAACAAGTTTTAAATCAATATTCGCAGCGGAAATAATAATTCAATTAGAAGAGTTAAGTAGATAATGCAAACTACTATCTTCATGTATGAATTTTAAAATTCATCGCCTATTTTTATCCTGTAAACATCAATCAATATATATCCGGGATCAAATATTCATCCTTGCACTACAGCCAAGGACATTCACCATTGATCATGTTCATCTAAACACTGCTCATCTTTGCACTACGGGCCAAAGATATTCATCGAAATCATTCATCTTTGCACTACGGGCCAAAGATTTTCATCAATAAATCATTCATCTTTGCACTACAGGCCAAAGATATTCAATAATATCATCATTTAAGACTGAGGATGATGAAAATATTTTTAAAAAAAGCGAATCCAAAGAATCAAAATGACAAGGATTAAGGATTAAGGATTCGTACTTTGTTTTATCCACGTCCAAAAATACCTCAAAAATAATCATAGTGGCGTAAAATTCAAGAATGATCAAAACATGGATACAATCAAAGCTAGTATCCACAATAGATATTTTGACGAAAAGAAAAATTTTTATTTTTCGATGAATAAAGTTAGTATTCGTGAATAAGATCAGATATCGTGAATAAGGCCGATATCGTGAATAAGTAACCCAGACACCAAAAGTTCCAAATTTGATAAAAACTTCAGATCAATATTTCAAAGATAATGATATTGAAGAAATAATATCATTACTGAAAAAATAATATCCCTTACCACGAAAGATTTATACTTCTAAATTTGAAACAGGATATAAAGCTATGACTTGAACTTTCACCGTATAGCAATACTCAAAGTATACTCAAAATACTCATAAGAATACGCCGATAATATAGAGAGAAAACTTCGAGCTTACAGTGTGATTTTCAATTCTAACCCAAGACCTATTTATAGGAAATTGCTTAGAACACCAAAGCGAAAATTTAATATAATATTAATATATATAAAAATATTATACGTATTCCTTGATATCTGAATCTCAACAATTCACACATGCCAACCTTCTAGAAGAAAATAAAAAAAAACGTTTTCTAATTTAAAATAATTTAAACTTCCAAAATTAATTATTTGAACTTTCTAACTTCAATAATTCACAATAAATAGCCCTTTATCAGAAAAATTCAAATCTCGCGTGTTTTTATAGGAAATTCAATTCTCTACAACTTTATAGAAGAAAGTTTTTCCAAATTCCAAATGTAAATTGACCAAAATCCACAAACAGACGATTTTACGGTATAATCAAATTTTAATAATAATTGTGTCCACCAACACACAAAATATGTGTTAAACATTTAATGCCACAAAAATACTCTTCCTCCTCATATACTCAAATATCCCACATTAATTATAAAATATCACCGCTAATATATTATTAAAATAATATATTTAAATGAATTATTTTATCAAAAAAAGATAAAATATTAATTTTCAACAATTGTCACTATAAAAATTTTCTCCATCTATATCCACATAAAATCAATATTTTCCTCATCATATGAATCAATAATTAATTATTCACAAATAATATTACAGAATCACAATATTGACAACCAGGCAGTTCCTAGGAAAGAGGGGCTTTCCAATAAGAATTTCTCCTTACTGGCGCGCAATTAGGTGACCAAACCTCTCCTTAGACAGAACTTTCTAGACATTGCCAATAATGTTATCTAATAATATTATTCAGATAATATGAATTATTGGTTCGATAATGAAAAATCTTTGTGTAATGACAATTATTGAAACAATGAGAATATAAAATATCAACGCAAAGAAATTATTGAATCAATAAAATAAAATAATCGAGCAATAATTATCGTAACCATTATTGAGTAGTGCGCTTTTCACGTAAGAATCAATAATTGGTGCAATCTGCGTCTATCTTGTGCAATAACGCGACATCGTGTTTTTAACCACTGGGTATTCCAACTACGCCTTATTTTTAAAACAACTTATTTTTGTCGTTTTCTTCCTCCAATCGCTTTCAGTTATGGGGCCCACACACGGTCTGCATACCGTCGTGACGAATATTCTCGACAAGATGCGAATATTCCACGACCAAACGAATATTCTCCGACAATAATGAATATTATATCACCACTTGCTTATTTAAAATATTTGCGCATTTTACCCATAACTAACCACATTAATCAAATCCACCCTTATTATTTCAAAATAATAAATAAAGGAAATTCCTTTTTATTTAAAAAAATTTCGGGGTCTTATAGTAGTATTTATAAATTTTGCAAAGTATGCAAGTTGTTATATTATATTCGATTGGTCGGAGAATATTCTTTTTGTCGGGGAATATTCGTACGACGGCACAATCATTGGTGGACCCACAACGGAATTATTGTCGGATTGAGAAAACGACAAAAGTATTTTATTGAAAATAACGGCGGAAGTTTTACCATTGATACTGTTAAACTACTCGGTAGTAAAGAATAAGATGTCTGGCGTGGTTGCATAGAAGCACTACGGTATTGATTATTGATGCTTACGTGAGAAATCACTCAGTTATACTCAATTATTGCTATAGTAATTGCTGCATCATATCTCTTATATTATTCATTTGATTATTGTCAGTATCATCTGCATTATATGTTATATTATTAAATCAATAATTGAGACGAGAAGGTTGTTCATATTATTAAATTGCAATATTTACAATGCCTAGAAGTTCTGTCAAGGAGAGGTTTGGTCACCTAATTGCGTGCTAATAGGGAGAAATCCATATTGGAAAGCCCCCTCTTTCCTGGGAACAACCTGGTTGTTAAATATTGTGAGTTATGATATTAATGATGAATAAGTTCGTGTTGATTAAAGATGAATTTGATAGTGTCATTGTGTTGGAATTATTTGTGTTAATAGAAATCGACATCTATTCCGATGATAATTGATGTCTGGAGGTTATATTGTTCAATCGGGTATTCGGGACACTTTTTATGTCGGAGTACTATTCACGAGTTACTATTCATGAGTTACTATTCACGGGGTACTATAAACCCGAACAATATATTTCTTTTCGATCCAAATTATTTTTTGGTACAATATTATTCCATGAGGAGATGTGCTATTTTTTCAGACCGTTGGTTTAAATTATATTAGTAAATCAATATGGATCGTTGGTTTAAAGTTTTAATAGTGAATCGGTATGGATCATTTGGTTTAAAGTTTTAATAGTGAATCAAGATGAACCGAATTCTTTATAAGTTTTAATCTGATGATCTGCTTAAAAGTAAATCAATCTAGACCGCCAGATTAGAATTAGTTACTATTCAATCCATTCTCCTATAAATAGAAGCTCATTCCTTCATTATTTCTTACGAATTCAATTGAAACTCTAGAGAGAAATTATTGAGAGAAAAAAAGAGTATTCTACGCTACTTCACTACTTCTATATCCGGTTTCTTCTTTATAAGGTAAGGGATATTATTTGTTGTACTGTAAGGGGTATTATTTTTTTCATATTCATGAAGAGAACTTACATTATTCCATTCTTTATTATTTTGTTAGAATAACTCAGATACGCTGAAATTTATATACATGGTAAAATTCTTCATTATTCCATTCTTTATTATGTTGGAATAACTTTGTTTATCTTAATACCGCATACATGGTGAAATTCTTCTATTATTCCATTCTTTATTATTACATTTGGAATATTCTCATTGTCTTAATTTCTTTGACACAGTTCCATTATTTATTATTCCGCATTTATTATTCAGCTTGAATATCCTCAGCTTGTCTTAATTTTGCACGACTTCGTTCCATTATTTATTATTACAGATTTATTATTACGTCCGAATATCCTCACATCATGCGTTTTTTCTGTGGGACTGGTTCCATTATATATTATTCCGCATTTATTATTCTGTTTAATATCACGTCTCATCGCGTTCTGGCGGACACAGTTCCATATTTATTATTCTGTTGGAATAACCTGCATGTGCTATCTATCACATGCATGGTGATTTCTTTTGTTATTCCATTCTTTATTATACTCAGTTGGTTAAAGTTTTAACTTTTATACTCCATGAAATTAGTGGAATATCCTTGATATTTGCACTTCATCCAGTATCTTTTCATGGAAATATTCTTCAGAGCATTCTTAAATTTTAATCTACAAAGAAGTATCATGTTGATAATTTGGACGTTATTAGTTCCTGGATAAATTAATTCTTGAACTTGTTTTATTGAATTCTTATATCATTGTCATCATCCTCATGTTTATATTTTTTAAAGTCATATGTGGCCTGTAGTGCATAGATGGACTTGGTATGATTATGACCAGGGATTATTTGGTATAATCATGACCGTAATGTTATAAATGATGTGGTAAAAGTACTCATTGGCCTGTAGTGCATTGATGGACAGTTGTTGGCATGATCATGACCATTGATGAATACACGAATATCCTTGGCCCGTAGTGGATGGATAATTTGTGGTCGTGACCCTAATGAATATCCTTGGCCGTAGTACAGGGATGATGTGGATTATTTATTAAGCTGAGACTCAGCGATAAAATGATGAAAAACTTTATAATCATAAAAGATAGTAGATTTTATTCTCTACTTGACTCTTTTAATGGATTGCTTATTCCGTCAGCTAAACTTGTTGTCTATTGTATTTTATCGGTTTAACATTGTTGAAGGCTAATGATGATTTATCCCGCATTATCTTAGTCATAATATTTCTTCTTTGGGCTAGTTGAGCTCACCCTTTCTTTCACCGTTTCTCTTGAAATGAGAATATAAATTTGACGAAGTCTGGGAACGGAGTGACAGTCCAGATGATAGCATTAGTAGTCCTCACTATTTTATGAAATAGTGTGATAATAATTGTAATGAGGACTTATTCTGAGAGTGGATATTGTCTAGAAGACAATATTTGTATTAAAACTCACAGCTCTTGTTGTATATTTAAGAGTGTATTTGTATTTTGTACCATGTATTTGGCGACCTAAGATGGGTGATGTATACCTATTTTGGGGGCGTCACAAAGGTTGTAATCAAAACAAATGTAAATACCCCGAATGTCATAATACCTAAAATATTTAATTATTAATACAAGTAAAGAGGTAAGAAAAATAAGCTATAAAAACTTTGTAGCTTTGTCATGTTAAGTCCTCTCTTTATTGTCATAATTTTCTTCAATACAAGGCTGGTCTTGTAAATTTCAAAAAAACATCAAAACATAATTAACTTAAAATACTTGAATGAAAAGAATACGACAAAAGATTAAACTAGCAAAAAAAAAAATAAGAAGCGATTCCACAAGTAAAAGTTATAATTCCACAAGATCTCTGTCTCACATGAATAGTAATTGTGCTCCACTTATGTGAGAAAAAACTTGAGAAAATATAAATTTTACTTGTACGTGCAAATATCAATGCATTAATTAAATGAGAAATATTATTAAAATAATAAAAGATGAGAGTTTGATACTTATATATACACATTTATAACCATGTATACAAATAAATGTGCAACAAAATATAATTATAAGTTATCACTATGCCTTTTAGGAAGCAATTGGTACTGTTAACGCCAAATTTCATTTGTACGCCTGACGAAATCACCAAAACAACAGGCCAAAATCTCTGCTAACGATTGATTATACTGTTGTAAAATCAAACTCACGAAATACACTCACATAAACATAAACAAAGAGATATAAAATATGAACATAAAATTTACGTGGAAACCCAATTGGAAAAAAACTACGGATAGAGAGAGAGAAATTCACTATAATAATATGGAGAGTACAAAGTGTTTATTTGTATCATATGCTCTTGTGTTCCATCTTCCTCAATCCCTTGCTTGTTTTTGTATTTATAGATGTCATATCCACTTAAATCCAATTAGGGGTAGAAGTCCTTTTCAGAATCATCTTATAACTGTGAATCCAATTACAAGTAGGAGTTCTAATTAAACCTCCTTATCCCACCAAATAAAGAAACATAATCTTTCTTTAATAAGGACTCTCTCACTGTCAAAATAAATATATATTATGGGTCAACACCAAATCTAGCCCATTAAATAAATTGGATTACACCTTTGCTAGACCTAAATAATCACACTCCAACATTGCGCCCCAGTCTCTTATTTATAAGGAACTTAAAATAAGATAATATACAAATTTTATCACACCCAAACACCATACTCCAAACAGAAACTTCTGGCTCTCAATATTTCTGCCTCACTCTTCAATTCATTTAATTCTAAGATATACATAAAGATCCACAAGCCACGAGCCACGTGCCACGACCCATAAGCCACGTGTCATGTGTCACGAGCCACGTACTTTGAGCCACGAGCCATGTGCTTTGATTTATGAGCCACGAGCAATGAACCAAGTGCTTCATGCTTTGAGCCACGAGCCACATGCTTTGAGCCATGAGCCACGAGCAACGAGGAACCAGCCAAGTGCTTCAAAGCACGAGCTACATACTTTGAGCCACGAGCCACGTGCTTTTAGCCACGAGCTACGTACTTTAAGTCACATGACACGAGTCACGAGGGTTTAAAACATGTCTTGGCTAGATACTCTCCGTTTGTGAAAATTAAGAGCCACACATATTCTATCTGAGGCTTATTATTCTCTCAACGATTAGTGTTGATTCCATGTGCTCGTTTTATTTTGTTGAAGCCGATGGGCTTGAATTGCCTTGGTTGGCTTTGAGAAGCATATAGAAGATGTTGTTGCTGACTTATGACATGATGGGCCCACACGAATTATTGTCCCTTATGTGGCGACCCTTTTAGAATGTTAGCAGCAATGCATCTTTTACTCACCTGGATCAATAATCAAAGTGATTAATGCTTTGATTTAATATATATAACATGAATACTATTTCTACCTTTTATAATATAAACGATGTAACATGTAAAGTAATAAATACTCGGTTACAATCATTCTTCGATTGCAATTAACAGAGTAATAATCATACGCCTATCGGCCTATGTTGCATATATCCACACACGTATATCTTTAATTTAATTAAGGATGCAACTCATCTTTTATATATAGGCCACCACATGCTTAATTATTTTTTATGTAGGTTTCTTCCTTATACATATGAACTCTGTTCATGAATAATAAGAAAGACCATAATGGATGGCAAAGATGATTGGATACTTTTTTGAAAATTTGCCAAGTCCATATTAATAGGTACACGTGCTTCGGTGCATGCTATAAAACTAACCCACTTGAAAATTATAGATGACATAAAAGTTAAACTGACATGAATATAACAATTTTAAATAATTATAAACCCATATACTGCTGCACAAAATATTATCAATTATATACTAGTATATTAGGGGCTTATCCGGGTCTGTCTTTAGATCGTGCACTGCAACAATATTTCTTCGCCTCTTGAAATAACTAGGTTCTGATGACTCAACTTTAAATTGAGACGAGTTGTGAATATTCCTTCCCATGCTAACAAATTAAGTTTGGTGATTTTTCGAATAGAATTTTGCTTTCCCACAGACGGCGCCAATGTTAACGCCAAATTTTGTACGCCTGGCAAAATCACCAAAATAGCAGGCCAAAATCACGCTAACGATTGATTGTATTGTTGTAAAATCAAACTCACGAAATACACTCACATAAACATAAACAAAGAGATATAAAATACAAACACAAAATTTACGTGGAAACCCAATTGAAAAAAAAAATCACGGAGAGAGAGAGAAATCCACTATAATAATATGGAGAGTACAAAGTGTTTATTTGTATCATATGCTCTTGTGTTCCATCTTCCTCAATCCCTTGCTTATTGTTGTATTTATAGATGTCATATCCACCTGAATCCAATTAGGGGTAGAAATCCTTTTTAGAATCACCTTATAACTGCTGAATCCAATTACGAGTAGGAGTCTTAATTAAACTTTATTATCCCACCAAATAAGGAAACACAACTTTCTTTAATAAGGACTCTCTCACTGTCAAAATAAATATATATTATGGGTCAACACCAAATCTAGCTCATTAAATAAATTACTCAAATAATCACACTCCAACAGGTATCTATGCATATATATATTTTTTTGCCCCTCCAAGTTTAACTCTTCCATTAGTATGTCCCCTTGAATTTATTAATTTACATATATGTCCCTACCCTTATACCTATATAAAAAAAAATCCAACAGGGACAGCTGCATATGCTGACCCTTAACAGATCTACCCCTGTATTTGGATATGACTATTAATCACAAGTGTCTTGTTTGTTTTTAAATTTAGAATTTAAACTTGGGATTATTAGTTTAGGGATTATAAAATGGCTTAATAGTTTTTGGATTATAATTATAATACCAGAATTATAATTCTAGGATTAATAGTCTTGAGATTATAATCTCGTATATTATAACTTCAGAATTATAATTCTTACAAACAAACATAACCCAAATGAAGAAATATTAGGGATGCATAAGTGGGCTTAGGGGGTTGTCAGTCATTCAGACGAATTTTTTTTCTTCTAAACAAACGCACTTAATGGCTGATCGATTTAGCTATTCAATCATTCAAACTTAAACAAACAGTCCCTTAAACTTGGGTGCCAACATTTAGAAGTGCATTTAGTGCTAGTATTAATTAGTCAATTATATTTCTACTTTTTGATAAGTGTCGCTGTAGAAATCTCCACCTTTTAACCACTTTGTTCTTGTGTTTGCTTTTGTTTCCGATTGTTAATTAAGGAAATGTAACCACCTCTGGTACTCCTTCTTTGTCACAAGAGAGAGCTTGCGTAAAACTATCTTCCAATCCGCCTCTGTTTCTCCATAGCATGCTAGCTATTGTTGTTACAATTATTATGTTGGCTTAGACATATATATCATGACACGAAGTAGGAAAACCGCTACCTCAGTCAATGTGTGCCACTACATCAAGCTGCACTGATAGGCGATTGGGAAGCTGCAAAGGGAATTATAGGGAATGAACCTAAATTAGTTAAAGATCCTATAACAGAAGGCGGAGATACAGCTCATCATATTGCTGCTGCAGCAAAACATGTTTTCTTTGCGAAACAATTGATAGAAATGATGAAACAAAGCGACTTGGATATTAAAAATAATATTGGAAACACGGCCTTATTTTTCGCTGCTGTTACTGGAAACGTGAAAATTGCTGAGGTGATGGTGAAAAAGAATGATATGTTAGCAACACAATTCGAGGTAGCGGCGGGGTGATACCACTTTATATGGCAGCTCTACTAGGACACGAAGAGATGGTTGAATATCTTTATCCTTACTCGGATATTCAGTCATGGACTGCTGCAGAAAAGATTGAGCTACTTACTACTTGCATTGGCTCTGGCCTTTATGGTATGTATTTATAATCTCTTTTTACATAACTTTGGTCTTTTTTCTAGTCCTTATTCCATAATATTTTTGGAAAAATCCAAAATGTAAACTTGTCCCTCAGTTATCCATTTGTGAGGTGTATGTCAATGAGCTAGTTTAAGTATTAGCCACAATACTTCCTCGCGGTTGCACGAGCTATATCTCTTAAAAATGAACATTTTTGTACTGATAAGTAAATTTTACTCTTAGAATTATGAAGTGACTGAACAATCCTGATACAAGTAACAAAAAATAATTTTACCCATGCATGGACCACGTACATTGCTATCATATATTAAACTACTTTGGATTAATTTTGATAATATTGACCCGAATAATATTAAGGTGCAAAACAAAATTACCCTCCCTTAATTTTCATTTGTTTTTAATACTTCTGAATGACAAAAGTACAGAATTAAGAATCCATTTAATTAATAAACAAATTAGCAAGCATAACCGTTTCAAAATACTGTATTAATTTAAAGAAAGCCTCCTATGGTATTTGACGAAAGCTAATAAGATGTCAGGAACTGCATGTCAATAATCATTAATTTTCCTTGTTATTGTTTGTTAAATAATGCAGATGCAGCACTCAAAATGATAGAGGAAGACCAACAGCTGGCTGTGGCTCAATACAAGAATGGCGAGACACCAATGCGTGTTCTTGCTCGAAAACCTTTAGCATTCGCTGGTGGAAATTAATGAACGAGGAATTTGTAAAAGAATCATTAATATATGTCAGTTCTTTCAAAACCTCAACCTATATGCATTTTTTTCCTTAATTTAAAATACTATAATAGGATATTTGGAACTCAATGGAACTCAATGATACAGTTTCTGATATCACAATTTATTTTGTTTTTGTATTAATTAATCTTAAGCAACTAAAGGTATGAAAGCTGCCCACAAGGAAAGTTCAACAAGATCCACAGCCTTTAAACTACTCCAATATCTATGGGAACAAACCCTACATCAAGAAGACTTGGAAATTCCACATTTGTCAAACAATACTTCAAAACTTCTATTTACCGCAAAAAGACATGGAAATGTTGATTTTGTGGTTGAACTTCTTCGCTCGTATCCTGATTTTATTTGGAAAGTAGATGGCCACAACAGAAGTATATTTCACATGGCGGTCGTGTATGGCCATGAGGGTATCTTCAGTTTGATTTATGAGATAGGCCCCGTAAGGGAGTTCATTGCCACATATAGAGATAATTCCAACAACAACATGTTACATTTAGCAGCAACGTTAGCTCCTCGAGATCAACTCACTATTGTATCAGGGGCAGCTCTTCAACTGCAACGAGAATTGATGTGGTACAAGGTAATAATCATAGTCCTTGGCTGACATACATTTAGTTTATCTAACATATGTTCATTTATTTTTCATAAGTAAACTATATGTTTAAATCACTATTAGTTCTTACGGGATGAGGGAATAATCAGTCAATTCTTTGTTCTAACATACAATTTTATTTTGGTTAAATGTCATCTTTCTGAATTATATATAGGAGGTGGAAAAGATGGTTCAACCATGAAAATATGAATGGAGAAAAACATGCAATTATATTCACCAAGGAGCTCAAACAATAGTTGGAGGAAGGAAAGAAATGGATGATAGAAACAGCAAAATCATGTTTGCTCATTGCAATACTTATAGCTCCATATTACTTCTACTCTTTTTTATATGCATCTTTCTCTAAAAAATTTAAAATAAATAATACTCTAATTTAGATTATTTTCATAATATAAGGAATTTAAATATTTATTAACAAATTTGTAATTAGAAAGAGTATTAGGGGTCAATAAGGGGTGTATATATATGTGACGCCCTCAAAATAGGTATACATCACTCATCTTGGGTCGCCAAATACATGGTATTGAATACAAATACAAACTTAATTATGCAACATGAGCTGAGAGTTTTTACACGAATATTGTCTTCTAGACAATATCCAAACTCAAATGGAGTCCTCATTACATTTATTGTCACACTATTTTATTGAATAGTGAGGACTACTATAACACCATCTCGGACCATCATTCCGTTCCCCGACTAGTTTCGGCTACGTTCTCATTTCCTGAAGAGAACAATGAAAGTAAAAGGGTGAGCTCAACTAGCCTAATAAAAAATATTATGACTAAGATAATGCAAAATAAGTTATCATTAGGTTTCAACAATGTTAAACTGATAGAATATAATAGACAACAAGTTTAACTGCAGCGGAACAAGCAATCCATTAGAAGAGTCAAGTAGAGCGTGATATCTACTATCTTCTATGACTTAAAAAGTTTATCATTAACTTTATCGCTGGGACTCTGCTTAATAAATAAATCACATCATCGAATCATCCCTGCACTACGGGCCAAGGATATTCATTAGTATCACGTCCACAAATTATTCATGCACTACGGGCCAAGAATATTCATGTAATCATCAATAGTCATGATCATACCGAATTATCCATGGTCATAATCATACCAATCAACAGTCCATCTATGCATGTAAGCCAAAGATGACTTTTATCACAATAAAAGCATGAGGATGATGACAATGATATAAGAATTCAATTAAAAGAAAGCAAATGATAAGTTTTTAAAGATTTATAATTTAATTTATCCAGAATTTAATAATGTCCAAATTGTCAACATGATACTGCTTTGTGGAGTAAAATTCAAGAATAATATCCATGTATCAAAAATAATTTGAACAGAAAAGAAATAAATTTTTCGGTGAATAGTACCCCATTAATAGTACTTCGGGAATAGTATCCCGTGAATAGTACCCCAGCATGAAAAGTGCCCCAAATACCCGACTGAATAATATTTGAGTGAATAGTAATCGGGTGAATAGTAACTCGTCAATAGTAACTCCTGAATAGTACCCCGGCATAAAAAGTGTCCCGAATATCCGAGTGAATAATATTATAGTGAATAGTAACCGGGTGAATAGTAACCCATAAATAGTACCCCAGGTGAAAATATTGATATTTAATAAGAAAGTTCATATCAATATTCCAATAAAACGATACTGAATGAAGCACAAAACTCAAGGATATTCCACTAATTTCAAGGATTATAGAAGCAATACTTACCATAGTAAGTTTAGATTTAAGAATATGAAAAGAAATAACATACTGGCTATGAAAATGAATTTTCACTGTCAAATGCAGATTTAATGTCTGCGTGAAGCAGGTTATTCCGACATATTAAAGGATGAATACGAAAAATAGTATTCCTTATGAATACGAAAGAAATAATACCCCTTACGAATACAATAAATAATATCCCTTACGAATACAAAAGAAATAACACCTCTTACCTTAGTAGAAGTTTAATACTGCAATAGTGAAGTAACAGAATACTCTTCTTCTTGCTCTCTATAGTTTCTCTCTCTATAGTGTCTCTTGTGAATCTCAGTGAATTGGTGAGAATGACAGAAGAATTAAGCTTCTATTTATAGGAGAATGGACTAAATAATGGCGATTCACGAATCATCCAGTTGATTTACTATTAGAATCAGATGATTACAGATTGATTTACTTTTAAAACCACCACCGACGGTCCAGCTTGATTTACTTTTAAAACCACCACCGACCATCCAAATTGATTTACTATTAAAATCACCATCGACGGTCCAGATTGATTTACTATTAAATCCACCATCAATGGTCCAGATTGATTTACTATTAAAACCACCATCAATGGTCCAGATTGATTTACTATTACAACCACCATCAATGATCCAGATTCATTAACTATTAAAATCACCATCAATGGTCCAGATTGGTTATCTATTAAAACTACCATCGACGGTCCATAAAATTAGTAAATCTTCCTATGGAATACTAAGTCAAACTTACAACAAACGCCTCATAAAAATCCCTATATTTATATCAATAATTGAATAAATATTTACCATAATTTTTTTATCTTTAATAAACACATTTTTAATCTATTAACAATTATTCATCATTAATATTATAACTCACAATATTTAACAACCAAAATATTCTCAGAAAAGAGGGGGCTTTCTGATAAAAATTTCTTCATATTGGCGCGCAATTAGGTGACCAAACCTCTCCTCGATAGAACTTTCTAGACATCGTCAATATTGTAAATAATAATATGAATACCTTTGTCGTCTTAATTATTGATTGAACAATATAAAATATTAATGTTGTGACAATAATTGAATCAAATAACGTGAGATACTATGCAGCAATTACTGTAGCAATAATTGAGTATAACTGAGTGGCTTCTCACTTAAGCATCAATAATCAATACCATGTGCTACTATGCAACCACGCAGATTCATCGTACTTTTACCACCGGGTAGTTCAACAGGTTTAACGATAAAACTTTAGTAGTTATTTTTATAAAAGATAATTACATCATTTTCTAACTACAACAATACTTCCGTTGTGGAGTCCACCAATGATTGTGTCGTCGAACGAATATTCCCTGACAAAAAGAATATTTCCCGTCCAAACAAATATTCTCCGACACAACGAATATTTTATATCAACTTGCTTACTTTGCAAAATTTTCAAATATCACCCTTAACTTTAACCTTTTATCAATTTAATCATTTACTAAATAAAATAATAATTATAAAAATTGAATACTTTCATTTCATAAAATTAGGGTCTTACAATATATATATATATATATATATATATATATATATAATGTTATTACTTGTTATATTAACAATATTGTAACCAAATACATGTTTTACATATATAACTGGTCGGAAAGCACAAAATTATCTAAAAAAATTGGCTCGACCAAATTATTTATAGGATCACAATATTTTGACCCCACTGAAAAAAAAATTATGATTTCGCCATTGTGTATACCTCAATTATACTTTGATATATATGTATGTATGTATAAATATATACATACATACATGTAAAGAAATCGTATATTGAGGAGAACAAAAATTCATAAAGAGTAGTGGCGAAGTTAGAAAAAAATTTAGTGGGGTCAAATTACTAAATTACACCCATAAAAAATATATTACATCATATATAAATATAAAAAAAATTAGTGAAATCAAATTACTAAATTACACCCACAAAAAATCTATTATATAATATATATATATATATATAATTCAGTGGGGTCAAATTATTAAATTACACATACAAAAAATCTATCATTATAAAAAATCACAGGGGTCAATTGACCCCACACCGAAACACGTGGCTTCGCCCCTGATAAAGAGTACAATTCATAATTGAAGGTTCAAACGCTACAAAAAAAGACTTTATTTCTGACGAAATTTTTTTCGACAGAATATATTTCACGAAAATTAGTATGTGTCCGACGAAAAAAAATTGATCCAATATAAGAGCTATTGTATCATACCCAAGTAATATCCCAATCTTGCATTTCTCAAATAATCAAATCAAAACAAGTAATCCCTTTATTTCACAAAAAAAAAAAAAAAAAAAAAGTCCCGTTTACGCTAAAAAAGATGTTCCACAAAAATAGTTCTTCTATCATACCCAAGTGTTATGACAAATTATATATGGCAAACACAATAAATTAACGTAGAAAGATAAAAATAACATAAAATTTTACGTGACAATCTAAATCGAGAAAAATCACGTAGAAAACAGAAGAAATCCACTAAATAAATATTTGAAGAGTACAAGATAAAAAGAGAGAACTATGATAATTCTTAGAATGTTTCAGAATGTATCTTCTTCAAAATCCTAGCACCTATATTTATAGGCCATAGGAAAATCTTAACCAAATAGGATTAGAAATACTAAATTGACCATAGGTAGAAAAGAACACTTTCCTAAACCAAAACAGATTCTAGGTAATACCTAAATCCAAATCCAACAAGGATTCATGTCATACTCAACAAATCTCCACCTTGACTTGAATCCTACAAATATAGCACAAACAGTGAACTTTCTCCACTTCTCAAAATGCACAACTCAAGTCCATCGAACACTAACCAAGTCCAAGCAATGTTCAAACTTGGTATGTGGTAACGGCTTCGTTAACATGTCAATTGGATTGTTCGCAGTACCAATCTTTAAGATCTTAATGTCACCATCTTCAACAATGTCTCGAATAAAATGATACTTGACATCAATATGCTCCGTCCTCTCATGATACATCTGATCTTTAGTGAAGTGTATAGCACTCTAAATATCACAATGGACAACAATAACTCCATGATCCATGTTAATCTTTACAAACAAGCTTCACAACCAAATAGCTTCAACAGTATGCTATAAAGTAGTTTTCCAACTAATTACACAACCTCCAAGAGTAAATATATAACCAGTCAACGACTTCTTCCTATCAAGATCACCAGTATAGTCTTAATCAACATACCCTATAAAGGTATCGTCATTCCTTCCAAACTCTATACCAACATCGGAGGTACCTCGCAAGTATCTTAAAATCCATTTCATGGCTTCCCAATGAATTTTACCTGGACATGATAAGTATCTACTTACCACATTAATGACATGTGAAATATCTGGAGGAGTACAAATCATAGCATATATGAGGCCACCAACTGCATTAGAGTAAGAAATACTTGTCATATACCTAACTCCTCATCCTTCCGAGGAGATAATTCAGCTGATAACTTGAAGTGAACAGCAAGAGGAGTACTTACTGGTTTGGTATTTTTCATACCAAAACGATCTAGAACTTCGCGATGTAGTCTTTTTGGGATAATTAAGTACAATTTCTCAATTTTGCGATGTCGTTGAATCTCCATACCAAGAATCTTCTTAGCAGCCACTAAATCTTTCATCTCAAACTCGGTGCTCAATTGTGATTTTAATTTACCAATCTCTGAACTATCTTTTGCTACAATCAACATATCATCAATATAAAGCAACAAATAGTTAAATGAGCCATCTTGAAGTTTCTTGAAGTACACACAACTATCATATTGACTCCTACTATATTCAATACCAACCATAAATGAATAAAATTATTTATACCACTGCCTAGGAGATTGCTTTAATCCATATAAAAACTTTTTCAATAAGCAAATGTGGCCTTCTTTTCCTTGAATTTCAAATCCCTAAGGTTGACGCATATAAATCTTTTCGTCAAGTTCACCATGCAAGAAAGTTGTTTTCACATCGAGTTGTTCCAACTCTAAATCATGCATAGCAACCAAACCAATTAATACTCGAATAGAGCCATGTTTCACAACTGGTGAAAACACATTATTGAAGTCAATTCCTAAGACTTGACTGAATCCCTTAGCTACTAGTCGAGTCTTGTACCTAGCATCTTCAACTCCTGGGATACCTTCTTTTTTTTTAAATATCCATTTGCAACCCACAATTTTCTTACCTTTAGGTGGTTTCACAAGCTCCCAATTAAGTCTAATTTTTTTGAAGAGATTTCATCTCCTCATTCATAGTAAAGAACCATTTTTCTGAATCTTTTGAGGAAACGACATCTTTATAAATCACAGGGTCACTCTACTCAACTTCCTCGACAGTTGACAAGGCATAAGCAACAAAATCTGAATACACATATCTCTGTGGTAGTCGCATTGTCCTCTTTGCTTTGTCTCTAGTGAGACTATACTGAATTTCCACATGTTTCTCCTCTGGAATTATATTCATATCTACAACAGTAGTAGTAGTAGACACACGATCTGAACTATACTGAAGTTACTTCAAGCTCCACCTTCTGACCAACACTGTCATTTGAAAAGCACAACTAAATTGTTGAAAGTGCTTTATCATCCATAGTTTCCCATTTTGACTCAGACATCTCGCTAACTTTCTTCGTCTCTCAATTCGTATCAGACATATCTACAGGTTTCATTGGTTTCCCAACAATGGCTTTCTTCAAGCCTTGCTGAGTAAAAACAACCTTCATCCGAACCTGCCAAAAACTGGAACTAATATTCTCATAGAATTTATTAATATCAAATTTCGTTGATGAAGTCGAACTCAACGCCATAGTATGGATCGATAATAATCAAGCTCTAATATCAGTTTGTTCTGACAAACTATGGCAAACATAATAAATATCTGAAAACAATAACATGGGAAACCCAAATCGACGCGGAAATGTAAAAACAATAACACAAGGTTTTACGTGGAAACCCAAATCGAAATAAATCACAGAGAAGACAAAAGAAATCTACTAAATAAATATCTGAAAAGTACAAGAAAAAAAAAAGAGAACTATGAGAATTCTTAGAATGTTTCAGAACGTATCTCCTCCAAAATCCTAGCACCTTTATTTATAGGCCATATAAAAATTCTTAAACAAATAAGATTAGAAATACTAAAATGAGTATAGATAAAAAAGATAACTTTCCTAAACTAAAACAAATTTTAAATAATATATACCTAAATCCAAATCTAATAAAAATTCATGTCATATTCAACACCAAGTAATATCTCAATCTTGCACTTCTCAAACAGTCGAATCCAAACAAGTAATCCCTTTATTTCACAAAAATAAAAGGAAAAAATAAGAAGAAGAAACTTACAAACAAGTATGGTATGTAAACATGGGGGGAGAATTTAATTTACCCTATATAAGTTAAAGAATCATTATTGTAAATTTTAAATATATTTAATTTTTTTGTCAATAATTAGTTATACAAGATTAATTAAATATAATATTTTAAAAGAAAAAAAAATTTAATATAAAAATTATTGTACATAATATTAATCTATTATTAATAAAAATAATATATTAATAATACAATACTCCCTCCGTCCCTAATTATTTGACGTTTTAGAGGTAAACACAAGAATCAAGATAATGATTGGAAAGCATTAAATATAGTACTCAATTGTCTATAATACCCTTAAATCATCATTTATCATAGTTATTCATACTCTCTCACATTTTTTTATAATTATCTCTTAAAAAAACTCTCGTGCCTCATTTACTCATTGATCTTTCTCTCCATCCATCCCCATAAAAAACAAATCCAATTATTTAGAAATTATCTACACTCTCTCACTCATAATATAAAACTTCATTTTCATATTTTTCATTTTAAACACATAAAATGGCACCATGCACTTTAAAAAAAAATGTGTTCAAATTTTATTTTTTTAACTTTCCCATCATTTTTTTTATAAAAAAACTATGTAGGCCACATGAATTTTTAGAAAGAAAAAATACAACTAACTCCAACATGGCAACAAGTAAAATTATAGATTTGAATATTCTTCCAAATGACGAAGAAAGTCCAATGAATGAATTGAATGAAAATCAAGATTTTTTTTAGAAATAATTTTGATTTGAATGTTGATATTAATTTTGGTGGAGAACTTTCATCTCAAGCTAGTGGAGAATTTTCAGATTATATTGATACAAATTTTGATGGAGAAGCACATGCTAATAGAGAAATTCAACAACATTTTGATTTAAACACTTCTCTCTTGAATGTAGAATCAGGTATGTTATTTTTTATTTTATTTTTCTATTCTTATTTTCTGCATCTTACCCATCCTTACTTTACGGATCCGGTTAGCATGAACTTTATTTTTTGGTAAGTTGGTCAATTGGCCAATAGAATCCTGACACACATAGAGTCTCATTTGCGTGTCAACACTCTATTGACCAATTAACCAACTTACCCAAAAATAAACTTTATGCTAAGCACTTCCTTACTTTATATACATGGTCAAGAAAGAAGTACAAGTTTATAATTTACATTCTTCACTAAAGAATATATTATTCCAAGCTACTCTCCCACAACCCTATTCTGACAAAACCCACGAATCATTGTATTACATGCCACAATATTGTTTTTGTCTTCCAAATTATTGAATAAAATTTCTTAACATTATAATTAATCTGAAGAGAGATAGAGGATGATAATATCTAGTGTAATGAGAGATAATAATTCTTAGTTGTGTGTATGTGAATATATCAAAAAGTATACCTCTATTGTGAAGACTTACTGATGTCAGATATGATCATAAACATTGATATAATATCTTACTTTGGATTCTTTGTGCCTACCCACTACTATCGACATATCCCCCACGATCGATGGGTTACTGCCAAATTGCATGGAGTCTATCCTTTGCTTTTGGCCCTTTGTTTATCTGCTGTAAACACCACAAGAAGTGGCTATAATCCCATCCACATTAATGCATGGCGGATATCTCGGTCATTTGTCAATATCTTAGCTGCTTTATATCATCATTCTGAGTCAAAGTAATAGATATTAAATGATCGAATGGGTTAATCCAATGAAAGCAGATATTAAATGCCAGGTCTTATAGGATAAAAGGTAACATAACATGGTGACCGGGCCCAGCGACTTTCATGGCTCGATTATAAAAGCCCGATGGATTAAATTAATAAGTGAGCCCAATTTACCCGGCCCAAATAAGGAAAATATCATGACCCAACATTGACCCCTAGTTTTTTGTTGAACAGAATGTTTAATGAAAAACTATAAATGGTCCATGATATTAGATTTTACTAAAGGCCCAAAACAGGAAATAATTGAGACATACCCACTTTGGTGCATGAAATGGGGCGTGGAATGGTGAATGCCCGAGTAATAGGTCCAATCAATAAAGTTGAAATTGAACAAGATGGACCAACAATCGAAAATCAAGCTGTGAGGCCCAATCGATAAGATATCCAAAAGGTCGACCCGGACACTTCCCATTCAATTCTCATCATTACTAGCATTTAAAAATCTGGCCTAAATAAACAGTGTAAACCATCGATATAAAAGGTAAACTTTACCAATTACGGCGGTTTTACTGCTAATTTGAATCTTGAACCTTTGAGCTTTCTTCTCTTTCCCGAACTTTTTTCTCTAGCTTACGAAATCTCAACAATGGTGATCGTGAATCTAGCAGGACTTCTCCTCTTCGTCTCCCCAGATTTATCCCAACCCAAACCCTAACGAGAGGTTCAGTTCAAACCCCAATCTGCGGTGATTTCTTCAGGATGGGGAGCAGTTTCCTCGTACCAACATTCCATCTCTTGTCACGGAATCGAGAGATCGTACCCTCGGGACTCGTTATCGATTCCGAGATAATTATCTTATAAGGGCTCCTGCTCTCGAAGAAGCGAATGTACCCGGTGACGGATGGTTGGAGTCGCCATCTGGCTACCTTTCTAGAAAAGGGATTAAATCTGCCCCTTCACGCTTTTCGTTGTTACCCTCCTAGGGTTCATAGGAGTGGGTTTATTTCGGCTAGTGCCCAATTCCTACATCCACGTATTGGCATTCATTGCCTTACGCCATGAGCTAGGGATTACTCCTCTGTCGACATTTTCTTCACCCTCTTCTCGGTAGGTAGATCCAGAGAGCGAGGCTTTAAGATCTTGAGCAAACAATCTCCTCTTAGAACTCCAAATTTGAGAAGAGGTCCTTGATGAGTACCCTTGAGCAATAAGGGATGGCACGAGAAATGGTTCTTCGTCACGGGACCGGAGATCTCTTCTCTTCCAGTTGGACCATCTCGGATCGGATCTCTGCCGACTTGGAGATATTCGAAGGCGTGTGAAGGAGATGGGAGACTTTACGAAGAAGATTCCTCGAAAGAATGGAGTTTCACACTTGACCAAACAAGCTTTGGTTGTATGATCACAAATGTAAGTTTTGAACAACTCTGTAATATAGTTTTTGAGGTATTTAAGTGGCATGGGTTTTAATATATGGTTATTTGCGGTGTCTACGATCAAACCAACTTCTTGAAAGTGAAAGAATTGGGAGACTTTCTAGCGGGGAAGACTACGGAGGCGGTGAAGAGCTTCTCTAGAAGAGTCTTCCCGAACAAACCCCCATACTCAGATCCACCAACCATTTCCCTTGAGAATGATGAGCACAGAAAGGCGACGAGCCTCTCATTCCAGAAGAAACCCTCGGACCTCGTAGAAGAAGGAAGAAAGGCGCTAAAAAAGCGAACTATCCATCGCGATATAGATCACAAAAGCGACGAGGAGATCCTTCCGAAATAATCCCACATCAACCCCTCCAATGACCCGTTCTTTGCACCTTACGAATCAACTCCAACTAAAAGGAGCTTGCTTGACATACCTCTATCGCGATAGAGGCGAAAGTTCTTCGTGTTAAAAAGCTAAGGTCAAAGATAACTCCACTCACTGTAGAGAAGAACTCAAATTCCAATGTCTTGACGATTGACTCCCAAACAATCCCAATGAAAACCAAACACACGATCTTTGAAATTTGGTTGAATCGACCCCCTCTTATCCCAAAAAAAAAACAACCTTGAGACGACCAGTAGGGTGCAACCTCTGCTCCTTCTTGACCCCAGAGCTACTCTCACCTGCGATCTCCTTCTCCAGAAACGGTACATGCGGATCCCTCGCCGGTTCGCAATCAATCTATGCCCTCTCCTCCAAGACAAACGACCACCGAATTTCAGCATGATGTTATGGCCTCTCCAACCATGTGGCCCCGATTTAATGCCAACTTCCCTTTTCAACTGTTCGAGGCCTTCGTTCGTGAGACCGATGACCATCGATTTGGGAACAGTTCGAATGGGGATTTGCTTAGCGAAGGCATGAGCTACTTGGCGAAGGTAAAGGATTCTCTCCCTTATTTCCGTATTTATCTTCATACTTATACATACTGGCCTAATCAAATAATCTTGAATATGCATAGGCGAATCTTTGTATTGAGCGTCTGCGTCAAAGAGATCCTCGAAATTTGAATCCAGAAGAAGAAGCGGCGAGGAAGGAGAGCATCCATCCACGAAGTCTGCTTTGGCTCGGGAAAGGACCCAGCGTGAAGGCATCCTTCATACAAATGAAGGACTTGAAGAAAAGTTGGCCCAAGCCAGGAGATGTGAAGACCTCGAGGAAGAAGCGAAGTCGACTAAAGCCGCGATCTGAGGAGATCGTCAAGATGAATGTCGACTTGGTTGGAGGAGTGAAATAAGGATGGATAAGATCAAGGAGCTAAAGGCTAATTCTAAGCTCTTAACGAAGACGATTCATAAAATTTGGGCGGGGAAGAAACTTCGTCGAGATGAATATCTGGCGAAGCTTCGAAGAAGAAATCCGAGAACTTCGAGGCTCTTGGGACCTTGGGCCTCCTTTAGCGATGCCCTTCATGAAACAAATCTGTGAAAGTGTCGAACTTCGGATGAAATCAATGGAGAGATCATGAAGATACATCTCTTGAAAGCTACGAGCTCTGCTTGAAAGTGCGTGCAAGGAGAAGTTGATCAAAGCCAACATAGATCCATCCTTACTCGACTCTTGAGATGGCGAGGTCTTTGCTGAAGCGACAACTTTTGTTTTCCTTGGTTTTATTTAAAAACACTTGTAAAAATTTTGTTATTTTCCAATATTGTAAGTAGGTTAGATATTAATGAAAAGTGATCTTCTCCTTATGACTTGATTGCATTTTTACTTCTGTCGATACTTGATATTAATTCATACGGAAAATGTACAAAACCCTTAAAGTTTAACTCAAATTGTTAATTAACAATTAAGCATGTCATATAACGAGATAAGGTGAGGTTAAAGAATGAGGCATTAGAACTCAACACTTAGAAAAAATTTAGGTAATAAAGTAAAGAGATACTTATTCGATTCTTAAAGTGTAAAGACGGATCTGCTTCATCGAGAGTTTGTTTACCCGAAAAGGCCTAACAGAACCAAAAGGTGACAATCATCTACCACGAAGGGCTGTGAAGTTAAAGATGACATTCGCCTACCACGAAGGGCTGTGAAGTTAAAGATGACATTACGCCTACCACGAAGGGCTGACGAAGTTAAAGATGACATTAACCTACCGAAGAACTGGCGATGCCTTAGTGGCGACAATTGCCTGCCTTAGTGGCGACAATTGCCTACCGAAGGGCTGACAATGCCTTAAAGACCACTGCTTGAAGAAGGCTACCATCGAATGGTCGTGAGTCCTCCGAACCTCCTAACACCAATGAATGAAGCGACAGCGAGAGACAAAATTTGTTTGAGAGAAAAGAGGAACTTTTATTGATGATGATGTAAATATTCTGAGACTTAGATGTCTTGACATTGAATCTCTTGAAAGTACTTCCTAAGCTTTGCCGGACGTGCCAAGTATTTTTAATTCTTGACCCATCTAATGCCTTCAACCGATAAGTCCCGGCTTGACGCTTGATGATTTAAATGCGGTCCTTCCCAATTTGGCATCGACTTTCCCAGTTACGAGGTGTAGATGCTTGACTTCTCTGAGGACAAAATCTCTACTTCAAATCTGCGAAGCTTTACCCCGCAATTATAATGTTAGCCACTCTTGACGATAAGTTTGCCAATTTGATTAAAATTTGTTTCTCTGACTTCTTCAAGCAAATCAAGATTGGCCTTGACCCATCTTCATTGTAGATCTCTTGGAAATGACTAACTCGAAGACTTGGAGATCCAATTTCAACCGGGACTAAGGCATCAGTACCATAGGCCAATCTGAAAGGTGAATCCCCTGTTGTAGTCCTTGGAGTAGTTCGATAAGCCCATAGCACACTTAGCGACTCTTACGGCCATCGCCTTTAACCCGTCCAACTGCGCTTGATCCCATTCAATGACGTTACATTGGTCACTTCAACTGTCCGTTTGGTTGAGGATGAGCTCTTGAAGTCTTTACATGTCTTTGGATCCCCGATTCTTTCAAAAATGCTTCAAATTTCGATCCCTGGCCCGGCGTCCATTGTCGATACTACCACCTTAGGAATTCCAAAAGCGGAATACTCTTGATTCTTTCACAAATTTCAAACACTCTGTTAGTTATTGACCTAAGTGGCTTTGCTTCTACCCATTTGGTCATATAGTCTATAAGCAACTATAACAAAAGCCCGACTTGACCTTTGCTTTCCGACAGCGGACCCGATATATCAACCCCAGACAACAAGGGGGTATAGGAGATAAGATCGAGTATAGCTCTTACGGTGGTGATCTTGATGATGAATTTGTTGGTGGCACTTCTCGCACTTCTTGGCGTACTCGATTGCTTCCTTGAAGATGGTAGGCCCGATAGTACCCTTGATGAAGTATTTTATAGGCTAATGACTTAGCGACCATATGGTGCCATAAATGCCTTCATGTACTTCTCGGAGAGCATATTTGACTTGAGGATGGAGTCAAACATTTCGATAATGGAGCGAGAAGGCCCTTGGAAAAAGATCCCCATCAATCGAACAAAATTAGCACTCTTGTACTTGATTTTCTTGGCAAGCATCCGTCCAGAAGGTAAGGCGCCATCTGCTTTAGATATTCGGTATGGAGTCGACCCGTGATTGGTTCGGTCGATGCACATCACCACTTCATGATGAACACTAGGATGTTGCAAAATTTCCGGTACCGATCCTTCAAAGCGTTAACATCCGTAGTGGCTAGTTTGGCGAGTGCATCGACAATGGAATTGTTATTACGCTCGACCCCTTGAAACTTCGTAGGGGTTGGAAATCTTTGAAGTCGTTCCTTGATTACGCCAAATACTTGATCATTCTAGGGCCTCGTGCTTCGTATTCCCAGAGAAATTGTTTAACGACTAGCGAGAATCACTTTGAAGATGACTATTCTACGCACTTCAGACTCTTCGCTAATCGTAACCACCACCAATCTTTTCCTCGTACTCGACCGTTGTTAAATCGCTTTGAACTAAAATCGATGGCTGTTTGCACCTTGAATCCCTCCGGACTCGTCAAGATAATCCTGCTCCAGCGGCGACGTCCGTAGTAGAAGACCCATCTGCATCTGGCGTCCATGAACTCTCCTTACTGGCGAAGAGCGGCAAGCTGCTCTGTCGGATCCTTGACCTCGGTCCACGACTTCATCGACTTGAAAGCGAGCACTCAACCCACAAAATCGGCCCGAGGCTTGCCCTTTGATGGCGGTTGGGGATAATATTCAATAAAAATTGGGACAACTCCATCGTCCATGCAACTAGTCTCCCGATACCTCTGGTTTTGCCATAATCTTCTTTAAAGGTGATCTGTATACTATTACCAATCTACCACGAAGTATTGCTAAGCTTTCGACTAGCAGTTATTAAAGCAAAAGCAAACTTTTCAATGTTTGGGTACCTTGTTTCAGCATCCCGAAGGACATGGCTTACATAATAAATCGGGTACTGCTTACCCCCAACTTCACGCACCAAAACCGCTCTCTACCTCCAACGAGCTAGGCTATTGCTAAGTACAAATATAGAGGCTCGGCGAGAGCAGGGCTTTACCAATGGCGCTAGAAGATAAGTAGGACTTGATGCTTTGAAAGGCGTCTTCACACTCAAAGTCCATTGGAGCGTCTTTGCATTCTTGACCCTTTCAGCGTATCAAAAAAAAACAAACATCTTTACTGCCGACTTGGACATGAACCTCATATGAAAGGCTACAATCCTTCCGGTCAGACGTTGAACATCTTTAAATGGTGAGGAGTCTTCATGTTCGGGATCGCTTGAATCTTCTCTGGATTGGCTTCAATTCCTCTTTGGTGACAAGATAACCCGAAATTTGCGGCCCCAGGCCAAGGTGCACTTAGTGGGATTAGGTCTCAAGTTGTGATGACGAATTATGCGAAAGCATTCCTCTAAATCATCCAAATGCTTATGCACCAACATGCTTTTGACAATCATGTCATCCACATACACCTCAATATTCACCTTGTTGATATCTGAAGACATGGTTCATCATCCTTTGGTATGTGGCTCACGGCATTGATGAGGCCAAAGTCATTTTCTTATAGGCATATCTTAGAGCGATGCGTAATGAGCAGCGTCTTGGTATATCCTCTTTACATGGAATCGATGATACCGGAGAATGCATCCATAAAACTTAATAAAGCATACCCGAAGTGGCATCGATGAGTTGATCGATGTGGGGCGTGGTAGAAATCCTTGGACGGGCCTTGTTCGATCGGTATAGTCGATCTGAGACTCGCCATTTACCATTACATACGGACCCGGCACCACATTTGCCATCCACTGCGGGTAGTCGATCTCAAAGATGAAGTTAGGCGCCAGCGGTTTTGCAATCTCTTCATCTATGATCCGTTGGCCTTTCGGTGCAAAGATCCTCCTCTTCTTAGTCTTTGGTTTCTTTGATGGGTCTACTTCGATCGATGCTCGGCAATATCCTAACTTACTCGGGCATATCACGAGGTTCCCACGCGAAGATGTCAACATAGCACCTCGGGGAGTTCCACGAGGTTCGTCCAGGAGAGGTTCCGTGGAACCAGAACCTATTTTCACTTATTTTGTCCACCTTGCCGGGATGAGCTCTATCTCCTCCGTTTCTTGGTTTGGCATGACCAGCGGTTGAACTACTCTCGGTGAAGGTTCGATCTCTATCGCCATGAGTGCCTTACCTTGATACCCCCCCATCTCAAAAGTAATCACAACATTTACGTAACACCTTACGGCGGATCAAATCTCCTTTCACCTCCCCACCCCATGGTAGTAGGAAATTTGATTTTGAAATGAGGTATTGATGTTACGACTTGTAAAAGCAATTAAAGTAGGCCTCCCCAAAATAGCATTATAAGCGAGAATCTACATGCATGACATAAAATTTGCAAATAATTTCTACTGTTGAGGGTCGTTCGAATATATTTGGTAGCTCAATGGTCCCGACCACCTTAAGCTGGATCATTGCTAAAACCATACGGAGAGAGCCTCACCTTTATTTCCATCTTCAGCGTCCGTCCAGTTCATCCTTTGATAAGCGTGGGCATCTGGGATGTCTCTGAAAGACCCATTATCTACCATCATCCTCTTCATATCCACCGAACCCACTTGTGCGATCGGCACCAATGATCCCTAAATGCGGTTCGATGACTTAGAAGGTAATCTTCATCGATAAAGGAGATTACCATATTCGGATAAAGTCTATCGATCTTGAGGAGGTACACTTGCAAACATGGCCGAAATCAAAATAGCTTGGTAACTTCTTTCCAGCGAGCTTGCGGAAGTACCCCGGTGATGACATCTATCACATGCCTTGCGAGTTGTCCGGTTGGCAACACTTCTTTGAAGCTGGTTGAAATTTGCTTGGGGACGAGTCCTCGATCTCTTGTTGATTAGTTACAGCGACCACATCTTGAACTAAAGCCCCACCTTGTACCTTTCTTTCAATGAAATCTTTTAAAGCGGCACAATCGTTCGTTTCATGACCGAAGCTTGATGGTAATCACAATATTTGCGAGATTCCTTTTTCGGGCTTAATGTTATCTCGAGTGTGGCTCGAAGATAGGTTGATTTTGATCGATCCAAGATAACGACCATATCGCATTGAGTCACGTGTACGTCTATTTACTCTACGAAATTTGGAAGCGGACGAGCGTCCTCCACCTTATCTCCAATTATTGTATCTCTTGACCCGCCTTCATTCGGTCCTTATTCCTTCATTCTTCCTCTGGTCTCCATCGGTTTGTCCGTCTGTCTCCTTAAGCCGTCTGAAGAAGGGCGGCTTGAGGCTACTCATGGCTTCCTCCACCACGATATAGCCTTGGCTTTGTCAAAACTTCGGCGAGACTCTTGGTGGTTAAACATCGAGTTTTTCACCAACTTTTCCGATTTGACCAAATCTAACCCATTACAAAGCAGTCCACGACTTGTAGATCGTTCAAATCGCCCACTTGGCCATTGCTTCCGGAACAACTTCACATCTTGGCCTAAAGACTCATTAGAGGGGCTATGTAGAACTTGAGCCAATGAACAGTTGGTTTCCCTTCTTCTGTTGCTCCCAAGCGAGCATGAAATTCTTGCACATGTCTTTCCGGGATGAGATTGAATCAGGGGCAAGGTCCCCATCCTTTGCTGCGGGCATCCTTTACGGCGTTGTGACAAAAGTATGGCATTTAGCGACATCGCTAAAGTCATAATAATCCATGAGTCGATTGAGCGCGACTATGGTCATAAGGATCCCCGATCCATCATAACTCTCGATATGGGGCAACTTCTTGGTGGGATCGACTTTTTCTTTAAGAATCTCCACGGAAAAAGGGATGCCTTCTTTCCGGAGTGTCTTTCGTTTTTACATACTTGACAAAGCTGCTTAAAGCTCCTTTAATTCTTTAACGGATACTCCATATACGGTTGAGATGATGTCTCCTTCTCCGGTGACTCCTTCTTGTTATAAGCGAGCCGGTTTCTTTCAGCAGAACCTTGACTTTAGAGGGCTTCTCCGGGTAGCGAGTGTCTGCAGGTGGTGTGCCTCGGTAGACTCTCGGGAGTATGACCTCTCGTTATACTTCGCCTCTGAGCTCGGGCGCTATGGTGAGAATGGGCAACAACAAGTGCTTTCTTTGTATGCTCTGGAGTGCGATCCCTGGATCGACCTCTTCGTTCGCTTCGTCCCTGTCCCCTAGAATCGGCAGGGTGATATGTCCTCTTTGATCTCTGAGGAGTAGGGCTTCGGGACCTTCTTCTTTCCCTAGTTCGGCCCAGAGACTCTCGCCCTGAATGAGCAGGTTCCTTCCCACTCCGATGCCCTTGCTCTTCGGATTGAACATAACTGAGCTCTTCATCTCTCAACTCTGCCATCCGAGCCATCTGCTTTCGGCTATATCTGGCCGGCTTGCTTCACGATACTTCCATAGCTCTATCAAACTTCATCGCCATCTTAGCTTGGCCGGGAGGCCTTTGCGTCTGGTCATCTCGATGTCGAGTTCTAGGCGAGTGCCTTCTACTCATTTAGAACATGGCGGACCCCTTCTCCGTCGGGAATACTAAACTACGCTTAGCTTTGCTTTCTACCGCCTTGGTAGAGAATCTTCAATTGAGCGTTTGGGCCTTTGTCTTTAGCGTGAACACTTATTGTTGGTCCCCAAGATCTTTGGCGGAACACTTTCGCGGTCTTGATGATTCAGCGGCGACCATCGGTACGCCCTTGAGTGTAGGTGTTCTACTCTTCACCATGGCCCGAATAGAATAAAACACTGATCTGTGATTGAAAAATACTCGGGACACTAGAACTCGGCCCTCTCTTCTAGCGCCGATGTTAGCAGGGATCTTTCTCCACGTCCCAATCACGAAAGGCGTCCACGATCCTGCCGATGATAAACCAAACAAACACCACAAGCTTGGCGGTAGGACCATGCCAGGGATATAGCTCGGCGTGAGAGTAAGTATATGTTCCACAGGTTAACGAGAGAGGATGATAATATCTAGTGTAATGAGAGAGATAATAATTCTTAGTTGTGTGTATGTGAATATATCAAAAGCGTACCTCTTTGTGAAGACTTACTTCATTGGGATATAATATCTTCGCTTTGGATTCTTTGTGCCACCCTTACTATCGACATATCCCCACGATGATCGATGGGTTACTGCCATTTGCATGGAGTCTATCCACTTTGCTTTTGGCCCCTTTGTTTATCTGTGCCGTGGTAGGCTATAATCCCATCCACATTAATGCATGGCGAATATCTCGGTCGGTTAATATGCTATATCATCATTATATCATCATCATTAAAGTCAAAGTAATAGATATTAAATGATCCAATGGGTTAATCCAATGATTAAATTAATAAGAGCCGTCTTATAGGATAAAGGTAACATGGTGACCAGGCCTGGATCGTTTAAAATTTAGACTTTCATGGCTCGATTATAAATATATATAATGGATTAAATTAATAAGTGAGCTGCCAGCGTATTTAAGTTCCTTAATACAATGAAACCTACATTTAGGAATGAAACTTTGAGGCCAAATATTTGTATTATTCTAATTGATAGGTTATTACTAACTAGAGGTATTAATACAAAATATTTTTCAAATACCCAAAATATCCACTTTAACAAAAATATAGATTTTATAACAAAAATTAAAGAAAACATAAATTATTTAGATTTTCAAATTAGAAAAATGTAGTCTTTAATAGAAAATATAGTATTTTATAGGAAAATATGATCTTTTATAAAAATGTAGTCTTTTATAGGAAAATATAGTCATTTATAAGAAATGTAGTCTTTTATAAGAAAATATAGTTCTTTATAAGAAATATAGTCTTTTAATATTAATATTGTCTCTCTCTCTCTCTTTCTCATATATATATATATATATATATATATATATATATATATTAAATTATTACTATATAGAGGTATAGTTTTAATAATGAGGGACTTAAAAAGTATATAACATATTACAATTTAGAGGTTATTCCTATTTATAACTGGCCCAAATCGAGACCAATATTTTTTATAATATTGTAGAGGTTATTCTTATAGAGTATTCTTAAATAGGGGTTTTACTGTATAAGTCGTTTTAGAGAAATATATTTGTTCCTTAATATAAGTCGTTTGAAAATTTTAAATAAGCATTAATTACTTAGTTTTCAATATTACCCCAAGTATTAAATGTAATTTTGATTCTCTCACTATTCTCTGTTCAATAAATAACAATCTCTTATTCCAATACAAAGTCAATATAGACAATTAATGTTATACAATCATTATCTTAATACTTGTGTAGAACTCTAAAACGACCTATATTACCTATATTAAAGAACAGAAGAAGTATCTAACCTCAAACACACACACACACATTATATATATATATATATATATATATATATATATATATATTACTCCAACCTTGATCAACTATTAATTCTTGCTAAAATGTCAACTTCAACACACTTAATCAAATCAAAGTCCGATAAGCTTCCTCCATCATACCCTCTAATCGGTTCCCTTTTCGCAATCTTAGCGAATCGAGATCGAGTAATCCAATGGACATCAGATATTCTATTGGATTCACCCACCTCAACCTTCATCCTCCACCGTCCATTCGGGGAAGAGAGTGTCTTGACATCTAACCCCGCCAATGTAAAGCACATGCTAGAGACCAGGTTCAGTGTGTACCAAAAGGGGGAAACTTTTCGCAACACTTTATCGGACTTATTCGGACAAGGCACATTTCTTACCGACGGCGAAAATTGGAAGCACCAAAGACAAGTCTTGAGCCATGAATTCAGTAAACAAACTTTTTACAAATATTTCGAGACGGTTGTGTCTTCCGAGCTGACCGACCACCTTCTGCCCGTTCTATCGGCGGCGGCTGCAAATAAAACCACACTTGACTTTCAAGATATACTACAAAGATTTGGTTTGGACACCATATGCCACGTGGCTTGCGGGTATGATGAAAAGTTTTTATTACCCTCTCTTCCTCCATCCGAATTGGGACAAGCTTTTCATGATTCCCTCCGGATCATTAACCAAAGAGTCGGTGCATTTCTACCCCTGATATGGAAAACTAAACGGTTTCTTAATATTGGATCCGAAAAGCATCTTCGGGCTGGTGTGATCCGGATCCGAAATTTTGTTAAAGAAAGCATCAAGAAAAAGAAAGAGGAACAAAACAATAACAACTCATTGGAGTCTCTTGATTTCTTATCTCTGTTATTGGTTTCTGGTCAATCAGATGAAAAATTCCTTGAAGATATGGTTATAAATTTCATTCTTGCCGGTTTGGAATCGATATCGGCGGTTTTAACATGGTACTTCTGGTTAATATCGGGTAACCCGGATGTAGAAAATGAGATTGTCAAAGAAATATCGGGTTCTAATGCGGATGACTTGGTTTACACGCAAGCTTCGATTTTCGAGAGTTTAAGATTTTATCCTTCAGTTCCGGTGAACTCGAGAGAAGCGATGAACGACGACGTCTTTCCGGACGGGACGAAGGTGAAGAAAGGTTCAAGGGTGAGTTATCATAATTATGCAATGGGGCGGTCGGAGAATTTGTGGGGGGCAGACTGGCCTGTTTTTAAGCCGGACCGGTGGTTGAAGAGGGATGAGGGGAATGGGTCGGTGAGCTTGACGGGTCTAGACCCGTTTTCTTACCCGGAGTTTCATGCTGGACCTAGGACTTGTATGGGGAAGGAAATGGCAACGTGGCAGATGAAGACGGTGGTTGCTGGTGTTTTGCGGCAGTTTCGGGTGGTGTCTGAGTTCGAGAAAGGTGTAGAGCCGAAGTTTATAGCGTATTTCAATTCACAGATGGAGGGGGGTTTTCCGGTGAGAATTGAGAAAAGGGTTTAGAAAAATAAAATAATACTATTTCATATCGGCGGTTTTTGTTACAGGTTGTAAATTGGGATTCGGTTAGATATAAAGTTATTCTATTCATTTTAACTTATTCCAAAATAAATTTTATACTAACAACTTCCTGTAAATTGTAACGGTTGCTTTGGTTTTACAGTTTTACTTTTACTTGTATTTTTTTTTATTTGGTCAATAAAATGCAAACAAGAATTTTCTTAATCTAAATAAAATAAGTTGGGTGATGCATATATATTCAAGGTTTTACACTATTTTTAATGAAGTGGCAACATTGAAGACTAAAGACTTAAGTGATGCTCTAAAAAAATAGTGTAATAAGATTTTTGGGGGCAAAAAAAAGGAACTCAAATAAAAATAAATCATTAGTTCAGATACCAAATGGATTTGGTTATTTTGCCGTTTCTATCCAACGGAAGTGGTTAGTATAAAGTTTATTTTGAAGTAAGTTGATCAATTGACCAATAGAATACTGACACACAGACAAAGTTGTATGTGTGTCAGTGTTCTATTGGCCAATTGACCAACTTACCAAAAAAATAACTACATGCTAACCGAATCCCTATCCAACAATGGATTCCTATATACCAAATACTAGTAACAGGGATGCAGGCAGCTAGCTAACGCCTAACAATATTAACAACCAACTTCAATATAATCTTCTTACGTAAACAAGAAACTAGCATAGCTATTTATTAGTTAGAATTAAAACATTCAGAACTCTGGACTCTTCTGGCCCATAGTTATTATTATGTCTGTCCCCCATTAGAGGATACATTTGCCAATAGCCCAATATGAGTGTATTAGAAGGATGCTCATTCAGTTGCTTTGCCTTTTCGTCTGCTGCTTCCGCTGGTCTCTACCAAGTAACAAACCATGGAATCAACATCTTCACCAAATATGCTGTAAGCCTCAATCGCCTGCAGATAGCTGAAACCCATTGACAGCACCATCCGCATGCTGCTGCTGAGGACATTCTCCGGCAAACCACGCTCTCTCCCGCCTTCCACCTTGGTCTTGCTTCCGGATGGTCCTGTTTTTCAAGTTTAAAGCTTTGTAAGAACCACAACTCGAGCGCCCAATATAAATAATACATCCAAAAGAGGAGAAAGGCCAAACTCATACCTAGATTAACTCAAAGTAAACAAATTAAATTTCGGGAATTCCTATATCCCACACGGAAATATGCTAATTCCACAAGGTCCCTCTCACATGAAATCAAGTGGTTCATATTCATATGAGAGAGACCTCGAGAGGAACTAACAAAATAATTTGTGAGAATAGTCCTGCCCTAAATTCATTATTAACATTAAACTTATCAACAAATATCTAAGATATCCCTTCAGGTTGCAATAGGCACCCAGTCGGTACAGAAGGCTATACTTACTAGCACCAGATGATGACGGTTCAGCGCCAGCCCCAGAAGTAGAGGATTCTCTACGACCAATTTGTTTCTTAAACTTATCACCAGCAAGATACTCTGCCCTAGAAGCTTCGATCACCATGCGCTCCATTTCTTTCTCGGTTAGCTCCAAATCCGAGTAAAAGCGCCCCTCCGCTAGAAGTGCCTGTTCTTGGAAACACGTTTGACAAAAACAAAAAATATGTTAGAGATGATTATGGTTAGGAGGTGCATAAACATTATATAGTATGGTTTCCGAGATACTAGCATTATCAATCTGCTGATCCTGTTGAGCTTTGATGGCGGCTTTGACTTGATCCTTATCCACGTTTGTCTGCAAAGCAAACCATAACATACACTCGATTTTAAATATTTATTGCAACAGAGATTATGATTACTGTTGCAAGAGTTCTATTACCAAAAGCAAAATTAATTAACTACAAGCATTAAAAACGAATTAGATCCAGTTTGCTGACGGAATCCCTTCAGGGGCAGCCGGCAGGTAGGCAAACCAGTAGCACTGGCCATTTCAGATGCAAATAAAACCAGCAAATTACAGACTTCACAACATTTTTATAATGAATAATTTGCAAGTGAACCGAACTATTTACCAACACTACCATTGGGCAAATAATATAAATAAATTTCCATGGAACCCCAAACAAATAACTAGATATTCTCTCTTAATTTGGATTTAGAATTGGTCATACGTTTCATCTTACCGTAGCATGCAACAGTCAAATCGTGTATCAATCAGTGCACCATATATTATAATTTCGGAGGATATTTAAGAGCCAAATTTTAGTAAAGAAAAAATTTAGTATGCCCACTCACTCCTTGCAGACTGCTAAATCCAAGTCCAGCACCAACAGTCAATCTTCGTGGATCAACAAGGGAGTTGTAATGATTCCCATGATGGTAACTTAGTCGTATAGGAGGTGTATCAGTGCTATAGCTTCCCTGAAATATGTTGATAGGTTCTGCATTACAAATTTCAAAATAAATAAATAAATTTAAAATGAAAAGATATAATGGGGAAAAAGGCCAAACTACTTTAAACAAATAGTGTTAACCTATAAAAAAGTACCTGAGCTATAGGAATAAATATGGATAGGTCGATTGTACATTTCACAGAAAGCTTGAATCTCGGCATTGTTTCCATAAACCTGGCGACATAGGAATTTTTTATAATATCATCAGGATTTGATAAACGAGATATGCTCTCAAAAATCATGCTAGCTGACAGTAGTTATGGAGCTCAAAATAGAAAGATAGGCACATTAGTATGCATACCAGTAAGTTAAGGAATCATAATTTTATTGATAAATGACACATGAAATAGCCTTACAGACATATTAAGTAGTAGGTGACTGTCAGATTGTCCAATCTGTTTGCAATGCATGACAAATCCAGTTTGCCAAAGGATAAATTTGAGGAATTGGGAGAATGGCAGAGGCCTTCGTGAATAACCTCAAAGACACTAGCCAATCCTCATACTTGGGGTAATGTCAAAACCTATTCTTATACTAAATTTTCAACTATAATAAGGGCATATAAAGTACTCTCTCTGTCCCATAGTTATAGGCTGATTTCTTTTGGCACATAGTTTAAGAAAATTAGTTTAAGTTAATTTTTAACAGAAATTTTCAACATATACCCCTTAATATAGAATTAATGAATAAATTAATTACTCCTTACTTATCACATTGAAACTCTTAACTTCATTGATGGATGGTACAATTGCCTTTTATACACAAAATATGTTAAACTAGTAAAGCCTAAAAAGTTGAATTCTTTTATTGAGAATACAACAACATTAAATGTGGTGATAAAAATAATGACATTAAAGGTTGTTTCTTCAAAAAAAAAGTAATGGTTGAATATTTATTATAAGGGCATAAAAGTAAAATAATGAACCAACTAAATTTTATAAATAGTAAGTAGCCTATATATTGGGACATCTCAAAATGGAAAATCAGCCTATAACTATGGGACGGAGGGAGTATAATGTATAAATGGCTCACGATGTCTTAAAATTCATGCCAAACACTCAAAAATGTATGACATTCATTTTGGGACGTGGGAATACAATTTATAATATCCGGATCATTATCTAAATAATAAATCAGTAACACAATCCATGGAAATACAACAGAAATAATAGTAGGAATGATAATGAGAACAACAAAACAAAAACAAAAAAAAAAAAAAAAAAAGGTAAACCACAATCTAATAAGAGAAAAATGGACAGTGGCATATTTTTTTTTTTTAAAAAAACAAAAAACAGAGAGGACATGTATTAGTTTTAACCCTACATCCGGATATAATTTTGGCAAGATACTCCAACAAAATTTCTTTTGGCAAGATAATTTCCAAGTGCATCCGGAGATGGGCAATAAAACTATTTCCCTGTAGATGCTCAAGTATCGCCATGGTTAAAATTTATATCATGTAAATATGTAATATGGAAATCTAGTGGCCGTGTTCTAAAAATCTCTACCTAGGTCCGATTAATTCCTGCTTGGGCGCTAGGCAATCCTCTACCGCTTCAATTTGGCTAGGTGCCTAGGCCACCGCTTATACAAAATCAGACCTCTACTTTGAAACTATACAATACTTAAAATAGATGTGTTTAAACATTAAAACATTTGATTTTGGTAATGTTTTAGGTAAAATTTTAAAAAATTACATCTATTATATGCTTTATATAGTATAACTAATATGTAAAATCGAAAAATAAATAAATGAGACCGCCTAAGAAAACACACCTAGTCTGCCTAGGTAAACACATAGGCACCACCTAGGCGGCCTAAGCGTCGTCTAGGTCCACCTAACGATTTTTAGAACACGCATGCTTTAGTGAATAATGATTTCATAACGTTGTGGCTTTTGAATGCTGGTGATGGCAATGGGAGGTGTCCTGATGGTAGAAATGGAAGGTGTTGTTCGACAAATTCAAATGAAGGTGTCCGCAGGGATGTTTGTTGATGAAAAGTGCACAAGGAAATGATTGGCTACGACATTGTTGATGGGAAACAAAAGAAGTCACCGTCCACCCCTGCAAGACGTCCACGATGACTTCTGTCAATACTATACTATAAAATAACTCAACTCTAATTGACTTGTGAGGAGCCTTAAAATTTCAAAAGTAAGGAATTCAATTAAGGATATAATCCTAATAACCTAAACCAACTTATAGAGAACTACGCCATGTTGTGCCCTGGTAACAAATTCTGCTGGATGGATTAGTTGCTTGCAATAGTGATATAACATGTTTTGCCAAATGGAATAGACTTTCCAGTCCGATCTACTCAAGTCAGGTTCTTAGATTAACTGTATTGGAACTCCGGATGAGCTAGGGACGAAAAGGAATAGGAATACATATCACACAGAGTATATACTTTTAAATATTCATACCAAGCAAATTCTGAAAATCAAGTGTAAGGGAGTACAAAAAGTATTATCTTTTTCTTTGAACCTTTATATTGTTCCCTTTTCCTTTCTCACCTTCACACTGTCCAAGTACCAACAAAGCTTAAGGAAATCATATAGTCCCATTATCCAGTTCAATCCTTTCAGCTCCTAAACCTTTTACCATTGTCAACTTGGGAACTTTTGATAGAAAACTTCTTTTTATAGGGAAAAAAACAAAATAATAAAAAAATAAATCCCATGTTATGGAGCAAAAGCAAACAGAAAAGAAGAATAAAAAGATAAAATTCTAAAATAAGAAAATAATAGAATTAAATAAATTAATAAAATGTAAGAAAAGAATAGAAAATCTCAGAATAGATGGAAGTAAATAAATAAAAACACAGAGACATACATACATCCATACATATAAAAAGCTAGAATGAAGGGAGAGGGAGAAGAAAATGACAGAAAGGGAGGAAGAAAGAAACATAAGATAAAGCTCTACTCGCCTCATATATATATATATGCGGACCTCCACTCATTCCTATCAAAGGTTATATTCCGCTCCTTCAGTCTTTTTTTACTTCTTCCCCATGTAATTTTCAGTGTATTCCTCCCTCTCCTATATCTTCTTCCTCATACAAGACCAATGTTCTTACAGGTGCATCTATAGGTCAACATTGGATATGATCAAACCATCTCAACCAATATTCCCTCATATTCTCCTTAATTGATACTAACCCAACAGCCCAACCTTCTTTCAAATATCCTCACTTTTTATCCTATCCAACTTGTATCCATCTATCCACATTAACATTCTCACTTCAGCAATAAATAAATATATTTATCCTGCTTTGCAGTTTACATACTCTACTCCTTAGCCTTCTTTGCATCCCCTACTCTAGAGTCTAGTTAAGTCCTCCTTTACGGTCTGCAGTCATATCCTCAATATTCAATAACAACATGAAAGTAAACATGTTTTTCCTCATGGTTATTCCGTCTTTTTTTATGTTTATATCCTCTTGGCACATTTTATCAATGCCAAAACTCCTCTGGAAATGCATCAAGAAGTTTACACAGCAGAAGACCAAATCACCTAACACGCCTTTCCTTCCCCATGTTTAGTAGTTACACTAGGGTACCAACTGCAAAGTCAATCAACTATGAATTACAAACTTATTTCAAATCAGTATTCCATTATCCCCCTGAAACCTCCAGGGTCCCTTGGACCCTTAACATAAGATTTACTAAAGTTTAAAAATAAAAAAAGGAAAAATGTACCATAGGGATGTCATTCATTTCCCTAAACTTTCACTTAACACGAGTGCTGCAAAGGATTATAATCTTCAAATCAGATGCATAACCAAACTGACTGTTTCTTTCACTTGAATAAAACCAGTTTTGGATACCTCAGTTTCAAGTCCTAAACACCGTCCAACACCACCACGGTTTGATCAAAGTTTCAGCGTATCAGCCAATACTTCGCAGTTCAAAGTTTCAGTGTACCAACTGATATTTCAACTTATCAGAGTGATTTCGGCCCTTGCCGTATCCGTTTGTTTTGGCAGAACCTTGACACGATTCGGAAATTATTCGTATGTATTGGCGGAACAGTTTTAGACCAAATAGCAGAGAAATTTTGGCATCAAGAGGAGAAATGCCACACATAAAAACAAGTAAATTTGTATTATACATTTTAACTAGTACCTAAATTTTGGTATAAAATAAAATAAAATAAAACTAGTATTCATTATTCAAGTTAACTAAAACATATAAAATTATACTTCAACTACTTAGCAAAAAATCTATTATACATACTATATAGAACCTAAGTTAACTAGAGCTTTAAAAAAAATTGTAAACATTTTACTTAAAAATAAAAATATATATTTGATACATATTAATTTAAAAAAAATTACAAATATAGCATCTAGTTAAATATAACTTAAAAATATCTTACTAATTTACTATTCAAATTTTATGGAATGTAACATTAGACAAGTCTGCGAGATGTGCGAGATGTGATGGGGATCGATGATTTAGTCCCTTATTTATTTATTTTGTTTATTTTTTTTATTATGGACTTGTTTTAATTAGTTGAGGTATTTTTGTCTTTTGTTACATTCTGAATATTGAGATTATTATTGACTTTTCTTATATCATGGAGATATTTATCTAGAGTTAATAGACGCCGAGTTAAAACTCTAAACCCTAGAATTTAAGCGCAGAGTTGAAATCCTAGTTCTAGCCCTCTATCAATCAATAACAAAATTCGTTTTACAAATTGTTCCACATCATTTGGCTTATTAGAGTAGTACCTTTTACAAGTCATCGCCAGGAGTCCTACCGGAACCAGTAAGCGCTCAGCCACCGCCACCGCTTCTATCGTCATCAGCCAATTTGCTTTTCCCCAGAATTACCAGCCCATCCATTGACCCTGAGATCATCGATCTAAACAACAACGACCAACCAGCTTGGCAGCTTCAAGGATCGTCACTCAATACTTCGATCGACAGTCAGACCATATCACCAACATAGTGCACCACACCGCAATTGGACAAGAAAAGACAGAAGCGAGAAAGAGGAAGGAACAAAACAGAGAACGAAAAGAAGAGAAGTGCAAGAATACATACCGCGTCGTGCGCCGTCACTAAACTCTCTCCACTTTCTTCTTCGTCTTCGCTAATGCGATTGTTGTAGAAACAAGGGAGGTCTCAGTTCTCCCTTTCCTAATTTGTGAAACCTAGCCATTATATTTTCCTTGCTAAATTACCACTCTACCCCCATAGTTTTTGTAAGTTTCATTTTCCACCCTGATTCTTCCCTTAAATTTGTAACCTTTATCAGTTTTCACCAGTCTCGCACTTTATGATCAGTTAGGTCAAAAATAAAAGGTACCAAAACTGCTCTTAAAAAATTTCGCATAATATAGGATAAGTACTTGGATTTTATCCTCTTAAATTGCACAATATTCCTATTAGTTGGACATCATTTAGTTATGATTGTTGATATTTTGAAAACTGCAATTGCATTTGTGTAGGTTATAATTTAATTGCTACAATTAATTATCTCAGTATTGCATTTGCACCATGATAACCCGTAGGGAAACTCAATATGGCCCAATAATGAACGACAAATTAGACCGCTTAATCACTAAAATGGCTAATATGGAAACCGTATGGATGATATGTCTTAGGAATGTTATGAGGTGCATCTTCTCCCCATACCTAAGCCTAATTTCAATAGCCTTGTAAGCATCATCTAGGCAAGTAAGTTGGCTTGAATATTATGAGGTGCATCTTCGCTAGTCCTAAAAAGGAGGAAGATTGGAATAAAACCGTCATATTTCAAACATATAGCAAAGGTGGTGGTATCTCTTCCAAGTTGATCATTGATGGGGAAGTTGTTTAAATGTGGTTGCCAAGGCAACTGTGGAACGATTGAAGCTAAAGGCATAACCACACCCCTAGCCTTATAGTGTTTCTCGGGTCAATAAGACATCTATTCCTGTGTCACATAGGTGTCTAGTGTCGATCCACCTTAAGGGTTATGAGGAAAAAGTTTGGAGTGATGTCCTTCCTATGAATGTTGCGCACATTCTTTTGGGGAAACGACTTGGCTATATGATCATGATGTGACTTATTATGGGAAATTGAATACTTATGTGTTCACACACAATGGGCTGAAGATTACTTTAGCACATGTGAGACCCCGAATGTCTCCCTAGGGTCAACCAAAAGAGAATAATACACCTATACAAGAGACCAAATGTCTCCACATCCTTAGTTAGAGGGCCTTTGAGAAGAGTGTGAGAGAGGAGAAGGTTGTGTATGTTGTTTTGGCTAGGGAGGTTAGACGTTTCTGAGAAGAGTAGTAGCGTTGAATCTAGTGATATTAGGCAAATTCTCCATGAGTTTATTGATGTGATGCCTAGTGAATTACCTAGCGGATTACCACCTCTTAAAGATGTCCAACATGCTACTGACCTCATACCGGGGTCTTCTTTACCTAACCTACCCCATTATAGGATGAACTTTAAGGACCAAGAGGAGATGAGACGCCAAGTAGGTAATTTGTTGAGCAAGAGTTTTGTGCGCTAGTCTTAGCCCTTGTGCGGTGTCATCCTTGTTTACCCCAAAGACTGATGGGAGTTTGAGGATGTGTTGTGATAATCGAGCTATCAATAAGATCATCGTCAACTATAAATTTTCTATACCTAGGCTTTATGACATTTTTATGACATGTTAGATATGATGAGTGGGGTTCGCGTGTACACCAAAATAGATTTACAGAGTAGATATCACCAAGACCGCATCCATGAAGGAGACGAGTGGAAAACTATCTTTAAGACTAGTGACGACCTTTATGAGTGGTTATTCCTATCCTTTGGTTTAACCAATGCACCAAGCACCTAGCACCTAGCACCTTTATGAAAGTTATGAATCAAGTGTTGCGGTCTTTTATTGACAAGTTTGTAGTGTTTTATTTTGACGACATCCTCATTTATAGTCGCACTCGAGAGAAACACTTTTTTCAATTGTGCCAAGTTTGGGCACTGATAGACACATAATTCATACATTTTATTATCCCTAATTTTGTCCTTTTAAATATATTAGTTTATTTAATTAATATGTTTTATTTTGTTTTGAAGGATTTAATATTTGTTGCAATAAAATTAAAATCTTGGTGATCAAGCGATATTTAATGCTCTTATTCATAAAAGGAAATATCTAAGAAGAATCCTACAACAGAAGGAAAGAGGTAGAACAATCTTGGTGTGCAAATCAAATCCAGCAAGAGAAAGAAAAGTCTATCGAGAAGATCTCTTTGAGAAATTGATTGACACTAGGAAGTTAAAACCTACATGGAAAGAGACTCTTGGGAGATTACCATGTAGAGATTGAAGCCAAGAAGGAAAGAAGAGGATAAAAAGAAATAAAAGAGACCAAGTTCAATGAATCAAAATTAGGGCACAAATTTATTTTCCATATAAATAGGTCTCTTGTTTTAGAGAGGATGAGTATTTTTGTATTACTTTAGGTTAGGAATAGGAGTAGATTAAATTATTTCTTCATTGTACGCTTGTTGGAGAATCGTCAATAAAGAGAGTTTTCTTATTTATTTTTAATCTTCTTTATTTTAATTAGTTTATTTATTTTCATGTCTAGTTAATTTTTTTATATCTAGGATGAAGATGAAATAAATAATTATTCATGATAATATTTTCATCTCTTCTATTAATTATGCTTTTATGTTTAATTGATTTCGCTTTCATGTTTCGTTATTGAAATACCTTCGTTTTATAGTTCTTATGTGATTTTAAATTAATTAAGAAGTTTTGATAGATTATTGTTAAGATATGAGTTTTTCATAATTCATGCTTACTTGAAGAAATTTTGATGCGTTATAGTTAATCTTTAAGTTTTCATAGTCTATGTTTGCCCACGTTAATTGCAAAATTACTAAATTAAAGGGAAGGGATATCAAAATCAAGTTAAGTTATAAAAATAGAAGAGATTGAATTACTTATTATGTTTATTGTTTAATGGATTCGGAATCCTAGATTGCTTTCTTATTATTAGTTAGTTTAATTATAGTTAATCAATTCTCAATCTTTATTTCTAATTCGCCTAAAATATTAATTAAGGATATATTAAAGAATTGATCTATTCTCTGTGGTTCAACCTGCACTTGTCAAATCTACAATAGACGTTGTGCACTTGCAGTTACATAATTTTAACATAGCATGCGCTCTCCAGCGTGAGAAACTTTATATTAATCTAAAAAAGTATTCTTTTGTGCAAGAATCCGTCATATTTCTTGAGATTGTTGTCTCCAAAGATGGGGTTTCTGCTGAACCTGAAAAGGTAAAGGCTATTAAAGAGTGGTCAGAGCCTTCTAATATACATAAAGTTGCAAGCTTCCACGGACTTGCTACATTTTATAGAAAGTTCATTAAGGGATTTAGTACCATTATGGCTCACGTCACTGATTGCTTAAAGAAAGGGGAGTTTGTTTGGTCTAGATCGGTTGTCAAAGCCTTTGTAGAGATTAAGGATAGGTTGACCCAGACACTTGTCCTCGCGCTACCAGATTTTGGCAAAGTTTTTGAGGTTGCATGTAACACTTCCAGCATAGGTATAGGAGGAGTACTTAGTCAAAAGGGTCATCCCGTTGCATTCTTTAGTGAGAAACTAAAAGAGGCCCGGCAAAGGTATTCTACCTATGATAGGGAGTTCTATATTGTAGTTCAAGCGCTTAGGTATTGGCGGCATTATTTGTTGCCTAAGGAGTTTGTGTTATACTTCGATCATCATGCACTTCAGTATATAAACTCACATTGAGTCATCGACACACTATGTGGGTTGAGTTTCTTCAAGAATATTCTTTTGTCCTAAAGCATTGTCATTGTCGAGGGGTAGAGAACAAAGTTATGCGTTGAGTAGGGTATCTATTTTCCTTAACACTTGGAGTGTGAAGGTTATTAGGTTTGAGCATATTGTCCATGAGTACCCTTCTTGTCGAGACTTTAGAGACATATATTGCCCTTCAGAATTCTAGTGTACGGCCTCGGACGATTTTCGTATTCATGATGGGTATCTTTTTAAGGGCACCCGTTTGAGTATTCCTAACACGTCTATGCATGAGCATTTAGTTTGGGAGTTACATGCAGGAGGTATCACAGGTCATTTTGATCGCGATTGTAATAACCTGAATATTTATAAGGCTTATAAATACGATCATGTGTTTAAAGGTTGATTTAGTGACCTAGATTATGCAAGTGTTAATGAATGTTGTTGTATTGTAAAAAAAAATAAAAAATCGAGAAATAAAGCGAAAACATTATTCATAAAACGCAAAAAACACTTTTTGCGTGTTTTCGACTTTTATAGCGTTTATTTAGGAAAGGGAGACGTAATCTCTAACAAAATTTAAGAAAAGAAAAAAAATCAATTTTGGGCTAATCAAACGAGTTAGGAAAACCTAACTAGAAATGGTTAAAACTAGATGCGAGAAAAATACGAGTATAATACAAAATATTAAACGAAATAATACGAAAATTATACAATAGAAATACAAAAGGTCAAAGTCCACGATTAGAGCTAACTAACTAGTTGGAGTAACCGAACTAGGGAAAGAAAACCTAGTTAAATTAAGTAATAACTCGATCCGAAGGAAAATGGACCCATCATAGAGGAGGATGTAGCAACGATGTCTGTAGGATGATGTTGTAAGCAATAATGTCATGTAGGATGATGATGTAAGCGATAATGTCATAAAGGACGATGATGTTAGCGATGATGACATAGATTATTGTGTAATGACTATTTTACCCCAACTCTTGATAACCTATAAATAGGAGGCTTTGCAAGCTTAAAAACTTACGAATTCACAAAGCAATTTCTAAAGCAAAAAAGCTAGTCTAACGTATATACATATGTGAAAAGAATCACCTTCTTAAGATATATATATATAAGAAGAACACAACACAAGTTTTCAACAAAATTAACAATATAGTGAATTGAGTAGCTCCCCACCTAAGAACTTACGAATTAGTTCCCCGTCTCATAAACATTGTTACAAATGTAACCCAGTGTATACGTTTCTGCAATGCTTCTGCGATACTTTTACACTGGGACACTACTTCAGTGAGTTAGATCAATTTCCTAACGCATCTTAAATCCCTACCCATACAAAGGTCGTTCAACTCAATTACTAACATGGTAACAATTAAAAAGCATGTGATTGCACAAACATCTTTAACTCAGTTCTAACGTGCAGATTACGCCTTAAAACAATTTGGTTTGGCACAATCAATTATAAAGAATTATAACAATTCAATATTTCAACAATAAATATTCAGACTGGAATAGCTCACAAATCGAGTTGAGCCGAATCAAATAGCAAATAACTCATTTTCACAAATCATTTCATATCATACAATGAACTTCATACGGCAAATGAAATTCCCCAAATTATAAGCACGTTGTTGCACAAAATGCAAAGGAATAGAACGACTTGCAATAAGTTAGAAAAATTGCATGTCTGTGTCTACTGTTTACGCTAATTTTGCGTTCCTCGATCAACCTCTTGAAGTGCAAGCTTTAACAATACTTGAATATGCAAGACTATCTTTCCCTTTCTCAATTAATCTCACTATAGAACTAGCTTCTTTGCTCAAGAAATTTCTTTGTGAATTGGTAAGTTTTTAAGCTTGCAAAGCCTCATATTTATAGGCTGGCAAGAATTGGGGTAAAATAGTCATTACACAATAATCTTTGACATCATTGCTTACATCATCGTCTTTTATGACATCGCTTACATCATCAACCTACATGACATCATTACTTGCATCATCCTCATTTGATTGGTCCATTTTCCTTCACTTGGATTGAATTATTACTTAGTTTTTCTTCCCTAATTCGGTTACTACTAGTTAGTTAGTCGTAATCGTTGACTTTGACTTTTCGTATAATTTTTGTATTATTTTATATTCTACTCGTATAATATTTCGTATTATTCGCGTATCTAGGTTTTAACCCTTTCTAGTTAGTTAGGTTTTCCTAACTCGTCCGATTAGCCCGAAACCGAATTTTCTTCTTTCAAAAATTTTATTAGAGATTACATCTCCCTTTCCTAAACAAACATTATGACATAATTCGAAAAGTCGAAAAAACAAAAAAACAAAAAAGCGTTTTCTACGTTTTATGAAGTGTTTTCGCGTTATTTCTCAAAAAAAAAATATTTTTCTACAATACAACACTCACTAACACATACACATAATTTATGTCACTGAATCAACCTTTAAACACATGATCGTATTTATAAGCCTTAAAATATTCGGGTTATTACAACGATTGTGGAGGATAGGTTTTTTTGGTCTAGCGGGATTTAGCTCTTGTTGTTTCCGAATGTTGTACATGTCAAACTGCTAAGGGCAGGATGCAAAACACAGGGTTGTATATGCCTTTGTCTGTACCCCATGCTCCTTGGGAGGATATTAGCATGAATTTTGTCTTGGGGTTACCGCAGATCCGTAGAGGTCATAATTACGTTTTTGTTGTAATGGACCGTTTTTCTAAAATGGTACATTTTATACCATGCAGCAAAACCGATGATGCCTCACACGTTGCATCAATTTTCTTTAGTGAGGTAGTGAGGCTACGTGATTTGCCTTTGTCTATAGTTTCTGATCGAGATGTCAAGTTCATGAGTTATTTTTGGAAAACCCTATAAAAGAAACTAAAAACCACACTTAAGTTTTCTACTACCTATCACCCACAGACTGATGGTAAAACTGAGGTAGTTAATAGGAGTCTAGGTGATTTGGTGAGATGCCTTATAGGAGATCATGTGTCCAGTTGGGATAGAGTTTTACCTATGACTGAGTTTGCTTATAAAAGTTCGGTTAATCTCTCTACTAGGGAGAGTCCTTTTCAAATTTACAATGGTCAGGCTAGGAAACCTATTGACTTAGTCCCTCTTCCCTTGCATATAGAGCTAGTGAGTCCGCTAAAACTTTTGCACGACACATTCATAATTTGAATGCATCAGACAAAATTAATTTGAGCAACGAAAATTATAAGTCTGCTACACATGTTCATCACAGGTAGACATGCACAAACGGCCTGAGGCCGACCTTGGTCGGACCTGGACTCGGCCTGGTCAAACCCAGGCCTGGACCAGAAGGCCAAAAGGCCTCTAATTTTTGGAGAATATCCGACCTTGCCCTGCCTAGCCAAAAGCCCGACCTGGACCGACCTGAGCTCGACCTGATGTAACAAGACTGGCCTGCTAGGCCATGGACCCATCTAAATAAGTTTAGTTTAATGTGGGATGTATGTGTTATTTATACTGCCAATGGCCTAGCATAAATTTGGTGGATAGGTGATGTGGGACTTAACAAAAATCATCATCAAGAGAAGAAGAAACTAGAAGAAGCAGAAGAGCTCTAGGAATTACTCAAGAAAGACAACACCTTCGTTTATATGTGTGGGCTGAAAAGAATGGAGAAGGGAATTGATGACATTATGGTGTCATTGGCTGCTAAAGATGGTAAGAAATGTGGACATAGTGGCATCATTTTCTTCACTATTGGACACAACATACATATTTTTGTTTATATGTAATGTTCCTTTTGTTTGATCTAATTGTGTGTGGTGGTGTTATTCATCATCAGGTATTGAATGGGTTGAGTACAAAAGGTCATTGAAGAGGGCAGGGCAATGGAATGTGGAAGTCTACTAATTTGGGTTTCTTGTACAAATATATGTAGAAGTCTACTAATTTGCTCACTTAATTTTCTTTTTTAATGTTATGAAAGAAAGAAAAAGAAAGAAAGAAGAAACAAGTGAGCATTTTTCTTTTATCTTACAATGAAATTGCATTAATTTGGTTTACAATGTTACTTCAAAAGGCCACCAGTTACCAATAAATTGAGTGAGCACTGGATTTCTTTCTTGTGTTCTTGGCAATTTTTTCCCAGGAGGTGGTATGCAGCAGACCTCTTAATCTTTCAAGCACATTCAGAAACAAAAACAAGCATCCATTACTTGTAAAATTAAATATTAACTTAACAAGAAAGAAATCAAAGAGCAGGTGTTTCTGGTAATCATAGACAGAGACTTCAAGATGACGTTTACATGTTACAACACTAACAAAGATTGGATACAATACTTAAATAAGAGGAGGAAAATAGGCATATTCAAGAACAACTGAAATGGAATAATGAACAGTTTGTACATCTTGAGGAAGCTCACAGAAGGCTTCAAGACCAAATCCCATTTAAAGTTTACAAGTTGTAAGGAGTCCCGCATCGGATTTAAAGTGTTATAACTCCAAGTTGAATTGAGTTTTTATATGATAGTTATATTTGTCTTTTTATTTAGACTTGCAAAGTCCCACATTGTCTAACAATGTTACCATCCTTTTGTTTTATAAAAAGAGGAGAGTTCAAGGCTAAATTTTTGAAGTGATGTCCAATGGAAGGGATTGGCCTTTGACCTGGCCAACAGGCTTATACAGACCTAGTTTTTAGCTAAAGATTAGACCTGACCTGGCCTTTTTCTATTTTGGCCTAGGCCTGGCCCGACCTGGTTAATGGCCAAAGCCTGGCGGACCTAGATCTGGTCAGGCCAAGCGGCCTGTTTGTGCATGTCTGATCGCATGTACCAAGAGTTCAATGAGAATGATCAGATGATGCTTTGACACCGTGTCGGAAGGTTTCCTCCCGGCACATGATGGGTTCATTTCGTGTTAAAAATAAGGTTAGTGATAATGCTTATGAGTTAGTTAGTTAGATCTTCTTAGTAATATGGGTATTGTTTCCGTATTTAATGTGGTCGATCTTACTCCATATTATGAAACTTCTACTTCGTCGATCACATCTCCTGCTTCATCTACTAACCATGTTGAGCTTGTACTTGTTCTTTCTTTACATGTTCCACCTGCAGTTCCTCTTGTTTTTTCAGAGTCTACAGCAGATGGTATCGAGGATGTATTGGATGAGAGTTTTGTTTCGACCAAACGCGAAGGATATCGCCAATTTTTGGTTAAGTGGCGAGGCAAACCTAACAGTGATTGCACGTGGATTGGTAGGGACGAGTTTCATCGCATTGATCCTGTTGTTGGAGCGTTACAAAGATTTCATTTCGACCAAATTTTTTTCCGGTCGGGGAGAAGTGATGGGGATCGATGATTTAGTCCCTTATTTATTTATTTTGTTTATTTCCTTATTATGGACTTGTTCTAATTAGTTGGGGTATTGAGATTATTATTGACTTTTCTTATATCGTGGAGATATTTATCTAGAGTTAATAGACGCCAAATTTAAACTGTAAACCCTAGAATTTAAGCGCAGGGCTTAAATCCTAGTTCTAGCCCTCTATCAATCAATAACAAAATTTGTTTTACAAATTCGGAGAGAAATGATGGGGATCGATGATTTAGTCCATTATTTATTTATTTTGTTTATTTCCTTATTACGAACTTGTTTTAATTAGTTGGGTTATTTTTGTCTTTTGTTATTTTATTGGTCTCTAAGTTCAATTTAGGATTGTTTTTGTTTAAATATCAATGTAATCTTCACATGGAGTACGTTCTGAATATTGAGAATATTATTGACTTTTTTTATACCGTAGAGATATTTATCTAAAGTTAATAGACGCCGAGTTAAAACTTCAAACCCTAGAATTTAAGCGCAGAGCTTAAATCCTAGTTCTAGCCCTCTATCAATCAATAATAAAATTCATTTTACAAATCGTAGAAATGTCTATTTTATCATTTGGAAAGTGTTGTGTATTAGATAGTGTTTTTTTTAACTTGATTGATCCTCTTGTTGTTCTTATTATTTAGAATTAATTCATAATTTTTTTAAATTTTTTGAAGCTTACCAGAATAACGATGTGTATCACCCAAAACTGATACCATGTCAAAAAATGACTTTAAGAAACATAGGTCACTACCGCGATTTTGAACCATGAACAACACTGTTCTTTAAACAAAATCAAAGAAATTAACCACCAAAAGATGGATAAAAATTATATACATAGGATTGACATCATTTTATGAACTTAAGAGATTTTGCCAAAACTAAATCCATGAAACTTGTCATGCTTACTCACATAACAAAGACTAGACATTTTAAAACAATATATGAAAACTATGTGCATCAAAAGTTGTAAAAAACAAAAACAAAAAACTTATGCATATTTTTGCAAACCAAGTTAAAATTAAAATTATAAGGAGTCGTTAAAATCATTTACCTTATCCCTTCTCTTTCTCTTGCAATAGGACGTGAAACCTTCTGTGATAAATTGAGAAAAGTGGTCTCTCTCGCGCTCCTGAGTTGACAAAAGGTAATTAGCTTGTGATCCGTATCAACTATAAAAATGACACAACAATAACAGGCACGATAACAAGATAGAACCAGAAGTAAACAACTAAACATAAGTACCTGAGTTAATTTTTTGGATAAAACAGGAAATTAATTAGATGAAAAGAGAGAATACAAGTATAGGGAGAACAAGTAGTCCACCCAACCTATAAAAAGTGGGGAAAAAAAAGAAAATAATCAAAAGATAGCATGTTTCCAATCTACATAAAGAAACAGAAGTCCCCTAAAAGCACTAACAAGTATCTTGGTTATCAAAAGTCTTTCTTGTACTTTGTATCGGTGCGTATAAGATTAAACTAGAATATCATAAAGACTAACTGCCTTTTAAGTAGTTTTCCTTTTTTCTCCTCCATAATAATATTTTATGGAGTACGAACTGTTGTCTTACACAAATAGAAACTCATGATCAAAAATTAATAATCATTAATACATTGAACTACATAAAGAATAAAGACTAATAATCATTAATATGTACTGCCACAAAAAGTAATTTTTTGTATGTAACAGTTGTAGACACTGTATTAAAGTAATAAAGAATAATCATTTATATGTACTGCCACATAAAAATTATTCTTTTGTATGAAGCAGTTGTAGATGATGCTATCATTCTTTCCAACAAAGGCAATTACAAGTTACACGTATTGCCTCCATAGTTGTTGGAATTTTTATACTTAATTGGACAGACAAATTAGTATTAATCACTCTGTTCATCAATCAATAATTTGTAGTTTTATGTATTACTAAAGTGGGTTAATAATTCAAAGAAAGAATAGGAATTTATTGCTTTCCCTGCAACAAAACGACAAGCATAGGCTCCAACTTTATCTATTAACTTGTTCCGCCAAACAAACGAAGAAGCTAAAATTTCCCTCTTCAAAATGAAAGCTAACAATTAGACAAATCAGTAAGAAGTAAGAACACAACATAACCACAGGCACCAACAGTAATAGTTTAATAAGATTGCTAACAGAATAAATCCATACCATATAATCAATACACATTTGCCTAACCAAATCATACAATTCAAAGTCGCCATAGACTTGATCTGCAACTGCCCGAAAGAGACAGTTGCCATCCTCCAGCATTCTTTTCACTTCTAGACCTTTTGCGCGTCCTAAATCAATCTCAAACTGGCGTTCTCTCTCCTAAAAGAAATAAACAATATGGCCATTGAGCTATATGTGATTTAAATGATGAAACTCAATAGATATGCTTTACTGCAGACATAACTTTTATGCATGAGATGAGCCAATGTAGTTTCACCCAAGTCCAAAAATAAAAAAAAAAAAAAAAAAAAAAGTGGGTATTTAAATATTAACCCACTTACTAGAACCTCTTAATCTTCTTTTTTCTTTCAGAAATAGAATAGCTGTTAATCTTTATATAACTATTTCACAATATTTGGTGTTTGAATAGAATAACTTGAAAATATGGTAAGGTAATTTTCAATGTAATAAAATTAGAGAGTGTTAAGATATGTCTGTTGTTCAGAAGGATAAGTAATTAGGTATCACAATTAACTCTTAACCAAAAGCATCCCACCATTTGTTTCATGCTGATCTAGAGACAACCTAGTGGTAAAAGGAAGTAAAACTCACTGCGTCATCATAAGAGGACCCAAAGCACGGATTCTGTTCATCAGCACTATTGTAACCCTCATTTTCACAATGAGACCTGGGAGAAGTTGGCCGTGACCCAATTGGTGAACTCCTAGTTGAAACAACAGGCCACGCAGCAGCTCTTCTAGGAGATCCTATCCTCGCAGCATTTGAACTGCCCGATATAAATCTCCTTGGATTCAAACTGGCAGAAGTTGATTTAGGCGGTGGCAATGGCGGGGGAGGTGGGTATGAACTTCCTGTACCTGTCTGCACAGAATATCCACTCGATCCCTCATTCTCCTCCTCCACAGTCCTCAACCCACCAAACCTTTGTGTCAAATCCCCAAAATCCCGAACATCATTTTCACCAACTTTCTCACTATCAACAATTTCATCATCGTTCTTATCACCCAGCACCAAAAGATGATCACTTTGTACAACCTCATTATCAAGATAACCTGAATTCCCAGCAAACTCATCAGCAAGATCCTTCTCAAGAACTTCCTCTACAGTTTCCTCTTCTGAGTGAACAACCTGAGCTTGGGCAGGAGCTGAGTAAGATGGGCCAGTCCTATCGGGTCTATTCGAGCTCGATGATGACCCAGCAGAACCTCTCTGAACCAAAATCCGAGTCATTTGTCTCTCTGTCTCTCCTCTTCAACTTTAAACCCTACCCTAATGCGTTCCCCCAAAAGAGTTATAAAACCCCGGCTTTCAATTTACCACGAGTTCTTGCCTTGGGCAAAGTCACGCCAATTCCTCGGCTGAATGATTTCTTCTCCTTCCCACGAATCAATCTATGCATTCCCCTAACAATTCTCATGAAATCTTAACCTTCCAAATCTGTTTAAACAATTAAAATACCCTCTTTTCTACAGTTACTCGAATTTACCGGAGAAATCAAGCCCTAGAAAATTCACCTCCGCGACAACAATCCATCTGCAATCAAACATCATAAAAAATATTAAAATCAAAAGTTTTCCCATAAAAATTGAAGCCACTTTCATGAAAATCAAACACTGATGGAGTGCCTTGACTTAAACAAATTGTGCCTCGAGTTGCCTTGGGACTCACCCCGGATGAAAATCCGACCGCGATTGAAGGAAGTTTAGCCTATGAAAATGATCTAAACTGAGATGCGGACAACAGTAAGAGAAAGAAAGGGATTAGGGTTTTTGTCAAACAAACGGAGAAAAGGAAAACTTGGAGGCGAAGGACTGTAAATATATATATACATATACGTATGTATAGATTTGTTGAGGGAGAGAAAATGGAAGGCTAAGTTTTAAGCAGTGGAGGAGAGAGTGTATTTTTTACAGGGGAATGGAATACACGTGGCGTTTGATGAATCCAACTTTATTCGTTGCAGTTGGGTCCTACTTGAGTAGTACTCTTATTACTTAAGTGACGTCAACTGGTCAGGTAGTTCCATTTTTATAGTTTCACCGTGTAACGGTGTTGACCTGACCAATTTTGAAGATTTGAAATGAAAAGGCAAATTCCATACGGTCCTTCTACGCAGACAGGCGATGGACAGGAGAATGGGATAGTTTTTTTTTTTTTAATTATTTTTAAAAAATATATAATATTTATTTTAATAAAATTTTTTATAAAATACAATATTTTGGGTATAATTTAGATACATATATAAAAATCGATCTAATTTTCTGGTCCAATTCGCCTGTCTGCCTAGACTTATTCAATTTCATAACATTCTTTCATATTTTTACATATAAATATATAACAATAATAAAAACTATCACTATAGAATTTTCATATAAAAATATAATTTATTATTGTGGATTTATTAAGAAAAATGATACTCCCCTTTCTTCCAAAACCTTCTGAATAGGTTAAAGCCTGAAAAATCATACTTTTTCAGTTCTTTTATCTTTTTGTTTTATCATTTTAATCCTACATAGCTATATAAAGCTTAGTTTTTAGGGTAATTTGGTCCACCATAAGTCCATAACGATGTTTTATTTGTACTTATATTTGTATCATTTTTTAGTGTCACACATTCATGTATTATGCATTTATTTTTATTTATATATTGCTACTTTTATTTGAACTTTACTTTTATATTTTAGTTAAATATATAAATTATAACTATTAAAAACATTAATAAGTGGAGAAAAAGAAAAAAAAATCCTGAAAGCACGAAGTGGGATAGTATTTTCAGGGCCTAACATAATGTCTTGTCTAAATTAATTAAAAATAAAGTTATGTTGACTTTAAATTTGAAAATATTTATATATTTTAAATTAAACTGTCAATTTTAAATGGAACAAGACTATCATATACTTTCTCTATTGTAAAATGTAAGATAAAGTTAACTTTTTAAAGTCGGGTTATGCAAAATGTAAGATAAAATTAATTTTTTTAAAGGCAGGGGTGTGTAAATAATTTTAAGTTTAAACATATTTAAAATTAATATTTTAAAAATTAATATTAATTTTATAATTTAAAACGGAAGAAATATATTAAACATGAAAGAAAAATGAGCACAACCTTTGTTCAAACGGTACTTTTTAATTTATTAATTTTTTATTACATTTTTACCAAATACCACACCAAATTACAAAACATGCATTTCAACCAACACTTAAAAAAAGAAACTGAAGAAATATAAAAGTAGCTAGCACCAACTGCATTAAGTCCATATATGGTACTGGTATCTATGAAATCCCTTAACTCCTTCTGAGAGCCACAGCTGATAGCACCACCAGAAACATGAAGATGAGGGCTGCAATGAAAGAGGCCACCACTGCTCCGCTAACTTTCTGGCAGAAGTCGGTGAACTGTTGACAAATCGCCACCCAATTCGTGTTTGAATTTCCGTTATGCGCTAAATACACGATGGCAGCGGCAGCCGCTGCAGCAGCTGTGGTAAGAGCCACCATCACCTGCATGCGCAATAATATATCATTATTAATTTATTCATTCATTCAGATAATAATAATAATAATAATAATAATAATAATAATAATAATAATAATAATAATAATGCGCATGCAAAAAAAATAAAACTAAAAACAAACTTAATAAAAATATTAATTAGTGGAGATTAATTAATTATGTAAGTACTAGTGGCTTGGGCTTACAGTGTCTAAGATGAGGAGGAGAAGTCTTGCTCCTACGATATGTGGACGAACAATGCAGACAATGGAGAAGGGCAAGGAAAGGACAAGGTATCCGCTTGCTATCCCATTCGCGATCACAAAAAACCTGCATGTAAAAATAATTATAGATAAATCAAGAAAATTAAAATTTTGATTATTACAATATATAATATATACTTGGATCGTTGCTAAATTATCAATGTATTTTTAAAAGCACTGACATTTAAGAAAAAATTTATTTTGCAGCCGATAAATATTGGTGCATGGTAGATATATATTAATATATAATGTTATTTTAAGAAGTTCATATCACTTATATCTTAAAATAAAAATATATCTTTAATTCCAGAACAAACTGAAAAAGAAAATGTTCTGAAATAGGGAGTAATACATACGTGAAAGCGGGAAGATCATCATAGCTAGCTTGGAACTGAAAGAACTGTGTGAAGAATGGGAGCGTTTGATCAGTAGTTCCCATTGTAGCAGCGGCAGCTAATGCAGCCGCAATTCCACTCAACCTTAAAATGAAATCGAAAATGGCAACGCCCCTTTTCCACCCACCTTGCGGGGATTGGGCGGCTTTCGTGGTGGCGGCAATGGTGGCCGGAGCAACTGTGGCAGCTTTTCCTTTTGTTGATTTCGACTCAGTAATATTAATCGCCATTTCGCCGCTCTTTTGTGAAGAATCCATTGTACTTGTTGTAGAGAAATATTAAGAAGATATATATAAAGTAATTAATATATGAGATAATTGTTTTTGAGGATATATATATATATATATATATATATATATATATATATATATATATATATATATATATATATATAATTTGAAGCTTCTTGTTATGAGTATCCTGATAGAGTTAGGCTTATATGGAGAATTAGAGAGAGATATAGAGTTGATGGATTAGTTTTGGTTGACATAAGAGTGTTTTGTAAAGTCTTGAGTGCTTGTAGAAGAGGAGTTGTTGCTAACTTGCTCCACTTCAACCAGAATTTAGGTTTGGTATATATTTCAACTTTGACATGTTTTTTTCCTCTAATTTTTAGGCAACTATCAACAATGAACTACTATCCTAATATGCACATGATAAAGGATCTCTGACCATGCATGCATGGTTTTTATTGTTAACTTTTTTAACCTAGCTCGACACACATAAAAAAAAAAAAAAAAAAACTTCTTCTTTTGGTGTAAAAAAATGAGAGGTACTTAATTAAGGTATCCTAAAGTATTTCTAATAAATACAGATTGTACCTACAACAATTACGCGTATTTGAAAGAATCAGCACTGTACTTATGTTGCCACCAACTAATAATTATTAGTGAGAATTAAAACATAAACTTTGAGCGATATCAACAGCTCAGTGATGTAATAATTGGTAAAAAAAAATATAGCTTTGGGGTATTGCATTATCATGAGACTAGCTAATAATTTACTATACATATTTGATGTCAAATACATATATAGGATTAAATTGATTAGCAATTTTGTTGCCTTAAAAATTCTCACAAACAGTCAGTTTAAAAATCCAAAGAGAATAAAAGCGAATTTATGCTCACAAAAGCCCAATTACTTTTCAATCCCACAAGGCCACAAGTGCTAAGTCATGGCATGGGTTTGTAAGCTGAAGATTTTTTTGCGAGTTTGAGACACTATTTTTGCACTGATTTTTCTTAATTGTGAGAGTTTTGCTAGTCCCAAAAAAAAAAGTGCCCATACTACAAACACCTCCAGCTCCATGGGACAGTGCTGAAGCACCCGAATTAATTACTGGATATCGTGTTATTTGGACATGGGTACTAAGCGGACAGTTGCTGGTATAAAGACTGGTGAGTATTGACAATGTATTGGTGCAAATGAAATTCATTTCATTCCAAAAGAGGAAAGAATTAGCAGCAAGGCCATACCATACTTGTGGGTATTTTACTAGGGAGAGTTTGAAGAATGCTTTAGAGAAATTGAGTTGTTAGAGCATTAACAACAGTTTCCCTAATCAACTCTCTATCCCCAATTTTGAAGAATACATCAACAAATCATTATCCAACAGTTTTTTTATCCTTATTTGACTCTCTATTTTAATCCCTATATAGGATTTTACTCCTCACTATGAGGGAGTCAAAACACCGTTCTCTATATATACAAAATGACATTTCACACCCTCATTTAAGTGGACAACTCATCAATCATACACTTTTTTTACAACATTTTCAAATTATAAACTTAATATTGAATTTTTTAAAAAATTAATGTCAAACGTATTCAAATTTAAAATTGATATAAATTTATTTAATTTATGTCAATATAATTATAAATATTAATTATAAAATTTATTATTTTCAAAATTTAAATAAATCATATTAAATTTAAATTTAAAAATATCATAAATTAACTTTTTAAATTTTAATATTGATCTTATGTACATTTGCAACTACAATCCATTCAATACTCACTCCATAAATTACTTAAAATTTAAAATAAAATAAAAATTATTGTACAGTGAAATATAATTGATAAATACTCTCTTTTTTAATTATAAATTATAAAATTATTATTAATTTAATTTTTTGACTGTTGGAACTTTTAAATTTTAAATTTCATTATTTAAGGAATCAATATAAAGAACTTAGGTACATAGTGAAAAAATTGAATCTCTATTTTACTTTACAGAATGACACCGCAAGATGGTGACGGTGTGCATGTGTTGTGGACTCCCCAGAATGAGAATGATGCATTATTATTGCCAGAAGAAGTACGTGTAGCGTAAATTATCCACTCACAAGTCATGGGTTTTATAATAATAGTTCTGGCGGTAGCTTATTCTTATTTCATATATTTTCTGATGAAATGAATTTGTTATTTTTATTGTTCTTTAGCTTGTTTCCAAGCTCAAAACATAAAAGGCATTTCTGAAAGAAAAATCATTTCCAAAATCTGCCAAAGACTCTTGAGCATTCTACTGCTTCCATAAAATGTAGCATACTCGTACAACTCTTTTCCGAAAACCACCCATACAAGGGTTTCTATAGAGGCTGTAAAAGTACACACCTACCTATCTTTCGATTTTACAAGCCATGTAATTTGTGAGGCAAGCAAAAATTATAAACAATCAATGCTCTGCAACGTCCAAAAAATTAGTACTCCTGCACGCAACTTGAACTTGCCTGTGATTTTCAAAGAACTGCAGCTCAAAAAAGAGAATATCTCGACTAGTTGACCACAACAATGTAAATAAGAGGTCTAACTATGGCCGCAATCTCCATCCTCGCTCTGCAATTGCTTCATGCACTCGATTAGCTGCTTCAGCAGTGTCATTTAATGGTGGATAACTCCAGCTTTCAGAAACCTGAATTTTACAGGAAGAAAAAGATTAAATAAAAGAAAAGACGAGTCTCCAAGTTTATGATCAACAAGTCTGTCCTCAATTAAAATTGTCCAAAAGAAAAGTCTGTCCTCAATTTACAACTTTGAACCAAGGGATGAAGCATAAGAAAAACAGCTACTAAAGCAACATAGATTAAGATACATATACATTACAAAGGAACATGTTAAGGATCATATGCCATCTATTTTATAAATAAAGACAATTTCGAAGTAACAAAAAAGTCCATAGAGTCAACTTACATCCTCAAGACCCGTAAAAGGACGAACTAGACCTCGTTCCCTTATAGTTTTGTGGAACTCCTCAAACTTCCACGTACAGCGCTCGGCCCCGATAACGTAGACAGGCTTACTGCAAGAAGCCAAAAACAATAGTAAATAATAAAATTTGTATTCTCTAACACAGCATGAAATAAATTTTGAAACAAGAACCCAAGTTCATCAATCATATTCATCAACCAACAAGGTAATCCTCAAGCATACCCTGTGCTGCAAGTCTCACTCAACATACAGACTGAATCCGCTGTAACAATAAAAGCATCAGCCCATGCTAGATGGCCCATATGTGGATTTGGTTCTGAAAATGATCAAATAAAGTATACATCAATGGTTTTTTTTTTTCAAATTTACTAGCATCTATTTCATTTAAACTGAAACCATTAAGATTACCTTCACCATCCCATATATAAATTTTTGGATGACTTCCGAGTTCTTTGAGTATGATGTTGGAAACCTGTTTGATCAGAAGCCCTATTTCATATTAAGCACCTATTTATTCATATAAACATATATTACACACAAACACACACGCATCTCAACACACTCTAGACACAATTGATGTGCATGCTAAAAGTAGAAACTGATAGATGTAGAAGTAAAAAGGTAGATTTTACGATTTAATTGTCAACTAAAAGTTGAAATTTTAAATATTTGAAATGTAGGAAATGGAGAAACATGACTCACGGACACTACAGAAAGTTGGCATACCAATGCATACCCAACTATTCTATTCCCTTCAACTAAGAAAATATGACCTCCGTTTCAAAACATAAGATCACCTGCTTTTGTATTTTACAGAGGCAAGTGATCTTCTATTTTGGACTGGAGGGAAATGGGAATATAATTTAAGTCAACAGATTGGTGCATACATTATACCTTTCCAGGCGTCCTCCTTGAGAAAGATATTCTTACACTCCCACAGCTCACAAGAACATTGTGAAGAGACGCTACTAACTGCTTAGCAAGATCCACCCCATACTTACAGAACCCTACATCCAAATTTTGGGACAGAGATTAGGTATAAACACTTCAATATATTAAATACCTGTGGTGAAGCATCAACAAAGATAGTAACATAAGAGACTGAACAAATAGACTTTGGATGGGAAACCAAAACCGATCATCAGAATTTACATATACAACGATATTGTACGTAACCATAAACTGTACTATAAAAGCAAACCAGTTTATATCTTTTAACAAGTAGGCAGTTTATATCTTTTAACAAGTTGGCAGATCATTTGCGAGACCAAAACATATGCTAAAGTTGATGGTAATTAATTTAATACCGCCATCTGATCTTTGTCAAAATCTGTTTTAAGGCCCATATTTAAGACTCGCCTTGTCAGTGAAAGGTTGGTTCAGTCTTCACTTATTGCATCTATAGAAAAGGTTTTTTTGGTAGAAAACAATATGAAAGGCGTATAGTTGACCAATTTATACCATTTACTTTCTTTCTTCTACTTTTTTCCCTTTACCCTTGTAAATCATTTATGTTCTTATTTTTTTCCTAATAAGTAGCATCAAGATTAGTTCTAGAATATACCTTTCTTTATAGGTAATTTGTGCAGCCACTATGAGGATAGGAACCACCAACTTGAGGTTATTCCACTATGAGGATAGGAACCACCAACTTGAGGGTATTCCTCAAGGTCTCCATCATTTTCCCACTTATGGGGATTTATTTCTAAAATATACTTGCACCTAACTTTTCATCATTTAACATTTTACAGGGGCATATTGAAGGCTTTTTCAAACTCAGTTTTAGGATGAGAGCTTTATAACATAACACTTAAATTTCACTTCCACAAGCAAATGCTTAATCAAAAAGCATCTTTCAATCACCTAACAAAACCAGAGGATTCATGTTTGGCTTCCGCACGGGTGTGCGCGCACGTAACTGCTTAACGATATCCCCTCCTTCGTTGCGTTCCTCTGCTTCATCCGAATTACGTCTTCCCCTCTGCTTTAGGCGACAGACAAGACTCATGCCGGGCAGCTCCCAGAGTGAGGTCGTTCGTGCCACCTAGCCAAGCGGCACTCTCTTGCAAGCTAAAAAAGCAGCCAGTATGTCTTCAAATTCTCTGTCCTATGCCGGAGTTGGATTAGAGAGGAAGGTAGCTGTCACTTTCCCTCTTTCAGCAAGTGGTCAGTGGCATGGGGGAACCCCATGCATACCCTACGGAGAAGTCTCTGAAAGAGCTACTAAAGGGCTTATATCTTGTAAGAGAGTTGTTAAAAGGGGACCCTACTTTAGATGCTATGAAGCCCTTGTTTAAGGCCCTCTGGTGTAGTCAAAGAGCATTAGCATCAAGTAGGACATACTGCTAGAGCAGCTATAGAGCTAAAGTAGCAAACATAAGAGTTAAAAGGTCGACCCTTACTCTATTTCCTAAAAGGAAATAGTCGGGTCAGATATAGAAAGGACCGTTTCCCCCTCTTCGCTACACTCGTCTCCCCTCGGGAGAGACTACAACTTCCTTCGGAGATGTTAGTAGCCCTTGTTTCTCAAAAAAGAACAAGAACTCGAACTCGAAATTATCGTTAGTGATCATCGAACCTTATAGCGGCATCTATCATTTTAACTGATGGAATGTTCTTCCCAGAATCATACTCGCATTTAGCGAGCTTTTCCGGGATATTGGCGCTATAACAAGAAGGAGATTGCTGCCTCAAGAAGCCAGGAATCCGGAGTGCTGCGTACGTGCTTTGCTCGGAGTAGGTCGACCTACCTGTAAGGTTAAAGAACTCCAACAAGTATGGTTCAGTAGCATGAAAAAGAGTTTAAAACGGAGAGTAAGCATCTGATCTACTTGAATCATAAGATCTAGTTGAACTTAACCCATCAGCAGGAGACGAGGTCTTCCAGAGCCTGTACGCCAGTTTCAAAGCTCGATAACAGAAGTCATAGCAATTTAAGGGGTTCAATAGCCAGCCAAGTAAGAGAAAGGCTACTGGCCATGGACAGGCCGAGACCGGATCTTACAGACTAGCGTGCCTACTCATCTTTCTTTGAACAAGGTCCAAGATCGGGAGTATCCTTCCTCACTTTGATAGAGATGTTGCTCATTCACCAGCCTTTGATCCTAGAAAGCCCGAGTAGAAGGTGTTTGCAGAAATGATTTACTAAATCAAACTTTAGAAAACAAGCCCAAGGGGAACACCAAACTCTGCACTGATGTTAGGGGTGAAGAAACCCAAACATTAGAAGAGCCCAGTCATTCTAGCAGGGGCAAGAGATCAACAAAAACCCATGTCTTAATTTCGAAAAGAAGGAATGACCCAGATCAAGATACTGCAGTCTAGTGTTATAGGCTGCCCTTCAGCTTCTAATTGATTTGCTTTTCTACATACAGAGGAAGACACTCATAAAGTGGACGAATTAGGTGAAGAATTACTGGAAGGAGCTGAGGGTGGTCGTAGATCAGGGCCCATGAACCAGATTGGAAAGGAAACACCTTATGGTACATTGACTAAGGTTTCTTCCAGGGTAGTTGATGCATAGGAAAATTTGCATGATAAGTCCAGAGATCTTTCATAGAAAGTCCATTCAATAAGTGTGAGGAGGGTAGTTTTGGTGAAAGAAAATGAGTAGTAGAAAGATAAAATGGTTGCTCTATCCATGAATCAAGGAGGAGGCCTTGAAGGTTCTATTTTAGGGGGAGAATCAAAACCTGCTGAAGGTGGTCCGGCCAAAGCTACTAGGGAAATGTCCAAAGGGCGAGTAAAGATTCCATCAGTACGCACGATCTCAACATGCTCATGAAGGCTGTTGTCTCGAATGTCATGGGGTTAAACATGAAAGAGAAACATAAATAGTTAAGGGATCCCCTCCTAACAGTCAAAGTTATCGAAAAGACTGACCAGATGTGAACTCTTGGCTGCTATAGATGGTAAAAACTAGTATTTCTTGGGACTTGCCTGCGCTAAGCCTCAAGGAGTAAATAAGAGCCTCGCGCCGGAGAATTCCTTGAGAATGAGAAATAGCGCTCATCCATAACTTGGTTCTTTACTTGAGGAGTGAAAGGGCACTTTCAGAGTAGCAGCTAGGGAAAAAGTCTCCTACAAGTGTGGTCTTTCTCGTCTTTCTCGATCAACTGGAAATTTGAGAACTGTAGCAGCTTTTGCAATCGGTCGGTAAGTCCTTCCTATATTCAAGAGTTCTAGTATTGGCGTTGCGGTCCGTCCATTAGTTCGATGATTCTTCTTCGCCTTTAAGGCTTGTTCAATCAATCTCATAGGTTCACTAATTTCTTAACTATTGGCCGGTCTCTTTGTACGTGTTGTCCAGAAAGAGGAAGATCGCTAATTACTAGCAGTGTGTTCCACCTATAAGAAGAAAAATAAAATTGGCCTCCGGCTTAAGGAGCATATAAAAGACATACTAACTAGAAGCGCGTAGACTCAAAAGAAAGGAGAGGGGCAAAAGCTTACTGTTCTATTCAGCAAGGAAGTTATCTACTCTGCCGAGGCAAGAATCAAAGACTACGACTTACAAGTCAACGACTTTCTTAACTAGTATCCTACTCATGTTTGAAGGGGATATTGCTAAAAGGAGGCCAACTAGCAATCCTCTTGTAGGCGGTGGTGTATGTATTTCCACTTATTCGAGGAAAAACCCTATGGCACTGAATGAATGAAATGAGTGGGGATCTTCCTTATTTTTAGAGGATTCCTCCTTCACGGCTTGAAGCCATCCAGCTTGAAGCTTAAGGGCTATCGGAATTCACTTTCAAACTTTCTTAAGTCACCCTAACGTAATGGCTAACAAAACTTGGCTAACTTCTTACTGAATGTCGTACTGAGAGTTATCACGTCCCGAAAGAACTCGGGATGAGCTCTTAGCGACAATCTGGGTCCAGCTAGTCTTGCACTTTCAGACTTGTCTTTCAAACAAAGGCTTAGTAAGCACAGATTCCTTATAAATAAAAATTTCCTATAAAGACAAATTTCCTTTCTTCCCGAGAATTATGCTATTTTGTTTGGAGTTATCATTCTGGCAAGTGAGTGACTCCTGGGCAAGAGGAGCGAACAATTGATCTCTCACTCAGTCTAGCAAGTGAGTGACTCCTGGGCAAGAGGAGCGAACAATTGATCTCTCACTCAGTCTAGCCTCGTTAAAGGAACGGTGATATGTCATATTCCTATGAGGCACATCCCTGAACAATATCATGCAAAATGTCATAGAAGCTTGACGCATATGATTACATGATAGAAAAGCATCTCGTAAATAGCATTGCAATGCACAAAAGAGTTTTAAGACCAATCCTAATGAGTGTATTATCAACTAAACAAAGATGCATTCATAAAGACAATGCAATAAGATTATCCCAATTTGACCGTTTAAACAACCTACATAAGAATTAAATCAATAGCACCCTTGATCACTAGCCAAAACCAATCCTAGAAGGGTAAAAAGATTAACCAGAAAAACAAGTGTAAGATTATTACTTGTAGGCCCTCCAATGTTAACCACTAGTAAGGGCTTCGGCAAAGGTGCAAACTCATCGTGCCAAGCGATTGCTGCAGCTCGAAGAGCAGAAGAATCAACTTTATGAAGAGCTCCCACTGTGAGAACCTGAGTAATGAATATCACTCAGCAATAAACAGAACTAGCACGCTATTGGGTACAAGACTGGTTGTATGAAAGAAAAAGGCTATTTAAACAAGTATATATGGTCAGAATATGTACCACATGCCTATCAGGAGGTTCACATGGAGTTATCCACTTCCTGAGAAATCGGGGAACCTGCTCCTTGGCACGAGGTGTCAAAGGGTAATAGTCATGCTGTGGGGTTATCACCATGTCAAACCTATTCAGATGGGACCTTGGATGATTAATCTGGAACCAATATGTGAACAAGAAAAGAAAATGTATTAAATAATATGATATTTCTCTAGAGAATAATATAGACAAGGAAACAGTGAGCAAAACCAATGTAACTGAACTTAATTAGCAACTAATAGCAGAAAAGAAAGCATTAAAGATGTAGGCTGCTAACCAACAGAAGATAAAAAGTACAGGATCACACAATGACAATCATCACCATAACCACCTATAGTGACGGTACTTTTCACCAACACTTTCAACATTACAGTTTAAAAACAACAAAATAATCGCAAGGTCTTAGCCTAAATCAATGATTCAATAAACAGCAACTATCACAAGCACACACTTCTAAAGACTGCCCATTTTTGCGACCTAGACCAACCCAAAAGGTTAAGCCTATGAGGTGGATGCTACTTAAATCCAACCCATGTGAGAATTGACATTCTTTCCCCAGTAGATATTATGACACCCTCGTCTTGGCCGGCTGATATACCTTAGCTTAAGAGTGGACCCTTTACACTTTTACAATGGATTGAAATGACTAACAAGCTTTGAGGCACTGCTGTTTCGTTACCACTATTACAGATAGAAACCAAAAGGCTAACCATTAAGTGGTTATGCAGCTTACAGATCTTATACCCAGTTGGCCTCTTACTCAAATGATTCAGAGGTGACGCTACAACTGCATTAGAATTTGCATGCATATTGGGTCCGTTTATTTCAATGTTTCCCCTTTTTTTTTTTTTTTTTTTATTGTGTTGCTTATATTAAGCAATAAGTAACATTTTGCTGTTTGTTTTAGCCTACACCTACAAGTGTAAAAATAAGTGAAGAGTCAATATGCAAAAAATCTAGGCCAAGCCTGATTATTTGGATTATTTCAAAGAGTGTATGAAGTATTACTGTCGGTTAGAGAGAAGAGGACTATATTTTCTAAAATTGCAGGCGGCACACCAGAAATTTCAAATGTAGCTAAAAAGATTTCATACCACATTCCAGAAGCAGGTAAAAACAAAATATAAATTAATTATAACTAAAGATAACTACTAGAGAAAAAATATGACTAGTCATCAGTTGCTCTAAAAGTTTAAGCATTAAAAGAATGGACCCAACAATATATCAGGCAATTATAACAATCCCACATACGACCAAACTTGCTCCCAAGTGCCAAGTGAAAAAACAAATTTTGGTTAATTATAAATTCATAATGCAGAAACCCAGTGTTCTAAAAATCCCCGCCTAAGTCCGCCTGGGCGCTAGGCCACCTTGGCGCCTCACCTAGGCCCAAGGCGTCAAAAGAATTCCTCCAGAAAATTAGGCGGGGTATAAGCAAAGATGTTTTTTTTATTTTAATAACTACTCAAACCAAATCTTGATATATTTATTTTTCTAATGATTTACCATATTTATAATACAGGTCGTAGCATATCAAATCACAATCAAAAGTGAACAATATCAAGTAAAAATGGATAATTTTATTATAGTTGTAATTTTTTGAACTTGTACCAACTTCAAATTATATAAATGATAATGCATTTGTAATATTTAGTTTAATTCAATATAATTCTTAAATTTATATTTAGTTTCTTAAGTTTTAATATTGAATTGAATTCTTGAAATTTTAAATTTTATTATTGAATAACAATCTTGTTTATGAATAAAACTAATATGTTAAAGATATGTTTGAATTTTGAACAATTGTAAGTTTGTGTTTGAACTTTGACATTGACAATATGAATGTGTTAAAACTTTAAGCAAAAACATTTATTATATTTTATTATAGATTGTTTTGCTTTATATTATTGTTTTGTTTGGATAAATGTAAGATAAAATATTAAAATTAGCTTAAAACAGAAACCACGTAAATGCAATCCCACCAACAATATAGTAGGAGAACCACAACCCAAAACGTTGCAAAAGTCAGAGCTCTAACATCATGTTATTGATGTCAAATCAACAGTTGCTCTAAAAGTTTAAACTACCTACTGAGCTCTGCAATGTATGTTATTTTATAAGCTACTTTATTCAAATCAAATGCTTATGTACCAGCTGTACCAAAATCAGGCCCAAGTCACGAACCTGAACAACAAAAACATTTTCAGATGCTAATCTTCTTATGGCGCTTGCAACTGAAATGGTATCTCTGCCGCATGCAACAACCAATAAAGGACCATCCCTGAGAGAGAAGTAACAAAGATCATCTCCTCAATCAAACAAATTAGTAAACTATGAGAAAGACATACTACAAGGACATACAGTAAACTTACAAAAACAAATTCACTATCTGAATTCTTAATGTCAATTCCTGCCCTGGCATCTTATTGAACAGGAGACAATCTAATTTCAGTAGCAACACAAATTCAGTCCATTGATATATTTATTAGAAGCAGCGTGCAGATTGCACTTAAACTATGCTAAATGAACTAGGTTCAGGTTATTTGGCCTCAGCCCGATAATATCTAATGGTTTCTATCGGAAAGTATGCACCAGAATCAGTTGAGGGAACCATTTGCAATGAAGGGAAATAAATTTTAATCAGTGCAAAGGGTATCAATCTTTACTTGGGCTGGATATTTTATTAATTATTTTCACAATTATATCTAATAATCTAGTACTTCTACACAACTTATGCCAAAACCAATATACATTTATCAAGTATAAAAGGTTGATGCTTGATTTGTGTCCGACTAGAAGTAGAGTGAGTACACAACACCAAAAGTCCAAGGCCATAAACATGTGGAAGTCATTAACTGAGTTGCGATATGCTGGGGCGAAACTAAGTCTTCCACGACGTGTGTAGACAGAAATAACTACAGCATATATATATATATATATATATATATATATATATATAAACACGTACACATTAAGAATAGGAAAAGAGAGATTATGCATAGAATATCACATTTTAAAATAGATAATACTATGGCTTCACTGAAAACTCTCTTTCAACAATTCCAAACAATCTTCTTCTTAAATGATATTGCAAGGAAACCACTCACAAAGACTTTGAAACTCAATAATAAATTCTAGTATATCCGTTAAATTAATTTCTATTTCATGACATTAAATTTTCTATTACATTGATTTGCATTTCAAATTTACGTTATTTATCGTTAATCCACACATCTAATTGCATTTCATAATTTAGTTTTATTTTTATTCCTTAAGTTGGGGGTGGGGATATTTTAATGCTTCATATGGCTTTCATTCAGCATTTTTTAAACATATTGCTAAACTTCATCAAATTGTCCCAGTTTTATACATAAGCAAACCGCAGTTACCTTGTTATAATCCCTATAAGAAACAAAACCAAGGGGTTAGCTTGACAGGTAGTGGATTGAGTGGTGAGTGTCTTTCAATGCATAAATCATGTGTTCAATACTATGCAAAGGCAATGATCCTTTTGGGGCCATCCATACAAATTTTACAATGATATTACCCCATGTGCATGATTGGTGAGTTATTGCATGTATGCAATGGTTTATCCAATGTACCCTGTAATAGGAGTGGCTGCTTGTTCTATCATCATCAAATAAATAAACTAAAAATAATCTCAGAAAAAACGATTATGTCAAGTTCAGTGTATAATTCTTAATTATTTAATCTTTTTCAAGAATGAAATTAGCTTCTTTTCTTCAGATAAAATATAACTCTAAAGCAATCTATAATTAAGAATATATAACTTGAGCATAAGAGAACAACGTACTTCTCAGAAGTCTCTCGAGCCAAAGTTACTATATTTTTCACATCAGCTTCTAATACAGATGATAAGCCTTCACTTCCACCATTTTCTGTTGACAGAGGCAAAAGTTTCTTCCCTCTTCCTGTTAAAATAACTCGTGAATAACCAGAAACCAGCTTGATAATGTAATACAATTTTTTGTGCAAAGATACTGGAAGCCAATGTAGCCACTCATTGATTCCTCCTCTAGGTCTAGTAACCCGCTGCATGTGATAAAATGATAACTATGTTGAGAAAAGTTGACAAAAACGAGATATGACTAAAATCACAGCTATCAGAAGAGCTTTCCTATAAAAGTTTTGGAACTTAAACATTTTGCTATATATCTTTTTATATATAAGTGGAGAACTAATTAAAAAAGCCCAAAAGGAGGCGAACCCATGCCACAAAAGATATGCAAAATCAGCTATTTTAAAAGGGGGTTCAACAGAAACAAGATTAGCCTCCTGTGAGCAAGCACACGGCAGATAAAGCAAAGGAGAGTTCCAAACCCTCAAAACTCTAATTTCTTTCTCTTTTTTAGTTTTTGTTTAGAAAAGTACCTCAAAATCTCCACTAGTTCTCTCTAAACAGAGGAAATCAACAAATGCACAAAAAATTAATTCCAGATTCCTTTACCCCCATTTTCTTCCTACGAAAAGACCAGCTTTGCAAAGGCTTTACTAAGAGGTATGACCCAGGCAATTACAGACATAGCGAAAATCAATACCAAGTACTGTCTCCCTACTGCAGTGGAGGAGAAGGTGATGCTATATATCTTAGATTTGCAGAATTCTAGCCTTTGCTCATACTACCTTACATAACTGTTTGTATAATCACCATGAAAATAATCTAAGACCTGTAGAACTGTAATAACTAATAAATTGATCAAAAAGTAATTGTGTGAGGCAAATTAACAGAGACTATAATTAACATTGTGTAGTTAGGTCCGATGAAAGCTTTTCCCAGAAACTATGGAGTTTGTTAAACTTGTATCCTAATTCAGGATTATCTGTTCAACATCAAGGATAAAATTCAGATGAGTTGATAAGACCCTAGTAGATTTTAACTACAACACGGTGACTAGATAACTTCATGACATAAGTATGTATAGCAGATGGAAAACCATAAAGCCACTAATTCAAAAGGTAATGAGCAAGAACACATTGAGATTGTGCATGTCTGTTTTTTTTATATTTATTTATTGACTATACGGGACTGTATACAAGAAGCCTTTGGTAAAAGGTGTAGTTCTTATTAAAAGGATAAATGACACTTTGATGCCCCTTCAAGAGAGATGAGTGTTCACGGTTATATAGGGTTTTGGGATGACATCCCCTTCTGGTGTCGCTTTATTTATATATTTCTTATGAATAAAGAAAATACATACCAAACTGCCAGAACTGAAAGAGCTCTGACAGCCAAACCCATTTCCACCATTAGCAATGCCAATACATATGCCCATCTTTAGCACTCCCAGTACATATGCCCATTATTAGCTCTACCAACAACCTACACATCTCTGAAAATGCCCCGTCTGTTCCCTCTTCCTACTCCACCTCTTACACCTATCAGACAATCACCTACTTCTACCCCAAAACTCTCACGCTGTACTGTAGTCAAGTGTCTGTATCTAATTGACCTCAAATTTTAAAATAAAAATTGACCAAGGAACAGCAACCACACACCCAATTAAAGGAAAGTTTCTTAAACAACATGTGTTTATTTCATTTCGTAAAATTTACTCTGAAGAGCCAAAAATGAAAAATAATCAAAAACAAAAATAGGAAACTACCTCAAGTTCATCAATGTAAATGGACATGAGGGAACTAAGATTCTCCACAACTGAGCCTACAATGGAGATAATTACAAGTAACTGGAAATTACTCAGTGGCAAAACATATACAAAAGAAACAAACTTTGCTTAATTCTTATCATCCTGAAGTTATTCAGCACAGAATAAAATGAAAATTAAGTCAATACCGCAAAATCTCCTAAATTTTCCATTTCCTTTCCTCTCCTAAGTTTTCCAAATTTTAAACATATCGTAGACAACAATTAAGGCTAATATTTCATTTCCCCCAAGTTTTATTAAGCTGCCAAGCATAAAAAACTAAAACGCGCGACTAAAAAAATTGAACTTACATATAATACTTGCTTGTCAGAAAGCCCCAAAGCTCGAACCAATCCAACGCTCTGATTCTCGGAAGATTGAAAACCGTTTCCGATGATAACCGCCCGCCTGATAACTCCATATACACCGCCTTCGAATATGTCCGGCACACCCTTTGGCGGACTTCCCGGCGGTTCCGGCAGCCTGATTGGCTTCATCAATTATATATAGAAGTGTCTGTTATGGAGAGGAAAAAAGACTTCAAAACCCTAGAGAATTTCAGAAATGAATATAGTTCAGTTCATTAACAGCATATATATATATATATATATGTGTGTGGAAAATTCTAGAGAGGAAAAGTGGGAGAGAAGAGATCGAACTGCAAGCTGGCTGAAGGACTAGCAAAGTTTATCGACTGAGTTAGCCCGAGTTTTGACTCGCGAGATGGTGGCACCCACGGGTAGTTGCACGTGCCCTTTCTTACTGAGTAAAATGAAAAAGGGCAAAAAGCGACTTTTTAGTAATTTCATGGTTATAGTGTTTTAAGCGATTAATCAACATCTTTTTAAAATATTGATTAATTTCAATTGTAATTTTTAAAAATATTTAATTAACCCATTCCGTCCAATTTTGCAAACAGACGTTAAAAAATATCCGACGTGATTTTTTTATAAAAAAATAAATATTACGTGTATTCTTGTTGAATGACTTTTCTTACGTAGCTTTTTTGAAAAAAATAAATATTACATGACTTTTTTGAAAATAAATAAATATCCAAGCGTGGCTTTTTTTTTTTTTATCTCTTTTCCAAATAATATATCAAAATTATATATATATATATATATATATGTATATTTTATTTTAAAATAAAAAATAAAATACTTTTATATTTTAAAATACTTATAAATTTTTTTAAAATAAAAATATTTTTATATTTTAATTTCTTTCTTTTCTTTACTTAAATATTTATAATATGTATAATATTAATAAAAATTAATATTATAATATTTATAATTAATATGTATGTTTTTTTGAAAAATAAAAATAAAAATACTTTTATGTTTTAAAATACTTATAAGATTTTTAAAAATAAAAATATTTTTATATTTTATTTTATTTCTTTTCTTTACCTAAATATTTATAATATTTATAATATTAATAAAAATTAATATTATAATATTTATAATTAATATGTATGTTTTTTTTTGAAAATAAAAATAAAAATACTTTTATGTTTTAAAATACTTATAAAATTTTTAAAAATAAAATTTTTTTATATTTTATTTTATTTCTTTTTCTTTACCTAAATATTTCTAATATTTATAATATTAATAAAATTAATATTATAATATTTATCTTCATATTCATCCATAAGACCTGTAACTTCATAGGAATCTACAGTCTTTTCCCCCATTTTTTCCAGCCAAAATCAAGCCTCTAAATTATACCCAAATTCGAACTGAATATTGGAACCGGAGAGAGATTGGAGGACTTGAGGGTCGACATCGAATAGCTCGACTTTGGTGATCTTGTTGGACTTCAAGAGGTCCACCACTTTTTTCGGCCAGCAATGGGCTGGGGAGGCGGTTTCCCTAGTTCACACTATAGCTCCAACCATAGACAAAACCAGTGCTAAAATGGCTAATAATAGTGGCAGTAAGGAATTGAGATTTGAAGGCATTGCGGAAGAGAGAGAAAGGTGTGTAATGGCTGTGTTGCTACCTCATTTTTGTTCTCGTACTTTTTTTGATTTTTGAATTATGGAGCTTCACATTTTTCACTGTTGTATGGGAATAAAGTTAATGCCAAAGTTTAATTAACTAAGCAGTTAGTCGAATTTTCGTTAAATCAATGCCTCCAACAAGATTTCACCTCCAACAAAGGATGGCGAGTAAAGCAGCAGCTTGACGCATCGAATCAGAAGATTGATTTAGGGTTTCATTGTTTGGAGGAGTTTGAGGAGGATTTCAGGGGTTGGTGAAGCCATTTGAGCTCAATTTTTTCAGAGAGAGAAACCAGAGATAGAAATTGGGGATGCAATTGAGATCTGTGAGGGAACACCAGCATTTGACCCTTTTAGAATGTGTACTGCAATTGGGTTGACCGTGAGGAAGAAAGATGAGCCACATCGGCATTTACATATCATTTTTTTTTTTTATTTTACTTTTGAACTGCCACGTATGATATTTTTTAACGTCCGTCTGCAAAATTAGACGGAATGGGTTAATTGCACATTTTTAAATAGTATAGTGGACTAATTGAATAAATTAAAAAGCACAATGGCTAATTAGTTAAAACACTATAACCACAGTGGCCAAAAAGTGCTTTTTGCCAATGCAAAAGTAACCCTATACATATTTGCATATTGCCTACATTTTTTTAATGAATGCAAACTGAATTTTTTACAATCTAAAATTTTGAATTATGAACCCAATTGTGTCATATCGCGTTGACTTGTATACATGACACATGTCAATTTAACATTTTTGACCTAAAAATATCTATTATCCCATTATTTAAACCTAAAACTTCATAACAAAACATTTAATTATCAACTAAGTTAAAAATATTAATATTATCTTTTAGAAAATTATTACTAACAGTAATAGTATAAATACAACTTATTAGTTATTAGTAATATTATTGATAAATTGTTAGTAATTGCTTATTAATTGTTAGTAATTCTCTTAAACATGATTTTGCTTTTAAGTTAAATATATAATATTGTAAGACCTCAACTTATTATAAATAAAATTGAATTTTCTCTATTCATTATCTTGAAATAATAAGGAGTTAATTTGATATAATGTTTTGATTATGGGTGAAATGTGCAAATTTTGTAAAATAAGTAAGTGGTTATAAAATATTCTTTTTGTCGGGGAATATTCGTTTGGTCGTGGAATATTCTTGTTGTCGGAGAATATTAAATGCAACGCTTAGCAGCCATTTAGAGGCCCAATAACTAATAAGCGTCGATGATGAAAAAACAACAAGTTTGACTTTTTATAAATAACGGCGTAATTGTTATCGTTAACACTGTTGGATTACGTGGTGGTTAAAATACAATAATACGCGTGATTCTTGCACACGCGATGCATTTACGGTATTGCATGACAAAGATTTTGAATTATTGATTCTTACGTAAAAAGGCACTACTCAATAATTGTTACAGTAATTACTGTTCAATATCTTATTTTATTGATTCAATAATTATTGCGTTGATATTTTATATTATTGTTGTTTCAATAATTGTCACTGCACAGTATTTCTCATTATCAGATCAATAATTTATATTATTTGAATAATATTATTAGATAGCATTGTTAGCAATGTCTAAGGAAGTTCTATCTAGAAAAGGAGTTTGGTCACCTAATTGCGCGCCAGTAAGGAGAAATCCTTATCGAAAAGTCCCCTCTTTCTTGGGAACGACCTGGTTGTCATAATTGTGATTCTGTAATATTATTTATGAATAATTAATTATTGATTTATATGATAAGAAAATATTTATTTTATGTAGATATAAATGAAGGATAAGAAAATATTTATTTATGTGATTATAAATGAAAGAATTAATGCTGAGGTGTTTTATCAGTATTTTGTCAGAATAAAGGTATTAAAAATCGTCTGTATGTGAATTTCGGGCATTTTTTGTTTAGAATTTGGAAAAACTTAAAGCTACAAAGTTGCAGAGAATTTAATTTCCTATGGAATGGACATAAAATTCGTATTTTTCTGATAAATGAGTTATTTATTATGAATTATTGATGTTTCAGAAATTAAATGTTTTTATTAAAATTATGGGTGGGACCCACTTTTGTTTTTTATGAAAATATGTGCTGGAAATTTTTTTCAAATGTGATGGGCTGATGGCTTTCCAAAATGGCATGTATAGAAGAGAAAAAAAATAGGGTGCTTAGTTAGAATTGAAAATCACACCAGAAACTAGGGGTGCTCATCGGTAAAAAATCGAATCGGTACCAAAAAAAAATGAATCGGTACCGAACCGAAAACCCAAAAAATCAAGAACCGGTACAGGTACCGAATAACCGGTTTCATTATCGGTTCGGTACAAAGTCGATACCGGTTTTTTCGGTTCGGTTTTCGGTTGTACCGTAATAATTAAATAATTTTTTTATATTAATTTTTTTTTTAAAACTAAAAAATGAGACTAGTAAATTACATTCTTACAAATACTAATTACAATTATTGGTCTAAAAATATTTAACTATCATAGTTGTAGTAAATAATAATTGTAGTTTGAAATTTTTGACTAATTCTTTTAATAATTGTTAATTTGTTACCTTATCTTTTTTTCCAATTATTGAAGTCTTGCCTACTGCAATGGCAATGTGAGATTGTGAGGTGCAGGATGATATCTCTTGGACTTGAGATATGCTATCAAATTTTATGGAGTAGATAGTAATATAGTATTTCATTTTATAAAAACTTTTTGTAGACATCATATGTAAAACAGTAAAAGACACCATGTCAAGTGTTTATATATATATATATATATATATATATATATATATATATATATATAGGGTTCGGTTCCTGTAAGGGAGTCCTTACTTTCTTAAAATGCACACTTTTTTTTTGTTGCTTTTTTTGCTTTTTTTTTTTAAACAACTAAAAAAAAGTTTAATATTTTATGGAACTAGAATTTTTTCATAATACAGTGTTTTGGGTGTGATTTGGATACATATAACAAAAAAAAAGTGCGCATTTTAAGAAAGTAAGAGCTCCCTCACCTGATCCTATATATATATATATATATTCTTTAGAATGGAAGGAATATGTATTTAATTTTTCTATCGTAAGAGTTTATAAGATGACTGCATGGGTTTATGCTTAATTTATATATCATATTATAAGTCTACATGTACATACTCTTAATTTCTTGACATGCGTATTGCATGCACGCAATATAAAACATGTGGATGTAGACTACAAATGATTAACTTGAGAGTGGGAGCAATTTGAATGTAACCACAACTTTTCAAAGAAGGAACAAAGAAATTTTTAACTTTTTAAAAATTTTCGGTTTTTGATATTTACCGAATTCAAAATTTTCATTACTGCATTCTCGATCAAAAAAAAATACAAAAACTGAAAAACCTAGTGCAAGAAAAAACCAAAACCAAAAATTCGATCTTGCTGATCAGATCGGGTTTCAACCTGTTTCGGTAAAAAACCAAAAAAACCGAATTTTTTTAGCACCCCTACTAGAAATAAGTTTTCTCTCTTTATATATTATCGAGCGTATTTTGTGAGTATTTAAATACTTTGAGAGTTACTATTCAGTGCAAATTTTTTTCAGCATCATATTCGATATTCCATTCAGAAATAATATTCTTTTGAGGTAAGGGATGTTATTTTCTTCGTAAATGATATTATTTTCTTCAATATCATTATGCTGAAATATTGATATAAATTTTATTGTGGAATTTTGACCTTTTTGTGTCAGGGTTACTATTCACGTATACGGCACTATTCACGTATATGGCACTATTCACAAATACGACACTGTTCACCAAAAAATAAAATTTTGTCTTCTTTATCCTAGATGTCTATTATGGTTACCATCTTTAATTGTATCCATGTTTTGATCTTCATTCTTGAATTTTACTCTATTATAGTTTATTATGGAGTATTTTTAAACTTGAATTATCTAAAGTACGAATCTCTAATCTTTGTCCTTTTATCTCATTGGATTCGTTCTCTAAAATGTTTTTCATCATCCTCAGGTCTTTAATGGTGATACTTGATGAATATCTTTGATCATCAGTCTGAAAGATGAATGATTACTGATGAATATCTTTGGCCGTAGTGCAAAGAAGATGAGCAGTGTTGAGATGAACATTACTAATTGGTGATACAAAATGAATATTTTTTGGCCAGTAGTGCAAAGATGTATATTGATTGATGTTACAGGGATAAAATATTGATGATGGACTTTTAAATTCATAGATGATAGTAGATTTTATTCTCTACTTAACTCTTCTAATGAATTATTGTTTCCGTTGCAGTTGTTGATCTAAAACTTTTTGTCCATTATATTTTATTAGATTTTTTTCATGTTGAAGACTAAGGATAATTTGTTGTATATTATAATCTTAGTCATAATAATCTTTACTGGGCTAGTTGAGCTCACCCTTTTCCTTTTTGTTCCATTTTTCTTCTCAGGAGGTGAGAATATAGCAGGATCTAGCCGGGGTATGGAGTGATGGTTCTAAAAAGTTGTTTTAGATGTCCTCACTATTTTTGTAAAATAGTGTATCAATAATTGTAATGCGGACTTATTTGAGTGTGGATATTGTCTAGAAGACAATATTTGTATTTAAACTCACAGTATGTGTTATCGTATTTTGCACGACAATTGTATTAATGAAGTTGTATATGTTTCTGTACCATGTATTTGGCGACTCAGAATGAGTGATGTATACCTATTTTGGGGGCGTCACAAATATATTATATTAATAATATTACTTATTATATATTATGATATTATTAATTATATCAATATACTTACAATATTATTATTATTAATATACATTAATGTTAAAGAATAAATAAAATAATTTTGACAAAAAGAACAGATAAATCTAAGTTTTATTTCTATCTGTCTTGTTTCTCCTGTATAAACTGATGAGAATAGTCAAGACCGTGAATAAGAGTCATCTTATAATAATTATTATTTATTTATTTACTTGTTATTTTATTAATTTTACCTCTCCAACTTCACTGGAGTTATTTATTGCAAAAGATGAAATCTAAAAAATTATTTAAGTATATTGAATAAATAAAGTACTTATTATTTTTATAAAATATGCGGTCACAAGATTAAATTATTTATGTATTATAACTATTATAGTATTGTCATTATCATAAATTATTCCTATTAGCATACATTACTTCAATTATTATTTTTGTTAAAGAAATAATAAAAATAAAATAAAATAAAATAAGGTTCATGTGTTAACATTAATGTAAACTATAATAGTAATGTTATTAGAGTATAAATGTTACTAATATATAATATATTATAAGTATTTATCCAAGTAAGCAAGATTATGTTAAAGAAAATTATTAATAACTAATAAGTAATTACTAACAACTTATTAATGATATTACTAATAATTAATAAATTTGTACTAATACTATTAGTGTTATTAATAGTTTTATATAAAAAAATAACATTAATTTTTAGCTTAGTTGGTAATTAAAGTTTTGTTAGTCCAAAGTTATTAAATTGACATGTCAATGAGGCTCGTTCTGCATTGATAAATAAAAGGGCGCAATATCCAAATACACTTATAGTATATGGGGATCTTTTGCATTTTACTCCTTTCTTTCTCTACATAAATCTTTAATTTCGAATTCTTACCTATTTCTTAATTTTCTTTTTCGAAAATTGAGTTTTCCAAAAATAGGCACTTGACGTTTTAAAAAGTTTGTAATAGTGAATTTTAATTAATAATATAGTCATAGGAATTGTAAATTATTTGAAAATCATTTTGTACTATTAATAAAAAAATACCTTTTGTAAACTTTAAATTAATTTTAAATCATAAAATTTCATGAATTTTTACAAATGTATTTTTAATGTCACTTGTACAGGTAAACCAAATTTGATTTTACAAAATGTATACTATTCTTAATTTTACTAAAATTTTAATATATCACGTTTTGAATAAATATTATTCATTAATTGTATTCACAAATATGATAAATATGCATAATAAAAGTTGTACAACCTTAAAAAATATTTTAGCCTTAATTATTCTTTTATTTTTCCCATTAATTAATATGTTCTGCACAATGATTGTTGAATGTCATTATCACTACAAGAAAACTAGCTAATTCGGAGAATACGTTATTTACGATAGATTATTTCGTTGATTATAATTATGTCAAAAATACTTTAATATCGACGAAATTCTGTCGAGAACAAGGGTTAGCACTTGGCGCCAAGGTTCCCGCCAGCGCCAGTACAAAAGTGGCGCCAAGTGCTAAGGTCGACGGAATGTTCATCAGGACTAAGTTATTTTTACTGACCTAATTTCGACACAAATTTCGTCGAAAATAATTTTTAAAACCTAAATTTGGTTCATATACATATTCTGTTAAAATCTGATTTTAAGATATGATTATGTTAGAATCTGAAATTGAGATTATTGAAATTACTAGTTGATAGCAGAATGCATACGCATACGTCTTCTTAAATAATGAATTGTATAATTTATTAAAGACAATAAATCCTCAAAATTGAAGATGTATTATCTATTGTAATAATTTAAAATGACTTTAAAGACCATTCATCACATTTACTAAATTTCTTTTTAATTCAATAGATTATATTATAAATATAAACTTGTAAATATGTAAATAATTGTGAATTTCGTATTTACACACCTGGAGATGAATACGCACCTGGAGATTTTTATAACTAATTTATACTCACTACGCATTTACAACAAAATTCTCTTAAATTGAACACCAAAATTACAAACGTTAACAAACCCAAAGTAACCCATTTTACATCCTGAAATTTAAACAACACATAAAATTACAATATTATATCTTCCAAAGATTTAAGCTATCTTTGATCTGATGGTCTTGTTTTCGATTTGCTTCCTTAGAATTGAGCTCTTTCATCCCTATTAAATAAAGCAATGTACCAAAAAGTGCAAGACAAATATATAGAAGATATGAGGCTGCCAAATATAAATAGCAAGACCCCAAAACCTTTTTTTGAAACAAAGAAACTACAACAAAAAGCCCAACATCAATAGTTAGTGCAAAACCAATCGTAGAGATTAGAAAATTTTGGACAACTACTACTTTGGGAGTTACCTTAGATGTAGGTCCATAGTCAGTACCAAAATCTAAGCATACAAGATTCTATATTAACTTTAGATGTGACGCCCCCAAAATAGGTATACATCACCCATTCTGAGTCGCCAAAAATATGTACAGAAACAACTACAACTTTATTAATATAATTGTCGTGCAAAATACGACAACACACAAACTGTGAGTTTAAAAATAAATATTGTCTTCTAGACAATATCCACACTCAAATAAGTCCTCATTATAATTATTGATATACTATTTTACAAAAATAGTGAGGACTACTAAAATAACTTCCTACAACCTTCATTCCAAACCCCGACTAGTACTCGCAACATTCTCGCCTCCAGAGAAGAAAAATGGAACAAAAAGGAAAAGGGTGAACTCAACTAGCCCAGTAAAGAATATTATGACTAAGATAATATAGAACAAATTATCGTTAGTCTTCAACAGGGAAAAATTCGATAGAATATAATAGACAATAAGTTTCAGATCAATATTCACAGCGAAAATAATAATTCATAGAAGAGTTACGTAGAGAATGACATCTACTATAATCTATGAATTTAAAAGTTCATCATCAATATTTTATCCCTGTAACATCAATCAATATTCATCTTGAATCAAATATTCATCTTTGCACTACAGGTCAAAGATATTCATTAGTTGGTCATGTTCATCTCAACACCTGTTCATCTTTGCACTACGGGCCAAAGATATTCATCAGAAATTCATTCATCTTTGCACTACAGGCCAAAGATATTCAGTAATATCATCATTTAGGACTGAGGATGATGAAAAATATTTTAAAGAAAACGAATCCAGTGAAACAAAATAACAAATATTAATTATTCATACTTTAAACAATCCGAGTTCAAAAATACTTCATAAATAATCATAGTGGAGTAAAATTCAAGAATGATCAAAACATGGATACAATCAAAGCTATTATCCATAATAGATATTTTGGATAAAAACCAAAAATTTAATTTTTCTGTGAATAATGTCGTATTCGTGAATAGTGTCGTATACGTGAATATTGTTGTATACGTGAATAGTAACTCCAACACTAAAAGACAAGAATTTCACAAGAAAATTTTTATCAATACTCCGGCATAATGATATTAGAAGAAATAATATTATTTTAAAAAAAATAACATCCCTTACCTCGAAAAGATAAGATTTCTTGACTAGAATCTCGATATATAGTCTTTGAATGGAACTTGTACCATATAGCAACACTCAAAGTCTCAAAATACTCACAAGAATACGCTCGATAATATAGAGAGAGAAAGAGAGAGAAAACTTGTTTCTGGTGTGATTTTCAATTCTAACCCAAGCACCCTATTTATAGGAAAATGCTTAGAACACTAAAGCAGAAAATTTAATAAAAAATTAATATATTTATAAAATTTTCACGGCCACCTCTTGAATCTGAATTCAGCTCATTTAACACACATGTGGGGCCCACCAATAATAAAAAAACATTTTTCTTAAAAAAATAATTAAAACTTCAAAAATCAATTATTCCAGAACTTCGGAACTTCAATAACTCATAATAAATAGCCATTTTATCAGAAAAATTTAAACCTTATGTCTTTTCCATAGAAAATTCCATACTCTACAACTTTGTAAGTTTAAGTTTTTCTAAATTCCAAGCAGAAATTGACCGAAATCCGCATACGGACGATTTTACAGACTATAATCAAATTTCAGTCAAGAAATGAGGTCCACAAACATGAAAAATATGTTTTAAATATTTTTAGTTACAAAAATACTCTTCCTCCTCATTTATTCATATATCCCACATTTATTGTAAAAATATCATCATTATTATATTATTAAAATATAATAATATATTTAAATAAATTATTTTATCGAAAAAGATAAAATATCAATTTTCAAGAATTGTCACATTAAAAATTTTCTCCATCTATATTCACATAAAATGAATATTTTTCTTATCATAATAATCAATAATTAATTATTTATAAATAATATTACAGAATCACAATACTGGCAACCAGGCCGTTCTCAGGAAAGGGGGGCTTTCCAATAAAGATTTCTCCTTACTGGCGCGCAATTAGGTGACCAAACCTCTTCTTAGACATAACTTTCTAGACATTGCCAATAGTGCTATCTAATAATATTATTCAAATAATATGAATTATTGATTTGATAAAGGAAAATATCGTGTAATGACAATTATTGAAATAACAATAATTTAAAAATCAACGCAAAGAATTATTGAATCAATAAAATAAAATATTGAACAATAATTACCGTAATAATTATCGAGTAAGGCCTTCTTACGTAAGAATCAATAATTGATGCAATACCGCAAATGTCTTCTTGTGTTTTAACCACCGGGTATTCCAACAAGATATTAGCAGTAACTACAACTTATACTTGTCGTTTTCTTCATCCAATCGCTTTCAAGTTATGGAGCCCACATATAAAGTCGCTACCATTGCATTTAATATTCTCCGACAAGTAAGAATATTCCACGACCAAACGAATATTCTCCGACAACAATGAATATTTTATAACCACTTGTTTATTTGAAATATTTGCGCATTTTACCCATAACTAACCACATTAATCAAATCAACCCCTACTATTTCAAAATAATAAATAGAGGAAATTCAATTTCATTAACAATAAGTTGGGGTCTTACATTATATCCCAAAAACTGCATTCCAAAAATTGAATTCTACGTCAAATTCATATCCCAAACTCCACAAATAACACAAATAAAGTTATTAGTAACTATCCATTAAGACATTAAAAAAATTGGGTAGTTATTCAAGAACAAAATTATATCCAATAGATATAATTTTGTATATTACTGTCAGAAAAACAATGCCTAACACATTGAGGCTCTTGATTAAGCTTCAAATATAAAATGCAAAGATAGCAAAATTAAAGAACTTGAAATACTTTACTTTGTAATTTTTGGTTATCCAACTAAAAGCGAAAGGTAAACTTCTCTTTTCATTGTGGTATTTCAACAAATATGTGATACGCACAACTCCTAAATAATATGAAATCAAACTTGGTAACCTACAATTAGCAACTAAAATTTTTAATTCAATCAAAAATTCATTAAGCAACATACAATTAATTATTAATTAAAAAATAATAACTACCTTTTATCATACTCCATTCATTCCAACTATAAAATAAATTACCTTTGGAAGTGGTAATATAAAAGCATCTAAAGCCTCATCAAATAAAATCTCTTTATCAAGCTGACACGTCACATCATTCTTTTGTTGAGAACTACCTACAAAACTCAATAATAGCAAAACTATTGACAAATTTTTTTTTATATACAGAAGATCATTCTTTTTCAAGATTATTAATTATTAATTACATTTGTTAGTTCATTTAATAAAATTTGAATAGAAATCGATAAGAACTAACATAATATCCATAAAACCTCATCTTCTTTTATCAGATGTAAAATAAGAATAAGATGTTTTAGTATAAAAAAAAATAGATAAGAAATTTATTCAATTGTGTATGATGTTTATAGTACGCCTTAGACATCATGTGAGTTAAAATTATGAATATGAGTCCTAGAATGTGTACTTACTGTATTACCATATAACATTTTTTGTGAATTTGCATGTACTATCACATAATGGTAAACTCCTCTAAACACTGCTCTTTTGCGAATTTCAATATATTAAAGCAGATTAGAAACCAGAGAGCTTATAAAAAGAGAAACTCACAATTCAAAAGGCATTGTAAATTGATATTGTAGAAGTATGTGTTGCCATATTAATTCCCCGACCAAAATGCGTCGTTGTGAGTGACAAATTTCTTCTTCTGATTGGTGGCTCTGCTTGTTCTCAATTTCTCGAAAATGGATTCCGATTTTTAATTTATGAGTGCAGGCCATCACCGGATTCCTCAAGTATAAATAGTTAATACAGTTGTGACTTTCATTTCTATGCTTCCTTGTATTTTTTTTGAAGTCATCCCTGTATCATACTACATTTATTCCAAATGTAAAATCAATTACCTTTGGAATTAGATAACATAAAATCATCTAAAGCCACATCAAATACAGTTTCTTTATCAAGCTGACACATCACATCATTCTTTTGTTCATAACTACCTACAAAGTTCAATAAAACTAAAACCATTAACAAAAAATTTTTGTGTACTATACATATGATCATTCTTTTTCAAAATTATTAATTACATTTGTTAGTTCATTTAATAAAATTTGAATAGAAACAATTGTAACTTTCATTTCTATGCTTCCTTGTATTCTTTTCTATTATATACAATTTCATCAATGTAAATTGAAAACCCATACATGATGTATATATTGAAAAAAAAAATCAAGTGCCAATGCAGCACTGTGAATAACTGAAGACCGATTGAAGTCCATCAACATGAAACCATAACAATATAGTGAACAATTTCGTTTTTGAACAAATTGATGAAAATAAAATCCCAAATAACATACCTAATTTGTTATTTAGAACAAATTCATGAAGGAAGAACCCAAATCACATAGCCAATTTTAATCACACAAAAACCCCAAATCATATACCCATCCATTTTTGAACGAACTCATGAACAAAAAACCCTAAATCACATGCCCAATTCATTTTTGAATACATTCATAAAGAAAAAACCCAAATCACATACCCAATTGATTTTTGAACAAATTCATGAAGAAACCCTCCCAAATCAGAGATCCAATTCACTCTTGAAGTAGAATTCACAGATTTACAGATCCATTATGCTAATGAATAAATTAATGAAGAAAAAGAAGAAGATGAAGAGACAAATAAATCATTTGATGGGTATTTAATTTAATTAAATAACATTATTAGCAAGTAGAAACAGATATTTATTGAATACAAATATTTTTATTTATTTATTTATATGTTATTATCACATCTTACTTATTGAGTAATTGAAAGAAAGTTTGTACCTTTAATGAAGCTGATTTCATGGGTAGCTAGCACCAACATGATTAGGCGAATGTATCCTTGAAATTTCTTTGACAATTTATACATAAAGTTTGTGTTTGGCGTTATAACATTGTAGTCACAAAGTTAAGATTCTTGTTTTGGTAAAACCTATTTACCTTCTATGAGGAACAATCTTCGTAGCCTCTCTTCTTGTTTCTCCTAAAAGATTATCTGAAAGATTATGAATGACAATCAATGTTTTTATACATATAAAGTTATGCACAGATAAAAAAAACTTTTTTAATAAGAACTGATTAATGGATCTATTAAATATTGAGGGAAAGATATGATGATTACTATTTATACATAAATAAGGAACTTACAACAATTTCAGTATCCTTTGCAGTTCGGAAACATCTAGCTCTTTGTTGATTCATTTTAGCCCTTGGTGCAACGCCATATATATACATTAAAAATTTAAGCCACTTATACCTTAACAAATGCTAAATTAATTTACATCTAAATGAAATATCATACATGTTAAGAATATATATCACATTCCAAAAACAAAATTCAATCTCCAATTCTGCCTTGAAGATCTTGTATTCTACTTTTTAGGTAATTGAAGGCTATGACCTCTTTGTGTCATTCCACCAAACATGGACATTGGACAGTATGAATTAATACTTTTCCTTATAGTTGTTTTCAAAAAACAAACAGAAAATGTAACAACTGGTCTCACGATGCAAACCATTTTAAGTACCCCCATACAATTACAAACAGTTACAAAGTAAGTACAGAAGTCAAATTCAAATGAAACGACTAAGGAGTTACCTGATCTGACTCTCTACATACGGGGTCATGTTTGTGCCATTGTGGTGTTTACTTTTGCTTCTTCGTTTGAGGGGAAAAGAAGTCCGATAATATTTTATACAAAATGCTGTAACAAATCTTATTACAAAACAATCAAATGAAGATACAATTAATTATGGTATCAGTACAAATAATAATCACAATCAAGAAATACAAAAGTTAATTTCACTTGCCTCAAAGTTAAATTCCAAAACCCTTGCTCAAACTCCTCTATAATCCTTTCATTTGAATCCCAAGAAACCCATTTTGTTAGTTCCCAGTAGGCACAATAGATCTAGAAGGGGGGTTGAATAGATCCTTTTTAATTTCAAATACTTTTCTGGTTTATTTTTTATTCCTAATAATTTAGCATATGACAAACATAAGAATCTTTTCAAGCACATCGGAATAAGTAAAAGATCCTTTTCATTAATATATTCATAATCATACATACATTGTTCGTAGAGTTAATTCAGTAATAAGCAGTTAAGTCATACATAACAGTTATAGCAGTTAATGTACATAATGTAAATGGCATAAAGTAAAAGACACAAGGGGTTTTAAGTGGTTCAGAGACTCAAGCTCCTAATCCACTCTTCTGCTTTTAACTAGCGAGATTTCCACCAAGGAAGGGCCGCACTCAATCACTAAGATTCCTTCAGGCCGCCACCTTGGGACTTCGGCTCACTCGAGAACTCTTCAAGACCGTAAGCCTTGAACTTCTAGTTCCCTAGAACTCTTCAAGCCCAAAGAGGCTTGAAAACTTCATTTAGTCCCTTCTGACAAGGACCTCTCGAATGCCCCTCGCTTCTTGTTGTTGTAGTTGTTGATGTTGTTGGTGCTGAGCTGCTAAGATGTCATTAAGCTCTGAACATATTTTGTACTTAGTAGCTTGGTGTGGTCCTCTTTGCATTCTGCTTTGAGTCTGGACCACATCTTCTTTGGTGTAGCTGATCTTTACTCTTTTCTATTCATCTTCATCTGATGTCAGCTGTGCACCATCACCATCTGGATTTGCTAAGTCCCTAAGCTTTTGATAGACTTCGTCTGACACTTAGAAATCCCTGAACCCTTCTTGAATGTTTTGCGATATGGTTCGCACTTGTTCGGGCCAACTTTTAGGTTCATGGTGATTAAGTAGAAGTGACTCTCCTGATCTTCTTTGTACTCTGCCACTTTTCTGAATGCTACCTCCTTGGCCTTCTCGGCTCTTAACTTGGCTGCCATCTTCAGTGGCATTCTCATCTTTTTTGAGTGAAGCTCTAATCTGTTTAAGTTCTTCTTCAAAGATGCTTCACTTCCACTTTAGTAGTCTCACTGTCACTGATACTTGTTCTGTTGATCTTTGGTGGAACTCGTAGACTCAACAATAGCATTCCCAACAACTCAACGATTCTGTAACTTAGTAATTATCAACATCACTTGATCTTTGGAGCTCTGTTGATTTATACTGCTTTCCAATCTTTCTGTTGAAAAGTAGCCGTTGAAAGCTACTTAAATTGCTTCACAGATCTCGAGTTATTTGGTGCAGACTACAGATGTGACATGACGTCTTTTTCTGACTTTTTGACACTGCAGTCTACTGTTTCACCTACCCCGTCAGATACGTTACTTTGATGTCTCGGGAAGGTCGACGACTTTATTTTCCCCTTCTGATTTCTTGATCAGAGGTTGTCCTTGCATTGATGCTCTTAATAAGCTTTTGTCCGAATGCCAGCCTTCAGATTGAACCGTTGCCAATGCTTCAATCCTCAGTTGTTTGAACTCAACGATTCTGATGCACTTCTTCTTGGACCTGATCGTAGTGTCTTATTGACTGATGTTTATTGACATATAAAGTTAGCACTACGATTTTGAAAAGTGTTCACTTGATCTTTAGTGAAGAATAACTCTTCCTTCTTTCGTGCAGTGCTTCAACACTTCTATTTTCCTCGATTGCTCTCAGATCCTGATGGCTTGACTCCTTGCTCTGGCCCCTTCCGAATAACAAGACACTTCAGATTTGTGGCGTGTTCAGCTCGCTTTCTCCTAGTGATCTCCCATTCACTTATCATCAATGGACTGACCCAATGCTTAATCATTTTAGCCTTGTTCTTCAGAGGCTGACCAGTATCTTTGTGTATACTTCATCAGTTCCTTCTTCATTTGGCAAACACTACGATCCTGGTTACTTTCAAGATCATTGTCATCTTTCCACTGATACCATCGCACATGCTAACTTTCCTTACCACCATCAAGTCTTCTTATAATAATCTTGTGGAAGACTTCATCTTGAATGGCTTTACAACTCAATCTGGATGCTGAGTGGATTGATGCTTAGTTCTTTTATTAGTTTGTATACCATTCGTTGAGTGCTCTCTAGCTTCCTTTAGGTGAGATGTATCTTTGCAGTACCAACCAGAGGCTTCATTCCTTTGGATATTTTGGGAGTGCTCAATTATTGAGAATCGTGTTTGCTCTACGATTCTACCTTTGCTTTGTGAGCACATCTGTTGAGGTCTTAGCTCGACTCTATGATTCAAATTTCTACCGTGCGCGACACTACGACTTCGAGATCGATCCCCGACACTACGATTTCATCACTGTGCTTGTTGTCTTCATCCGATCTTGCTCGACTCACGATCTCTCGCTTTGATACGATCGATGAGACTTTACGACTCGAGTGTAGTCTACGATCCTCGACTTAGCTATTAGTAAACTCTCACGACCGAAGTGTAGTCTATGATTCTTGACTTGGCTTCGGCAGATGCTCTGGTCGGCCAGTGGCGTCGCCTCACGATTCTCGAACATGACTTCCTCAAATAGACTACAACTCAGGAAGCTTTACTCGACACACTACAATCATTCCTCGTCTCCCGGCAATACTCACGAACTCCGAGATCTACTATCTTGCAGACTACGATTACGCCTTGATAGCTCTCGAGTTATCCTCGACTCTCTTGGCGATCACGATTTACAGTGCAAAGGTTTCGACGATCGAATGCAAGCCTATCTATTACATCATAAGATCAACCTAACATGTTTGATCTTTTATGTTTATAGTCCTTGTACATCATTTCTTTTTAAGGACTTTACAAAGCTATTTTGCTTATGTAGGATCAACCTAACATATTTGATCAATTCATTCTAAGTCCTTGTACATATGTTTCTATAATTTATCAGAGGACTTTACAGCTTTTCTTAATGCAAGCATACTTGCATATTCATATATATATATATATATATATATATATCATAATCAAATCATATATAGATAGGAATATCATTCACATGTTTATTCCTGACACCTTTGAGTCTTGAACTGACTCTACATCAATAATCAATTCAAAATTGATTCCGGTTTAACAATCTATTGTTCTCTTCTTCAATTCCATGTCTTTTTTGCCTTAATTCTTTCTTCATACTATTGTTCTCTCTAGCTGGAAATTTCAAGATAGAGAAAAAAAGCACAAAATCATATTTATTTGACTAATTAACTAAACAAACCACACTTAAATTAAGAACCCAAAAAATAGATATAGAGAGAGTGACCAGTGACTCCCTTCAGAGACTCATTAACGACGGAGCTAACGGCGAATTTTCTAATATTCATGACAATCCGGCCGATCTTCTCCCATCTTTAAGGATCAAGGATGTAGTCCTCTAATTTCTGAGCTCCGTCTCCAAATTTGGTAATGGTGGCTGCGAAATCTGTACCATAGAAACCTCAAGACTCTTTTGAATATGACGAAATACTGAGACTTGTTACTATTGAGCTCTGAAGAAGAGAAAGAGTTGTATTGAAAAAGAGAGATGAATTTAATCAATAAGGGAAACAGAAACGGAAGAAGAATCGAAAAAGCCAACTGAAAATGAATCGAATTTACTCATAATTGATTAAGGGTCGACCCAGCAAGTTTTTCAATTGAAAACTAAGTTCTTCAATCCAACGGATCGCCTTACGTCCCTTTATATATAAAGATTGATTAGTCTGAAATTGGGTTTATTTTCAATACGTTGTTGAAATATATTGGGAAACAATAGTAGCAAATTATTTGTTTGTAGTGAGAATTATTTTCGACGAAATTTTTTGTGGGAATTATAGAATGTAAAAAATAAATCAATACTTAACTATAAATACATTAAATTAAATTAGTTTAATATATTAGCATATAAATAAAATAAAATAAATTATTTAAACATAAAATAATATATAAATTAAATTTAATAAATTAAAATAATTTTAATTTAATTTAATATCATAAAATAAATTTTATAAATTATATAATATAATAAAAAAAAGTAAAAAATAAAAAATAATAACAAATTAAAATAAATAAATTTAATAAAATAAAATAAAATAAATTTAATTCTATAAATAAAATAAATTATATAATATAATACAAAAATAAAATAAAATAAATTTAATTTAATAAAGTAAATAAAATTTACAAAATTATTATTTATTATAATATACTACAAAACAAAATAAAATAATTATCATAAATTGAGTAACATTTACTTAGTTTATCACATTTACTTAGTTTATCATTGGAAAAATAAACTAAGTAAGATTTGCTTTATTTTTTTCATAATTACATTAAAAATATCCCAAAAAATAAAATCAAAGTTAATAAATTAAAATAACATAACATAATTGAAATATATTAACCTAAAATAAAATAATAAACTAAGAAAGCATTTCGCTTAGTTTTCTACAATTAAAATAAACCTAATAAGTAAAAATATCCCAATAAAAATAAAATCAAAGCTAATAAATTAAATTAACATAAATTAAAATAACATAACATAATTGAAATATATTAATATAAAATAAAATAATAAATTAAGTGGCATTTACTTAGTTTTCTACAATTAAAATAAATTAAATAAGTAATCTCAATATTCAATAAATAAAAGAAAATACAAATAAACTAAGTAGTATTTTGCTTAGTTTTCCATTGGTAAAATAAACTAAGTAGTATTTGTTTAGTTTGCCATAATGTTCAATAAACTCAATATATATACGCATGTTGTATATATAGGTAAGATGTAAGACCCCAACTTTTTTGAATAAAGAATAGTTTTTGTCGAAATATATTTTTGAATATTATGGTGTGGATATGATATAATGTTATAGTTATGGGTAATATTTAAAAATTTTACAAAGTAAGCAAGTTGATATAAAATATTCGTTGTGTCGGAGAATATTCGATTGGTCGGAAAATATTTGTACGACGACACAATCATTGGTTGACCCCACAACGGAAGTATTGGCGTAGTTAGAAAGTGATAGAATTATCTTTTTAAAAAAATAACGGTGAAAGTTTTACCGTTAAACTGTTGAACTAACCGGTGGTAAAAGAATAAATGTCTACGCGGGTTTGCATGGTAACATCGCAGATTGATTATTGATGCTTACGTGAGAAGTCACTCAGTTATACTCAATTATTGTTACAGTAATTGCTGTATAATATCTCTCATTTTATTGATTCAATTATTGTCACAATATTAGTATTTTATATTATTAAATCAATAATTGAGACGACACAGTTATTCATATTATTATTTGCAATATTGATGATGTCTAGAAAGTTTTGTCGAGGAGAGGTTTGATCACCTAATTGCGCGCTATTAGAGAGAAATCCTTATCAGAAAGCCCCCTCTTTCCTGGGAATGATCTGGTTGTTAAATATTGTGAGTTATAATATTAATGATGAATAATTGTTAATAGATTAAAAATGTGTTTATTAAAGATAAATAATTTGTGGTAAATATTTATTCAATTTTTGATATAAATATAGGGATTATTATGAGGCGTTTGTTGTAAGTTTGACTTAGTATTCCATGGGAAGATTTACTAATTTTATGGACTGTAGATGATGGTTTTAATAGATAACCAATCTGGACCATTGATGGTGGTTTTAATAGTTAATCAATCTGGACCATTGATGGTGGTTTTAATAGTTAATCAATCTGGACCGTCGGTGGTGATTTTAAAAGTAAATTAATCTGGACCGTCGGTGGTGGTTTTTAAAAGTAAATCAATCTGGACCGTCGGTTGTGGTTTAGTAGTAATCGATATGAACCGTCCGTTCTAATAGTAAATCAATCTGGACCGTTCATGAATCAGTTACTATTTAGTCCATTCTCCTATAAATAGAAGCTTAATTCTTCTTTCATTCTCACCAATTCACTAAGATTCACAAGAGACACTATAGAGAGAGAAACTATAGAGAGCAAGAAGAAGAGTATTATGCTACTTCACTATTGCAGTATCTAGTCTTATACTAAGGTAAGGGATATTATTTTTTGTATTCGTAAGGAATATTACTTTTTGTATTCGCAAGGGATATTACTTTTTGTATTCGCAAGGGATATTATTTGTTGTATTCGTAAAGGGTATTATTTCTTTCGTATTCATAAGGAATACTATTTTTCGTATTCATCCTTTAATATGTCAGTATAACTTTTCTCACGCGGATTACGTCATCGTATGACAAAGAAAAATTCATTTGCAATTTCGTATGTTATTTCTTTTCATATTCTTAAATCTAAACTTACTATGGTAAGTATTGCTTCTATAATCCTTGAAATTAGTGGAATATCTTTGAGTTTTAAGGCTTCATCTAAAGATCGTTTTCAGAACCCCCACCCCTTCCCGAAAAGGAAAGGGAGGTCACGTGCAAAGCACAACAAACCTCAAAATAAGTAAACAGAGCACTAATAACTTCAAAATATTAATAGTGATATCCATCAATGAAGTACTAAATACAATTCTCCAACTAGAGTCAAAATAATCAAAACTAAAAAAAATTGAATCAACCTAGATGGTCAAAGGCAATACTCTCATCACACTAGCCCTGAATCACCCCTGCAAACCTGCCGGAAGAAAAACACAGCATGAGCCAATTGCCCAGTACGGATACAGATATACAAATGATATACGAAAACAATTGAGACAAAATACTGAACAAAACCTCAAATATAAATACGGACGAAAATATAATCTCCAAAGATCTAAATGGAATATCTCTGAATCAACAGAATTGACGAAACCCATAAAAGAATAAAGAAATAACGAACTGAAGTAACTAACTTAATGAATTGAATTGAACAGAAACCAACAAAACCAATACAATAAAACAATAGGCTGAAACAAATGGCTGGAGTTATTTCATACTAAATGAGCTCAGAAATATACATTGCCACATATGCAAGTCAAACTAATGCAACACAGGCAAATCAAATGATGCCACATAGACAACCAAAATAATGCCACACAGACACATCAAAACAATGCCACACAGGCAATCACACATTGAACCGCGAATCCAAATGTATGCAAATCGGATAGGTATGTTTGGCACAACATCAAAAATTCGTAGAACAAAAAACTAGGGTTAACTCATACGCCTCCCACAACAAAACACCAAATGGCCCACTTCCTCCGGAGCCCAAACGAAGACGCTGTGGACTAATCACACCGCCACGGAAAGTGTCATGTCTCTCGTGCCAAGACGACATGCATGTGGTACCCCCACAGATGGTTATAGCTCCGGTATACCCTACGATATATTTTAACAAAAAATACCATGTTACAACACATGCAACATAATACCAACAAAAGGGTTCTATATGTACATGTTGAACCAAATCAAAATATAATCACAAGATTTCAAAAAGAAGGTAGCAACATGTACCGCTTTATAATTTTCAAAAATAATTACTAAACATGATACCCTAATTCAAAGAGTACAAATACGAGTCATATATATCAACTCCAAAATGAAACTAATATATTTATTTCACAAGAAACAATTATGTGAAATAATATCCAAATTTGAAACAAGTAACAAAACAAATTAATTAAATTTAACAAGAGTATCGCTGAAAAATTACAGAATATGTACAAATTGTAATTGAAGAAAAAGAGTTTAAATTACTGAATAAAGTCAAAGTATCAAAGATCAACTTTCTACTTAGGAGTGCCAATAGAATTATAAGAAAATGAAACGAATGACGAGATATCATGAGATACAAAGAATGCAACAATAATCAAAGGAGTGGAGTACGGAATCCGTACCTGAATTAAGCAACGTCATACCCAAAATTATAATTCGAATATAACTCGTTAAATTCCTTCCGTCCGAACTAATTAAACAAAATAATAATAAATATAAGTTTATAAATTACTTAATAACTATATTTATAGTAATATAAAATTAATTCCCAATTACATTAATTTTACAAAAATAAATTCAAACTAAATTACGAAAGCCTTTAAATCAGATATATTTCATTTCCGTATTATAGAAGACAACTGACTTATATGTATCTTTTCCTTCTGAACCCAATAATTAACAATCTACAGGAGATCAAATCTCATACATCAACCTTTTCCAAATTAGTATTACATACGAACATATGTATAATATACATCAATTAGTGTTCCATATCGAACACAGTTTTATAACAGTAGGCTTAAAAAAATCAAGTTACGAAATTTTATTTTATTTTATTTTTTAACCTGCTAGACCATATGAAGCATATTCTCATCTTAACATTGGGATTTTTTCTTTATTATTATTCTATAAAGAAGTTCTCGATTACATGTACTGCCAAGTTTTGATAATAGCCTAATTATGGTACTGCCTCATCTAACAGGAAAATAACGCCTAAGTTATATATATATGTTTTTTTTTCGTTTTAGGTATAATTGTCCATTTCCATGTCATATGCTATTATCATCAGGGTCAATCTTAGCCAATTTATCTCTATAAGAATAAATCACGACACACATATATGCATATGTATTCCAGATTTTAAATTATGAACTAGAATGATAAGACTCCATAACCCTGTACAAAAACAAAAGAAAGAAAATCACCTGCTTTTGATTCTTGAGTAGGCTAATTCCATCTCGCAACTCGCTCTTCCTCTTAGTTAAGTGGCAACCTCCTCTTCTTCTTCTTTTTATTTGACGAATAAAGGTAGGGTTCACTATATATGATTTTTTTGTTTTATTTATTTATTAATATATATTACTAGTTCTCCTAATTTTAATAGGTTTAAAATTACACAAATATAGATTATACCCAATTAATATAAAGGCCCAAATTAATGTAACCACTTACTTATTATGGTCCACAATAATTAAATACAATTTGACCCAAATAAAAATAAAGTCCAATTAATATATTTTAAAACGAAATAAATAATTTTTTTATTATTTAATATATTTTTTTTCGGGTATTACATCACCTACCCCTTAAAAAGAATTTCGTCCCCGGAATCAAAAGAATGAACGTACCTAATTATCAAAAGATGCGGATACTCCGCTCGAATAGACTCCTCTATCTTCCAAGTAGCTTCCCGCTCCGAATGATTTTACCACAAGACTTTAACACAAGAATAGTCTTCTTCAATTTTAATTTAATCAGTTATATAATTATCTACTAAAAGAATTTAATTTTCCAAACAAAACAAGGAAGAAAAGAGGGAAACAAAATCATTTACCTTTTCCAATTTAAACACAACTGTATAAGAGAAAATCAATTAATATTTAATTATTAAAAAAAATGGGTTATTACAGTTTCATTAGAATATTGATATGAACTTTCTTATTTAAATATCAATATTTTCACTTGGGGTACTATTCACGGGCTACTATTCACCCGGTTACTACTATTCACTAGAATATTATTCACTCGGGTATTCATGTCGGGGTACTATTCACAGGTTACTATTCACCCAGTTACTATTCACTCAAATATTATTCACTCGGGTATTCAGAGCACTTTTCATGCCGGGGTACTATTCACGGGATATTATTCCCGAAGTACTATTCACATGGTACTATTCACCGAAAAATTTATTTTTTTTCTGTCCAAATTATTTTTGATACATGGATATTATTCTTGAATTTTACTCCACAAAGCAGTATCATGTTGATAATTTGGACATTATTGAATTCTGGATAAATTAAATTATAAATCTTTAAAAATTTATCATTTGCTTTTTTTTAATTGAATGCTTATATCATTGTCATCATCCTCATGCTTATATTGTGATGAAAGCCATCTTTGACTTACGTGCATAGATGGACTGTTGATTGGTATGATTATGACCAGGGATAATTCAGTATGATCATGACCATTGATGATTACACGAATATTCTTGGCCCGTAGTGTAGGAATAATTTTTGGACATGATACTAATGAATATCCTTGGCCCGTAGTGTAGGGATGATTCGATGATGTGATTTATTTATTAAGCTCAGTCCCAGCGATAAAATTGATGATAAACTTTTTAAATCATAGAAGATAGTGGATATCATGCTCTACTTGACTCTTCTAATGAATTGTTTGTTCTACTGCAGTTAAACTTGTGGTCTATTATATTCTATCAGTTAACATTGTTGAAGGCTAACGATAATTTATTCTGCATTATCTTAGTCATAATATTTCTTACTGGACTAGTCGAGCTCACCCTTTTGCTTTCATTGTTTTCTTCAGGAAATGAGAACGTAGCTGGGACTAGTCGGGGAATGGAGTGATGATCCGAGATGGCTGTTTTAGTAGTCCTCACTATTTAGTGTGATAATAAATGTAATGAGGATTGAATTTGAGTTTAGATATTGTCTATGAGACAATATTCGTGTAAAAACTCTCAGCTCATGTTGTATAATTAAGTTGGTATTTGTATTCAGTACCATGTATTTGGCGACCCAAGATGGGTGATGTATACCTATTTTTGGGGCGTCACATAGGAGCTTAGAAACCCGTTTGACATTCACTCATTAGGAGTGAATGTTGAATAGTCCCCAATTTGGGACTGTTACTGGATGTTGTCTTTCACTTTGGTCGATGCCAATTCACAGGGTATGCTTTTATAAACTTTTGATAATTTTTCAACTGGTGTCTCTACATGTTCTCCTAGTGCATACTTAGACTAAGTTGTCTTGGTCTATTTCGTGTACTTGGAGACTATGGGGAGGTGCTGCTGAAATTTTCTTAAAATAGAAGAAACGTGCTCAAGATTGGCATTAGTGAGGAGACGCATCCAGGAACGAGATAAAAGTCTAACCCTTGTAGAGTGAAGATATATACTAGGTAAACTAAATTCATGCATGGACAACATACATGATTATTCGTTCTAATTGCGTATTTTCTTCAATTAAAGATGTCGGGCGACCGGAGTTAGATGTACCGTAGGATACAGATTGATGGGAGGGAATTAGTTGATGCGTACCGTAATGGCGTATCCAATTTTAGGAACAAAGCAATAAAACATACTGATGATCTGAACGGAAAGATGAGATGCCCGTGTTTCAAGTGTAAAGACATGATATGGAAGACTGTCGATGAAATTAAATTTGACTTATATTCACGTGGGTTTGTAGATGTGTATTTGGTATGGATTCATCACGTGGAATCAGCTAAGTTTAGAGAACTGACAGACAGTACTGTACCAACAGTTCACGGGGATTCATACTCAGATAACTATAATGTCGTGCAGATGTTGGTTGATGTGTATGACCCTGCCAATAGGAGTGATCATTCGGTTATAACCGAATACCGAATTATCCATAATTTTACTATCCAAAACACTAACCGAATTATCGAATACCGAATTGTACATTCGGATATTCAGGTAATAACTGAAATGTCCTGTCTGCATATAGAGGGGAATAAGGAGTGAAGCTCAAATCAATCTAAAAAGTAAACCTTCATATTATTAAGATTTCATAGACTAAAGAGGGGAAATATATACATCAATAAAAGCTAATTAAAGTGTTGGCTGGAAATTACATCGAAGAATTATCATTGTTCATAACCTCCAAGCTCCCAACAAACAAGCTTTATCCTTTTTCTCCACTTTGCCACCCCGCAATACATCCATCTTCTTTAATAAAACCCAACAATCTCAGGTACTAATCTCTATTTAATTCAATCCTAAAAATATAAAATCAACGAATCATCAAATCTGCCACACCAAGTACATATATTTATAGCAAAAGCAAGCACTAATCAAAATAATAACACATATAGCCCAAAATTAAAATTCATTACATCTCTTTAATTACTAGAATCACAAATAAAGCTTAGTAAGGAACACTTTTTAGATTCAACTCACTTCATATAAAGCTTTCGTTAGCCTCCAGCAACTACTACGATTAAGCTCGTCCAGTCGAAAATCTTTCGTTACAAAGCCTTCGAGCCAATAAGACCTCCTCAATCGCCATCGTTTCACGGCGTCACATGAGGATCCGCATAGATCTACGCTATTCGACATCCGCCAGAGCAACAGAAGAAGGAGATTTGAGGAGGTTTGAGCAGAAGAAGAAGGAGATCTGAGGAGGAGCCGAAGATTTGAGAGGTGATGACTAGTAGAAGCCGAAGAAGAAGGTGTGAGCATTAGTGGAAGTCTGGGTCTAGGAGATGTTCAGATGATGACTGATGAGTAATAGTAGTCAGTTGATAATAAAGTAGTGGAGTGATGACTCATGCTCTGAACTTTGTATACCATGGTCCATGACTGATGAGTCATATTAATAATATTATTATTTTTAATTAATAAAGTTCGGTTATTCGGGTATCCGAATAACCTATTTTTTAAAACCAAAACCGAAATCGAATAGCAAGAATTAAATCGGATATAACCGAAATTATGAAAAAAAATCGAAAAATCGAAAAAATTCGGTTAAAAAAACTTGGTTTGATTCGGTAATTCGATTTTATCCGTTTTTTGCTCACAGGAACCTGCCAATATTGACTAGGCTGAAAATGAGCATGCGTCAAGTAATACTCAGCAAAAGCCAAATGATTCATCAGCTGCCTTCTACAAGATGTTATCTGAATCGGGGGTCCCATTGTATCTTGGAAATAACAAACATCTCATTCTTGAAGTGTAAAAGCTTCATCATTGCAGTGAAAGAGGATTCAACGATTTGTTTGCTATTATCAGCGAGTTATTTCTTATGAATAATACTCTACCCGCGACTACTCATGGACGCTTTTGGTATGATCTTTGAGTCGACCCTCATTACTTCGTATATCTTATTCGCTTTTAAATTCAAATATATATTCTGCATGTTATTTAATTTTCATTTAGTTGTATCTTTATTTGTATCATATATATGGACTAATGAGTTACATATATTATATTGTATCAATATAGTGACTCTCCCGAGCCGACTGACAATGCCGAGGAGGCTGATCACTTCGATCACGACGTCGACAATTTTCATACGTCAGAGCAGCAGCGTCGACGCCCGCTCGATGATCCTCCTCACATCAGGGGTAGCACTACTGGCTTGACTTAATTTTGTAGATGATCAGTACATATTTAGTTTAGTTAGCTTAATGAGATGTTAATATTTTGTAGTTTTGTTGATGTTTGACGTATTGTAGTTTAAACCATGTCATTACTTTAGTTTGACATCTTTAATTTTGTTTATGTTTGACATATTTAGTTTAGTTTACCTTAATGGGATGTTTGATATACTTTAGTTTAGCTTAATAGGATGTTTGACATCTTTACTTCTCGTTTAGTTGATTTTTGACATATTGTTGGCCTTGTTAATTCATAATTCATATTATTGGGCCTTGGTAATTCACATTCATGTTGTTGGATAGTTAGTTATGTTGTATGTGTTGTTGGGAAAAAATAACGGATTTACAGGTACAAAAATGTGGATTAAACCTTGTATAATGCCAAAACAGAGCAAACATTCAAAAAAACTCCTTATTCTCGACGGAATAAGGTAATCGCGACGGAATTCCGTCGGAATTAAGCTTGTCTACATGTCAACAGGTGGTGCCACATGGCAGCCTAACGCCGACCGACTACTTTCGACAGAATCCATTCTATCGAGGATACTTTATTCCCGATTGAAGTTTCGGTTGGAGCTAAATTTGTCGGAGTTAGTTATTCCCGATTGAAATCTTAACGGATTTAATTTCGACGTGCTTATATCCGACTGAATAATTCATCAGAATTAAGATATCTTTGACAGAATATCCTTAATCTCGACGAAATATTCCGTCAAAATTAACCCATTTTCTTGTAGTGTATTAACTTTAAAGCTGCTGCTCTGCCACTTTCATTACTCCCCCTGTTTCACAGAATTATTTTTTGTACGTTTACTTCAAAGTTGTTAGTTTAATTAAAGTAGCATACTAATAAAATTATTCTGACAAATTTAATGATATTGTTCAACTAACTGAGAACTTATTTTTTCTTTTTTTGTAAAATAGGAGGAGTAATGTTATTTATGAACTTTTTGTCTTTGTTTATTCTTCCGTGTTTAGTGCATGATAGTTAAACTAGGTGGCAATATACAATTATACATACAGTAGCACTCGCTAGCTATATATATATATATATATACTTGACTCCGGCACTACTAATATTCGTGTAATTATTTAATACTTAAAGATGAATTTAGATAAAAAAACATGAGTTGACAATGTTAAAAAAAGTATATATTTAATAAAAATTAGAAAATTTCGTAATAGCATAGAAAATTTGAAAAGAGTATATATATATATATATAGCGTCCGACTCTCCAGCGATTCGCTGGGGAGCGATAAAAAAACGAATAAGATATAACGACTGTTTTATCCGTCGCTATAGCATAGAAAGTCAGCGACTGACAAAACCGTCACTATATCCAGTTCGTTTTTTATTCGCTCCCTAAGTTCGAGCTGGGCTCTATAACCACTCTCAAATCTGCTTTGACAACTTAAATAACTTGAAGCCGAATAGAAATATTGAAAGAAAGTTTATTAGAATGTTAGTATCTAAGAATTTATAGCATTTACAGAACATAATTTACTGAATAATTTCTAGAACCTGCGAGACAGATGCAATATATTTCCAGGCATATTGATCTCTGAACAATGAGAGGTCATCTATGGCATAACTTGGGAGGAAAAGTTATGATCTGCAGGAAGGAAGAGAAATGCCTCCACAAGAAGCCGCTATTATTATGTACAGCAACAGAACAATCAAGCATGTCAACAAGGCCCTGAAACATATGAGATTAAGTTTCTTGCGTGAAAATAGAAAGGCCAATAAACACTAGAACTTTAAACATTCACTCAAGGAATCCACTTCTACATGCAATCTTTTTCACTAATCAGATTTGTCATTGCTTTTTAAAACAAAAAGCTCATTTTAACGTTGTAGAAAAAACATTGCAAAAAATCATACTTTTGGCAGTCATAATTTGAAAGTCATTATACTGGCAAAACCATCTAAGGGTGGCAGTGGACAGAATGCTAATTAAAACACTACGGTGCACCAAAAGGTTTAATTAAATTCATATGTGCACCCCAAAAAAAAAAAAACAAAAAAAAAACAAATACAGACTAGTTAAGAAGAAAAATAAACTAAAGAGTCCAATTACAATTATTACAATCTGTTAAGACAACCTTGGTGCTAACCTCAAAACTAGATAAGAGTAGAAATAGATAACAGATTTCGAATTAGAGGGAGACACAGAACTGAGCAAAAAAGAGAAGAGAATGGATAGACACAGAATGAAATGATCCTAGATTAAGGGTGGCAGCGGACAAAATGCTAATTAAAACACAATGGTGCACCAAAAAAGGTTTAATTAAATTCATATCTTCCCGCCCCAGCCCCCGCCTTACAAACACCCCAACACCAAATACAGACTAGATTAAGAAGAAAAATAAAGTAAGGAGTTCAATTACAAGTATTACAATCTGTTAAGGCAAACCTGAACCTAACCTCAAATCTAGATAGAGAAGAAATAGATAACAGATTTAGAATTAGAGGGAGACAGAACCGAGCAAAAAAGAGAAGACAATGGGGTTGAAGAAAAGGGTATATAGACAGATAGACACAGAATGAAATGAGTCTACTGTGTGTTATCTCTCCTTATTACTTGGACTTTTACCGTGAAGTTCTTCAACTTTTAGTATTCCATAAGGAAATGTATTATGAGTATACAAGTTTAGCCTCAAAACTGACAATTAAAGTACTTACAGGAGCTTGGCATTTTTCATCCAGAGAGCTTGCCGAAGGCGCTTAGACTGTTTCTTGAAGTGAAATGCACTGTCTTGCATGGTTGCAGTTTTGTCAACAAGAAGCTCAATCCGATCACCTCTCTCAAGTATCTTCTCAATGTTATCCACCATTATGGTGCGTATCTGAAGATCATTTTAAGGGATATGAGTACATTAGTAGATCTTTTTACATTTTTTTAATAGATAAAATGAGGAAGAAAACCAACAAACGAAGTTCTACAGATAGAAATCAAAAAGTAGGGCAGATAAGAGTAGTTAAGTTTTTTATAACTAAGATTTTTGCTAAAGCCACAGTTCTAGAAGTAGCATGTACTGAAAAATAGACAGTTTCAAGTCCACAGTAAGTAAATATTGTTAAAACAAATACATTCCGCATATAATACATATACTTATATATAATTGGTCTTTTTTTAAAAAAAACAAAAAAAACTAACACATGTGAAAGCATTTGGACACAATATTACTGAACTTCTAGAGTAAGGAAAGAGGACACGAGATAAACGGTGCTTGCAATTTAGCAATATGTTTTACAATGCACTGTGCTTGCCTCTAAAAGCTTCTTGAAAGTATAGAGCAAAATGTTACGAGTTCCACTCCCAAATTTATTTAATTAAGTGAATATAATTATTTAAAAATGGTTAAACGTTAAAAGATGCATATATTTATATTTATAAACATCTCCATACCAAGTATAAACAAAAAACAATGCAAACCAGCTAATAAGAAGATCCCTAACAAAATGAGAAATGTAAATAATTGACAGAAGAAACAATAAATAGTAACCTTTTGTCATGATAAGTGACAATATAAAGTAAATTGAGACTTTAATACCAATGGTTACTCTATAATTAATTCAACAAAAAAGCTCCAGTCAGTCAGCAAATTCAATATACGTCATCCAGTCAATCAGCAAATTCTCTATCTTAACGTTCAACTCTATGTTTCTTCACGCAGCTATGCTTTAGGATTATACTATTAGGGGCAATCTCATAACCAAAAAATGCCAAACAATATAAAAATATCGGTGAAAGTTTTGGAATGAATTATGTTAAGTTTCTCAAAATATTGACACTTCTGGAAGCATCAGGGAACCATCTAAATGAAAAAGGAAGTATCCTAATTCACATCTATTCGTTATTAAACCCAACCATTATGTTCTTACCACGTATCCTATAATGGCTCCTAAATGATCAAAACATAGAACCCCACTAACTAACACAGTTAAAATCAGGATAAATGACAGAAAAAGCACACTTGTTTGTTTGAAGCACAAGCAAGTAGGACCCCTACTAAAAAGGACTACCTTAATCTGCTTAGTGCATGCATCCTCATGAGCCAAAACATGACCATAAATTACGGAAAACATAAAAAAAAGGGTAAAAACAAGATAAATGAACTTCCAGAAAGCAGGAAACACTTGCCTCACCAACTTCGCCTCTAACGCGATTAAGTGCATCTGCACTAGGATTACTGGAGAAAAATTCCATTTGCTGATGCAAGACCCTCGAAAATTCATCATTCATAGCATATGCAGGTGCATACGGTGCCACTCTGCCATAGTTTTTCATGAACCTCATGTGAACATCATCCAAGTATGAAAAAGGAATTCTTCCTGAGCCAAATCGTAAATCAAAATATTGGTAACTATTGAAGACAAATAGGAGGATATAATGTCTGTCAGAGATTTACTAGTTCAAGATTATAATTGCAAGAAGATGGATAACAATAAGGAATGGAAAAGATGGGGAACCTCAGCTGAGAGCAAGAAATTTCTTGACAACAAAGTTATGGCACAGGGAAAAGTAAAAGATACAAAATACACAATAATTATGGAGAAGTAATGAAAGCATTAAAACAAGAGAAAACCAGATTATAAGGAGTATCACATTTCCAAGGAGTCGAGACACTCCCACTCCTTCCCCAACATTCCAAAAATAGAGTTACACAAAAGCTAAGTAATAGGACAGTGAAAAATATAAATGAGAGCTCGTCTATTCATTCTCCTTACACTCAGATATCTGGGAATAGACCCTTGTGGAATTTGTTCACCTAATAAAGATCCTTGGCATTCAACTTTGTAAAACCAAAAACTTCATAAATGTCTTGATTTTTGGATGAAACATAAGAGAAAAAGAAAACTGAACTCAAGAACGAGAACAAGTCAAGAAAGAGAAATATCCCTCACAAGAAAAACTACAAAAAAGAGTCTAGGTTCTAAACTCGTTTACCAGAAAAGGTGGACATATGTATATATTATATAATTCAACAAATTAATCATTGACACCAACTCAAAGGCATCATCTTGTTCAGTAAGATTCCCAAAAAATGGAAATACCAAAACATAGAATCACCATTACAAACAATAAAATCAAAAATAGAAACATTATCCAATGTGAATATATGAGTGAGTGATGATATCAAGTTAATACGTAAATACATGACCAATACTCTACGCATATCAAAACCATATGAACAAACATATAATCAAAAACTCAAATCCATCTTTCTTTCAAGATGCCACAAAAAACAAGTGTCCACTTTAAAACTCAAGTTACCAAATCACATGATGTTCAAGTACGGATAATCTTAGTTGTTGTTTTTGGACTTTTGATAGTGAACTATCATTGCTTCCGCAAAATATGAACAAATGCGTGTTTTTCTCAAACTTCTGAAATATCAAAGCAAAACCTCATTGGACGGAAACTTAAATTGAGCTATAATTTGAACCAAACCTCATCCCAACATTAATTATAGTCTAATGCACTTAAATATTATGCTCAATAGTCAATGCTTAACCCATCAAGCCCTTCTTTGAGTTAAAAAAGACAGTAAACCAAACTTTTAAAATAGCTTTAGAACTACCCTTGACCCAGAAAATTTTAGGTACTTACTCCCTCCAACCCATCATATATGTCATCCAGAAAACACTACCAGCAACAAATGATAACAGATAAAGGTAGTTTCTACATATGATATCTACACAAATGCAATTCCAGTTTTAAATTTTTTTAAAGATAAAATCTCCATTTCCAATTAAAATCATAAGCTGACTAAAGACTTTAAAGGCATTCAAAATTCTTTGATTTTAACAATACAATTTGTAATATAACTCTATCAAGTACATAATTTTACTCCCTTTTGCTACAATTCGTAATATAACTCAATCAAGTACATAATTTTACTTCCTTTTGCTAAAAAGTACTTAAATTTACTTATATGCACATATATAATTATAATTATGTAAGCAGAGTAGAGAAAGGGGGTTACGGACTTCCGAAAGTGTCATTGGCCATACAGAGGAAGGAGAGACCGTCCTTTTTGAGTATATGGAATATATACCGATCCTGAGAGAAACAGAGGTTCGATTCAGCCTCGGCCGGTAACTTCTCCAAAATCCGGCGAGCTACGGAGCCCGTATTTCCACTCACGGCGCTGAATTCCGCCAGAACCGTCGTTCCCCTCGCCACCACAACGTACAAGATCGCCATCTGTCTCTCGAATTATATCTTTTTTGATTGATCGTGATGGACAGAATTTTTCCCGACGGTGGTTTTGTAGCGAGGGTTTTGGAGAGAGAGAGAGAGAAAGAGGGGTTTATTTGACAGAATTACCGCTGGTAAATGTCACCGGGAAGTCCACGGTTGGTTTGGTATGCTGACATTTCTCTATCAGTAATGGTCTTAATTATATACTATTAACAGATTGTGTTTGATAAAATACAATATTAAAATATGCATAATTTAATATCCGAATAATGTAGTTATGTAGAGCATCTGAATATAATTATACGTGAATGAAAAAATATTATTTAATAATTAATTTTTTTAAAATATTTTAACAATAATATTTTACCATATTACTCTTTTAATGGGAAAAATCACCTTTATCCATTTTGATTATCGTATTTTAAACAATTAGTCATTATATTTTTAAAATATTTAATTGACCTACTGTGATTTTTAAAAATATACAATAAAATTATTCCGTCCAATTTGACTAACAGACGTCTAAAAAAGTAACCTGGTTATCCTACATGGCTTTTTGAAAAAAAAATAAAAATTACGTGTATTTACTGATTGGACGGGAGGAAGCTTGGCGTGGCTTTTTTCTTTTCCTTTTATCTCTTTTCTAAATAATACAAATAATATATCAAAAATTTTGTATTAATGAGATCTATTATAACATTATATTAATTTCTACAAAAATTAAAAATAAAAAATCATTAATTATGTGGCAAAAAATAATTATAATAATAATAATAAATTTAAAATAAATATTTTAATTCATTTTCTTTATTTGTATTCTTTTCCTTATCTCTTTTCCTTTCTTTTAATAATAATTTTTTATTTTAAAAATTAATACTAATATATATTTTAATGATATAAAAAAGGTAAGTACATAAAATAAAAAATTGATATAATTAGCAAAAATTAGTTAAACAAATAACATAAAAATTAAAATTAATTATACAATAAAAACCTCATTATTTTGTTATAATTTTTTCTTTTCCTTTATTGCTTTCCTTTATTTTAATAATTATTTTAATTCTAAAATTAATTTCAAATAATACAAATAATATATCAAAATAATATATCTAGATCTGGGTTTGATATATTATTTGTATTATTTGGAAGTAATTTTAAAAATAAAAATAATTATTAAAAGAAAGGAAAAGAAAAAAAAATATGTAGAAAATGAATTAAAATATTTATTTTAATTTTATTATTTTAATTATTTATTTTGCCACATAATTAATGATTTTTATTTTATTTTTTGTTGAAATGAATGTAATGTTGTAATAGATCTCATTGATACAAAAATTTGATGTATTATTTGAATTAATTTTTAAAATAAAAATAATTATTAAAAGAAAGGAAAAGATAAAAGAAAAGAAAAAATATAAAATGAATTAAAATATTTATTTTAATTTTATTATTATTTTAATTATTTTTTTACCACATAATGATTTTATTATTTTATTTTTATGTTTGAGAAGAAAAAATTATAAAGAAAATTCATTAAAAAATTATTTTGTTGCCACATAAGGACTTTGTGACGTAAGAAACCCAAACATATACCACAAAATTTTTTAATTTTTAAGAAAAAGACACGTAAGAAACTCAAGCAGATTTGTTAACGTTAGTTACGAAAAAATGGACGGAATGGCCTGATTGTATATTCTAAAAAATTACAGTAGGTCAATTGAATATTTTAAAAGTACAGTGACTAATTGCTTAAAATACGACAACCACAATAGAGAAAATGTATTTTTCCCCTCTGAACTCTTTTTCTTTATGATCTTTTACGTTCCGTTTCTGAGTTTTAAAATGAACAGAAAAGAAAAGAAATGAACAGAAAAGTTAAGTTAAGTTTTCTTTTCAATTCTTATGTTTCTGAGTTTTTTAATAAACGGAAAAAAAAAGAAATGGATAGAAAATTTGGCCACTTTTTCTGCCAAAGTTTTCCGTCTAAAATTAGTATGATTTGGACGGAAAATAAATTGGAATAAGTAATATTTTTATAATTCTCATATTATCCCCAACTTTTAATATAATAAATTTTAAATTACAATTCATGTCCTCAATTTTAAATTTTCTATTTTTTTCCATTAAAAACTCAGAAACAATACAAAGGAAAATTTCAATTTTTTTTTCTTTTTTTTTTTCTGTTCTAATTTAAATTTTCTATTTTTTTCTTTCCTGTTCCAAACTTAGAAACAGAATGTTACTCACTTATCTGATCTTTTCTTGCAATTTAATTGAACCATTTCAAAGAACTTTTTTTTCTTTTTTTTCTTTATTCTATTATCACCGTGATTAATCATTGCCTGCACTTCCAAAATCCATAAATTAATTAGTACCAAAGTTTCTGGAAACTTTATAAAGAAATTAACATAACTCATTGTGTGAATATTATTTCATAAATTAATTACTACTCCAAATTTTTCGGCGATGGTGACTGAAATTCAGGCGAACTACACCTATATGGGACAGAGCTTTTAGTGACTGCAACAATGATAGATCCGGTGAGTTTTTAGCGGCATCGCCTCGGATCCGACGGCTAATCATTGTATGCGCTTTCAAATCTCAGATCCGGTGGCAAATCCTTGCTTGTATCGTCTCAGATCTTTGGTTCGTTATCATGTACCCCGTTCGTCCTATCGGTTCCTCTCAGTTCCCCATCGGCTGAAGAGAGAGGTGAAGGTGAAGGAAGTGGAGGCGGAGAATTTGAGGAAGAAGCTAAGGGATACAAGAAGAATTTTGTAATATTGAAAATCGTTTTTGTTCAAAAAATAGTTAATGTAGTTCAGACGTAGTTCTGAATAGTACTACTTCCGTCCCATAATAAGTGATTTTTTAGCTTAAATCACATATACCAATACACAAGTTATAATGATAAAAATACTTTTAATATACTTTTTTTGGAGTTGAAAAGTTAATGAGTGTCATTTAATTGTAGTGAGTAATGGAGGAAACGAAGAGTCAAAAATAATGGAGAGCATATATGGGAAAATATTATAAAATTTATATTGGAGTTCTAACACATCACTTATTTTGAAAAAAAAATATTAAGCCTAAAAAATCACTTATTGTGGGACGGAGGTAGTATATGTTTAATTTCATATCTTACCGATTAAGAGACAATTTTTTTTTTTAACCAAACAAGTTTAGCTGCTGACCTAATCATAGGCATATTCAATAAGAGGTATTCAGATGTAAACAAACACTATCTAAAATTCAATTTGGACCCAAACTTTTGGCCGAAAATAGATTTGCATCTTAAACTAAATTTTAGGTTAAAAGCATCAAACTTAAACCCAGACAATTAAATGCATCCTCCACTCGAATTTCCGTCTAAAATTTCATTAGAAGTTAAAAACGTGCGAGATAAGAGGGTATTTAAGTAAAATAATACCCTTCTTCCATTAAAACATATATGCAGTATATTGAAGCTGTGACGCCCCCAAAATAGGTATACATCACCCATTTTGAGTCGTCAATAACATGGTACAGAAATAACTACAACTTTATTAATACAACCCATAAACTGTGAGTTTAAATACAAATATTGTCATCTAGACAATATACATACCCAACTAAGTCCTCATTACAATTATTAATACAATACTTTACAAAAATGGTGAGGACTACTAAAACAACTTCCTAGAACCTTCATTCCGTACTCCCACTAGTCTCACTACATTCTCGCCTCCCGAGAAGAAAAAATAGAACAAAAAGGAAAAGGTGAGCTCAACTAGCCCAAAGAAAGAATATTATGAGTAAGATAATATAGAACAAATTATCGTTAGTCTTCAACAGAAAAATCTGATAAAATACAATGAGACAACAAGTTTTCAGGATCAATATTTGCATATGAAATAATAATTCATAGAAGAGTTACGTAGAGAATGAAATCTACTACTATCTATGAATTTAAAAGTCCATCATCAATATTTTATCCTCAGTAACATCAATCAATATACATCTTGAATCAAATATTCATCTTTGCACTACAGCCAAAAGATATTCATCGATCGGTCGTGTTCATCTCAACACTGCTCATCTTTTGCACTACGGGCCAAAGATATTCATTATAAAATTATTTATCTTTTGCACTACTGGGTGCCAAAGATATTCAATAATATCATCATTTAGGATCAAGATGATGAAAATATATTTTAAAGGAAGCGAATCCAATTGAAACAAAAGAATAAATATCAAGGATTCAGTATTTAAATTTTCATGTCCAAAAATATCTCATAAATAATCATAGTGATGTAAAATTCAAGAATGATCAAAACATGGATACAATCAAAGCTAGTATCCATAATAGATATTTTGACGAAAAGGAAATTTTTTATTTTTCGATGAATAGTCTTCGTATTCGTGAATAGTCTTGATATCGTGAATAGTCTTAGTATATCGTGAATAGTAACCCCAGAACACACAAAAGGTTCCAAATTTGATTAAAAGTTCAAACCAATATTTTGGCATAATGATATTGAAGAAAATAATATCATTTAAAAAGAAAATAACATCCTTACCTCAAAAAGATAAGTATTTACAGTTGAAAAAGCTAATATAAAGCTATGACTTGAACTTGCACCAGTATAGCAACACTAAGTATTAAAATACTCACAAGAATACGCTCAATATATCGAGAGAGAAAGAGAGAGAAGATTTTAGTTTCTGGTGTGATTTTCAATTCTAACCTAAGCACCCTATTTATAGGAAAATGTTTAGAACACCAAAGCAGAAAATTTAATATAATATTATTATATTTATAAAATTGTCAAGCCCACCTCTTGAATCTGAATTCAGCCACCTTGCACATGTTTAATGCAGCCCACCAAGCAAAAAAAAGATTTTTGTAATTAAAAATAATTAAAACTTTCAAAAATCAATTATTTCGGAACTACGGAACTTCAATAATTCATAATAAATAGCTCTTTTATCAGAAAAATTTGAACCACATGTCCTTTTCATAGAAAATTTCATTCTCTACAACTTTGCAGAAGAAAGTTTTTCCAAATTCCAAACAGAAATTGACCGAAATCCATAAACGGACGATTTTACAAGAAATAATCAAATTTCGGTCAAGAATTGGGGTCTACCGACACACAAAACATGTGTTAATCATTTAATGCAACAAAAATACTCTTCCTCCTCATATACTCATATATCCCACATTCATTATAAAAATATCACCATCAATATATTATTAAAATAATATATTTAAATGAATTATTTTATGAGAAAAAGATAAAATATTAATTTTTAACAATTGTCACATTAAAAATTTTCTCCATCTATATCGACATAAAATTAATATTTTTCTCATCATATAAATTAATAATTAATTATTCACAAATAATATTACAGAATCACATTACTAACAACCAGGCAGTTCCCAGGAAAGTGGGAGCTTTCCAATAAGGATCTCTCTTATCTTGGCAATGATTAGATGATTCAAACCTCTCCTTGAGACGTAACTTTCTAGACATTGCCAATAATGTTATCTAATAATATTATTCGGATAATATGAATTATTGCTCTAGATAATAGAAAATGCTGTGCAGTGACAATTATTAAAACAACAGTAATATAAAATATCAACGCAACAATTATTGAATCAATAAAATAAAATACTAAACAATAATTACTGTAACAATTATTGAGTCGTGCCTTCTTACGTAAGAATCAATAATTGGTGTAATCTGGTAATATCTTCTTGTGTTTTAACCACCGAGTATTCCAACAGTATTAACGGTAACAATTACGTCGTTATTTATAACCAACTTATTCCTGTCGTTTTCTTCATCCAATCGCATTCCGTTATGGGGCCCACACAAGGCTGCGCCGTCGTACGAATATTCCCCGACAATAAAAATATTCCACGACTAAACGAATATTCCCCGTCAACAATGAATATTTTAAAACCACTTGCTTGTTTGAAATAATTGCGCATTTTACCCATAACTTACCACATTAATCAAATCAACCCTTACTATTTCAAGATAATAAATAGAGGAAATTTAATTTCATTAAATAATAAGTTGAGGGTCTTACAACCTCCCTCCTTATGAAATTTCGTCCTCGAATTGACGTCGACGTACTGGTGTGTTTCAAAAGGTGAGGATACCTCGCTTTCATTTCCGTTTCCAACTCCCAGGTCATTTCTTCTATAGCATGGTTTCTCCACAAAACTTTAACTTGTGGTATGACCTTCGTGCGTAGGACATGCTCCTTCATATCCAAGATCTTGACAGGTACCTCTTCGAACGTTAAGTCTTCAACTATCTCGTCCGGTTCTAACTCAATAACGTGGATCGGGTCTTTCACATATTTACGAAGTACAGATATGTGAAACACATTATGAACATGAGACATACTCGGAGATAACGCGAGTCTATAGGCTACATTACCTACTCGGCCAAGAATTTGAAATGGAACAATAAATCGTGGATTGAGCTTTCCTCTCTTCCCGAATCTTGTAACTCCCTTCCATGGGGCAACACGCAACAATACATGATCCCCAATACTAAATTTTACGTCCTTTCGACGAAGATCCGCATAACTCTTTTGTCGATCTTGTGCCGTTTGTATACGTTGTCGAATCATTTGGATCTTTTTCGTAGTCATACGCATACCAACTCGGTCTCAACAATGTTGCTTCATCCACCTCGTCCCAACATATCTTTGGAAGCGACACTTTCGTCCATACAATGCTTGAAATGGGGCCACACCAATGCTTGTCGATAAGCTGTTGTTTATAGGAGAATTCCACCATGGTAAATACTTATCCCAACTCCTTTGAAGTCTAGGACACAGAGTCTTAATAAATCTTCAAGAGTTTGAATAGTCCTCTCTAATTGTCCGTCCGTTTGAGGATGGTATGCCGAACTAAATCGTAAATCTGTGCCCATAGCTTTTTGCAAGCTAACCCAAAATCTTGAAGTAAATCTTGGGTCACGATTCGAAACTATGGATACTGGCATGCCATGCAATCTCACAATCTCATTTACATACATATGAGCAAGACGTTCAAGGGAATAAGTCTCTGTGATCGATGAAATGAAGCGGACTTGGTTAATCTATCAACAATAACCCAAATAGCATCGATGCCTTGAGAAACCGTAGGAAGACCAGTAACAAAATCCATGGTAATGTGTTCCCACTTCCATTTCGAAATCTCAAGTGGTTGCAATGGACCCTTAGGTACTTGATGCTCCGCCTTTACAAGTTGACAAGTTAAACATGTCGAGATAAACTTTGCAATCTCTCTCTTCATATTGTTCCACCAAAATGTATGTCGAAGATCACGATACATTTTAGTACTTCCAGGATGGATCGCAAATGGTGTATTGTGTGCCTCCATCATAATTTTGTACTTCAAATCAGAGTCGTTAGGAACACAAAGTCTGGAGTGGACTCGAAGTATTCCTTCTTCATCGATTCTCGTTTCTGGAATAGCACCTTCTTGTACTTTCTTCTTCATAAGCATCAGCTCCGGGTCGGTGGCTTGAACAACTTTAACTTTTTCTATTACAGTTGGCTCTATGCGTATACTTGACATCATCGTACTCGTTTCTGCATATGATCTTCTACTCAACGCGTCAGCTACCACGTTTGCTTTTCCAGGATGGTATTGAATGGTGTGGTCGTAATCTTTCAACAGCTCGAGCCAACATCGTTGCCGCATGTTAAGTTCCTTTTGGGTGAAGAAATATTTAAGGCTTTTATGGTCTGAATATATCTCCACTTTTTCTCCATATAGATAGTGCCTCCGGATCTTTAAGCGCGAAAACGATCATTTATGACTCTAGATCATGAGTAGGATAATTCCTCTCATATTCTTTAAGTTGTCGCGAGGCATAGGCTATGACTTTCCCACGTTGCATGAGAACACATCCTAACCCTTTGCCCAAGCATCGTTTGAGATAACAAATCCATCCGAACCGGATGGTATTGTTAGAAACAGTCTTGAAATAAGTCTCCTCTTAAGTTCTTGGAAACTCTTCTCGTTCATTCCTCTCTCAAATGAATTTTGTATCCTTCCGAGTTAAATTTGAGTTAATGGAGTAGCGATTCTGAAAACCCTTCCACGAATCTTCGATAATAACCAGCTAGGCCCAGAAAGCTACGTACTTCCGTCACCGACTTCGGTTGCTCCCAACTTTGTATTGCTTCAATCTTCTCCGGGTCGACAGATACTCCGTGTTTAGACACCACATGCCCAAGGAATGCTACTTCCTCAAGCCAGAACTCGCATTTCTTCAACTTAGCATATAGCTTGTTTTCACGAAGCCTTTGGAGTACCAACTTCAAATGATGCTCATGATCTCACGACTTTTGGAATATATGAGGATGTCATCAATAAAAACAACAACGAACCGATCTAAATAATCCTTGAATACTCGGTTCATCATATCCATGAAAGACGCAGGAGCATTAGTCAATCCAAAAGACATGACTAAGAATTCATAATGCCCGTACCGAGTTCTAAAGGCAGTCTTTGGAATATCCTCAGTTCTAATTTTCAACTGATGATATCTAGAATGAAGATCGATCTTTGAAAAGAATTGTGCTCCTTGCAACTGGTCAAACAGGTCATCAATACAAGGTAGTGGATACCTATTCTTGATGGTGACATGGTTCAATTCCCGATAGTCAATACAAAGTAGCATACTCCCGTCTTTCTTCTTTATAAATAAAACAGGAGCACCCCAAGGAGATGTAGTAGGACGAATGAAACCGATGTCCAACAACTCCTGTAGTTGGACCTTTAACTCCTGAAGTTCAATAGGATCCATTCGATATGGGGTTTTAAAAATGGGCTTTGTACCAGGTTCAAGATCAATAAAGAATTCAACTTCACGTTACGGGGTGGGCCAGGAAGTTCTTGAAAATACGTCGGAAAATCAATAACAACAGAATATTATTCAAATCGACGTGTCTTTATTCAAATCCATAACATGGGATAAGAAAGCTTGACATCCGTTTTTCAATAAGCGAATAGCTTTATGAATTGATATGACAAAATGATTGATTTTAGTGGCTTAGTTGTTTGAATTAAATAAATGTGGGTTGGTTAGGAATATGAAAACTAACAACCTACGAAAATAATCAATTTTGGCATGATGAGTAGTTAACCAATCAATCCTAAAATCACATCAAAAGCAAGTATCTTTAAAGAGATAAAGTCAACAGGTGTAAGGTGATGGTGCCAACTTGAATCAAACAAGATTTATAAGCGATGGGATGTGATGAAAGTTTCTCCTAATCTGAGTCTCCACAGATAAATCAAAGTCAAATTTCTCCAGAGTCAAGTTTAAGCGTTGAGCACAAGCATGAGAGATAAATGAATGGGTATGCCCGGTATCAAGTAAGGTATAAACTTCGCAAGAATTAATGATTAATTTTACCGTGATCACCTCGTTTGGGTTCTCGCATTTTGACCGATCACGACAAACGCTTCTTCCGAGAACCGCTGACTTTGACTTTTCTCGGGGATGACCTTTTAAGTCACTATATCCCCATTGGACTTGGTTTTGCTACTGCGTCAATCTCGAAAGCGACATATCCTTCATTTCCATAATTATAACATACCTTGAATCGTTGTGGGCGCTTTGGTGATATGTCCTTCTTTCCCGCACTTATAGCATATGACCGGTGGTCGTTCTCCTCCCTTGGAACCAGTTGGTGTTGATGTCTTCACATGGTCATTGTTAAATCTCCTCTTTTGAAAATCTCCTCCCGACTCGCTTCTTCAATTCTCATGGCCATGACTACCACCAGAGTGGTTACCATTTTTGTCCGTCTTTTTCTTTCTTTGCTGGTTATCGTTATTCTGTTGACTGCTATCTCCGGTATGATCTTGGTTATGTTCCCTCGATTGAACGTACTCGTTATCTCGCTCTAATAATTGAGCCCTGTTGACAACATCCGAATAGAGAGAAAATTTATGAGAAATGAGATCTTGGCGTATGTCGGGTTTCAAACCTCTCGAAACATCCGCGTCATCGCTCCTCATTCTCCACCAAATGAGGTACAAACACTCGACAACTCGCAAACTTTTCCTCGTCTTTGGGACACCGTCATGTTATTTTGTTCTAGTCTAATAAACTCCACTTCCTTCATATGACGAATACTTTTAGGAAAGTACTTGTCATTGAACAGTTTCTGAAATGTCTCCCAAGACATCTTTGAGTCTTGTTGGATGGGTATGCTTTTGATTCCCACCATGTCTGCCTCATTACGGAACATAAAAGTAGCGAATGGAACCTTCTGTTCTTCCGTGCATCCCAAGATATCGAAAATCTTAGTAATTTGTTTGACCCACGTCTCCGCCTTCATCGGATCCGGCTTTCCCCAGAATTCTGGTGGTCCCAACTCTTTGAACTGCTTGGCCGTGACAAATCGTGCGTTGTTATCATTTCCACCGGTATTTTGTGCACGAGTCTCCCTCGTCTGATTTTGCATAAACTGCAAAAAACTTCTAAACATCCCGTCGTTCATCATCTGCTCAGTGGCGTTGTTCACAGGAGGAACATTGCCACTTCTTTGCCGTGACGTTCTCCTCATTGGTGAGTCTGAGCTTCTCCATGGTCTCATTTACTCCACTTTTTAACATTCTCGATCGACATTCTCAAATATCGCCATAAAACAAGGGTTAATTAAGAAATCAATATATCACATAATATCCCTATATCTTGACCAACTAACAAATAAGCTTAGGTAGGACACACTAGCGAAGGATTCACCTGTCTCTCCTCTCTGGTTTCTATTCCCCGATTTCCGCCAGAGATAATATCCTAAGCTCGATACCAACCGTGGCGCCCCCAAAATAGGTATACATCACCCATTCCGAGTCAAATCAATAACATGAGTACATGAAAACAACTACAACTTTTTAATACAACCCATAAACTGTGAGTTTAAATACAAATATTGTCATCTAGACAATATACATACCAACTAAGTCCTCATGACAATTATTGATACAATACTTTACAAAAATGGTGAGGACTACTAAAACAACTTCCTAGAACCTTCATTCCAGGTACCCCTAAAAGACTTTCTTACATTCTCGCCTCTTGAGAAGAAAAAAAATGGAACAAAAAGGAAAAGGGTGAGCTCAACTAGCCCAATAAAGAATATTATGAGTAAGATAATATAGAACAAATTATCGTTAGTCTTCAACGAGAAAAAATCGATAAAATACAATAGATAACAAGTTTCAGATCAATATTCGCAGCGGAAATAATAATTCATAGAAGAGTTACGTAGAGAATGAAAACTACTACTATCTATGAATTTAAAAGTCCATCATCAATATTTTATCCCTGTAACATCAATCAATATACATCTTGAATCAAATATTCATCTTTGCACTTTCTGAGCCAAAGATATTCATCGATCGGTCATGTTCATCTCAACACTGCTCATCTTTTGCACTACGGGCCAAAGATATTCATTATAAAATTATTTATCTTTGCACTACAGCCAAAGATATTCAATAATATCATCATTTAGGACCGAGGATGATGAAAAATATTTTAAAGGAAACGAATCCAAAGAAACAAAAGAATAAATATCAAGGATTCAGTATTTCACTATTTCATGTCCAAAAATACCTCATAAATAATCATCATAGTGAAGTAAAATTCAAGAATGATCAAAACATGGATACAATCAAAGCTAGTATCCATTATAGATATTTTAGACGAAAAGGAAAAAAATTTTTATTTTTTGATGAATAGTCTTCAGATTCGTGAATAGTCTTGACAGTATCGTGAATAAGAAACCCTACACAAAAAATTCCAAATTTGATTAAAAGTTCAACCCAATATTTTGGCATAATGATATTGAAGAAAATAATATCATTTAAAAAGAAAATAACATCCTTACCTCGAAAAGATAAGTATTCTAATTGAAACAGGATATAGGCTATGACGTGAACTTGCACCGTATAGCAACACTCAAAGTATTAAAATACTCACAAGAATACACTCAATATATCGAGAGAGAAAGACAGAGAAGATTTCAGTTTCTGGTGTGATTTTCAATTCTAACCTGCACCCTATTTATAGGAAAATGCTTAGAACACCAAAGTAGAAAATTTAATATAATATTATTATATTTACAAAATTGTCAAGACCACCTCTTGAATCTGAATTCAGCCACCTTGCATGTTTAATACATCCCACCAAGCAAAAAAAACGTTTTTGTAATTAAAAATAATTAAAACTTTTAAAAATCAATTATTTCGGAACTACGAAACTTCAATAATTCATAATAAATAGCTCTTTTATCAGAAAAATTTAAACCACATGTCCTTTCCATAGGAAATTTCATTCTCTGCAACTTTACAGAAGAAAGTTTTTCCAAATTCCAAACAGAAATTGACCGAAATCCATAAACGGACGATTTTACAGGCTATAATCAAATTTCTATTAATAATTGGGGTCTCACCAGACACACAAAACATGTGTTAATCATTTAATGCCACAAAATACTCTTCCTCCTCATATACTCATATATCCCACATTCATTGTAAAAATATCACCATTAATATATTATTAAAATAATATATTTAAATGAATTATTTTATCAGAAAAAGATAAAATATTAATTTTCAACAATTGTCACATTAAAAATTTTCTCCATCTATATCCACATAAAATCAATATTTTCCTCATCATATAAATCAATAATTAATTATTCACAAATAGTATTACAAAATCACATTACTGACAACCAGGCAGTTCCCAAGAAAGATGGGGTTTTTCAATAAGGATCTCTCCTTACTGGCGAGCAAATAGATGACCAAACCTCTCCTTAAACAGAACTTTTTAGACATTGCCAATAATGTTATCTAATAATATTATTCAGATAATATGAATTATTGCTCCGATAATAGAAAATACTGTGCAGTGACAATTATTAAAACAACAATAATATAAAATATCAACGCAGTTAATTATCGAATCAATAAAATAAAATATCGAACAATAATTACATCAGAACAATTATTGAGTAGTGCCTTTACGTAAGAATCAATAATTGGTGTAATATCGTAGCATCGTTGTGTTTTAACCACCGGTATTTCAACAAGATTAATTGGTAACAACTACTGCTGTTATTTATAACCAACTTATTTTTGTCGTTTTCTTCATTCAATCGCTTTCACATGGGGCCCACACAAGGTCAAAGCGCTGCCAGTTGTACGAATATTCCCCACAAGAAAAAATATTCCACGACCAAACGAATATTCCCCAATCAACAATGAATATTTTAAAACCACTTGCTTGTTTGAAATAATTATGCGATTTTACCCATAACTTACCACATTAATCAAATCAACCCTTACTATTTCAAGATAATAAATAGAGGAAATTTAATTTCATTAAATAATAAGTTGGGGTCTTACAGAAGCCCTAAAAATATATTGAACTTCCACCAAATTACAGGATGTAAGAGTGGAAAACCAAAAAGGTAACTTCATAGATTGATTAAGCTATTATAAGAAGCCGGTGGTGATGAAATGTGCTTGGAAAACCCATAATGAAAGAAAAAGATTCTTTGGTTGCGTTGATTGGAGTGAATTCTTCTAAAAAAAATTCCTTTAATGGCAAAAACATTGGAGGGTATTCTTCTTAAATTAACATTGGAAATCGTTTGGCAAGAAGAAGAAGGTGTTAGGCAGTTTTGGGATCAGTTTCGGCAGCACCTCCCCATGGTCTCCAAGCACACGAAATAGACGTAGATAACTTAATCTAAGTATGCACTCGAAGAACATATAGAGATAACAGTCAAAAAATCCTCAAAACAACAAAAATATACTGTTTCGTATTGGCACCGGCCTAAGTGAGAGACATAACATCCAGTAATAGTCCCAAACTGGTAATTGTTCGATATTCACTAAACTCAAACGGGTTTCTAAGTTCCAAAGTGTAATATATATATTATTGAGTGTATTGAAGATTAAAGAGAGAGTATTATTGAGTTTATTGAAAATTATGGCAAACTAAGCAAATGCAACTTAGTTTATTTTGCAAATGCAACTTAGTTTATTTTGCCAATAAAAAATTAAGTGATACTTAGTTTATGAAAATTGTTATTTAGAATTTATGGATACCACTGTTCGACATTCACTCATATTTGTCAAACGAGTTTCTAAGTTTCATATTATAGTACATATATGTATATATATACATATAGTACTTATTAAATTTATTGAATATTGCGACAAACTAAACAAATGCTACTTAGTTTATTTTGCCAATGAAAAACTATGTAAGTGCTAGTGTATGAGAACTGTTATTTGGAATATATACGGAGACTATTATTAAATTATTTTATTTTATTTTATAAAATTTAATTGTATTTATTATTATATTTTACACTAAACTATTTTATTTTATACTATAATATATAATATAATTTTTGATTATTTTATTAAATTAAAATTTTATTTATTAAATTGGATTAAATTTATTATTATGTTTTATTTTATTTTATTTTATATTATATTATATAATTTTTAAAATTTTTTATTAAATTAAATTAAATTCGTTAAATTTATTTATTTTATATTTAATTTAATTTAAATTATTTAAATTAAATTAAATTAAATTAATTTAATTTATTTCTTTATTATGTTTTATTTTATTGTATTTTATTGGATTATATTATATAGGGTTAAGTTCAGATGACCACCTGGGGTTTAAGCGGTTTTCCACTGAACCACCTGTAATCAGTAAAGCTATATTTAAACTCCCGACTTTTTGAGTTAAACTGAATAACTGCTTTCTGTCATATATAACTCTGTTACTTAAGTTAGATAAAGACTTAATTACCCTCTTTATATATAAACGACAGATGAGAGAATGTAAGACACCGAATTTTACGAAATAAAAGTATTCAATTTTTATAATTATTATTCTATTTAGTAAATGGTCAAATTGATAAAAGGTTAAAGTTAAGGGTGATATGCGAAAATTTTTCAAAGTAAACAAGTTGTCATAAAATAATTGGTGATAAAATTATAGTAATAATCTGGCGGGTTGCATGAAAGACACGGTGATTGTATACAAATATCTTTGATTATTGATGCTTACGTGAGAAGTCACTCAGTTTTATTCAATTATTGTCACAATATTTCATATTATTAAATTAATAAATTGAGATGACACCGTTATTCATATTATTATTTTCAATATTGACAATGTCTAGAAGTTCTGTCAAGGAGAGGTTTGGTCACCTAATTGTGCGCCAATAAGGAGAAATCCTTATCGAAAAACCCCCTCTTTTCTGGGAATGACCTGGTTGTTAAATATTGTGAATTATAATATTAATGATGAATAAGTTCGTGTTGATTAAAGATGAAATTGATAGTTCCATTGTGTGAGAATTATTAGTGTTAGTGGAAATTGATATTTATTTCGATAATAATTGATGTCTGGAGGTTATATTGACCAATCGGGTAATTAACCGGATAAATGAGCAATTAATTTCTATTGATTCACATGATTATAACTATTTGTTCACATGTGTGTACTATTGATTCACATTCATTTACTATTAGGGGAGTTGGTGCAAGATTGATAATACTTGCATGACTAAGTTAAAAATGGAGGTATAGATGGAGGTACTATACTGTAATTCGTATTTTCACATGTCTAGAACTATTGATTAACATGATTTACTATTAGGGGAGGTGGTGCAAGTTTGATAATACTTGCAGGACTAAATTAAAAATAAAGGAAAAGAGGAAGGTATTATACTGTAATATTTTGAGCCCCAAAATGTGCAATTATCAAAACTATATTTTTCTATAAATAGAAGCTCATTCTTCCTTCATTTCTCACCAATTCACTAAATCTATAGAGCAATTATTATAGAGAGAAATTATAGAGAAAAAGAAGAAGAGAAGTCTGCTACCTCACTATTCCAGTATCCAGTCTTCTTTTGAGGTAAGTGGTATTATTTCTTTCGTATTCATAAAGAGAGCTTCTGTTATTCCATTCTTTATTATTATGTTGGAATAACTTGTCTATGCGAAGTACCACATATATGGTGAAATTCTTCTGTTATTCCATTCTTTATTATTATGTTAGAATAACTCGCCTACATGTAAGTACCGCATACACGGTGAAATTCTTCATTATTCCATTCTTTATTATTACGTTGGAATATCCTCGTCTGCATTTAATTACGCATTTATGACTGGTTCCATTCTTTATTATTCGTTAGAATATCCTGCATGCGTGCGTATTACGCATGACACAGTTCTATTATTTATTATTCTCGTTGGAATAACTCATCTGCATGCGGCCTATCGCATACACCGGTGAATTCTTCATTATTCCATTCTTTATTATTTTGTTGGAATAACTCGTCTCGTGTGGATTACCGCATGCATGGTGAATGATCCTTTGTATTCATTCTTTATTAAATTGTGGAAATGATCTGCATACATGTGGATTACTGCATGGCGGTGAAAAATCCATTTGCAGCTTTCAGATATTCTATTATATTCGTTATGAGATATCATTTCTTTTGTACTCGTTATGGAATATCATTTTCTTTGGTATTTTTTTACGAGTTACTATTTACAGGTTACTATTCACTCTAGTATTATTCACTCGGGTATTCGAGGCACTTTTTGTGTTGGAGTACTATTCACGAGTTACTATTCACCCAAATTACTTTTCACCTGAATATTATTCACTCGGGTATTTGGGGTACTTTTCATGTCGGGGTACTATTCACGAGGTACTATTCATGAAATACTATTCACAGGGTACTATTCATGGAGTACTATTTACCCGAAAAATATATTTTTTTCCATCCAAATTATTTTGGTACATGAATATTATTCTTGAATTTTACTCCACAAAGCAAAGATCATGTTGACAATTTGGATATTTTTAAACTTTGGATAAATTTAAAGTCTTTAATATTTATCCTTGATTTCGTTTGATTAATGCTTATATCATTGTCATCATCCTTATGCTTATATTGTGATGAAAGTCATCTTTGACTTACGTGCATAGATGAATTCTTGATTATTGATTTTACAGTTGTATACTTTTGGCTTACGTGCATAGATGGACTGTTGATTATTGGTTTTACAGTTGTATATCTTGGGCTTACGTGCAAAGATGGACTGTTGATTATTGGTTTTATAGTTGTATATCTTTGGCTTACGTGCAAAGATGGACAGGTGTATGACATGATCATAACCATCGGTGATAATAACGAATATCCTTGGCCCATAAAGGCATGGATAATTCGATGATGTGATTAAGGTGATCATGACCATTAGTTAACAAATTGAATGTCTTTGGTCAGTAGTGCAATCGACAGACAATTGATTGGTATGATCATGACCATTGGTTTTATAGTTGAATATCTTTGGCCCGTGGTGAGTGCAAAAGGTAGACAAATCGATTGGTATGATCATTATTATTACATTTGAATATCTTTAGCCTTTGGGGTAAGGATATTGAGTAACGTTCTATTAAGCCTTTGTGGCAAGAAGAAACTGTTGATTTACATGATTATAAATATTAATTGTGGATTTAACTATAATCTTTGGTGGTTTAGGTGAAGACATGTGATGATAGTTCTTTTTGTCTTGCGTATAACAAAGAACTGTTGATGAGTATTACAGGAATGAAATATTAACGATGGACTTTTAATCTAGAGGAGATAGTAGACATTATGTTCTACTTGACTCTTCTAATGGATTACTTATTCCGCTGTAGTTAAACTTGATGTTTATTGTATTTTATCAGTTTAACACTGTTGAAGGCTAATGACAAATTATTCTGCATTATCTTAGCCATAATATTTCTTACTGGGCTAGTTAAGCTCACTCTTTTGCTTTCATTGTTCTCTTCAGGAAATGAGAACATAGTCGGGACTAGTCGGGGAACGGATTGACTGTCCAGATGGTTATTTTAGCAGTCCTCACTACTTAGTGTGACAATAAATGTAATGAGGACTCCATTGAGTGTGGATATTGTCTAGATGACAATATTCATGTAAACTCTCAGCTATGTTTTGTCATATTTTACACGAATGTTGTATAATTAAGTTTGTAGTTGAGTTTTGTAGTGTGGTATTTGGCGACCCAAGATGGGTGATGTATACCTGTTTTGGGGGTGTTACAGAGAACATGCGAGGGAAGAACCTGAACGTTGAAAATTAGTTTGAGGTGGGAAATTAAGCACATCCATACCCCCATTCAATCTAACCTCCTCGAATTCACATCAAATAAAAAAAAATTAGAAGAACAAAATGCATACATCTACATCAAATCGAGCAATTCAAGAACTCTTCAAACTAAAAAAAATAAAAAAGAACATGTGTTTACCAAATTACCAATAAAAAAATGAAAATAACAACTGAATTTGAATAATGAAATTCTGGGTTTCAACAATGTCACAATTTCATCAACATTCTCCCAAATGGGTCTTCAAAATTAGAAAAAAAAAAGAAGAGGAAATCTTCAGGAACAAATGAAACCAAATAATAAAACAGAAGAAAGATTAGATAAGAACCCATAAATAAAAAAAGAGAGTGAGGAGAAAGAACCGACATTGATGAGCTTTGTAGGGTTGTAGCAGGGGAGTTGGGAGCCGAGAAATTGACAATGAAATTGAAAGGGAATGAAATTATTACTTTGCCCAACAACATAATTGCAACTACATTAGTGGGAAAAAAAATTTGGTACCAAAATGCCAAGTCCATGCCAATTCTTTACCCAACTACTTTGTTTCAATGACTACTCTATTTTGGTACCACCATTACCAAATGACTACTCAGTTTTCACCTGTGGAATCAAAAGATCGGAAAAGCCAAGCATGATATCCAACATTTCGGTATCCATACAAGTTCACATAAAATTTCAATCTCCCCAAGGTCAACAAACCAAGTTCTGCTTTAAAATCGGCCAAGAGTTCTTCCTCACAAGAACAAGATCCATAATCCATCTAATTAACCCCCTTTTACGACACCATTCTTTTGACCAAAAAAAGCAAAATTACCAGCTGTTGAAGGCCGGGATCCTCAATTGTTAGGCAACTAGGTACAAAGTGCAAATCTTAACAAAATGTCAAAGTAATGTGAGAAAATTACCAACCGAAAGCAACCAATTCTAATTGATTGATATCCCTCACAACACTGCACCATGATAAAGCAAAAGGCCAAAACAATTGTAGCTATTAAAAAGCGGGGTAAGGGTAGGGAAGACTTGAAATTCCTCGCTTTTTTTTCTCTTTCAAATTTCACTAATCATTTTCTCGCACCTTCCAACTCTCAGTAATAACCCCATCTTATTAGAAAAGCGGGGTAAGGGTAGGTGTCGCTCTTCAATTTTTCTTTCTCAGACTCTGATGCTTCGATCTCGCCATTAAAAGACCACCTTGGTTAAATGCAAGGTTTTCAAGATCAAGCAACTGGCGTTGCCCCTTCAACCGCTGATCTAAAAGCTAATCACCGGAATTCTCTTTTGCAGAAAAAAGGATATATATTCCCCTAAATATGAAAACACAAATGTAAATCTGTGTTCAATATCTGAAAACACTTTAAAGATTTGAATGGGAGGAGGATTTATGTTCTAATGAGAGATTCATGTGTATTTCTCTCTTCTTTTCAGTTTGGGTGTTTAATGTTTTGATAAATAATGGAGGAGGAGTTCAGAAGTTAATTTCATCCGTTGGAAGAAGACGGAGGAATTTAAGACATTTACCAATCTTTTTTTGACATTTACAGCCTCTTTTCATGCGTTTTTAGCGTCTGACGTACACACACAGTTAAGTTGAATGAAAAAGGTGACGTTTTCACTTTAACTCAAAAAGTCGGAAGTTTAAATGTAGCTTTACTGACTACAGGTGGTTAAGTGGGAAACCACTTAAACCCTAGGTGGTCATCTGAACTTAACCATATTATATATTTTAAAATATTTTTTATTAAATTTAATTTATTTATTAAATTAAATTAAATTTGTTTTATTTTATTCAATTTATTATTTTATTTTATTTTTTACTATAATATAATATATATTTTTGATTATTTTATTAAATTAAATTAAATTCATTTTGTTTTATTTATGTATTTTATTAAACTAAATTAAATTTATTATTATGCTTTAATTTATTTAATTTTATTTTGTATTATATTATAAATTTTTTAATTAAATTAAATTTATTTTTATTTTTAAAATATTTTTATTAAATTTAATTTATTTATCAAATTTAATCAAAATTATATAATTTTATTCAATTCAATTTAATTTAGTATTTTATTTTATTTTGTATTATATTATATTATCTAATTTTTTAAATTTATTTTATTTAATAAACTAAATTAAATTAAATTTATTTTATTTTATTTTAGTAGTAAAAAACTAAGTAAATGCTACATAGTTTATATTTTAATATTGGAAAACTAATTACTAATACAATACATGCACGACCCACAAATCTTGCAAATTAATATTTCTGATAGAAATTCCGTCGAGAATTCCGTTAGAAATAACAAATATACCAAATCCATATACACAGTATCAAACAGTTTAAACATGAACAGTCCCAAAATCAGTGGCAAGTTTAATAAGGCAAACCCAAAATAAGTGACAAAATAAATGAATATTCTAATGTTGAGTCCCAATTGAGTCATGAATTAACATACACTATCAATAAAAATAAGTGGCTGTAATCCAAAAACACAATAACAGTCCCAAATTAATTGATATATACCAAATAATAATAAAAGTCCCACATTAATTAATATATACCAAATAAGGTAGTCCAAATTAGGTAGAAATTAGGAAATTATTCCAACATGGCAGAAATTAGGACATGAAAATTTGAAGGGGAAGATGGTACGTATATGATTTCTGGGAATTAGGGCAAACAAATTTGAATATTGAACAATTAGGGCAGAAATTATTCCAAACAGGGAGGCAGGCCGGGGGGGACCGGTGGCAGGGGGAGGGGGAGGGGCTGATGAGAGAAAGAGAATATTGAAAATGAAAAAGGAGGCATTGAGAGAAGAAGACATCTAGTTTAAGTTTTATTCGTTATTTCTGACAGAATGTCCGTCATAAATAATTCCTTCGTAATTATCTTAACCCCGATGAAATATTCCCTCGGAAATAATGTTAGTCTATCGAAATTAGTTTTCACGCTACCGGGAAAGTTAGCGCCATTGAGGGGATGCTATTTCGGATGAAATTCCATCAGAACTATAGTAGTTTCGAGGGAATTATATTCGACGAATGATTCCATCAGAAATAAGATACTTTCGACTGAATCTACTCCGTCAAGGATAAGTCCATCGAAAATAGTCAGTTTTCTTGTAGTATGTTTAATCGGCATAAGTCTCTATAACGCTTCACTATTTCTGCCCTTGGGTCACTTTCACATGCAGTATTGCAACTGATTTTTACACTCTCAACTTTAATTATTTTTGTCCATCTATTCAAGATATACTGGCTAGGAATCCTCTTAACATTTCTTGCAGATAGAACCTTTAATAAAGCATGTGCACACAAGACTCCTACAAACTCAAACTTCTTACAACTGCATTGATGAATGCATATTATTCATTTATTTTGATTCCTTTATATTTAGTTTTATTGTATGTTTCATGTTTATTATATGAGCTTATTAAGGTGTTTAATGATTTCAGAAAGAATTGTAGCTGAAATGAGGAAAAATGAAAAGTTACAAGGTTTTTAGCATTAAATTGGATGCATGGTCTTAGCTTGGGACTTGGATTTTATTGTAGAGCTCTTCCTTAGCTTTCTGGAACATCTTGAATCGTCCAAATCGGAGTTCATATGAAAAATTTATGATTTTTTTACCAAACGGACGTTGAACCTCAAAGTTTAGAGTTGCAATTTACATAGCAGTCACTTGGAGCCCAATTTTGACCTTGATCCAGCCAGAATCTGTCAATTCTCAAAAGAGTAAAGTTTTATATCTCGTCGAGAGCTTTGATTTGATAGGTAGTAGGCCCCTTAAATCCTCCCGGATCAAAAGTTATGGTCGTTTTACCAAATGACGTCGCAACACGAAATGGAAATTCGCCCCAGCGAATTTGAGCGGGAAAATTAGGAAATCTAGGATTTTTGAAAAGTTTCTAAAAGAAGATTTTGACTGATTTTAACATGGAATGGGATTATTATTTATATTAGATTTAGGATTTCCTTTAGACTAAGATTTATTTCTAAATTGGTTTCTATTTCTTTATAGAAACTAGTTATGATTTATAATTCTTTTTAGGATTTGGATTTTTAATTTCCATAGGATTTAGGACTTTGTCTAGCACTATAAATAGAGGATGATAATTAAACTTTTATTCATTCAATCATCTACTACATTCTCTCATCTACAACATTGGAGGATTAAAGACATGGGCTAATTAAGTTCTTTTTATTCAGTTTTAGGGGATGTTGAACCTTATTTATAATTAATGGTTAATTGAGTATTCATTATTTATTCCTTTTCACATGAAATTCATTCTTGATAATCTGATTTAATTTCTGAATGCTATTTGGTTTAACTGATTTGATTTCTGCAGGATTGAGTTGGTTAAAAAATATCATATGCTAGATCAAGGAATATTAATATTACGTGTAATTGATATTGTTCCTAATCACAAGTAGTAATTAGTAATACCTGATTGTGGACAAGCTTTTGAGTATTGCTATGATTATCAGAAGACAAGTTAAATAATCCGAGCATATGTGTTTGTTGCTTGGAATAATCTAATTCCCTAATTCTTAATGCTACTATTATATTAAATCTAAAGAGCTTTTTTTAGGTTATATATTGGTTAGAATCTTGTGAAGAGCTTGTTTCATTGAGTGACAATCTAAGGGTAGTTTTGGGTAGCAGAGCTTGTTGTTACGTAGGGCTATTAGTTTCATTGAAGGGTAAATAATGTTACACTATTAATCTATTGTTGTAAAAAGGTAATACTGAATTGAAGAACTGATCGAAGCTTTTTATTCATTATTAATTCTTATTAGTTTATTCTTGTTAATTTAGTTAATCAATTCAAAATCCCCTTTTTATTAGAAATCATAGGATAAATATAAAATTAATCACTCTCTATGAGATCGATCATTGCTTACTACTGTGCTCATTATTTGAATTTATAAAATAAAAGTGAGATTAATTTAAGAGTGTAAACGACAGCTCCCATGCATGAAATCTTATCATATATCTATTGAGTCGTACATGACTGTATGGTGGGAATGTTTCCCTTGAAAGCTAAGTATGTAACTCACTGTTCCAAACTCGCCAAAGAAGTTCAAGGCACAATCATGAGCTTTACATATATCACTCTGAAATACCTTAAACATCTCTGGTGCATAAACACTTGCTGCATGTTTCAAGATTTCCACTGGGAATGACAATGCAGGAAAACTTTGACTTGCATTATGGTTAAACTTCAATTCTTCAAAACGGCGATCATCAACCAATCTTTGAAAATGTTGAAAAAATTGGATCAAATCATGTTTGTAACTTACATACTTTTTTAGATAACTATTCATGCTTTCGCTGTGTTGGGTGGTGGTAATATCTGCACAAAAAGTTTTTTGACCATAAACTAATGCTCATTTCTCCTTTATACCAAACAATCGGTGTAACCAATCATTGTCTTGAGTCCATATTTTTCAAGCATATTTTTCTACACATTCAAAAAGTTATCTTCATCCTCATAATCATATATGCAAGAACTAAAATCTTTGGAAAAATCTCTGAACTTCTCAAAAACACTGCTGAGATGTTTGGCTGCATTTTGATAAATGTACCAAATGCATAATCGATGTTTAGTTTTTTGCCATTTTAAACCTAATGCTTTAGCCAGTGCAGCATCTTGGTCTGTAAGAATTGTCTTAGGTTTCTTTCCAGACATAGCCTTGGCAAAAGTGTCAAACAACCACTCAAAATTGTAGCAGTCTCATCATATAATAATGCAGCACTAAATATAATTGTTTGTTTTTGATTATTCACCCCCAACAAACATGGCAAAAGGCATTCCTTCTTTGTTTTTTCTATAGGTTGTATCAAAACATACCACATCACCAAAGTAACCAAAATCTACCATCATCCTAGCATCGACCCAAAAAATGTTAGTTATTAGATCATCTGTGTGACACCCCCAAATCCGGGTTACCTGACTCCCGAGTTTGGTGCTCACGATCCACAATATAAATAACATCTAACTACCTATTTAATAATGAATAGACATATAAACCACGTTAACTGATATAGTTAATACATTCGTCCCAGGTTATCTAACATTTATATTACAAATATACCCTTTAGATATACAAAAAGGGTTTACAAATACAACATAATATATATGTTAAACACAATTATCACAACATAACACCTTTGCCTTTTATCTTCACAGCTCCTCTGGCTTCTTCGTCCCTAGCTGAAATGTTTTATTTAGCAAGGGTGAGCAATAAATTTGCCCCGCAAGTTAAGATATACAATAAATGTATCCGAATCAAGACAACAAACTATCTAATTCGATAGAATGACTCCAAAATTCGGGGAACTTTGAAATAGCTGAACAATTTGTTCTTCTCTAACTAATCTTCTCGTAACATGTGCAACAAATTAACGAAAGTATACAATGCTTTCAAAGTTTCTACGATATTCTAATGAATAATCAAGAATCAATTCTACGCAATAACAAAGTGGAATATTTTCCAGATTTATGCTGAGTGATCACACAAGATCTAGAACTTTTCTTCTCGGGTAGATATCAAAGATTTACTTTGATATATACTCAGGTGTATCAGATAACCATAAAGATTAAATTATACCCCTCTGCAAGTATAACAAGTGATCAACTTTATTATACCCTATATTATGCATAATACTTAAACAAAGCGCGCAATAGTCGAATTTACGACCAATAAAATGTTCCCTTTATATAAAAGGTTCTTCTTCTCAGTCTTTGAATCAGAATTTGATTTAACAACGAAATATAATGATTTCAATTTCTAATCACTTCTCCTCTCTTTTCTTCTCGAACCTATCAAGTTCTAACAAATGTTCGTCTTGCCAGAACAATTGGCTAAGACATTTCTCAACACAACTTAACAATAAACAAAATTTGACTGTACTATTTGCAATCACTAATAGCTTCTACGGATGTAAGTATCCAATAACAATTATTTTACAAATATATATTCTCAAAATCACTAATTCAATTTGAATTAATAAACATGCCCTAACTGCGAGTAATCAACAATAAATTCTCAAACGTGGCTTAATCACAATAATTAACCACCATAATATTTGAAAAGATATAACTCAAGGTTGAGTTAGGAAACTTGCCTTCCGCGTTGATTACTGCTACACAATATACTTATCCGCGTTCACAAGACCTATATTAACAATATTGGTTTTACAATTAGCACAATATGTCACAACACATAACACTGTAATTTACAGTCAATCTTTCTCCTAGGCACATTAGCACGTAGTCACATTAGTGTTTATAACCTGTATAAACACTTCTTAATTCTAACTAGTTCGGTCTGGTTGGACTTCGGTCTATTCTTGGTGTTCTGGTCACCCTATCCGACAATTAACACATTGATTGTCTACTAAACTTGGTCTCTAAGCTTCAATATTATTTTAGATAAGTCAAATATCATTTATAATATTTTTCGGAAGCTTTTAATAATTTTCTACCAATTATTATATTTATAATAATTTTTCAAACACCGAAATCATTTTTAAATGATTTAAATATCAAATAAATCCATCTTCATTAATATTTAATAATATTAAAATATTAATGACATACTTTTCAAAATATTAAAGTTATTTATAATAACTTCAAATATTTTTAAATCACCAATATTCTACTTAAATAATTTTTAAAGTAATTAAAATCATTTTTAAACTATCACCATTAATATTTAAATATTAATAAAATTATCATCAAAATATTAAAAGTCATTAATTATAACTTAAAATATTTTTATATCACTTTTCTCATTTTATATGATTTTAAATCAATAAAACCATTTTACCATTATTTATTTAATTTAATAATTAAATAAATCTAATATCATTAATATTAATTTATTAATGAGAATTCTCCAAAATATATTGAAAATTATAGTTTATAATTCAAAATATTTTCTAACACTTTATTCTCATTTAAAATGATTTTTAAATTAATAAAACTATTTTTAACTCATTTATTTAATATAATAATTAAATAAATCTTATATCATTAATATTAAATTATTAATAGAAATTCTCCAAAAATATTAAAAGTTATATTTTCTAACTCAAAATATTTTTAAACACTTTATTCTTATTTAAAATAATTTTAATATATTAAAATCATTTTTCTCTAATTTTTTTAATAGACTAATTAAATAAATTAAATATCATTTATATTCAAATAAATATAAATATTAATGAAAAATATCCCAAATATTCAAAAAGTATTTTTCATAATTTAAAATAATTTTAAAACTATTTTTGTTAATTTTTATAATTTATTTTTATTTTAATCATTTTCCAAAAATTAGGAAAATAAAATCAATAAAACCGCCACTATAGCCCTATAAATGACACTTGTGTCTTTCTTCTTTGGTGTTCTTGGCTCAAGAACACTGACAAAGTCAGTGTTCAAGGGTCATGGTTTGACCAGCTCTATTTCACAGTGTGATCATGTTCTTGGTTTGCTTAAACGTTTATCTTGTAGTAGGTTTGCAACACTACCATTAACAATTAATAACCCAGTCATACAACATCATGAAATGAAGATCTGGGCTCTCAAATATACTGTCAGACCATACCTGGGTTTTCTAGTAACGCCGAAACCCAAGGCAAAGGTCAATCTGTACACTTTCTAAATTTCGGTTTTCACAAGGTTCTGGTCATGTTTCAAGTGATCTCATGGTTCAAATATATACTCCTTTTGTCAAGGAAAATCATTACAACAACAAATCAGTTAAACAACAACTAAATCACCAGATACGATCTGGTCAAACATGGTCAGAAATCATGTTCATCCGATTTCTGGAAATTCTAGAAACTGTAAAACTTGACCGAGTGGTTTGGTTTGACCACTCTCTACAACAAATTTGTTTGTTGTTTAAGACATCTAGAGTCATGGATCTATAGTCCAACTAACAAGATATAATATAATTAGGAAAACATCATCATAACACTTACAACCTGACAGATCTATGCGTTACAAAAACTTGTCAGACCCAGTTTTACACTTTTTGGGTTACCCAAAAAGTTCATGGTCATGCTCGGTCAACCCTCTTTGACCATGAATATCTTGAAATCTGTAAATGGAATAGGTTTGATTCCACTTCCAGATCAAAGACCTCATGTCAGGCTACAAGTATAAAGCTTATAAAAACTCAAAACATAAACACATAAAGATCTAAGGCCACTGACATTTGCTTGTCAGAGCACTTTTCTAGGGTTCATGCAGTTTTTAAAAAACTTCAATTCAAAGCCTTTTGATGCTATGGATCCATGATGGATATAGATCTTCTAAAAACATCTCCTACGACATGATTAAACACATAAACACGAATATTTCTCAAATATACAAGATTAAATTATGAATTAGGGTTTTACCTCTCTTGTCCAAATCTTTGATTCTAGGTTTCTCCACTGATCTTGATGATCTAAGGGCTTGCTAGGTGACTGAAACACTTAGGGATTTCGGATGTTTAGAGATCATAGAGGGAGTGGGTTGAAGGCTAGATAGCAAATGGCTTAAGTTTATTAACTTTCTCTCTCCAAAATAACTTATAACTTAGATTCAATGAATCCAAGTGATGCTAGGTGGCATGTTAGGTTAGATTTGGTAGGATTTTAAGAGCACATAGCTTATCTAACATTCGTGACTCGTGAAATTCTAGAATGCTCTTTACTTAAGTTTTAAGTAAAGGGTATTTTGGTCTTTTCACCCCTAAAAGGGTATTTTCGTAATTTCCCTCACAAATATAAGGGTATTCTAGTCAATTAACATCATTCTCCTTAATTCTCACCATTAGGGTTTGATAATTCTAATTAGGGTTTCCTTATAGGGTTTATATAGGGATCCTGAAAATAAAATTAGGGTTTTTCGGTTTTCGGTTAGGGTTCCTAACTGTACGTTAGGGTTTCTAAACCTGAGATTAGGATTTTTAATCTCTCGTTAGGGTTTACTAACGTTAACTCCTACTCGATCAATCACTAATCAAATTCTATATAGTATAAAACACGCACTCAACGATACATATATAATAACTGTATTTTCTATCGAATCCCTTATCCGGACTTAGGGTTAGGGTTTCTATTCTTAGTTAAGCACAACTCTACTCTTATTTATCAGTCAATACACAAATTGACCACTACTCAAGACTCTTATCACAGATACACAGTACAATATTAATATTAAATAAAAAAAAATTATTCATAAATTTCGGATTATTCAAAATCTCGGGTTATTACAATCTGCATCCACTTGTATAGCATAAAAAGAATTGGGATCATTCAATTGCATTTGTTGTAAATATTCCAACACACCACCAGATCCCCTACCTTCATTTCCTCGCTCTCCTAGAGCGTAAATAATTCTTATAATCATTAGAATAAATCCATGATATTGACGACCACCACCTTTGCTTACTCAAAAATTAAAAAGTAGCTTTTGGAGCAATTCTAATCATCAACTATATCGCCTTCAACGATTTGTGCTAGAGTCATGCTCCTATAAGCGATGGCGGAACCAGAACGATTTTGTAGGGGTCAAAATTTTAAACCAAGCGACCGAACAATCATTTTTACCCCATGCCTCATTCCTCGTTCACGCTGGACTGGATGGCCTCCTCACGAGATCGACGACGACCGAGACACCACTTCGTCCCCCACAACCCCAAATTTCTTATTCCGCTTAGACCATTGACCTCCCTACTAAAGGTCAACCGCCTACTTAGCCCCTAGTTCCGCTTGCTGTAAGACCTAAAAAATTGGGTCTTTCTAGGACTTGAAGTCACATGTGTATGATTAGCCACAAACTCAATGACTTGATACTTACAAGTTAAATGATGTTTGATTTTCATCCTTTCTTTATACTCGAATCTTGTCTCAGCCCGATGAGATTTCGCATAAACATCATGTTTATCATATCGACATTTACCTTCAATAGAACAAACAAAAAGCCTATCTCTCAACTGATTATCTTCGCGTTTGTGTGCTTTACTTCTTCTAACAGTGACGCCAACATGATATGCATATGTATTATAAAAGTCAAATGTTTGTTGTTCTATTGCAAACTCCATGCCAATTACTGGAATTAGTTCTTGTAGAATTCTAGAATAAAATGCACCAACATTTTCGTTACCTTTTGCACCATCCAACTTAGCTTCGTTACTTTTTCATTGTCTACAAAATGATTCAAGTCAATACCGCTATCGAAATCCAACTTTCGACGTCCTTGAGTTTCATAGTGCTATCTGTAAAGTCCATGACCTTTAGTGAAAAAAAAATTCCTATCACATGGAGAATATCAATTAAAAGTGTACATAATAATATTTAATTAACAAAGACAAGCAGAACTCAAATTGTCGCAAAAATTAAAAAATACGAACTTGAAAATATTAGGGAATCTCTTCAATATAGAAAGAACAAAACTAAAAAAAATAACTTATATGGCAGATAATGTTGATGGAGTGTCTTGCATGACTATTTATCTGGGTAGATGTTGTTCCATTGCTTTATGGGCATAAGAACGATAAGAAAACCCAAAAAAAAAGTGTACATAATAATATTTAATTAACAAAGACAAGCAGAACTCAAATTGTCGCAAAAATTAAAAAATACGAACTTGAAAATATTAGGGAATCTCTTCAATATAGAACGAACAAAACTAAAAAAAATAACTTATATGGCAGATAATGTTGATGGAGTGTCTTGCATGACTATTTATCTGGGTAGATGTTGTTCCATTGCTTTATGGGCATAAGAACGATAAGAAAACCCAAAAAAAAGTTAAAAATGTATTTTTTTTATTTTTTTATTAGGAGATAACAGAGTTAGTGTTAAATTAGAGTTAATTGATATTAAATAAGAGATTAAGTGTCAAAAATTTAGATGGGGGACAGAGGGAGACATTCAAAATGGGGACAGAGGATCTGCTCAGTGATGGTATTCCAAATTTTAATTCTTAAATGATATTATTAAATGACTTCTTAATTCATGTGCATGAAGCTAAAAAGACAGTTATTACGAAGTAATTTAGAACGAAGGAGTACAAAACAGAATAATTGCGCTCGAGCTAGCTATTTCACAAATTAAGTAATATATTTGAACAAATTAAGGTCTTGAAAATATTTTTATTAATTTATATATGGAGTAATTAAGAGCAAAACACAAAGTTTTAGAAAAAATGTAACATAAAAAAAAACCCTCTTCTCACTAACGAAATTTAACAATTTCTACCTTTACATACCCCAACAAATAATTAAATATTTATTACAACAGTAACACCGTTTTAATCCATATTTTTATAAGACGATAAAAAAAATACATACTCTTAACTTTAAGATCATATAATTAATGGAGGTATTGAATATTTACTCCCAATACGTCCAAAAAGAATTGAGATCTCTCTAAACTAACAACAACAAAAAAAAACTTGCTATTTTTTTTGGAGATGTCTTTGTGAATAAACTAGTACAATTTGGACAACCATTAGACTAGTGATCTGCAGGTGAATGGATGGTATATATAAGTGGGAATGTTGTAGCTAGGAAGTCGTCACTGCCAATCAAGTTGCTCCAATTCCCATTCCAGACCATTTATCATCTCAGAATTGGATGTTCCTTCATTTTCTATGAAATGGTCTTTCTCCCCCGAGTATGAACTTTCTGGTGAGCATGTTTTCTCAATTTTTGGCGCATTTTCAGCACATTTTGCAACCCTAGTTCCATGAGCTTCTTGATCATCAAAAGCCTCCCTTATCACGGTACCCAATGGCCGCCGATCGAATGCTCGACAACTGCCTGATATCACATATACTCGGCAGACACTCATTTCATGCCTCAACTGCATATATATGAAAAAAAACAATTTCTTCGATTAAACCTCCAAATATAAAAATAAAATTATGTTTTAAGCACGTTTTAAAAAAGAATTTAAGGACGGTGACATCTTTAATGCTAAGTACTGTATGTATGCAGACATGCAGTTTTATATATACTGCATGCATCAGAAGTTGTAGTTTAGCGGTTGGACTATATATATATCACTGAAAATATTACGTACTCCTGATAAAAAAGCGTATATATATATATATATATATATATATAGCTATATTTAGAATTTTGTTTACCCTTGGAGCAGTACAATTAGTAGTCGAGGAGCTGGAGCTAGCGAGTACTTCTTCCTCAATGGCTCTGTACTCATTCATCTTCCATTTGGTTTTTCGGCCCGAAGGAGCTTTCCCTTTGTAAAACACCATTGTTTTCTTCACTCCAATAACTTTGTTACTAGTCGAGTATACATAATTCGGCGAGCCCGTTGCCTTCCAATATCCGGAAGCGGTGGTCCGGTTAGGCCTCCCTCCTCGGGCTTCCCTTTCTTGCCTCGGCACAAAGAAGAACCATTGCTCCCTGTCCCTTTGGCATAACTCTCCCGCATGGTCTGTAAAAATAAAAATAAAAATCATACAACTTAGAATTAATCAATCAAAACTTTTAATTTCTCCATATATATATATATATATGATGTAACAAATTAAATGAAACATTTATACGTACTTGGTAGCTGCCATGGTTCTACTTCATAAATGTCGATAACCGGAATTACTCGATTCAGATGAGCTTGCCTAATTCCTTGTAATTTGTAGTGAAGATAGAATGAAACAAGCTCTTCTTCAGTTGGATAGAAACGAAAGCCTGGTGGGAATTCCTCCATTTTTTTTCTTTTTGAGATTAATATAATATGGAAGATTCAAATATTTTTGGAGTGGTATAAATATAATAATTTAGATATGTATGGTGTTGTGTTAATGATCTTATATTTGTAGTGCTAGTGATGTGATAATATTTGCCGAATGAAAGGAGAAATATATGTTGTGATCTTGTTAGGATTCTTCCACGCGGTTTAATAATGAAAAACAGTGACACTTGTGAAATATTACTGTAGCATGAACCGGTCAGACTTCCTCGGGTACTTGTAATCTTATATAGGTTCTTTCTTCCAAAATTAAATATACATTATTACGATTTTCAAAATCATAATTTTATTAAAAATATTATTTTACCAACATATCGTTGACATTTATTCAAAATGTAATAGTCCTTGTGACGCCCCCAAAATAGGTATACATCACTCATCTTGAGTCGTCAAATACATGGTACAAAAATTCAAATACAACTTAATTATACAACGATTAGTGTAAAAGTACGACAAAATACAAGTTTGAGTTTTAATACAAATATTGTCTTCTAGACAATATCCACTCTCAAAAATGTCCTCATTACATTTATTATCACACTATTTTATAGAATAGTGAGGACTACTAAGACACCATCTCTAGGACCATCACTCCGTCCCTCGACTAGTTCCAAATTTACATTCTCATTTCTGAAGAGAATAAAGAAAGAAAGGGTGAGCTCAACTAGCCCGACCAGAAGAAATATTATGACTAAGATAATGCGAATAAATTATCATTAGCCTTCAACAATGTTAAACCGTAAAAATACAATAGACATCAAGTTTAACTGTAGCGGATCAAGCAATCCATTAAAAGAGTCAAGTAGAGAATAAAATCTACTATCTTTTATATTTTTACAAGGTTTTTCATTACTTTTATCGCTGGGACTCAGCTTAATAAATAATCCACATCATCCATGCACTACGGCCAATGATATTCATTAGGGTCACGACCACAAATTCCATGCACTACGGGCCAAAGATATTTGTGTATTCATCAATGGTCATGATCATGCCAACAACTGTCCATCAATGCACTATGGGCCAATGAGGACTTTTACCACATCATTTATAACATTACGGTCATGATTACACCGAATAATCCCTGATCATAATCATACCAAGTCCATCCATGCTCTACAGGCCACAGATGACTTTAAAAAAAATATAAACATGAGGATGATGACAATGATATAAGAATTCAATAAAATAAATTCAAGAATTAAGTTATTCAGGAACTAATAACGTCCAAATTATCAACATGATATTGCTTTGTAGAGTAAAATTCAAGAATGCTCATAAGAATATTTTCATGAAAATCTTTGGATGAAGCGCTTGAATATCGAGGATATTCCACTAATTTCATGGAGTATAAAGTCAAAATTTTAACCAACCGAGAATAATAAGGAATGGAATAACAATGAAATCACCATGCATGCGGTGCTTGATGATGCGGAGTTATTCCAATAGAATAATAATAACGGAACCGGTCGGTGAAAATCACACCAAGCGGGATGTTCCAACATAATAATAAAAATGGAATAACAATGAAATCACCATGCATGCGGTACTTTGCATATAGACGAAGTTATTCCAATGAGAATAATACTAACGGAACCAAAGTCGTAAAAAATCACAATCGAGGATGTTCCAATGAGAATAATAAAGAATGGAATAACAACGAAATCACCATGCATGCGATACTTGGCGTAGACAAGTTATTCAAATGAATAATAATAAATACGAGAATAATAAAGATTGAACCAGTGTCGGTGTAAAAGACACGCATGTGATATTCCAAATGAATAATAAAGAAGAATAATAAAGACAGAACCCGAATCCTACAAAAGCACATATATATGATGTTCCAACGGAATAATAAAGATAGAATAATAGAAGAATGTCACCAAGTATAGGGTATTCAAGCGTATACATGTTATTCCAATGAATAATAAAGAAATGGAATAACGAAGTTCTCTTCTTGAATACAAAAGAGTAATATCCTTACCGTAAAAGAAAGCTGGATAAAGGAAAAGAAAGTTAACGAGACTTCTCTTCTTATTTCTCTCTATAACTTTCTCTCTAGAGTTTCGGTTAATTAAAAGAAAATAATAAAGGAATGAGCTTTCTATTTATAGAAGAATGGATCATATAAGAATTAATTCATGAACGGTCCAGATTGATTTACTTTTAATCTGACGATCCATATTTAAAGCAAAATCTTTTAAATAAAATATATTATATATATTATATATATAAAATATATATATATATATATATATATATATATATATATATATATATAATGATAACAATAATACTCCTCCGTATAAACCAAAAATCAAAACCTCCCACCCATTCAATTTTCAAACCGTGGCCCCACATGTTCCCTCCCCCAACATGTCATAATCACGAAGGGTCCCATTATATTTAAATAACTTTCTATCAATAATGTTGAAAAATAGGTAAATGAGGGTCTAAATAATACGTCAAATTTACAACAACTACCTCATAAAAATCCTTTCAATATTTTTAACAACATTTGTCATCATTATTATAATTCACGATATTAATCGACCAGGTCGTTTCCAGGAAAGAGGGGGCTTTCCAATAAGGATTTCTCCCTATTGGCGCGCAATTAGGTGACCAAACCTCTTCTTGGCAGAACTTTTAGACATCGTTAATATTGCAATTTATAATATTACTAACTCTGTCATTTCAATTATTGATATAATAATATATAAAATATCGACAATAATTGAATCAAATAACGTGAGATACTATGCAACAATTAATATAGCAATAATTGAACAAAACGAAAGTGACTTCTCACGTAAGCATTAATAATCAATCACGGTGTCTTACTTATGCAACCACGCGTATTCTTTACTTTACTACTAGAGTAGTTCAACAAGATAATCGGTAAAACTTCCGCCGTTATTTTTATAAAAATATTTTTTGTCGCTTTTCTCGATCCGGCTGAATAATTCCGTTAATAGGTCCGCTTGATGATTGTGTAGGTCGTCACGATATATTCTCCGACACAAAGAATATTCCCTAACTAATCGAATATAATATAACAACTTGCATACTTTGCAAAATTTATAAATATTACCCACAACTATAACATTATATCAAATTCACACCATAATATAAAAATATTTCGAGAAAAATATTTATTCATAAAATCTGGGGTCTCACAATCTCCCCTTCTTAAGAAATTTCGCCCTCAAAATTAGGGTACGTACATGGTATGTCAAAGAGGTAAGGATACCTTGATTTCATTTCAGATTCTAACTCCCAGGTCATTTTCTCAACATCGTGGTTCCTCCATAAAACTTTGACTTGAGATATAACCTTGGAGCGTAAAATATGTTCCTTCTTATCCAAGATTTGAACATGCACCTCTTCATACGTTAAGTCTTCCACTATTTCGTCCGGTTCTAACTCAATAATGTGGTTTGGATCTTTCACATATTTACGTAACATGGATATGTGAAAAATGTTATGAACACGAGACATACTTGGCGGTAAAGCGAGTTTATAGGCCACAGTTCCTACTCGATCGAGGATTAAAAATGGGCCAATGAATCGAGGATTGAGCTTTCCTCTCTTTCCAAATCTCGAAACCCCTTTCCATGAAGCAACACGTAACAACACATGATCTCCTCTATCGAATTCCACGTCCTTTCGATGAAGATCAGCATAACTCTTTTGTCGATCTTGTGAGGTTTTTATACGTTGTCGGATCGTTTGAATCTTTTCCGTAGTCATACGTACCAACTCCGGTCCCACCAACGTTACTTCACCCACCTCATCCCAGCATACTGGAGAACGACACTTTCTTCCATACAATGCCTCGAATGGAGCCATGCCAATTCTTACTTGATAACTGTTGTTGTAGGAAAACTCCACCAACGGTAATAACTTGTCCCAACTTCCCTTGAAATCAAGGACACAGAGTCTTAATAAATCTTCCAGAGTTTGAATAGTCCTCTCTGAATGTCCGTCTGTCTGAGGATGATATGCCGAACTAAATCGTAAATCTGTGCCCATAGCTTTTTGCAAACTAACCCAAAATCGTGAAGTGAATCTTGGGTCACGATCAGAAACTATGGATACTGGCATATCATGCAGTATTACAATCTCGTTTATGTACATGCGAGCAAGACGTTCAAGTGTATAAGTTTCTCGTATTGGTAAGAAATGAGCAGACTTGGTCAATCTATCAACAATGACCCAAATTGCATCTATGCCTTGAGAAACCTTGGGAAGACCAGTAACGAAATCCATGGTAATGTGTTCCCACTTCCATTCTGGAATTTCAAGTGGTTGCAATGGATCTTTTGGTACTTGATGCTCTGCCTTGACTCGTTGACAAGTTAGACACCTCGAGATAAACAACGCTATCTCTCTCTTCATATTGCTCCACCAAAATGTATGACGAAGATCACGATACATTTTGGTACTCCCAGGATGGATTGCAAACGGTGTGTTGTGAGCCTCCATCATGATTTTATACTTTAAATCAGGGTCGTTAGGAACACAAAGTCTGGAGTTGACTCAAAGTATTCCTTCTTCATCGATTCTTGCCTCCGGCATAGCACCTTCTTGCACTTTCTTCCTCATACGCGATCGACTCCCAGTCTATAGTTTGAAGCGAACTTTAACTTTATCAATTAAAGTCGGTTACTACTCAGTATGTTTGCCATCATCACGTGGGTCCCTGGAGTCTCTATCTCTATCTCCATCCTTTGCAAGTCACACAAAATGGGCCTTTGCGTTGACAATATCGCACTCGTACCCGCATATGATCTTCTACTCAATGTGTCAGCTACCACGTTCGCTTTTCCAGGATGGTATTGGATGGTATGATCATAATCTTTCAATAGTGAAGAAATATTTGAGGCTTTTATGATCCGTAAAGGTCTCCACTTTCTCCCCATACAAGTAATGCCTCCAAATCTTTAGTCTTGAAGACAACAAATGCTTGACTCTAGATCATGAGTAGGATAATTCCTCTCATATTCTTTGAGTTATCGTGAGGCATAGGCTATGACTTTCCCATGTTACATGAGAACACATCCTAAGCCTTTGCCCAAAGCATCACTGTAGATGACAAATCCCTCCGAACCAGATGGTATTGTCAGAACAGGTGTTGAAATGAGTCTCCTCTTGAGTTCTTGAAAACTCTTCTCACATTCCTCGCCTCCAATCAACTTTGTATCTTTCCAAGTCAAATTTGAGTTAGTGGACTAGCGATTCAAGAAAATCCTTCCACGAATCTCCGATAATAACCAAATTAAACCGAAAGCTACGTCTTGATCATTGATATAGGTTGCTCCCGACTTTGAATAGCTTCAATCTTTCTTTGGGTCAATAGATATTCCATGACTTGATACCACGTGCCCAAGGAATGCTACTTTCTCGAGCGAACTCGCATTTCTTGAACTGGCATAAAGCTTATATTCACGAAGCTTTTGGAGTATCGACCTCAAGTGTTGCTCATGATCTTCACGGGTTTTGGAATATATGAGGATGTCATCAATAAAGACGACCACAAAGTGATCCAAATATTCCTTGAATACTTTCGTTCATCATATCCATGAAAGCGGCCGTGCATTAGTCAATCCAAAAGACATGACTAGAAATTCATAATGTCCGTCATCGAAGGGTTAAAAGCCATCTTTGGAATGTCATCGGTTCTAATTTTCAATTGGTGATATCCGAATCGAAGATCAATTTTGAAAAGAATTTGGCGCCGCTGAACCGGGTCAAACATGTCATCATCAATACGTGGCAATGAGTACTATTTTGATGGTGACATGATTCAACTCCCGATAATCAATACAAAATCGCATACTCCCATCTTTCTTCTTCACAAATAGAAACGAGAGCATCCCAAGGAGAAGTACTTAGGACCGAATAAAGCCAATGTCTAACAATTCCTGCGGTTGGGTCTTTTAACTCCCGAAGTTCAATAGAGTCATTTGATATGGGGCTTTGGAAATGGGTTTTATATCGGGTTCAAGTCGATACAAAAAATTCAATTTCACGCCCGAAAATAAAGTAAAAAATTCTTCAGAGAATACGTCAGAAATATATGTGATAAATCTTATATTTATAGTGCTAGTGATGTGATAATATTTGCCGAGTGAAAGGAGAAATATATGTTGTGACCTTGTTAGGATTCTTCCACGCGTGACACTTGTGAAATATTACTGTAGCATGAACCGGTCAGACTTCCTCGGGTACTTGTAATCTTATATACGTTCTTTCTTCCAAAATTAAATATACATTATTACTATTTTCAAAATCATAATTTTATTAAAAATATTATTTTACAAACATATCGTTGACATTTATTCAAAATGTAATAGTCCTGAAAAGATATAAATTAATAACAAAGAATTATTATTTCTATAAAAAAATTTGATATATTCATAAAATTTCACTTTTAATATTGGAGATGAGTTTTGCAAAAAAGTTATTAATTTTTTTTTTTAAAAATATCAATTTCAAAAAAATACTAGCAGACGCTACTGTGTTTTTATTAGCAACATGATAGACAAAAATACTTTTATACTGAAAAGGTCAATATACAATTACATTTTGTTATGGTACGTATGTGGGATTCCTTAATTAATTATGACGACTTGTCTATTCCAAAAAAGGCACAAAAATGGCAATATTATAAGAACGTATAAAGAGAGCTCCATACAAAGTTGAACAATTCGTAATTAACAGGCAGAAATTCATATGAGCAATCCACAATAATAACTTATTAAATATATTGAGGATTAATTAATATATCGTTTTTGATGAAAGTGGTATCTACACCACCAAAGATGTGTCAAAAAGAAAATATATTGACATTTTAAGGTCAATAATAAAATTTTTAAATTTGTAATTGATATAAATTTATTTAATTGTAATGAATACAATAATAATTATTAAAAACTATAAGTTCTACTTATTATGTAACTAATTTAATTAGTTAATTTCAAGCTCACATGAATCAAATTAGTTTTATATATTTTGATTGATGAATCTCTTTGAAAGGTGCTAGACATAAATTTTTAAATGTGGCCATTTAAAAAAGGACGACTATTTAGGTTTATATATAAGTCTTATTTTTATCAACATTTTTTTTTACCTTTTTATATTAAGGTTTTATTGAATAAGGAGTACACATTTTTAGAGAATTCTTATTGAGATCAACCCAAGGATATAACTTAAAGGTACCTAAGGTTTATAACCCAATTTCACACAATGAAATTTAACTATACAAAAGGAAAGAACATGAAAAAATATAAGAAAATACAAATTTTTGATTAATACAAGATTGTGTAGCATTATTATTATAATAAAATAAAATAAGTATATTTACATTATTTCTTTTCTTGTTCTATAAAATCATTGATACATATTACCAAATATATAATATAAAAATATGCTCTCATATATTTTATGTTATTTTCATGATCCGTACTGTTAGATTTATATAAAAAAATCTTATAATGACAACTTTAATTCTATGCATGAGGTATATATGTTTAAGTTTATCCTTTAACAAAAAGTTAAAATTCAAGATAAGAACATTCAAAAAATCGTAAGTTTCTCTTAGGCTCCCCCTAGTTTCTCTCGTGCCAAATTTCTCTTACGTTCCCCTTAGTTTCCCTCGTGCCCCCTTCCCGAAGCCCCCCTAAGCCATTGAATAAAATGTATGCCTAGAACTGAAAAAAAAGGTATATAAGTAATATAACTACTGGGGTATCTCTTTTTTTTTTTATTTTTCACTTGTGAAAACTTTAAAATTAGGTAAAAAAAAAGGACTCTGATTTCTAAGATAGATTGGATATATCTATAATTTTTTACAAATATATAGAAACATATAAAATATAATAAAATTAATTTAAAAGTTAGACATCCTATATATCTATATATATATGTATTGCCAAAAAGTAATTTTTGAAAAAATCACTTAAAACGCTAAAATGAGAATCAAAATAGTAGAAATGTACATATATAAATACAAAAGGGATATATTTAGGAAATTAATATTTTAATATGTGTTTTTGATATTTATGCATAATTCTCTCTTATATCACCTGGTAATAAAATAAATTTCACTTTTATGTAAAAAGAGATTAAATAAAATTATTAAAAATTCATATTTAAATAGTGCTCTCCTAAATTTATATTTATGGTCAAGTGAGTCAATGAAGTCACTCATGTATGTAAAGCTTATACTCCAAACAAACACGGATTAGATCAGGACCCCAACTAATAGACCTCCACGTTCAGACATAGATAGATATATGATATATAGATAAAGACACACCTAATGAAGTGATCGAGGTGACTTTTACGCGGACAGGAAGCGGTAAACATGGAAGTTTATTTTTGGATAAATTAATTAATTGGTTAATAGAGTAATAACATACAGACGAGGTTTTATGTACGTTAGTATTCTATTAGCCAATTAATCAACTTATAAAAAATAAACTTTATGCTAACCGGCGATCTGATAAACATGTTTATTTATTTAAAAGTAATAATATAATATTAAAGAGATCCCTAACGAATTAGTATCCTCTTCATTTTCCCATCATCGATCATCTCTCTATCTCATTATTATGATATCACATTTTAACATATTATAAATTTAGATCATAAAATAAAAATTCTCCATTTTATTTAAAATGGAGAAAATCTAATCTTAGTCCATCACTAACTCGGTGTGCATGTGCATGCTATAATAGAAAATTAACTGACGTACATACAAATAAAATATCATATATGTACATTTTAAGTTCAATATCACTTGTGAAAACTCATCCTATTGTTGTTCACCAAAATTAATTATTAAATGACATATAAAATACGCACACATATTTTAAGTTCTCAATACAATCATATATTATCGTGCTGTTTTATAATGTATTGAGAAACTTCAACAGTCACAGACCATCACTCTACTTCCTTGTTATCCGCGCTCGACCCAGCTATATTCTTATTACTTGAAAGGAATTGTGAAGCAAAATGATGAACACAAATAGTCCAATAAAGAATATTATGACTAAAGATAATCAAATTATCAATAGACTTCATCAGTAATAAATCAAATATTTAGAACATATGGTAGATGATAAAAGTGTTCAACCATAATTGTAGCGAAATTAACAATCCATTAAAAGAGTCAAGTAGAACATAATGTCCACTATCTCCTCCAAATTAAAAGTTCATCATTAATATTTCATTCATCAAATACCTATCAACAGTTCTTTGTTGTACCTAAGATAAAGTGAACTTTCACCACCTGTTTTTACCTGAAACACCAAAGATCATGGTTATACCAATTCACAGATTATGTTTTTAATTTAGCCTCTAAATTCATCTTTGCATTACGGGCCAAAGACATACAACTGTAAACCAATAATCAACAGTTCATCTTTGCACTACGGGCCAAAGACATACAACTGTAAAATCAACAATCAACAGTCCATCTTTGCACTACAGGCCAAAGACATATAATTGTAACACTAATTGTCATGATTATACCAATACAAAATTCCGGTCATGATTATACCAATACACAATTTCTGGTCATAATCATATCAGTCAACAGTTCATCTTTGCACTACGGGCCAAAGATAACTTTCTAAGACAAATTTAAGTCTGAGGATTTTAACAATGATATAAAGAATGAATCAAGTGAGATCAATGATAAATATTAGAGATTTATAATGTATTGAGAAACTTCAACAGTCACAGACCATCACTCTACTCCCTTGTTATCCGCGCTCGACCCAGCTACATTCTTATTACTTGAAAGGAATTGTGAAACAAAATGGTGAGCACAAATAGTCCAGTAAAAAATATTATGATTAAAGATAATCAAATTATCAATAGACTTCATCAGTAATAAATCAAATATTTAAAACATATGGTAGATAATAAAAGTGTTCAACCATAATTATAGCGAAATCAACAATCCATTAAAAGAGTCAAGTAGAACATAATGTCTACTATCTCCTCTAAATTAAAAGTTCATCATTAATATTTCATTCATCTAATACCCATCAACAGTTCTTTGTTGTACCCAAGATAAAGTGAACTTTCACCACCTATTTTTACCTGAAATACCAAAGATCATGGTTATACCAATTCACAGATCATGTTTTTAATTTAGCCTCTAAATTCATCTTTGTACTATGGGCCAAAGACATACAACTGTAAATCAATAATCAATAGTCCATCTTTGCACTACGGGCCAAAGACATATAATTGTAACACTAATTGTCATGATTATACCAATACAAATTTCCGATCATGATTATACCAATACACAATTCCTAGTCATAATCATATCAGTCAACAGTTCATCTTTGTACTATGGGCCAAAGATAATTTTCTAAGATAAATTTAAGTCTTAGGATTTTAACAATGATATAAAGAATGAATCAAGTGAGATCAATGATAAATATTAGAGATATATAATTCAATTTATCCAAAGTTTAAGAATATCCAATTAAATTATCAATATGAAGATTAAAACATGCATGGATTCAATTTTAAGAATAAGATTCATAAAAGATAACTTGGATAAAGAAAAGAAAATTAAATTCCATTGTGAGTAGTACCCATGAATAGTAACATATGAATAGTCCTCCGAATGAATAGTATCCCAACATGAAAAGATTAAAATTTTAATAAGAGAGTTCAGACCAATATTTCAGTGAAATAATATTAGATGAAGCACAAACCTCAAGGAGTTTTTAATCATTTCAGGAATTATAGAGGCAATATTAAGTTTAGATTTAGTAATATGAAATGAAATAATGCAAGAAACTGTAAATGGATTTTCACCCGTCATGCGGTAATCCGCGTAGACAGATCATTTCCACAACTTAATAAAGAATGAATACGAAAGGTTATTCACCAGGCATGTGGTAATTCGCGTATACATGTTATTCCTACAACTTAATAAATAAATGAATACGAAGGGTTATTCACCAGGCATGCGGTAGTCCGCGTAGACATGTTATTCCCACATATTAATAAGAAAGGAATGACAACTGTGACGCCCCCAAAATAGGTATACATCACCCATTCTGAGTCGCCAAATACATGGTACAAAATTTAAATACAACTTAATTAATACAACTGTCGTGTAATACGACAAAACATATGCTGAGAGTTTTAACACGAATATTATCTTCTAGACAATATCCAAACTCATATTCAATCATATTACAATTATTATCACACTATTTCATAGAATAGTGAGGACTACTAAAACAACCATCTGGACTGTCACTCCGTTCCCCGACTAGTCCTAGCTATATTCTCAATCCCTGAAGAGAACAATGAAAGTAAAGGGTGAGCTCAACTAGCCCAGTAAAGAATATTATGACTAAGATAATGCAGAATAAATTATCATTAGCCTTCAACAGTGTTAAGCTGATAGAATATAATAGACAATAAGTTTAATTGCAGTGGAATAAACAATCCATTAGAAGAGTCAAGTAGAGCATGATATCTACTTTCTTTTATGATTTAAAAGTTTATCATCAATTTTATCGCTGAGACTCAGCTTAATAAATAATCCACATCACTGAATTATCCATGCACTACGAGTCAAGGATATTCATTATTATCACTAATGGTCAGGATCGTGCTAACAACTGTCCATCAATGCACTACGGACCAATGATGACTTTTACCACATCATTTGTAACATTACGGATCATGATTATACCGAATGATCTCTGATCATAATCATACCAATCAATAATTTATCTATGCACTACGGGCCAAAGATGACTTTCATAACAATATAAACATGAGAATGATGACAATGATATAAGAATTCAATTAAATGCAAGTAAATGATAAATTTTAAAGATTTATAATTTAATTTATCCATAATTCAATAATGTCCAAATTGTCAACATGATGCTGCTTTGTGGAGTAAAATTCAAGAAAAATATTATATCAAAAATGATTTGGATCGAAAAGAAATCAATTTTTGTCATGAATAGTACCCCGAATAAATAGTACCCCATGAATAGTACTTTGGAAATAGTACTTCGTGAATAGTACTCCAGCATGAAAAGGTTAAAACTTATCAAGAATGTTGTTAACTTGTTAATATTCTAAACCTTATTGTTTTGATGATGACTTGATATTTTGGACTAATCTGTTTATTATTTAATTTCAGAAAGTTGATGAAAGGATTGTCTAATGACTTTGAAGATTTATGTCTTAAGAAAAATATGTAAGGTCATTGCAAATATTTGATTTTTTAATTCAAGGCTCTATGGCATTTTTATGTGCATTAAATATGACAAACATTTTATTTTATGCATATGTTCAATATCTTAAACAAAATATGTTGGTTAGCAAAATAATATTGTTACGTATGATATATGCTAAAGTTGCTGTCACTAAGGAATTTGAAAGAGTTTTGAATTAATATGCATGATACACGTGTGGAAGAAATGGAATATTTTTGTGCGCATATGTCTTGGGAAATCTAAGATAATTATCCTAGAAAAATGTGCTTGTTAATTGCTATTTGAATTTCTATGTGATTTACACTAACAGCAGTATGTTTACTTTCTTTCCATTTATTACGGAATGGTTATATATTTGTTGGAAAGGAAGTATGATATATGTGGCGGTAGTGGATCATGATTAGAAGTCTAAAAGGTGCACATATCTTGGAACTTTAAAGTAATGATTATATTTGGAAGATGTTGTCATTAATTACGCAACTAGCATTCAATGGATGTTTTAAACAAAACAGTACGGTAAACATGGACTTATCCTTTTGGAAGATTATGTTCTGATAAAGTCTAACTAAAATCTATTTTGTGTTTTCCGGAGAATTATATGGTTTATCTTTTAATAGAAATATTTGTTTGATTTCTTGCAACGGTACTATAATTGCAACGGTAGTAATTCCTGGCTATAAATAAAACAGAGATATCAGGACTAAAGACATAAAAAAAAATATACTGCACTGTTATATACATTGGAAAAGCTACATAATTATTTTGGTGCAATTATTCGGCTGCTGTGCAATTAATATTTAGATTATTTCTCAGCTATTTTCGTGAGTTTCATATTGGTGATATCTCTCTTATATTACTTGATCATTGCATTCATTAGTTGGGCCTTGCATTGTTAAATTATTTATTTGCTTTGAACATTAGACCTCTATATTTGTAATCTTGAATTTTTAGACTAAGTTTTATCTAAGAAAATTTAATCAAGGTGGATCAAGATTTGTTTACAAACAGGTTTAAAGAAGCATATATGCTTAATGGGTGCATTGGTGCACAAGGAGCAAGTGTGCTCAAGAGAATTATTGTAATTCAATTTTTGATAGAATCTATTTTGTAACATGGGTCATTTTAAAGAAATAAAAGTGTGACGCCCCCAAAATAGGTATACATCACCTATTCTGAGTCGCCAAATACATGGTACAGAATACAAATACAATCTTTAATATACAACAAGAGAGCTGTGAGTTTTAATACAAACATTATCTTCTAGACAATTTTCACTCTCAGAATAAGTCCTCATTACATTTATTGTTACACTATTTAACAGAATAGTGAGGACTACAATACTATCATCTGGACCGTCACTCCGTTCTCCAACTAGTCCCTTTGCCACGCTTCTCATTTCACAAGAGAACGGTGAAAGAAAGGGTGAGCTCAACTAGCCCAATGAGAAATATTATGACTAAGATAATGCAGAATAAATTATCATTAGTCTTCAACAATGTTAAATGATAAAATATAATAGACATCAAGTTTAACTGCAGCGGAACAAGCAATCCATCAAAAGAGTCAAGTAGAGAATAAAATCTACTATCTTTTATGATTTAAAAGGTTTTTTCATCACTTTTATCGCTGGGACTCAGCTTAATAAATAAACCACATCATCCCTAATCTACGACCAAGGATATTCATTATTATCACAACCACAAATTATCTATCCACTATGGGCCAAGTATATTCGTGTATTCATCAATGGTCATGATCATGCCAACAACTGTCCATCAATGCACTACGGGCCAATGAGGACTTTTACCACATCATTTGTAACATTACGGTCCATGATTATCTTTGAATAATTCACGGTTATAATTATACCAAGTCCATCTATGCACTACGGGCCCACGATGACTTTCCACAAAATATAAATATGAGGATGATGACAATGATATAAGAATTCAATAAAACAAGTTCAAGAATTAATTTATTCAGAACTAATAACGTCCAAATTATCAACATGATACTTCTTTGTAGAGTAAAATTCAAGAATGCTCGGAAGAATATTTCCATGAAAAGATCTTTGGATGAAGCTTAAATATCAAGGATATTCCACTAATTTAATGGAGTATAGAAGTCAAAACTTTAACCAACCGAGTATAATAAAAAATGGAATAACAAAAGAAATCACCATACATGCGGTACTTGATGTAGACGAGTTATTCTAACGAATAATAAATAACGGAACTGTGTCAAAGCGCGTAACACGCACCAATAGGATATTCCAACGAAATAATAAAGAATGGAATAACAAAATCACCATGCACCACGCGGTGCTTGGCATGACGCAGTTTATTCCAATGAATAATAAATAACGGAACCGAGTTGATGTAAAACGCACGAACATGATATTCTAACGTAATAATAAAGATTTTAACCAGTCCCACAGAAAAACGCATGAACATGTGGATATTCCAATAGAATAATAAAGAATGGAATAACAATGAATTTCACCATGTATGCGGTATTTGGCATAGATAGGTTATTCAATGAGAATAATAAATAATGGAATAACGTAAGAATTTCACCAAGTATAGGGTGAACCAGCGTATACAAGTTATTCCAATGAGAATAATAAAGAATGGAATAACGAAGTTCTCCTCATGAATATGAAAAAAAATAATACCCTTACCTTACCTATAAAGAAAAATGGATATAGAAGTAATGAAGTAGCGAAATCTTTTCTTCTTTCTCTATAGTTTTCTTTTCTAGAGTTTCAAAGAATTAAGTAAGAAATAATAACTAATGAGCTTCTATTTATAGAAGAATGGATGAATAAGAACCAATCCATGAATGGTCCAGTTGATTTACTTTAAACAGACGGTCCAGTTTTGGTTTACAATAAAATATAATATATTCTATTTATAATCTAATAAAACGAATAACTTTATAAAAGTATTACATTTTATATAAAAAGATTTTACTATGCAAACACTATGCGAGCACTATGCATAATAAAATATAATATATTCTAATTATTGTCTAATAAAAAATGTATAACTTTATAAAAGTATTCTGCTTTTATATAAAAAGATTTTACTATTAGCCTAATAAAACGAATAACTTTATAAAAGTATTCTGCTTTATATAAAAAGTTTTCTATTTTATTACATTAATAATACTAATAAAACAAAACTTCATCATCATTATTATTATTCACACTATTAATCGACCGTGTCGCTCTAGGAAAGAGGGGCTTTCCAAAAGGATTTCTCTCTATCAGGCGCCATGATTAGGTGACCAAACCTCTCCTTGGCAGAACTTCTAGACATCGTTAATATTACAAATAATAATATTAATAACTTCGTCATCTCAATTATAAATATCAACAATAATTGAATCAATTAACGCCGATATCTTATACAACAATTCTCAAGTAATAATTGAACAAAATTGAGTTCTTACTCACGTAAGCATCAATAATCAATACCGGTGTCTACTATGCAACCACGCCAGATTCTCGTACTTTTTTAACACCGTGTGTTTCAACAGTTAACGGTAAAACTTCCGCCGTTATTTTCATAAAAATATTTTTGTCGTTTTCTCAATCCGACAATAATTCCGTTGTGGGGTCCACCAATGATTGTGTCGTTGTACAAATATTCCCTGTTTAAAACAAATATTCCCCGACCAATCGAATATTATATAACAACTTGCGTATTTTGCAAAATTTATAAATATTACCCACAACTATAACATTATATCAAATTTATTCCATAATATTCAAAAATGATATTTATAAAAAATTCATTTTAATTCATAAAAGTTGGGGTCTTACAAAAAGTGAGTCTCCAATACTAGTTGATATTGGACGTGGATTAGGCTATTATTATAGAGGGTAATAGCTGAACCACGTAAAAAATCTTGGTGTTATTTTTTATTGCTTGTTTTACTTTAATATCTCTTAAGATAGTTAAATTTATTAATAATTTAAATTTAAATATTTGATCTTGAGATATTTTGTTAACACCAAGTATTCACTTTTAACTTATAAATTCATCAAAATATTTTCTTAAACTAAAAGTTAATTCGGTAGGCCATATTCATTCAACAAGCTGCATTCATCAATATAGTAGACTATATTCGATAGTTTGGTTTAAAGTTTAAAAATTGGTCATAGTTTGTTCCTACACTTATTCAACCCTCCTTCTAAGTGTGCTTTATCTGAATTTCAAATGTTCAGAATAATATTTTCATGAAAAGATACTGGATGAAGCGCAAATATCAAGGATATTCTACTAATTTCAGGAATTATAGAAGCAATACTTACCATAGTAAGTTTTAATTTTAGGAATATGAAATGAAATAATATCTCTTCCATACCATGGAGTATGAAAGAAAATAATATTTCTTACGAGTATTGAAATAAAATAATATCATTTACCTTAGTAGAAACTGTATTTGACTGAAAAATCGAATATTATTTTGAGAAAATCTTGCACAAAAAGCTACACTCAAAGTATCCTTATACTCAAGAAAATACTCACAATACTATAGAATAAGAATTTTTGATATTAAAGTGGTGTGTTGAGGAAGGAGGGGTTACCCCTATTTATAGTGAAATTTATAGGAAGAATCAAAGCAACTGCCTAACTTTCCTCTCTTTTTTCTTTGCCTAACCTGCCTAACTCTGTTATTTTCCATCAATGCCTAACTCATATGGCCTACAATTTGGAAAACACAAGATTATGCAGGCAATTTTCTCCACCAACCAAGTGAGTGGTCCCATGGGAGGAATTAAGTTACCAGCACATGGTTTTAAACCAAAGAATGCATGCAATACACCAATTTTTGAAAACAAAGGAAAACTTTCTCACTTTGCTTTAACATATTCATATGCTATATATATATATATATATATATATATATATATATATTATAATAATATTATTATTTAAACAATTATAATATATTATAATAATATATATGAATGAATATTTTATCGGAAGAAATAATTATAATTTCACAGAAAAATATGTCAAAATTTTAACAGATGCAAAATTCCTTTATTAATATTAAATTTGAACCAATATCTACCACATAATAATTAATATTATAAGCTCACAATATCAACAACCAGATCATTCCCAAAAAAGTGGGGGCTTTCCGATAAGAATTTATCTTTATTGGCGCGCAATTAGATGACCAAACCCCTTTTCTCGACAGAGTTTTATAGACATTGTCAATAATGCTAACTAATAATTTAAATAATTGTGTCGCGTTAATTATTGATTTAATAACATAAAATATTGTGCAGATGATACTGTGATAATAATTGAATCAATAATATGAGATACTGTACAACAAATACTGTGACAATAATTAAATAAAACTAAGTGACTTCTCACGTAAGAATTAATAATCAAAGATATTGTACAATACCGTGTACTACTATGCAACCACGCGTAATATTACTGTACTTTTATCAACGGGTATTTTAACAGTTAACGGTAAAACTTTTGCCATTTTTTATAAAAAGATATTTCTGTCATTTTCTAACTCCGACAATAATTCCGTTGTGGGGTCCACCAATGATTGTGCCGTCGTACGAATATTCCCTGATAAAATGAATATTCTCCAACCAATCGAATATTTTATAACAACTTGCTTACTTTGCAAAATTTATAAATATTATCCACAACTATAACATTATATCAAATCCACAACATAATATTCAAAAATATATTTCGAAAAAAATTAATCTTCATTTATGAAAGTTGGGGTCTTGCAACAACCCTTATGAGTATAAAGAAAATAACATCCTTTACGAATACAAAAGAAATAATACCCCCTACCTTAGTAGGAGATTGGATACTATAATAATGTAGTAACAGAATACTCTTCTTCTTTTTCTCTCTATAGTTTCTCTCACTATAGCTTGTGATTATAACTTTGCTCTTCAAAAATGGTAGAAAATAATGAATGGATGGGGGATATTTATAGGTTAGGAAAATATGACAAATTACAAGGTTAATTATACTTTAGTACCTTCATCTTTGTCTCCATTTTTAATTTAGTCCTTCAAGTATTATCAATCTTACATAACCTCCCCTAATAGTACTTGCATATGAACCAATAGTTCCTTGCATGTGAACCAATAGTTCATTGCATGTGAACTAATAGCAATTAATTGCTCATTTATCCGATTAATTATCCGTTTGGTTAATTTAACATCCAGAAATCAACTATTATCGAAATAAATGTCGATTTTCACTAACACTAATATTCCCAACATAATAGAAATATTTTTATCAATAATTATTCCTCATTAATATTATAACTCACAATATTGACAACCAGATCCTTCCCAAGAAAGAGTGGGTTTTTCGATAAAGATTTCTCCTTATTGGCGTGTAATTAAATAACCTAATCCCTTTCCTCGACAAAACTTTCTAAACAATGTCAATAATGCAAATAATCATATGAATAACTGTGGCATGTCAATTATTTATTTAATAATATAAAATATTGTGCAGATGATACTGTGACAATTATTGAATCAATAATATGAGATACTATGCAGCAACTACTGTGACAATTATTAAATAAAACTGAGTGACTTCTTACGTAAATATCAATAATCAGAGATATTGTGCAATACCGTGTGCTACTGTGCAACAACGCATATTACTGTACTTTTATCACCTGGTATTTTAACAATTTAACGGTAAAAGTTTTTCCGTTATTTCTATAAAAAGGTTATTTATGTCACTTTCTATATCTGAAAATTATTCCGTTGTGGGGTCTACCAATGATTGCGCCGTCGTACGAATATTCTCCGACTAAACGAATAGTTTATGACAACTTGTTTACTTTATAAAATTTTCACATATCACCCTTAACTTTTAACCTTTTATCAATTTAATCATTTACAAGAAAAAATAAATACTTTTATTTTATAAAATTTAAGTCTTACATTAAGTATATATATTTTATTTTATTTTTACTTATTTTTAATAAATAATAAACTGTTAATTTAATAGTGGTGATCACATGGTACTAAAATTTAAAAGATAAATTTAAGGACATATATTGTGTCAATTTTTTTACTACTATTAATTAAAGGAGAAATCTCTTTTTAATTTTTATTTCTTTTTGACAAATGAATTTTGTGTGTGGAACAGAATGACTAATCTATTCTGTTGGCTTACCATTATAGGACATTTAATAAACAATTAGTGTAACATGAGGAAATGGTCTATGCTGATTTATACACTTATATTTTTACGAGAAATTGGTCAAATAGGTCCATCACATTGCGAGACAGTCTGGCTAGTTAGTCTAGTCTCACTTGCATGTATGGAAAAATTGTGTTGCTTAATCAGGGCAACATATGAGTCGAGTTTAGTGGCGCTGAGCCTGGTTCACCTGAACAATTTTTAATTCGATCGAGTTAATTGACCTTGTTGTGTGTATATAATGTGACTCCTCTCAAAATAGGTTTACACAACTTATTCTGAGTCGTCAAATATATAATACATAATTCAAATACAAACTTCATATTTATAATAATTAACTGTCGTGTAAAATATAACAAAATATAAACTGTGAGTTTCAATACAAATATTGTCTCGTAGACAATATTCAAACTCAAATGAAGTCCTCATTATAATTATTGTCACACTATTTTATAGAGTAGTGATGACTACTATAGTAACCATCTTGGACCATCACTCCATTTCCCGATTAGTCCCAGAAATATTCTCATTTTCTGAAGAGAACAATGAAAGAAAATGGCGAACTCAACTAGTCCAGTAAAGAATATTATGACTAAGATAATGTAAAAAAAATTATCCTTAGTCCTCAATAGGGAAAAATCTGATAGAATGCAATAGATAACAAGTTTTAGATCAATAACTGCAGTGAAAATAATAATTCATTAAAAGAGTCAAGTAGAGCATGATGTCTATTATCTTCTATGATTTAAAAGTCCATCATCAATATTTTATCTCTTTAACACCAATCAATATTTATTTTCAATCAACAAATTATCTATGCACTAAGGGCCAAAAATAATTGTTTGTATCACCAGTGGTCATGATCATGCCAAATTCTGTCCATCTATGCACTACGGGTCAAATAGGATTTTCACCACAAACTTTTATCTGTAATATTAAAGGTCATGATTATACTAATACACAATTCCTGGTCATAATCATACCAATCAACAGTCTATCTTTGCACCACGGGCCAAAGATGATTTTCATTACAATATAAACACGAGAATAATGACAATTGTGACAATCAAAAAATTTATAAGATCTTGAATGATTAAATTAAAGGTTAAAATTTAAAACCTAGAGTGAAAATAGAGGATTTATTTAAAAAAATTAAGAAAAACCTATACGATTTGATATTTGAAAGAATATAGAATAATTATACTTGGTAAGATTTTATGCCAAAACACTTGATTGCAAAGTTTCCAACTAAGATAGATGAACGTTAATATTATAAATTGTTGATGTGTAGTTGAAGAACACTATACAGAAGAGTATTTAAATTTGGATTGTGAATCCATGTATTAATAAAAAAAACATATTGTTTATAGTTTGAGACGTATATGTATATCATGAACGATCTACAAATGTAATAACCGATTGTAAAGGTTATAGATTCTGGAACAGAAAAAAATAATGTATTAATTGGTACAAAAGTCAGGTTGTGTTCATTAATTTATGAATAAAGATGATATATATTAAGATGAAGGAAGTACCGTTACGCACCAAGTCCGAAGTTTAAGGGACTCGGATTTGGGGGCGTCACAACAATGATATAAAGAATGAATCAAGTGAGATCAAAGATAAATATTAGATATTTATAATTTAATTTATCAAGAGTTCAAGAATATCCAAATTGTTAACATGATCACCAATTGTGAAGTAAAATTCAAGAATGATATTCAAGATTTATATTTCAAAGATAATTTGGACAAAGAAAGAAAAAACTAATTTCGTTGTGAATAGTACTCTAGCATGAATAGTACCCCGGATGAATAGTACTCTGAAATGTAAAGATTAAAATTTAATAAAAAAGTTCAGACCAATATTACAGTGAAATGATATTAGATGAAGCGCAAACCATTAAGTATATTCTACTAAGTTCAGGAATTATAGAAGTAATACTTATCAAAGTAAGTGTAGATTTAGGAATATGAAACGAAATAATATCACTTACATACTATAGAGTATGAAAGAAAATAATATTCCTTACGAATATTGACCGAAAATAATATCCCTTACCTTAGTAGGAGATCAGATTTAACTGGTATATCGGAGACATTCTTGATGAAATCTTGCACTATTAGCTACACTCAAAGTATTCTTATCCTAGAAAGAAATATGCACAATATTATATAAGAAGAATTCTCTGATTTTGGTGTGATTTTTATTTCTTAACTAAGCAACCTATTTATAGGAGAATGGCAGGACAATATTTAATCACGGATGAACAGTAGAATTTCGGACGAATTCACGGGCGAAAATCTGATTTTTACTATTCATCACTGTGCAGTAAAATATTCTAAAATAATAAAAAACTGAGATAACTTTCTACTGAAGGTTTGACAAATTGGTACATGAGAGTCCATGGAATAATAACTCAAACTTACAACAAACGTTTTATTGACAACCATGCAAATATCTTCCACAAATCACTTATCTTCAATCAACCCATTTTTAATCTTTCAGCACTTATTCATCATTAATATTATAGCTCACAATATTGACAACTATGCAAATCATTCCCAGGAAAGAATAATGGGCTTTCCGATAAGAATTTCTCTTTATTGGCACGCAATTAAATAACATAACCCCTTTACTTGATAGAACTTTTTAAACATTGTCAATAATTTAAATAATAATATGAATAATTGTGTCATCTCAATAATTGATTTAAGAATATAAAATATTATGCAGATGATACTGTGACAATAATTGAATCAATAATATGAGATACTATGCAGCAACTACTGTAGAAATTATTGAACAAAACTGAGTGCCTTCTTACGTAAGCATCAATAATCAGAGATACTGTGCAATATCGCATACCATTGTGTAACAACGCGTATTACTGTACTTTTATCACCGGGTATTTTAACAGTTTAACGATAAAAATCTTGCCATTATTTTATGAAAAGGTTATTTTTGTCGCTTTCTATATCCGACAATTATTCTGTTGTGTGGTCCACCAATGATTGCGCCGTCGTACGAATACTCCCCAAGTAAAAGAATATTCCCCAACCAAACGAATATTTTATGACAACTTGCTTACTTTGCAAAATTTATAAATATCACCTATAACTATAACATTTATTAAATTATCACCTTCCTATGTAGAATAATATTAAAAAAAATTAAATATTTATTCATAAAAGTTGAGATATTGCATATAATGCTTGAGCTCAACGTTTTCAACCAGTTGTCGAACCATTATTGACCCAGCGATATCATTAATATATAAAAATATAAATTATTAGTAATTAATAAAATTTAAAAAAATCTTGTTTTTTATAAACTAAAACATAGTATAATTTAGTTACAATATATATTACTAAAATTAGTTAATTTTAATTTTAATTTTTGTTTAGTAATATATATATATATATATATATATATATATAAAATCAGGTCAATTAACCGGTCCAACTCGTGGTTCAATCAGTTTTTGACCAAAATCGGTTCATTAGTCCTGTTAACGTCAAAATCTAACCGCCCGTACAATCATGACTGAATAACGAACGTAAAATATGTATATGGAACAAACCATCACGTTTGAAAAGCTTGACAACCGAGGCCGCCAGGAGATAGTTCCGGTGTGAGAATCAGTATAGGCTAGAAACATTAACAATGGAGGAATATAGGTGTTTTAGTGCGTAAAAGTAGATAATGTATAGGGTACATGAAACATGAATTATGACCATATATTTATAGTTGATCACACCTCCTTAATTTTATGCGTCATTCCCCGAGTAGGAATATGAGTCTTTATGTAAAGTCCTATTATAACCGCAATCCTCATGATTAGATTGGATTTAGTTTCCTTATAAGTAGGAAGTCAAATTAGGTATGAGAATTACAAGTATTGTGAATCTCTTAAAAGTCAAGTCTCCTGACTAGAATATTTTGTCACGCGGTTCGGACCCACAAAATCACACCTCAACAGGTCCAAACCGGACCAGAGTGAACCGATTTCGATTTTTATCGGTCCGACCGACGGTCCAGTCAGAGTTTTAAAATCATGCTTGAGCTAAGCGCAATTTCATTCTAATATAACCTATGATATTATATTATACTATTATCTATTATACTCCATCTGTTCCAAAATTATATAATCATTATTAACTTTTGAACGTTAATTTAAGACATTTTCAAAATTCAAAATTCAGATGAGTCGTTATAAATTATGAAACAATAAAATTTACAATAAGTAATATTTTTTAGATAGTGTACATTATTCATCATCTTATATATTTTGTTAACAGAGGCAATATCATATCATCGTAATGGCCTAATCAATCTGTAATTAACCTCAGTCGAGCCACTAATCTATATATAGCATTTTTTTTGATCAAATAGTCTAATCAAATGAAATATATTAGAACTATACATTGTTATAAAAGATGAAAAAACTACAATACAAATAATTGAAAATGTAATCCTTTCAAACAAAATAATAGATAATCAGGAAATGGTCAATCGTAACAACAACTATTGGACATTAAATATACTGTTGAAAAACAATAATATTTTAAAAGTAATAGCAGAATATGCAGATTTAATTTGAGCAATTTTTCAATATGAGCAGAAGAAAAATTGTCTGTCATGATAACGTCACACCAAAATCTAAATAATTTATCTTCAACTATTCACGTATTGGAAAAATTCTTATGAATGAAAAAAAAATCCCCCAATTAGAGAAAACAAAGTTTCTCAAGAGATGATAATGAAATTCTCTTGTAAAAGAGAAAGAAAATAGTCGTATCATGGAGAAAACAAGTCCCATAAAAAAAACAAACTTTACAAAAAGAGAAATTATTATAACACAATAATAGAGATCTAGGGGAGGATCTGTCCAAAATAAGGAGTGCTCACCAGATCTAAGATGAAGGCATATATAGCCTAATAACCTTATTTAATTTTTATGTAGGTTGTGTTTGTTTGTAAAAATTATAATCCTCTCGGGATTATAATCTATGAGATTATAATATCAAGACTATTAATCCAATGATTATAATTTCAGGATTATAATTATAATCTAAAGACTATTAAGTCATTTTATAATCCATAGACTAATAATCTCAAGTCTAAATTTGAAAACAAACAAGTTAGACACTTATGATTAATAGTCCTATCTCAGTATAATCTTTGCAAACAAACATAGTCGTAGGGTTTTAGTTAAGTTCTACAACACGAAAATAATAAAATTTGAAAATTTTCAAAGAAAGATATATTATATATACTTAAAAATATTGTAGAGTCGGTCTTGGATTTTCTAAGGCCCAGTGCAAATTTTTTCAAGTGTGCCCCTTTATACAAATTAAACAAAAAAATAAATAAATTATCAACTAATTAATTTTATTAAAATTATAAGAATTTACAAAAGATAAGGAAGAACACTTTGGGGCCTCATTAAAAAATTTATTTGGGGAAAATCCAATGGGACAAAACACCAAACGAATGAAAAATAATTACTTGAACATTGCATTAAAAAACGAAGAACAAGAATCTCAGTCAAATTTTCTGTTGAATCAAATAATAAATAAGAAAAAGTTAACAAAGAAATATATTACCATTTACAAAATTTATATATCTAGATTCTATATGTATCTTTAAAAAAAATTACCTTCAAAGAAAGACATTAGTCTAGCAGGTGGATGATTTATTTTCCAACTTTGTTCGAGAAAAGGAGAATCACTGAAAAAAATTTCCTTGCGTTGCGTTATGAACTAAGAAGGTCGAAGGATTTTTCCTTCTTTTTGTGGCTAAGAGTCTATTTTGTTTCCCATATTTATTGATTTTTTTATATTATATTTTATAATTAATATGGGACTTACTTTCTCAGTACGCTTCTTCTTGAGATTGAGTATATAAAGACTGATTGGATTGATTGGTTTCCCTTTTCATTAACAGGTACAGGCGACAATTTCTTTTGTTTTATTTTTTATTTTTTCTATACATATATATATATATATATATATATATATATATAATTTTTTAAAAAATTTGAACCCCCTCAGCTTTGGGCTCTGGGTTGTAGCCCTGGTAACTTTGACCCAGGACCGGCTCTGAAATATTGTATATGCTTAAATTTTAATTATAGTTAAGTGGTAGTGGAGAGTAATTGTTCAAGTATCAATTCCTATTCATTTAGCTAACTATGGGTGAAAACGAGTCGAATCTCAGCGAACACTCTAATGTTCAGATTCGGCTCGACTCAAAAAAATTGAGTTCGAATTCGTTAAGGAATTTCTCATTTTGTGTCAGATTCGACTCGGGTCATTACTCGGACCCACTCGGCTTGTAAGTACTTGACTCGTTTACAAAACGAGTTACTCACGAACCTTCAAATCGAGTTTCGAATATGAACCATTTCGCTTAATACTGAACCACTACATACTAAATTGATTATTGAACTAATGTTTATATATAATTAAAAGTCTTTTACTCTTATTTATGTAAAGAAATTACAAAGAATGTAATTAACAATCAATTCATTGATTTATTCAAGTACAAGCTTACACAATTTAATACTACACTTTATAAATTATAAAGATTGATACAAATATCACATCTTTAACTAATTAGTATGGATCAGACCAGTATTTGAATATGATCCATCGAACAGGTATCGAGTATGGTTCAAGAAAAATGAAATACTCGAACCCTAATGAATGAATCTTGATATACTCGAATTCAATCATGTATCATTAAATGTAAAACAAGTATGGATCATATTAAACTTTCGAATCAACTTGAATTCGAAACTTTGGATCATATTTTCGAATCCGATCTCGAAATGAGTGTCGACCTCTTCTATTTCGATTAACACCCCCTATAACTAACGTTCAAACTCATTTAAAACTATTGAAATTTGACTTGGCATTACACTTCATAACGTTTTCTTTTCATTCCAAATAACTGAACATTTCATACGTTATGACATGTATAAGGGGGAAAGGGACTAGACAATAATGGTGTTAGCCTTGTGATGGGGTGTAGCCAAAAACATACAACATCGTGGGGGCAAGGAAGTGCATGACTTCAAAGTAAAGGGGGTATTCTATTCATGTTGTGGCCAAGCTGCTGCTGCTGCTGCTTTTTTTTTTAACCAGTCACTTTTATATATGAAGAAGTCAAAAGGAATATATATTATACATTGTAAGATTAAGTTTGAAATTTTAAAAATAGTTAAAAATATTTTTAAATTTAAAATTGATGAGATTTATTATTAACTTTTTAAAATAATACTTCATCTATTCTAAAATTAGAGATACAATTTAATTTTTGAGGTCAAACGACGACATATTAACCTTTAAATTGATATAAATTTATTTAATTTTAGTTGATACAATTATTATAATTGTATAATTTATAACAAAATTTATTTCATTCTAAACTTTTGTGAGTTATATTAATTTTAAAGTTTAATATGCCGTCATTTTACCTCAAAAGTCAAATTGTATCTCTAATTTTGGAACTGAGAGATTAAATGTTTTAATATATTATTAGTACATTTTTAGGTAGTTAATAGTTTTCATAGTTATATTGTCTTTAAATTAAATGAATTTATATCAAATTTAAATTTATAAATATCCCAAGTTAATTTCAAAAAATTAAATTGAACCTAAAGTTTGGAATAGAGGAAGTAATTTTTTAAAGTTAAATATCCATAATGTTAAGTTACCAACTTATTTGAAAACTTAAAATGCTAGAAAGATGCCCCAATAATAATTGTTATTACCTTTCATTTCTTTGATGTTCATGGACTTTGGTATCGTATGAAAAATTAAAATTCTGTCCGGAAGACAGGAGGAGGACTGGTACCAAAGTTGAAGTTACTAAGTTAGGCCACTTAAAAGCGGGCACATGCTCATTTGAAATTTGATGATTGGGCTTCAAAAAGGACTGTTATTTTTTATAGATTTTTGTTGATTTTAGAATCGTAGATATAAAGATAATATAAATATTATCTTGAATACTTCTTAATAATACATTTCGGCAAGTAATAAAATCATAGAAAATTGTTGTTATTGAAATTATCAGAACAAAAGTGATGCTGTCAAATTAAATATATGTTTAGCGATACTTGATCTTTTTTCTTTTGATATCTCTGAGTTGATAAAACTTATTTTTAACCACATTCTCTCTCAAGGAGATCATATGAGTGTAGGGTGTACTCCTTATTTTAAGTGACACTTATTATGTCAAAATTATATCAACAGCCTAAATTGTTCCAATTTTTTGTACACATCGATGACTGGAAGGGTGCAAGAAAAGAAAAGAAAATGTTTACAAACACAACAAATACTCCGTCCATTCCAAACTTACGTAAAGCCTTGAACTTACTAACAACAAGATGTATTATTAGTATTGTTCGTCACTTTAATTTCATGAAGGCATTAGGTAACAACAGTCAATATACCTATGGTGCAAATGAAACACATAAATTAAACTTAAAACACATTTGATACACACAAAGCCATCGAAAAACACACCTACACTCACATTTATATATAAAAAACTAATATTTTCACATGAGAAACTGATATTTTCACAACTGTCTATAGATCTCACATGCTTATTATTCATGCAAATAATCCATGTGACAAATAATATTTTAATGTGAAAATATCGATTCGACAAGACCTGTCAGCCAACTCCATAATATATATTACACAATATAGAGTAGTATATATATATTATGAGTAACAACAATTAGGGTATGCCAATGATAGGGATGAAAGGGTTAAGATAGTAGCTTGATGGAGCCAAGCCCCATTCCTTTGGAAGAGGAAGATCAATGGTTTTGGACGAGCCGATACCGGAGTTTATGGAAGTATAGAAGCTTAGAGGCTTGGAGATGGTGTACGATGAGTCGTCGGAGTCATGCGCCTTAACAACATTGGAGACCATGTCCTTCCTTGAAGCATAGAGCTGGTCTGGACCACCTAGAACCCTGGCTAGGCAGTTGAGTGAACCATGATGAGTTGATGTTGGAGTGTCTTTGGGGAGCTCGGTTTTGAAGGATCCATCTTTTCCTGTGGTTGTCACTGCCAATTTCTTCACTTGGTTACACTTCACTGCAACCTTTATGCCTGAGGAAGGAAGAGGAGAGAGAGACGTGTTACTGAAATAAGCAAATAATAAGAGCTCTGTTTCTCAATCAACTTTCTCAGTTAGCTAGTGTGTTAGGAAGAATAGTGACTAATGTTTTCAGTGCTAAAAAATAGAAAAGAAAAATCAACTTTCTCTTCATCATATATTTTTCATCATGATGTTGTAACATATCTATACACAAGCGATACATCTAGAGTAATGAATAATAATATAATATATAGAAAGAAAGCCAACTTAAAAAAAAGAATTAACGAGAACCGAACCTGAAACCTAATAGTCTTAAAGAGTTAAACTTAACCATCATCTAACTTAAAGCTCCTAGTTTAGAGAACTACTTAAAATAACATAAACTAAGTAACATTTTTGCCTAGTTATATATTAATTTCTTTATTTATTTGTGCGCCTTATAGACATTAGCAAAAGAGGAAAAACCTGAGAAATCGTAATCCTTATCGCAGTCTAAGCAAGAGATTGAACCCTTGAGGACCTGGCATGCCGAAAGTTCAACCCTAGCAAGAGCCAAAGCAAAGAAGACCATTGCCATTATCTGATGAAGCGCCATTATCGAGAAGTTACTGCAAGAATTAGCTGCTCAATATGAATATGAATATGGATATGGATAAAGATGACAAATTAAGCAGCTTATAAATAGATAAAGCAATATCATGATTCATGAACATAGTTAATGAAGGGACCCAAAAGCCTCACTTGGTAGTTGATGTTTAGGAGAAAAAGTAGAATCTATTTTTATTATACTATAATATATCCATATGATCATATACAAATTTAAAGTGTCCTTGTAGCTAGTCATATATGTAAATTTATGACCTGCTTTTACAATAAGTTTGCATTTACTGAGTCTGAATCCTTGGGAAAGTCTTGCAGGAAAATTGCTGTAAATGTTTCCTGCTCAGTAGACATTATATGTGTCACAGATTTTGCAGAGTTTATCATTATTGATGTATCAACTTTTTCAACCTATACTCAACAAACATGCAAAAACTTTCATGAGTTTTTTAATGGCAGCTGATATTTTCTAATTTCAGCGTAAATGCTGCAGTACATTGTATATATATCTTGCAGGGACGGATCCAAGAATTAAGTCCAGGGGCCATGTGTAAGAATTTAAATAATTAAAAATTAAAAATCATAGTTAATTAGGCTTAAATAACCTTTAGACAAAAAATGAGTAAAATGCAAAAGTGACTCTTGTACTATAGGGTATTTGGATATTGCGTTTCTTTTTTTAGTCAATGCAAAACAAACTATTTACTATCTAAAAATTTGGATTGTGAACTTTATTGTGTCATGTGGCGTTGACTCATGTCAATTTAACAACTTTGGGCTAAAAATATATAATATTCTCTCAAGATTTGAACCCAACACATCATACTTTAAACACTAACAAAACATTAATTACCAACTAAGCTAAGAATTAATATTAATTTTTTGTAAACTATATTACTAACACTAATAATAATAGTACAACTTTATTAGTTATTAGTAATATTATTAATAAGTTATTAGTAATTACTTATTACTTATTAGTAATATTATTAATAAGTTATTAGTAATTACTTATTAGTTATTAATAATTCTCTTTAAAATGATGTTGCTTACTTAGATAAATACTTATAATATATTATCTTAATAATATTACTTATTAGATATTAGTATATATTAATGGTATTATTAAAATTAATATTCTAATAGCATTATTGTTATAATCTACATTAATGTTAAAAATGAACCTTATTTTATTATTTTTTTAACAAAAAAATATTAATTGAAGTAATGTATGCTAATAATAATAATTTATGATGATAACAATAATACAATAGTTATAATAAATAAATAATTTAATCTTGTGACCGTATATTTTGTAAAAATAATAATTACTTTATTTATTCAATATATTTTAATCATTTTTTAGATTTTATCTTTTGCAATAATTAGTAACAGAGTTGGAGAGGTAGAATTAATAGAATAACAACTAAATAAAAAATAATAAAAACTCTAACATGACTCTTATTCACGGTCTTGACTCTTCTCAACTGTTCCTCCTACATGAGACGAAACTATACAAAGAGAAAGAAAAATTGAATTTTTCTTTCCTTGTGTCAAAATTATCTTATTTTTTCATTAGCATTAATATATATTAATAAAAATAATATTGTAAGTATATTGATAGTATTAATAATATTAATATATCCCAATATCAAATAAGTAATTTTATTAATATAATATATTTTATATTTAGCTAAGAGAAAATCATGTTAAAGATAATTACTAATAGCTCAGTAATAATATTACTAATAACTAATAAGTTGTATTAATATTATTACTGTTAGTTAGGCCTGGCAAAATATAATTATGAGTTGGTTTTGATTTTCAAAATATGGTTATGGTTCTATTTAAGAACCAAAACCATATTAACCATTTTTAATATGGATAATGTGGGTTAGAACCATATGGTTATGGTTAAAAATCATATTAACCATTTTAATATTGTTATGGGTTATGGGTTCCATGAAGGCCTGATTTGACACTAATATCATGTGATTATGTATATACCCCTTACCACCCCTTACCACCCCACCCACCCCACCCCACCCCATCCCACTTAAAGAAATAATATTATGTGATTATGTATATACCCTTTACCCCCAATCCCACTTTCAACTCCCAACCCAACCCAACCCAACCAAATCAAACAAAAATAATAATATTATGTAATTATGTATACACCCCCTCACTTTACTCCCCCACCCCATCCAAAAAAATAATAATGTACACACCCCACCCCACCCCACTCCACTCCACTCCACTCCACTCCACTCCCCCACCACTCTCTAAAAAAAATTAATATTAAGTGATTATATATACACCACCACCATCTACCTCACAAGACACCTCACCCCCCACTCACTCCACTCCACTCACTACCCACCCACCCACGCAACACCCCTCCCAAAAAAAATAATATTAAGCGATTATGTATACCCCACCCACCACCCCCCCCCCCCTTTCCCCCCACCCATGACACATTTCTCCCAAAAAAAATAATATGGGGTGGTGTACATATTATTTTTTTTGGTGTGGGTGGGGGGTGGGGGTGGGGTAGGATGGGGGTAAGGGGTATATATCATAATCACATAATATTATTTTTTAGTGGAGGGTGGGTGGGGTAGGGTAAGGTAGGTAGGGTGGGTGGGTGAGTGAGGGTAGGGTAGGGGTGGGTGTGGGTGGGTTAGCGTGGGGTGGGGGTAGGTGGGTGTGGTGGGGTGGGGTGGATGGATGAGGTGGGATAGGGGTGGGGTGGGTGGGTGGGTGGGTGGGTGGGTGGGATGGGGTGGGGTAGAGTGGGATGTGGGATGGGATGTGATGGGTGGGGTGGGGTGGGGTGGGGTGGGGTGGGTGGGGTGGGTGGAGTAGGGTGAGGGTGAGGGTGGGGTGGGAGTGGGGGTAGGTGGGTAGGCGTGGGGTGGGGTGGTGGGTGAGGTTGGGGTGGGGTAGGGTAGGTGGATGGGGTGGGGTGGGGTGGGGTGGGGTGAGGTGGGGGTGGAGTGGGGAAGTGGGGTGTATCATTGTATAACGGTATAACACGCAACGGAGAAATATATTAGGAAATAAAGTGCACAGTTTAAATTAAAAAGTGTTATATAAATATGGATCGAAAAATGGTTAACTTGGTTTCGAGAACTATAACAGACTTTGAATAAATATGGGTCCAAACTTTAACCGACCAGAATAAATAAAAATGGTTAACCAACCCATTTGGTTCCAGTTAATATAGTTTGACCCAACAGTTAACTAACTATATTGTCAGGTCTACTATTAGTAATAAATTTTTAACAAATAATATTAATATTCTTAACTTAGTTGATAATTAAATGTTTTGTTAGTTGTAGAAGTATGAGGTTTTAGGTTCAAATCTTAAGAGAATATATTTTTTTATATCAAATCAAATGTGTTAAATTGACATGTCATCATGTGTACAAGTCAACCCCACCCCACATAACAGAATAAGGTTCACAATCCAAATTTTTAGATAATAAAATGTTCGTTTTACATGGATCAAAAAAAAGAGCACAATATCCAAATATCCCTATAGACATGGGTCACTTTTATATTTTACTCAGCAAAAAAATAATGATCACGTGCCTGATGCCCATTAGGTTCCAAGTTGGGCTTGAATTATATTTACATGTTTGTGTTCATTAAGGGCCAACTTCCAGCCACCGGCTTTTCTCCTATTTACTGTATATTGAATATGAGCTCCAAAATCAAGAATCAAATTTAATCTATGATTCTAGGTAGTTGGTTTCCCCTTCTGCCCCAACAGGCCACATTGATTACACTACGAAAGAGTTCTAGTAAAAATTACTTTTTAACTTATACAACTATTAAAATGACCTATAAATATTCGAAAATTACTTGAGCTTTTTTTGTGTCCTCAAATAATTGACATCTATTTTAATTGGCAAGTGATAGTGTAACAAATATAGTCTAAAATATATAAATAAATGAAGGATAGAGATTAGACTAAGATGGATGATTAGGATTGAATTCATACCTCATTTTTAGTATATAGCTAACATTATATAGACTTCATTAAATAATCAATCCTAACCATCCATCTTAATCTAATCTCTACCCTCCCTTTATTTATATATTTTAGACTATATTTATTACAAGTTATCTTAAGTTTCAAATACGTGTTAACTCTAAGAAATTGACATTCGACAAAGATATCATGTCTTACTCTTTATTTAAAATGTCCATTTTATATTAATTATATAATTGGATTAGACTTTCAATAAATTAGGAATTGGAATTGACAAAAAAATGATATTATCCGATCCCCCTCTCAGATTCTTGTGGCAGCAATAAATGATTAAAAGTTGCCTCAAAGTTAGGGGGAGGCAATTTAAGTGCTGCACTATTTTGGTGCTTGGTACTGTAGATACCAATTTGTTCATTAAAATATACTTATAATAAATTTATGTAGACACCCAAAGTATACATTCAAAAACATATCCCAGTATAAAGTAGTACTCTTATCGTTTCTTAATATAAATCGTTTTAGAGAAATGTTATTATCTTTTAATATTTTTTGTTTGAGAATTTCAAGTAAGTATTAATTGATTAGTTTTCAATTCCAAGTATTTAAATATAATTTTGGTTTTTTTACTATTTTCTGTCCAATAAATAACACTATTTTTTTTTCAATACAAGAACAATATAGGTAATTGATATTATATTTAATGTTATATTATTATTTCTTTAATACTTGTGCACAACTCTAAAACGATTTATATTAAGGGGCGAAGAGATAAATAAATAAGAAGAGACAAAGTGTTGTAAAGATATAAAAAAAATTATTTTACTATCATTTTATATTTAGTGTCTTTGAATGTACAATGTGTAAACGGATGTCCTAAAATATATAGAGAGCAAAATGTGTGACTGAAGTTATGTTTTAAAAAATAAAAATGAAAAATGAAAAAAACAAGAAGATGTTATTTTGATGTCATGTGTTTATAGGACAAAATATTATAGAGGAACGAAATACTAGGAAAGCTAGAAGTATATATATATATATATATATATATATATATATATATATATATATATATATATATATATATAGAGAGAGAGAGAGAGAGAGAGAGAGAGAGAGAGAGAGAGAGAAATGTATGTATGTATAATAGGCTATAATAATATTTTTTGGGTTATAACAATGGTTTCATCCACGTTATAGTCCAAAAAACCCGTCATTATATAATTGGAATTAGTAATACACAATTTGTGTATATATATATATAAATATATATATATATATATATATATATATATATATATATATATATATATATATATAGGTAATGATCCATAACATCTATTTATTATGGATAAAAATTAACAATTAACATCTCTACCTTTCATTACAAAAATCAAGAGCTGTAATTTAAAAGAACATTTAGGCGCCCGCTAGAATAACTAGCGGACTGTGTTAAAATCAATTTTGGCCGATTATGCCCCCAATCCGAGCAACTCAACGCAAGTCTAATAATGATTTTTAAATTTTTCGCTAGATGACGCTAAGGTGAAATCGAGAAATCGAATTGGGGCTATGAAATCGAATTGGGTGAAATCGAGAAATCGTATTGGGGCTGTCTTGCGTTGATGCTCAATGCAGGTCTAATAATGATTTTTAAATTTTTCGCTACATGACGCTAAGGTGAAATCGAGAATTCGAATTGGGGCTGTGAAATCGAATTGGGTGAAACCAAGAAATCGTATTGGGGTTGTTCTGCATTGAGAATCATCGGTCGAAGATTAATTCACGACAATATGGTCAAAAATGTTGTCCTAATTCAGGAGATTAACGTGAACAAGCGGTCATTTAAATAGAACAAGATTCTTGTCTTAACATCTAATGTCACTGTAATTAAATAGAACAAATGATTAGTTTTATTAAGAAGCATAACAATTTTTTTTGTTTTGTTTTAATAATCTCTCTTTTCCTCTTCAATATTGTGTTGGCTAGACACAGCAAACCAAGTAAAGTAGGAATCAAAATATTTTCAATTTTTATGGGGTTGAAAATGTAAGCCCAAAATCCGTTTTTTAATCAAAAATTTGGTCCGTGGTAGATTGTTTTATGCCTAAATTTTGATATTTTTTGGGCTTAGCCCAAACGGATCAGGCCAAAATGCCTCCAGATTTTGTGAAATTTGAAAAATCACGATCCAAAGCTTAAGCTTTTGAAGAAATTGTTGGCACGATCTACTGAACTTGGGCCAAGTTTGTCAAGTCTAATGTTGACGAAGGCATTTGGCTCTTCGTATTATCATGTTGTTTTGTGATTAAGCAGCATTATGAGTCCATTTAATCATATTAGCATAATTTTGTTTAATTCTTGGCTTTCCAAGTTGACGATTTTTATTTATTATGCAATTTATAATCATTCATAATTAAAAATTTGTGCAAAAGATAAATTATTATATGAAAATTAAATTTCCAATTCAGTTTTTTATAGTTAACTTGGAAAATTCTAATCTTAAAATATTTATTATTTTCAATATTTTCATAAATCATGTCAATTTTAGTTGACATTTTATTTAGTAATATAAGAGTATAATATTACATATTAATAATATAATATATTAATATTACAATAATAATGTAATATTAGAAAAGGAAGCAATATATTGAGATTCAAGCATAAGCCAGTTGCTACATGTTGTAGCGTCATGGCATTATTTAATGGAATAATATAATAATTATAGAGGGGCCTTTTATTAATTGCACGAGCCGCTATGTTTGTAGCTTCTACAAGTATTTTTAATGGCCTTCTGACTTGTAAGCGGGCTGTGACATATTTATTTTTTTCAATCTTAGTCATTAAATATGTTGATCAAATGATGGAGATAATGGTTGGTAGATTAGTTCTCTTAATGCAGGTTCTTAGTAGATTGAACCTATATATATATATATATATATATATATATATATATATATATATATATATATATAAGAATGATCCATGCATCTCTATTTATGGATCAAAAACTAGCATATATCATCTATACCGTAGATTTAACAAATGAATGGCTGTAATTTGATTTGGGAACACGCCGTCCACTAGTACTACTAGCGGACGTGGTTATGATAAATTCTGGATGCTTATGGCCCCAATTACCCAATTAGCCAAGAGAAATCAGATGTTGGATAGAAACCCCAGAATCCGCTTGTTATACTGGCGGACGGCAGTAATAAAAACAAGATATATTGTTTTGCAAAGAAATATTAACCAATTTCGGAAGCTCCATTAACGAAAGAGGGACTACCCCAGCGAACTGATTATCCCTCAGCTGCAAATCAAATAGATTTACACATTTAGAGAGATCAGGGACCGGACCAGTGAAAGCAGTGACATGAAGCCAAACTTGGTAGAGCTGGGACATGGAAGATAACACATCAATAGTGCCTGATAATCCATGTACTTGATTGTTCAGCCAAAGATTCTGAATTTCTGAACCCCCTAATGATTTGGGCAAAAACCCAGTAAGATTATTGTAAGAAAGCCGCAGATTCTGCAAATTCGGGAACGAATAAAAGAAATTCGGGATTGACCCACCAATGCTTGAATTATCGGCCGTGAATGTGCCCAAACTACTACTTTCTGTCAAATAAGGAGGAATTTCCCATGGGGAAAGTTTTGGGTTATCGCTAATGCTTATAGTTTGCAAATCAGTAAGACCCAAAAAGAATTTCTCTGAAGGGCAAGGGTTTTGAGCTGCGATAGCTGAGAGAGCTCCAACGGGAGGGGGCCAGAAAGAGATTTGGATGCGAGATTAATGGAGTTGACCCGATTTGAGCTGTCGCAGTCGACGCCGGTCCAGTCATAATAGGATTTTTCAGTCCAGCCGGGCGGGGAGGGGGTGAAGGAGGAGGAGAGTTTGGCCATTACGGCTGCGTCGTCACCGGCGGCGAGAAGAATAAGGTGTTTTGAGACTAGCGGATGTTGCATAATAATTGCCTTTTTTGATTTGTCTGAGCTACGTGGGGGCGGAAGCGTCCAGAATTTATCATAACCACGTCAGCTAGTACTTCTAGCTGACGGTGAATCCCCGTTACAAATCACAACCATTCATTTATTAAACCTATGGTATAGATATTATATTTTACTTTTTGATCCATAACAAATAAATATTATGAATCATTATTCATATATATATATATATAATGTTTGCAATTTGCTAGGGCTTTTAACCACAAACTTTAAAGCATGTATAATAAACGTAGAGCTTGCCTTCTTTGAGGAAGTTGAAATTCAACAATAAGTTATATACCAATGAAGGTTAATTATGAAAAAAATGACTCAATTTTTGGAATGTTATTTTTAAACAAACCCTATAACTTTAGCAAATGTTCTGCAAACCACCCCAGAATTTGTTCTTCATCAGCTTTAATAATTGTGGTATACATTTTCTAAGTTAGAAGATAAAATGATAGGTATATTAAACTGAAATCATTCCCCACTTTTGTGGAAAGAAAATGATCTAATCAGGCCTTGATTTGATCATAACGAATAGAATACGTATTTAAAAAAAAAATAAACATTAACATTAAAAAAAATTAGCAAAAAAATAAGATGTATTTACTATGCTATTAAAATTGAATCTTCTTCTTTCTTGTCAACTGGAAAAAAATGGTACTCAGAATCTGTCAACCAACTAGTCTACATTACCAGCTCAAACAATTGATAGTTTTAATTAAACATAACAACCTTATATTTTGATTTTCGCTAGTGCATGAACTTTAATTGCATTCCCAGGAATCAAATGCAACCTGAAAGAGTTGAACCATGCCCTTTAATTGATTCTTTAAGCTTTTGACACCTGCAGCCATTAACAATGGATGTATTGTTTTCCGTAAAGTCAAAATGAAATAAATACTATCCAACATCCACCAATCACCATGCACCAAACACCAAATTTTAATTTCTTTATATAGGCATATAATGTGACTTCCCCTATCCTAGCTAGTAGTAGATTGCCCTTAATTAGAAGAAGGTATACCCTACAAGCTGTGTCATTTTGACACCTCGAAGAGCTACCTGATATCGTTTACGGAATGTACAAAAACTAATTTAATTCATGCAATATAGCTTTATATCATGGTTAGGTGAGGTGTGACATTTATCTGCAAAACTACAACTTTAAACAACGGGAACTACTTTGGAAACAAGAAATAAATGTTATAAAATCTAGTCAAGATTTTATATTTTTTTGAAAGGACAAAAAGAGCATTAATACTATTAGCTTTTTTTTCAATCTCTCTCTCTCTCTCTCTCATCATAAAATAATTATACTTGTGCTATGTGTGTGACAATATTTTTTTATAAAAAATATTTTATTTAAATAAAATGAGTAAACTATTAAAATTATTAAAGTTCATGCCTTGTGGTGATAGGGTTTAGAAGATTTGCAGGCCTAGCAAACTCATGGTCATGGATATGAAAGATAACTAGTATTTGAAAGCTAGTTCTGTTGGATATGCTCCAAAATTTATTGTTTTTCCATAGTCCCATATCATCTATTTTGAAAATATTTTTTGTGTATATTAGCATTTGTAGGCTTGGGCTTTGTAACATGGTTGAAGAAATAAGGGTGGGCTCGCGCACATGAGGACGGCTAAGGAATTGGGCGAGGACAAGCTTGGTTCTCGGACTTTTGGTCAAAAAACCTTAGTGCGTGTGTGCGCGCGATACGCCCGCGCAGGAGAGGTGCCAATCCGGTCGATTGAGCCTTGCGAGTGCACCCGGGTTGCTACCCTTTCCAATATTTACTTCCTAACGTTCGGCAGTTTCAGTCTCTAACGTTCTTCTCCTCTATTCTTATATAAAACTTCTTTACTTCGGATAAATTGATATATCGCATACAGTTTTAGCAGCTTCTTCCTTCTATCTAAACAGTTTGTTCTTCATATACTTTCTCTGTTGATTGGGGCAATCCACAAAGACAAGTCCATAGCCTTCTTCTGTGAGTACACGCAATCGAAGGCTTGCCGTTGAATCTTGGAGGGTGAACGCCGTGGAGCTCAACTGTCTGGATTCATAGAACCAAATGAGTCTTGAATCACTTTTTAGATGATAGCTTTTACGCCTCGATTTCTTATTTTTCAGCCTAAGTTGTTCCAATTTTATCTTTTGAGTCTTCTTGTTAATACACCTTTGTTTGCCGCTTTTGTTATTCTTCTTATTGATCGTTACACCTTCTATTCTTTCTTCGCTGTTGCCGCTATTAAACCGCTTATTTTATACAATCTAAAAAGTGATTCGGGTATTAACAAGATGATGAAAACCGCTTTAGACCTTTCTAAAATTGAGCGATTTGATGGTAATAATTATAAGAGATGGTGCAAGATGTCTTTGTTTCATTTGAAACCACGAATTTAGAATATGTGTTATATGTGGATGCTCCCGCCATTCTTCGTTAATGATGTTACTCTTCCCGTCTTTGGCTGTTGAAAAATCGGGATCACGGATAAAAGGGATTATGTTAAGGATAATCGCATATAAATGAGATACTTGTTGCCTTTATTTATCCAATTCATTATTTGAGATATATTATCCGTATGAAAGTCTGAAAGAAAATTTGGGAAGCTTTAAAATCAAAGTATCTTTGTGAAAATTACGAACTTAAGAAATATGTTGCATGGAAATTCTTAGATTTTAAGATCAAGATGGAAAATCATTATAGATCAAGTTCATACGTACCAAACAATTGTGGGGGAAGTCATTGGGAAGGAATGAAAATATGTGAGAATTTCCAAGTTCTTTGTTTATCGAAAAATTACCACCCTCGTGGAAAAATTATAAGATGAACCTCAAACATGAAACTAAAGATTTCACTATGCAGGAACTAGTAGCTCACATCCATATTGAAGAACAAAACAGAGCTAAAGAAAGGGGAGATGTAGTTCCAAATCAAACCATCAAAAGCTAATCTCGTGGAACTAAAGCCACAAGGGAAGAGCCAAAATTATCGGTCCAAAAACCACAAAGGAAAAATCAAAATCAATGGGAAGAAAGGATGAGGTTCAACAACTCCAATCAAATTCAAAACCTTTTACTAAAGGTCCTTGCTTCGTATGTGGCAGACCTGGCCATATTGCTATGAAGTGTCACTTTCGCAAGGGGCAAGATAACAAAAATAATAATTCTCAGCCTAAGCCCCAAGCGAACTTAGTGGAATCCGATGATGTTATCGTTGCTGTTGTCTCGGAAGTAAACCTTGTTGTGACTTCACGGAATGGGTAGTAGAATCTGGGGCCCTTTAGACACATTTCTTGCGAATAGAGGCGTAATCCTCAACTACGAAAATGTGACTAATGGAGAAAAGGTCTTTATGGGGGATTCTCGAGCCACCAATGTTGCGGGAAAAGGAAAAGTCCTACTAAAATTAACTTCTGGGAAAACCATTGCTTTACAAGATGTACTTCATGTACCCGATATTCGTAGGAATCTTGTGTCTGGGTCTTTGTTGAACAAAGCTGGCATTAAATTTGTGTTTGAGTCTGATAAACTTGTACTTACTCGTAATGGGGAATTTGTTGGGGAAGGTTTTTGTAATGGGGGTTTATTTGTACTTGATGCTTCTGCTGAATTGAATAATAAGAATGCTTCTTTTGCTTATATTGTTGAATCTTTGGATATGTGGCATGCTAGATTAGGACACGTGAATGTAGCTTCTATTAAAAAGTTGAAACAACTTGAACTTATACCTAATCTTGCAAATACCGAAGTTTAACAAATCACGAAATTTGTGTAGAAGCAAAACATGCTAAAAACCTTTAAAAGTGTTGAAAGACAAACCTAATTACTTGAGTTAATTCACGATGATCTAGCCGATTTTAAAAATATTACAGTAGAGGTGGTAAGAAATATTATATTTCTTTTGTGGATGATATGTCTAGATATACTCGAATTTATCTACTTTCTTCTAAAGATGAAGCGGAAGAAATGTTTATTAAATATAAAGCGGAAGTTGAAAATCGGTTAGAAAGAAAAATTAAAAGACTTAGATCGATCGTGGAGGTGAATATGATTCGGAAGTCTTAAAAATTTTTGTGAACTAAATGGAATAATACATGAAACTTCTCCTCCTTATTCTCCATAATCCAATGGAGTTGCAGAGAAAGAAAAAATAGAACACTTAAAGATATGATGAATGCTATGTTAATTAGTTACGGTTTACCTTCTAATATGTGGGGAGAAGCTTGCCTTTACGCAAAATCATTTTTAAATAGAGTTCCACATAAAAAGTTAGACTCTACACCATATCATTTATGAAAAAAATATGCACCTAATTTAGGGTATCTTAAAATTGTGAGGTGTCTAGCTAAAGTAGCTATACCGAAATTTAAAAGGAATAAAATTGGACCTAAAACAATGGATTGTATTTTTATTGGATATGCCTCTAATAGTCTTTAAAGGCTTTATAGATTTTTGGTAATTAAAGATGCAACTAATAGTTATCAAAATAATTCAATTTTGGAAACAAAGGATGCAGAATTTTTTAAAAATATATTTCCAATGAAAATAAGAAATGAGGGCAATCCTTCTTCTAGTGAACCTCTTAAAAGGAAAGATATAGAACCTGTACCTGTATCTACTAGAAGTAAAAGGCAACGTTTTGAGAAAATTTTTGGTCCAGATTTTATAACTGCTTTCATAACTGAAGATGACCCTAAAACTTATGAAGAAGCAATGAAATCTATTGATGCAAATTTTTGGAAGGATGCTATTAATAGTGAACTAGAATCTATTATGTCTAACCTTACATGGGAACTAGTTAATTTGCCTAGAGGATGTAAACCTATTGGAAGTAAATGGGTGTTTAAAAAAGTTAAAAGTGATGGGTCTATTGATAAATTTAAGGCAAGACTTGTAGCAAAAGGGTTTACTCAAAAGGAAGGTTTCGATTATTTTGACACTTACTCACCAGTGACTAAATTAGCAACTATAAGAATTCTAATTGCTTTGGCTTCAATTCATAAATTGATAATCTACCAAATGGATGTTAAAACTGCCTTTTTGAATGGGGAGTTAAATGAAGAAATATATATGTGTCAACCTGAAGGTTTTGTTGTTCCAGGTGAAGAACATAAAGTGTGTAGACTTGTAAAATCTTTATATGGTTTGAAACAAGCGCCAAAACAATGGAATGACAAATTTAATAAAACTCTCTTGTCTAATAATTTTGTGACAAATGAATCTGATAGTTGTGTCCATAGTAGATTCAATGGAAATTGTGGTGTGATTATTTGTTTATATGTGGATGACTTGCTTATATTTGGTACTGATGAGAAAGTTGTGAAAACTACAAAAGAGTTTTTATCTTCTAAATTTGACATGAAAGATTTAGGAGAAGCGGATTTGATTCTTGGCATGAAAATAAATAAACATGCAAATGGTTTAGTTTTATCACAGTCTCATTATGTGGAAAATATTCTTAAGAAATTTGATTTCTTTAATGAAGAGCCATTAAGAACCCCTTATGACTCTAGTGTGCATTTAAAGAAAAATAAAGAGAATGGTATTGCACAAGTTGAATATGCTAGAATCATTGGTAGTGTAATGTATTTAATGAACTGTACTCGTCCTGATATTGCATATGCCATTAGTAGACTTAGCAGATATACACATAATCCTTCACAAGAACATTGGAATGCATTGTCACGACTAATGAGGTATTTAAAAGGAACAGTTAATGTAGGTATACATTTTACTGGTCATCCTAGTGTTATAGAAGGATATTGTGATGCTAATTGGGTGTCTGATAATGATGAAACAAACTCCACTAGTGGTTATGTGTTTACTTTAGGTGGAGGAGTCAAGCTTTCTTGGAAATCTACTAAACAAACTTGTCTTCGCTAGATCTACTATGGAATCAAATTTATTGCTTTAGAATTGGCGTGCATGTGAGCGAGTGGATAAGAATTTATTGGTCGATATACCATTGTGGTATAAGCCTATTCCTTCTATTTCTTTACATTGTGATTCTCAAGCAGCTATTAGCAGGGCAATGAACCATGTTTATAATAGAAAACAGAGACACATTCGCTGAGACACAATATTGTGCGAGGACCGATCGTGAATGGGGTTATTTCAATGGAATTTGTAAGGTCCGAAAAGAACTGGCGAGATCCGCTTTTACTAAGGGATTGAATAAAAAGGTAGTCCAAGAAGCATCTAGAGGGATGGGACTATTGCCAATATCTTGAGTAAGTAATACGCGATGGAAACCCAACCCATGTGATTGGAGATCCCATGAATTGGGTTCAATGGGTAACAACAAGTCATGTAATTACTTAATTATAGCACTACAATTATTTATATCCCTTCTTGTGTACATGTAGTGTTTACTGACAAATTGTGAAAGGATGAATCGTTTAGATTCTTAATGAAACTCATAGCCCCTAAAGGGTGGTGTATGTCAGTATACACTTGATGGGTTCACCTATATAAAGGTGTAAGTGTAAGTAACTTCTACATGAGAGTCCTTGGCAAACTCTCAGAGCCTTTATGAAAATCAGGACATGGCGATGGCCTTTAACGCGCCATGACAACCGGACTTGTGTGGATTCGAGTTTAAGATATGTGTGCAAGCTCAATTGATTGTATCACGAGATAATAGGTTCAAGAATATAATTCACCTATAATATACAATCATGAGCTTGTTCCACTAAGTGTCAATTTAAACCCACAAGGTATCGATGTTATGTATCTAAAATCCATTGCCCTTCTCACTTTCTTTTACTTTTTCTCTCTTTGATAATTTTGGATCATGTGGGGGATTGTTGGATATGCACCAAAATTCATTATTTTTCCATAGTCCCATATCATCTATTTTGGAAACATTTTTTGTGTATATTAGCACTTGTAGGCTTGGGCTTTGTAACATGGTTGAGGAAATAAGGGTGGGCTCGCGCACATGAGGACGGCTAAGGAATTGGGCGAGGACAAGCTTGGTTCTCGGACTTTCGGTCAAAAAAACCTAATATGGTGTGTCATGCTACGATACGCCCACAAGAGGGGTGGCAATCCGGTCGATTGAGCCTTGCGAGTGCACCCGGGTTGCCCAATATTTTGCTTAAATTCCTAATCTTTTTATACTAAGCCCTAGAATTAATACCCTAGCCGTTTTACGTTTTATTTCTCTCAACGTTCCAATATTTACTTCCAACGATCGCGTTATTTACTTCCTAACGTTCGGCAGTTTCAGTCTCTAACGTTCTTCTCCTCTATTCTTATATAAAACTTCTGTACTTCGGATAAATTGATATATCGCATACAGTTTTAGCAGCTTCTTCCTTCTATCTAAACAGTTTGTTCTTCATATACTTTCTCTGTTGATTGGGGTAATCCACAAAGGCAAGTCCACAACCTTCTTCTGTGAGTACACGCAATCGAAGGCTTCTTGATTGAATCTCGGAGGTGAACGCCGTGGAGCTCAACTGTACCGGTTCATAGAACCAGTGAGGGCGGAATCACTTTTTAGGACAGTAGCTTTGCTACGCCTCGGATTTCTTCAATTTCCAGCTAAGTTGTTCCAATTTTATCTTTTGAGTCTTCTTGTTAATACAATTCACATTGCATTGCCTTTATTATTGTTGCTACTTATTGATCATTTGTTATCGCTATTGGCTTATTCTTTTTGTTGCGCTTTGCTTATTAAACCGCTTATTTTATACAATCTAAAAAGTGATTCGGGTATTAACAAGATGATGAAAACTAACTTTGAACCTTTCTAAAATTGAACGGTTTGATGGTAATAATTATAGGAGATGGTCCGAAGATGTCTTGTTTCATTTGAAAACCACGAATTTAGAATATGTGTTATATGTGGATGCTCCTCGCTTTATTCTTTATTAATGATGTTACTCTTCCCGTCATTCTAAATCTGTTGAAAAATCGGATACGGATAAAAGGGATTATGTTAAGGATAATCGCATATAAGTAAATACTTGTTGCACTATTTGTCCAATTCATTATTTGAGATATATTATCCGTATGAAAGTGAAAAAAAAAAATTTGGGAAGCTTTAAAATCAAAGTATCTTTGTAGAAAATTACATGTTGGGCTTGACGCGACGCATACAATGAAATTAAAATTTAAAAGCAATTTCCAAACCCTAAAACAGGATCCATGCGAAATCAATTAATTCGTAGGTTTAGAGATTATACCGATATAAACAAAAGCGAGAATCAAAAACGATCAAGCCTCGAATCTCCAACGCAATACAAACCGATTAAGCTTCTACGGTATCCACACGAACGCCTCACGAACCGTCGAACGATTCTGCAATAAGAAGGACTTGCGGTACTAGCCACCAAAAGGAATGGATTTTGAAACTGTTTTCTCTCTAGTCTCTCTCTAAGAGCGGCTAGGGTTTTTCTATTATGATATCTTACCCTAAGTAGCTGCTATATATCATATATATAGTAGTTAAAAGGAATTAAACAAATCAAAACCTAATTTTATAAAATCCGAATTTATATATATATATATCTCTTAATTAAGTCTTACTTAATTAATATACATATATAAAATTATCCTTTTAATTTAAATTAAGTGATTTAAATACTATTAATCATATTAATATATTTAAATCCTTAAAATTTAAATTAATTCCTTTTAAATAATGTTCTATGTGTGTGACCTATAGGTTATTATTACGTTGGCAATAATTTTAAAATCATATTATAAAATTATAAATGCGATGAAGCGGCATCTAGTAATGCATCACTGCTACCCAAGTAATAATAAGATCGATGATTCGATGCAACCTTTTCGTGACCAATGTTTCAATGTAATTTAATCCTTTTAACCTTAATATCCTAGATTAAACTCGAGTCATGGAATGTGTCATACTCTTCATAATTTAATCTGAGTTTTCTTGATCAATGAGTAGACTATATGAAACAAATCACTATTTGAGCATGACCATGCATTTCATAGTCCTACTCAATCAAGAGGCCTATTGATATCACCCATAATATATAGGATGGTTAAATTCCATCTAGATCACTCATATTTCTCACACGATTAATGATGAACCCAATAATCACCTTTATAGTCCACCCTATTAAAGGTGACATTTGATGATATCAAAGTACATAAATTCTCGTGTAGTAATATAGCAATTTCAGGTCGGAGGACCATTACATCATTGTCACTATGAGAATTGCTAACGACACTTCGCATAATGCTCCATATAGAATTCTCATGGTGGAGTCCATCCGATTACATCGTTCTTCAACATGTACCTATGCATTGACTTAATATCTCATATATTTATGACCAATGAGATTTGGTCATCAGTCAATCCACATACTAGTCTCCATGCATCATTGTTGTCCCATCAACAATGATACTCGACTAGGGACATTTAAGAACACTGATACTAATAAAAATATATAATCTCATGTTCAAGTCACATACTTGAAACTATATAATTTGTATCACTATTCTAAGGAATTTTATTATGTTAACAATTATATTACGCAGTAAATAAAACTATAATAAAATCATATATTTATTCAATCAAATATAATATCAAAACGTTAAGCAATTATATCAAATAATTGGCCTCTAGGGCATAAACTCTAACATTCTGGACTTAAGAAATATGTTGCGGGGAAATTCTTAGATTTTAAGATGCAAGATGGAAAATCTGTTATAGATCAAGTTCATACGTACCAAACAATTGTGGGGGAAGTCATTGGGGAAGGAATGAAAATATGTGAGAATTTCCAAGTTGCTGTACTTATCGAAAAATTACCACCCTCGTGGAAAAATTATAAGATGAACCTCAAACATGAAACTAAAGATTTCACTATGCAGGAACTAATAGCTCACATCCATATTGAAGAACAAAACAGAGCTAAAGAAAGGGGAGATGTAGTTCCAAATCAAACTGTCAAAGCTAATCTCGTGGAACTAAAGCCACAATGGAAGAGCCAAAATTATCACTCCAAAAACCACAAAGGGAAAAATCAAAAATCAATGGGAAGAAAGGATGAGGGGTTTCAACAACTCCAATCAAATTCAAAAACCTTTTACTAAAGGTCCTTTTCTCAGATGTATGTGCGACCACAGCCATATTAAGCATGAAGTGTCACTTTTCAAGAGGCAAGATAACAAAAATAATAATTCTCGGCCCTAAGCCCCAAGCGAACTTAGTGGAATCCGATGATGTTATCGTTCTTTGTTGTCTCCTGAAGTAAACCTTGTTGACAACTTCACAGAATGGGTAGTAGATACTGGGCCACTGTAGACACATTTGCTTAATAGAGACGTAATCCTCAACTACTGAAAATGTGACTAATGGAGAAAAGGTCTTTATGGGGGATTCTCGAGCCACCAATGTTGCGGGAAAAGGAAAAGTCCTACTAAAATTAACTTCTGGGAAAACCATTGCTTTTCAAGATGTACTTCATGTACCCGATATTCGTAGGAATCTTGTGTCTGGGTCTTTGTTGAACAAAGCTGGCATTAAACTTGTGTTTGAGTCGATAAACTTGTACTTACCGTAATGGGAAATTTGTTGGGGAAGGTTTTTGTAATGGGGTTTATTTGTACTTGATGCTTCACTTTGAATTGAATAATAAGAATGCTTCTTTTGCTTATATTGTTGAATCTTTGGATATGTGGCATGCTAGATTAGGACACGTGAATGTAGCTTCTATTAAAAAGTTGAAACAACTTGAACTTATACCTAATCTTGCAAATACCGAGTTTAACAAATGCGAAATTTGTGTAGAAGCAAAACATGCTAAAAAACCTTTTAAAAGTGTTGAAAGACAAACTGAATTACTTGAGTTAATTCACAGTGATCTAGCTGATTTTAAAAATATTACGAGTAGAGGTGGTAAGAAATATTATATTTCTTTTGTGGATGATATGTCTAGATATACTCGAATTTATCTACTTTCTTCTAAAGATGAAGCGGAAGAAATGTTTATTAAATATAAAGCGGAAGTTGAAAATCAGTTAGAAAGAAAAATTAAAAGACTTAGATCTGATCGTGGAGGTGAATATGATTCAGGAAGTCTTAAAAATTTTTGTGAACTAAATGGAATAATACATGAAACTTCTCCTCCTTATTCTCCATAATCCAATGGAGTTGCAGAAAGAAAAAATAGAACACTTAAAGATATGATGAATGCTATGTTAATTAGTTCTGGTTTACCTTCTAATATGTGGGGAGAAGCTTGCCTTTCTGCAAATCATTTTTTAAATAGAGTTCCACATAAAAAGTTAGACTCTACACCATATCATTTATGAAAAAAATATGCACCTAATTTAGGGTATCTTAAAGTGTGGGGGTGTCTAGCTAAAGTAGCTATACCGGAATTTAAAAGGAATAAAATTGGACCTAAAACAATGGATTGTATTTTTATTGGATATGCCTCTAATAGTCTTTGCTTATAGATTTTGGTAATTAAAGATGCAACTAATAGTTATCAAAATAATTCAATTTTGGAAACAAAGGATGCACGAAATTTTTTAAAAATATATTTCCAATGAAAATAAGAAATGAGGGCAATCCTTCTTCAGTGAACCTCTTAAAAGGAAAGATATAGAACTCATGTACACAGTATCTACTTGAAGTAAAAGGCAACGTTTTGAGAAAATTTTTGGTCCAGATTTTATAACCGCTTATATCATGAAGATGACCCTAAAACTTATGAAGAAGCAATGAAATCTATTGATGCAAATTTTTGGAAGGATCTTATTAATAGTGAACTAGAATCTATTATGTCTAACCTTACATGGGAACTAGTTAATTTGCTCAGAGGATGTAAACCTATTGGAAGTAAATGGGTGTTTAAAAAGAAGTTAAAAGTCGATGGGTCTATTGATAAATTTAAGGCAAGACTTGTAGCAAAAGGGTTTACTCAAAAGGAAGGTTTCGATTATTTTGACACTTACTCACGGTGACTAAATTAGCAACTATAAAATTCTAATTGCTTTGGCTTCAATTCATAAATTGATAATCTACCAAATGGATGTTAAAACCGCTTTTTTGAATGGGGGAGTTAAATGAAGAAATATATATGTGTCAACTGAAGGTTTTGTTGTTCCAATGAAGAACATAAAGTGTGTAGACTTGTAAAATCTTTATATGGTTTGAAACAAGCGCCAAAACAATGGAATGACAAATTTAATAAAACTCTCTTTGTCTAATAATTTTGTGACAAATGAATCGATAGTTGTGTCCATAGTAGATTCAATGGAAATTGTGGTGTGATTATTTGTTTATATGTGGATGACTTGCTTATATTTGGTACTTGATGAGAAAGTTGTGAAAACTACAAAAGAGTTTTATCTTCTAAATTTGACATGAAAGATTTAGGAGAAGCGGATTTGATTCTTGGCATGAAAATAAATAAACATGCAAATGGTTTAGTTTTATCACGTCTCATTATGTGGAAAATATTCTTAAGAAATTTGATTTCTTTAATGAAGAGCCATTAAGAACCCCTTATGACTCTAGTGTGCATTTAAAGAAAAATAAAGAGAATGGTATTACACAAGTTGAATATGCTAGAATCATTGGTAGTGTAATGTATTTAATGAATCGTATACTCGTCTCGATATTGCATATGCCATTAGTAGACTTAGCGTGATATACACATAATCCTTCACAAGAACATTGGAATGCATTGTCACGACTAATGAGGTATTTAAAAGGAACAGTTAATGTAGGTATACATTTCTTGGTCATCCTAGTGTTAAGAAAGGATATTGTGATGCTAATTGGGTGTCGATAATGATGAAACAAACTCCACTAGTGGTTATGTGTTTACTTTAGGTGGAGGAGTTTTCTTGGAAATCTGCTAAACAAACTTGTCTTCTTTAGATCTACTATGGAATCTGAATTTATTGCTTTAGAATTGGCGGTGCTGAAGCGAGTGGATAAGGAATTTATTGGGCGATATACCATTGTGGTATAAGCTTTATTCCTTCTATTTCTTTACATTGTGATTCTCAAGCCGCTATTAGCCAGGGCAATGAACCATGTTTATAATAGAAAATGCAGACACATTTCGCTTGAGACACAATATTGTCGAGGACCGATCGTGAATGGGGTTATTTCAATGGAATTTGTAAGGTCCGAAAAGAACTGGCGGATCCATTTTACTAAGGGATTGAATAAAAAGGTAGTCGAAGAAGCATCTAGAGGGATGGGACTATTGCCAATATCTTGAGTAAGTAATACGCGATGGAAACCCAACCCATGTGATTGGAGATCCCATGAATTGGGTTCAATGGGTAACAACAAGTCATGTAATTACTTAATTATAGCACTACAATTATTTATATCCCTTCTTGTGTACATGTAGTGTTTACTGACAAATTGTGAAAGGATGAATCGTTTAGATTCTTAATGAAACTCATAGCCCCTAAAGGGTGGTGTATGTCAGTATACACTTGATGGGTTCACCTATATAAAGGTGTAAGTGTAGGCCGCTTCCTATGAGAGTCCTTGGCAAACTCTCTAGAGCCTTTATGAAAATCTGGGACATGGCGCATGGCCTGAAACAGCATGACCATGCGAACTTGTGTGGATTCAGGATTTAAGATATGTGTGCAAGCTCAATTGATTGTATCACAGATAATAGGTTCAAGAATATAATTCACCTATAATATACAATCATGAGCTTGTTCCACTAAGTGTCAATTTAAACCCACAAGGTATCGATGTTATGTATCTAAAATCCATTGCCCTTCTCACTTTCTTTTACTTTTTCTCTCTTTGATAATTTTGGATCATGTGGGGGATTGTTGGATATGCACCAAAATTCATTATTTTTCCATAGTCCCATATCATCTATTTTGGAAACATTTTTTGTGTATATTAGCACTTGTAGGCTTGGGCTTTGTAACATGGTTGAGGAAATAAGGGTGGGCTCATGCATGAGAGGGCGGCTAAGGAATTGGGCGAGGACAAGCTTGGTTCTCGGACTTTCGGTCAAAAAACCTTAGTGCGTGTAAGTAGCGATGACACGCTCACAAGACGGGGTGTAATCCGGTCGATTGAGCCTTGCGAATGCACGGGTTGCCCCATATTTTGCTTAAATTCTAATCTTTTATACTAAGCCCTAGAATTAATACCTAGCCGCTTTCGTTTTTTATTTCTCTCAACGTTCCAATATTTACTTCCAACGATCGCGTTATTTACTTCCTAACGTTCGGCAGTTTCAGTCTCTAACGTTCTTCTCCTCTATTCTTATATAAAACTTCTGTACTTCGGATAAATTGATATATCGCATACAGTTTTAGCAGCTTCTTCCTTCTATCTAAACAGTTTGTTCTTCATATACTTTCTCTGTTGATTGGGGTAATCCACAAAGGCAAGTCCACAACCTTCTTCTGTGAGTACACGCAATCGAAGGCTTGCCGTTGAATCCTGGAGGGTGAACGCCGTGGAGCTCAACTGTACCGGTTCATAGAACCAGTGAGGGCGGAATCACTTTTTAGGACGATGAGCTTTCTTACGCCTCGGATTTCTTCAATTTCGCATAAGTTGTTCCAATTTTATCTTTTGAGTCTTCTTGTTAATACACTGCTGTTTGTTGCCGCTATTATTATTCTTCTTATTGGGTTTATTACCTCGCTATTCTTTGCTTCTTCATTGCCTTTCGCTATTAAACCGCTTATTTTCAACAATCTATCTAAAAGTGATTCGGGTATTAACAAGATGATGAAAAGCTGCTTTAGACCTTTCTAAAATTGAGCGGTTTGATGGTAATAATTATAGGAGATGGTCTCAAGATGTCTTTATTTCATTTGAAAACCACAATTTAGAATATGTGTTATATGTGGATGCTCCTACATTATATCATTAATGATGTTACTCTTCCCGTCACTTTGGCATGAAAAATCGGATCACGATAAAAGGGATTATGTTAAGGATAATCGCATATATCGTAGATACTTGTTGCACTATTTGTCCAATTCATTATTTGAGATATATTATCCGTATGAAAGTGAAAAAAATTTGGGAAGCTTTAAAATCAAAGTATCTTTGTAGAAAATTACGTGTTGGGCTTGACGAAAACGCATGCAATGGAAATTAAAATTTTAAAGCAATTTCCAAACCCTAAAAGCAGGATCCATGCGAAATCAATTAATTGAGAGGTTTAGAGATTATACGGATATAAACAAAAGCGAGAATCAAAACCGATCAAGCTCGAATCTCCAACGCAATACAAACCGATTAACGCCTCTACAGATATCCACATCGAACGCCTCACGAACCGTCGAACGATTACTGCATAAGAAGGACTTGCGGTACTAGCCACCAAAAGGAATGGATTTTGAAATCTGCTTTTCTCTCTAGTCTCTCTAAGAAGCGGCTAGGGTTTTTCTATTATGATATCTTACCTAAGTAGTCGCTTTATATATCATATATATAGTAGTTAAAAGGAAATTAAACAAATCAAAACCTAATTTTATAAAATCCGAATTTATATATATATATATCTCTTAATTAAGTCTTACTTAATTAATATACATATATACAATTATCCTTTTAATTTAAATTAAGTGATTTAAATACTATTAATCATATTAATATATTTAAATCCTTAAAATTTAAATTAATTCCCTTTTAAATAATGTTCTATGTGTGTGACCTTTATAGGTTATTATTACGTTGGCAATAATTTTAAAATCATATTATAAAATTATAAACGCGTGAGCGACATCTATTAATGCATCACCGCTACCCAAGTAATAATAAGATCGATGATTCGATGCAACCTTTTAAGTGACCAATGTTTCAATGTAATTTAATCCTTTTAACCTTAATATCTAGATTAAACTCGAGTCATGGAATGTGTCATACTCTTCATAATTTAATCTGAGTTTTCTTGATCAATGAGTGAGACTATATGAAACAAATCACTATTTGAGCATGACCATGCATTTCATAGTCCTACTCAATCAAGAGGCCTATTGATATCACCCATAATATATAAGATGGTTAAATTCCATCTAGATCACTCATATTTCTCACACGATTAATGATGAACCCAATAATCACCTTTATAGTCCACCTATTATTAAAGGTGACATTTGATGATATCAAAGTACATAAATTCTCGTGTAGTAATATAGCAATTTCTGTCGGAGGACCATTACATCATTGTCACTATGAGAATTGCTAACGACACTTGTATAATGCTCCATATAGAATTCTCATGGTGGTCCATCCCAAAGACATCGTTTCTTCAACATGTACCTATGCATTGACTTAATATCTCATATATTTATGACCAATGAGATTTGGTCATCAATCGATCCACATACTAGTCTCCATGCATCATTGTTGTCCCATCAACAATGATACTCGATTAGGACATTTAAGAACAACGATACTAATAAAATATATAATCTCATGTTCAAGTCACATACTTGAAACTATATAATTTGTATCACTATTCTAAGGAATTTTATTATGTTAACAATTATATTACGCAGTAAATAAAACTATAATAAAATCATATATTTATTCAATCAAATATAATATCAAAACGTTAAGCAATTATATCAAATAATTGGCCTCTAGGGCATAAACTCTAACATTCTGGACTTAAGAAATATGTTGCGGGGAAATTCTTAGATTTTAAGATGCAAGATGGAAAATCTGTTATAGATCAAGTTCATACGTACCAAACAATTGTGGGGGAAGTCATTGGGGAAGGAATGAAAATATGTGAGAATTTCCAAGTTCTTTGTCTTATCGAAAAATTACCACCCTCGTGGAAAAATTATAAGATGAACCTCAAACATGAAACTAAAGATTTCACTATGCAGGAACTAATAGCTCACATCCATATTGAAGAACAAAACAGAGCTAAAGAAAGGGAGATGTAGTTCCAAATCAAACCTGTCAAAAGCTAATCTCGTGGAACAAAAGCCACAATGGAAGAGCCAAAATTATCAATCCAAAAACCACAAAGGAAAAATCAAAAATCAATGGGAAGAAAGGATGAGTGGGTTCAATAACTCCAATCAAATTCAAAAACCTTTTACTAAAGGTCCTTGCTTCGTATGTGGCAGACCTGGCCATATTGCTATGAAGTGTCACTTTCGCAAGGGGCAAGATAACAAAAATAATAATTCTCAGCCTAAGCCCCAAGCGAACTTAGTGGAATCCGATGATGTTATCGTTGCTGTTGTCTCGGAAGTAAACCTTGTTGACAACTTCACAGAATGGGTAGTAGATACCGGGGCCACTAGACACATTTGCGCGAATAGAGACGTAATCCTCAACTACGAAAATGTGACTAATGGAGAAAAGGTCTTTATGGGGGATTCTCGAGCCACCAATGTTGCGGGAAAAGGAAAAGTTGTAATACCCCAACTTATTATAAATAAAATTGAATTTTTCTTTATTCATTATTCTAAATTAATAAGGGTTAATTTGATATAATTCTTTGGTTATGGGTGAAATGTGCAAAGTTTACAAAATAAGCAAGTGGTTATAAAATATTCATTATTGTCGGGGAATATTCGTTTGGTCGTGGAATATTCTTTTTGTTTGAATCTCCGATGCGGCCAGTAGATCATTGGTGGGCCCATAACGGAAAAACTTGGTTGGATGAAGGAAAACAACAAAGATTGAGTTTTATAAATAACGACGTAAATTATTACAGATTAACACATTGGGTTACACGGTGGTTAAAATACAAAGATGTACTGGCGTGATTACACAAGTAGAGCATTACCAGATTGCATGTATTGTTGAATTATTGATCCTTACGTGAAAGGCACTACTCAATAATTGTTACAATGTTATTGCTCATTATTTTATCTTATTGATTCAATAATTGCTTTGCATTGATATTTATATTATTATTGTTTCAATAATTGTCATTACACAAGATTTTCCATTATCAAATCAATAATTCATATTATTTGAATAATATTATCGAGATAACATTATTGGTAATGTCTAGAAAGTTACGTCTAGGAGAGGTTTGGTCACCTAATTGCGCAGCCAAGAAGTGAGAAATCCTTATTGGAAAGCCCTCTCTTCTCTGAGGAGCGGCACGGTTGTCGATCTTGTGATTCTGTAATATTATTTTGAATAATTAATTATTGATTATTATGATAAAGAAAATATTTATTTTATGTGGATATAGATGGAGAAAATTTTAATGTGACAATTGTTGAAAATTAATATTTTATCTTTTTACGATAAAATAATACATTTAAATATATTATTTTAATAATATATTAACGGTGATATTTTTATAATAATTGTGGGATATATGAGTATATGAGGAGGTAGAGTATTTTGTGGCATTAAATGTTTAACATATGTTTTGTGTGTCGGTGGACACGATTCTTGATCGAAAATTTATTATAGAATGTAAAATTGCCCGTTTGTGGATTTTGGATAATTTCTGTTTGGAATTTGGAAAAATTTTCTTCGCAAAGTTGTAGAGAATTGAAATTCCTATAAAAAGTCATGAGATTTGAATTTTCTGATAAAAGGGATATTTATTGTGAATTATTGATGTTTGAGTTCAAATAATTGATTTTGGAAATTTTAATTATTATTTTCAAGAAAAACGTTTTTCAAAGGTTGGTGAGCATCTTTAACATGTGGTTGGTGGCTAAAATCAGATTCCTTGGTGGTGGGCTTGAATATTTGGTAAATAATAATAATTTATTAATTTAGTCTCCTTTGGCGTTAACAACATTTTCCTATAAATAGAGGGCTAAGTTAGAATTGAAAATCACACCGAAACAAAGTTTTCTCTCTTTCTCTCTAAATTATCGAGCGTATTCTTGTGAGTATACTTTGAGTGTTGCTTTATCTGGTCATGGTTTACATCCGATTATCTAAAATTCATCAAGTACGATTATTTTGAGGTAAGGGTATTATTTTCTTCTTAAATGATATTTTTCTTCAATATCATTATGCTTAGAAGTATTAGTGAACTTTTTATCAAATTTGGAACTTGTTGTGTCGGGGTTATTTATTCACGTACACGGCCTTATTCACGAATCTGACCTTATTCAATTAAAAAATAAATTTTTTTTCTTTTTGTTCAAAATATCTATTCTGGATACTAGCTTTGATTGTATCCATGTTTTGATCATTCTTGAATTTTACACCAATATGATTATTTTCGAAGTATTTTTGGACATGAGTAAAACAAAGTACGAATCCTTAATCCTTAATCCTTGTCATTTTGTTTCACCGATTCGCTTTCTTTAAAAATGTTTTCATCATCCTCGGTCCTAAATGGTGATATAAATGAATATCTTTGGCCTGTAGTGCAAAGATGAACGATTAACTGATGAATATCTTTGGCCTGTAGTGCAAAGATGAACGATTAACTGATGAATATCTTTGGCCTGTAGTGCAAAGATGATTAAAGATGTATATTGATTGTTATTACAGGGATAAACTATTGATGATGGACTTTTAAACCTTAGAAGGCATGGTAGAATTCTTTCTCTACGTGACTCTTACTAATGGATTCTTGCTTTTCAATTGCATTTGTTGATCTAAAACTTGTTGTCTATTGTATTCTCGTTAGATTTTTCCTGTTGAAGACTAACGATAATTTGTTGTATATTATCTTAGTCATAATATTCCTTCTTGGGCTAGTTGAGCTCACCCTTTTCCTTTTTGTTCCATTTTTCTTCTCGTGAGGTGAGAACATAGCGCAGATCGAGTCTGGGTATGGAGTGATGGTTCTAGGAAGATGTTTTAATGTCTCACTATTTCTCGTAAAATAGTGTATGAATAATTAATGAGGACTTATTTGGGTGTGTATATTATGTCTGTAAGACAATATTTGTATTCAAACTCAGCAGTTGTATTGTCGTATTCTACACGACATCCTGTATTGTCAAAGTTGTAGTTTGATTTCTATACCATGTATTTTGGCGACTCGAATGGGTGTTGTATACCTATTTTGGGGCGTCCACAGCTTAATATCGAGCTTAGGGATATGATCTCCAGCGGAGATCGGGGAATAGAACTAGGAGGGAGAGACGCAGTAAATCCTTCGCTAAGTGTGTCCTACCTAAGCTTATTTGTTGGTGATCATAATATAGGATATTATGTGATATGTTAATTTGTTTAATTAACCCTTGTTTTATGGTAGTATTTAAGAATGGTCACGAGAAGCGTTAACAATGGAGTTTATGAGACCGTGGAGACGCCTTTACTGCTTTCACCAACGAGGAGAACGTCAACAGTCGGGCAATGTTCTCCCGTGAACAACGCCAATTGAGCAAATGATGAACGACGGGATGTTTAGAAGCTTTTTGCGATTCATGCAAAATCGATAAGGAGACTCGTGTACAAAATACGGGTGGAAATGATGGCAATGCACTCATCCTCATGTACAAAGCGGTTTAAGGAGTTGGGACCACCAGATTTCCATGGAAAGCGGGATCCGATCAAGGCGTAAACGGGGTCAAGCAAATTACCAAGATATTCGATGTCTTGGGGTGCACGGAGGAAACGAAGGTTCCATTCGCCACCTTTATGTTTCATGGTGAAGCGATTCTTCGGTGGGAATCATGTAGCGCGTACCAACCGGATGCACTTAACATGTCTTGGGAAAGATTTGAATCGTTCAATGACAAGTACTTTCCGAAAGTATTAAATCGTATATGAAGGAGGTAGAGTTTATTAGACTCGAACAGAACAACATACGATTAATGTCTTAAATGCGAGGCAAAGTTCGCAGAGTTATCCGTGTTTACCTCATTTGGTGGAGAATGAGGAACGAATGACGCGTATGTTTCGAGAGGTCTAAAACCGGAGATTCGTCAATACCTTATCTCTCATAAATTTTCTCTCGTATTCGGATGTTGTCAACGGGGGCTCGATTATTAGAACGAGATAGTGAGTATACTCAACCGAGGGACCACAATCGTGGTAGTCATCGAACGATGATAACCAACGAGGAGGAAATAATACGGACAAAGGCGGTAACCACTCGGTGGTAATCGTGGACATGATAATAGGAGAGGTGACTCGGTGGAAATTTCGAGAAGAGAAGATTCAACAATGACGGGGAAGATATCAATGCAAAAGACTAAAGACCAACAACAAATGCTAGGGGAGGAGAACGATGACCCAGTTAGATGTTACAAATCTGCGGAAGGAGGGACATATCATTAAAACTGTCCCACAACAATCCAAGGTATGTTACAACCGTGGAAAGGAAGGCCACATCGCTCGAGATTGTCTTATCGCGAAACCAAGTTCAAAGAGGAGTGGTGATTCCAAGGGTACATCCGGATAAGTCGAAATCGGCCGGTTCTGGAAGAAGCGTTTATCGTGGATTTGGACAAAACGTGAGGAACCCAAACGAGGTGATCACGGGTAAGCTAATCTTGAATTCTTCATGAAGTTTATACCTTCTAGAATCTGGGTTCTACCTATTCTTTTATCTCTCCTGCTTGTGCTCAACGTTTAAACTTGACTCGGAGAAATTAGATTTTGATTTATCTGTTGAAACTCAGTTGGGTGAAACCTTCGTTACATCTACAGCTTTATAAATCTTGCATGATCCAAGTTGGCACTATCACATTACCCGTTGATCTTATCTCTTTAAAGATACTTGCTTTTGATGTGATTTTAGGAATTGATTGGTTAACCACTCATCATGCCAAAATTGATTGTTTTCGTAAGGTTGTTAGTTTTCATATTCCTAACCAACTTGTCATACAATTCAAACCACTAAACCACTAAAATCATCATCGCTATATCAAGCCACAAAGCTATTCGTTTATTGAAAAGCGGATGTCAAGCTTTCTTAGCCCATGTTATGGATTTGAATAAAGACAAGTCGATTTGAATAATATTTACGTGGTTAAAGAATTCCACGATGTATTTCTGAAGAGCTTCCCGATTACCTACCCCGAACGTGATGTTGAATTCTTTATTGACCTTGAACCGCATTAAAGCCCATTTCTAAAACCCCATATCGAATGGCTCTATTGAACTTCGTGAGTTAAAGTCCAACTACGGGAGTTATTAGACATCGGTTTCATTCTGGCCCCAAGACGTCTCCTTGGGGTGCTCTGTTTTATTCGTAAAGAAGAAAGACGGGAGTATGCGACTTTGTATTGACTATCGAGAATTGAACCATGTCACCATCAAGAATAGGTATCCGCCACCTCGCATTGATGACCTGCTCGACCCGATTCATGAAGGAGCGCAATTCTTTTCAAAGATCGATCTTCGCTTACGGATATCATCACCAAGAAGATTAAAAGCGAGGATATTCCAAAGACGGCATTCGTGACTCGACACGGGCATTATGAATTCTTGGTCATGTCTTTTGGATTGACTAATGCTCCTGCCGCTTTCATGGATATGATGAACCGTGTATTTAAGGAATATTTGGATCGATTCGTTGTTGTCTTTATTGATGACATCCTCATCTATTCCAAAAGCCGTGAAGATCATGAGCACCATTTGGTAGTCGGTACTACAAAGACTTCGTGAACACAAGCTTTATGCCAAGTCAAGAAATGCGAGTTCGCTTGAGGAAGTAGCATTCCTTGGGCACGTGGTGTCAAAACAAGGAGTATCTGTTGACCCGCCAAGATTGAAGCAATACAAAGTTGGAGCAGCAACCGAAGTCGGTGATCAAGATCGCAGTGACTTTCTGGGCTTAGCTGGTTATTATCGGAGATTTGTGGAAGGATTTTCTCGAATCGCTACTCCGTTAACTCAGATTTGTCTCGGAAGGATGCAAAATTCTTATGGAGCGAGGAATGCGAGAAGAGCTTCCAAGAGCTCAAGAGAGACTCATTTCGGCACTGTTTCGACAATACCATCCGGTTCCGATGGATTTGTTATTCTACAGCGATGCTTCTGGAAAGGGGTTAGGATGTGTTCTCATGCAACATGGGAAAGTCATAGCCTATGCCTCACGACAACTCAAAGAATATGAGAGAATTATCCTACTCATGATCTAGAATTAAGCGGCCAGTTGTATTCGCGTTGAAGATATGGAGACACTACTTGTATGGAGAGAAAGTGGAGATTTATACGGACCATAAAAGCCTCAAATATTTCTTCACCCAAAAGAACTCAACATCTGGCGGCAAATGACGCTGGTGGAGTCATTAAAAGATTATGATCACACTATTCAATATCATCCTCGAAAAGCGAACGTGGTAGGCGACGCATTGAGTAGAAGATCATATGCAAGCTGAGTGCAATATTGTCAACGCAAAGGCCCATTTTATACGACTTACAAAGGATGAAGATAGAATTAAAGACTCTGTGGTCCCACATGATGATGGCGAATATCTGAGTAGAACAGACTTTAATCGATAAAGTTAAAGCTTCTTTCAAGCTACGGACCGGGCCGATGCGTATGAAGAAGAAAGTGCAAGAAGGAGCTATTCCTAAGAAGCAAGAATTGATGAGGAAGGAATACTTGAGTCAATTCTAGACTTTTTGCGTTCCTAACGATTACGACTGAAGCATAAAATCATGATGGAGGCACACAACACCCCGCTTTGCAATCCATCTCGGAAGTACCAAAATGTATCATGATATTCGACATACATTTTGGTGGAACAATATGAAGAGAGATCATGAGTTTATCTCAAGATGTTTAACCCGTCAACGTAAAGGCGGAGCATCAAGTGCCAAAAGGTCCATTCTGACCACTTGAGATTCCTGGAATGGAAATGGGAACACATTACTATGGATTTTGTTACTGAGTCTTCCCAAAGTTTCTCAAGGCGTAGATGCAATTTGGGTTATTGTTGATAGATTAACCAAGTCCGCCCATTTTTTTACCGTCGCGAGACTTATTCCTTGAACGTCTTGCTTCAGTATGCACGTGAATGAGATTATGCGATTGCATGGCATGCCAAGATCCATAGTTTCGCATCGTGACCCGAGATTCACATCAAGATTTTGGGTTAGCTTGCAGAAAAGCTATGGGCACGCGGTTACGATTGATTGAAAGATACCATCCTCAAACCAGACGGACAATTAGAGAGGACTATTCAAACCCTTGAAGATCTATTAAGACTCGTGTCCTAGATTTCAAAGGAAGTTGGGATAAGTACCTACCACCGGTGGAATTCTCCTACAACAACAAATATCAAGCAAGTATAGGCATGGCTCCATTTGAGGCGTTGTATGGATTTAAAATGTCGCTCTCAAAGATCTTTGGGACGAGGTGGGAGAAGCAATATTGTTGGGACCGAATTAGTGCATGACTACGAAAAGATCCAAATGATTCGACAACGTATTCAAACTTCACAAGATCGACAAAAGAGTTATCTTGATCTTCATAGAAAGGACGTGGAGTTTAATATCTGAGATCATGTATTGTTACGTATTACTCCATGGAAGGGAGTTACAAGATTTGGGAAAAGAGGAAAGCTCAATCCAAGGTTTGTTGGTCCATTTGAGATTCTTGACCAATAGGAACGTAGCCTATAGACTCGCGTTACCTCCAAGTATGTCTCGTGGTTCACAATGTATTCCACATATCTATGCTTCAAATATGTGAAAGACCAACCACATTATTGCATTAGAACCGAATTTAGATAGCGGAAGATTTAACCTACGAGGAGATACCTGTTGAGATTTTGGATAGGAAAGAGCATGTCTTACGCACGAAGGTTATACCACAAGTTAAGGTTTTGTGGAGAAACCATGCAATTGAGGAAATGACATGGGAGTTGGAATCGGAGATGAAAGCAAGGTACCTCACCTTTTCGATATACTGTGTATCGTATGTCAATTTCGAGGATCGAAATTTCATAAGGAGGGAGGTTGTAAGACCCCAACTTATTATAAATAAAATTGAATTTTTCTTTATTCATTATTCTAAATTAATAAGGGTTAATTTGATATAATTCTTTGGTTATGGGTGAAATGTGCAAAGTTTACAAAATAAGCAAGTGGTTATAAAATATTCATTATTGTCGGGAATATTCGTTTGTCGTGGAATATTCTTTTTGTTTCGGAATCTCCGTATTTACTTGCCAAGTAGATCATTGGTGGGCCCTATAACGGAAAAACGGTTGGATGAAGGAAAACGACAAAGATTGAGTTTTATAAATAACGACGTAAATTATTACCGTTAACAAATCGTTGGGTTACTGAGTGGTTAAAATACGATGTCACGCGTGTGATTACACAAGAAGAGACACTAGTATTGCATGAGATTTGTTGAATTATTGATCCTTACGTAAGAAGGCACTTTACTCAATAATTGTTACAAGAATTATCGCTCATTATTTTATCTTATTGATTCAATAATTCTTTGCGATTGATATTTATATTATTATTGTTTCAATAATTGTCATTACACAAGATTTTCCATTATCAAATCAATAATTCATATTATTTGAATAATATTATCGATAACATTATTGGTAATGTCTAGAAAGTTCGCCAAGGAGAGGTTTGGTCACCTAATCATGCGCCACCAAGAAGAGAGAAATCCTTATTGGAAAGCCCTCTAACTCCTCGAAACTACCACCACAAGATCTTGTGATTCTCGTAATATTATTTTTGAATAATTAATTATTGATTATTATGATAAAGAAAATATTTATTTTATGTGGATATAGATGGAGAAAATTTTTAATGTGACAATTGTTGAAAATTAATATTTTATCTTTTTCCGATAAAATAATACATTTAAATATATTATTTTAATAATATATTAACGGTGATATTTTTTATAATAATTGTGGGATATATGAGTATATGAGGAGGTAGAGTATTTTGTGGCATTAAATGTTTAACATATGTTTTGTGTGTGTTTGGGACACGATTTCTTGATCGAAAATTTATTATAGAATCGTAAAATTGCCCGCTGTGGATTTTGGATAATTTCTGTTTGGAATTTGGAAAAATTTTCTTCTGCAAAGTTGTAGAGAATTGAAATTCCTATAAAAATTCGCGAGATTTGAATTTTCTGATAAAAGGGATATTTATTGTGAATTATTGATGTTTTGGAGTTCCGAAATAATTGATTTTTGGAAATTTTAATTATTATTTTCAAGAAAAACGTTTTTCAAAGGTTGGTGAGCATCTTTAACATGTGGTTGGTGGCTAAAATCAGATTCTTTGGTGGTGGGCTTGAATATTTGGTAAATAATAATAATTTATTAATTTAGTCTCCTTTGGCGTTCTAACATTTTTCTATAAATAGAGGACTAAGTTAGAATTAAAAATCACACCGTAAACAAAGTTTTCTCTTTTCTCTCTAAATTATCGAGCGTATTCTTGTGAGTATACTTTGAGTGTTGCTATATCTGTGCGGGTTTCACAAGATTATACCTGAAATTCAAATGTAAGACGATTATTTTGAGGTAAGGGTATTATTTTCTTCTTAAATGATATTTTTCTTCAATATCATTATGCCAAAGTATTGGTGAACTTTTTATCAAATTTGGAACTTGTTGTGTCGGGGTTACTTATTCACGATATACGGACTTCATTCACGAATCTGAACTACTTTATTCAATTAAAAATAAATTTTTTTTTCTTTTGTTCAAAATATCTATTCGGATACTAGCTTTGATTGTATCCATGTTTTGATCATTCTTGAATTTTACACCAATATGATTATTTTCAAGTATTTTTGGACATGGGTAAAACAAAGTACGAATCCTTAATCCTTAATCCTTGTCATTTTGTTTCAATCGGATTCGCTTTCTTTAAAAATGTTTTTCATCATCCTCACCCTAAATGGTGATATAAATGAATATCTTTGGCACAGAGTGCAAAGATGAACGATTAATCGATGAATATCTTTGGCCCAGAGTGCAAAGATGAACAGTGTTGAGATGAACATGACCAATCGGGATATGAATGAATATCTCTTTGGCCCAGAAGTGCAAAGATGATTAAAGATGTATATTGATTGTTATTACAGGATAAACTATTGATGATGGACTTTTTAAACCTTAGAAAGACAGTAGAATTCTTTCTCTACGTGACTCTTCTAATGGATTGTTTGCTTCACGCATTTGTTGATCTAAAACTTGTTTGTCTATTGTATTCGTTAGATTTTTCCTGTTGAAGACTAACGATAATTTGTTGTATATTATCTTAGTCATAATATTCTTTATTGGGCTAGTTGAGCTCACCCTTTTCCTTTTTGTTCCATTTTTCTTCTCGTGAGGTGAGAACATACAGCAGATCGAGTCTGGGTATGGAGTGATGGTTCTAGGAAGATGTTTTAATTATCCTCACTATTTCGTAAAATAGTGTATGAATAATTAATGAGGACTTATTTGGGTGTGTATATTGTCTGTAAGACAATATTTGTATTCAAACTCACAGTTGTATTGTCGTATTCTACACGACATCTCAGATTGTCAAAGTTGTAGTTTGATTTCTATACCATGTATTTTGGCGACTCGTAATGGGTGTTGTATACCTATTTTGGGGCGCCACAGATTGGTATCGAGCTTAGGATATGATCTCCAAGCGGAGATCGGGAATAGAACTAGGAGGGAGAGACGAGTAAATCCTTCGCTAGGTGTCCTACCTAAGCTTATTTGTTGGTCTGGTCATAATATAGATATTATGTGATATGTTAATTTGTTTAATTAACCCTTGTTTTATGGTAGTATTTAAGAATGGGCACACGAGAACGTTAACAATGGAGTTTATGAGACCGTGGAGACGCCTTTCACTCACCAACGAGGAGAACGTGCAACAGTCGGGTAATGTTCCTCCCCGTGAACAACGCCAATCGAGCAAAATGATGAACGACGGATGTTTAGAAGCTTTTTGCGATTCATGCAAAATCGCATGAGGAGACTCGTGTACAAAATACTGGTGGAAATGATGGCAATGCACTGGTCTCACAAACAAGCGCTTTAAGGAGTTGGGACCACCAGATTTCCATGGAAAGCCGGATCCGATCAAGGCGTAAACGTGGGTCAAGCAAATTACCAAGATATTCGATGTCTTGGGGTGCACGGAGGAATGTAAGGTTCCATTCGCCACCTTTATGTTTCGTGGTGAAGCAGACATCGGTGGGAATCGTGAAGCGTACTCACCAGATGCACTTAACATGTCTTGGGAAAGATTTCAGAATCGCTCAATGACAAGTACTTTCCGTAAAGTATTCGCTATATGAAGGAGGTAGAGTTTATTAGACTCGAATGTAACAACATACGACGGTGTCTTAAAGACGAGGCAAAGTTCGCAGAGTTATCCAGTTCGCACCTCATTTGGTGGAGAATGAGGAACGAATGACGCGATGTTTCGAGAGGTCTAAAACCGTAGATTCGGCAATACCTTATCTCTCAAAATTTTCTCTCGATTCGATGTTGTCAACAGGCTCGCTTATTAGAACGAGATAAAGTGAGTATACTCAACCGAGGGACCACAATCGTGGTAGTCATCGTAACGATGATAACCAAATGAGGAGAAAGAATACGGACAAAAGGCGGTAACCACTCGTGTGGTAATCGTGGACATGATAATAGGAGAGGTGACTCGTGGAAATTTCGTAAAGAGAAGATTCAACAATGACGGAAGATATCAACTACAAAGACTAAAGACCAACAACAAATGCTAGGGGAGGAGAACGACGCCAGCTTAGATGTTACAAATGCGGGAAGGAGGGACATATCACCAAACCGTCCACAACAATCCAAGGTATGTTACAACCGTGGAAAGGAAGGCCACATCGCCGAGATTGTACTATCGCGAAACCAAGTTCAAGCAGGAGTGGTGATTCCAAGGGTCATCCCGGATAAGTCGAAATCAATTGGTTCTCGAAGAAGCGTTTGTCGTGGATCGACAAAACGTGAGGAACCCAAACGAGGTGATCACGTAAGCTAAATCTTGAATTCTTGCAAGTTTATACCTTACTAGATACCCTGCCTCTACCTATTCTTTATCTCTCCTCGCTTGTGCTCAACGCTTAAACTTGACTCGGAGAAATTAGATTTTGATTTATCTGTTGAAACTCCGTTGGGTGAAACCTTCGTTACATCTACGCTTTATAAATCTTGCATGATCCAAGTTGGCACTATCACATTACCTCGCTGATCTTATCTCTTTAAAGATACTTGCTTTTGATGTGATTTTAGGAATTGATTGGTTAACCACTCATCATGCCAAAATTGATTGTTTTCGTAAGGTTGTTAGTTTTCATATTCCTAACCAACTCATCTATATGAATTCAAACCACTAAACCACTAAAATCAACATCGCATATCAAGCCACAAAGCTATTCGCTTATTGAAAAACGGATGTCAAGCTTTCTTAGCCCATGTTATGGATTTGAATAAAGACAAGTCGATTTGAATAATATTTCGTGGTTAAAGAATTCCCGATGTATTTCCCAAGAGCTTCCTGCCTACCCCGTAACGTGATGTTGAATTCTTTATTGACCTTGAACCGCATACAAAGCCCATTTCTAAAACCCCATATCGAATGGCTCCTATTGAACTTCGTGAGTTAAAAGTCCAACTACGGAGAGTTATTAGACATCGGTTTCATTCGGCCCCAAGACGCCTCCTTGGGGTGCTCCTGCTTTTATTCAGTAAAGAAGAAAGACGGAGTATGCGACTTTGTATTGACTATCGAGAATTGAACCATGTCACCATCAAGAATAGGTATCCGCTACCTCGCATTGATGACCTGCTCGACCGCCATAAAGGAGCGCAATTCTTTTCAAAGATCGATCTTCGCTCGATATCATCACCAAGATTAAAACCGAGGATATTCCAAAGACGGCATTCGTGACTCGATACGGCATTATGAATTCTTGGTCATGTCTTTTGGATTGACTAATGCTCCTACCGCTTTCATGGATATGATGAACCGTGTATTTAAGGAATATTTGGATCGGTTCGTTGTTGTCTTTATTGATGACATCCTCATCTATTCCAAAAGCCGTGAAGATCATGAGCACCATTTGAAGTCGGTACTACTACAAAGACTTCGTGAACACAAGCTTTATGCCAAAATCAAGAAATGCGAGTTCGCTTGAGGAAGTAGCATTCCTTGGGCACGTGGTGTCAAAACAAGGAGTATCTGTTGACGGCCAAGATTGAAGCAATACAAAGTTGGGAGCAACCAAGTTTGTGGATCAAGACGCAGCTTTCGGGCTTAATGGTTATTATCGAGAGATTTGTGGAAGGATTTTCTCGAATCGCTACTCTGCTAACTCAAATTGCCCTCGGAAGGATGCAAAATTCTTATGGAGCGAGGAATGCGAGAAGAGCTTCCAAGAGCTCAAGAGGAGACTCATTTCGGACTGTTTCACGGCTAATACCATCCGGTTCGGATGGATTTGTTATCTCAAATGATGCTTCGGAAAGGGGTTAGGATGTGTTCTCATGCAACATGGGAAAGTCATAGCCTATGCCTCACGACAACTCAAAGAATATGAGAGAAATTATCCTACTCATGATCTAGAATTGGCGGCAGCTTGTATTCAAGTTGAAGATATGGAGACACTACTTGTATGGAGAGAAAGTGGAGATTTATACTGACCATAAAAGCCTCAAATATTTCTTCACCCAAAAGAACTCAACATGCGCAAAATGACGACGTTGGTCGGAGTCATTAAAAGATTATGATCACACTATTCAATATCATCCTCGAAAAGCGAACGTGGTAGCCGATTTATTGAGTAGAAGATCATATGCAAAGCACGAAAGTGCAATATTGTCAACGCAAAGGCCCATTTTATACGACTTCTACAAAGGATGAAGATAGAATTAAAGACCTGTGGTCCCACATGATGATGGCGAATATACGAAGTAGAACCGACTTTAATCGATAAAGTTAAAGTCGCTTTCGAAGCTACGGACCAATGATGCGTATGAAGAAGAAAGTGCAAGAAGGAGCTATTCCTAAGCAAGAATTGATGAGAAGGAATACTTCGAGTCAATTCTAGACTTTCGCTCCTAACGATTCGACCAAGCATAAAATCATGATGGAGGCACACAACACCCGCTTGCAATCCATCTCGGAAGTACCAAAATGTATCATGATATTCGACATACATTTTGGTGGAACAATATGAAGAGAGAGATTGCGAGTTTATCTCAAGATGTTTAACCTGTCACAACGTAAAGGCGAGCATCAAGTGCCAAAAGGTCCATCAGAACCACTTGAGATTCCTGGAATGGAAATGGGAACACATTACTATGGATTTTGTTACGTGTCTTCCCAAAGTTTCTCAAGGCGTAGATGCAATTTGGGTTATTGTTGATAGATTAACCAAGTCCGCCCATTTCTTACCGATACGCCGAGACTTATTCCTCGAACGCCTTGCTCAGATGTACGTGAATGAGATTGTACGATTGCATGGCATGCCAAGATCCATAGTTTCGCATCGTGACCCGAGATTCACATCAAGATTTTGGGTTAGCTTGCGTAAAGCTATGGGCACGGATTTACGATTCGATTCAAAGATACCATCCTCAAAAACTGACGGACAATCGAGAGGACTATTCAAACCTCAAGATCTATTAAGACTCGTGGTCCTAGATTTCAAAGGAAGTTGATAAGTACCTACCACCGGTGGAATTCTCCTACAACAACAACAGCTTATCGCCAAAGTATAGGCATGGCTCCATTTGAGGCGCTGTATGGATTTAAAATGTCGCTTCCCGAAGATCTTTGGGACGAGGTGGGAGAAGCAATATTGTTGGGACCGTAATTAGTACGCATGACTACGTAAAAGATCCAAATGATTCGACAACGATTCAAACTTCACAAGATCGACAAAAGAGTTATGCCGATCTTCATAGAAAGGACGTGGAGTTTAATATCGGAGATCATGTATTGTTACGTATTACTCCATGGAAGGGGAGTTACAAGATTTGGGAAAAGAGAAAGCTCAATCCAAGGTTTGTTGGTCCATTTGAGATTCTTGACCAATAGGGAACGTAGCCTATAGACTCGCGTTACCTCCAAGTATGTCTCGTGTTCACAATGTATTCCACATATCTATGCTTCAGTAAATATGTGAAAGACCCGAACCACATTATTGCATTAGAACCGCATTTAGATAGCGTAAGATTTAACCTACGAGGAGATACTGCTGAGATTTTGGATAGGAAAGAGCATGTCTTTACGCATCAAGGTTATACCACAAGTTAAGGTTTTGTGGAGAAACCATGCAATTGAGGAAATGACATGGGAGTTGAATCGGAGATGAAAGCAAGGTACCCTCACCTTTTCGATATACCAGTAATGCATTATGTCAATTTCGAGGACGAAATTTCATAAGGAGGGAGGTTGTAAGACCCCAACTTATTATAAATAAAATTGAATTTTTCTTTATTCATTATTCTAAATTAATAAGGGTTAATTTGATATAATTCTTTGGTTATGGGTGAAATGTGCAAAGTTTACAAAATAAGCAAGTGGTTATAAAATATTCATTATTGTTAGGGGAATATTCGTTTTGGTCGTGGAATATTCTTTTTGTTTCGAATCTCCGTATTTACATGCCATCATTATGGGCCCCATAACGGAAAAAACGGTTGGATGAAGGAAAACGACAAAGATTGAGTTTTATAAATAACGACGTAAATTATTACCGCTAACACCGTTGGGTTACTCGGTGGTTAAAATACGATGAATACGCGTGATTACACAAGAAGACACCAGATTGATTACATGAAGATTGTTGAATTATTGATCCTTACGTAAGAAGGCACTACTCAATAATTGTTACAAGAATTATTGCTCATTATTTTATCTTATTGATTCAATAATTGTTTGCATTGATATTTATATTATTATTGTTTCAATAATTGTCATTACACAAGATTTTCCATTATCAAATCAATAATTCATATTATTTGAATAATATTATCGATAACATTATTGGTAATGTCTAGAAAGTTCTGCTCTAAGGAGAGGTTTGGTCACCTAATCATGCTACCAAGTAGAAGAGAGAAATCCTTATCGAAAGTTCGCCTTTTCCTCGGAAACTACCGATTGTCAAGATCTTGTGATTCTCAGTAATATTATTTTTGAATAATTAATTATTGATTATTATGATAAAGAAAATATTTATTTTATGTGGATATAGATGGAGAAAATTTTAATGTGACAATTGTTGAAAATTAATATTTTATCTTTTTCTCGATAAAATAATACATTTAAATATATTATTTTAATAATATATTAACGGTGATATTTTTATAATAATTGTGGGATATATGAGTATATGAGGAGGTAGAGTATTTTGTGGCATTAAATGTTTAATATATGTTTTGTGTGTGTCAATGGGACACGATTCTTGATCGAAAATTTATTATAGATCGTAAAATTGCCTGCTTTGGGATTTTGGATAATTTCTGCTTGGAATTTGGAAAAATTTTCTTACGCAAAGTTGTAGAGAATTGAAATTCCTATAAAAAGTCGCGAGATTTGAATTTTCTGATAAAGGGATATTTATTGTGAATTATTGATGTTTTGAGTTCAAAAATAATTGATTTTTGAAAATTTTAATTATTATTTTCAAGAAAAACGTTTTTCAAAGGTTGGTGAGCATCTTTAACATGTGGTTGGTGGCTAAAATCAGATTCCTTGGTGGTGGGCTTGAATATTTGGTAAATAATAATAATTTATTAATTTAGTCTCCTTTGGCGCTCTAACATTTTCCTATAAATAGAGGCTAAGTTAGAATTAAAAATCACACCGTAAACAAAGTTTTCTCTCTTTCTCTCTCTAAATTATCGAAAGCGATTCTTGTGAGTATACTTTGAGTGTTGCTATATCTGGTGGTCGGGTTTCACAAGATTATACCAAATTCAAATCGTAAGACGATTATTTTGAGGTAAGGGGGTATTATTTTCTTCTTAAATGATATTTTTCTTCAATATCATTATGCCAAAGTATTGGTGAACTTTTTATCAAATTTGGAACTTGTTGTGTGGGGTTACTATTCACGATATATCGGACTATTCACGTATACGACACTATTCACGAATACGACACTATTCACCGAAAAATAAATTTTTTTTCTTTTGTTCAAAATATCTATTCTGGATACTAGCTTTGATTGTATCCATGTTTTGATCATTCTTGAATTTTACACCAATATGATTATCTTCAAGTATTTTTGGACATGGGTAAAACAAAGTACGAATCCTTAATCCTTAATCCTTGTCATTTTGTTTCATTTGGATTCGCTTTTTTAAAAATGTTTTTCATCATCCTCACCCCTAAATGGTGATATAAATGAATATCTTTGGCCCAGAGTGCAAAGATGAACGATTAATCGATGAATATCTTTGGCCCAGTAGTCTAAAGATGAACAGCAGTGTTGAGATGAACATGACTAATCGGTGATATGAATGAATATCTTTGGCCGTAGTGCAAAGATGATTAAAGATGTATATTGATTGTTATTACAGGGATAAACTATTGATGATGGACTTTTAAACCTTAGAAGATGAGAGAATTCTTTCTCTACGTGACTCTTCTAATGGATTCTTGCTTCCACCGCATTTGTTGATCTAAAACTTGTTGTCTATCATTCTCGTTAGATTTTTCCTCGTTGAAGACTAACGATAATTTTTTGTATATTATCTTAGTCATAATATTCCTTATTGGGCTAGTTGAGCTCACCCTTTTCCTTTTTGTTCCATTTTTCTTCTCGGAGGTGAGAACATAGCGAGGATCGAGTCGGGGTATGGAGTGATGGTTCTAGGAAGATGTTTTAATTTGTCCTCACTATTTCGTAAAATAGTGTATGAATAATTAATGAGGACTTATTTGGGTGTGTATATTGTCTAGAAGACAATATTTGTATTCAAACTCACGAATTGTATTGTCGTATTCTACACCGACATCCAGTATTGTCAAAGTTGTAGTTTGCTTTCTATACCATGTATTTTGGCGACTCGAATGGGTGTTGTATACCTATTTTGGGGGCTTCACAAAAGTCCTACTAAAATTAACTTCGGGAAAACCATTGCTTTATAACATGTACTTCATGTAATTCGATATTCGTAGGAATCTTGTGTCTGGGTCTTTGTTGAACAAAGCTGGCATTAAACTTGTGTTTGAGTCTGATAAACTTGTACTTACTCGTAATGGGGAATTTGTTGGGGAAGGTTTTTGTAATGGGGGTTTATTTGTACTTGATGCTTCTGCTGAATTGAATAATAAGAATGCTTCTTTTGCTTATATTGTTGAATCTTTGGATATGTGGCATGCTAGATTAGGACACGTGAATGTAGCTTCTATTAAAAATTTGAAACAACTTGAACTTATACCTAATCTTGCAAATACCGAGTTTAACAAATGCGAAATTTGTGTAGAAGCAAAACATGCTAAAAAAACCTTTTAAAAGTGTTGAAAGACAAACTGAATTACTTGAGTTAATTCACAGTGATCTAGCTGATTTTAAAAATATTACGAGTAGAGGTGGTAAGAAATATTATATTTCTTTTGTGGATGATATGTCTAGATATACTCGAATTTATCTACTTTCTTCTAAAGATGAAGCGGAAGAAATGTTTATTAAATATAAAGCGGAAGTTGAAAATCAGTTAGAAAGAAAAATTAAAAGACTTAGATCTGATCGTGGAGGTGAATATGATTCAGGAAGTCTTAAAAAATTTTGTGAACTAAATGGAATAATACATGAAACTTCTCCTCCTTATTCTCCATAATCCAATGGAGTTGCAGAAAGAAAAAATAGAACACTTAAAGATATGATGAATGCTATGTTAATTAGTTCTGGTTTACCTTCTAATATGTGGGAGAAGCTTGCATTTTCTCGCAAATCATTTTTTAAATAGAGTTCCACATAAAAAGTTAGACTCTACACCATATCATTTATGAAAAAAATATGCACCTAATTTAGGGTATCTTAAAGTGTGGGGGTGTCTAGCTAAAGTAGCTATACCGAAATTTAAAAGGAATAAAATTGGACCTAAAACAATGGATTGTATTTTTATTGGATATGCCTCTAATAGTGCTGCTTATAGATTTTTGGTAATTAAAGATGCAACTAATAGTTATCAAAATAATTCAATTTTGGAAACAAAGGATGCAGAATTTTTTAAAAATATATTTCCAATGAAAATAAGAAATGAGGGCAATCCTTCTTCTAGTGAACCTCTTAAAAGGAAAGATATAGAACCTGTACCTGTATCTACTAGAAGTAAAAGGCAACGTTTTGAGAAAACTTTTGGTCCAGATTTTATAACTGCTTTCATAACTGAAGATGACCCTAAAACTTATGAAGAAGCAATGAAATCTATTGATGCAAATTTTTGGAAGGATGCTATTAATAGTGAACTAGAATCTATTATGTCTAACCATACATGGAACTAGTTAATTTGCTTAGAGGATGTAAACCTATTGGAAGTAAATGGGTGTTTAAAAAGAAGTTAAAAAGTCGATGGGTCTATTGATAAATTTAAGGCAAGACTTGTAGAAAAGGGTTTACTCAAAAGGAAGGTTTCGATTATTTTGACACTTACTCACCAAAGGACTAAATTAGCAACTATAAGAATTCTAATTGCTTTGGCTTCAATTCATAAATTGATAATCCACCAAATGGATGTTAAAACCGCCTTTTGAATGGAGAGTTAAATGAAGAAATATATATGTGTCAACCTGAAGGTTTTGTTGTTCCAGTGAAGAACATAAAGTGTGTAGACTTGTAAAATCTTTGTATGGTTTTGAAACAAGCGCCAAAACAATGGAATGACAAATTTAATAAAACTCTCTTGTCTAATAATTTTGTGACAAATGAATCGATAGTTGTGTCCATAGAGATTCAATGGAAATTGTGGTGTGATTATTTGTTTATATGTGGATGACTTGCTTATATTTGGTACTGATGAGAAAGTTGTGAAAACTACAAAAGAGTTTTTATCTTCTAAATTTGACATGAAAGATTTAGGAGAAGCGGATTTGATTCTTGGCATGAAAATAAATAAACATGCAAATGGTTTAGTTTTATCACAGTCTCATTATGTGGAAAATATTCTTAAGAAATTTGATTTCTTTAATGAAGAGCCATTAAGAACCCCTTATGACTCTAGTGTGCATTTAAAGAAAAATAAAGAGAATGGTATTGCACAAGTTGAATATGCTAGAATCATTGGTAGTGTAATGTATTTAATGAACTCAGATCATCCGATATCAGATATGCCATTAAGTAGACTTAGCAGATATACACATAATCCTTCACAAGAACATTGGAATGCATTGTCACGACTAATGAGGTATTTAAAAGGAACAGCTTAATGTAGGTATACATTTTAATGGGTCATCCTAGTGTTAATAGAAGGATATTGTGATGCTAATTGGGTGTCTCGATAATGATGAAACAAACTCCACTAGTGGTTATGTGTTTACTTTAGGTGGAGGAGGAGTTGCTTTCTTGAAATCTGCTAAACAAACTTGCACTCGCTAGATCTACTATGGAATCAATTTATTGCTTTAGAATTGGCGGTGCATGTAGGCGAGTGGATAAGGAATTTATTGGCTGATATACCATTGTGGTATAAGCCTATTCCTTCTATTTCTTTACATTGTGATTCTCAAGCAGCTATTAGCAGGGCAATGAACCATGTTTATAATAGAAAACAGAGACACATTCGCTTGAGACACAATATTGTACGAGGACTGATCAGCAATGGGGTTATTTCAATGGAATTTGTAAGGTCTGAAAAGAACCTAGCAGATCCGCTTACTAAGGGATTGAATAAAAAGGTAGTCCAAGAAGCATCTAGAGGGATGGGACTATTGCCAATATCTTGAGTAAGTAATACGCGATGGAAACCCAACCCATGTGATTGGAGATCCCATGAATTGGGTTCAATGGGTAACAACAAGTCATGTAATTACTTAATTATAGCACTACAATTATTTATATCCCTTCTTGTACATGTATGTAGTGTTTCTCGACAAATTGTGAAAGGATGAATCGCTTAGATTCTTAATGAAACTCATAGCCCCTAAAGGGTGGTGTGTATGTCAAGATACACTTGATGGGTTCACCTATATAAAGGTGTAAGTGTAGAAGTAGCTTCCTATGAGAGTCCTTGGCAAACTCTCTAGAGCCTTTATGAAAATCAGGACATGGCGATGGCCTAGAACGCTACCAACCATGACTTGTGTGGATTCAGGATTTAAGATATGTGTGCAAGCTCAATTGATTGTATCACAGATAATAGGTTCAAGAATATAATTCACCTATAATCTACAATCATGAGCTTGTTCCACTAAGTGTCAATTTAAACCCACAAGGTATCGATGTTATGTATCTAAAATCCATTGCTCTTCTCACTTTCTTTTACTTTTTCTCTCTTTGATAATTTTGGATCATGTGGGGGATTGTTGGATATGCACCAAAATTCATTATTTTTCCATAGTCCCATATCATCTATTTTGGAAACATTTTTTGTGTATATTAGCACTTGTAGGCTTGGGCTTTGTAACATGGTTGAGGAAATAAGGGTGGGCTCTCATGCATACATGAGAGATTCGGCTAAGGAATTGGGCGAGGACAAGCTTGGTTCTCGGACTTTCGGTCAAAAAACCTTAGTCGCGTAAAGCGCACATGATACGCCCACAGACGGGGGGTGGTAATCCGTCGATTGAGCCTCTTGCGAAGTACACGGGTTGCCCAATATTTTGCTTAAATTCCTAATCTTTTATACTAAGCCCTAAATTAATACCTAGCCGCTTTCGCTTTATTTCTCTCAACGCTCCAATATTTACTTCCAACGATCGCGTTATTTACTTCCTAACGTTCAGCGCTTTCATCTCTAACGTTCTTCTCTCTATTCTTATATAAAACTTCAGATTTTGGATAAATTGATATATCGCATACGCTTTTTTAGCGAGCCTTCTTCCTTCTATCTAAACAGCTTTGTTCTTCATATACTTTCTCTGCATTGATTGGGGTAATCCACAAAGGCAAGTCCACACGCCTTCTTCTTCGTGAGTACACGCAATCAAGGCTTGCCGTTGAATCTCGGAGGTGAACGCCGTGGAGCTTCAACTGCACTTGGTTCATAGAACCAAAGGAGGGCGGAATCACTTTTTAGGACAGTAGCTTTGCTACGCCTCGGATTTCTTCAATTTCCAGCTAAGTTGTTCCAATTTTATCTTTTGAGTCTTCTTGTTAATACACTGTTGTTGCACTGCTATTGTTGCTACTATTGGACACGTTATACATCGCTATTATTCACGCCATCGTTAATCGCTATTAAACTGCTTATTTTCAACAATCTAAAAAGTGATTCGGGTATTAACAAGATGATGAAAACTGCTTTAGACCTTTCTAAAATTGAACGGTTTGATGGTAATAATTATAGGAGATGGTCTGAAGATGTACTGTTTCATTTGAAAACCCTGAATTTAGAATATGTGTTATATGTGGATGCTCCTGCTGTTACTGTTAATGATGTTACTCTTCCTGCTGCTGAAACTGTTGAAAAATCGGATACGGATAAAAGGGATTATGTTAAGGATAATCGCACATGTCGTAGATACTTGTTGCACTATTTGTCCAATTCATTATTTGAGATATATTATCCGTATGAAAGTGAAAAAAAATTTGGGAAGCTTTAAAATCAAAGTATATCAGAGAAAAAATTACGTTGGGCTTTTACATTAAACGCATACAATGAAATTAAAATTTTAAAGCAATTTCAAACCCTAAAACAGATCCATGCGAAATCAATTAATTCAGAGGTTTAGAGATTATACCGGATATAAACAAAACGAGAATCAAACCGATCACTACTCGAATCTCCAACGCAATACAAACCGATTACGCCTACTACGGTATCCACATCGAACGCCTCACGAACCAATCGAACGATTCTCGCAATAAGAAGGACTTCATGCAGTACTTAGCCACCAAAAGGAATGGATTTTGAAACTGCTTTCTCTCTCTCTCTCTAAAGAATCTGGCCAGGTTTTTCTATTATGATATCTTACCCTAAGTAGTCTGCTATATATCATATATATAGTAGTTAAAAGGAATTAATCAAATCAAAACCTAATTTTATAAAATCCGAATTTATATATATATATCTCTTAATTAAGTCTTACTTAATTAATATACATATATACAATTATCCTTTTAATTTAAATTAAATGATTTAAATACTATTAATCATATTAATATATTTAAATCCTTAAAATTTAAATTAATTCCCTTTAAATAATGTTCTATGTGTGTGACTTATAGGTTATTATTACGTTGGCAATAATTTTAAAATCATATTATAAAATTATAAATGCCGAGCATGATCTAGTAATGCATCACTGCTACCCAAGTAATAATAAGATCGATGATTCGATGCAACCTTTTCGTGACCAATGTTTCAATGTAATTTAATCCTTTTAACCTTAATATCCTAGATTAAACTCGAGTCATGGAATGTGTCATACTCTTCATAATTTAATCTGAGTTTTCTTGATCAATGAGTAGACTATATGAAACAAATCACTATTTGAGCATGACCATGCATTTCATAGTCCTACTCAATCAAGAGGCCTATGGATATCACCCATAATATATAGGATGGTTAAATTCCATCTAGATCACTCATATTTCTCACACGATTAATGATGAACCCAATAATCACCTTTATAGTCCACCCTATTAAAGGTGACATTTGATGATATCAAAGTACATAAATTCTCGTAGTAGTATATAGCAATTTCGTGCCTGGAGGACCATTACATCATTGTCACTATGAGAATTGCTAACGACACTTCGCATAATGCTCCATATAGAATTCTCATGGTGGGTCTGCCCAAAGACATCGTTCTTCTAACATGTACCTATGCATCGACTTAATATCTCATATATTTATGACCAATGAGATTTGGTCATCATCATCCACATACTAGTCTCCATGCATCATTGTTGTCCCATCAACAATGATACTCGACTAGGGACATTTAAGAACACTGATACTAATAAAAATATATAATCTCATGTTCAAGTCACATACTTGAAACTATATAATTTGTATCACTATTCTAAGGAATTTTATTATGTTAACAATTATATTACGCAGTAAATAAAACCATAATAAAATCATATATTTATTCAATCAAATATAATATCAAAACGTTAAGCAATTATATCAAATAATTGGCCTCTGTGGCATAAACTCTAACATTCTGGACTTAAGAAATATGTTGCGGGGAAATTCTTAGATTTTAAGATGCAAGATGGAAAATCTGTTATAGATCAAGTTCATACGTACCAAACAATTGTGGGGGAAGTCATTGGGGAAGGAATGAAAATATGTGAGAATTTCCAAGTTGCTGTACTTATCGAAAAATTACCACCCTCGTGGAAAAATTATAAGATGAACCTCAAACATGAAACTAAAGATTTCACTATGCAGGAACTAATAGCTCACATCCATATTGAAGAACAAAACAGAGCTAAAGAAAGGGGAGATGTAGTTCCAAATCAAACTGTCAAAGCTAATCTCGTGGAACAAAAGCCACAATGGAAGAGCCAAAATTATCAATCCAAAACCACAAAGGGAAAAATCAAAATCAATGGGAAGAAAGGATAATGAGGTTCAATAACTCCAATCAAATTCAAAACCTTTTACTAAAGGTCCTTGCTTCAGTATGTGGCGACACAGCCATATTGCTATGAAGTGTCACTTTCGCAAGGGCAAGATAACAAAATAATAATTCTCACCTAAGCCCCAAGCGAACTTAGTGGAATCCGATGATGTTATCGTTCAACCTTGTTGTCTCATGGAAGTAAACCTTGTTGACAACTTCACGTAATGGGTAGTAGATATCGGGGGCCACTAGACACATTTGCTTGAAAATAGAGACGTAATCCTCAACTACGAAAATGTGACTAATGGAGAAAAGGTCTTTATGGGGATTCTCGAGCCACCAATGTTATGGAAAAGGAAAAGTTGTAATACCCCAACTTATTATAAATAAAATTGAATTTTTTTCTTTATTCATTATTCTAAATTAATAAGGGTTAATTTGATATAATTCTTTGGTTATGGGTGAAATGTGCAAAGTTTACAAAATAAGCAAGTGGTTATAAAATATTCATTATTGCTTTGGGAATATTCGTTTGGTCGTGGAATATTCTTTTTGTTTCGGAATCTCCGTATGACGACACAAGCGCGATCATTAGTGGGCCCCATAACGGAAAAACGGTTGGATGAAGGAAAACGACAAAGATTGAGTTTTATAAATAACGACGTAAATTATTACCGCTAACACCGCTGGGTTACTCGGTGGTTAAAATACGATGAATACGTGATTACACAAAGAAGACACCTACCAGATTGCACATGCAGATTGTTGAATTATTGATCCTTACGTAAGAAGGCACAACTCAATAATTGTTACAAAGAATTATCGCTCATTATTTTATCTTATTGATTCAATAATTGCGCATTGATATTTATATTATTATTGTTTCAATAATTGTCATTACACAAGATTTTCCATTATCAAATCAATAATTCATATTATTTGAATAATATTATCGATAACATTATTGGTAATGTCTAGAAAGTTCTACTTAAGGAGAGGTTTGGTCACCTAATCATGCTACCAAGAAGGAGAAATCCTTATTGAAAGCCCTCTTCCCTCGAACTACCGGTTGTCGATCTTGATTCCAGAATATTATTTTTGAATAATTAATTATTGATTATTATGATAAAGAAAATATTTATTTTATGTGGATATAGATGGAGAAAATTTTTAATGTGACAATTGTTGAAAATTAATATTTTATCTTTTTCTCGATAAAATAATACATTTAAATATATTATTTTAATAATATATTAACTATGATATTTTTATAATAATTGTGGGATATATGAGTATATAAGGAGGTAGAGTATTTTGTGGCATTAAATGTTTAATATATGTTTTGTGTGTTTGCGACACACATTCTTGACCTCAAAATTTATTATAGGTCGTAAAATTGCCCGCTTGTGGATTTTGGATAATTTCGCTTTGAATTTGGAAAATTTTCTTCTGCAAAGTTGTAGAGAATTGAAATTCCTATAAAAAAGTCGCGAGATTTGAATTTTCTGATAAAAGGGATATTTATTGTGAATTATTGATGTTTTGAGTTCAAATAATTGATTTTGGAAATTTTAATTATTATTTTCAAGAAAAACGTTTTTCAAAGGTTGGTGAGCATCTTTAACATGTGGTTGGTGGCTAAAATCAGATTCCTTGGTGGTGGGCTTGAATATTTGGTAAATAATAATAATTTATTAATTTAGTCTCCTTTTGGCTCTAACATTTTCCTATAAATAGAGGGCTAAGTTAGAATTGAAAATCACACCGTAAACAAAGTTTTCTCTCTCTCTAAATTATCGAAATTATCGGCGTATTCTTGTGAGTATACTTTGAGTGTTATATATCTATATGGGTTTCACAAGATTATACCTAAAATTCAAATGTAAGATTTATTATTTTGAGGTAAGGGGTATTATTTTCTTCTTAAATGATATTTTTTCTTCAATATCATTATGCCAAGTATTGGTGAACTTTTTATCAAATTTGGAACTTGTTGTGTCGGGTTACTTATTCACGATACGCACTATTCACGATATCATACACTATTCACGAATACTTAAGACTATTCAATTTAAAAATAAATTTTTTTCTTTTTGTTCAAAATATCTATTCGGATACTAGCTTTGATTGTATCCATGTTTTGATCATTCTTGAATTTTACACCAATATGATTATTTTCAAGTATTTTTGGACATGGGTAAAAACAAAGTACTAATCCTTAATCCTTAATCCTTGTCATTTTGTTTCACTGGATTCGTTTCTTTAAAAATGTTTTTCATCATCCTCAGTCCTAAATGGTGATATAAATGAATATCTTTGGCCTGTAGTGCAAAGATGAACGATTAACTGATGAATATCTTTGGCCCAGTAGTGCAAAGATGAACAGTGTTGAGATGAACATGACCAACTGGTGATATAAATGAATATCTTTGGCCTGTAGTGCAAAGATGATTAAAGATGTATATTGATTGTTATTACAGGGATAAACTATTGATGATGGACTTTTAAACCTTAGAAGACAGTAGAATTCTTTCTCTACGTGACTCTTCTAATGGATTGCTATTTCCGCTGCATTTGTTGATCTAAAACTTGTTGTCTATTGTATTCTCGTTAGATTTTTCCCTCGTCAAGACTAACGATAATTTGTTGTATATTATCTTAGTCATAATATTCCTTATCGGGCTAGTTGAGCTCACCCTTTTCCTTTTTGTTCCATTTTTCTTCTCGTGAGGTGAAACATAGCAGGATCGAGCCTGGGGTATGGAGTGATGGTTCTAGGAAGATGTTTTAGCTGTCCTCACTATTTCTGTAAAATAGTGTATGAATAATTAATGAGGACTTATTTGGGTGTGTATATTGTCTAGAAGACAATATTTGTATTCAAACTCACAGTTGTATTGTCGTATTCTACACGACATCCAGATTGTCAAAGTTGTAGTTTGCTTTCTATACCATGTATTTTGGCGACTCGTAATGGGTGTTGTATACCTATTTTGGGGGCCTCACAATTGGTATCGTAGCTTAGGATATGATCTCCCAGCGAGATCTAGGAATAGAACTAGGAGGGAGAGACGAGTAAATCCTTCGCCAGGTGTCCTACCTAAGCTTATTTGTTGGTCGGTCATAATATAGGATATTATGTGATATGTTAATTTGTTTAATTAACCCTTGTTTTATGGCGAGATTTAAGAATGGTCACGAGAACGTTAACAATGGAGTTTATGAGACCGTGGAGACGCCTTGGTACTCACCAACGAGGAGAGAACGTGCAACAGTCAGTCGGCAATGTTCCTCCCGTGAACAACGCCACCGAGCAAATGATGAACGACGGATGTTTAGAAGCTTTTTGCGCTTCATGCAAAATCGCATGAGGAGACTCGTGTACAAAATACGGTGTGAAATGATGGCAATGCACTATTCATCACAAACCAAGCGCTTTAAGGAGTTGGGACCACCAGATTTCCATGGAAAGCCGGATCCGATCAAGGCGTAAACGTGGGTCAAGCAAATTACCAAGATATTCGATTTCTTGGGGTGCACAGAGAATGTATGTTCCATTCGCCACCTTTATGTTTCGTGGTGAAGCAGACATCGGTGGGAATCAGTGAAGCGTACTCACCAGATGCACTTAACATGTCTTGGGAAAGATTTCAGAATCGCTTCAATGACAAGTACTTTCCGTAAAGTATTCGCTATATGAAGGAGGTAGAGTTTATTAGACTCGAGCAACAACATGACGGTGTCTCTCAAAGACGAGGCAAAGTTCGCAGAGTTATCCGTGTTTCAGACCTCATTTGGTGGAGAATGAGGAACGAATGACGCAGATGTTTCGAGAGGTCTAAAACCGTAGAGATTCGTCAATACCTTATCTCTCATAAATTTTCTCGTATTCGAGATGTTGTCAATGTGGCTCGCTTATTAGAACGAGATAGTGAGTATACTCAACCGAGGGACCACAATCGTGGTAGTCATCGTAACGATGATAACCAAATGAGGAGGAAAGAATACGGACAAGGCGGTAACCACTCGTGTGGTAATCGTGGACATGATAATAGGAGAGGTGACTCGGTGGAAATTTCGAAAGAAGATTCAACAATGACGGAAGATATCAACTAAAAGACTAAAGACCAACAACAAATGCTAGGGGAGGAGAACGACCGCCGCTTAGATGTTACAAATGCGGAAGGAGGGACATATCACCCCAAACCGTCCCACAACAATCCAAGGTATGTTACAACCGTGGAAAGGAAGGCCACATCGCCGAGATTGTACTATCGCAGCAAAACCAAGTTCAAAGCAGAGTGGTGATTCCAAGGGTCGTCCGGATAAGTCGAAATCACGGCCTCGGAAGAAATATTTTATCGTGATCGACAAAACGTGAGGAACCCAAACGAGGTGATCACGGTAAGCTAATCTTGAATTCTTGCGAAGTTTATACCTTACTAGATACCGGGCTCTACCTATTCTTTTATCTCTCCCGCCAGTGCTCAACGCTTAAACTTGACTCGAGAAATTAGATTTTGATTTATCTGTTGAAACTCCGTTGGGTGAAACCTTCGTTACATCTACGCTTTATAAATCTTGCATGATCCAAGTTGGCACTATCACATTACCTGCTGATCTTATCTCTTTAAAGATACTTGCTTTTGATGTGATTTTAGGAATTGATTGGTTAACCACCATCATGCCAAAATTGATTGTTTTCGTAAGGTTGTTAGTTTTCATATTCCTAACCAACCCGTCATACGAATTCAAACCACTAAACCACTAAAATCACCATCGCTATATCAAGCCACAAAGCTATTCGCTTATTGAAAAACGGATGTCAAGCTTTCTTAGCCCATGTTATGGATTTGAATAAAGACAAGTCGATTTGAATAATATTTCGTGGTTAAAGAATTCCCGATGTATTTCAAGAGCTTCCCTGGTCTACCCCCGTAACGTGATGTTGAATTCTTTATTGACCTTGAACCGCACAAAGCCCATTTCTAAAACCCCATATCGAATGGGCTCCTATTGAACTTCGTGAGTTAAAAGTCCAACTACGTGGAGTTATTAGACATCGGTTTCATTCGGCCCCAAGACGCCTCCTCGGGGTGCTCCTGCTTTTTTTCGTAAAGAAGAAAGACGGGAGTATGCGACTTTTGTATTGACTATCGAGAATTGAACCATGTCACCATCAAGAATAGGTATCCGCTACCTCGCATTGATGACCTGCTCGACCGGATTCATAAGGAGCGCAATTCTTTTCAAAGATCGATCTTCGCTCGGATATCATCACCAAGATTAAAACCGAGGATATTCCAAAGACGGCATTCGTGACTCGATACGGGCATTATGAATTCTTGGTCATGTCTTTTGGATTGACTAATGCTCCTCGCCGCTTTCATGGATATGATGAACCGTGTATTTAAGGAATATTTGGATCGGGTTTGTTGTTGTTTTATTGATGACATCCTCATCTATTCCAAAAGCCGTGTGAAGATCATGAGCACCATTTGAAGTCGGTACTACAAAGACTTCGTGAACACAAGCTTTATGCCAAGTCAAGAAATGCGAAGTTCGCTTTAGGAGGAAGTAGCATTCCTTGGGCACGTGGTGTCAAAACAAGGAGTATCTGCTGACCCGGCCAAGATTGAAGCAATACAAAGTTAGAGAGCAAAGTTCGTTGGCCAATCAAGTCACGCAGCTTTTCGGGCTTAAATGGTTATTATCGGAGATTTGTGGAAGGATTTTCTCGAATCGCTATCTCCGCTAACTCAAATTGCCTCTAAGGATGCAAAATTCTTATGGAGCGAGGAATGCGAGAAGAGCTTCCAAGAGCTCAAGAGGAGACTCATTTCTAAGACTGTTTCGACAATACCATCCGGTTCGGATGGATTTGTTATCTACAATGATGATGCTTCCGGAAAGGGGTTAGGATGTGTTCTCATGCAACATGGGAAAGTCATAGCCTATGCCTCACGATTAACTCAAAGAATATGAGAGGAATTATCCTACTTCATGATCTAGAATTGGCAAGAATTGTATTCAAGTTGAAGATATGGAGACACTACTTGTATGGAGAGAAAGTGGAGATTTATACGGACCATAAAAGCCTCAAATATTTCTTCACCCAAAAAAACTCAACATGCGGCAAATGACGCTGGTTGGAGTCATTAAAAGATTATGATCACACTATTCAATATCATCCTCGAAAAGCGAACGTGGTAGTTGATTTACGTTGAGTAGAAGATCATATGCAAGTACGAAAGTGCAATATTGTCAACGCAAAGGCCCATTTTATACGACTTACAAAGGATGAAGATAGAATTAAAGACTCGTGGTCCCACATGATGATGGCGAATATACGAGTAGAACCGACTTTTAATCGATAAAGTTAAAGTCGCCAAGCTACTTGGACCAAATGATGCGTATGAAGAAGAAAGTGCAAGAAGGAGCTATTCCTAAGCAAGAATTGATGAGGAAGGAATACTTCGAGTCAATTCTAGACTTTGGCTCCTAACGATTCTGACTGAAGCATAAAATCATGATGGAGGCACACAACACCCCGCTTGCAATCCATCTCGGAAGTACCAAAATGTATCATGATATTCGACATACATTTTGGTGGAACAATATGAAGAGAGAGATCATGAGTTTATCTCAAGATGTTTAACCTCATCAACGTGTAAAGGCGAGCATCAAGTGCCAAAAGGTCCATTGCAACCACTTGAGATTCCTAATGGAAATGGGAACACATTACTATGGATTTTGTTACGTGTCTTCCCAAAGTTTCTCAAGGCGTAGATGCAATTTGGGTTATTGTTGATAGATTAACCAAGTCCGCCCATTTCTTACCGATCTGCGAGACTTATTCCTCGAACGCCTTGCTCAGATACGCGTGAATGAGATTGTACGATTGCATGGCATGCCAAGATCCATAGTTTCGACATCGTGACCCGAGATTCACATCAAGATTTTGGGTTAGCTTGCCAGAAGCTATGGGCACGGATTTATTTATTCGGCCAAAGATACCATCCTCAAACCATTTTGACAATCGAGAGGACTATTCAAACCCTTGAAGATCTATTAAGACTCGTGTCCTAGATTTCAAAGGAAGTTGGGATAAGTACCTACCACCGGTGGAATTCTCCTACAACAATAGTTATCAAGCAAGTATAGGCATGGCTCCATTTGAGGCGTTAGATGGATTTAAAATGTCGCTTCCAAAGATATCTTTGGACGAGGTGGGAGAAGCAATATTGTTGGGACCGTAATTAAATACGCATGACTACGTAAAAGATCCAAATGATTCGACAACGATTCAAACTTCACAAGATCGACAAAAGAGTTATGCTGATCTTCATAGAAAGGACGTGGAGTTTAATATCGGAGATCATGTATTGTTACGTATTACTCCATGGAAGGGAGTTACAAGATTTGGGAAAAGAGGAAAGCTCAATCCAAGGTTTGTTGGTCCATTTGAGATTCTTGACCGAATAGGGAACGTAGCCTATAGACTCGCGTTACCTCCAAGTATGTCTCGTGTTCACAATGTATTCCACATATCTATGCTTCAGAAATATGTGAAAGACCCGAACCACATTATTGCATTAGAACCCGCATTTAGATAGCGTAAGATTTAACCTACGAGGAGATACCGCTGAGATTTTGGATAGAAAGAGCATGTCTTACGACGAAGGTTATACCACAAGTTAAGGTTTTGTGGAGAAACCATGCAATTGAGGAAATGACATGGGAGTTGGAATCGAGATGAAAGCAAGGTACCTCACCTTTTCGATATACCAGGTACGTATGTCAATTTCGAGGACGAAATTTCATAAGGAGGGGAGGTTGTAAGACCCCAACTTATTATAAATAAAATTGAATTTTTCTTTATTCATTATTCTAAATTAATAAGGGTTAATTTGATATAATTCTTTGGTTATGGGTGAAATGTGCAAAGTTTACAAAATAAGCAAGTGGTTATAAAATATTCATTATTGTCGGGGAATATTCGTTTGGTCGTGGAATATTCTTTTTGTTTGGGGAATCTCCGCATTTACCACAGCAGCCATTGGTGGGCCCTATAACGGAAAAAAACTATTGGATGAAGGAAAACGACAAAGATTGAGTTTTATAAATAACGACGTAAATTATTACCGCTAACACATTGTTGGGTTACCCGGTGGTTAAAATACGAATACGTGTGATTACACAAAGAAGACACTCCTGTATTGCACCTGATATTGTTGAATTATTGATCCTTACGTAAGAAGGCACTACTCAATAATTGTTACAAAGAATTATTGCTCATTATTTTATCTTATTGATTCAATAATTGTTTGCATTGATATTTATATTATTATTGTTTCAATAATTGTCATTACACAAGATTTTCCATTATCAAATCAATAATTCATATTATTTGAATAATATTATCGATAACATTATTGGTAATGTCTAGAAAGTTCTCATCTAAGGAGAGGTTTGGTCACCTAATCAAGGCGCCAAGAAGGAGAAATCCTTATCGAAAGCCCTCTTCCTCGAACTACCGGTTGTCAAGATCTTGTGATTCTGTAATATTATTTTTGAATAATTAATTATTGATTATTATGATAAAGAAAATATTTATTTTATGTGGATATAGATGGAGAAAATTTTTAATGTGACAATTGTTGAAAATTAATATTTTATCTTTTTCTGATAAAATAATACATTTAAATATATTATTTTAATAATATATTAACGGTGATATTTTTATAATAATTGTGGGATATATGAGTATATGAGGAGGTAGAGTATTTTGTGGCATTAAATGTTTAATATATGTTTTGTGTGTTTGGTGGACACGATTCTTGATCGAAAATTTATTATGTAATCGTAAAATTGCCCGCTTGTGGATTTTGGATAATTTCTGCTTGGAATTTGGAAAATTTTTCTTCTGCAAAGTTGTAGAGAATTGAAATTCCTATAAAAAGTCGCGAGATTTGAATTTTCTGATAAAAGGGATATTTATTGTGAATTATTGATGTTTTGAGTTCAAAATAATTGATTTTTTAAAAATTTTAATTATTATTTTCAAGAAAAACGTTTTTCAAAGGTTGGTGAGCATCTTTAACATGTGGTTGGTGGCTAAAATCAGATTCCTTGGTGGTGGGCTTGAATATTTGGTAAATAATAATAATTTATTAATTTAGTCTCCTTTTAGCTCTAACATTTTCCTATAAATAGAGGGCTAAGTTAGAATTAAAAATCACACCGTAAACAAAGTTTTCTCTTTTCTCTCTAAAATTATCGAGCGTATTCTTGTGAGTATACTTTGAGTGTTGCTATATCTATGCGGGTTTCTCACAAGATTATACCGAAATTCAAATGTAAGACGATTATTTTGAGGTAAGGGTATTATTTTCTTCTTAAATGATATTTTTTCTTCAATATCATTATGCCAAAGTATTGGTGAACTTTTTATCAAATTTGGAACTTGTTGTGTCTGGTTACTTATTCACGATACTGCAGACTATTCACGAATATTACTACACTATTCAATTTAAAAATAAATTTTTTTTCTTTTTGTTCAAAATATCTATTCGGATACTAGCTTTGATTGTATCCATGTTTTGATCATTCTTGAATTTTACACCAATATGATTATTTTCAAGTATTTTTGACATGGGTAAAACAAAGTACGAATCCTTAATCCTTAATCCTTGTCATTTTGTTTCACTCGGATTCGCTTTTAAAAAATGTTTTTCATCATCCTCACCCTAAATGGTGATATAAATGAATATCTTTGGCCCGTAGTGCAAAAGATGAACGATTAATCGATGAATATCTTTGGCCCGTAGTGCAAAGATGAACAGTGTTGAGATGAACATGACCAACTGGTGATATAAATGAATATCTTTGGCACAGAAAAGTGCAAAGATGATTAAAGATGTATATTGATTGTTATTACAGGATAAACTATTGATGATGGACTTTTAAACCTTAGAAGACAAGAGAATTCTTTCTCTACGCGTGACTCTTCTAATGGATTGTCTTTCACGCATTTGTTGATCTAAAACTTGTTGTCTATTGTATTCTATTAGATTTTTCCTCGTTGAAGACTAACGATAATTTGTTGTATATTATCTTAGTCATAATATTCTTTCTTGGGCTAGTTGAGCTCACCCTTTTCCTTTTTGTTCCATTTTTCTTCTCGTGAGGTGAGAACATAAAGCAGGATCGAGTCTGGGTATGGGAGTGATGGTTCTAGGAAGATGTTTTAGTCATCCTCTCTATTTCGTAAAATAGTGTATGAATAATTAATGAGGACTTATTTGGGTGTGTATATTGTCTAGAAGACAATATTTGTATTCAAACTCACAGTTGTATTGTCGTATTCTACACGACATCTGTATTGTCAAAGTTGTAGTTTGCTTTCTATACCATGTATTTTGGCGACTCAGAATGGGTGTTGTATACCTATTTTGGGGGCTTCACAAAAGTCCTACTAAAATTAACTTCTGGGAAAACCATTGCTTTATAAGATGTACTTCATGTACCCGATATTCGTAGGAATCTTGTGTCTGGGTCTTTGTTGAACAAAGCTGGCATTAAACTTGTGTTTGAGTCTGATAAACTTGTACTTACTCGTAATGGGGAATTTGTTGGGGAAGGTTTTTGTAATGGGGGTTTATTTGTACTTGATGCTTCTGCTGAATTGAATAATAAGAATGCTTCTTTTGCTTATATTGTTGAATCTTTGGATATGTGGCAAACGTAGCTTCTATTAAAAAGTTGAAACAACTTGAACTTATACCTAATCTTGCAAATACCGAGTTTAACAAATGCGAAATTTGTGTAGAAACAAAACATGCTAAAAACCTTTTAAAAGTGTTGAAAGACAAACCTAATTACTTGAGTTAATTCACAAAGATCTAACCGATTTTAAAAATATTACGAGTAGAGGTGGTAAGAAATATTATATTTCTTTTGTGGATGATATGTCTAGATATACTGAATTTATCTACTTTCTTCTAAAGATGAAGCGGAAGAAATGTTTATTAAATATAAAGCGGAAGTTGAAAATCGCTAGAAAGAAAATTAAAAGACTTAGATCCGATCGTGGAGGTGAATATGATTCAGGAAGTCTTAAAAAATTTTGTGAACTAAATGGAATAATACATGAAACTTCTCCTCCTTATTCTCCATAATCCAATGGAGTTGCAGAAAGAAAAAATAGAACACTTAAAGATATGATGAATGCTATGTTAATTAGTTCTGGTTTACCTTCTAATATGTGGGGAGAAGCTTGCCTTTCTGCAAATCATTTTTTAAATAGAGTTCCACATAAAAAGTTAGACTCTACACCATATCATTTATGAAAAAAATATGCACCTAATTTAGGGTATCTTAAAGTGTGGGGGTGTCTAGCTAAAGTAGCTATACCAGAATTTAAAAGGAATAAAATTGGACCTAAAACAATGGATTGTATTTTTATTGGATATGCCTCTAATAGTGCTGCTTATAGATTTTTGGTAATTAAAGATGCAACTAATAGTTATCAAAATAATTCAATTTTGGAAACAAAGGATGCAGAATTTTTTAAAAATATATTTCCAATGAAAATAAGAAATGAGGGCAATCCTTCTTCTAGTGAACCTCTTAAAAGGAAAGATATAGAACCTGTACCTGTATCTACTAGAAGTAAAAGGCAACGTTTTGAGAAAATTTTTGGTCCAGATTTTATAACTGCTTTCATAACTGAAGATGACCCTAAAACTTATGAAGAAGCAATGAAATCTATTGATGCAAATTTTTGGAAGGATGCTATTAATAGTGAACTAGAATCTATTATGTCTAACCATACATGGGAACTAGTTAATTTGCCTAGAGGATGTAAACCTATTGGAAGTAAATGGGTGTTTAAAAAGAAGTTAAAAGCTGATGGGTCTATTGATAAATTTAAGGCAAGACTTGTAGCAAAAGGGTTTACTCAAAAGGAAGGTTTCGATTATTTTGACACTTACTCACCAGTGACTAAATTAGCAACTATAAGAATTCTAATTGCTTTGGCTTCAATTCATAAATTGATAATCCACCAAATGGATGTTAAAACTGCCTTTTTGAATGGAGAGTTAAATGAAGAAATATATATGTGTCAACCTGAAGGTTTTGTTGTTCCAGGTGAAGAACATAAAGTGTGTAGACTTGTAAAATCTTTATATGGTTTGAAACAAGCGCCAAAACAATGGAATGACAAATTTAATAAAACTCTCTTGTCTAATAATTTTGTGACAAATGAATCTGATAGTTGTGTCCATAGTAGATTCAATGGAAATTGTGGTGTGATTATTTGTTTATATGTGGATGACTTGCTTATATTTGGTACTGATGAGAAAGTTGTGAAAACTACAAAAGAGTTTTTATCTTCTAAATTTGACATGAAAGATTTAGGAGAAGCGGATTTGATTCTTGGCATGAAAATAAATAAACATGCAAATGGTTTAGTTTTATCACAGTCTCATTATGTGGAAAATATTCTTAAGAAATTTGATTTCTTTAATGAAGAGCCATTAAGAACCCCTTATGACTCTAGTGTGCATTTAAAGAAAAATAAAGAGAATGGTATTGCACAAGTTGAATATGCTAGAATCATTGGTAGTGTAATGTATTTAATGAATCAGATCATTCCGATATTGCATATGCCATTAGTAGACTTAGCAGATATACACATAATCCTTCACAAGAACATTGGAATGCATTGTCACGACTAATGAGGTATTTAAAAGGAACAGTTAATGTAGGTATACATTTTACTGGTCATCCTAGTGTTATAGAAGGATATTGTGATGCTAATTGGGTGTCTGATAATGATGAAACAAACTCCACTAGTGGTTATGTGTTTACTTTAGGTGGAGGAGTTGTTTCTTGGAAATCTGCTAAACAAACTTGTACTGCTAGATCTACTATGGAATCTGAATTTATTGCTTTAGAATTGGCAGGTACAGAAGCAGAGTGGATAAGGAATTTATTGGCTGATATACCATTGTGGTATAAGCCTATTCCTTCTATTTCTTTACATTGTGATTCTCAAGCAGTTATTAGCAGGGCAATGAACCATGTTTATAATAGAAAACAGAGACACATTCGCTTGAGACACAATATTGTACGAGGACTGATCAGCAATGGGGTTATTTCAATGGAATTTGTAAGGTCTGAAAAGAACCTAGCAGATCCGCTTACTAAGGGATTGAATAAAAAGTTAGTCCAAGAAGCATCTAGAGGGATGGGACTATTGCCAATATCTTGAGTAAGTAATACGCGATGGAAACCCAACCCATGTGATTGGAGATCCCATGAATTGGGTTCAATGGGTAACAACAAGTCACGTAATTACTTAATTATAGCACTACAATTATTTATATCCCTTCTTGTGTACATGTAGTGTTTACTGACAAATTTTGAAAGGATGAATCGTTTAGATTCTTAATGAAACTCATAGCCCCTAAAGGGTGGTGTATGTCAGTATACACTTGATGGGTTCACCTATATAAAGGTGTAAGTGTAGGCCGCTTCCTATGAGAGTCCTTGGCAAACTCTCTAGAGCCTTTATGAAAATCTGGGACATGGCGGCGATGGCTTTAACGCGCCTAACCGCGCGACTTGTGTGGATTCAGATTTAAGATATGTGTGCAAGCTCAATTGATTGTATCACGTATAATAGGTTCAAGAATATAATTCACCTATAATCTACAATCATGAGCTTGTTCCACTAAGTGTCGATTCAAACCCACAAGGTATCGATGTTATGTATCTAAAATCCATTGCCCTTCTCACTTTCTTTTACTTTTTCTCTCTTTGATAATTTTGGATCATGTGGGGATTGTTGGATATGCACCAAAATTCATTGTTTTCCATAGTCCCATATCATCTATTTTGGAAACATTTTTGTGTGTATATATTAGCACTTGTAGGCTTGGGCTTTGTAACATGGTTGAGGAAATAAGGGTGGGCTCATGCACACGAGGACTGACTAAGGAATCAAGGCGAGGACAAGCTTGGTTCTCGGACTTTCGGTCAAAAAACCTTAGTAAGGCGTGTGTAATGCTGCTGCGATACACCACAAGCAGGAGGGGTGGCAATCCGGTCGATTGAGCCTTGCATGAGTGCACCCGGTTTTTAATATTTTGCTTAAATTCCTAATCTTTTATACCAAGCCCTAGAATTAATACCCTAGCCGTTTTCTCCTCTCGTTCTTATATAAAGCTTCAGATCGCTTCTTCCTTCTATCTAAACAGTTTGTTCTTCATATACTTTCTCTGTTGATTGGGGCAATCCACAAAGATGAATCCACGTACCTTCTTTTCAGAGTACACACAATCGAAGGCTTGCCGTTGAATCTGGAGGTGAACGCCAGTGGAGCTCAACTGCATGGGTTCATAGAACCAAAGGAGGGCGGAATCACTTTTTAGGACAGTAGCTTTGCTACGCCTCAGATTTCTTCTATTTCCAGCTAAGTTGTTCCAATTTTATCTTTTGAGTCTTCTTGTTAATACACTTCTTTGTTAATCGCTATTGTTACTACTATTGGACTGTTACAATCGCTATTGCTGCTCTTTGTTGCACTTCTATTAAACTGCTTATTTTCAACAAGTTCTTGTTTTGGGGTCAGGATTTGGAAAGTACTATGTATTTCTTGGTATTGCAGATAATTTTAATTTTGTCATTTGGCTAATAACAATTATGCCAAACATGATCCAAAATAGTCAAATGTGAACCTTCCATTTTGTAATTATTGGTGGTTAGTTAGCCGGCCTAACATATTGCTTCTACATGTAAGGTTAATTTGCAACCTTAGAAATCACTAATAGAAAATAATCTGAGACGGAAAATTCCGTCTCACAACTGCCACTTGGGTTTCAAATATCAATTTGAGACAGGTTTTGACGTCTCATAACCCGTCTCTAAAAAGGGCGTCGCTAAATCTGACACCGTTTTTAAATCAGTTTCAAAAAATAGAAACCGATTTATCCGTCTAAAAAACATATTAATTCCGTCTCAAATTTATGTATATACGTTTCATGTTGAGACCGAAGTCGTCCGTTTCTATTTTCTCGTGTATTTTTTTGGTGTTAAAAATTGGCGGCAAATATTTGAGACCGACAATGGTCGTATCTAAGCCGTCTCTAATTTAGCTGTAAAATCTGGCGCCAATATGTTTGAGACAGAATCCGATTGTCTCTAATTCGCTTCAAATTAGTGAGTAGCAAATCCTTCTCAAAACTTTTACCTCCAATAAAACTTACTGTTTCAAATTGGTCTCTAATTCTGTGTCAAATCTACCATATCAATTTTTTTGTCACTAGATTTTTTTTATATTCCAGAATCATAAATTTTAAAAATATGAAATACAAAAATCTAATTAAAGTTAATAATAATTCAAATGTCTATCATTAACTATAAGTTGTTACAATTAATGAAATTGTATGAAATAAAATAAAATAGACTAATAATTCAAAATAAAATGTTGATAAAACATCACAACACATCCCTTGCTACTGAATATTGAGTCCAGCATCATCACCATCCTTGCCACTAAATATTGAGTCCTTCATCATCACCATCATTGCCACTTTCTCCATATAATCACCTAAAAAACAAGTATATATACATATGTATCGAATCCATTTGACATGTTAAATTTAGATCTTAACAAGATGGATTTCTCTCTATTGAATTCAGTTAGGATTTCTTAAGGTTTCAAATGATGCAAGTTGAAATCAATGGTTGTTAATTTTGGATTTAATTATATGAATGAATGTTGGTTTAATCTAGGTTACTTTAATCTAGTTGTTGTTTAATTATATGAATGAATGGGTTTAATCTGAGGTTACTTAGCATCATAGTTAAAATTTGATTTATAATGAGAAATATTTGGTTGAACTTGTATATTTTAGGGCTAATTACACTTCTGATACATGAAGTACTATCAAATTTATACTTCGGTCCCCAAAGAATTTGGGTTTACAATTTACTACATCAAGTGCCTAATTTGATACAATTTAGTCCCTAATTTTTGAAATTGGTCAAAATTGGCCGGAATACCTGACCCGCCCAAGAATCCAATCAGGTTTTAATTTGTGTATTTAATACTAGTTGACCGTATAAATATATGGTTTGACTTATAATAAAAAAAAAAAGGGCTATTTACAGTTCCGTTACATCAAGTACCACCACCCCTAAAGAAAAAAAAATAAAAATTATAAAAAAATTATAAATATAATAATTTTTAGCCCTTTAAAAAAAAGTAACTAATACCGTATAAATATGGTATAAAATTATAAATATAATTTAAAATTATAAATATTTATAAATAAAATTATAAATACAATTTATAAAATTTAAGTTTTGATATAATTTGTAAAATTTAAGACGTAAAATTTATAATTTATGAAATAATTTATAATTTGCAATATTTAAGTTGTAAAATTTATACATACAATTTGTTAAATTATAGATATAATTTTAAAATTAATTTTTTTATAAATACAATATTATATATGTTAGCTACTATTATTAAATCATGATGATTAAAAAAAGCGGAAAAGCTAGATTTAAAGAAAGTATTGTTGGATAAACTAATTAACTACTATTAATTTATTTGAAAAATCTTTTAACTAAATAAAATCAACTCACTTTCCAAATCTAAAATACATTACGTATGTCGTCTTATGTATTTTCTCTCTTTGCAACTCACTTTTTGCACACCATCTCCTTTCTCCCCCTCCTTCAATGGCGATAATTAGTCTTTTTTCGCCAGAAAAATCTTTGAATTAATATAAAATTTCAGGTTATTTTCTGTTTAAGTCGATCACAGCTACTGGACTTCTTCCAAAGTGCTGAAATTTCTAAATTTGAAAGAATAAAACAATTTGAAGGATAAGGGAAGAGTGAGAGAAGAGAGCAAATATATGGGTTGTTTTTTTTTTCTTTTCTTTTTTAATTTTTTCCTCCTCTTTTTGTATGCTCTTCCAATATAAAAAGGGTATTACTTAGTTAATTAAATTTTAGGCACTTTTGTCAATTGTTTAAAAGTTTAATGTTATTCGCGTTAAAAATATAATTTTTATGTTTAAAAGTTTATTGATTTTTTTGGTAATTAAGCCTTTTTAAAAATTTTTAAATTAAAATTTATATTTGGTAATCTTTGTATTAATATTTAATTTTAATAATTTAACATATAATAATTATTTATAAGGATTTATACACATTTAATACGTCAAAATAAGTATTTATACAAATTTTATACGAATTAGGTACTTATTTGATGTAACATAAGTGTTATTAGCCCGTATTCTATACAGTCAAACTGTAAACAATTCTTATCTGGTCGGAAAATTAGGTATTCCGGCCAATTTTGGCCGGATTCTAAAATTGGGGGCTAAATTTTATCAAATTAGATTACTTAATGTAGTAAAATGTAAACCTAAATTTTTTAAAAACTTAATCATAAATATGATGATAGTTCATGTAGTAAACGATATTTAGCCCTATATTTTAACAATATATGTCCTTATGTTTACTTGAGTTCAATCAAATATCAAATATTCTGTCTTGATATTGCATTTTCGGTATATATGATTCTTGCTGTCTGAAGATTAATATATTACATTTATGCTAGAAAATTTACTCTACAATAGCCAGTATCCCATACTAGCTAGTTATATTATATCTATCATATTAAATAATATAATATAATAAATTTCATTAAAATAAAATAACATAATATAGCATAATATAATAACTATTTCCGATGAAATACGCTTATTTTTTATAGAATATTCTATCAGAAATAACAGTTTTTCTTTTAGCGAAGCTCAATATTTAATAAATACAATTATTTTAAGAAACTAATATTTTCACAAGATATTTCCGCAAAGCTCTCCTAACATAAATAGTAAATGAGTCACTTTTATGTGAATGTGACATTGTGAAAATATCACATTTTTTTTCTTGTGAAAATAGTAATTTCCCTATTTTATTGAAAGTTAATGATTCTACTCGCGTTCTTTGTATGTTAAAGTATATCTATACCATACTCAAATATAGTTTTAAAATGACTGATCAAATTAATAAAAAAACTTCAAAACTACAATTGTTTTGCGAGTAAAATATATCTTAGGCAGTTAATCAAGAAAAATCCAATAACGAAATGTCAAGATCCAACTCCTTCAAAACATGAACAATTACAATATAAGTTATGTCAGAGGCCTAAATGGGATCCTAGCAAGATTTTGTGTCCACAAGATACACATATTACTATATATTTCAGATCATATTATGTTTAAAAATTCAATCTCTAAGTTTTGAAATTGAAAATATATTTGCAATTCTAAGACTTGAAATTAAATTGTCAAACATTGCTTAAATCTTACATATCGTTTGGATCCATGCATTAGTAGCCAAGAATTGCAATCTTCCCCAATCTTAAGGCTTAATGTTTCTATATAGAAGACATTGCTATATATGATTTAATTAACACTATATCCACCAATACAAGAATACACTTGCTCGAATTTATAAATCCCATAAATATTTGTAAATAATTGTACGTAATTCAAGGCGTAGATGTCAAGTGATCGAACTTCATAGGATTCCCATCCCCTTAGATAAAATGATGTTCCCAAGGGCACAATTATTTGTGGGAAGATAATATAATATGTGGCAAGTTTAATTTCTAGCACTTAATTTTTCTCTTTAGTAGGAGGCCCTAAAACATGTTTCCCTTTCACTATATTTAAATAAATTATATTTAATTTCTTTGAATTCTTTATTTTATTTGACTTTCTTGTTCAACTCCTATAACAAAAACTTCTTATGCTTTCGGTGGCCACTTGTTAGGATGTGATACAATACAGAACCAGTATGATGATATAGTACTCCTTCAATTCCATTCCATAAAATGAATTCCATTTATAAAATTTGTCAACATTATACAACCATATATTTTCGTTACATCTATATTCCTAAAAATAATTTGTGTGAGGGGAGCGAGTAGTGTGATTTCTAGATATGTAGTTAGTTTAGAAATGTGGTACGATAATAAAATAATTTTTGTGGAACTGATAAAGTATAGACTTATTTATTAATTTAAGCAATTCTCTCAAATACAATTTTTAATTTTCTCAATTGAGTTACTCTTTTGGGAGGGGAGCGAGTAGTGTGATTTCAAGGCCCAGCCAGCCAGCCAGCCAGCCAGCGAAAAGATATCCAAATTTTGCTCATTAGAAACAAGGCTGTAACAAGTAATAACAATTAACTTAACCCTATAAATAGGTTGTCAAATAAAGCTAATCATAATCATCAAAAACAAGGTGACACACTATATACTAGATATAAGCATGGCCACAATCTTATCAAATCAAGCTCTTCTTTTCACTTATGCAATCTTTGCCTATGTTTGTCATATAGCTCAAGCAACTGACCCAAACATCATATCCGACTTCATCGTCCCCGCTAACATAACCACAGTGGATGCAAATTTCTTTACCTTCACCGGATTTCGCACAATTTTTACGACAGAATTCCCATCAGAATTTAAGACCACAAAGGCAAACTTAGTAGAATTTCCAGCTCTTAACGGACAAAGTGTCTCATATTTAATTGTCCAATTCCCCGTAGGTACAGTTAATCCGCCTCACACTCATCCTCGTTCTTCGGAGCTAATTTACGTGCTTTTAGGTTGTCTCGAGGTTGGTTTTATTGACACAAGTAATAAACTCTATACACAAACACTCCATGTTGGGGATATATTTGTTGTTCCAAAAGGATTAGTTCATTATCAGTATAATGCTGATGCTAATGAACCTGCAATGGCTTTGACGACGTTTGGTAGTGCAAATGGAGGGAAAGTTTCGCTTCCTACGAATTTGTTTGGGAGTGGGATTGATGATGGAGTTCTTGCCAAGTCTTTTAAGACTGATGTAGATACTATTAAGAAGATCAAGTCTGGTTTGACAGCCAAGGACGGCTGAGATACATAAAAATTTTATTTTAATTTGAGAACTAGTTTATCATCCTGTGAGATGCAAGAACATTTGTATATGAATTATGTTAATTTGCATCTTTTTATGAGGTGTAATCAATTTTGGGTTTAATTTAGACCCATTAATTGATTGAATTTAAATAAAATTAAAAGTGTATTTGATAGTAAAGATATTAAGAGAGAACAATATATTATTGAAGTAAGAATTATATATTGTATTTTAATTATATTCAAAGTGGGGGAATATGAAAAAGTGAATTATTTTTTTGTAAAAATTATTTTCTTTTAGCTAGGTCTCATATCGGTAATGAGTAAAACCATTTAACGTTTTATAAGTATAAGAGGAATAATTTAATTTACTTGTAGTACTAAAAAGAAAACTTAGATCTGATCACAATGACCTGTTCGTGTCTCGAGACCAGGGTGTTGTTTGGCGTGGCTATTTTTTGATTATTGATATATATATTTTGATGAACATATTTTATGAGAACACACATAAAGTTGTTGAAATAAATATAGAAATTGGAAGCAACCAAAGAAAAGAAAAACCAAAAAAAAAGATATACTAAACTGAACTTTATTACTCAAATGAAGAACTGAAACAAAATTACAGATTACAAAGATTATAAATACTAAAAGTTTTCCTGAAAGATCTCAACCAACACCAACTATAGATTATTTGCTAAATAAAAGAAGACAATTATTCCTAAATAAAAGGAAGACTTAAAACAAACTAGACATATTCAACAAAGACTAATTCAGCTACTTGACAACTGTAAGTTTCACTAATTTGCAACACTCCCCCTTAGTGCAAACTTACTGTCAACAATACCAAGAGCACCTCGAAATACTTCAAACTTTGCTTTCCCAAGCGCTTTGGTAAATATATCAGCAATTTGATCATCAGTTCGAATTTTCTACAGCTGAATATCCTGAGTCAAAACCATCTCTCGAACAAAATGATAATGTGTTTTGTGCGGTAATGGAACACTGGATTTCCAGCAAGCTTGATTGCACTTTCACTATCACAATGAATAGGAATTGGATAGTCCAAGACAGAAAACATTTCTTGAATAAGTCTCTTAAGCCAAATACACTCTTGAGTGACCATAGAAGCTGCAACATACTCGGCTTCACAACTGGAAAGAGCAACAGTAGATTGCTTCTTGCTGCACCACGAAATTGCTGCTGATCCCATATTAAAACAATATCCTGTTGTGGATCGTCTATCATTTACATCGCCAGCCCAATCTGCATCTACAAAACCAATCAACATGAATGGTGTATGCTGCTGATAAACTAACCCAAAATTCAGAGTGCCTTTTATGTAGCGAAGAATCCTCTTGGCTGCAATTAAATGACTTTCACATGGTTTGTCCATAAACTGAGAAACGACTCCCATAGAGAAAGAAATGTCAGGTCTTGTGATAGTTAAATAGAATAAGCTGCCAACAATCTGTCTGAAAAGTGTTGCATCTTCCAAAAATCTTCCTCCATCTTTGACTAACTTCAAGCAAGAGTCCATAGGAGTAGCCATTATCTTTGACTCCCCCATACGAAAACGGTCCAGCAACCTTGTTGCATATCTGATTTGAGAAACAAAAAATCCATCTGACTTTTTAACCTCCAGTCCAAGAAAACAGCTAGCTTCACCCAAACTCTTCATTTCAAAGCGAAGAGATAAAGCATCTTGAAGACTAGTTATTTCAGCCTCGTCATCACCCGTGATAATCATGTCATCCACATAGAGAAGAAGCATTGTGGATACTGAGGACGTTTTCTTAACAAATAAACTTGAATCTGCATTTGAAGACTTGAAATCACAAAAATCAAGGTATTGAGCAATTTTACTATACCAAGCACGTGGTGCTTGTTTGAGGCCATATAAGGCTTTCTTGAGTCAGCACACATGATTAGGGAACTCTTTAGAAATAAATCCATGTGGCTGCTCCATAAAGATATCACGATCTAACTCCCCATAAAGAAATGCATTCTTTACGCCTAATTGTCATAATTTCCAACCTTTGTAAGCAGCTAATGAAATAATAGTTCAATTGTTACCATTTTAGCAATAGGACTAAAAGTCTCCTTGTAATCGAGACCTTATTGCTGTGAAAAACCACGAGCAACAAGACGAGCCTTGTACCTGTCAATAGTTCCATCAGCCTTCTTCAATTTGTAAACCCATTTGCAAGTAACTGGTGCAACATTCTTCGGTTTCGGAACAAGCTCCCATGTACAGTTCTTGTTTAATGCTGATATTTCCTCCTACATCGCTTCTTCCCATTCAGAAATACCCTTTGCTTCATTGTAAGATGTAGGCTCATCTTCACATAACCCTTCTGTAAAAAACAGGACACAATAGAGCAGTCATAATCATCTAAATAATCAGGTTGCCTTCTTTGTCTGGAGGTCCTCCGAAGCACCGTCCCCGTAGTCTCCTCTTGCTGAATATTTTCTTCAGTATGAGTAATATTACTCCCCCTTTCCCTAGATGCACCATTAGGGAAGGGTGAAAGATCAATTATGCCTCTATCGGTGTCAATTTAAAGTGATGAAACTTCATTAAACACCACGTCACGGGAAACATCAACTTTCTTTGTTTCTGGATCCATACATTTCCATCCTTTCCTGTGAGTGTCATAACCAACAAAAATACAGCGCCTTGCTTTTGGGTCCAGTTTAGTCCGGTTAGTTTTTGAGACATGGACATAACAAATTGAACCAAAAACTCGAAAATAACTCACATTGGGTTTGTGATGGTATAGTGCTTCAAAAGGAGATGGTTCTGTTCCTGGCCATGAAGGTAAATGATTTATGACATGACAAGCTGTTTGAACAGCTGCTGCCCACATCTCTCTTGGAAGGTTCTTTGTATGCAACCATGACAAACACATAGATGTAAGATGTGTCAACTTGCGTTCAACAACTCCATTTTGCTGTGGAGTTTCCGGGCAAGTCATTTGACGTTGAACGCCATGTTCTCTGCAGTAATTTAGGAATTGATCAGACATGTATTCTCCTCCATTGTCGGTGCGTAGACACTTGATTTGCAGCCCGAATTCTTTCTCTACCTGTTCCTTGAACTGAACAAAAATAGAGAAAGCCTCACTTTTGTTTTCCAAGAAGTACACCCAAGTGAACCGAGAAAAGTCATCCACAAGAACCATTACATAGCGAAAACCTGAGTAACTGGGTGTTTTTGCTGGCCCCATCAGATCTAAATGAACTAGTTGTAACACAGCGGAAGCTCTATTCTTTGAATTCGGAAAAGGAAGGCGATGTGATTTTCCATATTGACACCCAGGACAAACCACATCATGGTGAATTTCATTAAAAAGAGGAACTCCATCAAGAAGCTTCTTTGTGGAGATTTTCTGCAGCAACTGATACCCAACATGGCCTAACCGATTGTGCCAAAGCGTTGCACTTTCATTCTTACATGTTTTTTCAACATAAGCATCACTTGCAGACAAAACATATAATGATTCTTTCCTTCTCCCAGTAAATAAAACACCAGCTTCTATGTGCTTTATATTAGAAAGAATTTGGACATTTTCAGGACCAAAGAAAACATACCTCCCAGCGTCGGTTATTTGAGAAACTGAGGCAAGATTCTTTTTTAGGCCTGGTACATGATAAACATCTTTGAGAGAAACTCCTCTGTTATTAGAAATATCTGCCTCAAAATGTCCTTCTTTCTCAACAGGATATAAGGAATTATCAGCCGTCACAATGGTTTTCTTCCCACAATGTGGACGAACGTCTGATAATAAAGAGTCATTTCCCGTTGCATGATGAGAGCAACCAAAGTCAACAATCCATTCGTTGTTGTAGTCTATGGAGGTATTAACATCTGTCTGTGCAGAGGTCACAATAGATGATTGATCGGCTGTAATAGACAAGCAATGCTCCCATTTGGATTGTTCAGACTCATCTTTTTCATGAGCAACATTTGCACTTGCTACCATAAGTTTGACACGATAGTTATCTTTAATATGGCCAGGTCTTCCGCATCTATTATACATAACTCTTATATGACAATCACGCTTTATGTGCCCCAGCTGTCCGCACCTAAAACATCCTTTTGAATTTCTACTGAATATCCCTTCACTGTTGGCCTTCTCGGTGTCATCAGAACCTTGCTTGGAGAAGTTCTTATTCCTTTGGTCCTTTGTGTACAGAGCATCCTCCACTTGAGAGAGAGATTGCTTATCATTGCTAGTCATTTGTTTCACCAAGGCTTCTTGATTAGAAAAAATATTCTCTAAATCAATAATTGAAGGTTGTGTTGTCCACCCTTGTATAGAAGAAATAAAGGGCATAAACTCTTTTCGTAGTCCACGAATGAGATAACGACGCAACCGAGTATCACTCACGGGTTCCTCCGTATCCAGTTCTGAAATTTCAGCACACAAGGTTTTGACTGACAAAAAATATTCTAGAATTGAAAAAGTACCTTGAGTCATTCTAGCAAGTTCATTCTCCAAGAACTACAACCGCATTGTATTCTTTTGCGTGAACAACCGTTCAAGTGTCTCCCACACTTGTTTTGGCGACGAGACATCACGAACATGTGCGATGTAGTCTTGGCTGATCGAAGTTCGTAAGGCAAACAAGGCTTTTCCACACTTAATCTTCCACTTTCGCCGTAAGTCAGCATTTTGGAGTGTATCTTCTGGAATTACAGCATCATCACTAGAGATAAGATCCCACAGGTCCTGCCCTTGTAGATAAGCTTCCATGCATAACTTTCAGTAATTATAGTTGTTACCAACAAGCTTATCTACAGAGACATTGCTTCCACCATTCATCTTTACTGAGCAATAAAATCAAACACCTGGTAGATGACCAAGCTCTGATACCATGAAATAAATATAGAAATTGGAAGCAACCAAAGAAACAGAGATGACCAAGAAAAAAAACAAAGATATACTGAACTGAGTTTTATTATTCAAATGAAGAACTGAAACAAAACTACAGATTACAAAGATTATAAATACTAAAAGTTTTCTTAAAAGATCTCAACCAACACCAACGTTACTATGAGATTATTTGCCTAAATAAAAGGAAGACTTAAAACAAACTAGACTTATTTAACAAAGACTAATTCAGCTACTTGACAACTGTAAGTTTCACTAATTTGCAACAATTTCGTCAATCAAACAACAAAGAAATCATGACATACATAATTGAGAGTAATAAGTTTACTCCGTAGAATAATATTTATCACCGCTAAATAGTACTCTATTCGTTCTAAAATTAAAGATATATTTTAACTTTTTAGAGTCAATTCGTCAGATCCTGAAACTCAAAATTGATATAATTTTGTTCTAGTTTTAAAAACAACAAATATAACAATTAGTAGTACTTTATAGTTAATTTACAATTGTTATATCAAAACTAAATAAATTCATATTAATTTTGAATTTTAAAATTTGATGAAGTGATTTTAAAAATCAAATATATCTTTAATTTTAAAACGGAAGTTGTACTCAATTTTCGGACAAAGAAATGAAGTGCACAATACTTTCCGTCAAACAAAGACAACCAAAACTAGCCACAAAACAAGCGTTAGACTACAAATAATATCTTGAAACTAACTCTGTTATTAAATATAACAACCAACTTACTTTTAATATTTTAGAGTTAATTTGAGATATTATAAAATTTAAAATATATATGATTTATTTATATTTTAAAAACAATAAATCTTATAGCTAGTATTATTTTTAAGATAATTTATAAATACACCTAGCTATATGGATTAAGATTAAATGAATTCATATAAATTTAAAAAATCTCAAATTAATTTCAAAAAGATCAATTCTTCAACAAAAAGAGTCGATCATTAGTCAATTTTTTTTGGTTTCTAACAAAAACATACTCTTATTTTCAATATAGTAATATGTAAAGATCGACACAATGTTTCTAGTTTTGCTATTGTAATTTCATTATCATGCATGCCAGTACCGCTACTAAACTATCAGCTTAATTATTACTTTTGAGAGAACATGAAACAACAATATATTCTTAATATTTGAATAATTTACAAATACAACGGGACTAAATAAAAAATTACAAATAAAAAAGGATTAAATACACTTTTATTACATCAAGTATCATTAAATTCATAATTATTCGGTCCCAAATTATTTGGGTTTACAATTTCTTACATAAAGTATCTAATTTCATACATTGTACCCGCCAATTTCAGAATCCGGCCAAAAGTGGCCAGAATACTTAAATTTTCGGCTAGACATGAATTGTATATGGTTTGACCGTATAGAATACGGGTTGACTTATTAAATTCGTATAAAATTTGTATAAATACTTATTTTAACATATTAAATCTGTATAAATCTTTATAAATAATTATTATATGTTAAATTACTAAAATTAAATATTAATACAAAGATTACTAAATACAATTTTTTTATTTTAAAATTAAAAAAAGACTTAATTACTATAAAAACAAATAAACTTTTAAACATACAAATTATATATTTTTAACACGAATAGCATTAAACTTTTAAACAATTGACAAAAGTGCCCAAAATATAATTAATAAAATAATACCTTTTTTATATTGGAAGAGCATACTCTGTATAATTAGAATCCTCTCTATTTCAAATAAATTGGAGAATCTCAATTTCATGGTCCAGATTTAAAATGTGTTGAAATGTGACATCATAATGACAGAAGAGGGAGATGATGATGGAGAATATACAAATAATAAATTTGATGGTCCTACTTTGGAGGTCGAATAATGAATTTGATGTAATAAAAGTGTTATTAGCCCAACAAAAAATTAGAGGACATGCAGGCATAATTGTGAACATAACGCCCAGCCGGCCTCTAAACCTGCAAATTTGGCTCATTGAAAAACATGGTGTAACAACCAATAACTAATCCCCTATAAATTGACTGTCAATTAAGCAGGCTAATCATCCAAATTGAAGTCTTATACCATACTCGAATATATTGCTTATAAGAATAAGCATGGCCTCAATCTTGGCAAACCGTGCTCTTCTTTTGATCAGTTGTGCCATCCTTGCTTGTGTTTGGGTAGCTCAATCTAGTGATCCAGACATCCTATCCGACTTCATAGTCCCAAATAACACAAACACTGTTGATGGAAACTTGTTTACCTTCACCGGATTTCGCACAATATTAAACTCGGATTTCCCAACAACCTTCAAGGTCACAAAGGCTAGCTTGGCAGAATTCCCTGCCCTTAATGGCCAGAGTGTCTCATATGCTGTTCTCCAATTTCCTGCAGGCGCTGTCAACCCCCCTCACACCCACCCTCGTGCTTCTGAGCTACTTTTCGTTGTGGGTGGTGGTAGTCTTGAGGTTGGTTTTATTGACACAACTAACAAACTCTACACCCAAACGCTCCAACTCGGGGATATTTTTGTGTTTCCAAAGGGATTGGTTCATTATCAGTACAATGCGGATCCTAAGGAGCCTGCCATGGCTGTGTCCGCATTTGGCAGTGCAAGTGCAGGGACAGTTTCGGTTCCTACAACGTTGTTTGAAACTGGTGTTGATGTTGGAATTCTTGCCAAGTCTTTCAAAACTGATGTGGCTACCATTCAGAAGATCAAGGCTAGTTTGGCACCCAAGGCCTAATTAAGATGGTTTTTATTTCAGTCAAAAAATGTTTCTTTAACAATGTAATTTTGATTCAATAATTTTTCTCTAGTAATGCAATAATATTTCTTTGTGATGGAAATAATTGAATGAAATTTAGTTTTAATTCTGTTATAAAGTTTTTTTGTCAGTTCACAAGTGTTCCTTTAAATATGTAATTTGATTCAATAATTTTTCTCTAATGTTTCGATTTTATCCAATAATTTGTCTTCAATAATATTATGCAGTTCTATTATCTTTTTACTTTGTGATAAAAATAACTGAATTAGGTTTATTTTTAATTATATTAATTAATTAGAATGTTTATCATTCCAAAGATTAATTGATATGAGATTTCTGTACTTTTAAGTTTATACACACCCTTTAACTAAGAAAAAAGAGAAAATTCCATAAACTTTCTCCTTAAACTCTTGATAATATATATTGTTTTTTACTCAATTAACATGTGTGTATTCCTAATCTTCCCTTGCTTTCATCCAAAGTTTGGGTTGCAAGTGTACTAGTCATTTCATCTAAAATTTGAGTTATTAGATCAGATGCACCAACAATTTATCTATATCGAGCTAACACTTCATCACTATATGATCTAATTAAATATGCTATACACTGAGATCTAATTTTGATACCATATTAAGTATCACTATGATTATTAACTAACTCTGCCCTGCATTAATATAAAGAACTCCTCGGCCGTTCTAAATGTGCTAAGAATATACCCAAGTGGTAAGAGAAGAACGCGAAGAATTAAAGAAAAAAATTACATCACTAGTAAGGGTAATGTGTTATATCTTATCTAACAACATGTTATTAATTAATTTAGATAATTATTTGTATAAAGTTATTAAGGATGCAAAACCTCATATATATATATATATATATATATATATATATAGGTCAGGATCAGGTCCTGACTCCCGGACGGGAGTAAAATCTGGACTTTTTTTTTTAAAACAACTAAAAAAAAGTTTAATATTTTATGGAACTGGAATTTTCCATAATACAGTGTTTTGGGTGTGATTTGGATACATATAACAAAACAGGTCTGTACAAACTGTATTATATGGAAAAATTCCAGTTCCATAAATTATTAAACTTTTTTTTAATTATTTTAAAAAAAACTAAAAAAAATAAAAAAATCGAATTTTAACAAAATCCGAACTCCCGGACCTGATCAATTCTGTAATATATATATATATATATATATATATATATGGCAATGATTCATAGTAACAAATAACATCTCTACCTTCCATAACAATTATCAATGGTGGAGATGACTCCATAACAATTATCAATGGTGAAGATTAAAAAGGTAACAATTGACCATCCACCAGAAATTCTAGCGGATTGGTTTAAAAATTTAGGTTTGATGTGACGTTGACGGATCCGATTAACATGAATTTTATTTTTTAGTAAGTTGGTCAATTGACCAATAGAATGTTGACACATATAGAACCTCGCCTGCGTGTCAACACTCTATTGACCAACTTACCCAAAAATAAACTTCATGCTAATCACTTCCGACGTTGACAGTCCAATTCCCACAAATTTTAGTCTGCTAAGAGAGGAGAGGTTGGAGCAAATTGGTAATGCATCACCTCTCAAGTCCTTCCTATAGCATTTGCTTCTTATAATAATTTGACTTATCAAAAGGAGAAAAAGAATAAGAGTGTTGGGATATTTCACATAAATCTTATATTGAATAAATTTAAGAGTGTAGATGGGTTAATAAATACGGTAGACTATCAATTTAATAGCTAGGTTAACCTTTTAGGTAAATAAGTGGTTCAACATGCTTATTGGTGTAATGGAGTTGAATCAGGTGGAGCACGGGATGATTTGAGTCGGGTGTACCATTCGTGTATTGTTGGAATATTTTACATGAATCTAATATTGGATAAATTTTTGATAGATTCTCAACCTAATAGGTTAACTTTGAATTGACGTGGGATGCTACAAAGAGGTTATACAACACCACATTTAACTTATGATTATTGCTTTCGTGCATTTCTAAATTTGAACCACATTTATAGGCAGAGGCGGAACTAGGGGCGAGGGGCATCTGACCCCAGTAGAGCGGCGACCTAGGGGGTGGGGGCGGGGGCATCCGCCAGCCAGCAGGCACCGACGAGGAATTCTTCTTCTCCGATTCAATTATGCAGTCTGCAACACAACACAGGTTTCTTTTCTTCTTTTTTTTATAATAACATGAAACGACATCGTTTCATTAAAAAAAATTATTAGGGCTTTCTTCATAGACTCTCTTACTATCTTACTCTCTCTTCCCTCTTCGGCTCTTCCGCCTCCACTGCTCGGCTACTCCTGCCGGCCCCTAGAGATATGCATATTTCTATAGATTATCTATCTGTATGTATGTGTGTCAGTGTGTTAAGTAAGACCATTTTTTCCTCTCTATCTATATGTGCTTCAGCTTTATTTTTCCTTTATTTAATCTTTGATGAAGTTTCTCAATTTAGAAGTATAAATCACTTGGAGAGATGGGGTTTACTCACTTTACCATTTCCAAGTTTGTATATTTTGTTAATTTGGGAGCACTGTTTCTTACATAAAAGCAATAGATTTTTTGTCATGGTATTATTTCTGATAGACACGTAATTCATACATTTTATTATCCCTAATTTTATCCTTTTAATTATATTAGTTTATTAAATTAATATATTTTATTTTATTTTGTAGGATTTAATATTTGTTGTAATAAAGTCAAAATCTTGGTGATCAAGCGATATTTAATGGTCTTATTCATATACAGAATGTCCAAAAAGAATCCTACAAGGAGAAGGAAAGAGGTGGAACAATCTTAGTGTGCAAGTCAAATCCAACAAGAGAAAGAAAAGTCTATCTAGAAGATCTTTTTGAGAAGTTGATTACCACTAGAAAATTGAATCCTACATGGAAAGGGAACCAAAGTGTCCAAGTTCAATGAATCTAAATTAGGGTTCAAAGTTATTTTTCCTATAAATAGGCCTCTTGTTTTAGAGAGAAAGGACCACTTGTTATTTTCTTTTTCTCAATTTTTCACTAATATAGGAAGGAGTAAGATAATTAGAGTTTGTCATTTCTCTTATTCCAATCAGTTATGGTACGACTGTCAGGGAGTATTTGTAACTTTCTTTTATTTATATAATAGAAATTCTCTTTTTAATTATTGTTCTTATTTCATGCGAATAGTAGTACTAATATTATTTGTTTTTTTTTTAATTCCATGGCTAGCTAAATTTCTAATACCTAGGATAATGATGAAACTAAGTATTTCATAAAATTATTTTCTTTCCGTTCCAAAATTAATGCCTAATTATTCTCACCTTCATATTTTCCTCCGCATAAATCGCATATGATTTTTATATTGATTGCGAGGTTTTGATAAGTTATAGTTAATCTGTGAATTTTTCATAACTTATGCTTGCCCATATTAATTATATAAATCATTACTTTTAAAGGGAAGGAAAAATAATTTGGGAATTGATTTAGGAAATAAGAAATTATTTATTATGTTAATATTTGGTGGATTCTAATTCCTAGGTATCTTTTCTCATTAATAGTTTTCGTCATTAATTAATAGTTTGCATAATTTAGTTAAAAAATCTTCTCCACCATTTTTATTTCTAATTTGCCTAAAATATTAATTAAGGATATATTAAAGAATTAATCTAGTCTCTGTGGGTTCGACCTGTACTTGTCAGTTCTTCAATTCGACATTGTGCACTTGCAGTTACATATTCTATCACATCAAGTTTTTGGCGCCGTTGCTGGGGACTAGAATTAATTTTTATTTATTCCCTAATTTTTATTTATTCGAATTAGTTTTTTTCAGGATTATTGAAGTGGATCGAAGTAGCGAAAAGATAAAGATTTTGTTGCTACGCTTTCTTCGGTACTTTGTATCTCCATATTTTTTTAAAAAAAAATTTAAAAAAATAGTAGTTTAGTTTTTTTGTTTTTTTTTTAAAATTTTTTTTGTACGACTTTCGTGGTTAGTTGTCTGTTTGTTTTGTGATTTGTGGAAAAATGAATTCTTATTATAATTGGAATAATAGTTTTTCTTGGAATCAAGAATCGTATGAAAATTTTAATGCACACCAAGTAAATTAATTTTTTCCAACTTATGAAAATCCTTATCTAAATCCATATCCATATCCATATTTGGATCCAGAACCTCAATATCCACAAGAATTATCAAATGAAGAAGAGGAAAGACTTAGTGCCCTAGAAAAAACTACGAAAGTTTTAGTGGAAAATATATCTCGTCTAGAAATTCAAATGAGTCAATTAGCAACCATAATAAATGAACAAGAGGTGGGTGAATTTTCTAGTAACTCTGAGGTTAATTTTGAAAATCTTGATGGTTGTGAAAATGATGAGGAAAGTAAAAAATTTATATTCAATTCTGCACAATTTGAGTCAAACGTATTTGAGGAGTCTTCAAATTATGAGTCTATGCCTAAAATTGATCATATTGAGTTTGATGAGTCTGTTGAAAAAGTCTATAAGTCTAAAACTCCATACCCTGAAAGTCTTATTCCTAAAAAACCACCTAGTAATTTTTTGGACCAACCAATTAAAGTAAACATGATCCAAGAGTTGTCAATGACCCAAGAAATAATTGAAAATAGACTCTTGATTGAAAAAGATCCAATTGATTTTTTTTAAAATCACCTTGACCAAAATTGGAATGAATCTAAATATTTAGATAAGGTCAATGAGCTGTTGAGATCCGCTACAAATAATTCAACTAAACTAGAACATGTATTTGAACCAATTCTTCCATCATTTGAACATGTTAGTGAAAGTTTTCTTGAGGTAAATTTTAAGCATAACTATGATGAAAATTCTGACTATTTTCAATTTCCTAGACCTCCTGAAACTAATGAAAAGTTCACACTCACTTATCCATGTGTAACATTCATTTTTAGTCACATAATTTTTAGGATTTATAAAATTCGTAGATATGTACATTTGTTTTCTTTCTCACCACATCTTCTAGCAGAACAAATGCCCCGCATACAAGGTACAATTCTTTCACATCTTTTTTCTCTTTTCTTCATTTCCATACATTGAGGACAATGCATGATTTAGGTATGGGGGGGAGTTTGTTTGTATTAGATTTTTTTATCTTTTCTTTTTACGAAAAAAAACACAAAAAAAATTAAAATATTAAAAAATTAAAAAAAAAATCAACTTTTTATGAATTGAGTTAATTTTAATAATTGTTTGTGGAGCAAAACGCATGAGTGGGATTGAAAGATCTAGAACTCTTGAATTTTTGATAAGATACGAAATCTAAGTTCAAAACACCATCTGAATTTAAAATTAATTTCACAAGCATTTTTGAACTTCACATTTGCACTAATTCTTAGTTATGGGGTATAAACCATGATTCGAGTAATTTAAAGAAAAAAAAAGAATAAAAAGAAGAAGAAAGAAGAAAAAAAATGAAGTTGAGAAAAGTTGAAAAAAAAAAAAGAAGAAATAAATAACTGCTTTAATGTCCATTAAACGAAATAACTGGGTATCCAAGCCTCGGGAAGCAACGATATTCACGCTGAAAAGTATGATGGATAAAAGCAGCTTGACTAGTCTAATTTTGTGGCCTCTGTTACTCGAGTTAGTAAATCCTTAGGGGTGTCTCTACACCTAGTGCCCTAAAGCCATCTGGTTTGGGAGTCATTGGTCCAACGCTCGCTCTACATGGGTAACTCTGAAAAGCCTAAGAAAATGAGACATTGCACGAGTCAAGAATCAAAATTGAAAAAAAATGGAGAAAAAAAAAAAAAAAGACAAAGAAAAAAAAGTTTGCTTGATTTTCATGGTAAAATTCCCTACTAAGAATTACATCACATACACATGCATGCATCACATGAAATTGATTTAATGAAGGATGGTGTCTAAAATGAAGATTGCGTATTTTTGATAAGGTAAAAGTGTGATTTTGAATTTAATCTTGCTTATGTATAATGCCCATATATATTTAGAAGTTTTCTTTCAATTTCATAATTTGTTAAACCCAAAATTATTTTTGAATTTTGTGGGTATATTCACTGCAAACCCTCACGAGACACAACTCGTCCACTTGGGGTTTAAAGGCTTGTTGCACATGCTAAGTGCAATCATGTTTCCTACGAAAAATGGGGTAGTGTAATTTTATTTTATTTTATTTTTATTTTACTCGAGTACGAACAAAAGCTAGGTATGGGGGTATTTGATTGACACGTAATTCATACATTTTATTATCCCTAATTTTGTCCTTTTAATTATATTAGTTTATTAAATTAATATATTTTATTTTATTTTGTAGGATTTAATATTTGTTGCAATAAAGTCAAAATCTTGGTGATCAAGCGATATTTAATGTTTTTATTCATATAAGGAATGTCCAAGAAGAATCCTACAAGGAGAAGAAAAGAGGTGGAACAATCTTGAGTGTCTGCAGTCAAATCCAACAAGAGAAAGAAAAGTATATCTAGAAGATCTTTTTGAGAAGTTGATTACCACTAGGAAATTGAATCCTACATGGAAAGGGAACCAAAGTGTCCAAGTTCAATGAATCTAAATTAGGGTTCAAAGTTATTTTCCCTATAAATAGGCCTCTTGTTTTAGAGAGAAAGGACCACTTGTTATTTTGTTTTTCTCAATTTTTCACTAATATAGGAAGGAGTAAGATATTTAGAGCTTGTCCTTTCTCTTATTCCAATCAGTTGTGATACGACTGTCAGGGAGTAATTGTAACTTTCTTTTATTTATATAATAAAAATTCTCTTTTTAATTATTGTTCTTATTTCATGCGAATAGTAGTACTAATATTATTTGTTTTTGTTTTTAATTCCATGGCTAGCTAAATTTCTAATACCTAGGATTATGATGAAACTAAGTATTTCATAAAATTTTAATAATTGGTTGTGGAGCAAAACGCATGAGTGGGATTGAAAGATTTAGAACTCTTGAATTTTTGATAAGATACGAAATCTTAGTTCAAAACACCATCTGAATTTAAAATTAATTCCACAAGCATTTTTGAACTTCACGTTTGCACTAATTCTTAGTTGTGGGGTATAAACCATGATTCCAGTAATTTAAAGAAAAAAAAGAAGAAAAAAAAAGAATAAAAAGAAGAAGAAAAAAGAAGAAGAAAAAAATGAAGTTGAGAAAAGTTGAAAAAAAAAGAAGAAATAAATAACTGCTTCAATGTCCATTAAACGAAATAACTGGGTATCCAAGCCTCGGGAAGCAACGATATTCACGCTAAAAAGTATGATGGATAAAAGCAGTTTGACTAGTCTAATTTTGTGGCCTCTGTTACTCGAGTTAGTAAATCCTTAGGGGTGTCTCTACACCTAGTGCCCTAAAGCCATCTGGTTTGGGAGTCATTGGTCCAACGCTCGCTCTACATGGGTAACTCTGAAAAGCCTAAGAAAATGAGACATTGCACGAGTCAAGAATCAAAATTGAAAAAAAATGGAGAAAAAAAAAAAAAAAGACAAAGAAAAAAAAGTTTGCTTGATTTTCATGGTAAAAATCCCTACTAAGAATTACATCACATACACATGCATGCATCACATGAAATTGATTTAATGAAGGATGGTGTCTAAAATGAAGATTGAGTATTTTTGATAAGGTAAAAGTGTGATTTTGAATTTAATCTTGCTTATGTATAATGCCCATATATATTTAGAAGCTTTCTTTCAATTTCATAATTTGTTAAACCCAAAATTATTTTTGAATTTTGTGGGTATATTCACTGCAAATCCTCACGAGACACAACTCGTCCACTTGGGGTAACCTTGGGGTTTAAAGGCTTGTTGCACATGCTAAGTGCAATCATGTTTCCTACGAAAATGGGGTAATGTAATTTTATTTTATTTTATTTTTATTTTACTCGAGGACGAGCAAAAGCTAGGTATGGGGGTATTTGATAGACACGTAATTCATACATTTTATTATCCCTAATTTTGTCCTTTTAATTATATTAGTTTATTAAATTAATATATTTTATTTTATTTTGTAGGATTTAATATTTGTTGCAATAAAGTCAAAATCTTGGTGATCAAGCGATATTTAATGCTCTTATTCATATAAGGAATGTCCAAGAAGAATCCTACAAGGAGAAGAAAAGAGGTGGAACAATCTTAGTGTGCAAGTCAAATCCAACAAGAGAAAGAAAAGTATATCTAGAAGATCTTTTTGAGAAGTTGATTATCACTAGAAAATTGAATCCTACATGGAAAGGGAACCAAAGTGTCCAAGTTCAATGAATCTAAATTAGGGTTCGAAGTTATTTTCCCTATAAATAGGCCTCTTTTTTAGAGAGAAAGGACCACTTGTTATTTTCTTTTTCTCAATTTTTCACTAATATAGGAAGGAGTAAGATATTTAGAGTTTGTCCTTTCTCTTATTCCAATCAGTTATGGTACGACTGTCAGGGAGTAATTGTAACTTTCTTTTATTTATATAATAGAAATTCTCTTTTTAATTATTGTTCTTATTTCATGCGAATAGTAGTACTAATATTATTTGTTTTTGTTTTTAATTCCATGGCTAGCTAAATTTCTAATATCTAGGATTATAATGAAACTAAGTATTTCATAAAATTATTTTCTTTCCGTTCCAAAATTAATGCCTAATTATTCTCACCTTCATATTTTCCTCCGCATAAATCGCATATGATTTTTATATTGATTGCGAGGTTTTGATAAGTTATAGTTAATCTGTGAATTTTTCATAACTTATGCTTGCCCATATTAATTATATGAATCATTATTTTTAAAGGGAAGGAAAAATAATTTGGGAATTGATTAGGAAATAAGAAATTATTTATTATGTTAATATTTGGTGGATTCTAATTCCTAGGTATCTTTTCTCATTAATAGTTTTCGTCATTAATTAATAGTTTGCATAATTTAGTTAAAAAATCTTCTCCACCATTTTTATTTCTAATTTGCCTAAAATATTAATTAAGGATATATTAAAGAATTAATCTAGTCTCTGTGGGTTCGACCTCTACTTGCCAGTTCTTCAATTCGACATTGTGCACTTGCAGTTACATATTCTATCACATCAAGTTTTTGGCGCCGTTGCTGGGGACTAGAATTAATTTTTATTTATTCCCTAATTTTTATTTATTCGAATTAGTTTTTTTCTGGATTATTGAAGTGGATCGAAGTAGCGAAAAGATAAAGATTTTGTTGTTTGTGCTTTCTTGATTGCAGATTAGATTCCATATTTTTTTAAAAAAAATTTTTAAAAAATAGTAGTTTGGTTTTTTTGTTTTTTTTTTAAATTTCTTTTGTACGACTTTCGTGGTTAGTTGTCTGTTTGTTTTGTGATTTGTGGAAAAATGAATTCTTATTATAATTGGAATAATAATTTTTCTTGGAATCAAGAATCGTATGAAAATTTTAATGCACACCAAGTACATCAATTTTTTCCAACTTATGAAAATCCTTATCTAAATCCATATCCATATCCATATTTGGATCCAGAACCTCAATATCCATAAGAATTATCAAATGAAGAAGAGGAAAGATTTAGTGCCCTAGAAAAAACTACGGAAGTTTTAGTGGAAAATATATCTCGTCTAGAAATTCAAATGAGTCGATTAGCAACCATAATAAATGAACAAGAGGTGGGTGAATTTTCTAGTAACTCTGAGGTTAATTTTGAAAATCTTGATGGTTGTGAAAATGATGAGGAAAGTAAAAAATTTATATTCAATTCTGCACAATTTGAGTCAAACGTATTTGAGGAGTCTTCAAATTATGAGTCTATGCCTAAAATTGATCATGTTGAATTTGATGAGTCTGTTGAAAAAGTCTATAAGTCTAAAACTCCATACCCTGAAAGACTTATTCCTAAAAAACCACCTAGTAATTTTTTGGACCAACCAATTAAAGTAAACATGATCCAAGAGTTGTCAATGACCCAAGAAATAATTGAAAATAGACTCTTGATTGAAAAAGATCCAATTGATTTTTTAAATCACCTCGACCAAAATTGGAATGAATCAATATTTAGATAAGGTCAACGAAAGCGTTGAGATCCACTACAAATAATTCAACTAAACTAGAACATGTATTTGAACCAATTCTTCCATCATTTGAACATGTTAGTGAAAGTTTTCTTGAGGTAAATTTTAAGCATAACTATGATGAAAATTCTGACTATTTTCAATTTTCTAGACCTCCTAAACTAATGAAAAGTTCACACTCACTTATCCATGTGTAACATTCATTTTAGTCACATAATTTTTAGGATTTATAAAATTAAGTAGATATGTACATTTGTTTTCTTTCTCACCACATCTTCTTGCGTAACAAATGCCCCAATACAAAGGTACAATTTTTTCACATCTTTTTCTCTTTTCTTCATTTGCATACATTGAGGACAATGCATGATTTAGGTATGGGGGGAGTTTGTTTGTATTAGATTTTTTTATCTTTTCTTTTTACAAAAAAACAAACACAAAAAAAATTAAAATTTTAAAAAATTAAAAAAAAATTGACTTTTTATGAATTGATTTAATTTTAATAAGTGTTTATGGAGCAAAACGCATGAGTGGGATTGAAAGATTTAGAACTCTTGAATTTTTGATAAGATATTTAAATCTTAGTTCAAAACACCATCTGAATTTAAAATTAATTTCACAAGCATTTTTGAACTTCACGTTTGCACTAATTCTTAGTTGTGGCGTATAAACCATGATTCGAGTACTTTAAAGAAAAAAAAAGAAGAAAAAAAAAGAATAAAAAGAAGAAGAAAGAAGAAAAAAAAGAAGTTGAGAAAAGTTGAAAAAAAAAGAAGAAGAAATAAATAACTGCTTCAATGTCCATTAAACGAAATAACTGGGTATCCAAGCATCGGGAAGCAACGATATTCACGCTAAAAAGTATGATGGATAAAAGCAGTTTGACTAGTCTAATTTTGTGGCCTCTGTTACTCGAGTTAGTAAATCCTTAGGGGTGTCTCTACACCTAGTGCCCTAAAGCCATCTGGTTTGGGAGTCATTGGTCCAACGCTTCATTTACATGGGTAACTCAAAAGCCTAAGAAAATGAGACATTGCACGAGTCAAGAATAAAAATTGAAAAAAAATGGAGAAAAAAAAGAAAAAAAAAGAAAGACAAAGAAAAAAAAGTTTGCTTGATTTTCATGGTAAAAATCCCTACTAAGAATTACATCACATACACATGCATGCATCACATGAAATTGATTTAATGAAGGATGGTGTCTAAAATGAAGATTGAGTATTTTTGATAAGGTAAAAGTGTGATTTTGAATTTAATCTTGCTTATGTATAATGCCCATATATATTTAGAAGTTTTCTTTCAATTTCATAATTTGTTAAACCCAAAATTATTTTTGAATTTTGTGGGTATATTCATCGCAAAACCTCACGAGACACAACTCGTCCACTTGGGGTAACCTTGGGGTTTAAAGGCTTGTTGCATATGCTAAGTGCAATCATGTTTCCTACTTAAAATGGGGTAGTGTAATTTTGTTTTATTTTATTTTTATTTTACTCGAGTACGAGCAAAAGCTAGGTATGGGGGTATTTGATAGACACGTAATTCATACATTTTATTATCCCTAATTTTATCCTTTTAATTATATTAGTTTATTAAATTAATATATTTTATTTTATTTTGTAGGATTTAATATTTGTTGCAATAAAGTCAAAATCTTGGTGATCAAGCGATATTTAATGCTCTTATTCATATAAGGAATGTCCAAGAAGAATCCTACAAGGAGAAGAAAAGAGGTGGAACAATCTTAGTGTGCAAGTCAAATCCAACAAGAGAAAGAAAAGTATATCTAGAAGATCTTTTTGAGAAGTTGATTACCACTAGGAAATTGAATCCTACATGGAAAGGGAACCAAAGTGTCCAAGTTCAATGAATCTAAATTAGGGTTCAAAGTTATTTTTTCTATAAATAGGCCTCTTGTTTTAGAGAGAAAGGACCACTTGTTATTTTCTTTTTCTCAATTTTTCACTAATATAGGAAGGAGTAAGATATTTAGAGTTTGTCCTTTCTCTTATTCCAATCAGTTGTGGTACGACTGTCAGGGAGTATTTGTAACTTTCTTTTATTTATATAATAGAAACTCTATTTTTAATTATTGTTATTATTTCATGCGAATAGTAGTACTAATATTATTTGTTTTTGTTTTTAATTCCATGGCTAGCTAAATTTCTAATACCTAGGATTATGATGAAACTAAGTATTTCATAAAATTATTTTCTTTCCGTTCCAAAATTAATGCCTAATTTTTCTCACCTTCATATTTTCCTCCGTATAAATCGCATATGATTTTTATATTGATTGCGAGGTTTTGATAAGTTATAGTTAATCTGTGAATTTTTCATAACTTATGCTTGTCCATATTAATTATATGAATCATTATTTTTAAAGGGAAGGAAAAATAATTTGAGAATTGATTTAGGAAATAAGAAATTATTTATTATGTTAATATTTGGTGGATTCTAATTCCTAGGTATCTTTTCTCATTAATAGTTTTCGTCATTAATTAATAGTTTGCATAATTTAGTTAAAAAATCTTCTCCACCATTTTTATTTCTAATTTGCCTAAAATATTAATTAAAGATATATTAAAGAATTAATCTAGTCTCTGTGGGTTCGACCTGTACTTGCTAGTTCTTCAATTCGACATTGTGCACTTGCAGTTACATATTCTATCACATCAAGTTTTTGGCGCCGTTGCCGGGGACTAGAATTAATTTCTATTTATTCCCTAATTTTTATTTATTCGAATTAGTTTTTTTCAGGATTATTGAAGTGGATCGAAGTAGCGAAAAGATAAAGATTTTGTTGCTGCGCTTTCTTCGGTACTTTGTATCTCCATATTTTTTTTAAAAAAATAGTAGTTTAGTTTTTTTGTTTTTTTTTTAAATTTTTTTTGTACGACTTTCGTGGTTAGTTGTCTGTTTGTTTTGTGATTTGTGGAAAAATGAATTCTTATTATAATTGGAATAATAATTTTTCTTGGAATCAAGAATCGTATGAAAATTTTAATGCACACCAAGTAAATCAATTTTGTGACACCCCCAAAATAGGTCTACATCACCCATTCTGAGTTGTCAATACACGGTACAAAAACAACTACAACTTTATTATTACAATAAGAAAAGCGTGAGTTTAAATACGAGATATTGCCATCTGTACAATATCCACATACAAATAAATCCTCATCATAATTATTGATATATTATTTTACAACAATGGTGAGGACTACTAAACAACTCTCCCTAGAACTTTCATTCCATACCCCACTTCTCATCTTTCATATATTCTCGCCTCCACGAGAAGAAAAATAGAACAAAAAGGAAAAGGGTGAGCTCGACTAGCCCGGTAAAAAGAATATTATGACTAAGATAATATACAACAAAATTATCGTTAGTCTTCAACAGGGGAAAATATAATAGAATACAATAGACAACAAGTTTTAAATCAATATTCGCAGCGGAAATAATAATTCATTAGAAGAGTTAAGTAGAGAATGCAAACTACTATCTTCTATGTATGAATTTTAAAGTTCATCGCCTATTTTTTTTATCCTGTAACATCAATCAATATATATCCGGGATCAAATATTCATCCTTGCACTACTGAAGCCGAGGACATTCACCAGCCAGTCATGTTCATCTAAACACTGCTCATCTTTGCACTACGGCCAAAGATATTCATCGAAATCATTCATCTTTTGCTACTGGCCAAAGATATTCATCATAAATCATTCATCTTTGCACTACTGGCCCAAAGATATTCAATAATATCATCATTTAAGACCGAGGATGATTAAAAATATTTTTAAAAGAAACGAATCCAAAGGAAACAAAATGACAAGGATTAAGGATTAAGGATTCAGTATTTTGTTTTATCCACGTCCAAAAATACCTCAAAAATAAACATAGTGGTATAAAATTCAAGAATGATCAAAACATGGATACAATCAAAGCTAGTATCCACAATAGATATTTTGGACGAAAAGAAAAATTTTCATATTTCGATGAATAGTCTTCGTATTCGTGAATAAGACCTGTATACGTGAATAAAGCCATATTCAGTGAATAAGATCAGATATCGTGAATAAGATCAGAGTATCGTGAATAAGAACTCAGACACCAAAAGTTCCAAATTTGATAAAAACTTCCAACCAATATTTCGGCATAATGATATTGAAGAAATAATATCATTACGAAAAAAATAATATCCCTTACCTCGGAAAGCAAAAGTATTTAACCTGGAATCTCGGATATAAAGCTATAACTTGAACTTTCACCGATAGCAAATACTCAAAGTATACTCAAAATACTCACAAGAATACGCTCGATAATATAGAGAGAAAACTTCAATTTCGGTGTGATTTTCAATTCTAACCCAAGCACCTATTTATAGAAATTGCTTAGAACACCAAAGCGTAAAATTTATTATAATAATAATATATATAAAATTTTCTACGCCCATTCTTAGAATCTGAAAATCTGAATACAAACCACATGCTCCCTTCTAGAAGAAGAAGTAAAAAAACGTTTTTCATAAAATAAATAATTAAAACTTCCAAAATCAATTATTTTGAGCTTGAACTTGAATAATTCATAATAAATAGCCCTTTTGTCGTAAAATTCGAATCACACGAGTTTTTATAGGAAATTCAATTCTATACAACTTTGCGTAAGAAAGTTTTTCTAAATTCCAAATGTAAATGGACCAAATCCACGAACAGACGATTTTAGAGGCTATAATCAAATTTCGGTCGATAAATGGGGTCCAATTTACATGTTTAACATGTTTTAAACATTTATTGCAACAAAAATACTCCTCTTCCACATATACTCATATATCCCACATTCACCGTAAAATATCATCATTATTATATTATTAAAATATAATAATATATTTAAATGAATTATTTTATCGTAAAAAGATAAAATTTCAATTTTCAACAATTGTCACTATAAATTTTCTCCATCTATATCCACATAAAATCAATATTTTCCTCATCATATGAATCAATAATTAATTATTCACAAATAATATTACGTAATCACAATATTGACAACCAGTGCGGCCTCGTGAAAGAGGGGCTTTCAATAAGAATTTCTCACATCTTGCGCCGCAATTAGGTGACCAAACCTCTCCTTGATGCAATTTTTTAGACATTGCCAATAATGTTATCTAATAATATTATTCGAGATAATATGAATTATTGCTTTGATAAAGAAAAATATCGTAAATGACAATTATTGAAACAACAAAGAAGAATATAAAATATCAACGCAAAGAATTATTGAATCAATAAAATAAAACACCGAATAAAGAATTAATTCAGTAACCATTATTGAGTAGTGCCTTCTTACGTAAGAGTCAATAATTGGTGCACATCTTTGTGCTACCGCAGTAACAACGCCAGACATCGTGTTTTTAACCACCGGTATTCCAACGATGTAAATGAATAACTACTGCCAGTATTTTTAAACAACTTATATTTGTCGCTTTCTTCCTCCAATCGCTTTTTTTCGTTATGGGGCCACACACGGTCATTTAACTTGTATTATACGAATATTCCCGACAAGCATTTAATATTCCACGACCAAACGAATATTTCCCGACAACAATGAATATTTTATAACCACTTGCTTATTTTGAAATATTTGCGTATTTTACCCATAACTATCTACATTAATCACATCAACCCTTACTATTTCAAAATAATAATTAGAGGAAATTAAATTTCATTTATTAATTATTTGGGGTCTTACAAATTTTTTCCAACTTATGAAAATCCTTATCTAAATCCATATCCATATCCATATTTGGATCCAGAACCTCAATATCCACAAGAATTATCAAATGAAGAAGAGGAAAGACTTAGTGCCCTAGAAAAAACTACGGAAGTTTTAGTGGAAAATATATCTCGTCTAGAAATTCAAATGAGTCGATTAGCCACCATAATAAATGAACAAGAGGTGGGTGAATTTTCTAAAGAACTCGAGGTTAATTTTGAAAATCTTGATGGTTGTGAAAATGATGAGGAAAGTAAAAATTTATATTCAATTACGCACAATTTGAGTCAAACGTGTTTGAGAGTCTTCAAATTATGAGTCTATGCCTAAAATTGATCATGTTGAATTTGATGAGTCTGTTGAAAAAGTCTATAAGTCTAAAACTCCATACCCTGAAAGACTTATTCCTAAAAAACCACCTAGTAATTTTTTGGACCAACCAATTAAAGTAAACATGATCCAAGAGTTGTCAATGACCCAAGAAATAATTAAAAATAGACTCTTGATTGAAAAAGATCCAATTGATTTTTTTTTAAATCACCTTGACCAAAATTGGAATGAATCTGAATATTTAGATAAGGTCAATGAGCTGTTGAGATCCACTACAAATAATTCAACTAAACTAGAACATGTATTTGAACCAATTCTTCCATCATTTGAACATGTTAGTGAAAGTTTTCTTGAGGTAAATTTTAAGCATAACTATGATGAAAATTCTGACTATTTTCAAATTCCTAGACCTCCTGAAACTAATGAAAAGTTCACACTCACTTATCCATGTGTAACATTCATTTTTAGTACATAATTTTTAGGATTTATAAAATTTGTAGATATGTACATTTGTTTTCTTTCTCACCACATCTTCTTGCAGAACAAATGCCCCGCATACAAGGTACAATTCTTTCACATCTTTTTTCTCTTTTCTTCATTTGCATACATTGAGGACAATGAATGATTTAGGTATGGGGGGAGTTTGTTTGTATTAGATTTTTTTATCTTTTCTTTTTACGAAAAAAAAAAACAAAAAAAATTAAAATTTTAAAAAATTAAAAAAAAAATTGACTTTTTATGAATTGAGCAAAACGCATGAGTGGGATTGAAAGATTTAGAACTCTTGAATTTTTGATAAGATACGAAATCTTAGTTCAAAACACCATCTGAATTTAAAATTAATTTCACAAGCATTTTTGAACTTCACGTTTGCACTAATTCTTAGTTGTGGGGTATAAACCATGATTCGAGTAATTTAAAGAAAAAAAAGAAAAGAAAAAAAAAAGAAGAAAAAAAAAAGAAAAAAAAAGAAGAAGAAAGAAGAAAAAAAATGAAGTTGAGAAAAGTTGGAAAAAAAAAGAAGAAGAAATAAATAACTTCTTCAATGTCCATTAAACGAAATAACTGGGTATCCAAGCCTCGGGAAGCAACGATATTCACGCTAAAAAGTATGATGGATAAAAGCGAAATGACTAGTCTAATTTTGTGGCCTCTGTTACTCGAAAGTTAGTAAATCCTTGGGTGTGTCTCACACCTAGTGCTCTAAAGCCATCCGGTTTTGGGAGTCATTGGTCCAACGTCATTTCTACATGGGTAACTCTCAAAAGCCTAAGAAAATGAGACATTGCACGAGTCAAGAATAAAAATTGAAAAAAATGGAGAAAAAAAAAAAAAAAAAAAGAAAGACAAAGAAAAAAAGTTTGCTTCATTTTCATGGTAAAAATCCTACTAAGAATTACATCACATACACATGCATGCATCATCATGAAATTGATTTAATGAAGGATGGTGTCTAAAATGAAGATTGAGTATTTTTGATAAGGTAAAAGTGTAATTTTGAATTTAATCTTGCTTATGTATAATGCCCATATATATTTAGAAGTTTTCTTTCAATTTCATAATTTGTTAAACCCAAAATTATTTTTGAATTTTGTGGGTATATTCATCGCAAAACCCTCACGAGACACAACTCGGCCCACTTGGGGTAACCTTGGGGTTTAAAGGCTTGTTGCACATACTAAGTGCAATCATGTTTCCTACGAAAATGGGGTAGTGTAATTTTGTTTTATTTTATTTTTATTTTACTCGAGTACGAGCAAAAGCTAGGTATGGGGGTATTTGATAGACACGTAATTCATACATTTTATTATCCCTAATTTTGTCCTTTTAATTATATTAGTTTATTAAATTAATATATTTTATTTTATTTTGTAGGATTTAATATTTGTTGCAATAAAGTCAAAATCTTGGTGATCAAGCGATATTTAATGCTCTTATTCATATAAGGAATGTCCAAGAAGAATCCTACAAGGAGAAGAAAAGAGGTGGAACAATCTTAGTGTGCAAGTCAAATCCAACAAGAGAAAGAAAAGTATATCTAGAAGATCTTTTTGAGAAGTTGATTACCACTAGGAAATTGAATCCTACATGGAAAGGGAACCAAAGTGTCCAAGTTCAATGAATCTAAATTAGGGTTCAAAGTTATTTTTTCTATAAATAGGCTTCTTGTTTTAGAGAGAAAGGACCACTTGTTATTTTCTTTTTCTCAATTTTTCACTAATATAGGAAGGAGTAAGATATTTAGAGTTTGTCCTTTCTCTTATTCCAATCAGTTGTGGTACGACTGTCAGGGAGTATTTGTAACTTTCTTTTATTTATATAATAGAAATTCTCTTTTTAATTATTGTTCTTATTTCATGCGAATAGTAGTACTAATATTATTTGTTTTTGTTTCTAATTCCATGGCTAGCTAAACTTCTAATACCTAGGATTATGGTGAAACTAAGTATTTCATAAAAGTATTTTTTTCCGTCCAAAATTAATGCCTAATTATTCTCACCTTCATATTTTTCTCCCGTGATAAATTGCATATGATTTTTATATTGATTATGAGGTTTTGATAAGTTATAGTTAATCTGTGAATTTTCATAACTTTTGCTTGCCCATATTAATTATATGAATCATTATTTTTAAAGGAAGGGAAAATAATTTGGGAATTGATTTAGAAATAAGAAATTATTTATTATGTTAATATTTGGTGGATTCTAATTCTAGGTATCTTTTCTCATTAATAGTTTTCGTCATTAATTAATAGTTTGCATAATTTAGTTAAAAAATCTTCTCCACCATTTTTATTTCTAATTTGCCTAAAATATTAATTAAGGATATATTAAAGAATTAATCTAGTCTCTGTGGGTTCGACCGGTACTTGTCAGTTCTTCAATTCGACATTGTGCACTTGCAGTTACATATTTTATCACATCAAGTTTTTGGCGCCGTTGCCGGGGACTAGAATTAATTTTTATTTATTCCCTAATTTTTATTTATTCGAATTAGTTTTAACCTTTTTTTTCCAGGATTATTGAAGTGGATCGATGTAGCGAAAAGATAAAGATTTTGTTGCTGCGCTTTCTTCGGTACTTCGTATCTCCATATTTTTTTAAAAAAAATTTAAAAAAGTAATAGTTTAGTTTTTTTAATTTTTTTTTTTAATTTTTTTTGTGTACAACTTTCGTGGTTAGGTGTCTGTTTGTTTTGTGATTTGTGGAAAAATGAATTCTTTTTATAATTGGAATAATAATTTTTTTTGGAATCAAGAATCGTATGAAAATCCTTATCTAAATCCATATCCATATTCATATTTGGATCCAGAACCTCAATATCCACAAGAATTATCAAATGAAGAAAAGTAAAGACTTAGTGCCCTAGAGAAAACTACGGAAGTTTTAGTAGAAAATATATCTCGTCTAGAAATTCAAATGAGTCGATTAGCCACCATAATAAATGAACAAGAGGTGGGTGAATTTTCTAGTAACTCTGAGGTTAATTTTGAAAATCTTGATGGTTGGGAATATGATGAGGAAAGTAAAATTTTATATTCAATTCTGCACAATTTGAGTCAAACGTATTTGAGGAGTCTTCAAATTATGAGTCTATGCCTAAAATTGATCATGTTGCATTTGATGAGTCTGTTGAAAAAGTCTATAAGTCTAAAACTCCATACCGAAGACTTATTCCTAAAAACCACCTAGTGATTTTTTGGACCAACCCATTAAAGTAAACATGATCCAAGAGTTGTCAATGACCCAAGAAATAATTGAAAATAGACTCTTGATTGAAAAAAGATCCAATTGATTTTTTTAAATCACCTCGACCAAAATTGGAATGAATCAATATTTAGATAAGGTCAATGAGCCGTTGAGATCCACTACAAATAATTCAACTAAACTAGAACATGTATTTGAACCAATTCTTCCATCATTTGAACATGTTAGTGAAAGTTTTCTTGAGGTAAATTTTAAGCATAACTATGATGAAAATTCTGACTATTTTCAATTTCCTAGACCTCCTGAAACTAATGAAAAGTTCACACTCACTTATCCATGTGTAACATTCATTTTTAGTCACATAATTTTTTGGATTTATAAAATTCGTAGATATGTACATTTGTTTTCTTTCTCACCACATCTTCTTGCAGAACATATGCCCCGCATACAAGGTACAATTCGTTCACATCTTTTTTCTCTTTTCTTCATTTGCATACAATGAGGACAATGCATGATTTAGGTATGGGGGGAGTTTGTTTGTATTAGATTTTTTTTTCTTTTCTTTTTACGAAAAAAAAACACAAAAAAAACATTAAAATTTTTAAAAATTAAAAAAAAAAATTGACTTTTTATGAATTGAGTTAATTCTAATAAGTGTTTGTGGAGCAAAACGCATGAGTGGGATTGAAAGATTTAGAACTCTTGAATTTTTGATAAGATACGAAATCTTAGTTCAAAACACCATCTGAATTTAAAATTGATTTCACAAGCATTTTTGAACTTCATGTTTGCACTAATTCTTAGTTGTGGGGTATAAACCATGATTCGAGTAATTTAAAAAAAAGAAGAAAAAAAAAAGAAGAAACAAAAAAGAATAAAAAGAAGAAGAAAGAAGAAAAAAAATGAAGTTGAGAAAAGTTGAAAAAAAAAAGAAGAAGAAATAAATAACTGCTTCAATGTCCATTAAACGAAATAACTGGGTATCCAAGCCTCGGGAAGCAACGATATTCACGCTAAAAAGTATGATGGATAAAAGCAGTTTGACTAGTCTAATTTTGTGGCCTCTCATTATCGAGTTAAGAAATCCTTAGGGGTGTCTCTACACCTAAAGTGCCCTAAAGCCATCTGGTTTGGGAGTCATTGGTCCAACGCTCGCTCTACATGGGTAACTCTGAAAAGCCTAAGAAAATGAGACATTGCACGAGTCAAGAATAAAAATTGAAAAAAAATGGAGAAAAAAAAAAAAAAAAAAGAAAGACAAAGAAAAAAAAGTTTGCTTCATTTTCATGGTAAAAATCCCCACTAAGAATTACATCACATACACATGCATGCATCACATGAAATTGATTTAATGAAGGATGGTGTCTAAAATGAAGATTGAGTATTTTTGATAAGGTAAAAGTGTGATTTTGAATTTAATCTTGCTTATGTATAATGCCCATATATATTTAGAAGTTTTCTTTCAATTTCATAATTTGTTAAACCCAAAATTATTTTTGAATTTTGTGGGTATATTCACTGCAAACCCTCACGAGACACAACTCGTCCACTTGGGGTAACCTTGGGGTTTAAAGGCTTGTTGCACATGCTAAGTGCAATCATGTTTCCTACGAAAATGGGGTAGTGTAATTTTGTTTTATTTTATTTTTATTTTACTCGAGTACGAGCAAAAGCTAGGTATGGGGGTATTTGATGAACCGTAATTCATACATTTTATTATCCCTAATTTTGTCCTTTTTAATTATATTAGTTTATTAAATTAATATATTTTATTTTATTTTGTAGGATTTAATATTTGTTGCAATAAAGTCAAAATCTTGGTGATCAAGCGATATTTAATGCTCTTATTCATATAAGGAATGTCCAAGAAGAATCCTACAAGGAGAAGAAAAGAGGTGGAACAATCTTAGGTGTGTAAGTCAAATCCAACAAGAGAAAAGAAAAGTATATCTAGAAGATCTTTTTGAGAAGTTGATTACCACTAGGAAATTGAATCCTACATGGAAAGGGAACCAAAGTGTCCAAGTTCAATGAATCTAAATTAGGGTTCAAAGTTATTTTTTCTATAAATAGGCCTCTTGTTTTAGAGAGAAAGGACCACTTGTTATTTTCTTTTTCTCAATTTTTCACTAATATAGGAAGGAGTAAGATATTTAGAGTTTGTCCTTTCTCTTATTCCAATCAGTTGTGGTACGACTGTCAGGGAGTATTTGTAACTTTCTTTTATTTATATAATAGAAATTCTCTTTTTAATTATTGTTCTTATTTCATGCGAATAGTAGTACTAATATTATTTGTTTTTGTTTCTAATTCCATGGCTAGCTAAATTTCTAATACCTAGGATTATGGTGAAACTAAGTATTTCATAAAAGTATTTTTTTTCCGTTCCAAAATTAATGCCTAATTATTCTCACCTTCATATTTTTCTCCGCATAAATTGCATATGATTTTTATATTGATTGCGAGGTTTTGATAAGTTATAGTTAATCTGTGAATTTTTCATAACTTTTGCTTGCCCATATTAATTATATGAATCATTATTATTAAAGGGAAGGGAAAATAATTTGGGAATTGATTTAGGAAATAAGAAATTATTTATTATGTTAATATTTGGTGGATTCTAATTCTAGTATCTTTTCTCATTAATAGTTTTCGCCATTAATTAATAGTTTGCATAATTTAGTTAAAAATCTTCTCCACCATTTTTGTTTCTAATTTGCCTAAAATATTAATTAAGGATATATTAAAGAATTAATCTAGTCTCTCGTGGGTTCGAATTCTAAGATTTGTCGGCTTCTTCAATTCGACATCAGTGCACTTTCATAGCTTTACATATTTTATCACATCAAGTTTTTTGGCGCTGTTCTTTGGGCTAGAATTAATTTTATTTATTCCCTAATTTTTATTTATTCAATTAGTTTTAACCTTTTTTTCCGTGATTATTGAAGTGGATCAAGTAGCGAAAAGATAAAGATTTTGTTGTTTAGCTTTTTTGATGATTGTGATCTCCATATTTTTTTAAAAAAAATTTAAAAAAGTAATAGTTTAGTTTTTTTAATTTTTTTTGTGTACAACTTTCGTGGTTAGGTGTCTGTTTGTTTTGTGATTTGTGGAAAAATGAATTCTTATTATAATTGGAATAATAATTTTTCTTGGAATCAAGAATCGTATGAAAATTTTAATGCACACCAAGTAAATCAATTTTTTCCAACTTATGAAAATCCTTATCTAAATCCATATCCATATCCATATTTGGATCCAGAACCTCAATATCCACAAGAATTATCAAATGAAGAAGAGGAAAGACTTAGTGCCCTAGAAAAAACTACGGAAGTTTTAGTGGAAAATATATCTCGTCTAGAAATTCAAATGAGTCGATTAGCCACCATAATAAATGAACAAGAGGTGGGTGAATTTTCTAGTAACTCTGAGGTTAATTTTGAAAATCTTGATGGTTGTGAAAATGATGAGGAAAGTAAAAAATTTATATTCAATTCTGCACAATTTGAGTCAAACGTATTTGAGGAGTCTTCAAATTATGAGTCTATGCCTAAAATTGATCATGTTGAATTTGATGAGTCTGTTGAAAAAGTCTATAAGTCTAAAACTACATACCCTGAAAGACTTATTCCTAAAAAACCACCTAGTGATTTTTTGGACCAACCCATTAAAGTAAACATGATCCAAGAGTTGTCAATGACCCAAGAAATAATTGAAAATAGACTCTTGATTGGAAAAGATCCAATTGATTTTTTTTTAAATCACCTTGACCAAAATTGGAATGAATCTGAATATTTAGATAAGGTCAATGAGCTGTTGAGATCCACTACAAATAATTCAACTAAACTAGAACATGTATTTGAACCAATTCTTCCATCATTTGAACATGTTAGTGAAAGTTTTCTTGAGGTAAATTTTAAGCATAACTATGATGAAAATTCTGACTATTTTCAATTTCCTAGACCTCCTGAAACTAATGAAAAGTTTACACTCACTTATCCATGTGTAACATTCATTTTTAGTCACATAATTTTTAGGATTTATAAAATTCGTAGATATGTACATTTGTTTTCTTTCTCACCACATCTTCTTGCAGAACAAATGCCCCGCATACAAGGTATAATTCTTTCACATCTTTTTTCTCTTTTCTTCATTTGCATACATTGAGAACAATGCATGATTTAGGTATGAGGGGGAGTTTGTTTGTATTAGATTTTTTTTTCTTTTCTTTTTACGGAAAAAAACACAAAAAAAATATTAAAAAATCTAAAAAATTCAAAAAAAAATTGACTTTTTATGAATTGAGTTATTTCTAATAAGTGTTTGTGGAGCAAAACGCATGAGTGAGATTGAAAAATTTAGAACTCTTGAATTTTTGATAAGATACGAAATCTTAGTTCAAAACACCATCTGAATTTAAAATTGATTTCACAAGCATTTTTCCACTTCACGTTTGCACTATTTCTTAATTGTGGGGTATAAACCATGATTCGAGTAATTTAAAAAAAAAGAATAAAAAAAAGAAGAAAGAAGAAAAAAAAATGAAGTTGAGAAAAGTTGAAAAAAAAAAAGAAGAAATAAATAACTGCTTCAATGTCCATTAAACAAAATAACTGGGTATCCAAGTTTAGGGAAGCATCGATATTCACGCTGAAAAGTATGATGGATAAAAACAGCTTGACTAGTCTAATTTTGTGGCCTCTGTTATCGAAAGTTAAGAAATCCTTAGGGGTGTCTCACACCTAGTGCCCTAAAGCCATCCGATTTGGGAGTAATTGGTCCAACGCTTCGCTTCTACATGGGTAACTCAAAAGCTAAGAAAATGAGACATCAGACGAGTCAAGAATCAAAATTGAAAAAAAATGGAGAAAAGAAAGAAAAAAAAAAGACAAAGAAAAAAAAGTTTTCTTGATTTTCATGGTAAAAATCCCTACTAAGAATTACATCACATACACATGCATGCATCACATGAAATTAATTTAATAAAGGATGGTGTCTAAAATGAAGACTGAGTATTTTTGATAAGGTAAAAGTGTGATTTTGAATTTAATCTTGCTTATGTATAATGCCTATATATATTTAGAAGTTTTCTTTCAATTTCATAATTTGTTAAACCCAAAATTATTTTTGAATTTTGTAGGTATATTCACTGCAAACCCTCACGAGACACAACTTGTCCACTTGGGGTAACCTTGGGGTTTAAAAGATTGTTGCACATGCTAAGTGCAATCGTTTAGTTTTTTTGTTTTTTTTTAATTTTTTTTTTGTACGACTTTCGTGGTTAGTTGTCTGTTTGTTTTGTGATTTGTAGAAAAATGAATTCTTATTATAATTGGAATAATAATTTTTTTTGGAATCAAGAATCGTATGAAAATTTTAATGCACACCAAGTAAATCAATTTTTTCAAACTTATGAAAATCCTTATCTAAATCCATATCCATATTCATATTTGGATCCAGAACCTCAATATCCACAAGAATTATCAAATGAAGAGGAGGAAAGACTTAGTGCCCTAGAGAAAACTACGGAAGTTTTAGTAGAAAATATATCTTGTCTAAAAATTCAAATGAGTCGATTAGCCACCATAATAAATGAACAAGAGGTGGGTGAATTTTCTAGCAACTCTGAGGTTAATTTTGAAAATCTTGATGGTTGTGAATATGACGAGGAAAGTATAAATTTTATATTCAATTCTGCACAATTTAAGTCAAACGTATTTGAGGAGTCTTCAAATTATGAGTCTATGCCTAAAATTGATCATGTTGCATTTGATGAGTCTGTTGAAAAAGTCTATAAGTCTAAAACTCTATACCCTGAAAGACTTATTCCTAAAAAACCACCTAGTGATTTTTTGGACCAACCCATTAAAGTAAACATGATCCAAGAGTTGTCAATGACCCAAGAAATAATTGAAAATAGACTCTTGATTGAAAAAGATCCAATTGATTTTTTTTTTAAATCACCTTGACCAAAATTGGAATGAATCTGAATATTTAGATAAGGTCAATGAGCCGTTGAGATCCACTACAAATAATTCAACTAAACTAGAACATGTATTTGAACCAATTCTTCCATCATTTGAACATGTTAGTGAAAGTTTTTTTGAGGTAAATTTTAAGCATAACTATGATGAAAATTCTGACTATTTTCAATTTTCTAGACCTCCTGAAACTAATAAAAAGTTCACACTCACTTATCCATGTGTAACATTCATTTTTAGTCACATAATTTTTAGGATTTATAAAATTCGTAGATATGAACATTTGTTTTCTTTCTCATCATATCTTCTTGCAGAACAAATGCCCCCGTAATTCATACATTTTATTATCCCTAATTTTGTCCTATTAATTATATTAGTTTATTAAATTAATATGGTTTATTTTATTTTGTAAGATTTAATATTTGTTGCAATAAAGTCAAAATCATGGTGATCAAGCGATATTTAATGCTCTTATTCATATAAGTAATGTCCAAGAAGAATCCTACAAGGAGAAGGAAAGAGGTGGAACAATCTTAGTGTGCAAGTCAAATCCAACAAGAGAAAGAAAAGTATATCTAGAAGATCTTTTTGAGAAGTTGATTACCACTAGGAAATTGAATCCTACATGGAAAGGGAACCAAAGTGTCCAAGTTCAATGAATCTAAATTAGGGTTCAAAGTTATTTTTTCTATAAATAGGCCTCTTGTTTTGGAGAGAAAGGACCACTTGTTATTTTCTTTTTCTCAATTTTTCACTAGTATAGGAAGGAGTAAGATATTTAGAGTTTGTCCTTTCTCTTATTCCAATCAGTTGTGGTACGACTGTTAGGGAGTATTTGTAACTTTCTTTTATTTATATAATAGAAATTCTATTTTTAATTATTGTTTTTATTTCATGCGAATAGTAGTACTAATATTATTTGTTTTTGTTTTTAATTCCATGGCTAGCTAAATTTCTAATACCTAGGATTATGATGAAACTAAGTATTTCATAAAAGTATTTTCTTTCCATTCCAAAATTAATGCCTAATTATTCTCACCTTCATATTTTCCTCCACATAAATTGCATATGATTTTTATATTGATTGCGAGGTTTTGATAAGTTATAGTTAATCTGTGAATTTTTCATAACTTATGCTTGCCCATATTAATTATATGAATTATTATTTTTAAAGGGAAGGGAAAATAATTTGGAAATTGATTTAAGAAATAAGAAATTATTTATTATGTTAATATTTGGTGGATTCTAATTCCTAGGTATCTTTTCTCATTAATAGTTTTCGTCATTAATTAATAGTTTGCATAATTTAGTTAAAAAATCTTCTCCACCATTTTTGTTTCTAATTTGCCTAAAATATTAATTAAGGATATAATAAAGAATTAATCTAGTCTCTGTGGGTTCTACCTGTACTTGTCAGTTCTTCAATTCGACACTGTGCACTTGAAGTTACATATTTTATCACATCAATTTCCCACAAGAAGAAAAAATGGGTTTTGTTCGATTGTTGAGAATCAGTTAAAATTCTCACTAAATTTTTTTTCTTTGTTTTAGATGGAGTGGGAAAAGTCTCTCCTTTTAATTATTTGTATATCTGTGTGTGTATATATATTTGTTGCTCAACAATGAATTTCTACTCTATTTGAATTGGGTATAACTTTATTGAGTTTGGTTTATTTTTTTGAAAGCGTACAATCGAAAGAAACTCTTCAAGCGTTAATAAATAAATTTTTTTTATTGATATATTTTGTCTCCTAAAAATATGTTTTGATTCCGCCGCTGTTTACGGGAAACGGTGAATTTTACTTTTCTAATTTCTTGCACTAATACTTGATTTAATATATTTTTTTCATCCAGTAATATTGGGCAGGTAAATGGACACTTGTTAGCAATCTGAACTTTTGAAAGTCAAAACAATCAAGCTAATTTATTTATTTTGTTCTATTGTTTCCATGACTTTTTCCATTTCCAGATAAAAAAATATCTTTGATGAGACTTGAATGAAGTTGAGTTCATTGTTTAGTGTGCAATAAGGATGAAAGGATGCTTCTACGGACCGAGAGCTAAACAACTACTACTACTAATTCTCTTCGTCGCTGTTGTTGCCTTCACAATCATTATTTTTTTGGGATGGTCAAAAATCACAATTATCTTCTCAGTAGTTCAGCCTCAGAGCTGGGTTGGAGGCGGTCCGGTGCTCTTAACCACCGATACCGTTCGGTGTAATTTTTTTTTTTTTAACCACAATTATGAGAATAATAAATAAAAAATAATAGAACAAATTTGAACAAAAAATTATAAAAGAACATATATTTTTTATTAAAAAAATACTGTAAACAGTTTAATGTTTTTTCAATAAAAAATATATTTTCTTTTATAATTTTTTGTTCAAACTTGCTCTATTATTTTTTATTTATTATTCTCATAATTGTGGTTAAAAAAAAATGCACTGATCGTTACCGGTCAATAAATGCACCGGACCCCACCCCACCCCACCCCACCCCACCCCACCCCACCCCAATTCAATTTCTACTTATACCTTGTTTAAAATCATGATTGGTGTACATCTAGAATCCTTGTGTCCTGCGGAAGCTATTTGAACCATGGAGTCGGAAGCTATTTGAATTTTTACTTGTTGTATATGCTTTATGTCATCCGCTAGAATACCTAGCGGATTGGTCCAATTTTTTTTTGGCAAAATTAAACTTCATGAAAATTCCTTTTGCCATTGCTCAATTTTTTGTTATCAAGTTTGTCATTTAAAAGTTATCAATTTGTTCTTGTGACGGAGTACTATATATGGCTACTTATAATACTAGCTAGTGATAAACTACAACGATTGTTCTCAGAATAATTATATATCTTCCAAAATTAATTAGAAGAAAAAAATAGAGAGGAATTGCAGATGCAAGTAAATAAGAGATTTATTATGAAAGAGGTTTGCAAATACAATCTTTTGCTCCTGACCTTATTCCACAGATCATGCAAGTAAAAAGAAATTTATTATGAATAAAGCTTGTGGATGCAATATTTTGCTCCAGACCTTATTTTACAGCTCCACACTAAATAATTAATCAAGAAGAGAAGAAAATATTTCATCTCTTGCAGAGTACGCCACGGCCATCAATCCTGCTTGCACAATTCAAGTCATTTGATTCAATATTCATTGAAGAATCAGAATGACCACTAAATTGAGCAACAGCACAATCTGTAGAAAAGAGACTAGAAGAGGCAAATTCTTTGTCACCGCCTAAAACAGGCATGTCCACTCCCATCTTAACCCTACTAGTATAGTTGCTAGCATAAGTCTGCCCTAAAACCCCATTAACATCCCCACTCAACGAGTAAAACGAAAACCCTAAATCAAGATGAGCAAAACAATCCTCCTCAGTAATACCATAATTATGTACTTGTGAATCTCTACGCGTAATTGGCACCACATTTGCTTTAATCTTGAAGTTCCCTTCGACTTCAATCACAACAGCATTCGTGTCTCGAGGCCTTGTGATTGAGACACTTGGTGCAGTTTTAGGGCTCCATCTGGCACCTTCGCCTTCAGGCAGGGAGATTTGTTCTCCGTTGTAGCTTAGCTTGAGACTATCAACTGCATTGTCCCAATTTGCCGTCTTCATGGCGCCTACGTAGAGTTGGTGGTTGTCGAAGAGGATTCCTAGGGATTGAACCCAAGTGAAGTCCCTTTTCATGTTCTCATTTCTTCTTCCAATGAAGTGAGCGTTGATGTGTAGATTTGGGTCCGACAGTATGCAAAATTCTTGGTCCTTTTTGCCGTGGAAGTAGAAGGTGATACCGTCGCCACCGATGAATCGTGGATCTTGGCATACTGCACCTGGCTTATTGCAGCCTGATCACATAAACAAGTGTATATAAGAAATTAATATAGATATTATAAATTTGATTTTATATACATTTTTAAAAAGATGATTTTTGAAGAATACGTTATTTTTTTCAAAACATATTTATAACATTAGTTGGTAAAATAGTACAAATGACATAATAGTATTCAATCTAATAGCATGTTAAAAACTTTATCAATCGTACATTAATTACTTTATAGCTAAAAACTAAAAACCTCTCTATTTTTATAATGAACTGACAAGGTAAATGTATCTTTGACTAGTTTTGAAATAGATATATGGAGTATATATAAGCTATATATATCCTCAAAAAAAAACAAAGAAAAGAAATTAACCGTAGGATTATATGCTTGTTTTTCTATCAAACAAATTGTTAAAAAGTTTAAAACCATGCATACACCTAAGATTGAAATAATTAATCACCTAAAAAGATGAAATTAATGACATATTTTTCTATTAGATCTTCCAAGTCATAACAAGATATATATCATGCGACTTTTTAATATTTGTGTCCAATTAATCTAGGGAAACAAACATAGGAAAAAGAAACTTACTACAAACAGGGCTGCATGTGACACAATCAACTTCACATTGGCCCGGGCAAGCACTAGGGCAATTCTGTTCCAGTCGGTAGCACTGTGGGTAGGACCTGTTCTTGCAATAGGCCTTGGCTGGAGAAATTTCTGTTGACGGTGGTGAAACTGAAGGCGGAGGAGGTGGAGAAGTTGAAGTTGACGGTTGGCTTACTGACGGTGGAGGAGGCGGAGAAGTTGAAGATTGTGGCGGTGATGGTAGTGGAATAGCCTGACAAACAGGTTGGCATGAAGCACAATCAACTACGCAGGTTCGAGGGCAAGAATTAGGGCACAGAAACTGCTTATTATAACAAGCACTATACTTCCTATTTTTGCACCTCACCTTCATGGCTTTTGCAGGTTTTGGCGGTGGCGGTGGTGGTAGTGGAGGCGGCGGTGGGGGAGCCTGACAAACAGGCTGACATGTGACACAATCAACTACGCAAGTTCGGAGGCAAGAATCAGGGCAAAGAAGCTGCTTTTTATAACAATCAGCATACTTTTTGTCTTTGCATTTCACCTTCTTAGCTTTCGGAGCTCCATCGGCCACAACCGCCATGAGTAGGAGGATGCAGGCACAAAGGCGTAACATAGTATGACCCATTCAATTTTTATTTTGTAAATTAAAACATGAAATGTTGAATGCGAAATAGAGAGGCCTAGAGGAATTAAAATGATTGATTTAGTGTTTATGTTCAATGTCTCTTTTTATAAGTGATCCTAAAATGGTGAACACACATTTTAAGGTTTTTTGCCCTAAAATTTAGCACGATTTCCCTTACTTGAGTAATCCTTAAAGGGTTACCTCTTAGAGGTCTTAAATGGCGATATATCAAAGTTTTCAAGTCAACTCCTAAGCTTGACTAGCTTGTACAAGTAACAAGGATTAATATAATTAGTAGATATTATAATGACGGTCAAATTTAGCTTAAATTGGGAGAGAAGTTGAAGCAGAGATGCATTTCTTTTGGTTTTGGAATTTGGAGAATTAAAAGTCAAACAAGACACATAATTTTTTATAGGAAAACTTCTTTCGTACTGCATGCATGCATGTGGCAAATAAGAAAATTTATAACTAAGCCACTTAGCAATCACTTAACCAATTTAAGAGATGATAAAAGTGAACTTCCACCTTAAATATTTAGCAATCATTCTGAGTTAATATTTGTTATCATCGCGTATTTAACTCTCCATCACGAACATAACGTAGAAAGAATTCACGCGGAATGATAGATAAAATATATGCATGCATGATAATAACTATGGACGTAACTAATTAACATTTGATTCAATTGATAACATATATGATTGAACTAGGAAATATATGATGTTACATTACCCTTCTCACATAAATATTAGGATATTATAGATAAGTTAGAGTCTCACATCAGATAAATAATAAAAAAATTAATAAAAAATTAATATACATGAATAGTCCCAAACCTAATGGCTTAATTAAGCTTTACATCTATATATGTAAACTCTTTTTTTTTTTTTGAAAATATCAGATTTATATATTATATATATAAATGAATATAATTGTGAAGGGTCTATCAATAATATTAGCTTCCAAAGAAATTCTCAGAAGTTGGTCAATGAACCTAATAGGCAATAGCACCGACGCTAGCTGTTATGGGCCGACCCTAGATGGAACTTGCTATACTAACAAGTTTACAAGGCTTATCCGATATAACTAATACTTTCACATTATAGATGGGAAGCATGTCCGGTCCAATAGTTAAGTCATTTAAGTAATAACTTGAGTTCTTAAAATTGAGAAGACCCTCAAATTTTAATAATTTATATTCTCTCCATCCCATAATATATGACGTTTTATGTAGTTTTATTTGTCTTAAATTATTTGACGTTTTAGAAAATTTAGGAGAATTAATTACAATCTTTTCAAAAATTATCCCTCATGGGAAAATGTTACAAATGAGAGAGAGCATGAGATAAGTATGGTAATAAGTGAGATTTTAAGGGTATTATAGACAATTGATACTATATTTAATGTTTTTTAATTATTTTTTTAATTCTTGTGCACAACTCTAAAACGTCATATATTATGGGACGGAGAGTGTATATGTTAGAACCCATTAAAAAGCCTGTTTTTTTTTTCTCAAGCAAATCAGCAGCTACAAGTACAATATACAAGAAAAAAATGCCCAAATTTAAAATTTGGACCGGCCCTGACGGGAAGGAATGCTCTTTTGAACTTCCTTTTTGGCTTTTGCCTTGCTTGTACCATTTCTTTTCTCTCTTTTTGGAATGGAAGTAGAGAGAAGTTGGGCGATTCAGTTCACCGAACAATTAGTTGGGCCTGGGTAATAATAAAAGAATACATTAAATATATTCTTTCATTTTAAAAATGCTATAGTATTCATACTCTATTCTCTTAAGAATTACAAGGAAAGACTCATCACATCCAATTTGTCAAAATAATAAAAGTTGAGCCAAAAGATCTTGAAATAAAGACTCATCACATCCTTTTCTGTCTTATTTTATTTAAAAGTTAAAATTTTATACATTATCAGATATATACAAATACTGTTAATATTATAACACGTTATTAGTGAAGTATTTATAAAAATAAAATTACTCTTATTTTAGTAGTATGTCATGATAATAACTCTTGTCGTGTATATATTGTCATTTTATTAAATTTAAAATCGATTTTATAAAAAAATTAAAATTTCATATATTTTTTGTGCATACACGAAGGTCTACTCAGATTAGAAGAGAGGAAAGATTGGATCTCCCGGCAGGTGAGCTAAGCCAAGCAAAGCCTCAACAACTCAGTTTATAAAAACTCTTACACGTGTATGTTTTTATTTTTCCCTCTCTCTCTAGATTTTTTTTTTTCTCTCTCTCTAGTCTGTTTCTCTCCCTCTCTCTGCTACTGCTAGTGCTAGGCTTCTTCAACGCGAGCCAGAGCAGACAAGCGACACAAATAAATAAACAAATAGTTCATGATTCTCACGTCCAAAAACCCCCACCCATTTCCCATCCCTTCAATTCAACCAAACCCTCTTCCACACTAAGCATCTGTCTTTCTTTAATCCCTTTCAAATCTCAATTAATATTTCTTTAATCCAAACAAATTAAACAAAACCATTTCTTAATTTACAGCCATGACAGAGGTCCTCCACTCACCCTCTTCATCTTCATCCTCTTCTTCTTCTTCATTGCACAATTTTCAGGCATTTGAAGAAGAAGAAGAAGGGGTTTCTAGGGTATTAATTGAAGAAATTAAGGACAGAGATAAGGACAGAGATCAATTGTCTCTGTTGGCCCTTTTGGTGACCCTTTTCAGAAAGTCCTTTTGGGTTGCTTGCAAAACTGATAAATGTAGTGGTATGGAGATCGGATGGCCCAGTAATGTGCGCCATGTGGCGCATGTCACCTTCGATAGATTTAATGGGTTCTTGGGTTTGCCTGTGGAGTTTGAGCCTGAAGTGCCTAGGAGGGCTCCAAGCGCAAGGTACATTGAATCTTGATGAATTTTTCATTCTTGGTAGAGAAAATGTGAATGTGAATGTTGGTTTGTTTTTGGTGTTTTGTTGTGAATGGTGTTTTGTTTTTGGAGTTCTTGGTTATTTGAGTTTCTTCTTTTCTTCTGTTTCTAATTGATGGGTTTGTGTTTTTAATTTCTGGTAATGCTAATGATTAGTGTTCTTGTTTGTGAAAAATTGGAAAGAATCAAAGAGCACTCCATATATTATTATGATATGTTGCCTTGCTCATTTGATGCTCTTACAAGTTTCTTGATTTTGATTGCTTCTATATTTGTAATGATTCTGCTCATTGTTGTTCTTTTAGATTCTGTGGTTGTTTAATTATTGACAATGTGATTATTGATGAGTATTGATATTTATTGCAAAGAGAATTTTGCAGATGGGTGCTCTTCATATTTGTGGATATCTTAAAAAGGGTTTTTCTTTCTTATTTGCTATAGGAATTCTTATTCCTGAACTTTGTGTCTTGTTGAGTTTGGTAGGTAGAATTTCAGTTCTCTTTTATCTTTGGAGATGTTGGTTCATAAGGATTAGATATCTAAACATAAATTGAAGCAAATTGCTGACAAATGAAAGATTACATTGCTTCGGTTCGGTAGTTGGTACACTGTTAACCCTCAATATACTGGTGACATAATTCAACTATTTTTCTATAGTCAGAAAAGTGGTTTGACGGGAAGGAAATATGGCAAGGTATTTAGCAATCAAAGAATTTTAAAATGTAGAATTATAGGAAGTCTACATCGGAATTCTGGAACTTACTGATGAGGAGTAGTCTAAGTAATAAAAACAAGATTGCATGTTGAATTGAGACTAACCAATATATGAATTTCTTTTATTGTTGATTAGGAAGGTGAATTGATATGAAATTGATAGAACAGTTGTAGTTTAAAAGGAGGAAAAATATAGTAAAATTTGGACCAGTGATATCCTAATTTTTTACATGTGTGTGTTTGGTAACTTCCCTTCTCTCCTTTGGGGCTCCATTCCTCCTAGTGCAATATGGTTGTTGATCTCTAACATTTTGATAGCAAAGGGCCCTCATTTGACCACTAGATCAAAACTATGTGCCAAAGCTTGGGACCAGGGTGGTTGAAGATCTTTTCTTTTTTCCTAGTAATCTATGGGATTTTGACTTAGGTGTTTTTTCTTTATGGCCTTCATGTTACTCAATATCAACAAGCAAATTACTTTCTTCTCTTTTCATGCAAATGTGCACCTATGAACTCATGACATCTCTATATATGAATAATGTAGCCTCCAACTATTGTGACCAAATGTAATCTACTGCAGAGATTCCCTTTTTCCCTTGAAAAGTGGCAACATTGGATTAAAGTTGTCTTCAAACAATATTTGAAGTGCATGTACTTTTTAACCTAGAAAAAGAGTAAAATATTGATACATTTAATTACAGTATTGTATTCAATGTGAATTTCAAAATAGGTCTAGGTTATAAGTTGCAACATTAACCTGTTTCGGCAGAATAAACATATTTGATATTTTACTTCATGATAATCACATTTTCTTCTAAATTAAGGGTGTTTTTGAAGTAGCAATTGTTTTTTCTTTACATTTGATTATGTCTTTTCCATCTGTAGCACGACAGTTTTTGGAGTTTCCACAGAATCCATGCAGTTGTCATATGACCCTAGGGGGAACAGTGTCCCGACAATACTCTTACAGATGCAACGACGGTTGTATGCTCAAGGAGGATTGCAGGTGGCTTAGTGTTTCTCTACATTTTCTTTCTCATTTTAGCATCAACCTTTTGTCCGTGCTGTGTTAGAGTGACTCCCCCCCACTCCCACTCCCACTCCCACTCCCACTCCCACTCCCACCCTCTTTTATATCCATTACGTAATCCAGTAGATCCAAATCTTTCTTAAACTTTTGAATTCACATGCATGTGCAGGCAGAAGGAATTTTCAGAATCAATGCAGAAAACAGCCAGGAAGAGTTTGTACGGAATCAGTTAAATGCAGGTGTGGTTCCAGAGGGCATTGACCTACACTGTTTGGCAGGTCTCATCAAGGTACAGCTTTGCAACAGAAGCTTTTTTGAACACGTTTCATAATGTGGTTATAACTTATAACTCCTCATAAGTGAATGTTTATTTGCATATGTGGGATGCAACTCATTTAAATTCCCCTTTGTTGATTATTTTTGTTAAAATTAAATTATTGCCTGCTTGGGTAATGCACTCATCTAGATTTGCAGTGATATTCCAGAAGAAAATATTCAAAGGTAAGATTATTAGGTCTTCAATATTTGTTTAGTTTCTGGTGAAAGTATACGAGTAGTTACCCATGGAGTTTGGAGGCTTCTTTATCCACAACTGTTGTAGTAAGATTTCCGATCCCTTGCCGCACCACTCCTACTTTTGGACAAAAATATCCTCACTTCCCTTAACTTACAAGGGCAAACAATTAGCATTAGGAAGGGTAGTTTTGTCAAAAAAACAACAGTTGTCACAACTGTTGTTGTAAGATGGCCCATGCCATACTTAGTTTTAGGACAAAAATGCTCTACTTTTTTTAAATTGCAAGGACAAAACTTAAGTAAGGGTAGTTTTGCTAATAAGAAGTTAATAATAGTGACTATCTTACAACATCAGTTATGGAGGTTAGCTTTCCCATTTGCATAAATGAAAATTTAGACAAGTACTTGGTCTTTTCTTTAGTTTTAAATAAGTGTAAAATTTACAAAATTTTTGAATGAAATGGGATCCATTGTTCAAGTAAAGCATATTGTGCAAGTAGAATGAGAGTAGTTGTGTAATTATGGAACTCTGGTCAACTAAAAAACTTGGTTCCATAGTTTACGTGGAATAACAGAAGTTACTATGTACAAAATGCTGTAGAACACATCGTACAACTATAAATTTCTGAAAATATTGTTCGTCTTTTCTTAATTTCCTTTTCTTTTAGGTCATTTTCTTTACTTTTTGAGTTTGTAAACTTCATCATGCAGTAGACTTAAAAGCATAAGATTATTATACATGTGTCTGGACAATCTGACTGATAATGCTTTTCAATTATCATCACCTGAAAAGGTTATTTTTCTTAATAATTTTTTATGGACATGGTTAATTTTTATGTTACGAGTTTTATACAATTTTACATTTTTATCGAACAAAATGAAAAAAATGGAACCAAATTCAACCTATTATAGTTGATCTTCAACTACTATTTGGATAATTCAACAAAAACACTGAAATTATGTGGTGTTAGTCCTTGTTATCAACTATGCTCTGTAATCTTTGATATCTGTCCTTCAATCTACGTCACACAGTAGAAGAGGGAGTATGAAGGCCAGTTCTGGACTAGTATTTTACCATGTTGGGCTGCCCCTCTTGGGTCATCTAATTCGACAAACAATGGATGTGTGTGGAATGTGGATGCAAGAACTTCTGTGGGAGTGCTTCATTTCCTTGTCTTGTTCTAATTACAATTTTTTTGCTAAAAGTTTTAGTTACAAACATTGTTTGTCGAACAATGTTTCCAGGTAACTAAAAGTGCACAAGGACCATTATTCTACTCAACCTGATTAGACACCATTATTCTACTCAACCTAATCAGACACCAAATATATTGTTCCATCACACACTTCATGAAGCTTAACAAGAATCTAATTCCTAATTTCAGGTAGTATTTTATTGTTTTTCCCCTTGCCATTATTTATTTCATGGTTATAATTATACTTCTTAAATTAGTAGTTCTTGTGGCTCATATTGAAGGAAAGCCTTCATAGGCCAGGTGCATTCATGAATGAACATGCATGAAAATAAGTGTCCTTAAAAATATGCGCAGAGACTAAATATTGACTTGTGATCATTAGTGAACCGGTTTTTGCATATTGGATGACATAACTTTTGCTTATTATGTATATAATTTTGTAGGCATGGTTCAGAGAGCTACCCTCTGGTGTCTTGGATACCCTTTCCTCTGAGCAGGTAATACAGTGCCAGTCAGAGGAAGACTGCTCCACACTTGTAAGGCTTCTCCCCCCGACAGAAGCTGCTCTACTGGATTGGTCTGTCAACTTGATGGCTGATGTTGTTCAGCAGGAAAGTTTAAACAAAATGAATGCACACAACATTGCAATGGTGTTTGCACCAAACATGACTCAGGTAAGTTTTGAGTTGATCTTGGTGTTGAGACATATCACATATGTGGTCATACCCATATAATTATGTACTTTACACTGTATAACATTCAACTGTCATATCCATATTGCAGAGAATTTAAGTTCATGCTTGTAGAACTTGAAACAATAAAATAGCATTCTTGTCACTTGTAGTTTTAAGATTATATGGAAAAAATAAAACTTGAGATTCTTCTAATTATTTCTAACCTTTCATTGATGACTTTTCTCAAACATAGCGTAATCTTAGTTGAATTGATGAGAAAAAGGTTAAGTTTAGAAGGATCATTTACAATTATTTTTGCCAATATAAAGTCAAATCAAGTATTGTGGAAGTAGAGAAGTTTTAACTAAAAAATATTGGTTTACAAGTTTGTGCCTACAAGTAACTTTACTCAAAACCAGATCTAACTCAGTTAGATGTCAAATACTGATTCATGGACTGCTTTTTGGCCCCATACAAATTTTTTCAACCTACTTGCAGATGGCAGATCCATTGACTGCATTGATGTATGCCGTACAAGTTATGAACTTCCTCAAGACACTCATTGCAAAGACGCTTCAAGCAAGAAAAGATTCTGTAATAGAATCATCCCATGTTTCCCATGTAGACCCTTCTGATGAGAATGGGCATCAGGGTCCTTTACAGCTGTGCCTAGAAGAAGCTACTGAAGAAAATGAAGAGACAGAGCAGGCCTTTATTGCTGAGGATCCTGATTTAGAAAATGCTTCCGGCTCTGTTCAAGTAGATAACGTCAGTGATGAAGAATATCTCGGCTATTCAACTTCTGCTGAGGAATCTGATGGCGATGGATATGGTGAAAGTTCCACTAGCGTTTCCTCTGTTGGCAGTACAACAGAAGCAAGTGCAATGAATGCTGCAAAAGTCCAGGTTGAAAAAACTGCTCAAGGAGGCATAATAGGTGAATCAAGTGAATCAAATGAGAGCAGGTTTCCTGGAAAAATCAATGGCCAGCAAATTGTGGTTCAAGCTTTGGAACCTCTAGACAAAAGCAAGGGAATTAGCAATTTGAGCAGAATAAACTCAAGGTCAGAGCGCATTGAAGCCTGGCTATGAAGGAAGATCAATTTCTGCAGACGCTGTCTAATTCTATGATTTGTGAAGTGAAAAATTGTGAATTGTCGATTCATTTTGTTTTGGAGCTTTTGCATGATTATTTTCTAAACTTTTTGCCATTTTTGTTGTATCAGCACAGTTATATGGTATTATCTTGACAGTTTGCTTTAGACAACTAGAATATGATTTGAAATTCGGTGTTTCTTGATATGGTTTGACAATGCTCGTTGTGGCCAAAACATCTACTACATGAGGTGTGTAAATTTGTTAATAAGGATTTTGCCGAATGCCCAAATGTATCAGGACCACAGCAGTATCGAGATGTGATCTTGATGCAATATTTCTATCTGAAACCAGTGAACCTGGTTGGTGCAGGGATTGTTACAGTTCACAGGATCCCTGTGGTTAGAAGACAGACAGGACAACGAGGAAGGATCAAATGGGAATATCCTTCTACACGTGTACCTAGAGCCCTGCTGAATGGAAAAAAACATAGATGTGCCGTTATGTTTTTGTGATGGGATTCATTTGCTTATTAGTTATTACCAATCACCACCAACTTACTCTGTAAAGCACCAGACACACAATGTGAATAGATATTGCAATAAAGTTGAGAGGCCATGAAACTCTGGAGGGGGCATGGCATGCATATTGTTTAATATCCCTCGCTGGCTCTCTCCTCCCATGTATATCTTTATGTGTGTCTCAAGTAGTGGTGTTATTCATCTCATTGTTTTATGCTACCATGTTTATTTATGCTCTCAAGGTTTTTAGTATTACTTTCTCTCTTCTATCCCCAACTTATTTGAGAGGATTCACAATTATAAGATTATGTTTATAGTCAATTTGACATATTTTAAATTAAAAATTAATGTTAATCCATTTAATTTTTGTTAATGTAATTATGAATTTTATAAATTATTTAAAAAAAATTAAGTATTATTAATCACGAGATTTATCATTTTCAAAACTTAAATAAAATGTATTAATTTAAAATAAAACCAAATGCAAGATTTCCCATAATAAACATGCATGCACGCTTTGTTTTGTTCCCCTGACAATTTAAACCGTAAGAACTAAATTAAATAGACAAATATTTAACAGAAGTTAACATGAAAATATACGATAAAATAAAATAAATTAAAATGACTCTCTTAAGTTCTACCTATCCCATAATGCATATACATCGCAATCAATCATAATACGGCTGAATAACAACCCTTAGGATAAGAAGAATCTTAATAGAATATTCCAGCTCTTTTCTGAAATTTGAAATTCTAAATAACAATTGTAACCACAAATAAAAATCCAACCCCATAACCACCCATCCTTATTCCACTCCAAGCTAAGAGGTAACCAGAAATACAGCATCCCCAAATAAATAGCACCTTCCCTTGACTTAACCAGCTATACTCCCATGCCAATCCCGTGTATCTCTCCTCCATAGCTTCTCTCTCTCAATTTTTTTTATCTATCTACATTTACTCCTCTGTTCTATTTGTTTGTCAACTTTATCATCCAAAAAGGATAATAAATAACACACAGGCAAGCCATGGCAGCCTGTGGAAGCCTACAACACATCTTTGAGAAGCCCTTGCCGGAGAGTCCGACGCTCCTGCAATCTCTCTCACCATGGAAGCATCTCAAGTCCATTGAAGATTCCTGTTTTACGGAGTTCTTTGGAGAATTGCATTTCAAGGAAAATACAGATCACTCACCCTCACCCTCATCTTCATCCTCATCCTTCTGCATAGATTTTAGCCCTGCAGGGAGTGGAAATAGCAACAAAGAAAACAATGAGAGAGAATATATTCCGAGCATCCAAAGAAAACATTATAGAAATAGTGATAGTTTCTCTTCTATGAATTCAGAGAGTTTATCTCTATGCACAGAAGGTCTTGGCTTTGAAAGCTGTGATGATATCGAGGACCCCATTAACAACAATGATTGGAAGCAGCGGGAGGCGAGATCGAGTATTACAAGACATACGTCAAATGAGTATTTATCCGGTAAGAGGTCGAGGATAACTGGGGGAGAATTCCCTCCACCTATATCTTGTATAGGGAGGAGTGGAAAGCCTTGGGTGTGCTTTAAGTCTTATAGGCATAATGGAAGATTTATTCTTGAGGAGGTAAGAATTCCAACACAGGAGTTCTTGCATGCATGCAGAGAAGATGGGCGCTTGAAGCTGCACTTTATCCAATCAGATGATGAAACTATTGAGGAGGATGAGGAGGAAGGTGAAGAAGAAAATGATGATGATGGCTTTGATTTAGGCGAAGAGGATGAAGGAGATATTGGTGAAAGGAATGTTGAAGATGAAGATAGAGGTGAGTTTTGATAGGTAGGGAAGCTTGAGGTTTCCATTGCTTTTGCATGGAAAGTTGCAAAACTTTCAATGTTCCGTTTCTTCTTTTTTTTTCTATTTGAAACCTGCAAATAATTAGAATGAAAAGGATGTTAATTTGATCACTTTTCTATGGTTATGTAATAGGCTTTTTAATGTTGAATTTCTTTGAAGGTTCTTCTCACTTCTTAACATTTACCTCTTCATTTTTGGATTTGGTGTTAATAATAACCAAAATCTCCAAGCTCAATAGAGTTAATGTCCTCTATTAGTTGTAATTTCTCAATATTTACCTCCTGCCTATCAAGTACTTCCAGTTCTTGAATAAAGGGGTTTTCTGCAAGTATATATCAATTACACATGTTTTGAGTTGGCATAATTTCCGATAAAATGCAAGGTCTATTTGGTAATCTTAAGGATAACAAGTTCTACTGTATCCACAGATTCCGGAAGCCTAGTTTTGAGTACAAACTGCGTTCTACATAAGTAAATAATTTTAGAAGTTAATAAGTACTTTTAACAAGCTAAACACAGATTACAAATATTAGATACATAGAAACAAGTTCATGCATAGGATCTAACTCATCTAACCAACATAAGATGGTTAATTGTTAGTGATCAATCTAGATTAAATGGAAAGTCCTAATATTGATTATAGTGGACATGCGTGGGAAGGCATGATCTGAATAATAAGCTAAACAAAAGCAGATGGTTAAGAGAATGAAAGATTATCCTACAATCCAGTGCCAAATTTTTAGCAGTAAATGCTGAACATCACTTCATAGTAAACTTAAAATTACCAATAACAAGAACACCAGTTAACTATCCAACTAGACTAAAACAAGAAAAACGCTGATATTATAATGCAACCTATGTGTAGGGGTATAAAACCAAGTTGCTTAAGTTGGGAATGTGTTCTACTCCATTAGAGCTCATGGAGGATTATGCATTAGATAAACTACTAATAATTAAGCTATATGGTTATAACCATTCAATGACCATAAAAATTTTGAGTTCCTTGATTCAACTTGATTAAAGGCTCATTTGAGATCGACTCCAAGGCTAACAAGTCAAACTTGAATACATTCTATATTGGACCATACTTGCCGAACTCTATGTTCAACTCGATACAACCCTTACCAAAGGATGCTTAAAGCAATAATGTTGATAAAGAAATAATTTTTGTATTTTCCAAACAACCAAAGAAAAGTGAAAAAGGAACGTGAAAATCCACCAAAGAAGGTTGACTGTATATCAACCTTCTTTTGGTAGTTGGGTGAAGGTTGCAACTTTGAGATGAAAGATCCCAAGTAGGGGTGAAAAGATGCTGGAAAATATCAGCCAGCCCAAAAGCAGAAATCTTGTGCTAAACAGTGACATACAGTACCATGCATACTTATTTCTAGATGACAAAAACAGTGATTCTGCATTCCGACCACAACATGTGTCTCGAAGAGCAGGCTATCTATGAGTTTGTGCCACATGTAATGATTAAGCATACAATTTGAACAATCCTGACCCACTTATTTCTAAGAGGACATGATTTTGGGCACATCCGTGGGAATATATGGTACAAGTCTCAATTATATATTACCACATGTCCAACTAAATGGGACCGACCAATGTTTAAGACATTCAATTAGACATATGGCAGAACATGATTGGTGAGTTATACCTGTATGTACACGATTCTTTCCATTCTAATAAAGCAAGAGAAATAACATTTTAAGATCCACATCACAAATCATCAAGTCAAATTCCCACGAATTAAAGTAAAGACTCCACAAATGGTGGACAGTTTTTTAAAAAAATCCCAGCATAATTACCTGAGTACAAAACCCTAGAATGTAAAAACAAAATAGGAGCATAACACTATTCGAGGTCCAGACCCTTGATTCCAATGGAGATAGATTCTTAGGGCTGAAAATAGATTGTTTAATATGAAAAAAGCATTGGCTGCAAATCACTGACAGATCTATAGAGATGCTTCTTATGGACTAGAAGATTTTATTCACCGGACAACACTGCAAGATGTGTCCCATCCCTTGACTCTTAGAAACATGAAAACTATTCTTTCATCTTGACAACTATATAGATTATGCTATAAACCTTGTGTCTTGTAATCTATTTCGACGACATCTGAGGCCAACGTGATCCCAAGCAACGATTCCAATCACCCAAGACCCCAGTTGTTCAACTGCCAACAAGAAAGCATCAGGAGATAGCATTCTAAATTTGCAGTTGAGCTCAATGCAGGTCCCACAAAGCTATTTTTAAATTTTATTTTATTTCTGGTTCATAGATTCATAATCGGCCACGGCCAATGATCCAGAACAAGTTAACTAAGAAAGAGGGGAGGGGGGGGGGGGCTTTAATAATTATGGTTAAGCCATGAGTGCTATGTTCACCATGGTTGGGCCAGCTCATCATTACCGGAAAAAAAATAAGAATAAGTCTAATATATAGCCTACGTCAGTGTTATAAAAATCTCCGGCAAGGTCCAATTAATCCCCTCCTAAGTGTTAGGCGGTACTTTACCGCCTTGATTTGGCCAAGAGTCTAGGCCCCCCTAGGCAGACTTTCTACTTTGAAGCTCTAAAATACTTAAATTAATTTTTTAAGACTTAAAAGATTGTTTTTTGGTAATATTTCATATAAAATTTAAACAAATTACATATACTACTTGTTTTGTAGAGTTAACAAGAATATACAATAAAAAAATAAATAAATGAGATTGTCTAAAAAAACGTCTAGTCTGCCTAAAAAAACGCTTAGGTGGTGCCTAAGCAGCCTAAGCGCGCGTTAGGCGTCAACTCCGCTACCTAGGTCCGCCAAACAATTTTTAGAATATTGGTCTACGGTCTACACCCATCACCCAATATGACAAGGGAAAAGCTATCTGTCAAGATTCGATATAATTTATGTTTTGGTATTTATGAACAATTTAAATATTTGATATATTTTTATTTATTAATTAGTCGTCAGGTAGGTTTAATTATTCTAGGCCCGTTTATGTTTTGGGCTTACTTTTTAAGTTTATTGGATTTTATTTATTTCTAGGGTCAAGAACCTCTTATTATTTTCTGATTTCATAAACATTATGGCTGCTTATAGTCAATGTTCGAAAAAGTTAAAAGCGGTACAAAGCTTTTTTCTCCGGACGAGGCGAAACGTAAGCCTCGAGGCCGAGCGAGGCGTAAGCCTCGATTTGAAAACATATGTTATTGATAAATATTGAATATATACAAATTTTGTGGTGATGAATAATTTAGAGAAAAAGATTCAGTTAACAATACTCGACTCCGTCAAGTTATCAACACAGGAAATGTTTTTTTTTGCTCTAGGGACTTAAGTGCAGGAAATATAAAGAAACAGGGGCTGAACTAAAACTTCTGAAACTTCAGGGGCTGAAATGAAAGAAAATGAAACTATAGGGGCTGCTTTGTAAAATTTTAGGGTCTATTTTGAAATTAAGAAAACTTTTGGGATTAAACTAAAAATTTATAAAGACTATGGGGTACCTAATTGTAATTATCCATAAGATATTTGGCCAACAAAAACAGAGAGACGACACTTCACATAGTCGCACGAAATAAATGACTGGGGCTCGAAAGTTGAAGAAGAAGAAGAAGAAAGTGAAAGTGAAAGTGAAGAAGAAGAAGAAGAAGAAGAAAGTGAAAGTGAAGAAGAAGAAGAAGAAGAGAGAAAAAGAGAATTCGCACGAACCTGTTTTTTTTTGTTTCAAATCAAGGCGTAGGCCTTGCTACGCCTCGAGGCGCAAGGCGACGAAGAGCACGCCTCAGCCGAATAAAGCCCAAGCCTCTGAATTTCTCAATAAGCCTCGCCACATCTAGCTCACGCCTCGCCACGAGGCGCGCCTCGAGGCGCACGCCTCAATCGCAATTTTGAATAATGTTTATAGTCAATTTTATCCAATTTTGTGAATTCCTATGATTGCAAAGTTATATATATTAAATTTCTGTAATTGTTTTTATTCTCTTTACCGTCTTCTGCTGTGTCAATATATATTATATTTTGATTACATGTGGTTTACAATTCCTATATCACCATAACACAATTCCAAATGACAGCTTGAAAAGTCAAATGAAATTATTCGGGCTCTTAAAATGTTCGAAACCATTGGATTTGATGGGATTTCAAATCAAAATGAGATTATTTTTTCAGATTAAGTAAAATTAATGTATTCAAAGACACCCCAAGGGATTACCCCTATGTACATTGGAGCCACAAAAAAACAACCACCCAACATCACCAGACCCACAACACCACATCATGACCCTAGGTTAAACTAAGACAAAAAATCCACGCGCAAAAAAATATGGAATCTGGTTCTTTTGCCAAAAGATAATAAGACTAAAAAAGAGTGCACTCTATCCTTGACGTACACACGCTCCACTCTCTCGATAGCACCCCACCCACAAAAAACAATGAGAAATCATATCCCATAGAGATCGACTTCTCTTGGGAACCTTTTGACCCTCTCCGCGCTCCCAAACAATCCACCACCATGCCATGCATTACCCATGTCGTCCCCAAAATCACAAAACTAACAACCACAAATACCCAACAGTCGCAATGAAGAAGCAAATGACCCAACCACCTCGCTCCACCCCCAACCTTCTCCTCTACAAATGATCCTCTTTTGTAGCAAATCGCCACAACCATTTCCTACACAAGGCAATATTGAACAACCCAAAGTCTTTCAGGCCTAAGTAGTGGCGGACCTAGGTTAGGGGCAGTGGGGTTAATTGACCCACTTAATTTTCAGGGAAAAAAAAGAATAAATTTTTAAGACGTTTAATAAAAAATTTAAAGTTTAAATTGAAAAATATCATCTCCGTTCCAAAATTAGAGATACATGTTGAATTTTTAAAGTCAATTCGCGAAATCCTAAAATTCAAAATTGATATGAAGTTATTTAGTTTTAAAACAACATATATAACATTTGTAAACTAACTATAAAACACTACTAATTATTATTTTTGTTGTTTTCAAAACTTGAACAAACTTATAACAATTTGAGTATTAGGATTTCACGAATTGACTTTAAAAAGTCAAAATGTATATTAATTTTAGATTGGAGGTAGTATTAAATTCTTCAAAATTCATATCCTATACTACCTTGGTCACTACCATACTTTTTGTCTCTCCGTTTCTCGTCTAGTGGTTTGGCCTAATTCTTCTCACTAGCTCGACTTTAGTGAAAATTCGATATGTTGTATTTTTTTTAATTATAATTTCAAAATTTTAGCAATTACTTTAAGATTTTTTATAATTACTTGCGGGTTTTTTTTTTTTTTTTAATTGCTTGTGGATTTTTGTAACTAATAAAAATGATACAACAATTTTAAGTAATGAAATTTCAAAAAATGTTACTATAAATAATATTTTGGGATTATTTAATTTTGTAATTTATTTTACTATATTTTTATTTTTTTGTGGAAATTTGTTTATTTGAAATTTGACAGCACTGATCAAAGAGTCTGGATCCGTCCCTGGGCCTAAGCTACCAGATCCATGGGAGCACAAACTTGCTCCCAATTCACTAAATAGTGTTTGAAATACTGGACCGGATTTCATTTAAGACTTTGTAATCCCAGTAAATATAGTCAGATTTCAAGCCATTTCAAATTACTTCAACAAGAAAACAATTGCATTTCCATTTGATATCCAGATATAAAAATCTCATTTCTAGCACTAGCTGCTCCAGCAAGGGTGGAAGCGTATACAAAATCATTACTACTCTATTCCCTCTTTACCCCACAAACGTTAATTGGCTTTAAAGTTTGAGGTAAAGAGGGAATAGAGTAGTAAACGAAATTGGCTTTAAAATCCTGTCAATTATTTGCTTAATAAGAAGAAATTTGGCATTTATATAGTTTAGGCAGTAAATTCCAGATACACAGAAAAGAAGTACAAAGTACTCTAGTATTGCACAATCTAGAATACTGAAGCGGATTCATTTTCATATATTCTAGAGAGAGAAAGAGAGAGTGACCTTACGGCAGTGCAGGCGTTGGTAGCGACGTCGTCGGTGCAAGCTAATTACAAAGCAGAAACCACCACCACTTTCACTTTCTCTATTTTCTTTTCAATATTTCTTTCTCGGGTTTATTCTTTGGCTGAATTACACCTAGCACCAGCAAAGTCTCATGTTATTGCACTTTTACCCTCTATGTTTCCGTTTATTTTTTGTGTCTAAAGACAACCCTCACTAGCTCACTTTCTTTATTTTTTTCTACATATGCAAATGAAATCATCTCTTACTCATTATGGGAAGTTGATTTTCTTAAGTATTTTCTAACTAGTTTTTCTTTGAAGAATTCCAATCGTTGCGGTTGCTCGTCATCAATTTTAAGTTTTTATTCTGTGTTGAAACTTGAGCTTTTACATCAAAATTAAGCTACAATTTTATGTTTATTTTTTTGGATATCATAGCCAACTCCTGATTGTTGCTTAAAACAACTGCAAAAGTTGGCTTTTTAGCCCCAATGTTTCACTGCTAACCTCTTTAAGCTCATACAAACACCTCAGGAGTACTTTCTTCAAGTGAGAGACTTTCACCATCCAGACAAAACACAAAATTAAAAAGTGACCTCAGACATATATTCAAGAACAGCAACATAATATGATTTGACGACAAGCAACCAAGCGGCGGAAAATTCTATCAGACAGATAAGAATCTGTTGCAGATAAATGCTGAAAACATTTACCAAAACTACGAAAAGGAACGGTGAATAAGTTCTCATATCCATATCATGTACCAACCGAAACATAAACATTGGCAGTGTTTGCTACATGAGTTTTATTTTCATCAAAAACCAAGAGAACCAGAAGAAGTAACAACTGATATGCTACTTTGTCATAAGCAAGCAAATCAACTTAGTCCTGGACCTCTTCTGGTTTCTTCGATCTAAGATACCACCCTATGGCCCCTAAACCAGTAACAACTCCAGCTACAACTGCATAGTTTCGGTACTTGTCAGTTGACACTCCAGATGTTGAGGAGGTCTGACTACTAGGTTTAGCATCAGATACAGGTCCTGAGCTTCCTGAGCCTGTCCCTGGTCTCTCTTCTGGTGTAGGGCCCTGAAGACAAACAAACACCAAGATTAGTTTCAGTAAATGGGATAAAACAATATATATATATATACATACATACATATATATATATATATATATATATATAAATATATATGTATTTCTATTTTCCTGCTTCAAAGCTAGAATGACTCTCGAACCGACATGAAAAAGAAATTGGCACCTCAGATAACTCAGCTTCAGATATTATAATCTGATTTTGGACAACTACTCTACTGGAAAGTTGATATATTTATCATACAACCAAAGCCGATATAAAAAAAATGAACCTCCACCAAAGTCATTTTTTCTTTTTCGTTATTCTTTCTGTGTACAAGTACCTCCCCTACTTTTTACTTTTTTTGTTCTCTTATAGTTAAATTTCTTTTTGTTTGGTAGCGGTTGATGCTTATCAAATCTACTCCACAACCTCCTATCCAACATGCCTGCACCATCCTACTCACAAAAAACACCCACAAACATGGGTGAATGCACAAGAGAGCAAAATTGACAAACATGGAGAGACCCAGAAAGAGGGTATGTAGCTTGAATATACCTTGCGTGCGAGCTTCTCCAACTTCTCTTTTTCAATTTTCTGCAGTTGCAAAAAATGCTTTTTTGTTACAAACTAATATAACAAATTCAAAATTGAAAGAGTAACAGAAAAAAAATCAGCACAAATACAATATTCCTTTAGCTAACTATACGTCCTCCCCTCCACCAAAAGGATAATTTGGGTTTCTAGCATTTAAACTGACATGTTGCTGCAACTTGTAACATTTTCTTAAGGGGGATACAGTCTGGAGAAATATATGACAAGAAAACAGACACTAGAAAAGAGAATCATTACCAACTAGCCATTCCAAATCAAACATTCAGGCATTCTTGGAGATTTATTAAGCATTCAAAGAATACAGTCTCCACTTCCCACATTAATAGTTCTCGATATCACACACACAAATCAACAAATAAAATATGAAAATTATCTGAATTCCTCTATTACTGACAGTGAGACTCGTTCTTCCCCTTTCATAAAGAGACAAGTATAAGAGGTTACTGATTGCTGTGTCTATTGGTACACTATCTTTTTTTTAGAGAGAAAGAGGGGGAGTCCCACATATTTCATTGGGCATTTATGAAGATTACAGCTTCACCATGTCTACCATATATTTGTGAGTTATTCCTCGTATCAGATATTTGGGAGTCCAAGATGAAAGCATTCTAGTTTTAAAAAGTTCACAACTACTCTGCTTTGTCCTTGACGTTTAGATGTGCCTTCTTCAACAAGAAAATCAATCACACACTACAAATGCATTACTTACTTAGAAGTTTACACATGATGATGAAAAGTGAGCTTAACGTGTAACAGTTAGGATGAAATTGAAGGTATTGTATAGACAATTCTGAAAAAATGAATCAGAAGAAAAAAGCAATTAAATGCTATACTAGAGGCTCTAACACCATACTGCAGTTTCCAAATTAAACATAGCTTTCATATGATATATACAGGTATCTATTCCGAAACACAATATCTCTAAATTGCTTTTTCACTAGCCATTTGTGCTGCAAAGAAATGGTTATAAGATAGTGTAACTAAATCATGTAGCAGTTCTTAGATTGTATAAAATATAAATCATGTCTACAACTATTAAGGCAAATCACCATGTAGCTTAACGCCAACTAGTTTATGTAAACAACAGACCATTTTGTTTTTGTGTCCATGTTGACAGAAAAGAAAGAAAACTGAACCAAATTGACACTAATTTCAATGGGAATATGTTGTATTATACAAGTGCAGACACAAAATCTCTACAAGATATCTTAATGAGAAATGACAGTTAAAGAACAACAGGCCAAGTGAAAGTGTTGGGAAAATCCATTGGACCATTAGGTAAAAGTGCAGCTTAATTACATAAACTCCAAGCATCATTGATACAATATTTTGAATGAAATATTTCTAATTATTGTAAATCAATAAAAAGGTATATAGCGCTTTTAAAAGATCTCCAAAATGAATGAAAAACTAATAAAACTAACACCAAAGTACACAATAATTCATATTAAGTACCTTGATATAGACATTTTCAGCAGCTTTTTCCTCCTCACCCAGTACTTTGCCACTACTTGAAAGCCTACGAGATACATATCTTGCAGCAACCCTTGATGCCATTGTTGTTTCCCTGCAAACAACACAGACAATGACCAAATGCCCTCACAAGGTATCTCCAAAAATTTTATACGAGCCAAACAGCCAAAACCACTATTGGTTATTAGGAGCCTTTTCTGAAAATACAGATCAGCCTCTAACCCACAAGCCACAACTAGTTTGAGAGAAAACTTCTTGTTGAGCAAAAACTAAAGCTTGTCATTATTTGTGAGGCAAAGCAATGGGAATCCACGAAATTCCCTCAAACAATTAAATAAGGAACTTGTAGTGTTACCAAAAAGATAAAATGGATTTCTAATAAAATCTTCTCTAGCTGTGTGAGAACTAAAATAGAAAATCCAACTCTACTGGACAACCATGATGAAGAGTCATTACTCATTCATATAAAATGTGCTATTCTCCATTCCTATTTAAACTGTTCACATACACACACACACACATGAATGTACAACTAGAAATACTAAAATTTTCAAAAGCAATGTTTGCATTTTCAGGGACAGCGAAACACAACCTACCAGATATGAGAAATAAACAAACTGAAGGACATAATAAATAAACTAAACATAGACATAAATACAGATTACAAACCACTTGAATAAAATTTTAAATTAAAACATGTACGCCAATAATATTGTCTGTGAAGAACAGTTCAAATATTAACCATATTCAGTGTTGCAAATGAATTTGGAAGAAATTCGAGCATTCATCAACTACACGCAAACAATCAATATCACAGGTGAAATAAAAGGTAAACAAACCCTGATATAGACAGTAATTTAATGAAGCAGATGCATTCATAGGAAAAATTTACCAGAAGTTTGTAAGAGTACAACCTATATGCGAATCATAGCCAATTACAAACGAAATTATAAACATATTGACAGCATTTCAAATTCATAGGAAGAACTAAAGCATTCATCGACTAAATGCATAACCAATCATTCAACATCAAAGATGAAAACAAAATGTTAATAAACCCTAAATTATAAACACATAATAACCAAAAAATTACACAAAGAAAGATTAAATTCAATAGTTGCACAAACAGGTAATGCTCACCTAGAAGTTTGCCGGTCGTAGAGAGAAAGAAACACTAGTGAGAAAAGTTAGAGAAAAGGGTACCGAGTGTTTTATGGGTTTATTTGTATTCCTCGTCTGGATTGTCAGCCTCTGATCAAATTTGTTTTGGGCTGATAAGCCCAGCAGCTCTTATGTTGGCCCATTGAAACCATTTATTTATTTATTTTCTTAGTTTTCTCATTGAAACCAGATATTCAAAATTGTCATGATCAAACCAAGTGAACAAGCATGGCTATGGTGATAAGAATCTTATAAAAATTAATTCATAAAATAATGTTGTAAAATGCAATTAATTGTTAATCCACAATATATTAGTAAGTCTGATGATAATAACTAACTACAGTTAGCCACATCATTATGTATTCATATTTTATATATAAAAAAAAAAATCATTGCAAATTACGTAAGTATACTCCTTCATCCTATAAAAAATATCTTTAAGTACACATTTATGAAAAATAAAAATTAACTACTCACAAACCCTTTATAGAAAACATATACCCAAACTCACAGAAATTAGAAATAAATAAAAAGTCAATTATTAGTCGAATCGAACCTCACTAAGATTTAAATAGATTCACTCATCATGTATGATAATAAAACATACATATATATTATGGAATGACACACACTTAAAAATGACATGCTTAAAAACAACATTTTCAAAACTTGAGGAAAAATTAAGAAGGTGATAATCGTGTTTCTATGGAAGTTAAGGGTTGTCTAACATTTTCTCCAACTTAAACAAACTCTTGAACTCCATGAATATCAATTGCGAGCCAACGTAATGGAGTCACGTACATTTTTGGTTTATTTATCTTTCAAAACTTTAAAGATCGAATGTGTTAGTACATCTATTTAAACTAACGACTGTCACGTTCGCAAGTACTGAGGACTTGTTCATTTACATGACAGTGGTAAACGTTTGCAACGCAGCTGAAAGTGTATAATTTGCAGCGGTAGTAACGTTTGAAAACATTAACTTAAGTTGTTGAAATTATAAATAAAATTACGGTGGTTGTAGCTGAAAATAGTGTAAAATAACAATAAAATAAAATAAAATTAATCTCGCACTTTAGAAAGCCTTTATATATTTTTGATCTATTCTAAAATTTAAAATACATTTTTAATTTTATTTTAGCCTATAAAAAGCGACATAAAGTTCCCATTACTTATATTTTACTTTAGAAAGTCGTCATTTTACAATGTACTCTAGTTAGAACGAATGGCGTAAAAGTTTAATTTTTAATTTTTAAAATATTAATAATTATAAATATTTAATAATATATTAATTTTTTTACAATATTTAATAATTATTTTAGTTACAATAGTGAGGTCAATCAACCCAAGAAAGCCTTCTGGACCTGGATATTTTTTATTTGGGCTCCCAATGCCAAGAGTAAAACTCATGTATCGTTTATTAATGAAATTGAAAAAACATCTGATCCTGGGTTCTACTTTCTATTTTCTCTCATTTTTTTTCATTATGTTTGTGCACAATTTTTATGTATAGTTTATCTCTAATATTACTCATAATTGATATTTTTACATAAAAAGTATCGTTATAGATGTATATTGAAGAAAAAAACTGTTGCTATAGGATCTATAGCGACACATTTCATGTGAAAATATCAATTTCCAATATTTAACTGTTCAAAATAAACTTAAAAGGTTTTTATAATGTGCCATCTCAAATTGGACGATATATTATTAATTATCAAACTTTAGTCTATTTTGAACAACTATAAATGCATAGTGAAGTTTGAAAATTGTAAAAAGTAATGCTACTATCACATAAAATCACTCACATATTAGTATAGTCCACATGACTTGCTCGATTTTTATGTGATAGTAGACTTATTAAATTGTAAAAACTAAATAAATGCCAATATATTGTAATTTTTTTATATATACTTCCTTTTTGGAACCGCGTTCAATAATTAAAAAAAAAAAACACTAGCCTAGCGCTCCCCACAAAACAAATCCAACGACTATGCCTATTGGTGTTGGAAAAGGAAACGAAGGCTGAGTCATTTCCACCCCTGTAGGTCATGAGTTTCTGGAAAATCCTGTTTGGATTTAGGTTAACTATGGGAATCGGATTTCAAGAAAGAAATGAATTCAAATTTTCCTAATAGCAAATTAGCCATGGCCTATATAATTTGGGATAGAAGATATATTTCTTCACCTACTTACCAAAATACAAAAGAAAATATTAACAAACCATCCAAGAATGATAGGAGTATATCAAATATCAATAATGGATCTGTTAGGTGTTCATTTGTTTAGAATACCATTAACAGTAATATTCATCGTACCATCCTTGATCCCATTATCCGATCAACCAGCGGTACTAATAACCATGGCAAGGATTGCTGCAGTTCATATTAGTAATACAAGGATCGTTAAGGACTGGCAAAAAATGTTGCAAATTCAATTAACGCATACAATATTTACTGTGATATGATACTTGCTCCAAACCCAGAAAGCAGCTTACAAAATGCAGGTGCAGCAGGTCTAAATATAGTGCTAAGCTACAACCTTTAATTCAAGCATATACCGGGCAACAGTAAGCTATCTTCTTCATTAGCTTGATGTTCAGTCATTATCATGACCATTGCCATCTTCTTCTTCTTCATCATCTTCATTGTCTTCTTTACTATCCTGCTGTCCTTCACATCCATTTTCTGTTGGTTGTTCTTTCTTTTTACTCTTTTTGCCTTCCTTCGCCTTGGTGGATCCCGATCTTTTTACAGCATTCTTTCGCCTAAACTCTATATAAGAGAAAATGAGAAGGTTAATCTGGAAATATTTTGCAAATTAAACAAAAAATCTGTCCTACCAAGTTTATAGAGGGAGGGAGTTTCACTCTACTTTCTACGTGCATTAGGTTACTTAACCATCCAAAAAGGATCAATGAAACAATCATTAAGCACCACTTCAATTCCCATATTTAAGATTTCCTTAAATGCACCGGATTGTTTGAAAACTGTCACCAACATAACCATTGGCCAAAATCAACACATTAGATTTCATGAAGCTATAGCCCATAGGATGCAGAATATGAACATCAAAGGATGAAAGCCATTGGTCCCAACATATGGAACAAACAGACTGGTTAGGTGAGCCAACATTGCAATGTAGATTTTGTGTTAGCTATTGAAAAGAATAAAATATATTTCTTAGAGCGCCACATCCCTCAATCTACAGCTCGAGTTCAATATCTTTTTTCAAATGCTTCCTCTTGCATACATTAGTTAGTCATGGAGGGAATTATGTTACAAAGAGCTCCTACCTAAATTTGGAAGCATAATTGTCATTATGTCGCCTAGGCATCCTAGTGTTGGTGCGTTGACTTGGGGCCAATAGCCGAGGCGTTCGCCTTAGCAATTAGGAGTCACAACTCACAAGTTAAGTTGTTGAACACATAACCCATCATGACTCATCGACTTTTATTTTGACTTGCTATATGATATATTTTTATTATTTATTAGACTTTGTAATATGTGATGACTCGTGACATGGTTGATACTTTATTTTTTATATGATGTTTGTTAAGTTGTTTTACTAGTTTTTAATGTTAAGTGTTTTATGTTTGATTGTTAAGTGTTAATATAATTGTGTTTTTAATGGTATGTCAAAATATTAATTATTATGTTTTGGGTTTTATTGTTTTAATGTACATATAATGAAAGTAAAATAAAAAATATATAAATTGCACACTGTGAATGACTTCTTACCATATGGACTCCATGGTGGGGCACCTTATCACCTAGGCATCCTCGTGGTTAGGTACCGTCGCGCCATGGTTCCATGACAACTATGTTTGGCAGTGAGCCGTACTTCTAGAATACTACAATTCAGCTTTTGAAGTAAATGGAGTGCAAGTTGAACTCTTGTAATGTGTGAAGTATAGGGGGAGGACGTGCCTATGTGTGAGTACATGAAGAAACTAAAAATGAATATCTTCAGTTAACTTTGATGCATACTTTTAGCAAATGAAATACTTAGATTTCAATTCAAGCATTCCTCTCAAAGTAATATCTTCATATTACTTTGATGCATAAGATCAGTTCTAGGATTGATTAACTCACTCTTAAATATAACTGAAAAGCTGCTGGTCTATTCATTTTAACCGAAAGGGTGCCACTTGATTCATTAGTTCTCAGTGTAAAAGCGCCATCATCTCTTTGTTAAGGAATAAATAATATTTCATCATCTCTTTGTTAAGGAATAAAAATGCCAATTTCAAACTACTTTTCAAGTGTAAAACAAGGCAAAAAAGCATCACTAAATTCGGTTTTTGTGCTGCTTTAGTAAACCGCCAAATCACATCCATTAGCATCGAATCAAACAGAAAATAGGATTATAAGAGTAAGGATTTAAAAGCCTCAGCATCTGCATCCTATTACGCAGAATATCCTCTAAATCAAGAAAGTTCTACACTTTGTTTATCTGTCTGCGACTTTTGATTTCAGATAAGCCCCAATAAGAAGTGAAATTACAGATAATAGAAAGAACATAGCCATTATAAAGAAACTATATGGCTTTGTGTTAAGTATGCGACCTTCTTGGTCTTTCTTTAAACTAGGTCACAATATCTTCCATTCTACAATAGCTGTATCGATTGAATTTCAAACCCCACAAGCTGGCAAACCTAATGGTAAATCTGTTTTTACCCAAAACAGAAAAGAAGAACATACACTGAACATGTATGCGACCCTCCTTGGTCATTCTTTAAACTAGGTCACAATATGTTCCATACTATTTCTAGCATCCAATGAACTTTCGTACCTCACAAGCAAGCCAGGCAAACCCAATGGTCTGTCCTTATACAATAATAAAAATTCAGAGGCCCCAATTTCTGGGCCATATCAAGCATTCTAACCACATCCCGTTGTCTGATTCAAATTAGGGGTGTCAAATTATAAGGTTCTAGATTCTAATCAACTTATGTCATTCATCTAAAGTTCCACAAAAAAGAGCCCAACAATTATGGAGAATTTTCCTAACCTTCGAGAGAAGCTTTGAGAGGCTCAACAAACTCAGGAAACTCTCTCTTCGAGGGCTTTGAAAACATCTTCAGCAATAATTGTTTGCCTCTTAGACTCCTTACATATGTCATTTGCACTGCAGATATAGCCAGTTCTTTTATTCATCAGCAATAGATTTAAACATATCCCATTTATACATTCAGACCAATTAATCAAATTCAAAGGACACATTTGGACAATAAATTTTTTCAAATTTCAAATTTTAGATTAGATAATGAAGTAAACAATTATTTTAACTTATTATTAGTTCAACCACATCCATTCCTAGTCAAAAAAATATGCAAAAAATGTTACTAAGTATAATTTTAAAATTAGGGATAACAATTAACAAAACAGAAATGCCTTCATTAAGTGTATCCAAATCTGAATAGCAAAATGAACAGACTTTGGTAATTTACATACGAATTTGTGAAAAAAAACGAAGAGATAAAAGAGAGATTGCTTACGTAGCGGAGAGGTAGTGGATGAAGATACGAGAATTCTCGGAGAAAGCCTGAAGAGCCTCTCGGAGGACTGAAATTTCACCTTCTTTTGACAACTCAGATAGCTTATCCTTCACCAACCTCCGCACGATAGCCTTCGGCAGGTCCTCTGCCTCTCCAACTACTTTCTCCGCCACCTTTTTAGCCGGCGCCTTTTGCTCCGGTGCTACTTTCTCCGCCATTTCTCCCTTCTGTCGGTGACGAAAATTATGACTTTTGAGCTCTGCTTTTTTTGCTAGGTTTCATTCCCGCCAACGTCAATTTAGCGAGTTGATATTCGGACTATGAATTTGAACCGAAGCGGCTCGATTTTGATTTCTAGCCAGGCCTGTGAATTGGGCTCAAGATTCATTTTAAATCTGTACTCGATTCTTATGAACTATGTTCAAACTCGGCCCATATAAGTTGACAAGTTTCGGGCTTATTTTCAGTCCAACCCATATATAAAAATAAGTAGGAACAATTACATATTCTATTATATTTTTAAAAATAATTACAATAATAGTTCACTCATAAAATATTTACACAATTAATAAACTTTTATATTTATTTATAATATTAGTGCAATTAGGATTCCTTAATTTAGGGAATTAATATGCAATTAGGATTCCTTAATTTAGGGGATTAATATTGATTTACTTATTAAATTAAGTAATTAATAAGTAAATTATATAGCACACTTTCTCTTTCCTTAATAAAAATCACGCTTTCTTTCGTTCTTGTCAGTCTTCTCCTCCACCATTAACAGTCCCAACTTGTTAACGCCATCCTCCCCCCTCCTCCACCATTAACGCCTTTTTCATCTGCCCTCCTCCACTATTAACATCATCCTCCACCATTAACCTAGACAGTCCTCATCCTCCGTCATCCTCCACCATTAACGTTATTCTCCTCCGCCCTCCTCCACCATTAACCTCCTCCGTCATTCTCCACCATTAACCTAGACAGTCCCAACTTGTTAACGCCATCCTCCACCTACAATTTTTTTATAGTACAGTTGCTGCGATTTTTTTATAGTACAGCTGGTAACCAAACATTTATACCAAGGTAACCAATTCAGTGTTATTAGGTTTCTAATTTATTTTTAAAAAATCTATTATAGATTTTTTTATTTAATAGTGCAGTTGGTAGCTAACACTTTATACAAATGTAACCAATTCAGTTTTATTAGGTTACCAATTAATTAAAAAAAATCTATTGTAGATTTTTTTTTTATAATGCAGTTGGTAGCCAAACCTTAATACAAAGATAACCAATTCAATTTTATTGGGTTACCAATTAATTATAAGAAATCTATTATAGATTTTTTTTTTCATAGTACAGTTGGTAGCCAAACCTTAATACAAATGTAACCAACAAAAACTAAAATTGTTACCTTTGAAAGTTTTGGTTACCAATTGCACTGAAATTTCTCTTGGTTACCCACAAAAACTAAAATGGTTACCTTTGTATAAATTTTTGGATACCAACTGCACTAAAATTTATTTTTTTCTCCTTTTAATTTTTGGACTAAATCAACCTTCGTCATAATGGCAGCTGTGACCATAATGAATGAGGAGATCGGCTTCCATGGCGGCTACACCTTCAAGATCTACAGATCTACATCTTCAAGGAGTTGAAGCGGTAGCGAAGGGGAGGAGGAAGATGACTTTGAATATTTGAATTTTAATTATTATTTTTGAATTTGTTTTTGTTGTTAGATCCAAGATATTTAAATTTGAATTATTAATTATGGTAATTATTTCTCCTTGATTTTAAGTTTCCTTATTATTATGAATTGAATCCTATACTAATTCCCTAAATTAAGGAATCCTAATTGCACTAATATTGTAAATAAATATAGAAAGTGTATTAATTGTATAAATATTTTATGAGTGCACTAATAGTGTAATTACTTTCTAAATGTTGTAAATTATTGTAAAAGACCCTAATAAATATAACTAAGATGAACCCTTAAAATGGGAAAATGAAAAATATAATTTTAAATAATAAAATATTTAGTAAAACATCATTTTCAATATTTCATCTCGCAATTGTTAAATATAATTACTACGTTTTACTATATGAGTTCATGGTAAGGCATTTTGTCTAATCCTACAGTCACTTTTTTATGTTTAGCGTAACATTGAAAAGGGCAATGATATTCTATTCTTTTACCGAATTTATTTTTATTTGTGAAAATATAATTATTATTTTTTGTAATAGAATCGGGCAAAAAAATTGTCATTTCTAACAACTATCGGAAGCTACTCACTTCTATTCTCGTTGGGATTGAATGTAGATAGGGAATTCATGACGTTTTTAAGATTAGCGCTGAACAAGAAACTAAATTGTCTCCGAAATCGTATTAAAAATTGCACAAACCGTAACAATTAAAACTACACCAACGGTTGTTCCGACATATGTGACGAATTTAGGTGGGTTGAAAAATTAAATTTAAGGTTTAGGTTTGGTTACTGATAAAAACCGCATGCATAAAATCGAAACCGCATCATATCAAGAAACATTATTATGGAAGCCACCCTTCAGTTAATCCATTTGGAATTATCTTTCATGTAATTAATTAATTATCTTTGTTTAGAATTTTCATATGTAAACAGATAATAATTCATCAGGTTCTATTTAATATTGTGTGGTGTTAAATTATTAATTTTAATTATATAAAAATTTGTTGTTTCAATTGATTTTGGAATCAAAACTGCACTAAATAAAATTACACTGCACGGTTTAAAACCACACCACACCACCAATCATAAATGATTTTATATGAGATTTTGAATTTATCAAACCGCATCTAAACGATTTCGTGTACTCCCCTATTTAATGTATTAAAGAAGAATCACCGCTATGTATGTAAAGAAAGATAAATACTCCTTCGGACTATCTAAGAATACTCAAGCACAAAGTCCTGAATGTGGACTAGACACATCTAGTCGAGTCTACGAATAGTTTATATTTATGTTGTTTTAATGAATGAGATAAATCAATATTTTTATTACAAATTTTTTTAATAAATATAATTTTGGTAAAAATATTTTTTACTTTCTTTCATAAATAAAAAGACCAAGAAATGGTAACATATGGTGTGGCCATGGGATTATCACTCAAAAATGTTATGTAAAATTAACAGATACAAGAAAATTTAAAATAATGTGCAAGAGATTTGTTGGAACTTGTGGCTCATAATTGAGAAGTTCTCGATTGGAGCGGAGTGAGGTAAGCAGAGCTACCGAACGGAGCAGAGCGGAGCTTTGCGACGCACTGGGCTCATCAGGTTTGGACCGAAGTTTTGGGGGGTATGGTACGATGCTTCAAGTGCATTATGGGTATTTAAATTATAATATAAATTAGGGTTGAGATAGAAAAAACGGTTATATATATTCTTTATTGAAAAACTCTATGTACTCAGATCATAAATAAAACAGTTTCTCTCGCCGCTTCCGTGGACATACCCAAATTGAGAAATCACGTAAATTTTTATGTTAATTTTTTATTGTTATGTGCGTGTGTGTGATCCGATTCTAACAAGATTGAAACCCATTATTAAGCAACTCACATGGTGACTGGTGAAGATTTACAATTTCACATGCTGCAGCCAATTTAAATTGCACAAGACATGGAAAAGAACAAGTAGTAGGAACCTTTAATCTACAATAATTATTGTTAGACTTAGAGCTGTCCCCAAATGCTGGAAATATTATACGAAAATATTACTGTAGGAACCTTTAAGCTACAATACTCAGTGTTGGATAACACTTTGTGTATTAAAAAAATTATATGATTATTTTTATCACAATTTATTTATATAGGGATAACAATTTTTTTGTTCTTCAAAATTTTTGACATTAACTGGAGTTAATAAATTATGGGTCCGCCAGTGAAATACAAGACCGATAATGTTGTTAACACTCAAATTATTATAAGCCTTTTAAACTTTACTTATTGTTGGAAAGGAATAACAATTGAATCATTAACTAAACTGATGAGTGGTTTTATATGTAAGAATCGAGTACGGTTAGCTTGATGATTTGTGAGTTCTTGAGTATTTTATGTTTCTGTGAAGGAAAAGGTCAACGCGTGAATTAGCTGCATTTTAGTCAAATTGAAGTTAAGCGTGCAGCCAAGTGTGATAAATAGGTTCGGTGTGCAGCGGGCGTAGGCAGTGTGCGTCAAGCATTGACACGTTAGGGTAGCGAAGCGCAAACATCGTCAAGTATTAGCACGACGTAGGGCAGCAGCTGGGCGAAGGCAGAAAAAATGGCAGCATGTTGGCGTACATGGGCTATGGAATGGGCGAGCATTGCGCGAGAGGAAGGCAGCCAGCGTTCCGGCGCTGGGCTTTTAGAGAGCAGACGCGAAGACGTACCAGCGCAGCAGCGCTGCTGCATATGGGCGCAACGGCACTGAGGGGTCAGTGAGTGAGCGTTGAGGCGCTATTGCTGGACGACTAAGCGTTGGGGCTGTTACGTGCGAGCGCTGTTGCGCTGCTTGTGGGCGTCACGACGCTGTGGTTCGACTGGGCTGGTTGGCTGCATTGGTTTGGTTGGTTTGTGTTGTACTTCTACCCAACTTAGGACGATGCATATTGTTGATTCCAAATTGGATTAAAAGTCTACCTAGCCAAGGATGGAGAGGCCTATAAACACACAATCAAGAGCTGATTTTGATACATCACATGCTTGGATTGTTTTATCAGATTCGCGAGGAAAGGAAGGGAAACACCAAAGAGATCAGAAATTAGAGGAGGATCGTGCTATCAAAGATTTATTCTTTTATCCCTTCTTTTATTTTTGTAATCCGAGGATTAATTTTATATTAAGATTGCAATCAAACCCGATGTTTAGTTTAATTTAATTTTTTTTTTAATTATTGTTGGTTGTATTTGAATCATTTATCATATTTTGTGCTTATTGATGATTGTTTGCCTAATAATTATTGTGATAACCAAGAATAAATTGACATATGGAGATTTATGCCATCTTGATATTGAATACTTAATTTGTGTATAGGATATGAATATAGGTATATGTCATGGGTAACCCTTATGAATCTGATATTAATAAATTATGTTTTAAGTTATTTCACATAAACATAGTGATTTAATTAAATATAATATTTTTATATGATCATCGAAAGAGGCTTATAAATAATTTAAAATTCTCGGTTAACAATTTATTATAATTAATTAATTGAAAATGGAGTAAAGAGATTTAGACTATGTATTGGGGGAAAATTATAATATTAACTTTTAAATCTGATATAGTCCTTGCTTAGCAATTTATTTAGTTTATTTAATTAGTTTTAAATTCATAGTTTTAAATTCATTTGTTTAAATAAAATTGAATTGATATAAAATTAGTACTTGATTAAACTATTAGCATATTACTCGTGAAAATGATAATCTATTTATCACTTTATTAATTATTAATTACGTATATGTGTGTGTAAATTGTCTATACTCTATAACCAATTCGAACAACATAAACACACAAATGGAAGAGAAAAATATCATATCAAGAAATCCAAGGAGTTGCATAAGCTTTATTTTCTACTATGTTTAATCAAATTTTAAAAATAAATAATAAATATAAAAATTATAGGTGTATCAAAATTCTACAAGGAGAAAATCAACCTGAACAAATCACATAAGCACAGTAAAATCTATACTAAGTCATAACCATGGTTTTAAAACTCGAACTGAACCACCGGTTCAACCGATTAAAATTGGAACCAATCAGCACTTCGGTTCGGTTTGAACCAATAAACCATTTTTGGTCAAAAATCGATTGACCTATCGATCGAACCGGTGGTTCAACTCGTAAAATCGGTTAATTGACCCAGTGAACCTGTTTTAATTTTTATTATTATTTTTTTATACAAAAAAAAAAATTAATATTAAAATTAACCGCTTTTAGCAATATTGTAACTCAACTTTATTGTTTTAGTTTATAAAAAACGAGTTTTTTTAAAATTTTATTAATTATTAATAATATATTTGACGTCACTGAGTCAATAACGGCTCGATTACTGGTTGAACCAACGATCCATCCACCTGATACCTTTTTTCGATTCGATGACCGATGCGAGTCTGAAAACCTTTGTCATAACTTGAAACTATCACAAGCTTGTTAAAGAATTGTATTCCCACTATAAGTTCCAACTTAGGACCAGTTTACTGTCTCAAAGTTTTTTATTTCTTTCAATTTGTAGAGATGAATTTCGTAATAGAAAGGCTTCTTGATCTATAAACAAACAATTTCCGGTATGTACTTGTTCAGCTGATGGAGTCTAAATAAAAATCCGCAAAGCTCCCTCACGGTTGCTTAATTCCCTGCAAATGAAATTTGAACAAGATTAATTGCATGAAGAAAGAAAAATAAATGTATCGCCGCCATACCGGAGAAGTGATCATAATGGAATACAATATATAAATCAAAGTATTTTCAGTTAGAAATGTCAAAGCAATAATAAACCTTCTATTGGCAATGCAAGTTGTGGCCTAAAACCATGATCTTATGAAGCACATAACTAGGACCACCTTGGTTTGGAGGTCCAATTTGTTCCGAATACCAGCTGGGAATTGGGATGGTGTGGGAGCTTGTCAGTTACTATGGAAACTTTACCAAATTGGATTCGTTGATTTCTGTCTATCTTATCCTCATTGGTCCATGCTGATACAAGAATTACTTTTAAAGCCAAACTGGACTACATAATATTGAAAGCCACAAGCCAACTTTCTGTGACTAGAGCATCAAACTGATGTTACATCCCAACATTTCTTGTTTTTGCTGGTTATATTTTTGTTTTGGATAATATTCCTACAAGACGCCTAAAGAAAAATTGATACTACTTATCATTGATTTTCTTGCCAAGAAAAACAGACAACTACCCCAAACTAAGTAGAGCATGACCACGGGAGGTCAAACGCTCCTATGTGATCAAGGATGAACTTGTTATCGAAAACCCCCACATACACAGAAAGTTTCTAATAAATGAAACTTGAAATTGACACGCGATAAGACTAGAAAATGGTGGGCACTACTCCGCCCAAGGCTGATGCAGCACCTTTGCTTTTACAAAAGAAGAAGACAAATATCTCATCACCTTCAAATATAGGCATCACAACCAACGACAATACGAATGGGCTTTCACCTTTGGCGGTTCATAAAAAAAGTTAAAACTGCCAAAAGATGACACTAATGGTGGCTTCTTTTCCTAATAGAAGCAAGTTTGGACATTTGTCTAGTTGGAGACAAGAAGAATTTCTTCACAGTGAGATTTATATGAATAATTGCAATTGTAGATAAGAAGGATGCAGACTAGTACCATATCTTGAATAAACAATGGTGGTGGTTAGAGATTCTTATAATTGAAGTGTTCAGAAAGAATCATATTATAATTTTTAAGTGTACACATGATGCATGCATATGTAGTAGAGACTTTACCAACAGATAATTGCAAGTTCTAGACCATAAATTCTATAATTCTTCAAAGAGTTCCCTAGTACTCCCTCTGTCCAAAATACAGAGTTCTACTTTCTCTGTAAATTTTTTTAACGGAGGGAGAATATTTGAGAACTTTGCAGAACTACTACTTCATCATACTTAAGGGTGTTAACCCATAATTGTAGTCCACTCACTTGAACTTTTAAATTTCTGATGAAACTAAAGTACAAGGAACTGCGGAAAAATGAGTATGGAGAAAGGCATTCAAATAGAAGTGAATAAATTCAAACTTCTTACGTTCATGTTCTTTCACAAGAGAAAATGTTGAACTTTCTAGCTTTCAAGCCGGAGTAGGAGTACAAGGGAAACAAGGAGAAAGGTGATAATAGATAAGGCCTGTGAATAATGAGGATTATATTAGATATTCATTTTTGATATTTTAAATCAGCAGTTAATAATCAATTATATACAATTTATTGAGTTAAAAAAAACATCATTTGAATCAATACCAACAAAGTAAATTTGACAGAGATAGAACAGTAGAGCAGGTCAAATAAATTAAGATGATAGTGTTTCTTACATTTTTCTGAGAAGCTGAATAATCAATACGTGGAAGATAACCCTGAACCCCAATGTCATAAACTGGATTACCATTAGGATAATACAGCCCATAATTCCTTTCTGATGCCGGACCAGGCTTTAGATTCTCATTAAAAGTGCAAACACATATACGTCGATTGGTACTGATGGTCTTGCTGGAGTACCTTGTTTGTCTTCTATCCTTTGCAACAAATTTCTATTGTATAGGCCAGCATTTTGTACTGTTGCTCCTGCCTCATTGGGATCCCCTTAGAAGGCCAACCTGTCTCAGAAATTTGAACTTGTACATCCGTATGACCCATTGCTTTCATTGCTGAATAAACAGCATCAATTTGAGCATACAACATATTATCGTAGTTTAGATTTGTAATCGGATCCTTCATCCCTGGATTAGGCTCGAAAAGAACGTATTCCAATGAAACTTGATCTGGGCTATCTTTGTATGCAAAAAGGGATATGCGTTTATAAGAAATGGTGAGCTGGCCTGGACATGAAAATCAAGAATGGGCTGGATGTATTCAGCAAGATCTTGTCGGAAAGTCCCTGAAGATGGTGGAAAGGAGTTACCTAAGATTTGAAGAGAATGAGCCGTTGTCACATAGACTTGTTTGTTTAGGCCAAGATTAACAAGAGCCCCATACACCGATTGCATAGCAGGGAGGAGAAATGACTTTAACTGAGTATCGTTGCCTGATAAGACCTCATTTCCAACAAGGATGCAAGAAATCTTGGTCTGGCTAAGGTGTGTCTGAACATGTTCTTGAATCCAAGTTTGAGCTTCCATGGGGTCATTCATTGTTTGAAGATATTCATTCCCAAGTCCAATGATAAATTCAACATTCGAATTGGAAAATGCAGTTAATACATTTGGGTCAGCATCATAGAGCTTCACTCTGCTGATGTTGAGAGATTTAAGGAGAAAAGATACACGGGATGGAGAAGGGAGATTGTTGGCGATCTGACCATAGTTAATTCCAACTCCAAGGCTATGGATACTAACAAATAAATCTGGAAAAAAATTGGAAACAAAGAGATAAAAATTAGAAAAATGTTAAAATTGTATTGGATTAAGAGTAAAATAAACAACAAAAATATCAACAGAAAAAGAAAAAAGTTAATCACATATAATAATTAAACAAAATTAAAAAAAGAAAGTAAAATATAATATCTAAGCAAATCCCAAAGCACAAAAAATTATAAGAAAGTTTTGTTTAGAAGAACATTTTAAACAGGTTATTACTAAATCAGTTTAAAAAAAAGAAGAAGAAAAAGCTGATAAACCGATAGTTCAATTCAAAAAGCCAGAGCCAATACAATGGAGGTCACATCAATATCAGCAGCAATTACAGCAGCTAAATTCATACAAATTAAGTAAAAGTTCCTATTCCATTCCATCAAATGATTCCATATCCATAATTCTAACGATGATATATCAATGAATTGCCAGAAAATGAATCTTGAATATGTCAAAACTCTGCTTGCATCTCAGTTCTGACCAAAAAGAAGAAAAAAGACCCAATTGACTTAACGTAAATAACTTTATTCTTAAATTTCCTATAAATCAAGAAAATAAGAAGCCATAATTTTCTTTTGCCTTTTCAACTTGTTCACAGTGAGTACCTAAACAAGAGAGAAACAAAGGCAAAAGATGCAATGAAATTTTAGAGATGGATAGAAGTGAGACCTGATTGAGAGAGAAGAAGAAGAAGAGCCCGGAAGAGGGTGGCCATTTACTCAGCTAATCTCCTCCTCGGGAACTCCTCAGCCAGAATGGAGCCTTTTATGAATGCCTTGTGCGTGTTTATATTTCTGTCATTTTGTGTATCGTATAAAAAGCGTGCAGAGATTTATATATATATATATATATATATATATAAATATATGATCGTCAAGTCAGAAGAGAGATGTTTTAGAACTGGAGGCTGGAGCATTATTTTGGGTTTATTCACTACGATCTTGTGGTTAGTGGTTACCTCTCCCGTCGACTAATAGGATGTATAAACATCAAATTAGGAAGTGGTTGGCAATTTTAATTGGTAAATTAATTAATAGAGCAGAACATAGCACGTAGACCATTTGCTGAAATGCATTATGTATTTTATTTTATTGGTCACCAACTTAAACAAAAAAATAAACTTCATACTAACCGGATCCATCAAATTACCTTCGAGAACGAGAATAATTTCAATAACAAGATTGCATACTAGAGAATAATAATGTAACCAAAATAGTATTAAAGAGAGAACAGAAAAAAACAATCATAAATTTACATAATTCATTCAAATGTTAGGTTACTTTACAAATCGTTTTTACCATATCAAAACGTACAATGTATTATCCTCTTCTTATATAGTAGTACAATATAAAAAATTCTAATTATGTTCCGACCTACCGATCTTTCACTTCATGAATAATCTCAATCATCTTTTGAATAATTTTACAATTACCTTTCAATCAAATTTTACCACACTTTTATAAGGCTGGCCAGGGATGATAATAAATAATGGACAAAAAAATTTGCTTCTTTGAGTACTTTTGCTCTAAATATTTATAGGGAATAGAAGATACATTCTTTCTTCCCAATAAGCCTTGACCTTCTACTAAGGGGAGGGGAGGGGAGGGGAGGGGAGGAAAAGGATTCCTCTTTTTTTACCGAATAAAGAAATTGAGGAGATAATTTTATTCAACTTGACTTAATTGTTTATGTTTGTGCCACTTTCCTTTTGGGCAAGAGGGAGAGTGGAATTAATTAATTTGCTCTTAATCTTTTCATCAAGTTGACTTTAGTTGTAAATCAAGTTTAATTTCAACTTATTGGTGGAACCACTCAATCTGCCTACCTAGGATCCTAAAATTATTATTATTATTTTATTTATTTTCTCCTATTTTTGTTGTTGATGTTAAAGTTTTATTTAACAATACAATAGAACCACTATAAATTAATACTGTTAAAACTGAAGGAAGTATTTAATTCAAAATTAAGCAGTGACTTTCTGGTAATTAAACGACTAACCCATTTAATAGATATTTTTAGTAAGTTTATTTTCATAATACTTTTTGATATTTCTACATAAATAGTGTCGCTATAGATGTATAGCGATGATGAAAATCGTCGCTATAAGATCTATAACTACGATTTTAATGTAAAAATATCATTTTTTATTATGAATTTATCAATTTTCATATAAATAACACTCGTCTTCAACCCCGATATACTATTCATAGTTGTGAGGCAGTGTAAGTTATGTTAAGCAAGCGAATATGTTTGGTGCGTGGTAAATAAAACAGTTCATCAAAAAATTTGATATCCGCAATAAGGGGTTTGGTTAAGTCCCGCATGATCAAAAACACTAAATTTAAATTTCTTAAAAATACTCTTTACCTCCAAAAAACATTTATTGTTACAAAATACTTTTGTTAATAGTATAGTATAAAACCGGTCAATGCAAATTATGAGTTGATAAATATAAAGCATAAAATAAAATGAAACAAAATAGTGGAGTATTTAAATGAAAATAAAATAGTGGAGAGTGATGGGAATCTCAGTAAGTGCACGTGTTTCCCGCACCGATCCTCCTCGGATCCTACGCTCGCCCCTCAAAAAGGTCGGTGAAAATAAAGCGACAGCTCAGCTTCTCCACGGATTGTGTCACCGTCCCCGCGTTGCCTACTCAAACTATATTTTTTATCCCTTTCTTTTCTCCATTTTCTTTTCTTGTCCCTCAATTTTTTATTTTTTTTGGTTCTCCCTCACTTACTCATCTATCTATATTTTTCTATTTTAAACCATAAGCGTGGTATGTACAAACGAAACTAGTGATGATGATAAAGTTTGGAGATTGTTAAATTCACAATATTTTTTGTTATTTCCACAATAAAAATATCGTTTTAGATGTATAACGACTATAAAAAACATCGTTATAAGATTTATAACGACACTTTTGATGTGAAAATAACAATTTATATGTTATGGACTTACCAATTTTCTAAAACTTTGATCGAAGCTTGCTTCCAATTCAAAGTTGTCTCATCATGATCATAATATCAACCTATTCATAATTTGTTGTCTTAGTTTTCTATTTTGGTTTTGTCATCATATATCAAAATTGAACCTTTCACATGATGATGATGAGGCTTTGTTTGTTTGTGAAAAATTAACATTTTTAAAACGGTCCATCCTCCTTATTCTCCTAATCTACATGGGAATAAGGATGTGAAAATAGCACCAATTAAAAGAATAAAGAGCATGGAGAAGTTTTTGGTATCAAGGTGCAAATTAATGTTCCTTCAATGAACTTTTCAATGTACACTTTATGCATGTTTGGGAAAAAAGTACTTGAAACTATATATTACTATTAGTGACATTACACTGGGGTTCGGGAGTGTTTGATAAAAATTGAATGAATCTGAATAAAAAAAATTATTTGATAATTGATGTCTAAAATATCTGAATAATTTTTTTTTATTATTTACCCTTTTAAAAAAAATTTAAAATTGTTGTAAATTTATTTAATATTACTTGATATAATAGTTAATATTATTAAAAAAAAATCATTCAGTCGTCATTTAGCCCATTCAGCAAAAAAAAAATAAGATTTACCCATTTAGCCCAAATCGTCTGAATGGTTGACTGATTCAGTCATTCAGACGATTTTTATTCAAAACAAACACACTAAATGACTGAATCGGTTAGCCATTCAATGCTAATCAAACAACCCCTTAATTAACCATCTGATTACTCCACGTTAACTTGTTGGCTTTTCCATGCCAATATTAACACCAATTAGGAATCAGGATCCTTTGTGAGGATTTTTGTGTGAGGATCTTGTGAGGGTTTTGTTGTGGAGTTGACAACACATTAAAAATGAGATCCAACGGCTCACAACGTTTTTGATAAGAGTTTTTTTTTACAAGTTGACAGAAAATTAGAAGCCACCAAACGCGTTTATTTTTACATATAATTTTTTTAAATTTCTTGATAAAATTTGTGAGCCGATGGATCTTATTTTTAATGTGTTGTCAACCCCACAACAAAACTCTCACAAGATCCTCACAGAGAAATTCTCACAGAAGATCCTGATTCACCAATTAGTACAAATGATATTTGGCCCGAGTTGTACGACTCAACTGATAATAACCATAAGGTTGAGGGATCAAACCTCGACATACTAGGATAGAGTGTGTAAGTGTATTTAAATTTTAATTTAATATAACAAAATAAAAATTAGTGACTTGTTTTAGCTTCTAAGTGAAGTCAAAGTCTCAAAATCTTATTCCCATGGGCCAAATGTTGGGCACAAAGCATTTTACAAGGAAAAGAACCCATGTTAATAATTTTATTTTATTTCATTCCATTTTTCTTCTTCTAACAAATGTAAACCATATAGCAATGATTGGAAGAGGCATCAATTTCACACAAGAAATAAAGAGTCCTAATTCCGAAAGTTTTATAATGAATTATAATTGTAACGTATGTGCATATATAGAATATGTGTAATTTATTTATTACATACACTTTCATATTGGTCGTGATATGATTTCGTAACTTATTTGTGGACATATTATTATTTTTCAAAATAAAAATAATAATAAAAAAAAAAAAGTTGTTCTCTAATAATGTGACCCCTCAGGTGGTGTGACCTTTCTGCAAGACAAAAGACTCCCCTACAGCCAAACTTTGGGAAAAGTCACTTTCCTAAATATTCTCCTTCTCTATGATCGATTGCTAATAATTAATATGGTTCACATTTTTATTTTCTTTCTATCTAAACTTTTGTGAGGATGGCTTTATTCTTATTCCAATTTGACAAAAGTTTGACGATTTTTTTTCTGTTTGGCTGGAATTTGTTTTCCGCCGACTTTCGTTATCCTTGGTCTCCTCTATAGGCCTATAGCTATATCTCTCAATTGGTATTATCGACAGTTTTTTTTTAAAATAAAATCATTCATACTATATAAAAATCATAAATAGTAGTCGTAAAAATATTTAAGAAGTGGAGATTTTGCCTATATACGCCCCCCCCAAAATCATATTTTTCCCCATTATTTTATTTTATTATTATTATTGTTCAAGGGCACTTTTGCTGTTGGCTTGCTCTAGTTTCTTCCAATTGAAGCACTCATAATTTGATGTTCAGGTTTTGTTTAGTTTGATCAATTTTCATAAATTGAAAATTATTGGGAGATGTGAACAAGGGAAGGGCTAAAGCTCACCTTACCTCTACAGTCTACACTATAATACCAACTAACATATTTCAGGTCCATTCCACCATGCCACAACAACTAAAGAGAGGACTCATATATTTCTTCAAGGGCTTAAATACATTATTATCCCAATATAAATGTACAATTTGTACTAGGATGCTAATATTGAGCATTTCACCACAAATGAACTAAGTCTAAATACTGAAATTGCATCTACGCTGATGTAAAAATACTGCTTTTAAGTGCATGTAATTTTATAACTATTAAATCCCCAACAGAGCGAACATTACCAAGGTTATTAGATTCAAATTGGACTGTCGGTCAAATCGGTAAAAATCAGAATCAGTCCACACTTTGATTTAATTTGAACCAATTAACCAATTTTGACCAAAACCCGCTCAAACTGAACAACCGACAGTTGAACAGTGAATTGGTAACTTGTTCACGGGTTTTACCGATTCCCTACTTGAAAGATTAAAAAAAAATCATCACTCAATCATACCAATTTCATCATTCAATTTTTTCTTTGAACCAACTTGCGCTGACGGTCCATGACTCTTTTCTGCCTTGATAATTATTACAAGTGAGAGTCGAACTAAAAATGTCCGAATTTACGATTCATCCAAGAGCAACCTTGAACTACTATACCAACTACTGAGTTCACTTTCATCATTTTAAACTGCGGAGAGAGAGGTTATACGCATAGATATAATGATATACAAGCATATACACCGCGGGGGAGAGGAGGAGGGGGAGGGAGGGGGGGGTCAATTTCAACCACTCACCTTAAGTTGATCCACTGAAGTGAAAAGCCCTTTATGTAATATACATAGTCTCTCCTCTGATATTTAATCTTTAAGTTTGGGCTATTGAGTTTGTATTTCGGTTGTTGAGATGTTAAACTCACCTCGAATGAAGTGATAAATGGGAAGCAGAACAATGGAAAATGGTCCACTGGTTGTTAAGGAGTAAAAGATATTTTTAGACAAGTATTGCATATCTTGTTAATTTGGTATATTACTATTTTACTTCTTATATATAAATACATCACAGCTTATCCTCCAACTCAATTAATTTCAAATCAATTAATTAATCTGACTTCCAAACACACCCAATTTTAATCAATTGAAATCAATTTAATTTTTAACATAGTTAAAAATTAATTAATTAATTTGTCTTCCAATTTGATTTCCAACAGAAACTCAATTAATTTCATAGCCTATCCTCCAACTCAATCAATTTCAAATCAATTAATTAATCTGGCTGTTAAAAATCAAGTAATTAATCTGTCTTCCAATTTGATTTCCAATAGAAACTCAATAAACTCAATTAATTTCAAATCAATTAATTAATTAACACACCCAATTTTAATCAATTGAAATCCCACATACAACCCAATTTTAATCAATTGAAATCCCATATACAATTGATATTAGCCATTAATACATAATGTTAACCATTAATACATAACAGAAAACCATTAATTCAGTTACCTCTTCCAATCCAATAGTTTTTTTTTTCTTTCATCATAAAACTGCCACACGGATTCATGCTATACAACATTGCATTACAATTAAGACACAGAGTTAAATCAATAGACAATCCAAAAGACAACACTTACTATAGCCATAAATATTAAAATTGATAAAACATATAACGGATAATAGACAATTCAAAAGACAACACTCACTATAGCCATAAATATTAAAATTGGTAACATATAACGGATAAGAATTGTAAGACCCTAACTTTTATGAATAAAAATGAATTTTTTATAATTATCATTTTTGAATATTATGGAATAAATTTAATATAATGTTATAGTTGTGGGTAGTATTTATAAATTTTACAAAGTACGCAAGTTGTTATATAATATTCGATTGGTCGGGGAATATTCGTTTTAATAGGAAATATTCATACGACGCAAGACAATCATTAGTGGACCCTAATAAATGTGTAATTATTGTCGGATTGAGAAAACGACAAAAATATTTTTATGAAAATAACGGCGGAAGTTTTACCGTTAATCACTTGTTGAACTACTCGGTAGTAAAAATGCGAGAATACGCTGTGGTTGCATAAGTGGCAATACGGTATTGATTATTGATCGCTTACGTGAGAAGTCACTCGCTTTTGTTTAATTATTGCCACGATAATTATTGCATAAGATCTCTCACGTTATTTGATTCAATTATTGTCGATATTTTATATTATTAAATCAATAATTGAGACGACGAAGTTATTAATATTATTATTTGCAATATTAACGATGTCTGTAAGTTACGCCAAGGAGAGGTTTGGTCACTTAATCAATTGCTATTATTGGGGAGAAATCCTTATTGAAAGCCCCTCTTCCGAGAACGACACAGTCGATTAATATTGTGAATTATAATAATGATGATAAATGTTGTTAAAATTATTAAGGTGATTTTTTTATGAAGTATTTGATATTATTTTATATGGACCCCCCATTTACCCATTTTTCAAAATAATCGGAAGGAAGTTATAAAGTATATATATATATATATATATCGTGTTATATATATATATATATATATATATATATATATATATATATATTTGACATGTGTGTGTGTGTTTTCGTAAGAGTGTGTGTGAGGTAGTGGGTTTTGGTGGGTGGTGGTAAGTATTTTATATATGTATGATATGAATTGATATTGGTGGGGGAATGAAAGGACTTTTGTTTTGGTGGGAGGAATTCCACCCGTGAATTGGGTGGAATGTGGGAATGGTGGAGTAATATTTATATATATATATATAATATTAGTGTGGGTGGGTGTATGTCACACACACACACACACACACACACACACATATATATATATGATATATTGTCCTTTGGTGGTATCAAAAGTCAGTGGATTTTAAGAGTTTGTCGGGTGGGAACAAAAAATTCAACAAGCATGTGTTTATATTGATATATATATATATATATATATATATATATATATATATATATATTATTTTAATTTTTGGTTGTGTTAGGAAAATTCCTTGAAATTCAATCAACCAAAGGTTTCAGTATGATATGAATTATTATATCTGTGATAAATCCTTACACAATGTCTTTCCATTCTCCTATAAATGAAGCTCATTTCTTCATTATTTCTTACGAATTCATTGAAACTCTGAGAGAAAACTATAGAGAGAAAGAAGAAAAGTATTCGCTACTTCACCACTTCTATATCAAGTTTTCTTATACTGTGAGGATATTATTTCTTTTGTATTCATGAAGAGAACTTCAGTTATTTCATTCTTATTATTCTATTGGAATAACCTGTATACGCGGTCTACCTTATACTAGGTGATTTCAGTTGTTATTCCATTCGTTAAATATTCCGTTGGAATATCCTCGTCATGCGTTTTGTGGGACCGTTCCGCTCTTTATTATTACATTGGAACATCATGTTCACATGCGTTTACGCCGGACTGGTTCCGCTTTTATTATTCTGTTGGAATATCCTCGTCATGCATGCGCTTTTACTGGGGACTGGTTCCGCTCTTTATTATTCTCGTTAGAATATCCCACATGCATGCGTTTTACGCCCCGACTGGTTCCGCCTTCTTTATTATTCTCATTGGAATATCCATGCATGCCTTTTTACGGGGACTGGTTCCGTCTTTTTTTATTATTCTCGCTGGAATATCCCATGCGTGCGTTTTATGCCCGACTTCATTACTCATTATTTATTATTCTATTGGAATAACTCATGTCATCTGCAGTACCGCATGCATGGTGATTTCTTTTGTTATTCAATTCTTTATTATACTCAGTTGGTTAAAGTTTTGACTTCTATACTCCATGAAATTAGTGAAATATCCTTGATATTTGCGCTTCATCCAGTATTTTTTCATGGAAATATTCTTCTGAGCATTCTTGAATTTTACTTTACAAAGAAGTATCATGTTGACACTTTGGACGTTATTTGTTCCTGAACAAATTAATTCTTGAACTTGTTTTATTGAATTCTTATATCATTGTCATCATCCTCATGTTTATATTTTTTGAAAGTCATCTCGTGGCTTCGTAGTGCATAGATGGACTTGGTATGATTATGACCGAGATTATTCTTGTAATCATGACCGTAATATTACAAATGATGTGGTAAAAGTCCTTATTGGCCCGTAGTGCATTGATGGATGATTTGTTGGCATGATCATGATCATTGATGAATACACGAATATCTTTGGCTAGTAGTGCATGGATAATTTGTGGACGTGACCCTAATGAATATCCTTGGTAGTAGTGGGGATGATGTGGATTATTTATTAAGTCGAAGTCTCAAATGATAAAAGTGATGAAAAACCTTTTTCAATCATAAAAGCTAGTAGATTTTATTCTCTACTTGACTCTTTTAATGGATTGCATATTCCCCTGCAGTTAAACTTGATGTCTATTGTATTTTATCAGTTTAACACTATTGAGGACTAATGATAATTTATTCTGCATTATCTTAGTCATAATATTTCTTACTGGGCTAGTTGAGCTCACCCTTTCTTTCACTGTTCTCTTCAAGAAATGAGAACGTAGCCGGGACTAGTCAAAAAACGGAGTGACGGTCCAGATTATAGCATTAGTAGTCCTCACTATTCTGTTAAATAGTGTGACAATAAATGTAATGAGGGCTTATTCTGAGAGTGAATATTGTCCAGAAGATAATATTTGTATTTAAACTCACAGCTCTTATTGTATATTTAAGATTGTATTTGTATTTCTGTACCATGTATTTGGCGACTCAGAATAGGTGATGTATACCTATTTTAGGGGCGTTACAGTTCGTATCAAAGTTTAGGGATATGATCCCTGGCTGAGATGTGAGACAAGAATTAGGAGGAGAGAGACGGGGAATTCCTTCGCTAGTATGACCTACCTAAGTTTATTTGGTATTTAATTGGTTAGTCAGAGTATAGGGATAATATGGGATATGTTAATTAACCCTTGTTTTGTGGCAGTATTTAAAAATGGCATCCGAGAATTTTGAGAACATCAATGGAGTACAGGAGACCGTTGAGTCTCCACAGATTAATAACCAGGACAATGTGCATCAGGAAGGCGACAATCCTCATGCAAATAACAACACTGACCAAATGATGAACGATGGAATGTTCCGAGGCTTCATGCAATTCATGCAACATCAGGTGAGAGCGGCTCCTGTCCAAAATACAGGTGGAAACACTGGCAACTCTCGGACGGTCACCGCCAAACAGTTCAAGGAGCCGGGACCACCGGAGTTTTTTGGAGAGCCAAAACCACTTAAGGTGAAGACGTGGATAAAGCAGATCTGCAAGATATTTGATGTCTTGGGATGCTCCGAGGAGCAAAAGGTTCCCTTTGCCACCTTCATGTTGCGTGCAGAGGCAGATTACTGGTGGGAATCTGTAAAACATACTCAACCTGTCGCACTAAAAATGACTTGGGAGAAGTTCCAAGAATTGTTCAATGACAAGTACTTTCCCGAAAGTATTCGTCACATGAAAGAGGTAGAGTTCATCAAGCTGGAACAAAACAACATGACCGTGTCGTAGTACGAAGCCAAGTTTGCCGAGTTGTCCCGGTTTGCGTCCCATTTGGTTGATAATGAGGAGAGAATGACGCGAATGTTTTTAAGAGGTTTAAAACCTGAGATACGTCAATATCTTATCTCTCATAAACTGTGTTTGTATTCAGATGTTGTTAATAGGTCTCAGTTATTGGAACGTGATAATGACTCAACCCAACCAAAAGAGAGTATCCGACAAAATGATAATACCAAAGAGAGCGATCCATCGAGCGGTGACAAAAAGCGTGAGGAATCAAAGAAGTTTAAATGGTAACCACTTGGTGGTAATCGAGCCAAAACAATAAGAATGGACATTTTAAGAAGAGAGATTCAATAATGATGGAAAGACGTCAAAGACCAAAGACCCTTTGTTAAGGAAGGAGAACGACCACCTATCATATGCTTCAAATGCGGAGGGAGGGACACATCGGTCCAAATCATACGCGATGTCATTCCCAAAACATGTTATAATTATGGAAGAGGAGGTCACCTAGCCCGATTTTGTCGTTCACTGAAGACAAGTTCAGCTAGGATGGAGGCACCAAAGGCCGTCCCAGAAAAGTCAAAACCGGTAGTATAAGGGAGAGCGTTTGTGGTAACCTCCCAGAAAGAAAGGAACCCGAACGAGGTCATCACGGGTAAGCTTATCATAAACTCTAGTGAAGTATATACCTTATTTGTTACCGGTTCTACCCATTCTTTTATTTCTCCTACTTGCGCTCAACGTTTAAATTTAACTCCGGAGAAATTAGACTTTGACTTATCTATTGAAACTCCGTTGGGAGAAACCTTCATTACATCCACTGTTTATAAGTCTTGTTTGGTTCAAATCGGTACCCTCATACTACCTGTCGATCTTATTTCATTGAAAATATTTGTATTTGACGTAATTCTAGGGATTGATTGGTTAACTACTCATCATGCAAAAATTGATTGTTTTCGTAAGGTTGTTGGCTTTCATATTCCTAACCAACCTATTATGCGAATTCAAGCAACCAAACCCTTAAAATCAATCACTGTCATCTCAAGCCATAAAGCTATTCGTTTATTGAAAAATGGATGTCAAGCTTTCTTAGCTCATGTCACGGATCTAAACAAAAATACGTCAGTTTTGAATGATATTTCTATTGTTAATGAATTTCTGACGTATTCCTTGGCGACGATTCCCGAAGAACTTCATGGCTTTACCCCGAAACGTGAAATTGAATTTTGTATCGACCTTGAACCCGTGACAAAACCCATTTCCAAAGCCCCATATCGAATGACTCTATTGAACTTCGAGAGTTAAAGACCCAACCTGCAGGAATTGTTAGACATTGGCTTTATTCGTCCTAGTACTTCTCCTTGGGGTGCTTTTGTTCTATTCGTGAAGAAGAAAAAATGGGAGTATCTTGAATTTGTATTAATTATCGGGAGTTGAATCATGTCACCATCAAAATAGGTACCCATTGCCACGTATTGATGACTGTTTGACCCGGTTGCAAGGCGCCAAATTCTTTTCAAAGATTGATCTTCGTTCCAGATATCACCAATTGAAGATTAGAACCAATGACATTCCAAAAATGGCTTTCAGAACTCGATACGAGCATTATGAATTCCTAGTCATGTCTTTTGGATTGACTAATGCTCCTGCTGCTTTCATGGATATGATGAACCGAGTATTCAAGGAATATTTGGATCACTTTGTGGTTGTCTTTATTGATGACATCCTTATTTATTCCAAAAGCCGCGAAGATCATGAGCAACACTTGAAGCTGATACTCCAAAAGCTTCGTGAATATAAGCTTTATGCCAAGTTGAAGAAATGCGAGTTCTGGCTTGAGGAAGTAGCATTCCTTGGGCACGTAGTATCAAGTCATGGAATATCTGTTGACCCAGCAAAGATTGAGGCTATTCAAAGCTAGGAGCAACCTAAATCAGTGACCAAAGTACGTAGCTTTCTCGGTTTAGCTGGTTATTATTGGAGGTTCGTGGAAGGATTTTGTAAGACCCCAACTTTTTATAAATAAAATCGAATTTCCTCTAATTATTATTCTTGATAAATAAGGTGGTAATTTGATATAATGCTTTGGTTATGGGTGAAATGTGCAATTTTTGTAAAATAAACAAGTGGTTATTAAAATATTCATTTTTGTCAGGAAATATTCGTTTGGTCGTGGAATATTCTTTGCTTTGGGAATATTAAATGCGACGGTGCGCACCATTTAGGGCCCCATAACGAAAAAACGCTTGGATGAAAAAAATGACAAAGATTGAGTTTTATAAATAATCTACAGAAATTGTTACTGATTAACAACCATGTTGGGTTACACAGTGGTTAAAATACGATAATATCGCGTGGTTGCGCGAGAAGACACGGTATTGCAGACATTGTTGAATTATTGATTAAATGCGTGAAGGCACTACTCAATAATTGTTACGATAATTATTTATTCATTATTTTATTTTATTGATTCAATAATTGCTGCGTTGATATTTATATTATTATTGTTTCAATAATTATCATTGCAAGATTTTCCATTATCGGATCAATAATTTATATTATTTGAATAATATTATCGATAACATTATTGGCAATGTCTAGAAAGTTCTCATCTAAGGAGAGGTTTGGTCACCTAATTGCTTGTACCAAGAAGGAGAAATTCTTATTGAAAGCCCCTCTTCCTGAAAGCTACACGGTTGTCGATCTTGTGATTACGTAATATTATTTTTGAATAATTAATTATTGATTATTATGATAAAGAAAATATTCATTTTATGTGGATATAGATGGAGAAAATTTTTAATGTGACAATTGTTGAAAATTAATATTTTATCTTTTTACGATAAAATAATTTATTTAAATATATTATTTTAATAATATATTAACTTGCATGATATTTTACAATGAATGTGGGATATATGAGTATATGAGGAGGAAGAGTATTTTTGTGGCATTAAATATTTAACACATGTTTTTTGTGTTTGGGTGGACACAATTCTTGACCAAAAATTTATTATAGGCGTAAATCGTCTGTTTATGGATTTTGGTCAATTTACATTTGGAATTTGAAAAAACTTTTTTACGTAAAAGTTGTAGATAATTGAAATTCCTATAATAAGTCGAGAGATTCAATTTTTCGATAAAGGGCTATTTATTGTGAATTATTGAAGTTAGGAGTTCAAATAATTAATTTTGGAAATTTTAATTATTTTATTTAAGAAAAACGTTTTTGTGGTTGTTGGCACATGGGTGGTTGATGTTTTTGACCAAAGAAATTCTGCTAAGGAAGTTAAGAAAGAATATTATTATTTTATTTATTTAGTCTCCTTTTGGCGTTAAACATTTTCCTATAAATAGAGGGCTAAGTTAGAATTGAAAATCACACCGAAACAAAGTTTTCTCTTTTTCTCTCTATATTATCGGCGTATTCTTGTGAGTATACTTTGAGTGTTCTTTATCTGGTGCGAGTTTACACAAGACTATATCTAAATTCATCGAAGAAATGCGGTTATTTTGAGGTAAGAGATGTTATTTCTTCTTAAATGATATTATCTTCTTTAATATCATTATGCCGAAATATTATTCTGAACTTTTTATCAATTTGAAACTTTTTCATGTCGGAGTTCCTATTCATGAGTTACTATTCACGAGTTACTATTCATGAGTTACTATTCACGAGATACTATTCACGAGTACTATTCACGAAGCGTGATGATGTTATTGTGAAATTTCTATCTTTTGGTGTCGGAGTTACTATTCACGTGTACGACACTATTCACGTATACGACACTATTCACGAATACGGCACTATTCATCAAAAAATGAAATTTCTTCTTTTTGTCCAAAATATCTATTTTGGCTACTATCTTTGATTGTATCCATGTTTTGATCGTTATTTTTGAGTTCTGCTTCAAATCGTTTATTATGAAGTATTATCGATCTTGGACAAACTGTTGTACGAATCCCTAATATTTGTCCTTCTATCTCACTGGATTCGTTCTTAAAAATATTTTCATCATCCTCGGTCCTTAATGGTGATACTTGATGAATATCTTTGGCTCAGTAGTGCAAAGATGAATGATTAAATCGATGAATCTCTTTGGCCCGTAGTGCAAAGATGAGCGTGTGTTGAGATGAACATGACCAATTGGTGATATGAACGAATATCTTTGCCTCAGAAGTGCAAAGATGATTAAAGATGTATATTGATTGTTATTACAGGATGAAATATTGATGATGGACTTTTAAATCTTAGAAGACAAGAAATTCATTCTCTACGTGACTCTTCTTCGATGGATTCTTTGTTTCAACTGCATTTTTGTTGATCTAAAACTTGTTGTACTATTATATTTTATCGATTTTTCCTCGTTGAAGACTAACGATAATTTATTGTATATTATCTTAGTCATAATATTCTTTATTGGGCTAGTTGAGCTCACCCTTTCCTTTTGTTCCATTTTTCTTCTCGGGAGGTGAGAACATAACATGATCGAGTCGGGTATGGAGTGATGGTTCTAGGAAGATATTTTAGCGATCCTCACTATATCTATAAAATAGTGTTTGAATAATTGTAATGAGGACTTATTTGCGTGTGGATATTGTCTGAAGACAATATTTGTATTTAAACTCACAAGATGTGTATTGTCGTATTTCACACGACATTTGTATTATTGAAGTTGTAGTTTGCTTTATGTACCATGTATTTGGCGACTCGGAATGGGTGTTGTATACCTATTTTGGGGGCGTCACATTAATATCGAGCTTAGGATATGGTCTCCGGTGGAGATCGGGGAATAGAACTAGAAGGGAGAGATGAGTAAATCCTTCGCTAGTGTGTCCTACCTAAGCTTATTTATTGGTCAATTCATAATATAGGGATATTATGTGATATGTTAATTTAATTAATTAACCCTTGTTTTATGGAATTATTTAAGATGGCAGCTGAGAACGTTAACAATGGAGTTTATGAGACGGTGGAACAACCTTTAGTCACAAACCAGGAGAACGTGCAACAGGAAGGCAATACTCTCTCCTCAGAAACAACGTTCTACGAAAGCAAACGATGAATGATGGAATATTTAGGAACTTTTTGCAGTTCATGCAAAATCGGACGAGGAGACTCGTGTGCAAAATACTGGTGGAAATGATGGCAACGCTGCTGATTCATCCAACAAAAGCGGTTCAAGGAGTTGGGACCACCAGATTTCCTTGGAAAGCCGGATCCGATCAAAGGCGTAAACGTGGGTCAAGCAAATTACCAAGATATTCGATGTCTTGGGGTGCACGGAGGAACGAAGGTTCCATTCACCACCTTTATGTTTCGTGGTGAAGCGATTCATCGGTGGGAATCATAAGCGTACCAACCACCGCATTCTTAACATGTCTTGGGAAAGATTTGAAACTTTTCAATGACAAGTACTTTCTGAAAGTATTCATCATATGAAAGAGGTAGAGTTTATTAGACTTGAATGCGAGAACAACATGGCGACGGTGTGTCAAGACGAGGCGAAGTTCGCGAGTTATCGTGTTTTGCACCTCATTTGGTGGAGAATGAGGAACTTATGAGCGAATGTTTCGAGAGGTCTAAAACACGAGATTCGTCGATACCTTATATCTCATAAATTTTCTTTGTATTCGGATGTTGTAAAAGGGCTCAATTATTAGAGGCGAGATAGTGAGTATATACTCAACTGAGGACCACAACGTATTCATATCGGTGGCGGTCGTCGAGCGATGATAACCAAATGAGGAGGGAAGAAATACGGACAAAGCGGTAACCACTTTCGGTGGAAATCGTGGCCATGATAATAGAAGAGGTCACTCAAGTGGAAATTTCAAAAGAGGAGATTCAACAACGACGGGGAAGACATCGGTGAAAGACCAAAGACCAACAACAAATTCTTGGGGAGGAGAACGACCGCCCGTTAGATGTTACAAATGCGGGAATGAGGGACATATCATTAAACCTATCACAACAATCCAAGGTATGTTACAAACTGTGGAAAGGAAGGCCACATCGCTCGAGATTGTCTTATAAGCGAAACCAAGTTCAATGAGAGTGGTGATTCCAAGGTATTTGTCCGGATAAGTCAAAATCAACGGTTCTGGAAGGCGTTTGTAAATGGCGGGTCAAAAGCGTGAGGAACCCAAAGGAGGTGATCACGGATAAGCTAATCTTGAATTCTTGCGAAGTTTATACCTTACTAGATACTTTGGATTCTACCCATTCTTTTATCTCTCCGCCAGTGGTCAACATTTAAACTTGACTCAGAGAAATTAGATTTTGATTTATCTGTTGAAACTCCGTTGGGTTAAACCTTCGTTACATCTACAGTTTATAAATCTTGCATGATCCAAGTTGGCACTATCACATTACCTGTTGATCTTATCTCTTTAAAGATACTTGCTTTTGATGTGATTTTAGGAATCGATTGATTAACCACTCATCATGCCAAAATTGATTGCTTTTGTAAAGTTGTTAGTTTTCATATTCCTAAGCAACCTGTTATTCGAATTTAAGCAACCAAACCATTGAAGTCAAACACTGTCATATCAAACCACAAAGCTATTTGTTTATTGAAAAATGAATGTCAAGCTTTCTTAGCCATGTTATGGACTTGAACAATAATACGTCAGATTTGAATGATATTTTTTTTTTGTTAGTGAATTTCACGACGTCTTTCTGAAGAATTTCTTGGCCTACTCCCGAGGCGTGATATTGAATTTGTATCGACTTTAAATCCGGTACAATACCCATTTCTAAAATCTCATATTGAATGGCTCCTATTGAACTTCAGGAGTTAAAAACCCAACTATAGAAGTTGATACCCGAGCCTCTATCTTATGACTTTCTTTGTGGAATACACCGAAGCCAGACTCTCCGTAGGGGACAACATATTCGTGCGATAGTAAACTGATAGGTGTCATTGTGACGTGCCATCCAAGGTTGGGATATGAGTCACAGTTGAGAGCAATCTAAGTCGGTAATCGAAATATGTAGCTTTCTAGGCTTAGTTGGTTATTATCGGAGATTCGTTGAAGGATATTCTTGAATCGTTATTCCATTAACGCAGCTGACTCGTAGAGATACAAAATTCAAATGGAGCAAGGAATGTGGGAAGATCTTCGAAGAACTCAAGAGGAGACTCATTTCGGCACATGTTCTGACCATACCATCCTGGAAAAGCGAACGTGTAATGGCGTGCGTGTTGAGTAAAAGATCGTTATCTGATGATGAGTGCGATATTGTCAAAGACCCATTTCATATAACTTACAAATGGTAGATATAGAGTTAAAGACTCTAGGGACTCATGTGATGATATATGAGTAGAACCGACTTTAATCGATAAAGTTAAAGCTGCTCAAGCTTACGGACACAAATATGAGTATGAAGAAGAAAGTGCAAGGAGGAGCTATTCCTAAGCAAGAATCGATGAAGAAGGAATACTTCGATTCAACTCTCGACTTTGCGTTCTGAACGATTCTGACTTGAAGTATAGAATAATGATGGAGGCACACAACACCCCGTTTGCAATCCATCCTGGAAGTACCAAAATATATCATGACATTCGACATACATTTTGGTGGAACAATATGAAGAGAGAGATCGCGGAGTTTATCTCGAGGTGTTTAACTTGTCAACGTGTAAAGGCGGAGCATCAAATGCCAAAAGGTCCATTGCAACCACTTGAGATTCTAGAATGGAAGTGGGAACACATTACAATGGATTTTGTTACAGGTCTTCCCAAGGTTTCTCAAGGCATAGATGCGATTTGGGTTATTGTTGATAGATTAACCAAGTCTGCTCATTTCTTGCCGATACGTGAGACTTATTCCCTTGAACGTCTTGCTCGTATGTACGTGAATGAGATTGTGCGATTGCATGGCATGCCAGTATCCATTGTTTCAGATCGTGACCCAAGATTCACTTCAAGATTTTGGGTTAGCTTGCAGAAAGCTATGGGCACAGATTTATAATTTAGTTCAGCATATCATCCTCAAACGGACGGACAATCAGAGAGGACTATTCAAACCCTTGAAGATCTATTAAGACTCTGTGTTTTAGATTTCAAAGGAAGTTGGGATAAGTACTTTTAGTTGGTGGAATTCTCCTACAACAACAGCTTATCAAGCAAGTATAGGCATGGCTCCATTTGAGGCGTTGTATGGGACGAAAATGTCGCTTCTCCAATATCTTTGGACGAGGTGGGAGAAAGCAACATTGTTGGGACCAGAAATTAATCTGCATGACTACTGAAAAAGATCCAAATGATTCGACAACGTATTCAAACTTCACAAGGTCGACAAAAGAGTTATCTTGATCTTCATAGAAAGGGCGTGGAGTTTAATATTGGAGATCATGTATTGTTACGTATTGCTCCATGGAAAGGAGTTACAAGATTTGGGAAAAGAGGAAAGCTCAATCAAAGGTTTGTTGGTCCATTTGAGATTCTTGACCAATAGGAAACGCGTAGCCTATAGACTCGCGTTACCTCTAAGTATGTCTCGTGTTCACAATGTATTCCACATATCTATGCTTCGTAAATATGTGAAAGACCGAACCACATTATTGCGTTAGAACTGCATTTGAGATAGTTGAAGATTTAACATACGAGGAGATACTGTTGAGATTTTGGATAGGAAAGAGCATGTCTTACGACGCGGAAGGTTATACCACAAGTTAATGTTTTTGGAGAAACCATGCAATTGAGGAAATGACATGGGAGTTGGAATCGGAAATGAAAGTGAGGTACCTCACCGCTCAAACACTGTGCAATGCGTATATGTCAATTTCGAGGACAAAATTTTATAAGGAGGGGAGGTTGTAAGACCCCAACTTTTTATAAATAAAATCAAATTTCCTCTAATTATTATTCTTGATTAATAAGGTGGTAATTTGATATAATGCTTTAGTTATGGGTGAAATGTACAATTTTTGTAAAATAAACAAGTGGTTATTAAAATATTCATTTTTGTCGGAGAATATTCGTTTGGTCATGGAATATTATTGCTGTCGGGGAATATTCGTAATGCGACCATCAAACCATTTATGGGCCCCATAACGGAAAAACGATTGGATGAAAGAAAACGACAAAGATTGAGTTTTATAAATAATCTACAGTAAATTGTTACCGATTAACAACATTGGGTTACACGTGGTTAAAATACGATGAATATGTCCGGTTGCACAAGATGCACTTCGGTATTACGATTGTTGAATTATTGATTAAATGCGTAAGAAGACACTTTACTCAATAATTATTACGATGAATTACGTTCATTATTTTATTTTATTGATTCAATAATTGCTGCGTTGATATTTATATTATTATTGTTTCAATAATTGTCATTTACACGATTTTTTCCATTATCAGATCAATAATTCATATTATTTGAATAATATTATCAGATAACATTATTGGCAATGTCTAGAAAGTTCTGTCTAAGGAGAGGTTTGGTCACCTAATTGCGCGCCAGTAAGGAGAAATTCTTATTGGAAAGCTCCCTCTTTCCTGAGGAGCGGCACGGTTGTCGATCTTGTGATTCTCAGAATATTATTTTTGAATAATTAATTATTGATTATTATGATAAAGAAAATATTCATTTTATGTGGATATAGATGGAGAAAATTTTTAATGTGACAATTGTTGAAAATTAATATTTTATCTTTTTCTGATAAAATAATTCATTTAAATATATTATTTTAATAATATATTAATTAACGATATTTTTACAATGAATGTGGGATATATGAGTATATGAGAGAGGAAGAGTATTTTTGTGACATTAAATGTTTAACACATGTTTTGTGAGTCGGTGGACGCAATTCTTGACCGAAAATTGATTATAGACTGTAAAATCGTCCGTTTATGGATTTTGGTCAATTTTTGTTTGGAATTTGGAAAAACTTTCTTCTGTAAAGTTGTAGATAATTGAAATTCCTATAATAAGTTGAGAGATTCGAATTTTCTGATAAAAGGGCTATTTATTGTGAATTATTGAAGTTCCGAGTTCAAATAATTAATTTTGGAAATTTTAATTATTTTATTTAAGAAAAACGTTTTTGTGGTTGTTGGCACATGGGTGGTGATGTTTTTGACCACCAAAGAAGGTCAAGCAAGGAAGTTAAGAAAGAATATTATTATTTTATTTATTTAGTCTCCTTTGGCGTTACAACATTTTCCTATAAATAGAGGCTAAGTTAGAATTGAAAATCACACCGTAAACAAAGTTTTCTCTTTTTCTCTCTATATTATCGGCGTATTCTTGTGAGTATACTTTGAGTGTTCTATATCTGGTGCGAGTTTCACAAGACTATATCTAAAATTGATCAAAATACGATTATTTTGAGGTAAGGGATGTTATTTCTTCTTAAATGATATTATCTTCTTCAATATCATTATGCCGAAATATTGTTCTGAACTTTTTATCAATTTAAAACTTTTTCATGTCGGAGTTACTATTCATGAGTTACTATTCATGAGATACTATTCACGAGTACTATTCACGAAGCGTGATGATGTTTTTGTGAAATTTCTATCTTTTGGTGTCGAGATTCTTATTCACGTGTGCGACCTTTATTCACGATATCTGACTTATTCACGAATACGGCACTATTCATCAAAAAATAAAATTTCTTCTTTTTGTCCAAAATATCTATTTTGGCTACTATCTTTGATTGTATCCATGATTTGATCGTTATTTTTGAGTTCTGCTTCAAAATCGTTTATTATGAAGTATTATCGATCTTGACAAACCGTTGTATGCATTTAATCCCTAATATTTGTCCTTCTATCTCATTGGATTCGTTCTTAAAAATATTTTCATCATCCTCGATCCTTAATGGTGATATTTGATGAATATCTTTGGCTTTATAGTGCAAAGATGAATGATTAAACTGATGAATCTCTTTGGCCCGTAGTGCAAAGATGAACATGTGTTGAGATGAACAAGACCAACTGGTGATACAAATGAATATCTTTGGCTTGTAGTGCAAAGATGATTAAAGATGTATATTGATTGTTGTTACAGGGATGAAATATTGATGATGGACTTTTAAATCTTAGAAGACAGTAGAATTCATTCTCTACGTGACTATTCTAATGGATTCTTTGTTTACATTGCATTTGTTGATCTAAAACTTGTTGTCTATTATATTTTATCAGATTTTTCCCTGTTGAAGACTAACGATAATTTGTTGTATATTATCTTAGTCATAATATTCTTTATTGGGCTAGTTGAGCTCACACTTTCCTTTTTGTTCCATTTTTCTTCCCAGGAGGTGAGAACATAGTAGGATCGAGTCGGGGTATGGAGTGATGGTTCTAGGAAGATGTTTTAGCAGTCCTCACTATTTCTATAAAATAGTGTTTGAATAATTGTAATGAGGACTTATTTGCGTGTGGATATTGTTTAGAAGACAATATTTGTATTTAAACTCACAGTATGTATTGTCGTATTTCACACGATATTTGTATTATTGAAGTTGTAGTTTGCTTTATTTACCATGTATTTGGCGACTCAGAATGGGTGTTGTATACCTATATTGGGGGCGTCACAGATTTTCTCGAATCGCTACTCCACTAACTCAGCTGACTCGGAAAGATACAAAATTCGGTTGGAACGAGGAATGTGAGAAGAGTTTTCAAGAACTCAAAAAGAGACTAATTTCAGCACCTGTTCTGATAATACCATCTGGATCGGAGGGATTTGTCATCTATAGTGATGCTTCGGGCAAAGGGTTAGGATGTGTTCTCATGCAACATGGGAAAGTCATAGCCTATGCCTTTCGACAGCTCAAAGAATATGGGAGGAATTATCCTATTCATGATCTAGAGTTGACAGCAGTCGTTTTTGCACTAAAGATTTGGAGGCATTACTTGTATGGGGAGAAAGTGGAGATCTTTACGGATCATAAAAGCCTCAAATATTTCTTCACTCAAAAGGAACTCAACATCGACAAGGAACTTTGCTTGAACTTGTTGAAAGATTATGATCATACCATCCAATACCATCCTGGAAAAGCAAACGTGGTAGCTGACGCATTGAGTAGAAGATCATATGCGGGTACGAGTGCGATATTGTCAACGCAAAGGCCCATTTGTGTGACTTGCAAAGAATGGAGATAGAATTAAAGACTCCAGGGACCTATGTGATGATAGCGAATATACGAGTAGAACCAACTTTAATCGATAAAGTTAAAGCTCCTCAAGCTACAGACCTGGAGCTGATGCGTATAAGGAAGAAAGTACAAGAAGGTGTTATGCCGGAGGCAAGAATTGATGAAGAAGGAATACTTCGAGTCAACTCCAGACTTTGTGTTCCTAACGACCCTGATTTAAATTATAAAATTATGATGGAGGCGCACAACACACCGTTTGCAATCCATCCTGGGAGTACCAAAATGTATCATGATCTTCGATATACATTTTGGTGGGGCAATATGAAGAGAGAGATAGCGCTGTTTATCTCAAGGTGTTTAACTTGTCAACGAGTCAAGGTAGAGCATCAAGTACCAAAAAGTCCATTGCAACCACTTAAAATTCCAGAATGGAAGTGGGAGCACATTACTATGGATTTCGTTACTGGTCTTCCCAAGGTTTCTCAAGGCATGGATGCAATTTGGGTCATTGTTGATAGATTGACCAAGTCTGCTCATTTCTTATCAATACAAGAAACTTATACACTTGAACGTCTTGCTCGTATGTACATAAACGAGGTTGTAACATTGCATGGTATGCCAGAATCCATAGTTTCTGATCGAGACCTAAGATTTACTTCACGATTTTGGGTTAGTTTGCAAAAAGCTATGGGCACGGATTTATGATTTAGTTTGGCATATCATCCTCAGACGGACGGACAATCAAAGAGGACTATTCAAACTCTTGAAGATTTATTAAGACTCTGTGTGTTTGACTTCAAGGGAAATTGGGACAAGTTCTTACCATTGGTGGAGTTTTCCTACAACAGTAGTTATCAAGCAAGTATTGGCATGTCTCCATTCGAGGCGTTGTGTGGAAGAAATTGTCGTTCTCCAGTATGCTGGGATGAGGTGGGTGAAGCAACGTTGTTGGGACCAGAGTTAGTACGTATGACTACGAAAAAGATACAAATGATCCGACAACGTATAAAAACCTCATAAGACCGACAAAAGAGTTATGCTGATCTTCATAGAAAGGACGTGGAATTCGATATTGGAGATCATGTGTTGTTACGTGTTGCTCCATGGAAAGGAGTTACGAGATTTAGAAAGAGAGGAAAACTTAATCCTCGTTTCATTGGCCCATTTTTAATCCTCGATCGAGTAGGAACTGTAGCGTATATACTCGCTTTACCGCCAAGTATGTCTCGTGTTCATAACGTTTTTCACATTTCCATGTAACGTAAATATGTGAAAGACCCGAACCACATTATTGAGTTAGAACCGGACAAAATAGCGGAAGATTTGACATTTGAAGAGGGTCCTGTTCAAATCTTGGATAGGAACATATTCTACGCTCTAAGGTTATACCTCAAGTGTAAGACCCTGAATTTTATGAAATAAAAGTATTCAATTTTCCTATTTAGTAATGGTTAAATTGATAAAAAGTAAAGTTAAGGGTGATATATGATTTTTTTTCAAAATAAGCAAGTGGCTATAAAATACTACTTATTGTTGTGGGAAATATTTGTTCGATTGGTGAAATATTCTTGTTTTGGGAGAATATTCATGCGACGAGTAGCATCCATTTATGGGCCCCATAATGAGAATAAGCTGTCGGATGAAGAAAATGACAAGTTTGATTTTTATAAATAATGGCGTAGTTATTACTGAATTAACATTGTTGGAATACTTGGTGGTTAAAATACGATGTCTGGCGTGGTTACATAAGTAGAACACGCTTATTGCACAAAGATATCTTTGAATTATTGATTCTTACGTGAAGACACTTTACTCAATAATTATTACAGTAATTCTTATTCAATATTTTATTTTATTGATTCAATAATTGTTGCGTTGATATTTTATATTATTGTTGCTTGATAATATTTCGGATCGATCGATAATTCATATTATTTGAATAATATTATTAGATAGCATTATTGGCAATGTCTAGAAAGTTCTGTCAAGGAGAAGTTTGGTCACCTAATTGCGCGCCAGTAAGGAGAAATCCTTATCGGAAAGCCCCCTCTTTCCTGAGAACTACCTGATTGTCATTGTTGTGATTCTGTAATATGATTTGTGAATAATTTATTATTGATAAGAAAATATTTATTTGATGCGGATAAAAATGATGAATTTATTTATGTGGTTATAAATGAAGGAATTAATGCTAAAGTGTTTTATTAGTATTTTGTCGAAATGAAAAAGAAAATATGGAATTTTCAGAAAAATTAGTTTATTACTTGATTTTGTAAATCTATAACTCTTTGTGTATAATGAGTTAGGAGATGAGCCATATATCAAAAGAAAGCCCAGGAAGTAATCTAAATGTAGAAATTTGAATCACCCAAAAATCCTTTATAGATTTATCGTGGTGAAATTTTGAATGAAACTGGTCCGAAGGATTAATAATCCGAAAAATCAGTGTTCTTGAGATATATTGCGTGAGTTATAATTTTTAATCCGACTGTTGGATCATGGTATTTTTGGATATGTTATACACATATGATTTGAGTATATGTCTACAAATTTTGAACTGTTGAAAATTAACGCATGATTTGTTATGAATTTTAAAAGGTGTTGAAACAGTGTTAAAAATTGTCCGTTTGTGGAATTCGAATATTTTCTGTTTGAAATTTGGAAAAACTCAAAGCTACAAAGTTGTAGAGAATTCGATTTCATGCGGAATGAACATAAAATTCGTATTTTTTTGATATACGGGCTATTTTCTATGAATTATTGAAGTTTCGAAAAATAAAATGATTTTTATTAAAATTGGGTGGTGCCACCCACTTTTTTAACACATGTGATTGAATGATGTTTTTTTCAGACTTGGATGCTTTGATGGTGATTTTTCAAAATGGCAAAATAGAGAATAAATAAATTAATATTTTATTAATTTAGTCTCCTTTGGCGTTCTAGCATTTTTTCTATAAATAAGGCGCTTAAGTTAGAATTGAAAATCACACCGAAACATAGTTTTTTCTCTCTATATTATCAAGCATATTTTTGTAAGTATTTAGATACTTTGAGAGTTACTATTCAAATTACAAATTTCCTTTGGCTTTTCATCCGATGTTCCTATTAAGTCGAAATCTTTGCTCTTTTGAGGTAAGAGATTTTAAGGATTATTATGTTTATCATGTTTACGTAATTTTTCCGACCTTTAAAAATTTTTGAAAAATTGAAATGATAATTTGATGATTTTTCTTGATTGTGTCCAAAATGGCGATTTTGGATGTATAAATTAGGAGTTATGGATTTTATGAGAAAATATTATTTTAAAAATAAACCCTTATAACTCCTTGTGGTTAACTCAAAATTGGTAAAATTTTTATTGGGAGTACATCTATATAACATCGAGTATATTACATTTAATTTTGGAATTTTGGACAAAATTACAATTTATAATAAATGTCTAAATATTAAAGCGATTTTGGCCATATGAAAAATAGTAAATGAATTTTAAAAATTAGAAAAAATATATATTTAATATGGGACTATATTATGCTAAATCCCGAAAATAAATATTTTTAGAACTGATTTGGTATTTTTCATGAAAATGGACTAGTTATAATTAAATAAATTAAATATGTTATCTGAAGTAACAAAATTAAAAATAGGATTTTATGGCTTGGGAATCCTATATATAGGTATATCTGATTTTTTTTGATGAGGTTGTTGGTTATTGGTGATGAAATCTTATGAGTTTGGCATTTTAGTATGATTAAATGCATTAATTAGTAAAGTGTAAACAATTAAAATAAATTGTTTATAAGTTTAAGAAATGATTAAAATATTATGGTAGTATTAATAATATTAGATTATGAGATTATTAAGTGATTTATAACATTTAGATTAAGGTGTTATGAAATCATTGATTTATAAATCTTACTCTTGAAATTAAATGCGATTGTTGATCGTATTATTTTTTTATATCATATATAACATTTTATAATCCCGGTGATAAAATTTCTCTTTGACTTAAGTGTAAAGATGGGTTGATTATTGGTATGATTGACTATGAGTTCTCTTTGACGATGGTGCAAAAGATGAATTGTTGGTTGGTAGTATGATCATGACCATTGAATTTATAATTGAATATTTTTAGCTTAAGTGCAAAGGTGAATTGATCAACATGGTTATAATTATTGTTTATATAAATTCTGAAATGATTATATATTTCATTGAGATATGAATATCTTTGGCCTGTAGTGTAAAGATGAACTGTTGATGAATATCTTTGGCGTGTAGTACAAAGATGACATGTTGTTGAATATCTTTGGCCCGTAGTGCAAAGATGACCTATTGTTGAATATCTTTGGCATGTAGTGCAAAGATGAACTGTTAATGAATATCTTTGGCCCGTAGTGCAAAGATGAATTTATTAGTATGATTATGAACAGGAACTGTGATTTGGTATAACCATGATCTTTGATGTTTCAAGTAAAGACATGTGATGAAAAATATCTTCGTCTTGGATGAGAAGAGAAAATTAGAACTACAATTATGATTATGAGTTATTCACATGACCGTGAACAGGGATCTGTTGATTAATGTTACAGGGTTAAAGCATTGTTGGTGGACTTTTAACATGGAGAGATAATAGACTTTATGGTCTATTTGACTCTTCTAATGGATTGCTCATTCATTTGCAACTATGGTTAAAAAGTTTTATCATCATCTACCATATGTTCTAAATCTACGATTTATTCTTGATGAAGGCTATTGATAATTTAATTATCTTTAGTTATGATATTATTTCTTTGAGCTAGTTGTGCTCACCCTTTTTGCTTCACAATTTCTTTCGGTAATAAAAGTGTAGGCTTTGATTGGCCGGGGATAATAGGGAATAAGTGTGGTGGTCCGAGACTATCAAAGTTTCTCAACACATTATAAAAGCGGCATGACATACAATATATAATTGTATTGAGGACCTAAGATGTGTGTGTGTATATATTATATGTCACTTAATAATTGATTTTGGTGAACAACAATAGGGTGAGGTGAACCCAACTTTGTAAGGGTGTTTTGCCACTATCATACAAGTTGTCTAATGACATACAATCTCGTGTTATCATAAGAAAGGGTTGTGCACATCCATTTGCTGAGTATATCTATGAGCACTACCTATATGATCTTGGAGTTGGGTTGAAATATAATGTTCAATCGCAGACGGTGGAGATAGTTATATGTCAAGAGAAGACTCACCATTGGAAGGAACATGATAGTAATCTTCTCGTTTTTCTTTGGAGTCTATTTGATCAACCAAGGATAATTCTCTAGACATATGATATCTATCATAACTTAGACTCATGGCCTCCTATGTACGAAGGTTTCCTTGAGCACTTCCCAAATATTTTAATTTCTAAAACAGTTCTAGATTGTACCTTTATGTAAGGTATCACTGTGAGGTGCTGTCCATAGTTGGGATATGAGTCACAATTGGTATTAAAACTCACAGTATATGTGTTGTTGTATTTTGCACGACAATTGTAGTAATAAAATTGTAGTTATTTTCTGTACCATGTATTTGGCGACTCAGAATAGGTTGGATGGATTGAACCTATTTTGGGGGCGTCACAGTTGGTATCAGAGCTTAGGGATATGATCTCTGGCGGAGATCCGGGATTAGAACTAGGAGGGGAGAGATGAGTAATATCCTTCGCTAGTGTGTGTCCTACCTAAGCTTATTTGTTGGTAAGTCATAATATCGGGATATTATGTGATATGTTTATTTGTTCAATTAACCCTTGTTTTGAAGCTGTATTCTAGAATGATATCTGAAATACAGGAGATGAGCAATGGAGAAATCATTATGACAGAGAAGATGGAATCTGAAATAAAAGTAAGGTATTCTCAACTTTGAAATACCAGGTATGTAAATTTCGGGGACGAAATTTCATAAGGAGGGAAGATTGTAAGACCCCGAATTTTATGAAATAAAAGTATTCAATTTTTCTATTTAGTAAATGGTTAAATTGATAAAAAGTAAAGTTAAGGGTGATATATGATTTTTTTTTCAAAATAAGCAAGTGGCTATAAAATACTTATTGTTGTCGGGAAATATTTGTTCGGTCGTGGAATTTTCTTGTTGTCGGAGAATATTCATACGACGGCGCAGCCGTTTATGGGCCCCATAACAGAATAACTGTCGGATGAAGAAAATAACAAGTTTGAGTTTTTATAAATAATGACGTAGTTGTTACTGTTAACACCATTGGAATACACGTGGTTAAAATACGATGTCTGGCGTGGTTTTGCTGATTGTCTAGAAACTTGCCGATACACAATATTTTTGAATTATTTTTTGATTATTGATTCTTACGTGAAGGCACTACTCAATAATTGTTACGATAATTACTATTCAATATTATATTTTATTGATTCAATAATTGTTGCGTTGATATTTTATATTATTGTTATTTTAATAATTATCATGGCACGATATTTTAGATCAATAATTCATATTATTTGAATAATATTATTAGATAACATTATTGGCAATGTCTAAAAAGTTACATCGAGGAGAGGTTTGGTTACCTAATTATTGCGCCAAATGAGAGAAATCCTTGTCGAAAAGCCCCATTTTTTCTTGGGAACTCACTTTGATTGTCATAATTGTGATTACAGTAATATGATTTGTGAATAATTAATTATTGATAAGAAAATATTTATTTGATGCGGATAAAAATGATGAATTTATTTATGTGTCTATAAATAAAGGAATTAATCCTGAAGTGTTTTATTAGTATTTTGTCGAAATGAAGATCAAAATATGAGATTTTCAGAAAAATTAGTTTATTACTTGATTTTGTAAAATCTATAACTCTTTGTGTATAATGAGTTAGGAGATGAGCCATATATCAAAAGAAAGCCCTGAAAGTAATCTAAATGTAAAAATTTGAATCACCCAAAAATCCTTTGTAGATTTATCGTGGTGAAATTTTGAATGAAACTGTTCCGAAGGACTATTAATCCGAAAAATTAGTGTTCTTGAGATATATTGCGTGAGTTATAATTTTTAATCCGACCGTTGGATCGTGGTGATTTTTGGATATGTTATACATATATGAGTTGAGTATATGTGCACAAATTTTGAACCGTTGAAAATTAACGCATGATTTGTTATGAATTTTAAAAGGTGTTGAAACGGTGTTGAAACGGTGTTAAAAATCGTCCGTTTGTGGAATTCGAATATTTTTTGTTTAGAATTTGGAAAAACATTCTTTATAAAGTTGTAGAGAATTGATTTCATGAAGAATGGACATAAAATTCGTATTTTTCTCGATATACGGGCTATTTTCTATGAATTATTGAAGTTTTGGAAAATAAAATAATTTTTATTAAAATTGGGTGGGACCCACTTTTTTAACATGGTGATTGAATGCATGTCTTTTTTTGGATTGGCATCAAAGATGATGATGCCATTTTTTCAAAATGGCATGCGTATAAAATAAATTAATATTTTATTAATTTAGTCTCCTTTATGAAGCGTTCTAAGCATTTTTTATAAATAAGAGCTTAAGTTAGAATTGAAAATCACACCGAAACATAAGTTTTCTCTCTCTATATTATGAAGCATATTTTTCTAAGTATTTAGATACTTTGAGAGTTACTATTCGATGCAAATTTCCTTGACTTTTTCATCCGATGTTTGATTGGAAATAAGTATTGCTCTTTTGAGGTAAGAGATTTTAAGGATTATTATGTTTATCATGTTTTGTAATTTTTCTGACCTTCAAAAATTCTAGAAAAATTTGAAATGATAATTTGATGAGTTTCCTTGATTGTGTCCAAAAATGGCAATTTTTGGATGTATAGATTAGGAGTTATGGATTTTATGAGAAAATACTATTTTAAAAGTAAACACTTATAACTCCTTGTGGTTAACTCCAAAATTGGTGAAATTGTTATTGAGAATACATCTATATAACATCAGTATATTCTGTAAATTTCGGAATTTTTGGACAAAAGTACAATTTATGATAAATGTCCAAATATTCGGCAGTTTTGGCCATGTGAAAAATAGTAAATGAATTTTAAAAATTCTGAGAAAAATATATGTTTAATATGGGACTATATTATGCTAAATTCCAGAAAAAAGAATATTTTTGGAACTGATTTGGTATTTTTCATTAAATGGACTAGTTATGATTAAATAAATTAAATATGTTATCTGAAGTAACAAAATTAAAAAATAGGATTTTATGGCTTGAGAATCCTATATATGGTATATGCAGATTTTTGATGAGGTTTTTGGTTATTGGTGATGAAATCTTATGAGTTTGGTATTTTAGTACGATTAAATGCATTAATTAGTAATGTGTAAACAATTAAAATAAATTGTTTATAAGTTTAAGAAATGATTAAAATATTGTGGTTGTATTAATAATATTAGATTATGAGATTATTAAGTGATTTATAACATTTGGATTAAGGTGTTATGAAATCATTGATTTATGAATCTTACTCTTGAAATTAAATGCAGTTGTTGATTGTATTATTTTTATTATCATATATAACATTTTTATAATTTCGGTGATGAAATTTTTCTTTGTCTTAAGTGTAAAGATGGGTAGATTATTGGTATGATCGTGACTATGGGTTCTCTTTGGCCAATAGTGCAAAGATGAATTGTTGACTGGTATGATCATGACCATTGAATTTACAATTGAATATTTTTAGCTTAAGTGCAAAGGTGAATTGATCAACATGGTTATAATTATTCTTTATATAAATTCTAAAATGATTATATATTTCTTTGAGATATGAATATCTTTGGCACGTAGTGCAAAGATGACCTGTTGTTGAATAACTTTGGCATGTAGTGCAAAGATGAACTGTTGATGAATATCTTTGGCCCGTAGTGCAAAGATGAATTTATTAGTATGATTATGAACATGAACTGTGATTTGGTATAACCATGATCTTTGATGTTTTAGGTAAAGACATGTGATAAAAAATATCTTCGTCTTGGATGAGAAGAGAAAATTAGAACTACAATTATGATTATGAGTTATTCATATGATCGTATATAGGATCTGTTGATTAATGTTACTGAGTTAAAGCATTGTTGGTGGACTTTTAACATGGAGAAGATAATAGACTTTATGGTCTATTTGACTCTTCTAATGGATTGTTCGTTCCGCTGCAACTATGGTTGAAATGTTTTATCATCTACCATATGTTCTAAATCTCTGATTTATTACTGATGAATGCTATTGATAATTTAATTATCTTTAGTTATGATATTATTTACTGAGCTAGTTGTGTTCACCCCTTTTGCTTCACAATCCTTTTCAGGTAATAATAGTGTAGCTGGGTCGAGCGGAGATAACAGGGGAATAGTGTGGTGGTCCGAGACTATCAAATTTTCTCAACACATTATAAAACGGCATGACATACAATATATAATTGTATTGAGGACCTAAGATGTGTGTGTCGTATATTATATGTCACTTAATAATTGATTTTAGTGAACAACAATAGGGTGAGGTGAACCCAACTTTGGAAGGGTGTTTTGCCACTATCATACAAGATGTCTAATGACATACAATCTCGTGTTATCATAAGAAAGGGTTGTGCACATCCACTTGCTGAGTATATCTACGAACACTACCTATATGATCTTGGAGTTGGGTTGAAACATAATGTTCAATCGTAGACGGTGGAGATAGTTATATGTCAAGAGAAGACTCACCATTGGAAAGAACATGATAGTAATCTTCTCATTTTTCTTTGGGTCTATTGGATCAACCAAGGATAATTCTCTGGACATATGATATCTATCATAACTTAGACTCATGGCCTCCTATGTACTAAGGTTTCCTTGAGCACTTCCCAAAGATTTTAATTTTTAAAACAGTTCTAGATTATACCTTTATGTAAGGTATCACTGTGAGGTGTTGTCCCATAGTTGGGACATGAGTCACGTTGGTATTAAAACTCATATATGTGTTGTTGTTGTATTTTGCACGACAATTGTAGTAATAAAGTTGTAGTTATTTTCTGTACCATGTATTTGGCGACTCAGAATAGGTTGGATGGATTGGACCTATTTTGGGAGCGTCACATGAAGTCAAAGTTTTGTGGAGAAACCACGATGTTGAGAAAATGACTTGGGAGTTAGAATCTGAAATGAAATCAAGGTATCCTTACCTCTTCGACATACCAGGTACGTACCATAATTTTGAGGGCAAAATTTCATAAGAAGGGGAGATTGTAAGACCCCAAGTTTTATGAATAAAAATGAATTTTCTATAATTATCATTTTTGAATATTATGGAATAAATTTAATATAATGTTATAGTTGTGGATAATATTTATAAATTTTACAAAGTACACAAGTTGTTATATAATATTCAATTGGTCGGGGAATATTCGTTTTAATAGAAAATATTCATACGACGACACAATCATTGGTGAACCCCACAACAGAATTATTGTCGGATTGAGAAAACGACAAAAATATTTTTATGAAAATAACGACGTAAGTTTTACTGTTAATACTGTTGAACTACTCGGTAGTAAAAGTATAGAAATACGCGTGGTTGCATAGTGGCACACGGTATTGATTATTGATGCTTACGTGAGAAGTCACTCAGTTTTGTTTAATTATTGCCACAGTAATTATTGCATAATACCTCACGTTATTTGATTCAATTATTGTCGATATTTTATATTATTAAATCAATAATTGAGACGACGAAGTTATTAATATTATTATTTGCAATATTAACGATGTCTAGAAGTTCTGCCAAGGAGAGGTTTGGTCACCTAATTGCGCGCCAATAATAGGAGAAATCCTTATTGAAAGCCCCTTTCTCTCTGAACAACAACACAGTGATTAATATTGTGAATTATAATAATGATGATAAATGTTATTAAAATTATTAAGGTAATTTTTTTTATGAAGTATTTGATATTATTATATGGACCCCCCATTTACCCATTTTTCAAAATAATCGGAAGGAAGTTATAAAGTATATATATATATACATATACGTGTTATATATATATATATATATATATATATATATATATATATATATATATATATATATATATATATTTTGACATGTGTGTGTGTGTGTGTGTTTTAAGTAAAGAGTGTGTGTGTGAGGTAGTGGGTTTTGGTGGGTGGTGGTAAGTATTTTATATATGTATGATATGAATTGATATTGGTGGGGGAATGAAAGGACTTTTGTTTTGGTGGGAGGAATTCCACCCGTGAATTGGGTGGAATGTGGGAATGGTGGAGTAGTATTTATATATATATAATATTAGTGTGTGGGTGGGTGTATGTCACACACACACACACACACACACACACACACACACACACACACACACACATATATATATATATATATATATATATATATATATTCCTTTTCGTGGTATCAAAAGTCGATGGATTTTAAGAGTTTGTCGGGTGGGAGCAAAAAATTCAACAAGCATGTGTTTATATTGATATATATATATATATATATATATATATATATATATATATATATATTTTTTAATTTTTGGTTGTGTTAGAAAAATTCCTTGAAATTCAATCAACCAAAGGTTTCAGTATGATATGAATTATTATATCCGTAATAAATCCTTACACAAAGGTGTCTTTTCATTCTCCTATAAATAGAAGCTCATTCCTTCATTATTTCTTCTTAAATTCATTGAAACTCTAGAGAGAAAACTATAGAGAGAAAGAAGAAAAGTATTACGCTACTTTTTACCACTTCTATATCAAGTTTTCTTATACTTAAGGGGGTATTATTTCTTTTGTATTCATGAAGAGAACTTACATTATTTCATTCTTATTATTCTATTGGAATAACTTTGATCGCTGATCTACCTTATACTAGGTGATTTACATTGTTATTCCATTCGTTAAATATTACATTGGAATATCCTGTCATGCATGCGTTTCTGGCTTAGGACTGGTTCCGTCTTTATGATTCTGTTGGAACATCCATGCGTGCATGCGTTTCTGCCGGACCGAATTCCGCCTTTTTTATTATTCATTGGAATATCCCATGCATGCGTTTTACGTCCGACTGGTTCCGTCTTTATTATTCTCATTGGAATATCCTGTGCATGCGTTTCTGTGCCGGACACGGTTCCGTCTTTATTATTCTCATTGGAATATCACATCATCATGCAATCTTCGTATGCATGGTGATTTTTTGTTATTCAATTCTTTATTATACTCGGTTGGTTAAAGTTTTGACTTATATACTCCATGAAATTAGTGAAATATCCTTGATATTTGCGCTTCATCCAAAGATTTTTTTTGAATATTCTTACGAGCATTCTTGAATTTTACTTTACAAAGAAGTATCATGTTGACACTTTGACGTTATTAGTTCTGAACAAATTAATTCTTGAACTTGTTTTATTGAATTCTTATATCATTGTCATCATCCTCATGTTTATATTTTTTTGAAGTCATCATGGGCTGTAGTGCATAGATGGACTTGGTATGATTATGACCGAGGGATTATTCGTGTGTAATCATGGTAGTAATGTTAAAAATGATGTGGTAAAAGTCCTCATTGGCCCGTAGTGCATTGATGGACAGTTGTTGGCATGATCATGATTATTGATGAATACACGAATATCTTTGGCCCGTAGTGCATGGATAATTTGTGGTCGTGACCCTAATGAATATCCTTAGCCGTAGTGCAGGGATGATGTGGATTATTTATTAAGCTGAGTCTCAGCGATAAAAGTGATGAAAAACCTTTTTCAATCATAAAAGATAGTAGATTTTATTCTCTACTTGACTCTTTTAATGGATTGCATATTCCCCTGCAGTTAAACTTGATGTCTATTATATTTTATCAGTTTAACACTGTTGAGGACTAATGATAATTTATTCTGCATTATCTTAGTCATAATATTTCTTACTGGGCTAGTTGAGCTCACCCTTTCTTTCACTGTTCTCTTCAGGAAATGAGAACGTAGCCGGGACTAGTCGAGAAACGGAGTGATGGTCCAGATTATAGCATTAGTAGTCCTCACTATTCTGTTAAATAATGTGACAATAAATGTAATGATGACTTATTGTGAGAGTGGATATTGTCCAGAAGATAATATTTGTATTTAAAATCATAGCTCTTGTTGTATATTTAAATTGTATTTGTATTTTTGTACCATGTATTTGACGACTCAGAATAGGTGATGTATACCTATTTTGGGGGCGTCACAAGAATTGATGACAAAAAACAAATAAATACTCATTAAATATAAAACACCTATAAATACTACTATCACATAAACAAAAAACCCAATACACAAACAATATCATACAAAATACTAAATAATGGATATCAGGTAAAGTAAGTAGTTTATTTTTTTAACTAATGTATTCTTCCTATTTTGCATATTATTTTTAAAATTCTATGTATTTTCATTTATTTGCAGATCTATACCAACAAAAAACAAAGGGCAGAACAAACGCCAAATTATTGAAATAAGCGATGATAGCGATGGTAGTGATGGTAGTTATGGATATCGCGTAGAATGCAAGGATCGAAGAAACTATTGTTACGCTACAAACAAAGATCGAAGCCATGAAAGAGAGATTCGAAAATTGAGCAACAACTATTAGTTTGTTTTTAACTAATATATTCTTCCTATTTTGCATGTTATTTTTAAATTTTATGTGTTTTCATTTATTTGCAGATCTATACCAACAAAAAACAAAGGCGAAACAAACGCCAAATTATTGAAATAAGTGATGATAGCGATGGTAATGATGGTGGTTATGGATATGCCAAGAATGCAAGGATCGAAGAAACTATTGTTACGTTACAAACAAAGATCGAAGCCATGAAAGAGAAGATTCAGAAAATTGAGCAACAACTGAATGATCTTAAATAAAATGGGTTATCGCAATAAAAATGAAGCTGTGAAAGTAATAAAATAGCAATAACAACATATTTATACATGTAATTGCTATGCCATGCAAAAAAAATCGAAAAAATTTATATGAAAAAAAATATTATTATTATGAAAAATCTCTCATTCTAATTTTAGAAAATTATATAATTGAAAAATAAACTAGCCAGTGCAAATGCACTAGCTATCAACTAGTTTGATTAATATGATACACTAAAAATTGGGCAATTGACTTTAGTAATTTAGGCTATTGATTGTGTTTTCTTAAGAAGCTCATAGTTAATAATTTTCTTACCGTTGGTAGGCTGGACTTGTAATATAAATGGGCTGTATAAATTCAAAATAGATAATTTTTTTTGAAAAAATAACAAACCTTTGATATACAACTGGTATATACCAGTATTGTATTTAATTATTCATTATTTATTACATATTAATGATATCAACCACAAGTTGAGTCAGTGACCCCATCCTCCTTATACTTTTTCCAGTTCGGTCCGGGTCTGGAAACAAAAACAGTGTGAACACTACTACTTATTTTCCCGCCACAAGGTCAAGGTGGTGGTGGGGGGGATGTAAAGATAGCAACTGGCATACTGAAACAAGGATGACTGGAAAAACCGACATGTAGCAAAGGACTGAGATAGCATATTACAATCCTTATCACATGGGCAATATTTGAAACAATACCTATCCTAATACAAATACTTAGTAAAGATCACCTTCCTTGTGGGTGTGAATCACACAATTGGAAGTCGGGTAGGAAACGCAAGTCAGCAAGTAACCCTCTTTCATTTGTTTATCATCAAGGAAGGATCCATCAGACTGGTCCACCTCACCAGACACCAGCTTCCCAGCGCAGGTGGAGCACGCACCTGCCCTGCAAGAATATGGCAGCTCAACTCCCGCCGTTTCGGCAGAGTCAAGGATGTAAGAATCATCAGGAGCCGCAAACTCGTGCTCCACACCTTCTGGTGTAACCAGCTTAACCTTGTATACTGCCATTGCAGACGCTTTGAAGCCATTTGTTACTTTCAATCCAACGGTATTGGAGATGCTCTTTACAGCTCCTAGGGACGATGGACCTTTGAAAAATGCACTTGTACTTTGGCTTCGAGGTGCATTTCTGAGCATGCATTGGGAGGGAATTCTCACAGTTGACAAACTTGACATGTTTATCTGTGAATACAAAAGAGTATTAGCCACTTTATAACAGTTCACTTATTCCTCAAATGGAGGAGTAAGCCTTTTATTATTAGCATCAAATCCAACATTAAAAGTGCTTCTGCAACTGAAGTTTTATCCAATAAGGGGAACATATCCTTCATATGTGATGCACTGCAGACCCCATTGAAGATAAAAGTACACGGGGCATGGTCCAAGTGCTCCCAAGTCCCATCAGTAACTCCCATCAACAAATGATAATACACTTGCTCCCATAAATGAAAATAGACTATAAATTTCAGGTACCTGTCTAAAATACCATTTGTTATCACATATTTTTTCAAGATACACAGAATCTAATCACAAGTTGATTAATGTTATACGGAGTGACTTATGCTACTCTCTTAAACAAAGTACTCGTAGTTGGAACGATTAAATATTTTTTTGGGGCCAAATTAGGAATTTTACTTTTCAAGTGTTTGGGTTAATATAGTTAGGCTTAGGATTTGGGGTTTAATTCATGTAATTTAGGACAATGGGGATTTAAGGTGTCTGTTGGTCAAGCTAATTATTATAGCTCGGGCAATTGTTATTTTTGATTACCCTACTTCTACTACTCTAGTTGGTAATTAGCATTATACATGTGATAAAACCTCAATGCTTCAAGTTTGTTCTATGGTCCCTTAGCATTAAAATGTTCAGCTGCCACATGAAATCATTAAGAACAGTTATACAAAGTATAACATAGGATATTGATAGGCAGAGGGAGAGCAGGCGAGGCTGTTTTATGGTCTCTTAGGTGGAAGTTACAACCAGAAAAGAAAGGCATTTGAGAAGAAAAATGATGGATCTCGAGTAATGTGTGAGACAAATATAGCCCTAATGTAATCAAAGGAGCAAAATGGTTGAAATATAAAACTTAAATAAAAACATATCAAAATTGATTGGATAAACAACACCTCGAGAGAAGGGGAACTAGCCACCATTTGCCACTTTGACAACCGAGTGTCAAGCCATCCTTCAATTGGTCCATATCCATTCTTGCAGGGGCAGATCACCAGTAGGATAACAAGAAGAATAACTTTATTTCTTTGTTGCATTTTTTTACAATATATTATTTACAGTAAATTAAAATTTCTTAAGTTGTTCTTTACACATTTTTATTCCTACATCATTTGGTAGATTTTTTATTTGTGTGATGAATTTTTCAAGTGTTAATCATTGTGATCATAATCACACCTAAAGAATTTTTAGGTTATTGCCCTGAACCCAAATTAAAACCATCAAAGGTTAGATCCTATAATGTTAAACAATAGAAAGAGCCTCATAACACGCCCCCCCCCCCAAAAAAAAAAAAAAAAAAATAAAAAAAAAATTAAAGAAATAAATAAAATTACCCACGTGGTCTCTCTACAAGTTTTAGTACTTTACAGTTTAACGCATAAAATTCATTTCATTTCACGATTGGTAAAACCTAGAATTGCCATGTAAAACACAATCAACCTACAAAAACTTAATTTAGTAGTCAACAAACCCTTCATGAATCACAATATCAAAATAGCAAAAATCAGACACACATACATGTTTAATAATCCAAATTATGCATGAAGAAAGAAAGCTTAAAATAAAAAAAATTAAACACCAAGAGCAATATAGTGAGATATACATATAGATTCAATAAAATATAACAAAACCTTACAGAGATTCAGAGACAATTTGATAACTGTGTGGTTCAGGTTTTCTAAGAACGCAGGTCGGAGCTTATGAGGAAGGTGGATACTAGCGAACAAGGGTTCTATTTATAGAGATCAATGAAGCTTCTAGAGAGAGACACCTCTAGGAATCTACTTGGTGCGTGATGGGAGCGTACGGGGTACATTGGAAGCCGCATCCCTGTGATCAAGCCCAAGGATGCACCTCTAGGGATATTGGCGAACCCATATCCCCGTACCCAAATCCTTGTTTCTTAAGAGAAAATAAAAGCAAATGGCTCTCTGTTACTCACTCAATCAAGAGCGTGAGCACCATCTTTTTTTCTACAAGTCATAATACTCCATCCATTCCAAAATGTATGATAAATTGACTTTATTATGAAAGTCGAATTGAGACATTTTAAAAAGATTTAAGTTCTATGAATACCTATTACACAAGCAAAAACCAAACATAATGTCTTTCAGCCTTAAGTTTGAGTTTCTAAATATCATTCTAATATTAAAGAACAACATTTTTTTCAGATCATATCTATCTTCTGGAAAGTTTAGTAACAGAAATTGGCAGTAAATTCCATCAAAACTACCTATTTGAGGTCTCAAAATAGTTCAGAACTTGGCTGGCTATCTCTATAGTCTAGACGCATTTATAGCATACAAATTAGCTCATAAAGGATTAAGATTATGGATGGAACTGATTTTGAGCCAATCATTGATTAGCCTTGCCCTGTTTCAAATTAGCAAAAGCCTGCAGACTGAGAAATTTGTTATAAAGGTTAATCCAAGAGGAACTAGCCACCTCCCACCATTTGCCACTTTGACAACTAAGAGTGTCACCCATCCTTCTAATTGCACAAATTCTATTAAAATATTAAAATATACTTATATATAGTCCTTGACCCAAATAATATTTTCCCAAATATTCATTTTGTAGTTATGTGATATGTTGATTCCAAATTTTCTGAGCTTCAGTCATTTGATCCTAGTCAGTAGTCACCCCCTTAAAGAATTATCAGCCTAAAACCCAGTACGCCGATCAAAACCCTCAAAACTAAGATCTTTTAACTTTTTAAACCAAAGAAAGAGCCCCCAACAAAATAAAATAATTACCCACTTGGTATCTCAACAAGCTTTAGTAGCTTAAATCCATAAAATCCTTTAAACTTTCATAATTGGCAACACCTGAAATTGCCGTGTAAAACACAATCAACCTACAAAAAAACTTCATTAGTAGTCTAACAAACACTTCATGAATCACGACATCAAATTGGCACAAAATCAAACACATGCACTTTCAGTGATCCAAATTATACACGACGAAACAAAGCTTGAAACTAAGAAATCAAACACCGGAGCTTTATAATTCAAGAAAAAGATGAAATTTAAAAACAATCACAGTAATAATTTTCTATAGAATAAATAAATTAAAGAGAACTTACGGACTTTCGAATATGGATCTGATTACAGAGTTACTGTGTTGTCGAATCTTAAGGGAATGCAGAGCGGAGCTAACGAGGGAGATTAAATAACCAGTATCGAGCTAGGGTTGTATTTATAGAGAGAGAGAAATGAAGTTTCTAGAGAGAGAGAGAGAGAGAGAGAGAGGCGCCTTTTGAAATCAATGGAGGGCCGATCAATTTCAAGAGGGAGGGTGCTAACTGCTAAGCTAATTGGTCTAGTGACGAAAGGCCAACCCACCGCTCCCGGGTTCCACTTCTTTATTTAAAAATTTGTCCAATTATTACGACTGTACCCACACGGCCACACGCTATTTGTTTACTACTCGAATTTTATTCTTATTGCTAGTATTAAAAATATTTCTTTAAATTAGAAATTATAAAATGATAGTAGAAGTTTTTAATTCTAAAAATATACTTCTTTTACTTCATATTTTATAATTATGTATATATTTACTTTTCACTGATAAAGCTAATTCACATTATCTAATTATATGAAAATTAATTTATGAGAACTTATATATCTCAAGTGTTCTTCATAATTGTATGATTATATATTTTTGTTAGGTATACGAAAGCAGACATTTTAATCACTTATATACGTTCTGGAGACTTATCCAGGACAATAACACCACGTGTATTCACCGAACCAAATAGATTATAATCATAATTTTATTATCCGAATTACTAATCAAATTTAACAATAACCGAATTACCGAATACCAAATTATAAATTCGGGTATTTCGGTTAATAATCGAATATGTGCTCCATGTTATCATTTACAATCAAAAAAAGAACCATTACTGAATTGTAAACCATTACATATGAATTGTTATAAAATATTACTAAAATCAAAAACAAAAAAGATTAGAGAAAAGAAAGCATTCTATTTGTATTTGGTATTTTGTATATCAATCATTCACTTTACAAATGTTATTATTTATAGATATAATAACATCAATACTAGGATGTTATAAAACTCAAAGGTCATGAGTTTTATAACTCGATAATTTATGGGAGTTACAATTAAAGATAAGAATGAATCTGAGCATCCTATGAATCTAGACATCCATTATAATTTTATAACACTCCCCCTTGGATGTCTATTGTATAGCCATACGCATTGAAAGGTGCCTCATTAAAAACCTTACCAGGAAAAACCCAATGGGAAAAAATCTTGGTTAAGGGAAAAAGAGTACAGCGCGTATTAGCTCCCCCTCATGAATATATCCTCATGTCTTTCAGCTGTCGCATTCCAATATTGTGATGCAATCCTTCAAACGTTGCAGTTAGTGAACAAATATGCTAGATTATCTTTTGAGCGAATTTGCTGAACATCAATGTTACCACACTTTTCAAGGTCATGTGTGAAAAAGAATCTCAGTGAGATGTGCTTTGTTCTACCTCCTTTGATGTATCCTCTTTTTAATTGAGCTATACATGCAGCATTGTCTTTATACAGAATGGATGAAGTTCTTTTGTAGCAATTTTTTAAGAATATGCCTCGTTAAAAACCTTACCAAATAAAATTCCAGTGGGAAAAAAATTGGCGAAGGAAAAGAGTACAATATTCTTATATAACTTCTAGTGCCTTGGGATTGCCTCATTAAAACCTTGCAAAGGAAAACCCAGTGGGAAAAAACCTTAGCGAAGGAAAAAGAGTACAATTAGCACATATCTTTTTTTACTCCCCTTCATAATTACATAGAATTTCCATTGTTCATGGTAAGAATATCATTAAGTCGAAGTATGCCAATATTGTGCGCCATCTTCTTTAAAATCATAGTTGGTAATTACTTAATGAATATATCAACCAAATTATCACATGATCAATATTGCCATTCTTCTGGGGCTCATGTGCATAAAACAATTTTGGTTCAATATGCTTGATTCTATCACCCTTTGGATAAAATAATCCCAAATCAATAGTCTAATGAAGATAACGTAAAATATGTTTAATTTCATTACAATATCTTCGAGTTGGTGCATAACTATACATTGCTAGTAAGTTAACTGCAAATGTTATATCAGGTCTTGTCAAATTTGCAAGATACATCAAAATACTAATTACATTAAGATATAGTACTTTAGGACCAAAACACCAATTTCACAAAGATATGGTACTTCAAGACCAAAAGTTTATTAATCATTTTCTTGTGGTCAAAACGGATATTTCTTGATATCAAGTGACCAACCCATCATTGGAGTACTCAAAGGATTAACATTATCCATGTAAAGTTACTTCAGGACTTTTTCTGTGTATGTTGATTGATGAACAAGAATTTCATAGTTCAATTTATAGGCCAAGACAAAAATTTGGCTTACCAATATCTTTCATCTTAAATTAGTTGTTTTTGTCGACTCTTCTGGAGCAAGATCTTTTATCAATAAATACAATAATAATAACAAATCCAGATTATGATCTTTAGATAAAAATGCATGCACAAATTGAATTATTCTCAAATCCTTTTTTCAAAAGATATCCACTTAGGCGATTATACCACAATATGCATCTGGATTGCTTTAACCTATATAAAGATCTTTTTAGCTTAATAGAATACATATTTCGAGATGTAGAATTATATGCTTCAGGCATTTTATATCCTTCAGGGATTTTCATGTAGATATAATTATATAATGACCCATACAGCTATGATGTAACAACATCCATTAATTTCTCTTTCTACCAAGCTAATTAAAAATCTGAATGTAATTGTGTCCATTACAGGAGCATATGTTTCTTCATAATTAATACCATGTCTCTGCGAAGAAACCTTGTGCTACAAGTTGCGCTTTGTACCTTATAATTTTATTATTCTCATTTTATTTATGTACAAATACCCATTTGTATCCAACAGGCATTACACCTTTATGTGTTCGGACTACAGGTCCAAAAACTTCACATTTACTTAGTGAATTTAATTCTGCTTGAATCGCCTCTTTCCACATTTGCCAAATATTTCTACATTCATCAACGATCTGTGGTTCATATATATGATCATTACTTCTGGTAATATCCATCACAACTTTATATGAAAATATGTTGTCGACAATAATTTTATTTCTATCAAATATATACATCTCCTGTATATACATAATGTATCGAGATCTCGTTATTTTCGGTGCACTGACCTCTTTGAGGATAACTCTTCAAGAGTTTTATTTATTGGAGATTTTTTTGTTCATAAGTTTTGGATATATTGATAAATTTTGTAGCTTTGTTTCATGGGTATAGCCTCTTTATAAAGCTCTGAACTTGTTTTTCTTGTACTTTCTTCTTACCGGGAAATTCTATCTTTAACAATCGATCGTTCTTTCATGTTTCAGGTGTGACTTTGATTCAATTTGCTGCTGCATTAATTGATTGTCCTACAAGGACTTCAATCCTTGTTAGAATATTAGCAGCTAGAATGTGAGATATCACTATTTTCTTATTATCGGTGAATACTTCTGGTAATTGATTTACAATTCATTGCAAATGAATAATCCTTTGAACTTCTAGTTCATATTGATTTGTATAAGGATCAAGATTAAATAACGTTGAAACATTACAATTAATCTCCAGTCATGCTTCAGGCAATGATCTCACGTCGTGCTTCAGGCAACGACTTTTCTCCCTAATGGCGGGAAGACTATTAAAATAACAATCCTCAAAATATACCTTAAAAATATCACTCTGAATTCTTCCTTAGAAGATGAACACCAAATAACAATAATTAAATGTGATAATTTGGTAATTAATTTACTTTGATATAATCAACAGGTAAAGGAATCTTCTGGTTCTTAAAAGGATGTTCATGGGAGTTTTCAATAATTCAATGCATCATTATTGATCTTAGATGATCATGCCAAATCATAAAAACATTTGGATCCAAACACTTCTAGTGTATTGCACACTTCTGGTGTATTACAACATTTGTTTCAACTGTTCTCATTTTAGTATAATATATCCCAGAAGAGAAAATATACAATTTTTCTAATATGAGCTTCTGACCCGTACTATTAAAGTAATATAAAGAAATTCTTCACTGCATTCGTTATTGATTTCAATATAATAACTATTATAACGTATATCCTTAAAGCTGAGCAAATTTTTGCTTGCCTCAGAAGATTATAAAGAATCATCAATACAAAGTTTTGTGCTCTTTGACAACATTATAATTGCTCTTCCAGATACTTTAATTAAGTTTGATGAGCTTCTGGCCCATACAACTTCATATATGCAAAACATAAATTTAACTTTATTACTTGAAGCATAAATAAAACATATAATAAAAATACTTATTATAATGTCATAATATAATGAAATAAAAATAATTAATTAGTATAAACATTTATCGACATATCATCAAGGAAACCATAGATATCAAAATTAGTTATATCCACTCCATTTGAAAAGTCAAATAATTCATGGGATCTTCAGGATCATTATGATCAATAAAGTTTATTTCACTTCCATTTCCTTTTCTTTTATGGAGTCTTGGTACAAATCTACCAAATGTTTAGGAGTACGATGGGTACATTCCCTTTTATATATTGATTGTTCTTTTCAAGTCCACGTACCATATACACCCATCTCACAATATTGCTACTACAGGAGCATATTCGAGGGATGAAAATATAATAAATATTTTCTCTAACATGTCTTCATCAGTGTTTTTCACTCAACACTTTTAAAATCTTTCCTTTTAAATCATTTCATAAGACAAGTGACTCTTTTACTGTTTTGTACTCAACTTTTAATTTTTCATGGAGATGATGGCGAATAAAAATCATTAATTTTGCATGATCTGCGAGGATGCATGATTGTCAACTATAATTGTATCTCCAAGGTTCTTTGCCTTTATATGAATCTCAAAGATCAAAATTCCATTACAAATAATTCTTGCTCGATATAAATCAAGGCAACAAATTCAAATTTATAAAATTTGAATATTAAATAACTAAACATATTCCCCATCAAATTAAATAATTATATATGTTCAAATTTAATTATAATGAAATAATTTATGAAAATGCGATAAAAATCTGAAACTAAATTTTTTCCATTAAAACTAAATAAATAGTCCTTATATATTCAATTACCATTATATAATAATAATAATAATAATATCATTAGTGCGATAATTGAAATGCAGTAATTTTACCTCACTTTATCTCACTAAATAAATAGTCCAAGTATTTAAAAGAAATTACACTCGTAAGTTCCAATATACTACAAAATGTGTCTTGTATCTCAATATTCATTCATTAAGAACAAAGAAGAAAATGGAAGACAATGTCACGGAGAGATCAATGAAGTCAAAGTTTGGTTTTCAAATGCACATGCTCACATTCTGAAAAAGACAACATCAAGGCTCTGAATCATCTAATGCGAATATTAAAGCGAAGTACTCCCAACAAAGAAATTTTGTTAAACTTGAATGCTGCTATAATATTATGCACCAATGAAACAACTCCCATATTTCTCGCTGAACTTGGGGATGAGAGAGAAAATGGGTACAACTTTTTTTTAAGCGGGATTAAGGGTAATTTCACCAAGTACTAATGACAACTATCACTATCAGTTATTCTTTTTAGCAAATTTCAAATAATAATTATCAAACAAAGTATTTGATTTTCAGTATGAGTGAAATACACGTGTTAAACACTCATAGCAAGTGTTATGTATGGGGACAAAATTTTAAACACAAAAAAAAAACCACAGCAACCTCTATAGGACACTTTCTAAATAAAAGTGCAATAGAAAACTTAAAGAACATAACTGATAGTAAATTTCATAGAAAGCTAACAAATATGCATAAAAATTCTAACTAATTTGTTAATACCTATATAAAATGTCAAACTTAAAATTGTATTGAAAATAGATACTGGAGAACAAATGAATTATGTATCAATGGTCTCTCCTTACCCTCTTTTGCATTCAGTAGTAATAACAGAATATATATTATATATATATAGAGAGAGATGGTTATATACAAGACACTGTAAGAATAATTCGTGCTTCAAGACATATATTATAATATATATATATAATACCATATGAATGAAATTACAAAAAACACTGTAGTTGTAGTAAAGCTACAATGCAAGATGTTTTCAATTATTTTCTTCCCATCAAACCACAAAATTCCACAACTCAGTTATCATTACAAATACCAACAAGCCACAAATGTTTCACCCATTTCACACAATTATTAGTTAAACACAAACCTAAAATGTGTGTGTGTGTGTGTATATATATATATATATATATATATATATATATATATATAAAGAGTTATACCTTATTCTTCAAATCAAATATCTTCAAGACGAAATTGAGAAGCAATCGTGCTGATAACGTGTTATAAAATTTTACTAAAATCAAAAATAAAGAAGATTAGAGAAAAGAAAGCATTCTATTTGTATTTGGTATTTTGTATATCAATCATTCACTTTACAAATGTTATTATTTATAGATATAATAACATCAATACTAGGAGGTTATAAAACTCAAAGGTCATGAGTTTTATAACTCAATGAACATGGGAGTTACAATTAAAGATAAGAATGAATCTAGACATCCTATGAATCTAGACATCCATTATAATTTTATAATAGAATACTATTTTTTCCTATGTCCCTCCCTGTTTTAGATTCCACCCTACAGAAGTATAGATGCAGAACTTGTTGATTACTACCTTAGAAAAAAGATTGCTTCGAAAAGAATCGATTTAGATGTCATCAAAGATGTAGATCTCTACAAAATCGAGCCATGGGATCTTGAAGGTTGAAGAACAGAGTCGCCGACTAGCAGGGAGCTGCCAAGGGTAAGGCGGAGGCCGGAGACTAACACTCTATTTTTGAGTTTTAAAATGGACAAAAAGAAAAGAAATGGACGGAAAATTTAAGTTTTTTTTCCAATTCTTATGTTTCTGAGTTTTTTAATAAACGGAAAAGAAAAGAAATGGATAGAAAACTTGGCCACTTTTCCTGCCAAAGTTTTCCGTCCAAAATTGACCTGATTTGGACGAAAAAGAAATTGGAATAAGTAATATTTTTATAGTTCTCATAATATCCTCAACTTTTAATATAATAAATTTTAAATTACAACTCATGTCCTCAATTTTAAATTTTCTATTCTTTTCTATTAAAAACTCAGAAACAACACAAAGGAAAACTTCAAGTTTTCTATTCTTTTTTTTCTGTTCTAATTTAAGTTTTTTATTCTTTTCTTTTCTGTTCAAAACTCAGAAACAGAGTGTAAGAGAGGTGGAGAGTAATAGATGGCGAAATCGAAACTGAGAGGCGGAGGCCAGATAGAAAAGAGGAATTGGGATATGGGATAATGAGAAATGGGATCTGAGATCTGAGAGTCAAAAACTCAAAATGGAATACTAATATACTAGTCATATACAGATAAGATACCAGTATAGAATTAGTATTATTTTTTTAATTAATAAATTTGGTAATTCGGATACCCAAATAAGTTATTTTTTAAAACCGAATACTGGGTAATAAATCGGATATAACTGAAATTAGAAAAAAAAATCAACAAATCGAAATAATTCAGTTAAAAAAATTCGATTGTGTTCGGTAATTCGGTTTTATCCATTTTTTACTCACTCCTCCTCCTCCCTATGTTAAATGAAATGTAATTTTAATGGTATCAAGAATGGGCACGAGCGCGAACGCGGGGGTTTAAGTAAGGGTGAAAATATCCCAAATCGAGTCGAATAATACTTGCTCGGATTTTAGTCGAAACTTTTTTAAGGTACTCAGATTCAAATAAAATTTTGCAATATTTGCTCATATTCAAATTTGACTCATTTTATTATACTTGACTCGACTCATTTTTTAATAGAACTACTCACGAGCATTTGAGACATACATGAATTAGAATTAGATCGTATATGTTATGATAATGTATATAAAATTAACTCAACCAAGAAGTTGAAATAATTAAAATTTGAACAATTCAAATTATATCTCTAGCCTTGTAAAAAAATTAATGAGATAATAATATCACTTTTAAAATAATTAATGAACTACTTCCAATTCTAAAAGTATGTGGAGAATTTAATTGTTAAATAATATATATTAAATAAATCGAGTATACCCGATACTGTATACAAGTAAATATCAATGAACTTGTATCAAGTATGTATCGATCAATGAAGTAGTGAAAATTTGATACTCTAAATGAGCGAACAGTGTGTGGCTCATATTCAACTCATATAAGTGTTCGAGTATCAAAATGAATTCAAATTCGACTCATTTAATTATCGAATCCGAGTCTCGCTCGAATTTTCGAGCCAGGTTTCAAACCACTTGGATTCATTTTCAGCCCTACCTTAAGATTGTCTGAGAAAAGACTTAGTCTCAATTGACGCGTAAATTGACTCGAGGATACTATTATCGTTTAACAAAAAAAATGTATATACAATATATAATATAAATGTTTAGTCCAGGAAGGGAAATGATCCCGAATTGAATCAATCAGTACTTTGTTCAAATTTTACTCAATTTTTTTTTAAATACTCCAATTCAAATAAAATTTTACAATCTTTATTCAAATTCGAATTCTATTAATTTATTGGCTCGCGAAGGGAGGATCATGCATGCATTGTATATATTCAATGAATCATAATAAATGAAATGAAGAATACCTAGAGAATATCAAGAAGCGAAGAAACCCTCGTGTAACACGCTTTGAATTCAACACATGTTTAATGTTTTAAATGTTATAAAATTATACATAGTATGCGGATGTCTAGATACATTCTTACTCATGTCTAGATACATTCCTACCCCTCTTTATTGTAATTAACTTTAAGCTTTGTAACTCTCATATTCTTTAAGGTTTGAAACTCATGACCTTTGAGTTTTGTAACCTCTTAGTATTGATATCCTTGTACCATAAATAGTAGCATTGTAAAGAGGATGGGTTGGAGACATATACAATTACAATATATGAAATGAGAATACTCTTTTCCCTTAATCATCATCTTTGTTCTTGATTTTAGTAATATTAATCTTTTATAACACGTTATCAGCACGAGTTGCTCCTCACCTTCATCTTGAAGGTAATCATTTTTGATTTGAAGGAGAAGGTATAACTCTCTCTCTATATATAATATATGTTATATTATGTCATTACGACCATATGAATAAGAGGTGATAAGGTATTACAGTGTCTTGTATATATATATTGTTCATTATCTTTGCACCTCAAAGTCATTGTCCATGCTTCTGATCTCTGCATGTCATTATCCATTTCAAATGCATGCAAGTTTAATAGATGGGTTTTACATCATTGCATCTTATTCTATGCTTACTATTATTTTTTTGCACTCACTACATGATTGTTAGTTTTTGTTGTACATGTTGTTTGTCTAGTCGGCATATAATTTACAATGGGCGCATAAGAACACACAGTAGTGTTGATGCATATGTTTTGATTTGTTTTACAATTATATAATTAGTACTTAGTTTTCTTGGTTACATACAAATAAATAATGTTTTGCATTTGTGGTTTGTGTACATGAGTTATTAACAGAATTGGACATTAGATGTGTGTCGATTAAAATAGTTAACTAAACAAAATAGTGCAAATTTAGTGGGGATGTTACGTTTATATTTTTTTAAGGGCTTATGATAACATTTGATGGTCTTGTGAATGTACAACAAATATACAGTATCGAGCATTTGACGTGTTTATTTTAGTCTAAGTGTTATTCATTAAAATAATATGATTTTGTACGTTAAATGTGTACAACATAAACAATAATACAATAGTTAATTTAAAGTATAATACATGTTAAAATCATATGGTTTAAGATAATGATATATGAAGAATGTTAAACACAACGAGTGAAATTAATATACTTGCATGTGGTTGTAAGTTTATAATGGTTAATATGTTCATGCACATGTGAATAGTTATATGTGGATAGTTATAATAAATTAAATTTCTAATATTTTTTGTATGAAGTTACAATGACAAATATACTTAGTAGTGTTGGTTTATTATTTAGTTTTAGTGGAAAAATTTAGTCTCATATTTTACTATATTTCTATAAATTGTTTCATTATAATTAAATCTGAACATATATAATTATTTAATTTGATGGGGAATATGTTTAGTTATTTAATATTCAAATTTTATAAATTTGAATTTGTTACCTTGATTTATATCGAAAGAAGAATTATTTGTAATGAAATCTTGATGCTGAGATTCATATAATGGCAAAGAACCTTGGAGATACAATTATAGTTGACAATCATACATCCCTGCAGGATCATGCAAAATTAATGATTTTTATTCGCTATCATCTCCATGAAAAATTAAAAGTTGAGTACATTACAGTAAAAGTCTCACTTGTCTTATGAAATAATTTAAAGGAAAGATTTTAAAAGCTCATTATAATCGGTTGCACATGAAGTTGCAAGATTTTAAAAGTGTTGAGTGAAAAACACTGATGAAGACATGTTAGAGAAAATATTTATTATATTTTCATCCCTTGAATATGCTCATGTAGTAGCAATATTGTGAGTGTAAGTTCATAATATATTCCCTGAAGCGATAAAGGAAATTATATTCCTAGAAGTGATATCATTTCTTCTAGTGGTTGTACAAAATAATGAGTTTTTGCTGAAAAATCAACAATCTCGCTCGACCGATTCTATTACATTCCTTGAAGTGAATGGAACCTCATTTGATAATCATAGAGGAAATTATGGTTGTAGTTGTGGTAGTGGACTTGAAAAAAAAACAATCAATATATAAAAAGGAATGTACCCGTCGTACTCCTAAATATTTGGTAGATTTGTACCAAGACTCCATAAAAGAAAAGGAAATGGAATGAACCTGAAGATCCCATGAATTAATTTGACTTTTCAAATGGAGTGGATATAACTAATTTTGATATCTATGGTTTCCTTGATGATATGTTGATAGAAATGTTCATACCAATTAATTATTTTTATTATATGTTTTATTTATGTTTCAAGTAATAAAGTTAAATTTACGTTTTGCATATATGAAGTTGTATGGGCCAGAAGCTCATCAAACTTAATTAAAGGCTATAGAAGAGAGATTATTCATCAAACATAATTGAAGACTCTTGAAGAGTGATTATTCATCAAACTTAATTAAAGTCTCTGGAAGAGGCGATTATAATATTTTCAAAGGGCACAAAACTTTGTATTATGATTTTTTATATTCTTCCGAGACAAGCGTAAAATTTGCTCGACTTTTAAGGATATACGTTATAATAGTTATTATATTGAAATCAATAACGAAGCGTTGAAGAATTTCTTTATATTACTTCAATAGTATCGGGCCAGAAGCTCATATTAGAAAAATTGTATATTTTTCTCTTCTGGGTTATATTATACTAAAATGAGAATAGTTGAAACAAAAGTTGTAATACACGGTAATTGTATGCAATACACCAGAAGTGTTTGGATCCAAATGTTTTTATGATTTGGCATGATCATCTAGGATCAATAATGATGCATTGAATTATTGAAAACTCACATGAACATCCCTTAAAAAACCAGAAGATTCCTTTACCTGTTGATTATATCAAATTATCATATTTATTTATTGTTATTTAGTGTTCATCTTTCTAAGAAAGAATTCAGAGTGATATTTTTAAGGTATATTTTGAGAATTGTTATTTTAATATTCTTCCCACCATTAGGGGGAGAAAAGTCGTTGCCTGAAGCACGACGTGAGATCATTGCTTGAAGCACGATGGGAGATTAATTGGAATGTTTCAACGTTATTTAATCTTGATCCTTATACAAATCAATATGAACTAGAAGTTCAAAGGATAATTCATTTGCAATGAATTGTAAATTAATTACTAGAATTATTCACCGATAATAAGAAAATAGTGATATCTCACATTCTAGCTGTTAATACTCTAGCAGAGATTGATGTCCCTGTAGGACAATCAATTAATGCAGTAGTAAATTGAATCTAAGTCACACTTAAAACATGAAAGAATGATCGGTGTTGAAGATAGAATTTTCCAGAAGAAGGAAGTACAAGAAAAATAAGTTGCAGCCTATAAAGGAGCTATACCCATGAAACAGGCTACAAAATTTATCAATCTATCCAAAACTTATGAACAAAAATCTCCTTTAAATAAAACTCTTGAAGAGTTATTCCCTGAAGAGGATGAGTTATCCCTTGAAGAGGATCAGGTACCTGAAAATGACGAGATCAAGATACATTATGTATATATAGGAGACGTATATATTAGATAGAAATAAAATTGTTGTCGACAACATATTTTCATATAAATTTTGCTATGGATATTACCAGAAGTAATGATCATATATATGAACCACAAATCGTTGATGAATGTAGAAATATTTGGCTAATGTAAAAAGAGGCGATTCAAGCAAAATTAAATTCACTAAGTAAATATGCTCCTGTAATGGACACAATTACATTAAAATTTTTAATTAGCTTGGTAGAAAGAGAAATTAATGGATGTTGTTACATCATATCTGTATGGATCATTATATAATTATATCTACATGAAATCCCTGAAGGATATAAAATTCCTGAAGCATATAATTCTACATCTCGAAATATGTATTCTATTAAGCTACAAAGCTCTTTATATAGGTTAAAGCAATCCAGATACATATTGTGGTATAATCGCCTAAGTGGATATCTTTTGAAAAAAGGATTTGAGAATAATTCAATTTGTGCATGCATTTTTATCAAAAGATCATAATCTGGATTTGTTATTATTATTGTATTTATTGATGAAAGATCTTGCTCTAGAAGAGTCGAACAAAAACAACTAATTTAAGATGAAAGATATTGGTAAGCCAATTTTTTTGTCTTGGCCTACAAATTGAACTATGGAATTCTTGTTCATCAATCAACATACACAGAAAAAGTCCTGAAGTAACTTTACATGGATAATGTTAATCCTTTGAGAACTCCAATGATGGTTTGGTCACTTGATATCAAAAAATATTCGTTTTTAACCACAAGAAAATAATTAATAAACTTTTGGTCCTGAAGTACCATATCTTTGTGAAATTGGTGTTTTGGTCCTAAAGTACTATATCTTTATGTAATTGGTACTTTGATGTATCTTGCAAATTTGAAAAGACTTGATATAACATTTGTAGTTAACTTACTAGCAAGGTATAGTTATGCACCAACTCGAAGATATTGTAATGAAATTAAACATATTTTACGTTATCTTCGTGAGACTATTGATTTGGGATTATTTAATCCAAATGGTGATAGAACCAAGCATATTGAACCAAAATTATTTTATACACATGAGCCCCAGAAGAATGGCAATATTGATCATGTGATAATTTGGTTGATATATTCATTAAGTCATTACCAACTATGATTTTGTAGAAGATGGTGCACAATATTGAAATACTTTGACTTAATGATATTTTTCCCATAAACAATGGAAATTCTATGTACTTATGAAGGGGAGTAAAAAATGATATGTGCTGATTGTACTCTTTTTCCTTCGCTAAGGTTTTTTTCCATTGGGTTTTCCTTTGCAAGGTTTTAATGAGGCAATCTCAAGGCACTAGAAGTTATTCAAGAATATTGTACTCTTTTCCTTAGCCAATTTTTTTTTTCCACTGGGTTTTTCTTTGGTAAGGTTTTTAACGAGGCATATTCTTAGAAAATTACTACTCCATCCATTCTGTATGAAGACAATGCTGCATGTATAGCTCAATTAAAAGGAGGATACATCAAAGGAGATAGAACAAAGCACATCTCACCAAAAATCTTTTCACACGTGACCTTGATATATAAGTGTGGTGACATTGATGTTCAGCAAATTCGTTCAAAATATAATCTAGCAGATTTGTTCACCAAAGCATTACCAACTGCAACGTTTGAAGGATTGCTTCACAATATTGGAATCTGACAATTTGAAGGACTTAAGGATATATTCATGAGGGGAGAATACGCTACGCACTTTTTTTTTTTTCTTTAACCAAGGTTTTTTCCCATTGGGTTTTTCCTGGTAAAATTTTTAATGAGACAGCTTTCAATGCGTATGGCTATACAATAGACATCCAAGGGGCAGTGTTATAAAATTATACATAGTATGTGGATGTCTAGATACATTCTTACCCATGTCTAGATACATTCCTACCCCTCTTTATTGTAATTAACTTTAAGCTTTGTAACTCTCATATTCTTTAAGGTTTGAAACTCATGACCTTTGAGTTTTGTAACCTCTTAGTATTGATATCCTTGTACCATAAATAGTAGCATTCTAAAGAGGATGGGTTGGAGACATATACAATTACAATATATGAAATGAGAATACTCTTTTCCCTTAATCATCATCTTTGTTCTTGATTTTAGTAATATTAATCTTTTATAACATTAAAGACTTTTTTAATCACCATTTCACTTTTTCTAGCCTAAAACATGATTCAGTGCACGAGGGTCAATTTTCATGATTTCTTTATATTTCATGGCTACAAGATTAATATGGAAAAATGGAGACACATTTTAAGTTGTTCATGTGATATATTGAGTGTAAATTATTAAAAGCGGATGAGAAATCGAGTTAGTTTTTAATGATTTCTTAATTTTTTTAACCGGAGGAATTCCTTATGAAGCACATTAATTTATTGGAACTTATTATCAATTTGGATAGTGAAGTGATAAAAATTAGTAACTGTAAGTGTATAGTGTTAAATTGAAGAACTGATAAATATATCTCGAATCCACATAGATTAGATTAATTTTAATGTATTCTTAATATTTATTTTAGACAAATTAAAAATAAAGATTTAGAATCGATTAACTATGATTAAACTAATTAGAATATGAAAATTAATAATAATAAAACAATTTAGGAATCCGAATCCATTAAACAATAAACATAATAAGTAATCTAATATCTTCTATTTTTATAACTTAATTATGATTTTGATCTCAATTCTTTACCATTAACGTTTAGTAATTTTACAATTAACGTGGAGAAACATAGACTATGAAAATTTAAATATTAACTACAACCCATCAAAACTTCTTTGAGCAGACATGAATTATGAAAACTTATGTCTTAACAATAATATATCAAAATCTCTTAATTATTAATTTATTAATTTAAAGTCCTTATTACTATTTTGAATAGTCCCATGTTAAATGTCCACTTTCCTTTAATAACCAAATTTTTACACATTTTTTTTATTATGCCCGTATCATTAAATATCTCATACTTTTCTTATTCTAATTCTCTCTCCATATTTAATAAGTATGGAGATAAAATATTTTGAATTGAATAGCTAGAAAGTCACTCTCTCACCTACATTGAAAATAATTAATGATATATTATTATGGACAATTTTGTCATTTCATTCCTCTTCTTAATATGCGTGAAAAGTCCACCAGAAATTTTATCCTGGGACGGAGGGAGTAAAACGAAGGCATTTCAATAAAGAAACATAAATGCAAAATCAATTAAACATAAATATATAATAGAAGAGATGTAGAATATTTTCATGAATAATTATTTAAAGTCATCTTTATTCTAGATTAAAAAAATTAACTAAATACGAAAATAAATAGACAACTAAAATAAAAAATAAGAATATAAAAATAAATAAGAAAATTCTAATTCATCCCCTCTTATCTTTAAAACAAAAGACCTATTTATAGGCACAAATAAATTACAATCTATTATATATACTAAATCACAGTAAATGACACAATAATTTGACATCTGTCCTTCTATAAATTAAACACTTGTCCATCCTATTTAATACTCCTTATAGCCCTTGACAAAAATACCCTTGACAAACAACTTCGTACAAAAATACACTTGACAAACAACTGAGGTTCCTAATTCCCCTGAATATGTAATCATACATTCAAATGTCAGGCCCAAATTATGAATCACGGCGAGCAAAAATTAGCGATTTGTTTATCAACGAAAAGGCGAAACAACATACAACTAGAGTAAGAAATCCCCTAATTCCCCCAAATCTTCCCCTGAATCTGTAATTCATTCTGTGTTGGTTCAAACCCTCGGAACCACGGCGAGCAAAAAGTAGCGATTTTATACTGCTAAGTTCAAGTACGTTTTCCTTTTGATCTAATTAGTTGAAGAACTGTTGTTCGTATTTTGGTTTTGGCTCTGTAATTCATTTCGTGTTAGTTCAAATTTGTCAGCCCCAAATTATGAACATCATGAATCAAACCCTCGGAACCACAACGACTAACAATTTATGGCGAAACAGCAGACCTCTAGAGCAAAAAGTAACGATTTTATACTACTAAGTTCAAGTAAGTTTTCCTTTTGATCTAATTAGTTGAAGAGTTGTTGTTCGTATTGAGTACCGATTTTCAAGTAAGTTTTCCTTTTGAAATTCATCTGTTTTGATCTAATTATGGTTACTGCTGTAGATCTGCTATATTATTTTTTGTTATCTCTTTTTTAACTTTGGTTTCAGTGTCCTGGATGTATCACTGTTAATAATACCACCAAGGCCTTAAAGTCCTCTAAAAAGGTAGATTTTTGTATATTGAGTTTCAATGATTTTTGTATATTTGACGACCAATGGGTTTTGCTGTAAGACCCCAAATTTTATGAATAAAGATTTAATTTTCTCGAATTTTTTTTATATTATGGTGTGGATTTGAGATAATATTATAGTTGTGGGTAATATTTATAAATTTTGCAAAGTATGCAAGTTGTTATAAAATATTCGATTGGTCGGGGAATATTCGTTTTAACAGGGAATATTCGTACGATGACACAATCATTGGTGGACCCCACAACGGAAGTATTGTCATATTTAGAAAAAGACAGAATTATCTTTTTATAAAAATAACGGCGAAAGTTTTACCGCGTATTAATTGTTGAACTACCCTAGGTAGTAAAAATACTGATGTCTGGCGTGGTTGCATAGTAGCACACGGTATTGATTATTGATACTTATGTAAGAAGTCACTCACTTATACTCAATTATTGCTACAGTAATTGATGTGTCTTATCTTTCATATTATTGATTCAATTATTGTCACAGTATCATATGCATAATACTTTATATTATTAAATCAATAATTGAGACGACAAAGTTATTCATATTATTATTTGCAATATTGACAATGTCTAGAAGTTCACATCGAGAGAGGTTTGGTCACCTAATTGCGCCAATAAGGAGAAATCCTTATCTAAAACCCCTGCTTTCTTGGGAACGACACTTTGGTTGTTAAATATTGTGAGTTATAATATTAATGATGAATAAGTTCGTGTTGATTAAAGATGAAATTGATAGTTCCATTGTGTTGGGATTATTAGTATTAGTAGAAATTGATATTTATTTCGATAATAATTGATGTTTGAAAGTTATATTGACCAATCGGGTAATTAATCGGATAAATGAGCAATTAATTACTATTAATTCACATGATTATAACTATTTGTTCACATATGTGTATTATTGATTCACATTCATGTACTATTAGGGGAGGTGGTGCAAGATTGATAATACCTGCATGACTAAGTTAAAAATGAAGGTATAGATAGAGGTACTATACTGTAATTCGTATTTTCACATGTATAGAACTATTAATTCAAATGATTGAACTATAGATTCATATGATGTACTATTAGGGGAGGTGGTGCAAGTTTGATAATACTTGCAAGACTAAATTAAAAATAAAGGAAAAGATGAAGGTATTATACTGTAATATTTCGAGCCCCAAAACGTGCAATTATCAAAACTATATTTTCCTATAAATAGAAGCTCATTCTTCCTTCATTCTAACCAATTCACTAAGTCTTACAAGAGAAATTATAGAGAGAGAAGCTATAGAGAGAAAGAAGAAGAGAAGTCTGCTACCTCACTATTCCAGTATTCAGTCTTCTTCTAAGGTAAGGTGTGACGCCCCCAAAAACAGGTATACATCACCCATCTTGAGTCGCCAGATATATGGTACAAAATTCAAATACAACTTAATTATACATCAGTTGTGTAAAATACGACAAAACATAATCTAAGAGTTTTAATACGTATATTGTCATCTAGACAGTATACAAACTCAATGAAGTCCTCATTATATTTATTGTCACACTATTTAACAGAATAGTGAGGACTACTAATGCTATCATCTGGACCGTCACTCCGTTCTCCAACTCGTCCCAGCTATATTCTCATTTCCTGAAGAGAACAACGAAAGCAAAAGGGTGAGCTCAACTAGCCCAGTAAGAAATATTATGACTAAGATAATGTAGAATAAATTATCGTTAGCCTTCAACAGTGTTAAACTGATACAATATAACAAATATCAAGTTTAACTGCAGCGGAACAAGTAATCCATTAGAAAAGTCAAGTAGAGCATAAAATCTACTATCTTCTATGATTTAAAAAGTTTTTCATCAACTTAATCATTGAGACTCAGCTTAATAAATAAACCACATAATCAAGTCATCCTCGCTTTCACTACGCCGAGGATATTAATTAAATTATCAAGGGTCATGACTATACCCTAATAATCCTCGGTCATAATCATACCAAAAAGCTGTCCATCAATGCGATACAGAATACGAGAACTTTTACCACATCATTCGTCACATTACGGTCATGATTATCTTTGAATAATCCCAGTGTAATAATCACACCAAGTCCACCTATACACGTAAAGCCAAAGATGACTTTTATCACAATATAAACATGAGAATGATGACAATGATATAAGCATTAATCAAACAAAAACAAGGATAAATATTAAAAACTTTAAATTTATTCAAATATTATAAACTCATAATCTAATATTATTAATATTATAACAATATTTTAATCACTTCTTAAACTTATAAACAATTTATTTTAATTATCTACACTTTACCAAATAATGCATTTAATTATTCAAAAATGTCATACTCATAAGATTTCATCACCAATGATCAAATCCTTTATCAAAAATCAGATATACCCTATATAGGATTCCCAAATATAAAATCCTATTTTCCAACTTTGTTACTTCACATAACATATTTAACTCATTTACTCATAACTAGATCATTTTCATAAAAAATACCAAATCAGTCCCAAAAATATTTCTTTTCTGGGATTTAACAGAATATAGTCCCATATCGAACATATATTTTTCTTGGAATCTTTAAAATTCATTTACTATTTTTCAAAAATTAATTTTTAATTAATTCCTTAAGAAATTAGCTACCTCAAGTTTAACTCCAGAAATTCCCAAATCTTGACAGGATCTTACACATGTTAACGTGATCTTCCAGTTTAAATTTCATGGTCATCGGAGTTATAGAACTCCGGTTATAGCGTTTTTCGTCGAAAAAACCTAAATATTGAAATGGTCATAACTTGCTCATTTTAAGTCGGAATGAGCTCATTTTTGGACAGGTGGTACTTTATACCATATATTTTCATGTCCCAAAAAACCAAAATTTTTCTCACAAATTAAGTGGCCGAAACAGTCCTTCTAAACTTACAGGCGTTAGCCGTAATTTGCAATTTTGCGCTCCTTTGCTAAAATCAATCCACACGAAAATCTACAACACCTTTTAAAGTGATTCCACTTGGATAAGTTAGAAAACTCATAGATCTAACTCTAGAACTTAACCACACTCAAAAATTCAAAATATAATAGGAGATATGGTCAATTGAATTTCATGTTCTATTTTCACCAAAAATCGATTTTCAACCCTTTGTGATTTCTAAGAAACTTTCATGTTTTCACATAATAACCAACATAACTCATCATGACAATGACATAATAATTCAATAAAACAAGTTCAAGAATTAATTTATCCGAGAACCAATAACGCCTAAATTGTCAACATGATATGCTTTGTGGAAAAAAATTCAAGAATGCTCGTAAGAATATTTCCACGAAAGATCTTTGGATGAAGCATAAATATCCGGGATATTTCACTAATTTCATGGAGTATAGAATTCAAAACTTTAACCAACCGAGTATAATAGAATATATAAAACGCAAATGGATTTTCGCCATGCCATGCAGTAATCCACGATATCTGAATCATTTTATAATTTAATAAGGAATGAATACAAAGGATCATTCACCATGCATGTGATAATCCACATAGGCGAGTTATTCTAACAAAATAATAAAGAATGGAAGAATGTAAGGATTCACCATGCGTGAAATAGATCGCCAAAACAAGTTATTCCCAATGAATAATAAATAATGGAACCAGTCCCATAAACGTAAGCGTACGATGGATATTACGGCGAATAATAAAGAATAGAATAACAACGAAATCACCATGCATGCGATGAATCGCACGTACATGTTATTCCAACATAATAATAAATAATGGAACTAGGTCCCACAGAACGCACAAAACAGGATATTCCGGCGAATAATAATGAACGGAATAATAGAAGAATTTCACCATGTATGCGGTGATTGCATAAACAAAGTTATTCCAACATAATAATAAAGAATGAAATAACGAAGAATTTCACTATGTATGCGGTACTTAGCAATAAAAGTTATTCAACGTAATAATAAAGAATGGAATAACATAAGTTCTCTTCATGAATAAGAAAGAAATAATACCCCTTACGGGTACAACAAATAATATCCCTTACCTTAGAATAAAGCTCGATACACGAGTAGTGAAGTAGTAGAATACTTTTCTTCTTTCTCTCTAGAGTTTCAGTGAATTCGTAAGAAATAATGAAGGAATGAGCTTCTATTTATAGGAGAATGGACTGAATAGTAACTAATCTATGAACGGTCCAGATTGATTTACTTTTAAACGGACGATCCAGATTGGTTTACTAATAAAACAAAATATTTTAAATAAAATATAATATATTCTATTTATAATCTAATAAAATGAATAACTTTATAAAAGTATTCTGTTTTATATAAAAAGCTTTTCTATTTTATTACATTAATAATACTAATAAAACAAAACTTCATCATCATTATTATAATTCACACTATTAATTGACCGTGTCGTTCCTGGAAAGTAGGGCTTTCCAATAAGGATTTCTCCCTATTAAGCGCCGCAATTAGGTGACCAAACCTCTCCTTGGCAGAACTTCTAGACATCGTTAATATTGCAAATAATAATATTAATAACTTTATCGTCTCAATTATTGATTTAATAATACATAACATTTTGACAATAATTGAATCAAATAACGTGAGATACTATGCAACAATTACTATAGCAATAATTGAACAAAACTGAGTGACTTCTCACGTTAGCATCAATAGTCAATACTGTGTGCTACTATACAACCACGCATAGACATCGTACTTTTACTACCGAGTAGTTCAACAAGATTAATGGTAAAACTTCCGCCATTATTTTCATAAAAATATTTTTATCGTTTTCTCAATCCGAATAATAATTACATTTGTGGGGTCCACCAATGATTGTGTCTTGCCGCATTTAATATTCCTGTTAAAACGAATATTCCCCGACCAATCGAATATTATATAACAACTTGCATACTTTGCAAAATTTATAAATACTACCCACAACTATAATATTATCTCAAATTCACACCATAATATTAAAAAAAAATATTTACAGAAAATTAAATCTTTATTCAAAAAATTTGGGGTTTTATATAAGGGGTATTATTTATTATTCTGAAGAGGTATTATTTTTCGTATTCGTATGAATATTATTTTCGTTCAATATTCATAAAGAATATTATCTTTGTTCAATATTCATAGGAATATTATCTTCGTTAATTATTCGTTGGAATATTATTTGCTTAGGGGATATTGTATTTTTCAGTATACATAAAAATAATATTTTCTTCCATACTCTGTAGTATGTGAGTAATATTATTTCATTTCATATTCCTGATTATACCCTCATTCTGTTAAAGTATTGCTTCTATACTCCATGAAATTAGTAGAATATCCTTGATATTTGCGCTTCATCCAATATATTTTCATGAAAATATTATTATGAGCTTTCTTGATAATTATTGATCGTTTCATGCCGAAATACTATTTATGAGTTACTATTTACAGGTTACTATTCACCCGTTTACTATTTACTCAAATATTATTCACTCGGGTATTCAGGGCACTTTTCATGTCGGAGTACTATTCACGAGTTACTATTCAAAGGTTACTATTCACCCAATTACTATTCACCCGAATATTACTCACTCGGGTATTTGGGGTACTTTTTATGTCGGGGTACTATTCACGAGGTACTATTCTTGAAGTACTATTCACAAGGTACTATTCATAGAATACTATTTACCCGAAAAATATATTTCTTTTCTGTCCAAATTATTTTTGGTACATGAATATTATTCTTGAATTTTACTCTACAAAGCAGTATCATGTTGACAATTTGGATATTTTTAAACTCTGGATAAATTTAAAGTCTTTAATATTTATCCTTAATTTCGTTTGATTAATGCTTATATCATTGTCATCATCCTCATGCTTATATTGTGATAAAAGTCGTCTTTGGCTTACGTGCATAGATGGAATATTGATTGGTATGATTATGACCAGGGATCATTCGGTATAATCATGACCCGTAATGTTACAAATGATGTGATAAAAGTTTTCATTGGCCCGCAGTGCATTGATGGACAGTTGTTGGTATGATTATTGTAAGACCCCAACTTATTATAAATAAAATTAAATTTTCTCTATTTATTATTTTGAAATAGTAAGGGTTGATTTGACTAATGTGGTTAGTTATGGGTAAAATGCACAAATATTTCAAATAAGCAAGTGGTTATAAAATATTAATTGTTGTCGGAGAATATTCGTTTGGTCGTGGAATATTCTTACTGTAGGGGAATATTCGTACGATGGCGCAGCCTTGTGTGGGCCCCATAACGAAAAGCGATTGGATGAAGAAAATGACAAATATAACTTGTTTATAAATAACGGTACGTAGTTATTCACAATTATCTTGTTGGAATACCCGTGGTTAAAACACAACAATCATTACGGCGGTATTGCACCAATTATTGATTCTTACATAAGAAGGCACTACTCAATAATTGTTACAGTAATTACTGTTTAATATTTATTTTATTGATTCAATAATTGCTGTGTTGATATTTTATATTGTTGTTGTTTTAATAATTGTCACTACACTGTATTTTCCATTATCAGACAATAATTCATATTATTTGAATAATATTATTAGATAACATTATTGGCAATGTCTAGAAAGTTCATCTAAGGAGAGGTTTGGTCACCTAATTGCGTGCGATGAGAGAAATCCTTATTGGAAAGCCCCCTCTTTCCTGGGAACGGTCTGATTGCCATTATTGTGATTCTGTAATATTATTTGTGAATAATTAATTATTAATTTATATGATAAGGAAAATATTCATTTTATGTGGATATAGATGGAGAAAATTGTAAAGTGACAATTGTTGAAAAATTGATATTTTATCTTTTCTGATAAATAATTCATTTAAAAATATTATTATATTTTAATAATATAATAATGGTGATATTTTACAATGAATGTGTGATATATGAATAAATAAGGAGGAAGAGTATTTTTGTTACAAAAATTATTTAAAACATGTTAAACATGTTTGTGGGCCCATTTCTTGACTGAAATTTGATTATAGCCTGTAAAATCGTCCGTTTGTGGATTTCAGTCAAATTTTGCTTGGAATTTGGAAATACTTAAACTTACAAAGTTGTAGATAATGAAATTTTCTATGAAAAAGACATAAAGTTTGAATTTTTCTGACAAAAGGGCTATTTTTTATGAATTATTGAAGTTCCGAAGTTCCGAAATAATTGATTTTTGAAGTTTTAATTATTTTTTTAAGAAAAACATTTTTGTGAGTGTCCCACATGTGATATAAATGTGTTGAATGTTTGAATTCAAGCTGGTAAAAGTGGGCGTAAGAAATTTGTATATATATATATATATATATATTATTTTTTATAAAATTTTCATTTTGGTGTTACAAGCATTTTCCTATAAATAGGTGCTTAGGTTAAAATTGAAAATCACACCGAAATCAAGTTTTCTCTCTATATTATCGAGCGTATTCTTGTGAGTATTTTGATACTTTAAGTGTTGCTTTATCTGATGTAAGTTCCTTCATGTTATATCCGATATTCCAAATGTAAGTACTATTCTTTTCAAGTAAGGGATATTATTTTTTATAAATGATATTATTTCCTTCAATATCATTATGATGGAATATTGGAAAGATTTTTCTGTGAAATTCTTGTCTTTCGATTATTTGGGGTTCTTATTTACGTATACTCGACCTTATTCACGATATCGACCTTTATTCACGAATACGACACTATTCACAAAAAAATTAAATTTTTATTTTTGTCCAAGATATCTATTATGGATACTAGCTTTGATTGTATCAATGTTTTGATCATTCTTGAATTTTACTTCACTATGGTTATTTATGAAGTATTTTTGAACTTGGACTATTTAAAGTACGAATCCTTATTATTTGTTCTTTTGTTTCACTGGATTCGTTTTCTTTAAAATATTTTTCATCATCCTCAGTCCTAAAAGATGATATTACTGAATATCTTTGGCATGTAGTGCAAAGATGGTTGATTTTCTTATGAATATCTTTGGCCCGTAGTGTAAAGATGTGCAGGTGTTGAGATGAACATGACCAACTAATGAATATCTTTGGCCTGTAGTGCAAAGATGAATATTTGATTCAAGATGAATATTGATTGATGTTACAGGGATAAAATATTGATGATGGACTTTTAAAATTCATAGATTATAGTAGATTTTATTCTCTACATATCTCATCTATGAAATTATTTTTTTCGCTGCGAATATTGATCTGAAACTTGTTGTCTATTGTATTTTATCATTTTTTCCTTGTTGAAGACTAACGATAATTTGTTCTATATTATCTTAGTTATAATATTCTTTATTGGGCTAGTTGAGCTCACCCTTTTCCTTTTTGTTCCATTTTTCTTCTCGTGGAGGCGATGTGTAGCGAGTTCTAGTAAAGGTATGGAATGATGGTTCTAGAGAGTTGTTTTAGTAGTCCTCACCATTTTTGTAAAATAACGTATCAATAATTGTAATGAGGACTTTTTGGGTGTGAATATTGTCTAGATGGCAATATTTGTATTTAAACTCACAGTTTTTCTGTTGTATTAATAAAGTTGTAGTTGTTTCTGCACCATGTTATTGACGACTCAAAATGGGTGATGTATACCTATTTTGGGGGCGTCACAATTATGACCAGGGATTATTCGGTATAATCATGACCATTGATGATTACATAAATATCCTTGGCCCGTAGTGCATGGATGATTCGATGATGTGGTTTATTTATTAAGCTGAGTCTCAACGATAAAGTTGATGAAAAACTTTTTGAAACATAGAAGATAGTAGATATCATGCTCTACTTGATTTTTCTAATGGATTGCTTATTCCGCTGCAGTTGTTGATTTAAAACTTGTTGTCTATTATATTCTATTAGTTGTTATACTGTTGAAGGCTAAAGATAATTTATTCTGCATTATTTTAGTCATAATATTTCTTACTGGGCTAGTTGAGCTCACCCTTTTCTTTCATTGTTCTCTTCAGGAAATGAGAATATAAATTTGAGACGACTTCTAAAATGGAGTGATGGTCCAGGATAAGTGGCTTTAGTAGTCCTCACTATTCTGTGAAATAGTGTGATAATAATTATAATGAGAACTCCATTGAGAGTGGATATTGTCTAGAAGGCAATATTCTTGTTTAAACTCTCAGCTATGTTTTGTCGTATTTTTACACGACAGTTGTATTAAAGAAGTTTGTATTTGATTTCTGTACCATGTATTTGGCGACTCCAGATGGGTGATGTATACCTGTTTTGGGGGCGTCACAGTTGGTATCAAAGCTTAGGGATATGATCATTAGCTGAGATGTGAGACAAGAACTAGGAGGGGAGAGACGGGGAATTCCTTCGCTAGTATGACCTACCTAAGTTTATTTGGTATTTAACTAGTCGGTCAGTGTTAGAGTTTATGCCCTAGAGGCCAATTATTTGATATAATTGCTTAATGTTTTGATATTATATTTGATTGAATAAATGAATGATTTTATTATGGTTTTATTTACTGCGTTATATAAATGTTAACATAATAAAAATCCTTAGAATAGTGATACAAATTATATAGTTTCAAGTATGTGACTTGAACATGAGATTATATAATTACAATTAGTATCATTGTTCTTAAATGTCCCTAGTCAAGTATCATTGTTGATGGGATAACAATGATGCATTAAGACTAGTATGTGGATTGATTGATGACTAAATCTCATTGGTTATAAATATATGAGATATTAAGTCAACGCATAGGTACATGTTAGAGAACGATGTACTGGACAGACCTGATGAGTGAGTTTTATACTCATAATTGAATGCGTTTGAGCTTAATCTTTTGGTTGATTTTAAGTGTTTGTGTCCATTCATGCATGTTTTATGTTGTTTTGTAGGAATTGGGACAAAAAGTTACTTGGATCGTCGTTCGGGGTGGCTAGATTCGCGTTTTCGGCTTGCCATTTACACAGCAGTCACTTCAGAGCCAATTTGAGTATATCTCCGGACCGTATTTCGAAACACTCAAAGAATTAAAGTTGTAGATCTACTTTTTCTCTTTCCAGAACATCTTAAATCATCGAAATTGAAGTTCGGACGAAGAAGTTATGGCCATTTTCCCAAAGGAAGTCGGAGCAGAAAATGTCAGAAAAAGTGATAGCACCGGGGCGCCCAAATCAGGCTTATTTGCAGCACCGGGGCGCTAGGGAGCAGATTCTCAATGCCGTGCTTAATATTTGGGCCTGGGAAAAGAGGTTGAAAGCGGCTCGGGCGCGTTTTGGGCGAATTTTGACACCTTTTTGACTCCAAATTGGATTGGGTTTGTTCCTAAGCTAAAAATTGGACTTGTAACCTATAAATACATGATGTAAGGCGTAAAATAAAGGGAGATTACATAGATTAGACTAGATTAAACACTCTATTAGATTAGAATATAAACCCTAGTTCTTAATTAGCCATTGAAGATTGAAGCAAATTGAAGACCATTGAAGATCAAGAAGCGAGAAGCAGAAGAAGCGAGGGAGCATCGATTTGCTGACAACAGATTATATTCTCTTCTCTTATCATACTTTTATCTTTTAATGTCTATTCAATTGTGGATTCTTGATTTTAATTCATTAATTATGAACTAACTCTTTCATTAAGATTTCAATTGAACTTTTTATGATTATGAATTGATTATTTGATTTGTTCCAATTATTTATGTTGAAGTGAATTGTTCATCTTGCTTTGAGCTTATTGATTAATTATCTGATCAATAATTACCTTGTTACTCTGTAAGGAATTGAGAGAGGAATTCTAGGGTTAGAATTGGGCATGGTGACATGTGACTTAGTTATTTGCAGACAAATGAATAAGTAGGTTTGTGAATAGAATGAGAATATCTATTTGCGCATGTAACACATAAGGAATTAGGGTTATAATGAGTTTAATTCAATTGTTTTGCATAGAGATATAGCAAAATTAATCTGGGTTAAATAGAAGCAAATGATCACTTGAGAAAGGGCTTTTGGCATTTGAGAATTTCTCATTAACAATTCAAAGAGGGGCATAATAATTGGAATAATTTAATAATTGATTTATAGTTCATAATTGGGGATATTGGAGTCTTAATCCTTATTTATCTGAATTTAATCAAATCTTATTTTTGTTTATTTGCTTTCTTTTAGAATAATCTCTTTAAATTGTTTTAATTTAGTTTTATTAATTAGAAAAATCGCGATTTGAGATTGTTTAAATAAAATTAGTTTGGTTAAGAATTAGTATCTGGTGATTTTTATTAAATAATTCCTCGTGGGAACGATACTCTACTTTCACTTTATTACTTGTTGACCGTGTATACTTGCACGTATTCATTGATTGTGAAATCGATCAACAAGACCCACCATGAGAATTCTATGTGGAGCATTATGCGAAGTGTCATTAGCAATTCTCATAGTGACAATGATGTAATGGTCCTCCGACACAAATCACTATATTACTACACGGAATTTATGTACTTTGATATCATCAAATGTCACCTTTAATAGGGTGGACTATAAAGGTGATTATTGGGTACATCATGAATCGTGTGAGGAATATGAGTGATCTAGATGGAATTTAACCATCCTATAAATTAGGGATGATATCCATAGGCCTCTTGATTGAGTAGGACTATGAAATGCATGACCATGCTCAAATAGTGATTTGTTTCATATAGTCTACTCATTGATCAAGAAAACTCAGATTAAATTATGAATAGTATGACATATTCCATGACTCAAGTTTAATCTAGGATATTAAGGTTAAAAGGATTAAATTACATTGAAACATTGGTCACGAAAAAGGTTGCATCGAATCATCGATCTTATTATTACTTGGGTAGCAGTAATGCATTACTAGATGCCGCTCACTGTTTATAATTTTATAATATGATTTTAAAATTATTGCCAACGTAATAATAACCTATAGGGTCACACACATAGAACGTAATTAAAGGAGAATTAATTTAAATTGTAAAGATTTAAATATATCAATATGATTGATAATATTTAAATTACGAATTTAAATTAATAGGATTATTTATATATAGGTATATTAATTAAGTAAGACTTAATTAAGATATATATATATATATAAATTCAGATTTTATTAAATTAGGTTTTGAATAATTCCTTTTAATCGCTATATATATGATATGTAGCAACCATTTTAGGTATTATTCACAAACCAAAACCCTAGCTGCTCTTAGAGAGAGACTAGAGAGAAATAGTTTCGAAATCCTCATCCTTGGTGGCTAGTACCGTAATTCCTTCTTCTGCAGATCGTAGGATGATTCGCGGAGCGTTCGTTTGGATACCGTAGAGGTGCAGTTCATTTGAATTGCGTTGGAGATTCGACCGCATCGATTCTAGCTTTAATAATCGGTATAATTCTAACCTCTGAATTAATTGATTTTTCGCATGGATCCTGTTTAGGGTTTCGAAATTGCTTTTAAATTTTATTTTCCGCTGCGCGTTTCTATGTCGAAACCCTACAGTCAGAGTATATGGATAATATGTGACATGTCAATTAACCCTTGTTTTGTGACAGTGTTTGAGAATGACATCTGAAAATGTTGAGATAAGCAATGAAGCACATGAGACCGTTGACTCACCGACGATCAATACCCATGATAATGTGCAACAAGAAGACAATAATCCTCAGGTAAATAATAACACTGATCAAATGATGAACGATGAGATGTTCAGAGGCTTTATGTAATTCATGCAACATCAGCCGAGAGAGACACTTATTCAAAATTTAGGTGCAAACACTGGCAACTCTCGGATGGTCACTGCTAAGCAGTTCAAGGAGCTGGGACCGCCGAATTTTTGGGAAAGCCAGAACCACTTAAGACAGAGACGTGGATAAAGCAAATCACCAAGATATTTGATGTCTTGGAATGCTCAGAGGAGCAAAAGGTTCTCTTCGCCACCTTTATGTTGTGTGAAGAGGCGATTCTTCGTGGGAATCAAGAAAAGCTTTCTTTCTTCTCTTGACCTAAGATGTCTTGGGAGAAGTTCCAATAACTGTTCAATGACAAGTACTTTCCCGAAAGTATTCGTCACATAAAGAAGGTGGAATTCATCAAATTGGAGAAAAACAATATGACCGTGTCGCAATACGAGGCTAAATTTGCGGAGTTATCCTGGTTTGCATCCCATTTGGTCGATAATGAGGAGCGAATGACGCGAATATTTCTAAGAAGTTTGAAACCCAATATACGTCAATACATCATTTCTCACAAACTTTGTTTATATTCAGATGTTGTGAATATGGCTCAGTTATTGGAGCGCGATAATGAGTCAGCACAACCAAAAGGCAACGACCAACAACACGATAATAATCTTACCGGTGGCAACGGCCATCGGAACAATGATAACCATCGTGGGGGAAATTATCATGCCAAGATTGGTAACCACTTCGGTGGTAATCATGGCCAAGATAATAAAAGTGGAAAATTCAACAAGAGAAGATTTAACAATGATGGAAAGACGTCGGCAACAGCACCAACACCAGCAACAAATTTTAGGGGAGGAGAACGACCGCCAGTGTGACGCCCCCAAAATAGGTCCACACGACCCATTCTAAGTCGCCAGATATTATACTATAAAAATCAAATATAAACTTCATTTATACAACTGTTGAACTGTCGTGCAGAATATGACCACAGTTAAACTGTGAGTTTTAATACAATGTATGTAACTCTCATGGTGCCTCGACCACAACCTTACAGTGATACTTTACATAAAAGTACAATCAAAAACTGTTTTAGAAATTAAAATCTTTGGGAAGTGCTCAAAGAAACCTTCGTACATAGGAGGCCATGCATCTAGGTTATGATAGATATCATATGTCCACAGAATTATCTTTGGTTGATCCAATAGTCCCCAAAGAAAAACAATAAGATTGCTAACATCTTCTTTCCAATGGTGAGTCTTCTCTTGACATATAATTATCTCCGTTTTCTTCAATTGAAAATTATATTTCAAATAAACTCCAAGATCATATAGGTAGTGCTCATAGATATACTTAGCAAGTGGATGTGCACAACCCTATCTTATGATAACATGAGGTTGTATGTCATTAGACATCTTGTATGATAGTGGCAAAACACCCTTCCAAAGTTGGGTTCACCTCACCCTATTCGGTTCACCAAAATTAAATATCAAATGACGTATACAATACGACGTCACACTTATCTAAAGTTCTCAACAAAATTATTTTCATACTATTTAGGGAGAACCTCAACAACTATAGACAACCATTTTATTCCCCTGATATCCCCGCTCGACCCAGCTACACTCTTATTACCTGAAAGGAATTGTCAAACAAAAAGGGTGAGCACAACTAGCCCAGTAAATAATATCATGACTAACAATAATTTACATCATCAATAGCCTTCATCAATAATAAATCAGAGATTTAGAACATATGGTAGATGATAAAACTTTTCAACCATAGTTACAGCGGAACGAGCAATCCATTAGAAGAGTCAAATAGACCATAAGGTCTATTATCTTTTCCATGTTAAAATTCCACCAACAATGTTTTATCCATGTAACATCAATCAACAGTTCCTGTCCACAATCATATGAATAACTCATAATCATCAATCAACAGTCCACCAACAAGAAGAGAAGTCTGCTACATTTCTATTCCAGTATCCAGCTTTATTCTAAGGTAAGGGGTATTATTTCTTTTGTATTCATGAAGAAAACTTATGTTATTTCATTCTTTATTATTCTGTTGGAATAACCTATATACGCGGGCTACCCTATACTTGATGAAATTCTTCTGTTATTCTATTCTTTATTATTCTATTGGAATATCATGTGCATGCGTTTCTGGCACGGACCGGTTCCGCCTTTATTATTATTCTTGGGACATCCCATCTTGGGTGTAATTTTGCCGACACGGTTCTTTCTTTATTATTCATTGGAATATCCTATCTATCGTTTTCATGGGACGGACCGGTTCCGTCTTTATTATTCTGTTGGAACATCTTGTCGGTCTGAATTTACACCGACCAGTTCCATTATTTATTATTCTGTTGGAATAACTTTGTCTACATCAAATCATCAATGCATGGTGATTTCTTTTGATTATTCCATTCTTTATTATACTCAGTTGGTTAAAGTTTTGACTTCTATACTCCATGAAATTAGTGGAATATCCTTGATATTTGCGCTTCATCCAGTATCTTTTCATGGAAATATTCTTTTGAGCATTATTAAATTTTACTCTACAAAGAAGTATCATGTTGACAATTTGAACGTTATTAGTTCCTGATTAAATTAATTCTTGAACTTGTTTTATTGAATTCTTATATCATTGTCATCATCCTCATGTTTATAATATGCTAAAAGTCATCTGTGGCCTGTAGTGCATAGATGGATTTGGTATGATTATGATGATGAGTGCATATTATTCATTTATTTTGATTCCATTATATTTAGTTTTATTGCATGTTTCATGTGTATATGAGCTTATTAAGGTGTTTAATGATTTCAGGAAGAATTGGAGCTGAAATGAGGAAAAAGAGAAAATTACAGAATTTTTAGCATTAAGTTGGATTCATGTTCTTAGCTTGGGACTTGAATTTTATTGTAGAGCACTTCTTTAGCTTTCCGGAACATCTTGAATCGTCCCAATCGGAGTTCATATGAAAAAGTTATGATCTTTTTAATAAACGGACGTTGAACCTCAAAGTTTGGAAGTTGCAATTTACACAGTAGTCACTTGGAGCCCGATTTCGACCTTGATGTAGAGCGATTCTGTAGATTCTCAAAGAATGAAAGTTGTAGATCTCGTCGATATCTTCGTTTTGATATGTATCATACCCCGTAACTCCTCCTAGATCAAAAGTTATGCTTGTTTTACCAAAGGACGTCGCAGCAGGAAATGAAAATTCGCCCCAGCGAATTTGAGCGGGAAAATCAAAAAATCTTGGATTTTTGGAAAGTTTCTAAATGCAGATTTTGGTAGACTTCTACATGGAATTGGATTGATATTTCTATTAGCTTTAGGATTTCCTTTAGACTAAGATTTATTTCCAAATTGAATTCTATTTCTTTATGGAAACTAATTATGATTTGTAATTCCTTTTAGGATTTAGATTTCTACTTCCTATAGGATTTAGGACTTTGTCTAGCACTATAAATAGAGGATGAGAGTTAAGGTTTTATTCATTCAACAATCAACTATTATCTATTGGAGTGCAGACTCAAGAGCATGTCAGGCTAGTTCTTTTTATTCAGTTCTAAAGGGAGGTGAATCCTTGTTACAAGTAATTGCTTAATTGAGTATTATTATTTATTCCTTCTTGTGTGAAATTTCTTCTCGATAATGCTTTTCATTGATTGCATGCTAATTGATCTAATTGATTTAATATGGCCAATTGAGTTAATTTGATCATTATCATCTGCTAGATTAAGATTGGTATTATGTGTAATTGATATCTTTCTTCATCACAAGTAGCAATTTGGTAATACTAATTGTGGACAAGCTTTTGTGTATTGCTAAGATTATTAGAAAACAAGTTAAACAAATCGAGCTTATGTGTTTGTTGCTTGGATTAGCCTAATTCTCTATTTCTTAATACTTCTATCATATTAAATCTAAAGAGCTTATTCTAGGTTGTATGCTAGTTAGAATCTGGTGGAGAGCTTGTTTCATACAGTGATAATCTAAGGAGAATTTCGGATACCAGAGCTTATTGTTATTTAGGGCTAATAGTTTCATTAAAGGAAAAATAATAATAACTTGATTAATTTGATTGTTGTACTTGGTAAAACTGAACTGCAGAACTGAAGTTTTTACATCTTTAATTAATATTATCATTTAATTCTTATTCTCTTAGTTTAAAAACAATTTTCAAAAACCCCCCATCTTTATTTTCTATCAAAATAATAGAATAAATATAAAACAAATCACTCTCTGTGGGATCGATCCTTTCTTTACTACTGTGCTAATTGTTTGAATTTGTAAAGTGAAAGTGAGGTTAATTTAGGAGTGTAAACGACAGCTCCCATATGACCAGGGATTATTCGGTGTAATCATGACCGTAATGTTACAAATGATGTGGTAAAAGTCCTCATTGGCCCGTAGTGCATTGATGGACAAATTGTTGGCATGATCATGACCAATTGATGAATACACGAATATCCTTGGCCCGTAGTGCATGGATAATTTGTGGTCGTGACCTAATGAATATCCTCGGTAGTAAGCGAGGATGATGTGGATTATTTATTAAACCGAGTCTCAAATGATAAAAAGTGATGAAAACCTTTTAAATCATAAAAGATAGTAGATTTTATTCTCTACTTGACTCTTTTAATGGATTGCTTGTTCTGCTGCAGTTAAACTTGATGTCTATTGTATTTTATCAGTTTAATATTGTTGAAGGCTAATGATAATTTATTCTGCATTATCTTAGTCATAATATTTCTTACTGGGCTAGTTGAGCTCACCCTTTCTTTCACTGTTCTCTTCAGGAAATGAGAACGTAGCCGGGACTAGTCGGGGAACGGGTGACTATGCGAGATGGTGTCTTAGTAGTCCTCACTATTCTATAAAATAGTGTGATAATAAATGTAATGAGGACTTATTCTGAGAGTGGATATTGTCTAGAAGACAATATTTGTATTAAAACTCACAGCTCTTGTTGTATATTTAAGATTGTATTTGTATTACATACCATGTATTTGGCGACTTCGAATAGGTGATGTATACCTATTTTGGGGCGCCACAGTTGGTATCAAAGCTTAGAGATATGATCCTCGCTAAGATGTGAGACAAGAACTAGGAGGGAGAGATTTGAAATTCCTTCGCTAGTATGACCTACCTAAGTTTATTTGGTATTTAATTGGTCGGTCAGAGTATAGGGATAATATGTGATATGTTAATTAACCCTTGTTTTGTGACAGTATTTGAAAATGGCATCCGAGAATGTTGAGAACGTCAATGGAGCACAGGAGACCGTTGAGTCTCCACAGATCAATAAACAGGACAATGTGCATCAGGAAGGCGACAATCCTCATGCAAACAACAACACTGACCAAATGATGAATGATGGAATGTTCTGAGGCTTCATGCAATTCATGCAACATCAGGCGAGAGCGGCCCCTATCCAAAATGCAGGTGGAAACACTGGCAACTCTCGGACGGTCACCGCCAAACAGTTCAAGGAGCTAGGACCACCGGAGTTTTTTGGAGAGCCAAAGCCACTTAAGGCGGAGATATGGATAAAGCATATTAACAAGATATTTGATGTCTTGGGATGCTCCGATGAGCAAAAGGTTCCCTTTGCCACCTTCATGTTGCGGGCAGAGGCAGATTACTGGTGGGAATCTGTAAAGCGTACTCAACCTACCGCACTGAAGATGTCTTGGGAGAAGTTCCAAGAACTATTCAACGACAAGTACTTTCTCGAAAGTATTCGTCACATGAAAGAGGTAGAGTTCATTAAACTGGAACAAAACAACATGACCGTGTCGCAGTACGAAGCCAAGTTTGCCGAGCTGTCCGGTTTGCGTCCCATTTGGTTGATAATAAGGAGAGAATGACACGAATGTTTCTAAGAGGTTTGAAACCCAGATACGCCAATATCTTATCTCTCATAAACCGCGTGTTTGTATTCGGGATGTTGTTAATAGGGCTCGATTATTGGAGCGCGATCTCGAGTCAAACCAACCAAAAGAGAGCGAAATTAAAGAAATGATAATACCAAAGACAACAACCATCGTCGAGCGGTGACAATAAGCGTGGAGGAAATCAACATGCCAGAAAAGGTAACCACTTTGGTGGTAATCATGGCCAAAATAATAAGAATGGACATTTCAAGAAGAGGAGATTCAACAATGATGGAAAGACGTCAGCATCAGCATCTGTCGTTAAGGAAGGAGAACGACCACCTATCATGTGCTTCAAATGTGGAGGTGAGGGACACATCAGTCCAAATTACGTGATGCCCTCCAAAGCATGTTACAATTATGGAAGAGAAGGTCACCTGGCCCGATTTTGTTGTGCACCGAAGACAATTCCAGCTGGGATTGAGGCATCAAAGGCCATCCCAGACAAGACAAAATCGGCAGTTCAAGGGAGAGCGTTTGTCGTGACCTCCCAGAAAGCAAGGAACCCGAACGAAGTCATCACGGGTAAGCTTATCATAAACTCTAGCGAAGTATATACCTTATTTGATACCGGTTCTACCCATTCTTTTATTTCTCCTACTTACGCTCAACGTTTAAATTTGACTCCGGAGAAATTGGACTTTGACTTATCTGTTGAAACTCGATTGGGAGAAACCTTCATTACATCCACTGTTTATAAGTCTTGTTTAGTTTAAATCAGTACCCTCACATTACCCGTCGATCTTATTTCATTGAAAATACTTGCATTTGACGTAATTCTAGGGATTGATTGGTTAACTACTCATCATGCAAATATTGATTGTTTTCGTAAGGTTGTTAGCTTTCATATTCCTAACCAACCTATTATGCGAATTTAAGCAACCAAACCATTAAAATCAATCACTATCATCTCAAGCCATAAAGCTATTCGTTTATTGAAAAACGAATGTCAAGCTTTCTTAGCTCATGTCACGAATCTAAATAAAAATACGTCAGTTTTGAATGATATTTTTATTGTTAATGAATTTCCCGACGTATTCTCAAGAACTTCGGCCTACCCCAGAGGCGTGAAATTGAATTTTGTATCGACCTTGAACTCCAGACAAAACCTATTTCCAAAGCCCCATATCGAATGACTCCTATTGAACTTCGAGTTAAAGACCCAATCATGCAGGAATTGTTAGACATCTGGTTTCATTAGCCCTAAAGACTTCTCCTCGGGGTGCTCCCTGTTCTATTCGTGAAAAAGAAAGACGGGAGTATGCGACTTTGTATTGACTATCGGGAGTTGAACCATGTCACCATAAAAATATAGGTACCCATTGCCACGTATTGACGACTGTTTGACCCGATTCTAAGGCGCGCCAAATTCTTTTCAAAGATTGATCTTTGTTCCGGATATCACCAATTGAAGATTATAACCGATGATATTCTAAAGACGGCTTTTAGAACTCGGTACGGTGATTATGAATTCCTAGTTTTAAGACCCCAACTTATTATAAATAAAATTAAATTTTCTCTATTTATTATTTTGAAATAGTAAGGGTTGATTTGATTAATGTGGTTAGTTATGGGTAAAATGCGCAAATATTTCAATTATGCAAGTGGTTATAAAATATTCATTTTTTTATCGGAGAATATTCGTTTGGTCGTGGAATATTCTTACTGTCGAGGAATATTCGTACGACGACGCAGCCTTGTGTGGGCCCCATAACGGAAAGCGATTGGATGAAGAAAACGACAAGTATAAGTTGTTTATAAATAATTGCCAGTAGTTATTACTGTTATCTTGTTGGAATACCCGGTGGTTAAAACACAAGAAGATACTCAGTATTGCACCAATTATTGATTCTTACGTAGGAAGACATTACTCAATAATTATTATTGTAGTTACTGTTCAATATTTTATTTTATTGATTCAATAATTGCTACATTGATATTTTATATTATTGTTATTTCAATAATTGTCACTACACGGTATTTTCATTATCAGATCAATAATTCATATTATTTGAATAATATTATTAGATAACATTATAAATGATGTCTAGAAAGTTCTGCCTAAGGAGAGGTTTGGTCACCTAATTGCGCTACCAAGAAAGAAATTCTTATTGAAAGCCCCTCTTTCACTGAAACCGCCTGGTTGTCGATTATTGTGATTCTCGTAATATTATTTGTGAATAATTAATAATTGATTTATATGATAAGGAAAATATTAATTTTATGTGGATATAGATGGAGAAAATTTTAAAGTGACAATTGTTGAAAAATTGATATTTTATCTTTTCTGATAAATAATTCATTTAAATATATTATTATATTTTAATAATATAATAATGGTGATATCTTTACAATGAATGTGAGATATATGAATATATGAGGAGGAAGAGTATTTTTATTGCAAAAGTTGTTTAAAACATGTTAAACATGTCTGTGGGCCCATTTCTTGACTGAAATTTGATTATAGCCTGTAAAATTGTCCGTTTGTGGATTTTGGTCAATTTTTGTTTGGAATTTGGAAAATCTTTCTTCTGTAAAGTTGTAGATAATGGAATTTCCTATGAAAAAGACATAAGGTTTGAATTTTTTTTGACAAAAGGACTATTTATTATGAATTATTGAAGTTCTGAAGTTCTGAAGTTCTGAAATAATTAATTTTTGGAAGTTTTAAATATTTATTTTAACAAAAATGTTTTTTACACCTTGGTGGGCCCCACTTGCACATGTTAATGGCTGAATTCAGATCTTCAAAGGTTGGCGTAGGAAATTTAATTTATATATTAATGTTTTATTAAATTTTCTACTTTAGTGTTCTAAGCAATTTCCTATAAATAGGGTGCTTAGGTTAGAATTGAAAATCACACCAGAAACTAAAGTTTTCTCTCTCTATATTATCGAGTTTATTCTTGTGAGTATTTTGATATTTTGAGTGTTCTTTATATATTTGCAAGTTCCTTCAAATATTATATCCTATATTCCACCCGTAAGTCTTATTCTTTTCAAGTAAGGGATATTATTTTTAAAAAAATGATATTATTTCTTCTAATATCATTATGCTTGGGATTATTGGTAAGATTTTTCTTGTGAAATTCTTGTCTTTTAGTGTCGGGTTACTATTCACGTATATATTACTTATTCACGATATCTGACTATTCATGAATACGACACTTATTTACGTAAAAATTAAATTTTTATTTTTTGTCCAAAATATCTATTATGGATACTAGCTTTGATTGTATCCATGTTTTGATCATTCTTGAATTTTACTTCACTATGATTATTTATGAAGTATTTTTGAACTCGGATTGTTTAAAAGTACGAATCCTTAATATTTGTTCTTTTGATTCACTTTGGATTCGCTTTTCTTTAAAATATTTTTCATCATCCTCACCCTAAATGATGGTATTCTCGAATATCTTTGGCTGTGTAGTGCAAAGATGGTTGATTTTCTTATGAATATCTTTGACCCATAGTGCAAAGATGTACAAAGTGTTGAGATGAACATGACCAATCGATGAATATCTTTAAACCAGAAGAGTGCAAAGATGAATATTTGATTCAAGTTGAATATTGGTTGATGTTACAGGATAAAATAATGATGATGGACTTTTAAATTCATAGATTATAGTAGATTTCATTCTTTACGTAACTCATCTATGAATTATTATTTTCGCTGCGAATATTGATCTGAAATTTGTTGTCTATTGTATTTTATCAGATTTTTCCCTGTTGAAGACTAACGATAATTTGTTCTATATTATCTTAGTCCTAATATTCTTTACTGGGCTAGTTGGGCTAGTCGAGGGTATGGAATGAAGATTCTAGAAAGTGGTTTTAGTAGTCCTCACCATTTTTGTAAAATAATGCCAATAACTGTAATGAGGACTTATTTGGGTGTGAATATTGTCTAGATGGCAATATTTGATTTAAACTCACAGTTTTTATATTGTATTAATAAAGTTGTAGTTGTGTCTGTACCATGTTATTTTGGGGGCGTCACAGTTGGTATCAAAGCTTAGGGATATGATCTCCCATGAGATCGGGGAATAGAACTAGGAGGGAGAGACGAGTAAAACCTTCGCTTGTGTGTGTCTTGCCTAAAGCTTATTTGTTGGTTGGTCAAGATATAGGGATATTATGTAATATGTTGATTTCTTTAATTAACCCTTGTTTTATGGCGATTTTTGAGAATGTCGATCGAGAATGTTAACAATGGAGTAAATGAGACCGTGGAGACACCTTTACTCACCAATGAGGAGAACGCGTCAACAGTCGACAATGTTCCTCCCCTGTGAACAACACCACCGAGTAGATGATGAACGACGCGGATGTTTAGAAGCTTTTTGCGCTTCATGCAAAATCGAACGAAAAGAGACTCGTACAAAAAACACAGTGGAAATGATAATAACGCATTCGGTTTGTCACGGCCAAACAGTTCAAAGAGTTGGGACCACCAGAATTCTGGGTAAAGCCGGATCCAATTAAGGCAGAAATGTGGGTCAAGCAAATCACCAAGATATTTGATGTCTTGGGATGCACGGAGGAAACGTAAGTTCCATTCGCCACCTTTATGTTCCGTAATGAGATGATTCATCGGTGGGAATCACGTGAAGCGAACCCATTCAAATCAAGACTCAACATGTCTTGGGAGACGTTTCAGAAACTGTTCAATGACAAGTACTTTCCTGAAAGTATTCGTTATATGAAGGAAGTGGAGTTTATTAGATTGGAAAAAAATAACATAACGGTGTCCCAGTACGAGGCGAAGTTTGCAGAGTTATCCAGGTTTGCACCTCATTTGGTGGAGAATGAGGAACGTATGACGCGGATGTTTCTGAGAGGTTTAAAACCCGACATACGTCAATATCTCATTTTTCATAAATTTTCTCTCTATTCAGATGTTGTCAATAGGGCTTAATTATTAGAGCGAGATAACGAGTAAGTTCAACCGAGGGACCACAACTAGGATCATACTCTGATGCAGCCATCGAACAACGATAACTCATGAGAAAGAAAAATACGGACAAAAGCGGCAACCACTCTGGTGGTAATCATGGCCATGATAATAAAAGAAGCGAGTCGGGGGGAGATTTTAAAAAGAAGATATTCAACAATGACCATGTGAAGACGTCAAAGACCAAAGAAGAATCGGTTCTAAGGGAGAGAACAACCACCTAGTCAGATCTATATAAATGTGGAAAAGAGGACATATCACCCCAAACCGCCCACAACAGTTCAAGGTATGTTACAATTATGGAAAGGAAGGACATATCGCTTCGAGATTGTACGGTGAATAAACCAAGTCCAATGGGGATGGTGACTCAAAAGGCTATCCCGAAAAGTCAAAGTCAACGGTTCTCGGAAGAGCTTTTTGTCGTGGATCGTTAAAATATTTAGGAACCCAAACGAGGTGATCACGGGTAAGCTAATCATAAATTCTTGCGAAGTTTATACCTTACTAGATACCGGTGCTACCCATTCATTTATCTCTCTTGCTTGTGCTCAAAGTTTAAACTTAACTCCGGAGAAATTAGACTTTGATTTATCTGTGGAGACTCTGCTAGAGAAACTTTCATCACATCCACTGTTTATAAATCTTGTTTGATCCAAGTTGGCACAATCACATTACCTGTTGATCTTATCTTTTTAAAGATACTTGCTTTTGATGTGATTTTAGGGATTGATTGGTTAACTATTCATCATGCCAAAATTGATTATTTTCGTAAGGTTGTTAATTTTCATATTCCTAACCAACCTATTGTACGAATTCAAGAAACTAAACCATTAAAATCAATCACTATCATATCAAGTCATAAAGATATTCATTTATTGAAAAACGGATGTCAAGCTTTCTTAGCCCATGTAATGGATTTGAATAAAGACACGTCAAATTTGAATAATATTCCTGTTGTTAGTAAATTTCCCGACGTGTTTCTGAAGAACTTCCCGGGTCTACCCCGAACGTGAAGTTGAATTCTTTATCGATCTTGAACTCCGGTACAAAGCCCATTTCTAAAACCCCATATCGAATGGCTCCTATTGAACTTCGTGGAGTTAAAAGTCCAACTACAGAATTGTTGGACATCGATTTCATTCTGGCCCCAGTACATCTCCTTGGGGTGCTCCTGCTTTTATTTGTAAAGAAGAAAGACGGGAGTATGCGACTTTGTATTGACTATTGGGAATTGAACCATGTCACCATCAAGAATAGGTATCCGCTACCTCGTATTGATGACATGTTTGACCAGTTGCAAGGAGCACAATTCTTTTCAAAGATCGATCTTCGTTCTGGATATCATCAGCTGAAGATTAGAACTGAGGATATTCCAAAGATTGCCTTCAGAACTCGGTACGGGCATTATGAATTTTTAGTCATGTCTTATGGATTGACTAATGTTCCTGCGGCTTTCATGGATATGATGAACTGAGTATTCAAGGATTATTTGGATCAGTTTGTTGTTGTCTTTATTGATGACATCCTCATATATTCTAAAAGCCGTGAAGATCATGAGCACCATTTGAAGCTGGTACTCCAAAGGCTTCGTGAAAACAAGTTATATGCCAAGTTGAAGAAATACGAGTTCTGGCTTGAGGAAGTAGCATTCCTTGGGCACGTGGTGTCAAAACATGGAGTATCTGTCGACCCAGCAAAGATTGAAGCAATACAAAGTTGGGAGTAACCAAAGTTGGTAACCGAAGTACGTAGCTTTCTGGGCTTAGCTGGTTATTATCGGAGATTCGTGGAAGGATTTTCTCGAATCGCTACTCCATTAACTCAGCTGACTCGGAAAGATACAAAATTCGTATGGAGCGAGGAATGCGAAAAAATTTTCCAAGAGCTTAAGAGGAGACTCATTTCAGCACCTGTTCTGACAATACCATCTGGTTTGGATGGATTTGTTATCTACAGCGATGCTTCAGGCAAAGGGTTAGGATGTGTTCTCATACAACATGGGAAAGTCATAGCCTATGTTTCGCGACAACTTAAAGAATATGAGAGGAATTATCCTACTCATAATCTAGAGTTGGCAGCAATCGTTTTTGCGCTAAAGATCTGGAGGCACTATCTATATGGGGAGAAAGTGGAGATATATTCACACCATAAAAGCCTCAAATATTTCTTCACCCAAAAGGAACTCAACATGCGACAACGACGTTGGCTCGAGCTGTTAAAAGATTATGACCACACCATTCAACACCATCCTGGAAAAATAAACGTGGACGCATTGAGTAGAAGATCATATGCAGGAACGAGTGCGATGATGTCAAGTATACGCATAGAACCAACTTTAATAGAAAAAGTTAAAGTTGCTCAAGCCATCGACCCGGAGCTGATGCGTATGAAGAAGAAAGTACAAGAAGGTGCTATTCCAGAAGCGAGAATCGATGAAAAAGGAATACTTCAAGTCCACTCCAGACTTTGTGTTCCTAACGACTTTGATTTGAAATACAAGATCATGAAGGAGGCACATAATACACCGTTTGCAATCCATCCTGGAAGTACCAAAATGTATCGTGATCTTCGACATACATTTTGGTGGAACAATATGAAGAGAGAGATCGCGAAGTTTATCTCGAGGTGTTTAACTTGTCAACGTGTAAAGGCGGAGCATCAAGTGCCTAAGGGTCCATTGCAACCACTTGAGATTCTAAAATGGAAGTGGGAACATATTACCATGGATTTCGTTACGGGTCTTCCCACGGTTTCTCAAGGCGTAGATGCGATATGGGTTATTATTGATAGATTAACTAAGTCTGCTCATTTCTTGCCGATACGGGAGACTTATTCCCTTGGACGTCTTGCTAGTATGTACGTGAATGAGATTGTGAGATTACATGACATACTAGTATCCATAATTTCATATCGTGACCCAAGATTCACTTCACAATTTTGGGTTAGCTTGCAAAAAGCTATGGGCACGGATTTGATATCATTTCAAAGATACCATCTTCAAACAGATTTAACAATCGAGAGGACTATTCAAACTCTTGAAGATCTATTAAGACTCATGTCCTAGACTTCAAAGGAGTTGGGATAAGTATTTACCATTGGTGGAATTCTCCTACAACAATAGTTATCAGGCAAGTATAGGTGTGGCTCCATTCGAAGCATTGTATGGATGAAAGTGTCGCTCTCCAATATGTTGGGATGAGGTGGGTGAAGCAACATTGTTGGGACCCGAGTTGGTACGTATGACTACGAAAAAGATCCAAATGATTCGACAACGATACAAACCAAGACAAGATCGATAAAAGAGTTATGCGGATCTTCATCGAAAGGACGTGGAATTTAGTATTGGGGATCATGTATTATTGCGTGTTGCCACATGGAAGGGAGTTACAAGATTCGGGAAGAGAGAAAAGCTCAATCCACGATTTATTGATCCATTTCAGATTCTTGACCGAGTAGGAAATGTAGCCTATAGACTTGCGTTACCTCCAAGTATGTCTCGTGTTCATAATGTTTTTCATATATATGTGCTTCGTAAGTATGTGAAAGACCCAAACCACATTATTGAGTTAGAACCGAATGAGATAGCCGAAGACTTAACGTACGAGGAGGTACCTGTCAAAATCTTGGATAGGAAGGAGCATGTCTTACGTACAAAGGTCATACCACAAGTTAAAGTTTTATGGAGAAACCATGCTATTGAGGAAATGACCTGGGAGTTGGAAATGGAAATGAAAGCGAGGTATCCTCACCTTTTCAAACACCAGGTAACGTAACGTCAATTTCAAGACGAAAATTTATTAGGGGGGGAGGTTGTAAGACCCCAACTTATTATAAATAAAATTAAATTTCCTCTATTTATTATTTTGAAATAGTAAGGGTTGATTTGATTAATGTGGTTAGTTATGGGTAAAATGCGCAAATATTTCAAGTATGCAAGTGGTTATAAAATATTCATTTTTTTATCAGAGAATATTCGTTTGGTCGTGGAATATTCTTACCGCTTGGGAATATTCGTATTTACCACGACAAACCTTTGTGTGTGGGCCCCATAACGGAAAGCGATTGGATGAAGAAAAACGGCGACAAGTATAAGTTGTTTATAAATAATCTGGCGTAGTTGTTACCAAGTATCATCGTTGGAATACCCTATGGGTTAAAACACAAGAAGATACCAGATTGCATCAATTATTAATTCTTACGTAGGAAGGCATTACTCAATAATTGTTACAAGAAGTTACTATTTAATATTTTATTTTATTGATTCAATAATTGCTACGTTGATATTTTATATTATTGTTGTTTCAATAATTGTCACTACACAAAGATTTTCATTATCGGATCAATAATTCATATTATTTGAATAATATTATTAGATAACATTATTGGCAATGTCTAGAAAGTTCAATCAAGGAGGTTTCGTCACCTAATTGCATACCAAGAAGGAGAAAATCCTTATTGGAAAGCCCCCTATTAGATAACAAATCATTCCCAAAAAGTTTTCTTTTTTAAGATTTATCAGAATATAGTCCCATATTGAACATATATTTTTCTCAGAATTTTTAAAATTCATGATCTATTTTTCATATGGCAAAAACTGCCGAATATTTAGACATTTATCATAAATTGTACTTCAGTCCAAAAATTCCAAAATTTACATGGTATACTTCTGTTATATATATGTACTCCCAATAAAAATTTTACCAATTTTGGAGTTAACCACAAGGAGTTATAAGGGTTTATTTTAAAATAGTCTTTTCCTCAAAAATTCATAACTCTAATCTATACATCCAAAAATCGCCATTTTGGACACATCCTAGAAAACTCATCAAATTATCATTTCAAATTTTTCCAAATTTTTGAGGGTCGAAAAATTACGAAACGCAAATGGATTTTCGCTTACGCATGCGTTAATCCACGTAGAGCGGATCATTTCCACAATTTAATAAGGAATGAATACGAAGGATCATTCACCATGCATGTGATAATCCACATAGACGAAGTTATTCCAATGTAATAATAAAAAAATAAAATAATGTAAGAATTCACCATGCATGCGGTGAGTCTGCGTGAGCGAGTTATTCCAATGTAATAATAAAGAATGAAATAATGTAAGAATTCACCAGCATGTGATAGATCAAGACGCATAAAAGTTATTCTAATGTAATAATAAAGAATGAAATAACAACAAAATTCACCAGCCCTACGATAGATCGATGCATGCGAGTTATTCCAATGTAATAATAAAGAATGGAACTGTGTTATGCGTAATCCGCATGCATGTGATATTCTAATGTAATAATAAAGAATGAAATAACAGAATAATTTCACCATGTATGCAGTACTTCACATAGACAGGTAAGGTTGTAAAATGAGTAAATAGTTCGAGCTCGATTCGTACTCGCTCGACTAATAGTTCGATTCGAGCTCGACTCGAAATATAAATGAGTCAAATATGAGCACATTTTAAAGTTTGATAAATTACTCGAACCACCTCAAATTATAATTTTCTATTGATACTCGGATCATATTCGTTAGAAAAGTCTAAATTGCTCGGGCTCGATTCGGAACCGTGCTCGACTCGGTAGCTAAATGAGCCTTAATCAAACCTTATTTTATACTCGATAAATTTTGTGAACCAAATCTGAGCAACTCAATACTCGGATCGATTCGGTTCGTTTACACCCTTATATACAGGTTATTCCAACATAATAATAAAGAATGGAATAACAGAAGAATTTTACCATGTATACGGTAGTCCGCGTATACAGGTTATTCCAACAGAATAATAAGGAATGGAATAACAATAGCTCTCTTCATGAATACGAAATAAATAATAACCCTTACTATAATAATAATATCCCTTACCTCAAAAGAAGAAGACGGATAATTTGGAATAGTGAGATAGCAGACTTCTTCTTCTTTCTCTATAATTTCTCTCTATAATAATTGCTCTATAGCTTTAGTGAATTGGTGAGAAATGAAGAAAGAATGAGCTTTTATTTATAGAAAAATATAGTTTCAATAATTACACGTTTTGGGACATGAAATATTACAGTATAATACCTCCCTCTTTTTTTTTATTTTTAATTTAGTCCTGCAAGTATTTTTAAACTTACACCACCTCCCCTAATAGTAAATAATGTGAATCAATAGTTATAATCATGTGAAAATACGAATTACAGTATAGTACCTCCATCTATACCTTCATTTTTAACTTAGTCATGCAAGTAATATCCATCTTGCACCACCTCCCCTAATAGTACAAAAATGTGAATCAATAGTACACACATGTGAACAAATAGTTATAATCATGTGAATTAATAGCAATTAAATGCTCATTTATCCGGTTAATTACCCGATTGGTCAATATAACTTTCAGACGTCAATTAATATCGAAATAAATGTTGATTTCCACTAACACTAATAATCTCAACACAATGGAATTATTTTTATCAAAAAATTTATTTTTAAAATTTCGATGAAGGTATTATACTGTAATAATTCAAGCCCATAAATGTACAATTATCGAAATTATATTTTCCTATAAATAGAAGCTTATTTCTTCTTTCATTCTCACCAATTCATTAAGACTCACAAGAGAAAATATAGAGAGAGAAACTATGGAGAGGAAGAAGAAGAGTATTCTGCTACTTTACTATTGTAATATCCAGTGTTTTACTAAGGTAAGAGATATTATTTTTGTTCAATACTAGTATGAAATAATATTTTCTTCCATATTCTGTAGTATGTAAATAATATTATTTTGTTTCGTATTCCTACTTCTACACTCATTTTTATTAAAGTATTGCTTCTATACTCCGTGAAACTAGTAGAATATCCTTGAAATTTGCGCTTCATCTAATATCGTTTCACAAGGATATTTTTTGAATATTCTTGTTAAATTTTAAGTTTTTCCTGTCAGAGTACTATTCACTCGGGTACTATTCACCCGAGAACTATTCATAAAGTACTATTTACGAAGTACTATTTACGAAGTACTATTCACAAGGTACTATTCACTCAGATACTATTCACTCGGGGTACTATTCATGATAAAAATTAATTTCTTTTCTGTCCAAATTATTTTTGATACAATATTATTCTTGAATTTTACTCCACAAATCAGTATCATGTTGATAATTTGGACATTATTAATTCTGGATAAATTGAATTATAAATCTTTAAAATTTATCCTTTATTTTTATTTAATTGAATTCTCATATCATTGTCATCATCCTCATGTTTATATTGTGATGAAAGTCATCTTTGATCGTAGTGCATTGGACTGTTGATTGGTATAATTATGACCAGGAATTATTTGGTATAATCATGACCCGTAATGTTACAAATGATGTGATAAAAGTCCTCATTGGCCCGTAGTGCATTGATGGACAGTTATTGATATGATCATGACCATTGGTGATTACACGAATATCCTTGACCCGTAGTGCATAGATAATTCGTGGCCCGTAGTGCATGGATAATTCGTGGACGTGATACTAATGAATATCTTTGGCCCGTAGTGCATGGATAATTCAGTGATATGGATTATTTATTGAGCTGAGTCTCAGTGATAAAATTGATGATAAACTTTTTAAATAATAGAAGATAGTAGATATCATGCTCTACTTGACTCTTCTAATGGATTGCTTGTTCCGCTGCACTTAAACTTGTTTTCTGTTAGTTTAACACTGTTGAAGGCTAATGATAATTTATTCTGCATTATCTTAGTCATAATATTTTTTACTGGGCTAGTTGAGCTCACCATTTTACTTTCATTGTTCTCTTCAGGAAATGAGAACGTAGCCGAGACTAGTCGGGGAACGGAGTGATGGTCCGAGATGATGGATATAGTAGTCATCACTATTATATGAAATAGTGTGATAATAAATATAATGAGAATTCCATTTGAATTTGGATATTGTCTAGAAGACAATATTCGTATAAAAACTCTCAGCTACGCTTTTGTCGTATTGTATAAAAGAAGTTTGTATTTGATTTATGTACCAAATATTTGACGACTCAGAATGAGTGATGTATACCTATTTTGGGGACGTCACATTTTTTGTATTCGGGTTATAATTTTTTTTCTTTTCTTTTTTACTCTTTTAACCTTATAATTTCAGATATATTATTATTATTATTTTCTATATTAAAATTTCATATCTTTCTATTTTTCCCTTTAAATTTTATAAATTTTTTATTTTACTCCATATAATTTATACACATAACGCGTGTGGGTCGGCCACTATTATTAATTATGTCGCCAAGACTTATTAGATAAATTTTTAGAATTGGGTCCCAATTATTCGTTTTAAGCGTTAAACAAAAATATTAAATACAAAATCTAAGTATATTGAATTGTTAATAACTTTATCTAAATCTTGTAAAATATAGCGTACCTGATCTCTGTAGTGGGACCTAAAACGAAAACACCGCTTCTTTATAGCTGTTAAACGTTCTATTAGGAATTAATTCGGGAGGGAAGTTATTCTAAGCGCTAATAAATGTTAAATAATTATAATTATTTAAAAAATTTGTTGAGTTTTTTAAAGATTATTGGAATGAAAAAATCATACAAGATATAAAGAAAATTAATATTGAGTATGTATAACTTGAAGTGCTCGAATTGAAATTTGGTGATCTCCATCTTTAAATACTATGGGCCTGAGGTACACGAATTGCTTATGTAATTTGTGCTATATTATTAATAATTTAAAGACTAAATTTTAACTTTAAGAGTAAAATAAGAATATTATTAAGTTTAGAGGGTAAAATATATTTTTTTAAAATTGTAGGACTAAGATTGAAGAATTTTAAACTTAGGGGCTAATTGAAAAATATAAGTTTGGTGAAGCTGCGTGCTTAGGAGAAAAAGGTGGCTTCTTGTCGCTTTGTAATAAGGTACTAATCTCTTAGACAAGTTGAGTATATCAAAATTCCATACTATCTTACTATACTCTCAACAAAAATACAATATGTTGTTAATGTTTAGGTGGATTTTTTATTGTTAGTGTCATAAATAAATATTAGTAATAATTTTTTTGGAGAGATATGTAAAAAATAAAATTCTTTTATAATTATGTCTAATTTCATATATTGATAGATTTTACAATTATAAATCGGAACAAATTTATCGTAATACATAGCAGGATTCAACTCGGAATACAACTACTAAGAATATTATTTTAAAATATTAAAGAGATAATTATACATAATTAATGGATAAACATTTATTGGTACGCGAATAAAAGTTGCTAAAACATTTATAATTTTAATTTTTCATATATCCAAAATTTGAAAATATTAAATTTAGGCTAATTTTTAAAATCAAAATTTAATTTATGGCATTAATTTGAACTTCTTTATCTTTTGAATTTTGATAGAGGGGGTGACATTTGCTATATTTCCAATTAAATCTCACATATTAAATTGCAATCCAGGTAAGCAAAACCCTGGATTATATTCTAAAACAGCTTCCGTTTATCTCTTTTTATTTTTCTAGAATATACGTATAAATTTATTTTCACTATAAATAAGAAGGTTATGCGGAAACCTACTCCATTCATCCCATTTTTCCAAACTCCAACAATGGCCAGATGGAGGAAAAATGAGGAAGCTGAAGATTGCAATGTAGAGAGAAAACCTAGCATCAATGCCTCAAAGAGCACTGTAAGTATTATTAATATTAATTCACACAGTTTATTTTAGTAAACCTAATTATTTTTTTTATATTTTTTTTTATATAACATATATTTTTGTAGGTGGAGGAATTTCCTATGAAGGACATCAAAAGGGAAGAAGAAACAGTGCAAGCAGATGAGAAAGAGCCAAAGCTAGACTTGAGCTTAAAGTTATCCCTACCAGTACCAGATCTGAATGTACCATATCATGAGCCACCATCTAAAGGCTCAAGCATGGGAATGGGGGGGTCAAATAAAACTCTTCCAATCAGTGGCAAGGTTAAAACTGTAACTTTGTCAAAACTAAAATTTATGGGTTGTCAATCATGCTACAAGTTTGTGATGGTGCCTGAAGTTGATCGAAGGTGCACCTGGTGTTACCGAGACGAATATCTTATTGAAATTACCTGTGAAACCCCTACAAAGAAGAAGAAATTAATTTGATCATCATTATCATTTTAATTAGAGTATAATTTTTATTTTGGTATTTCAAGTCCTAGCTAGCTAGACCAAGTTGGTTTCTGTTATTGGTGTTAGTTTTATTATTATGTCCTTTACCATTTTAAAATCGTCTAGTTATTGAATTCTATTATATATAGTATTATTATTATTGCATTTTAATTAGTAGTTTCCAGTTGATTTATATTTTTCCTCATTAGCATTTATTATATGCTTCCAAATGTAATTAATCTTTATATTTATATCTAACGAACTATTTTATTTGAAAACATTAAAGGCCTAGAAAACAACAAAATCGCAATTAATGTATATATTGTGTTTCACCCAAAACTACTTCCATCAGAACATAATTTTTATGTTTTTTAAAAGTTTTTTTTTTACAAAAAAAATTATTCACTAAAGACATTTTTTGAGGGTCATCCACCACTAAAATATTTCCAAACGTAGTTTAAGAAAATTGATATTTTCACACACATAATACCCACATATTAATTGATGTGTCGAATTTTTATTGAGTAATATGTGAAAATATAATCTAAAAGTATTTCTACTACTACTGTTACGTCAAATGGGCTCGTACTTGGGGATTTGAAAGATTTTACAGAAAAATAAAACAAAAAAGTGCAAAATCTATCTTATTAAAAAGGAGAGCAAATTATATACAAGAGGTCTGAAAAACTATTAACTTACAACATAGTGCCATCATATTATTTGAAGAAAAATAAAAAAATTAATTGCATTAATAGATATACTTTCTTTTGGAAAATATAACAAGTGTATAAAATAAATAGGAATTGATATTTTGACAAACAGAAATTATAATTTTGCGAGGTCTCACATAAATGGTAGATGAGTCTCAAACTCATGTATTGTATTAAGTTTTACTTGTGAAAATATCAATTCTAAAATAAATTTAATGATGCAATCAATTTTCTCCAAACAATTAAAGTTGTTATGTCGTGAGATCCGTTTTTTTTTATTTGTCTTTTTAGAGAGATTTTTATTTATTTTTATTTGCCGTTTACATCTTTCAAAGAACCATTAAATGCTTAATTTTCATATTATCATTTGTGATTAAACGTTAATTTGTTTCTCCCATCTTTCTAATAAATTTTAGAAGGTTAATACTATCTCCGTCCTTTAATATATATAGGAAATTGATATTTTCATAACATTTGATATTTTTACATGAAAAGTGTCGCTATAAATGTATAGCGACTGGGAAAACCGTCGCTATAGAATCTATAGCGACACGTTTCTTGTGGCAATATCATTTTCTATTGTGAAAATATCAATTTTTTATAAAAATCGTTTAAGAGTTGTGTATAAGTATTAAGAAAATAATTGTATATCATTAAATAAAATATCAATTGTCAATATTGTTCTTGTATTGGAAAAAGATAATGTTATTTTGTAAGACCCCAACTTATTATTAATAAAATTTAATTTTCTCTATTTATTATTTTGAAATAGTAAGGGTTGATTTGATTAATGTGGATAGTTATGGGTAAAATACGCAAATATTTCAAAATAAGCAAGTGGTTATAAAATATTCATTGTTGTCGGGGAATATTCGTTTGGTCGTGGAATATTCTTGTTGTCGGGAAATATTCGTACGATGGCGCAGTCTTTTGTGGGCCCCATAACGGAAAGCGATTGGATGAAGAAAACGACAAATATAAGTTGTTTAAAAATAACGGCGTAGTTGTTACCATTAATACTGTTAAAATACTCCTGGTTAACACACAAGAAGACACTGTGCATTTGCACCAATTATTGATTCTTACGTAAGAAGGCACTACTCAATAATGGTTACGATGAATTATTATTCAAAGATTTTATTCTATTGATTTAATAATTGTCATATTTGATAATTTATATTCTTTGTTGTTTCAATAATTGTCATTACACGATTTTTTTTATTATCGAAGCAATAATTCATATTATCCTAATAATATTATTAGATAACATTATTGGAAATGTCTAGAAAGTTCTGCTTAAGGAGAGGTTTGGTCACCTAATTGCGCTACCAAAGAAGGAGAAATTTTATTGGAAAGCCCTCTTTCCTGGAACCGCTTGGTTGTCACATATTGTGATTCTCGTAATATTATTTGTGAATAATTAATTATTGATTCATATGATGAGAAAAATATTGATTTTATGTGGATATAGATGGAGAAAATTTTTAATGTGACAATTGTTGAAAATTGAAAATTTATTTTTTCTGATAAAATAATTCATTTAAATATATTATTATATTTTAATAATATAATAATGATGATATTTTTACGATGAATGTGAGATATATGAGTATATATGGAGGAGGAGTATTTTTATTACCAAAAATATTTAAAGCATGTTTTATGTGTCGGTGGACCCCATTTCTTGACTGAAATTTGATTATAGCCTGTAAAATTGCCCGTTTGTGGATTTCGGTCAATTTCTGTTTGGAATTTAGAAAAAATTTCTTCTGCAAAGTTGTAGAGAATTGAATTTCCTATAAAAACTCGCGAGATTCAAATTTTCTGACAAAAGGACTATTTATTGTGAATTATTGAAGTTCCGAAGTTCCGAAATAATTAATTTTTGAAAGTTTTAATTATTTTTATTTACAAAAAACGTGTTTTTCATTTTGTTTCCCTCATTTAACATGTGATAGGGGCTGAGTTCAGATGGTAAAAGCATGCGTATGAAGTTTTGGAAAAAATATAATAATATTTAATAAATTTTCTACTTTGGTGTTCTAAGCATTTTTCTATAAATAGGGTGCTTAAGTTAGAATTGAAAATCACATCAGAAACTGAAGTTTTCTATCTCTATATTATCGAGCGTATTCTTGTGAGTATTTTGAGTATATTTTGAGTATTGCTATACTGCAAAAGTTCAAGTCATAGCTTTATATCCTGTTTTTAATTAAGAAATCTTGATCTTTCGAGGTAAGGGATATTATTTTTTCAGAATGATATTATTTCTTCAAGATCATTATCTTTGAAATATTGATCTGAAGTTTTTATCAAATTTGGAACTTTTGGTGTCGAGTTAATATTCACGATATACGACCTTTATTCACGATACTGACACTATTCACGAATACGCAAGACTATTCATCGAAAAATGAAAATCTTTCCTTTTCGCTCTAAAATATCTATTGTGGATACTAGCTTTGATTGTATCCATGTTTTGATCATTCTTGAATTTTACACCACTATGATTATTTTTGAGGTATTTTTGGACATGGATAAAACAAAGTATGAATCCTTAATCCTTAATCCTTGTCATTTTGTTTCAATTGGATTCGCTTTTAAAATATTTTTCATCATCCTTAGTCTTAAATGATGATATTATTGAATATCTTTGGCCCGTAGTGCAAAGATGAATGATTTCGATGAATATCTTTGGCCCGTAAAAAAGATGAATGTGTGTTTAGATGAACATGACCAATCGATGAATATCTTTGGCTCAGAAGTGCAAAGATGAATATTTGATTTCAGATATATATTGATTGATGTTACAGGGATAAAAGATAGACGATGAACTTTTAAATTCATACATAGAAGATAGTAGTTTGCATTCTCTACTTAACTCTTCTAATGAATTATTATTTCTGTTGCGAATATTGATTTAAAACTTGTTGTCTATTGTATTCTATTAGATTTTTCCTTGTTGAAGACTAACGATAATACGATAATTTGTTGTATATTATCTTAGTCATAATATTCTTTACTAGGCTAGTTGAGCTCACCCTTTTCCTTTTTGTTCCATTTTTCTTCTCAGGAGGCGAGAATATAGCGAGTACGAGTCGGGGTATGGAATGAAGGTTCTAGAGAGAGTTGTTTAGTAGTCCTCACCATTTTTATAAAATAATGTATCAATAAATGTGATGAAAATTTATTTGAGTATAGATATTGTCTAGAAGATAATATTTGTATTCAAACTCACGCTTTCTTGTTGTAATAATAAAGTTGTAGTTGTTTTACGTACCATGTATTGACAACTCGTAATGGGTGATGTATACCTATTTTGGGGGCGTCACATATTTATTGGACAGAAAATAATGAGAGAACTAAGAAATTAATGCTTACTAAAATTTTCAAACGACTTATATTAAGAGACAAAAATATTTTCTAAAATAACTTATATTAAGGGTCGGATAGAGTATTGAAATTTTATACTTAATTTAGTCGACCAGATAAATTAGTAATTATATTTTTTAATTTATATGCATAATCTTAAAATGTCATTTTAAAAAGGACAGTGTTGGAATGTGATTATTTGGGTTTAGCCAAGGTGTAGTCTAATTTATTTAATGGTCCGTATCTGGTGTTGGCCCATATACATTTATTTTGATAGCTTGCTGAAATAGCATGGGAGAGTCCTTATTAAAGTAAGATTGTGTTTCATTATTTAGTGGGATAAGGAGATCTAATTTGGGAAGAAATCGATCAGGCATTAATTGCAGTTATAAGGTAATTCTAAAAAGGAGTTCTACTCCTAATTAGATTCAAGTGGACATGACTTCTATAAATATAGTAACAAACAAGGGTTGGAGAACACAATTACATATGACACAAATAAATAATTTGTACTCTCCATATTATTTTAGTGAATTTCTCATCTCTCTCCGTGGTTTTTTCCCAACTGATTTCCACGTAAAATCTTGTGACCATATTTTATCTCTTATAATTATGTGTGTATGTTTATCTATGTGTATTTAGTGATCTTGATTGCACAACAATAAAATCAACTACTCCATTAACCATTAGCATTGTTTTGGTGATTTCGTGAGGCGTACAAAATCAGGCGTTAACATTGACGCCGCCTATGGGAATCAAAAAATTTGTTCGAAAAATCACTAACACAATTAATCTATCTCTGTGTCGGCTTACTAAGATAAAGAGGTAGATCCTATGTCTAAAAGATAAGTAGTTCTCTTTTATTAATTTATGAAATCATCACGATTAACAATATTGCTTCACTTGTAATATAAATTTCGTAATATGATGTTAGACTTGTAACTAATAAATCCTACTTTTACATTATGTATTTCTTACATTATTAATTTTCTTTATTCAAAGTAATACATTATATTCATATATGTGATTACATGTAGTTTAACGCGATGACACTTTTGTCCTTTGGAGACCCATATTTTTTTTGTCCAGGTCCTCATGATCGAATTAAATAGGCGGAGAGAAAAAATACAGAAGGGAATTTTTTAGAGTTCCAAAAGTCAAAGAACTTGACAGATTCAGATTTAATGCCAGCTATTTGGCTCGTCAATACGCTTCGGCACATCAACCAGCTTCGACACATCGATATGCTTTTGGAACATTAATCTACTTTGATCATTGTCAACAATTTCCAGCACTAATAGATACGGTTTGTTTTATTCTCTCCTTAGTTTTATCGAATAAATAAAAGAAGAAGAAGAATTTCAGGCATCAATTATATTTTTACCACTTCGGGGGAAAGATATACAAGCCTGGTATGAGCTCCAACGGACCAACGTCCTCCCGAATGGATAATATCCTTCGGGACGGACCAGCGTCCTCCCGAACGGATAAAAACATCCTTCGGGACGGATTAACGTCCTCCCGAATGGATAACATCATTCGGGACGAACCAGCGTCCTCCCAAACGGGTGACATCCTTCGGGATGGATTAACATTCTCCCGAACGTATGACATCCTTTGGGATGGACCAGCGTCCGCCCGAATGGATGACATTCTCCGGGACGGATTAGCGTTCTCTCGAACGGAAAATATATTCGGTTGTGATAAGTGTAAGACCCCAACTTTTATGAATAAAGAATAATTTTTCTTGAAATATATTTTTGAATATTATGGTGTGGATTTGATATAATGTTATAGTTATGGGTAATATTTACAAATTTTGCAAAGTAAGCAAGTGGTTATATAATATTCGATTGGTCGGGGAATATTCGTTTTAACAGGGAATATTCCTACGACGGCACAATCATTGGTAGACCCCACAACGGAAGTATTGTCGTAGTAAGAAAAAACGATGTAATTATCTTTTATAAAAATAACTACGGAAGTGTTACCGTTAAAACCGCTGAACTACCCGGTAGTAAAAATACGATGTCTGCTGTGGTTGCATAAGTAGACACGGTATTGGTTATTGATGCTTACGTGAGAAGTCACTCAGTTATACTCAATTATTGCTATAATAATTGTTGCATCATATCTCTCATATTATTGATTCGATTATTGTCACAGTATCATCTGCATAATATGATATATTATTAAATCAATAATTGAGACGACAAAATTATTCATATTATTAAATTACAAAATTGACAATGTCTAGAAGTTCTGTCAAGGAGAGGTTTGGTCACCTAATTGCGCGCCAATAAGGAGAAATCCTTATCGAAAAGCCCCCTCTTTCCTGGGAACGACCTGGTTGTTAAATATTGTGAGTTATAATATTAATGATGAATAAGTTCATGTTGATTAATGATGGAATTGATAGTTCAATTGTGTTGGAATTATTAATGTTAGTGGAAATCAATATTTATTTCGATAATAATTGATGTCTAAAGGTTATATTGACCAATCGGGTAGTTAATCGGATAAATAAAGAATTAATTGCTATTAATTCACATGATTATAACTATTTGTTCACATGTGTGTACTATTGATTCACATTCTTGTACTATTAGGGGAGGTTGTGCAAGATTGATAATACTTGCATGACTAAGTTAAAAATAGAGGTATAGATGGAGGTACTATACAGTAATTCGTATTTTCACATGTCTAGAACTATTGATTAACATGATTTACTATTAGGGGAGGTGGTGTAAGTTTGATAATACTTGCATGACTAAATTAAAAATGAAGAAAAAGAAGAGGATATTATACTGTAATATTTCGAATCCCAAAACGTACAATTATCGAAACTATATTTTCCTATAAATAGAAGCTCATTCTTCCTTCATTTCTCACCAATTCACTAAAGCTATAGAGTAATTATTATAGAGAAGTACCGCATAAATATTAAGTTTGATAATACCGCATATTTTCCAAGTCTGCTACCTCACTATTCCAGTATCCAGTTTTCTTCTAAGGTAAGGGGTATTATTCTTTCGTATTCATGAAGAGAGTTATTTTCTTTCAATACTGTAAGGGTTGTTATTCCATTCTTTATTATTATGTTGAATAACTTTTATACATCTGAAAGTACCGCATACATGGTGAAATTCTTACATTATTCCATTCTTTATTATTCTGCTGAAATAACTTTTCTGCAAGCGGATTATCGCATGCCCGTGAATTCATTGTTATTCCATACTTTATTATTTTGTTGGAATATCCTCATGCATCATGGATTACGCATGTCCCGGTTTCATTCTTTATTATTACTCGCTGAATATCCTATCTGCATGCGATTATGCATGACACGACCGTTCTATTCTTTATTATTCTATCGGGAATAACTCATATGCATTTGTCTATCGCATGCATGGTGAATTCTTCTGTTATTCCATTCTTTATTATTCTGTTGAAATGATCTGTCTACGTGGATTACCGTATGGTGGCCGAAAATTCATTTGCAATTTCATATATTCTATTATACTCAGTTAGTTAAAGTTTTGGCTTCCATACTTCATGAAATTAGTAGAATATCCTGGATATTTGCGCTTCATCCAGTATCTTTTCATAGAAATATTCTTCTGAGCATTCTTAAATTTTACTCCACAAAGCAGTATCATGTTGACAATTTAGACGTTATTGGTTCCTGGATAAATTAATTTATAAATCTTTAAAATTTATCCTTGAACTTGTTTTATTGAATTATTATATCATTGTCATCATCCTCATGCTTATATTGTGATGAAAGTCATCTTTAGCTTACGTGCATAGATGAACTTGGTATGATTATGACCAGGGATTATTCGGTATAATCATGACCGTAGTGTGACGAATGATATGGTGAAAGTCCTCATTGGCCTGTAGTTCATTGATGGACAGTTGTTGGTATGATTATGATCAGGGATTATTCGGTATAATCATGACCATTGATGATTACATGAATATCCTTGGCCATGGTGCGTAATGATTTGATTTTATTTATTAAAATTTGAGTCTCAAATGATAAATTTGATGAAAAACTTTTTAAATCATAGAAGATAGTAGATTTTATGCTCTACTTGACTCTTCTAATTGATTGTTTTTTTCGCTGCAGTTGTTGATCTAAAATTGTTGTCTATTATATTATATCAATTGTTATACTGTTGAAGGTTAAGGATAATTTATTCAGCATTATCTTAGTCATAATATTTGTAAGACCCCGAATTTTATGAAATAAAAGTATTTAATTTTTCTTATAATTATTATTCAGTAAATGGTTAAATTGATAAAAGTTAAGTTAAGGGTGATATATAAAATTTTTTCAAAATACACAAGTGGTTATAAAATATTCATTGTTGTTTGGAATATTCGTTTGATCGTGGAATATTCTTTTCACGTTTAGAATATCCGTATGTATGGCCAAGTATGACCATTTGTGGGCCCCATAATGTAATAAGCATTTACGGATGAAGAAAACGACAAAATTAAGTTTTTATAAATAATTCACAGTAATCGTTATCAAGTAACAATCGTTGGAATACCTTATTGGTAAAATAAAGTAATACGCGTTGTTGCATGCGAAGGCACACCACAGATTACACAAAGATTTTTGAATTATTGATTCTTACGTAAAGGCGCACAAAGTTACTTTTCAATATTTTATTTTATTGATTCAATAATTATCGCGTTGATATTTTATATTATTGTTGTTTCAATAATTATCATCGCATAATATTTCTCATTATCGGATCAATAATTCATTATTATTTGAATAATATTATTAGATAAAGATTATTGGCAATGTCTAGAAAGTTCATCAATGAGAGGTTTGGTCACCTAATTGCGCCACCAAGAAGGAAAAAATTCTTATTGAAAGCCCCTCTTTCTCGGAAACTACCGGTTGTCATAATTGTGATTACAGAATATTATTTGTGAATAATTAATTATTGATTTATATGATAATGAAATATTTATTTGATGTGGATATAGATGATGGATTTATTTATGTGGTTATAAATGAAGGAATTAATGGTAGGTGGCGTAAGAGAAATGAAATAATAATAATATATTTTATTAATTTAGTCTCCTTTGGCGTTCTAGCATTTTCCTATAAATAGAAGCTTAAGTTAGAATTGAAAATCACACCAGAAACATAAGTTTTTTTTCTCTAAATTATCAAGCATATTTTTGTGAGTATTTAGATACTTTGAGAGTTGCTATTCGGAGCAAAGTTTCCTCCGACTTTTCATCCGATATTCCTATTGTAAATCTGCTTTTTTTGAGGTAAGGATTTTAAGGGTTATCATGTTTTTCAGTTCGTACTTCTTCCGACCTTCAGAAAATTCTGGAAAAAATTGAAATGATATTTTGATGAGTTTTATTAATTGTGTCCAAAAATAGTGATTTTTGGATGTATAGATTAAGAGTTATGAATTTTACGGGAAAATACTATTTTAAAAGTAACCGCTTATAACTCCTTGTGGTTAACTCCAAAATTGATGAAATTTTTATTGAGAGTACATCTATATAATATCAGTATACTCTGTAAATTTTGAAATTTTTGGATAAAAGTACAATTTATGATAAATGTCTAAATATTCTATGGTTTTGGCCATATGAAAAATAGTAAATAAATTTTAAAAATTTTGAGAAAAATATATATGTTCAATATGGAACTATATTCTGCTAAATTCCGAAAAGAAATATTTTTGGAACTGATTTGGTATTTTCATGAAAATAGACTAGTTATGAGTAAATGAATTAAATATGTTATGTGAAGTAAGAAAATTGGAAAATAGGATTTTATGGCTTGAGAATCCTATATGAGATATATACGCAGATTTTTGATGAGGGTTTTGGTTATTGGTGATGAAATCTTATGAGTTTGAAATTTTAGGATGATTAAATGCATTATTTAGTAAAGTGTAAACAATTAAAATAAATTGTTTATAAGTTTAAGAAATGTTATTTCAATATCATTATACCAAAATATTGGTATGGATTTTATTGTAAAATTTTTACCTTTTTGAGTCGGGTTTACTATTCATGAGTTATTATTCATGAGTTACTATTCACGAAGTTACTATTCATTACGGATACTATTCACGACACAAAATTGGTTTTTTTTTCCACCAAATTATAGTTGAGTTATGAATATTACTCTTGAGATTAAATCTATATATTGATTATATTATTTTATTATCATATATAACATTTTATAACCCTAATGATGATATTAATTTCTCTTTGACATGAGTGTAAAGATGGGTAGATTATTGGTATGATCACGACTATGAGTTCTCTTTGCCAAGAAGGCAAAGTTGAATTGTTGATCGTATGATCGTGACCATTGAATTTATAATTGAATATCTTTAGCTTAAGTGCAAAGGTGAAATGATCAACATGGTTATAATTATTGTTTATATAAATTCTGAAATGATTATATATTTCTTTGAGATAATAATATATTTTGGCACGTAGAGTGCAAATATGAACTATTGATGAATATATTTGGCTCAGTAGTGCAAATTTGAATCATTGAGGAATATCTTTGGCACCGTGAGTGCAAAGATGAATTGTTGAAGAATATCTTTGGCCGTAATGCAAATGATGACATGTTGTTGAATATCTTTGGCCAAGAAGGTGCAAAGATGAACATGTGTTGAGATGAACATGACCAACCGGGTGATATGAATGAATATCTTTGTCAGAAGTGCAAAGATGAAATTATTAGTATGATTATGAACATGAAATGTGATTTGGTGTAACCATGATTTTTGATGTTTCGTAAAGATAGGTGATGAAAATTATCTTCGTCTCCGGATGAGAAGAGGAATTTAGAACTACAATTATGATTATGAGTTATTCATATGATTGTGGACCGTAATTGTTGATTGATGTTACTGTGGATAAAACATTGTTGGTGGATTTTAACATGGAGAAGATAATAGACTTTATAGTCTATTCGACTCTTCTAATGGATTGCTTCGTTCACCGCAACTATGGTTGAAATTTTTATCATCTACCATATGTTCTAAATCTACGATTTATTATTGATGAAGGCTATTGATAATTTAATTATCTTTAGTCATGATATTCTTTATCGAGCTAGTTGTGCTCACCCTTTTGCTTTAAAATTCCTTTCGGTGTAATAAGAGTGTAGGTTTGGGGTCGAAATGGGGTAACAAGGGAATAGAATGGTGGTTTCTAGTCAGTGAGTTCTCCCTAAACAAAGATAGACAAGTGTGTTGTATACATCTTTTAGTAGTTATATTTGGTGAATCATATAGGGAGAGAGCGAACCCAACGTTGGAAGGGTGTTTTGCCACTTTCATACAAGATGATGTCTAATGACATACAACCTTGTGTCATCATAAGACAGGGTTGTGCTCATCCACTTCTTTGAGTATATTTACTGAGCACTACCTATATAATCTTGGTGTTTGTTTGAAGTATAATTCTCAATTTGAGACAAATGGAGATAATGATAAATCAAGAAAGACTCACCATTGGGAAGAATATGATAGTAATCTTCTCGTTTTTCTTTTGGGGTATATTGGGTCAACCAAGGATAATTACGCGGCCATATGATATCTATCATAACCTAGAAGCATGGCCTCCCATGTATACGAAGGTTTCCTTGAGCACTTCCCAAAGATTTTAGTTTCTAAAGCAGCTTTTGACTATACCTTTATGTAAGGTGTCACCGCGTGAGGTCTTTGTCCACTATTGGGATATGTGTCACATTTGGTATCGAGCTATAAGTAAAGAGCCCCAGCCTCTCGTTGGTGACTTCTGTTGATGGGGATGCACCGCCGCACTCTCCGTAGGGGGCCTGCTCATGGCGTGGCAAACCGACAGTACCAATGTGAGGTGTTGTCCACCGATGGGACATTTGTCACAGTTAGTATCGAGCTTAGGGATATGGTCTCCAAGCGAGATCGGGGAATAGGACTAGGAGGGAAAGATGAGTAAATCCTTCGCTAAAGGTGTGTCCTACCTAAGCTTAAATTGTTGGTTGGTCATAATATATGGATATTATGTGATACGTTAATTTGCTTAATTAACCCTTGTTTTATGGCGGATTTGAGAATGGCAAATGAGAATGCTAACAATGGAGTGAATGAGACCGTGGGGATACCTCTAATCACTAACCATGATAATGTGATGTCGACGCGAAGAAGGAATTAGAGATATCCATGTGGTAAGTGAAGAATTGATAGTTGCACTTTGAGATAGTCACAGAGGTGACAAATGAGAGTGAGGAAGAAGAAGAGGTACCGAGGAGAGTTTATTAGAGGTATTATATGATCAAAATGTAGAATTTCAAAATCGTATTCATGAGTTAAAAGAACAAATTCAAGAACGATAAAGGTCGGGAACAAAAGGATGCAACAATTCAAGCATGTATACCCGATATGTGATGTTTGAATGAAGCATTCTTTAGCAGAGTATAAGATGATAAAGATGGAATCGAAATGAAAGATGAAAAAAAGCGAATGAGTGAGAATAAGTGATGCATGGGCAAAAGCCGCATCTATTACACGTGGATATTGTGGAAAGAGATGTCCGATCTAAGAAGGCTAAAATAGATGATATGAATTTCTCTTTTGGAAAGCAATTGGGAGAACCCAATATCGAGTTTTGAATTACCCCAGATAGAAGTGGTCAACTTTGAATTCGATATGGATCGAAGATTGATGATTCAAATCATGAATCGAGAGTACGACGAGGCGAGAGGGAGGAATATGCCCTATAGAAAAGTATATTCCAACGGTAGTGATGACGCCAAATCTTTGCCCAGATAAGTCAAAGCCGGGTAGTTCGAGGGATGGCGGTTGTCATGACTTCCCAACAAATGAGGAACCCAAATGAAATTATCACGGAGATGAGCAATGGAGAAATTATGATGACACGGGAGATAGAATCAAAATGGAAGCAAGGTATTCTCAACTTTTTGAATACCGTGTGCGTGAAATTCGGGACAAAATTTTATAAGGAGGGAGATTGTAAGACCCCGAATTTTATGAAATAAAAGTATTCAATTTTTCTTATAATTACTATTCAAGAAATGGTTAAATTGATAAAAGTTAAGTTAAGGGTGATATATGAAATTTTTTTCAAAATACATGTTGGTTATAAAATATTCATTGTTGTTTGGGAATATTCGTTTGGTCGTGGAATATTCTTTCCGTTGGGAATATTCGCATACGGCCAAGCAAGTGCCCATTTGTGGGCCCCATAATGTAATAACCGTCGATGAAGAAAACGACAAAATTAAGTTTTTATAAATAACTACAGAATCAAATACATCAAGTAACACCGTTGGAATACCCAATTGGTAAAATAAAGTAATACGCGTTGTTGCACAAAGAAGCACACGGTATTACACAATTTTTTGAATTATTGATTCTTATGTAAGAAGGCACGAGAGTTACTTTTCAATATTTTATTTTATTGATTCAATAATTGTTTGCGTTGATATTTTATATTATTGTTGTTTTTAATTATCATAGATATTTCTCATTATCGATCAATAATTCATTATTATTTGAATAATATTATTAGATAGCATTATTGGCAATGTCTAGAAAGTTCATCAATGAGAGGTTTGGTCACCTAATTGCGCGCCAAGAAGGAGAAATTCTTATTGAAAGCCCTTTTTCCCTGGAACTACCGGTTGTCATAATTGTGATTCTCAGAATATTATTTGTGAATAATTAATTATTGATTTATATGATAATGAAATATTTATTTGATGTGGATATAGATGATGGATTTATTTATGTGGTTATAAATGAAGGAATTAATGTTGAGGTATTTTATCAAGATTTTATTGGATCGAGGTATTAAAAGATCAAATCGGGTTCTTAAAGCTCTATTAAGTGAGTTATAATTTTGATCTGACCGTTGGATCGTTGTGATTTTTGGATATGTTATACATATATAAGTTGAGTATATATCCACAAATTTTGAACCGTTGAAAATTAACGCATGATTTGTTATGAATTTTAAAAGGTGTTGTAACGGTATTTAAAATCATCCGTTTGTGGATTTCAGTCAATTTCTGTTTGGAATTTGGAAAAACTTCCTTCTGCAAAGTTGTAGATAATGGAATTTCCTATAGAAAGTCTCGAGTTTCGAATTTTCTGATAACCGAGCTATTTTCTATGAATTGTTGAAGTTTCGGAGAATAAAATAATTTTTATTATATTTATGGGTGGGACCCACTTTGGTTGGTGTTAATAACATGTGGGTCGCTATTCCAAGTTGGTCAATTGCTAGTGGCTAGTAGGTGGCGTAGGAGAAATGAAATAATAATAATATATTTTATTAATTTAGTCTCCTTTTATGCTTCTAAAGATTTTCCTATAAATAAGCTTAAGTTAGAATTGAAAATCACACCAGAAACATAAGTTTTCTTTCTCTATATTATCAAGCATATTTTTGTGAGTATTTAAATACTTTGAGAGTTTCTATTCGGAGTAAAGTTTCCTCCGACATTTCATCCGATATTCCGGTCAGAAATATCGCTCTTTTGAGGTAAGGGATTTTAAGGGTTATCATGTTTTTCAATTCGTACTTCTTCCGACCTTCAAAAAATTCTGGAAAAATTTGAAATGATATTTTGATGAGTTTTATTGATTGTGTCCAAAAATAGTGATTTTTGGATGTATAGATTAAGAGTTATGAATTTTACGGGAAAATACTATTTTAAAAGTAACCGTTTATAACTCCTTGTGGTTAACTCCAAAATTGATGAAATTTTTATTGAGAGTACATCTATATAATATCAGTATACTCTGTAAATTTTGAAATTTTTGGATAAAAGTACAATTTATGATAAATGTCTAAATATTCGGTGGTTTTGGCCATATGAAAAATAGTAAATAAATTTTAAAAATTTTGAGAAAAATATATGTTCAATATGGAACTATATTCTGCTAAATTCCAGAAAAGAAATATTTTTGGAACTGATTTGGTATTTTTCATGAAAATAGACTAGTTATGAGTAAATGAATTAAATATGTTATGTGAAGTAAGAAAATTGGAAAATAGGATTTTATGGCTTGAGAATCCTATATGAGATATATGCAGATTTTTGATGAGGGTTTTGGTTATTGGTGATGAAATCTTATGAGTTTGAAATTTTAGGATGATTAAATGCATTATTTAGTAAAGTGTAAACAATTAAAATAAATTGTTTATAAGTTTAAGAAATGTTATTTCAATATCATTATACCAAAATATTGGTATGGATTTTATTGTAAAATTTTTACCTTTTTGAGTCGGGTTTACTATTCATGAGTTATTATTCATGAGTTACTATTCACGAGTTACTATTCATGACGGATACTATTCACGACAAAATTGGTTTTTTTTTCTGACCAAATTATAGTTGAGTTATGAATATTACTCTTGAGATTAAATCTATATATTGATTATATTATTTTTATTATCATATATAACATTTTTATAACCCTAATGATGATATTAATTTCTCTTTGACATGAGTGTAAAGATGGGTAGATTATTGGTATGATCATGACTATGAGTTCTCTTTGGCCAGTAGTGCAAAGTTGAATTGTTGACTGGTATGATCGTGACCATTGAATTTATAATTGAATATCTTTAGCTTAAGTGCAAAGGTGAAATGATCAACATGGTTATAATTATTGTTTATATAAATTCTGAAATGATTATATATTTCTTTGAGATAATAATATATTTGGCCCAGAGTGCAAATATGAACTATTGATGAATATATTTGGCCTCAGAGTGCAAATTTGAATCGTTGAGGAATATCTTTGGCCTCAGTAGTGCAAAGATGAATTGTTGAAGAATATCTTTGGCCCAGAATGCAAAGATGATATGTTGTTGAATATCTTTGGCCAAGAAGTGCAAAGATGAACATGTGTTGAGATGAACATGACCAACTCGGTGATACAAATGAATATCTTTGGTAGTAGTGCAAAGATGAAATTATTAGTATGATTATGAACATGAAATGTGATTTGGTGTAACCATGATTTTTGATGTTTCGTAAAGAGATAGGTGATGAAAATTATCTTCATCTGGGATGAGAAGAGGAATTTAGAACTACAATTATGATTATGAGTTATTCATATGATTGTGGACCGTAATTGTTGATTGATGTTACTGAGGATAAAACATTGTTGGTGGATTTTAACACGGGAGAAGATAATAGACTTTATAGTCTATTTGACTCTTCTAATGGATTGCTTCGTTCAACCGCAACTATGGTTGAAATTTTTATCATCTACCATATGTTCTAAATCTCTGATTTATTATTGATGAAGGCTATTGATAATTTAATTATCTTTAGTCATGATATTCTTTACTGAGCTAGTTGTGCTCACCCTTTTGCTTTAAAATTCCTTTCAGGTAATAAGAGTGTAGTCATTTGGTCGAAATGGGGTAACAAGGAATAGAATGGTGGTTTCTAGCTGTGGAGTTCTCCCTAAACAATATAGACAAGTGTGTTGTATACATCTTTTAGTAGTTATATTTGGTGAATCATATAGGGAGAGGCGAACCCAACGTTGGAAGGGTGTTTTGCCACTTTCATACAAGATGTCTAATGACATACAACCTTGTGTCATCATAAGACAGGGTTGTGCTCATCCACTTGCTGAGTATATTTACGAGCACTACCTATATAATCTTGGTGTTTGTTTGAAGTATAATTCTCAATTTGAGACAGTGGAGATAATGATAAATCAAGAGAAGACTCACCATTGGGAAGAATATGATAGTAATCTTCTCGTTTTTCTTTGGGGTATATTGGGTCAACCAAGGATAATTCTGTGGCCATATGATATCTATCATAACCTGTAAGCATGGCCTCCCATGTACGGAAGGTTTCTTGAGAACTTCCCAAAGATTTTAGTTTCTAAAATGCAGCTTTTGACTATACCTTTATGTAAGGTGTCAACGTGAGGTGTTGTCACTATTGGGATATGTGTCACATTTGGTATATATTTGTATCCAAACTCACAGTATATGTGTTATTGTATTTTGCACGATAATTGTTGTGATAAAGTTGTAGTTGTTTTCTGTACCATGTATTTGGCGACTTAGAATGGGTTGGATGGAATGGACCTATTTTGGGGGCGTCACAATATTTCTTAATGGGCTAGTTAAGCTCACCCTTTCTTTCACTGTTCTCTTCAGGAAATGAGAATATAGCTGGGACGAGTCGGGGAACGGAGTGACGGTCCAGATGACAGAACTTTTAGACATTGTAAATATTGTAATTTAATAATATGAACAACTTTGTCGTCTTAATTATTGATTTAATAATATAACATATTATACAGAAGATACTGTGATAATAATTGAATCAATATTATGAGAGATATGATGCAGAAATTATTGTAAAAATAATTGAGTATAACTGAGTGACTTCTCACGTAAGCATCAATAATCGATACCGTGTGCTACTATGCAACCACACGTATTTTACCATCGATTATTTTACAACAACTTGCTTACTTTGCAAAATTTTCACATATAATCCTTAACTTTAACCTTTATCAATTTAACCATTTACTAAATAGAATAATTATAAGAAAATTGAATACTTTCATTTCATAAAATTCGGGGTCTCACATTTCGTCTGCATGCAGATTACGCATGACCGGTTCCATTCTTTATTATTCTATTGGAATATCATGTGCATCATAAGGATTACGCATGACACTTCGTTCTATTCTTTATTATTACATTGGGAATAACCCGTCTGCATATTGGTCTATCGCATGCATGGTGAATTCTTCTGTTATTTCATTCTTTATTATTCTATTGAAATGATTTGTCTACGTGGATTACCGCATGGCGGACAAAAATCCATTTGCAGTTTCATATATTCTATTATACTCAGTTGGTTAAAGTTTTAGCTTCTATACTTCATGAAATTAGTAGAATATCCTGGATATTTGCGCTTCATCCAGTATCTTTTCATGGAAATATTCTTCTGAGCATTCTTAAATTTTACTCCATAAAGCAGTATCATGTTTATAATTTGGACGTTATTGGTTCCTAGATAAATTAATTTATAAATCTTTAAAATTTATCCTTGAACTTGTTTTATTGAATTATTATGTCATTGTCATCATCATCATGCTCATATTATGATGAAAGTCATATTTGGCTTACGTGCATAGATGGACTTGGTATGATTATGACCAGGGATTATTCGGTATAATCATGACCGTAATATGACGAATGATGTGGTGAAAGTCCTCATTAGCCTGTAGTTCATTGATGGACAGTTGTTGGTATGATTATAATCAGGGATTATTTGGTATAATCATGACCATTGATGATTAAATGAATATCCTTGGTCGTGGTGCAGGGATGATTTGATTTTATTTATTAAGCTGAGTCTCAGCGATAAAGTTGATGAAAAACTTTTTAAATCATAGAAGATAGTAGATTTTATGCTCTACTTGACTTTTCTAATGGATTGTTTTTTCCGCTGCAGTTGTTGATCTAAAACTTGTTGTCTATTATATTATATCAGTTGTTATACTATTGAAGGCTAAGGATAATTTATTCTGCATTATCTTAGTCATAATATTTCTTATTAGACTAGTTGAGCTCACCCTTTCTTTTACTGTTCTCTTCAGGAAAGAGGGGGCTTTTCGATAAGGATTTCTCCCTATTGGCGCGCAATTAGATGACCTAACCTCTCCTTGACAGAACTTCTAGACATTGTCAATATTGCAAATAATATTATGAATAACTTTGTCGTCTCAATTATTGATTTAATAATATAAAATATTATGCAGATGATACTGTGACAATAATTAAATCAATAATATGAGAGGTATGATGCAGCAATTACTGTAACAATAATTTAGTATAACTTAGTGACTTCTCACGTAAGCATCAATAATCAATATCGTGTGCTACTATGCAACCACGCGTATTATTGTACTTTTACTACTGGGTAGTTCAACAGTTTAACGGTAAAATTTTTACCGTTATTTTTATAAAAAGATTATTTTTGTCGCTTTCTATATCTGATAGTTATTCCTTTGCGGGGTCCACCAATGATTGTGTCGTCGTGCGAATATTCCCCGACAAAAAGAATATTCCCCGACTAAACGAATATTTTATAACAACTTCCCTACTTTGCAAAATTTTAAAATATCACCCTTAACTTTAAACTTTTATCAATTTAACTATTTATCAAAATAGAAAAATTGAATACTTTTATTTCATAAAATTCGGGATCTCACAAAATCAACCTCAGAGATAACCCTGAGGATTGTCAGGAATCAACAGCAGTTCAATCTCGGAGACAACCCTGAGAAAAGACAGATACAACTGCATCAAGCCCGGAACCAACCCAAGAGGGGGAAAATAGTTATTTTTCTAACTCAACTTCAAATTAACCCAAATCACTACAAAAGAAGTAATGCTAAGCCATAACATCAATCTCGAGTGAAAACAACACAAGACAACTCAACGGATAGACGCGAAGACTCGAATATCTGGTCATGGACCCATATTTCCTAATTCAAAAAATGTCAAATCTCATGTCATTGTGTAGCTCTCGTCATGGGATTTACGGAAAGGTATAGCATGCCTCCATCGGATTTCCGGATTGAAAGTTATGAAGGTTCGAGCGGACAACACACGTACTTCGAGACAACGTGACCCACGACCACTTTGGTCTATAAATAGACCCCCCATCAGCCAAAAAAAAGAAAAAAAAAAGAAAAAACTATGTCCATTTCAGCCCTTAACCTCTTTTAGAGTGTTCCAAACTTTGATATTATTCTTTCTAAACACTTGTAGACACATATTCTACAACATATCAAATTTCAATCAGTGGAAACCGAATTTTCATACTCTAAAAGCAGTCTAAAGCCTTCTGTTCAACACATTATAAGATTTTTTTTAGATTTGAAGATTTCTACTGCTTTGATATATATATTTATATTTATCCGTCTGGCCTGGATTTTAAATTCGTGGCATCTTTACTTCTTTTATATATATTTACATTCAATACTAATCATATGTCTGGATTCCAAATTAAGTGGCATTTGATCTCTTTAATATATATATATATATATATATATATATATATATATATATATATATATATATATATATCGGGGATCGGTCCCTGGACTCCGAACCTCACCAAAATTGGACTTTTTTTTAAAACAACTAAAAATAATAATTTATAATCGAAATTTTTACATATTACGATGTTTTGGGTGTGATTTGGATACATATAACAAAATATATACATATGCATCGTATGCAGTTATATGTATCCAAATCACACCCAAAAACATCAGACATGTGTAAAAATTTCATTCTATAAATTATTAAATTTTTAGTTGTTTTAAAAAAAAAAAAAAAAAAAAAAATCCAGATTTTTATAAAGTCCAGGATCCCCGATTGGATCCGAACTATATATATATATATATATATATATATATATATATATATATATATATATATATATATATATATGGGGTTTCATCCATATCAATTGGTTCTTTGTGGAGCAACCCCTTTTTGGCTTTATTAAAATTTCAATTTGGAACAAAAAAAAAATTGAGCGAGCCAAAAAGGAGTTGCTCCACAAAGAACCCTATTGTTGTGGATGAAACCCCTATATATATGTATATATATTAACTGTTTACTAGATTTAAATATCTATTTTAACTGCTCATGCAATATAAATTCATAATGTAAATATATGGACTAGATTTATCTAAATCTAGCCATATTTAACTTTTAACCGGTTCAAAAGTTACAAAACTAGAACCACTGAGCTAAAATGGTTAAGATTTATATAAATCTAGTTTTCTTTCTAGTTTTTTTTTTAAAATATTAAACAATCATGTGAGCCTAGGAGCCACGAGATTTAAGATCCAGCTAACGGATCTAGTTCTAGTTCCCACGATGGACCCTTTTCAACAGTATAGCTAGCTTGTAAATTATTTATGGTGTCTGGACATTCTTCGATGGCTTTCATGCCCATAAGGAGTCTGACACTACTATGTACTTTATTTTGTCGAAGATGCTTCGCATCTCGAAAATAAAATCAAATCAAACCGAATACGGAATAAATGAAAGTATCAAATGCCTTAATTACTATTGAGCACAAGTGTTTGAAAACCTATTTTCAAAACATCACTGTTATATCTTGCTTAATATTGAACTTTATATAAATCAAACCCTTTGTATATAGGTGCAAATCAGGCATATCACTACTTCCAAATAACTGCACTTAGGCCCAATAAACACACACATACTTCAGATTAATTAGGGAATTGAAAAGTCGCGGTAACTGTGTTTTCACGGAAGTCGGGGGATGCCTAACACCTTCTCCCGCTTAATCAAGCCTCCGAACTTTGGGAATCTCGATTTTCAAGACCTGTTAAACAGAGTCTAACCATTGGACTTTTGAGTAAACCTTTTCAAATTCGGTTGAGTTGGTACAACCATTTCAAAATTATCAACTGACGACTATGAATTTTTAAATCGTTGACATTTATGTCGGACTTTTTTCAAATTCGTTTTTTTAAACAAAACTCAACACAGAGAGAGAACATAAAAGGTAAAAAGAGAAATTCTAGAAAAGAGAAATTTTTTTCTGACATCGACAAGAATAAAAGGTAAAGCTTATTGTTGTGAGAGAGTGTTGAACAGCTTTTTTAGAAAATGATTTATGGATCTCAAATATGTATCCTTAAGATAAAAGGAAGAGTTTTTCATTTACCGTAAATTATTTTACGATTGACCATATTTTCCTTGACATACCAAGCACAGAAAATTTAGAAAAACTTTTTCCTAAGATAAAGTTAGAGTTTTCCGTTGATTGAAAATTATTTTATGGTTGACCATATTTTTCTAGACATGCCAAACATTACAAAATTCGAAAAACTTGCCCCAAAAATGTCTTACTTGAAACACACAAAGCATACATTCATTTTTTTCTTCTTTTTTCTTATTCAAAAAATTCCAAGACGCATCCTCTTCTATTTTTTCCCAACTTTTTTTTTCTTTTTATCTTCAATTTAAAATTCCGGTACAAGAGAAGATGTAAGAACAACTTCGAACCATAATAATAATGACTCATTAATAAGAATTTTGTTATATCTTGCCACATATATTGTGATTTGTATTGTAACTGAGTCGATGTAAGAACGACTTCGAACCACAATTTTTATGACTCATTAATAAGAATTTTGTTATAATCTTACCACAGATATTGTGATTTTTATTGTAACTAGATATAATTATTATGTAAATAAATTCAGATACATGAACAATTTATGAATTTATTAGAAGATTCAATCACACCCTAATTTAGCGTTAAAAGTTTAACTTAAGCACCTTTCAATTTGTAAATGGGCCTAAAGTCAAAATGTATAAAGATATCAAGTTTTTTAACTCAAAATCAATTGACAATGAGAAGATTTGACTCAACTCATTATATACTAGTCATTAGACATACTTTGTTAATGAGATCTCTGACTATCATGAATTTAACTTCATGGTAAGTTAATCAATTGATCAAATACACACGCAGAGAGATATCACCTCCTGACCTACATATCGACATTGTATTGATCAATTGACCTGAACTTCATGCTAACCACTCCCTTATTAAGGTATTCGATGCGAGACAACATATATATACTCGCCCTCACATATAACTCAGTGTATTGATAGTTGCGCATAAAGCAAATGAATATGATACCCACACATGATAAGCATAGAAGAAATGATACTACGGCCTTGAAAAATTAGCAAAACACGGACAACTTTTTGTCCCAATTGAGAAGTGGCTACTAATTAATAAATAGATACTCCTAACTTTGATCCGTGAGTAGTGAATTGTAAGTGTCTTAGAATATGAAGGCCATAAAGAAAGTGTATAATTAATATGAAGGTCATAAAGAAGTATTTAATTAGGCTAGATAGCACACTCTTCTGATACTATGTTACAATCTGAAACATGATAGGAACTTAGGAAAGAAAAATAATCTCATTCATCTGCTTTACAAAATACAAATAGATCCACTTGTATAGAGACTTTCAGAGTGAGCAAACTAAGATAACTAGCATATCCTAGTTCAATTGCAGATTTACATAATCTCAAGCTAACAGATAGCATATCATTATCTTATTGATAAATATCTATCCAACTAGATTAAGCAATTATATTGTTACCCTAACTGATTCTGTGATAGTCAATATGGGACAACTTATGTCAACACTTCTCTTTGAATTAGTCCTGGACGTATCTGGTCCATACAGGGAACTGGTTCTCTGGTATCAGGAAGGCTTCCTCAAGTTTCCACCTCTAATCTACAAATGAAACCACTGCAACCATAAAAGTAGCATAAATTAGGGAGTCTTCTACAACAAAATGAAATCCACATTTCTCTGCCACAAAGATCTGTGGCCATGGTAGCCACCACAAGTTTCATTACCCCAATTGGCATAGCTAGACGATCTTCACTCTCTCGATCCCTTGGAAAAAGACCAATTAGCCTCTCTCTTTGATCTGACCAGGTCAATCAGCCTATCCCCCAACGTACCGGAGCTTGTCTACCCGCGGAAGATTAGTAGTCAAATTACATACGCAATTCCTCAAAGGTGTACTTAACATCATGAAAGAGAATATCAAAAACAATAATGATCCCCACCCAAAATCATCAGAACTAGTTCCACAGCCAAGTTCCCATGATTCCCTGAAATCTACATCTTATTATTCTTATTTAGGAGAACATTTGGAGATCACCTTATGAGTGTTGGGCTTTGGCATGGAACCCGAAATGTTTGCTAATCCAATAAATATAGGTACAAACTAGAGGGGAAGGTAAAAGCCTCCTTACCAAAATTCTTAATCACGATACACTGCAGGAGGACCTTAGAGCAGACTTTACACACTCGACACAAGATATAGGATCCACCCAGCAATAAGGGAGCTTTGGGAAGCATTTGTGTGTATCAGGGTCCCTCTTTTTTACTTTTTGAATGTGCAAGTTCATCTAAAATGGATTTTTCTAAAAGTTCAAGATCTATGGCATTAGAAGTTGGTAGTCAAGTTTACAGTGTTCAGTTGGGGAAATAATCACATAAATCATCTCAATTATACTACCAAGTACAAACAACAATCACAATAGCTAATAGGCAAATTACCCTTACTATCTCCTCAACAACCAGCTACATTTTTCTATAGTCATCATTCTAGAACCAGATTTGAATCATACAAAATCAGATCACAACACTTAAATAAAAACAATCAGATCATCTTCAAATTCACAATAAAAGATAGACACGAGTTTAGTCCCAAAGAAACTTCTCAGCAATCCTCATTTTTTCAAAGTGTTGTCCATTAAAGCAGCACAAACACACACACAACAGTCAAACCAAAGCAATCAAATAAAACTTAAACAATGAGTATCACAGCAGTCCCATATACTTCTCCCTCTGAATCATACGATTCTCTTAAAATAAGCATGACTGAACAAATGGTCCTATGAAAGTAGTATACTCTCAAGCCAATCACATAGGATGTGATGTGATAAGCATTTACTTTGTAATCTTGTTCATTTATTAATAAAAGAATTCATTTATATAAGGGCATTTATTTATCCATGTTTAATTGGTTGTTTTCAGAATCATGATGATGATCATGTTAATGAGAAAAGCTCAAAACTAAAATGTTCCTAATCGTTCGATCACTAATGTGTGGTTACTGATTCCGGATAAATTAGTGCATACTATGATTTCTCTGTTGAAGAGAATGATTGATCTCATAATTATTTGTGTAGAAACACTAAAACAAATATGTAAGTGCTTATTAGAGAATAAGTTCACTGAACGTAACTCACTTAAGGAAGAGTTTTACTTACCTGTCAATAGGAGTTCCTATAGTGATAGTAGCACAAGTAATTTTTGAACTTAAGATCATCATAATATCTTGTATATTCTGAATTATACTTTATCATATTTCTTAAGACTCTTTGGCTATAATATATAAGGGTATGTTCGGATATAATAAAGTGTACATGGAGGAAGGTAAATGATAAACAAAGGATATACCACTTCCGGTAAAGGGAGAGTGTCCTATGTGATTTAATGACAACTAAGAAATCCCTAACCAGAATGAATAGAAATTAGAAAGGAGTTTTTAATTTACATCTGTATTTTTGAATCAAAATGCATATGATCAAACAAATAAAACTTGTCAGAAATTTCATTTTTTATATTTGATTGAGACGTTGTATGGCAGAAGTATTGAATTGTACGGTAATTTTTTACTGAATAGGTTGTTTGTGATTAAACGTTGATTTCATATTATATGGATAGTCATGATATGTTGAGAAGTACAATTCATGATGTAGAATAAATATTATTTATTTATATTTGAATTAAAGGAGTTTAATTCATTATAAATAATATTAAGATGGTTCTAATTTATTTATTCTACTACCAGTATAATATTGAACCTAAAGGGTCACACCATAAAAGAGCAATATAATTTTAGAAGTAATTGACGTAATAATAATAAGTTAAGTATATTTAATTTATTGATGGAATAAATTAAATAGTTTAATATTTATAATTAAGTATTTTAGAAATACTAATTATAAATTAATAAGAGGAGTCTTATTAATAATAATAATAATAATAATAATAATAATAATAATAATAATAATAATAATATTATTATTATTATTATAAATTAGTTAGTTCCTAAATAGTTTAGGAATTAAATTAAAACCATAATTCTTAAAGAGTTTAGGAAGAGGATTAGTCTATATAAAAGAAACCTTATGATAGATTAGGGTTGACACAACTTTGAGTATTCAGATACTACAAAAGGATTCTCTACAACCTAAGGAATTAAGAGAGAGAGAATTAAGGATAGTCACCCAAGGTCTTGTACAACTTAAATTTACTTCTGCAATCAATATACTCTTACTGGATCACCTTTAGAGCACTGCACACTTGAGTAATGAACGTTTTATCCGTGGATTCGAAGAAGAACAGAGGATCAAATGATTGGAACTTGTTTATCAATCAAGGAGTTGAATCATCTTTATAAGGTATATCTTTTATCTTTCCTTAATTAATAATATCGCATATGGTGATTCCTAAGATTGCACAAAAATTTTAAATTTGATTTATGTCATGCTTCCGCTTTATTACAATATGATTGTATGTCTCGTTTCTGCAAACTAACACCCTATACATAGTTTCTTTTGCTAAATAGTACCCAACATAATAAAGTAGTGAATAATACTCAAATAAGATAGCGGCTATAATCCCTGGATCCCTTCCCTGTTACTTCCTGTCACAGGAAGACGTTAAATGGGGGAAAATGTCAAATCACTTTTGTTTTCTCTCTTAAGCAGTTTGCTAAAATAGTCCCTTTTCCCATTTGGGCCAACATTTCCTTTCTTCCCCAAAATAATGCTCTTACAAATTAGAAAAACCGCTCCCTCTCCCTCTCTCTGTGAGCAAGGAAATAGTCATCAATTTGAACACGTGTTTCTTTGTTGTTTCCTGTAGAGCAGTGTAATGCATGTGGACAGGTATGTTGTAGAGGCATAGGTGTTTCTTTTTTTGGTCCGATGCCTAGTATTCATCGTTTAAACATGGTTCATTCCTTATGACACATTAAATATCATTAACCAAAGAGAAAAAACCCCAAAAGAGCTTCCATATAAACACATACACACACAGTCATAAACAGTGAGCTTTATAATCAAATTGGGGTTCTCTAGACCGAGCCTTTCTCTTAAATCAACACCATAAATAAATAGAGAAAGAAAAAAAATAGTAATAAAAGTTAACCAATTAGGTAAAAAAAGGTTTTGTTGTTGAGTAATTAAAGTCAAACAACCCAGCACCATGGTAAAAACCATTTTAACGCCAGTGTTCTAAAAATCAGTCCAGACGGCCGCTAGGCAGAATCAACCCTTGGTCATATCTTTTTGTACGTAGCCTTTACGCCTCCTCAATTTCCCCTAATAACTACAAAAAATTGTTCCAGGAGGTCTAGGCAGACCTGACCCTTTTAAGTTTTGTTTTGTTTTTTTGTTTTTTAAATTCTTTGAGTCTGAGGTATACAAAAATTACAGTATAGTTATTTTTAGTTGCTTTACTAAATAGTTAAACCCCTCAATATTACTCATTCACCAAGCATAACCAAACCCTTGTTCCCTCGACAGTCCCTTTGGCTCCACGACCTCCACATTCGATCGACGACATATGATGAGGGGACTTGCATATAGGCAATCAATGAATCCAGAGATCATTGCCTCCCCCGGTTTTCCTTCATCGAACCTCTAGAAGCTTCAAGCCATATCTCATTGAAGCCTTGGAGGTAATTTGACTAAATTCACTTCATCAAATGATTAGCTTCTTATACGATTGTTATAATACTTTTTGTTACTTTATTAGATTTGTAACTTTACAATGCATGAAATGAATAGTTCTGCCTCCTAAGATTGTTTTTATGAACAATTTAAAATCTTAAAATCTAATATATGCTTCATAAAGTTATAATAAAACCATCCAGATGCCTTAGGACACCCCTACGCTACCTACAGATCTTTGAAACATTGTTTGCCGCATTCAAGAGGCATTTAAACTCATAGACAAAAGTTAGGGTTCTGTTACAGTAAAATTAGGAGGAAGGAGTATGATATGGAGCTCAGAATTATGTATGCGATTTTTTATGAGAGAGAGAGGTTCTGCTATGTTCCATAGAGCATTTATAATTTTTATATGTGGAAGAAAGTATATAATTGGACAAGATGGGAAATGGGCCATTTTAGCAGAATATTTGAGAGGCAAACTGAGGTGATTTATCATTTTAATTTTTAAACAACATTTGTGATCTGAGTTCTAACAAAAAGGGGAAACGTAGCCAGGACTAGATCCTCTTAATTGAGAGCACAGTGCAATTCACTACTTTATTATGTGGGTGGAGTATTTTAGCAAATGGAAATATACAATGACGATTTCTGCAGTTAATCATTAAAAGAACATTTATGCAACCTGCAGAATAATTCCCACCCCCCACCCAAAAAAATATATATATATATATATATATATATATATATATAATAATAAATAAAATTAGAGTCTCATTTTTAAAAGTAAAGATAATACTCTCTGTCCCAGGAAAAAAGTTCTGGTGGACTTTTCACGCATATTAAGAAGATAAATGAAATGACAAAATTACCCATAATAATATGTCATTAATCATTTCTAATATAGGTGAGAGAGTGACTTTTTAGCTTTTCAATTCAAAATATTTTCAGCACATAACTAATTATACTTATTGAATATGGAGAGAGAATTAGAATAAGAAAAATATGAGATATTTAATGTTAAGGGTATAATAGGAAAAATTGTGTAAAAGATTGGTTATTAAAGGAAAGTGGACATTTAACATCACCCAAGATAGTAATAAGGATTTTTATCCTGTGAGTATAAAATACATGCACAATTATTCTTAGACATAGAACTCCAAATCCTGTTTTGGCCCCAAATAACAACAGAACAGTCTTCAAACACAGGTTCAAATCCAAAACAGGGCCAACTTGTCCAATATATCCAGAATTTTACTCGTAACAATTTCTCAAACCTAACTTGCATAAATAGTAAACATCCCAACCCCACCCCACCACCCCACCACCCCCTACACATGCGTCTATGTTCAAAAAGTTCCAATTACTTAATTTAGTCCACGCAGTCCTCTGTTGGACTCAAATAATCTCTTAGCATAAATAAACAAAAAAACATAGAAATATGTAAAAATAAGCACAATATCTAAAATTAAACAGAGCATGTTTTTGACATTTTGTCAATATTTCTAGTAATCTCCAAATCTGGTAGCAGTAACTCCAATAGCAAATATTAACACCAGATAGATAAAGAAACAATAAACTATATAAATTCAATGCCAACAATTTTCTGAACATTTTATTAAGAAAACTAACTAAAATTTAAGCCACGTAGGAGCAAGCATAACAAATCATAAACTTAAACGACTCTATGATTGCAATTTATAGGCATTTTGTTATACTTTAGATCTTTTCTGAATCAAGAGCCAAACTAGATGTTGAAGATCTTAACACAACATGAACATGTTTGATGTGATCTAACCCATTCCAGAAAAGAAGAAAATAGTATTTTGATTCAGTTTTAGATTTTTCAATTATTGTTTCTTTTGATTTGACAAGTCAGATTTGGACTCAATTTATGAAGGCCATCTAGAAAAACTAAGAGTAGAAGATTATCATTAGAACACAGAAGTCTTCTCATAGAAACCATATATACTCTCGCAAAAGGAAAAATATAATAGTTAACTTTTTAGACATACAATGTAACACAATAAAAAAAAGGGTAATGAAGACAAGGTCTAAAACTGCATTCACTATAAATGCTACCGATTACATCAATCAAATATTATGAATCTATACAATAAAAATATAATAGTTAACTACTTAGACATACAAAGTAACACAGCAAAAAAATGGTAATGAAGAAAAGGTCTAAAACTGCATTTACTATAAATGCTACCAATTGAATCAATCAAAAATTATGAAGCTATACATCAGCAAGAATGCTCATCTTACCTGAACAGACCTCTCAGTAACTTTTCAACCTTATTCATTCAGATACCTAAAATAACCAGGTTAGCTCTGGAGAATAATCAGCAGTGAAACATTGTCCACCACAATCTTACTTCTGACAGCGCTCCAGAATTTTCTTCATGTCAAACATAAGTCTAATGCCCCGCCTACATATATATTATGGAGAAAAAAGCAAACCTCCTTTAGCCCGAGAAGAAACAAAACATAAGAACATAATACCATTTTCAAACATTTAGATCAAGCATACCACTACTCCATTAGTTACAATTCACTAAAAATTATCAAGCATTTAGATCACATACCGAAATATGAGACTTTATATGGAAAGGTTATGTTAGGATGTACCAGCTTTAGAAGATAAATTGTAAATTTGTAACTACATCACATAAACACGTAAAAAGTAAAACAATAATATCCGCAATCTATATATGATTTAAGCATATAGAAGGATCATCATATAAAATTGTCCAACAGATGAATAAAATTATAAGCAGGTTCCAAGGAACCACTGAACAGAAATCCCAGACTTACCTAGGTATTCAACATAAACAAAATTAATAAAATGGTGCATAGTTACGTTTAATGATAAAATTATAACTTAAAGCTAGTCAGTTTTGGCAATAACCATCAGCATGAATAATACATTTTCTTTATTTCCTCTGTGATATCTTCTTTAGGCATTGACTGAACTGGTGTGGATCCCCTTATTGGGACTAGGCTCTCTGTATAGTTGCAAACTTTGTTTGAACAGCCAAGAAAATCTGCCTTGTGGACATTTTTAATGGTTTTGTTTTTAGGGTCATACAGGAACATTTTTCCTTCCTTATCTTCTGCTACAAGTATACCATTCCTAAAAGATCCCATAATCCAATACATCCCCGGAATTGGTTCAACAGTGAACTTCTTTGTCCAAGCCCCGCCCCAACCATCATCCATGGTCCAAAAGTTAACCCAATATTCACCACTAGTACACATAGCCACAGCAACAGTACCTCTACAATCCACAATGGCCTTATCAATATACTTCTTATCAAATCCATCTTCATACGGCAAGGTAATTTTCCTAAACACATCCCTACGCAGATCAAACGATATCAAATTAGCACTGGCAATCCAGTAGGGAATTCCATTCACTATACCACTGCAGCAAACTGAAGTCATCCCATCTCTTAATAATTCCAGACTATCATTGATTTCTTTCCAGCAATCCAAATTCAAAGAATATACCTCGGCTTGAATAGAATGAGTTTTATAACTTATATTAGTCCTTATAACCTTGTAATCATTAGTAAAGGGATCAAAACCAAACCCTATAGAATTAGAAGGTGTAAATTCTTCAATATAAATACCATGACTTGGGAGTTGCTTGTACTGTTTGGTTGCGGGGTTCCAGAGGAACTCCGAATTGTTTATCTCTCGCGTACGAAGACACACCAGGCCATTGCAGCAACCAACAACGCGGATATTTTCATCAGAAATTGAAAGCTTCCTATCGCCATACTTGAGAGAATCCCGAACAACAGTACTGTCGAAGGAGTCGTGATGTAGAAAAGAGACTGTATCCATTCTTTGAACTATCATGAAATCGTTTTGGAGGTTAGCGGCAGCTCGATCATAGTGGATTTTGATGAAGCTAGGGTTTGAGATTAGGGCTCGCCAGAGCTTAGAGACAGACCGGAATCGGAGCAAGATTTTGACCGGGAGTTTGAGAAGTATTTCGACGATGAGTTCTTCCGGCAGATCTTCTTTCCGGCGACGAATTGATCTTCTTCGTCGAGTACCCCATTGTCGAAACATGTTGAATGTGATGAAGATTTGACAGTACTTGGTAGTAACCCATCTATTTATAGGTGGTTAAATGATGAAGGGGAAGATGATGTAAGGAGGTAAGAATGACGTTAGGATGTAAAAAACAAATATCGTGTCCACTTAGGTTATATTTAAGGGAATTGTTCCGCAATATAAAATGTTATTTTTACAATAAAAATATTGTTATAGATCTTATAGCGACGATTTTTACTGTCGCTATACATGTACAGTGACACTTTTGTTATGAAAATAACAAAAAATATTATGAATTTAATAATTCCCATTATTTAAGTCTCTTCAATCCTATCAAACGTCATAAAAATTCTATCCAACAATTTCTTAAAATTATCACATAAATCAATAAATATTTTTATCACTCTTCAAATCTGTAATCTTCTTCTCGCTCTCTACATTTACAATTAAACGTTAAATATATTTATTATACTTGATGAGTTTGATGTATAACTCATCAAATTAAAGAGATTAATAAGACACAAAATATAAAAATAATAAATAATACTCTTTAAATTATCACGTAAGTTAACAAACATAAATTTAAAAAATTTGTTTCGTTATTACTATTGAAGATGCTCTTAATAGACCGTTCAACAAAAATAAACTTTACCCTTAGTCTTGTCGCGGTAAAACATTCTATTAGTCATAATTTTTGGTTAAATTACTATTACAACGTATATGAATATATGATATTCATTCGATAAGATATAATCATATATTTATATAGCGAGTCAATCATATAATTCTACTTAATCTATTATTGATATGCGTCATAATCTAATTATTGATATAATTTTTGTTTATTAATTCCGAAACAAAAATAGCAACATGACTGACTAAAGTCAAGGGCATAGTCTACTCTTTATGGTAGAACTGACAATTATCCATTTACCTAGATGGGTTGGATTAAATGAATAATTATAAATAGAGTTCTTTTATATAAATATGAAAATTGAACATAAAAATTAAATATTAATATATTTAAATTTTATTTATTTATATTTATATTTATTATTGGGATCAAAAAATAAATAAAAATTTAAATACTCATATTTGAATTTTTATGTCCCATTTAACCACAATCAAATCTCAAGCACCGTTTCGACGAATAGAAAAAAAAGAAACGAGAATACGAAAGCTAACGTAAGCATCACAAAACGAAAGAAAGTGGTTAGTATGAAGTTTATTTTTGAGTAAGTTTGTCAGTTGGTTAATAAAGTGCTGACAATTACTATGCAACAGTTAACGTGAAATACTATGCAACAATTACTGAAGCAATAATTGAATAAAACTAAGTAACTTTTCACGCAAGCATCAATAATCAATACCGTGTGCAATCTTTCTAATCCGACATCAGCTACCTTAGTCCCTTGCAATCTTTCTCTTTCCTCTCTATATATCGATATCTATTAGATGAGTTATCTTGTTGGATCTTGGGTATCACCCATAGAGGATTCGACTCAATTACATTAATTTACTGACTTCCCAGATCTATATCTATATATTTTGTATTTTTTTAATTGATTAAATCATTCAAAATATTATTAATTGAATATATTTCTCAACCCAATTTTTCTGTCATAAACTCAATTAAATTTATTTAATATATTTATTATATTTTGGACTTAAGAGGTAACTAATTAAAACTTTTTTTATTTAATAGTTTAAAGTTTAAATTTATTTGAATTTGTTGTAGGTTGAGGTTAAATGAATATGTAAGGCCCCAACTTTTATGAATAAAGATGAATTTTCTATAATTATCATTTTTAAATATTATGGAATGAATTTGATATAATGTTATAGTTGTGGGTAATATTTAGAAATTTTGCAAAGTACACAAGTTGTTTATAATATTTGATTGGTTTGGGGAATATTCGTGCGACGATTTTCAATCATTGGTGGACCCTATTAATCTAAATTATCATTTGGATTGAGAAAACGACAAAAATATTTTTATGAAAATAACGGCGGAAGTTTTACCGTTAACTGTTGAAACTCCCGGTGTTAAAAGTACAAGAATACGCGTGGTTGCATGGTAGCACACGGTATTGATTATTGATGCTTACGTGAGAAGTCACTTAGTTTTATTCAATTATTGTTTCAGTAATTGTTGTAGTATTTCACGTTAATTGATTCAATTATTGTTGATATTTTATATTGAGATGACAAAGTTATTAATATTATTATTTGCAATATTAACGATGTCTGTAAGTTCGCGCGAGGAGAGGTTTGGTCACCTAATCATGCTACCAATACGGAGAAATCCTTATCGAAAAGCCCCTCTTTCCGAGAACGACACGGTCGATTAATAATGTGAATAATAATAATGATGATTAAGTTTTGTTTTATTAGTATTATTAATGCAATAAAATGTAAAAAAACTTTATATAAAATGTAATACTTTTATAAAGTTATTCGCTTTTATTGACATAATAATTAGAATATATTATATGTTATTATGCATAGTGTTTGCATAGTAAAATCTTTTAAAAGTTATTCATTTTATTAGATTATAAATAGAATATATTATATTTTATTGTAAACCAATCTGACCGTCTGCTTAAAGTAAATCGATCCGACCGCTTTATGAATTGTTACTTATTCACCCATTCTTCTATAAATGTAAGCTCATTCCTTCATTATTTCTTATGAATTCATCAAAACTATAGAGAGAAAATAAGTAGAGAGACAATTATTCTTCTATCTTGAAAGCGTATTTCTTTAGCGCTTAAGAAAGCTTTTCGAGGTGTCAAGTTTCTTCAAGATATCCCCCTTCCTACCGTCGAGTAATCTTCTTTATAAGGTAAGAGGTATTTTTTTCATATTCATGAAGAGAACTTCATTATTCCATTCTTTATTGTTCTCGTTGAATAACTCAGTATACGCTGGCCTACCCTATACTTGGTGAAATTCTTCATTATTCCATTATTTATTATTCTCACCGAATAACTCCGCCTACGCAAGATATCGCATACATGGTGAAATTCATTATTATTCCATTCTTTATTATTTTGTTGAATATCATGTCCATGCGTTTCTACGCTGGACTCGGTTCCGCCTTTATTATTCTCGCTGAATATCCATCGCATGCGTTTTACGCCGACTCGGTTTCGTTATTTATTATTCGCTGGAATAACCTCGCCTACATGTAAGTACCGCATGCATGGTGATTTCTGTTGTTATTCCATTCTTTATTATTTTGTTGGAATATCCCGCTTGCAAGTGTATTACTTTGACGATGCCCGATTATTTATTATTTTATTGGAATAACTCGCCTATATAAGCAATCTGCATGCATGGTGATTTTTTTTTGTTATTCCATTCTTTATTATACTCAAATAAGTAAAGTTTTGACTTTTATACTCCATGAAATTAGTGGAATATCCTTGATATTTGTGCTTCATCTAAGTATCTTTTCATGGAAATATTCTTCCGAACATTCTTAAATTTTACTCTACAAAGAAGTATCATGTTGACAATTTGGACGTTATTAATTCCTGGATAAATTAATTCTTAAACTTATTTTATTGAAATCTTATATCATTGTCATCATCCTCATGTTCATATTTTGTTGAAAGTCATCTGTGGCCTGTAGTGTATAGATGAACTTGGTATGATTATGACCAGGGATTATTCGGTGTAATCATGACCGTAATGTTACAAATTGTGACGCCCCCAAAATTAGGTATTTATCACCCATCTTGAATCGCCAAATACATGGTACAAAATACAAATACAAATTTAACTATACAAATTTGTCTCTATAAAATACGACAAAAAATATAAATCGAGAGTTTAAACAAGAATACCGCTTTCTGCATAATATTCATTCTCAATGGAGTCCTCATGAGATGATATACAAACTCAAATTCAAATTCTCGTTACATTTATTGTCACACTATTTCACGTAATAGTGAGGACTACTAATGCTATCTTCTCGATCCGTCACCCTTTCTCCGACTCGTCCCAAATTTACATTCTCATTTCAAGAGAATAAAGGAAAGAAAGGGTGAGCTCAACTAGCCTAGTAAGAAATATTATGACTAAGATAATGCGTAATAAATTATCAATAGTCTTCAACAATGTTAAACCGATAAAATACAATAGACATCAAGTTTAATCAAGAAGTGAAATTAGCAATCCATTAGAGAGAGTCAAGTAGAGAATAAAACCTACTATCTTCTATGATTTAAAAATATTTTCATCAACTTTTATCATCACGAGACTCAAATTTTAATAAATAAACCACATCTTCTAATCATCCCCTCGCATCTACAAGCCAAGAATATTCATTAACTCATCAACGGTCATGACTATACCGAATAATCTCTGGTCATAATCATACCAAAAACTGTCCATCAATGCATTACAGGCCACTAAGAACTTTTATCACATCATTTATAACATTGCAGGTCATGATTATACCGAATGATCCCTGGTCATAATCATACTAAGTCCATCTATGCACGTAAGCCAAAGATGACTTTCATTATAATATAAACATGAGGATGAAGACAATGACATAATAATTCAATAAAAACAAGTTCAAGAATTAATTTATCCAAGAACTAATAACTTTCAAATTATCAACATAATACTTCTTTGTAAAGTAAAATTCAAGAATGCTCAGAAGAATATTTCCATGAAAAGATACTGGATGAAGCGCAAATATCAAGGATATTCCACTAATTTCATGGAGTATAAGTCAAAACTTTAACCAATCGAGTATAATAAAGAATATATGAAATCTGCAAATGGATTTTCACCCGCCATGCAGAATCCACGATATCAGATCATTTCCACAATTTAATAAGGAATGAATACAAAGGATCATTCACCACGCATGTGGCAATCCACATGATGTTATTCCAATGTAATAATAAAGAATGGAATAATGTAAGGATTCACCATAAATGCGATAGAGACCGCATGCATAAAGTTATTCCCAAATGTAATAATAAATGCGAATAATAAATAATGGAACCGAGTCGTGAAATTAATAAAGCGCTGATATTCCGGCGTAATATTAAATGCGGAATCATAAATAATGGAACCGTGTCGTGAAATTACACCGATGTAATATTCAATAGTAATATTAAATGCGGAATCATAAATAATGGAACCAGTCGTCGTGAAATTACACCTAATCGGCGATATTCCGGCGTAATATTAAATGCGGAATAATAAATAATGAAACCGTGTCGTGAAATTACACCGCATGTGATATTCCGCTGAATAATAAAGAAATGTAATAATAAAAGAATTTCACCAAGTATGCGGTATTGTGATAAACAAAGTTATTCCAACATAATAATAAAGAATGGAATAATGTAAGAAGATCACCATGTATAGGGTAGATCATGGATACAAAGTTATTCCAATGTAATAATAAATAATGGAATAATGTAAGATTTCACCAAAGTATAGAGTCCACGATACAAAGTTATTCCAATGTAATAATAAATAATGGAATAATGTAAGAAGATCACCAAGAGAATGGTAAACCGCATATACAAAGTTATTCCACCAAGTATAGGTAAAACCATGCATACAAAAGTTATTCCAATGTAATAATAAATAATGGAATAATGTAAGAAGATCACCAAGATGAGTAAAAACGCATATACAAAGTTATTCCACCAAGTATAGGTAAATCACAGACACAAAGTTATTCCAAAAGAATAATAAATAATGGAATAATGTAAGTTCTCTTCATGAATACAAAAGAATAACACCCACTCACCGTAAAAAAATGGATATAGAAGTAAGTGAAGTAGCGAATACTCTTCTTCTTTCTCTATAGATTTTCTCTATAAACTTCTCTATATAATTTCTCTCTCTAGAGTTTCAATGAATTAAGTAAGAAATAATGAAGGAATGAGCTTATTTTTATAAGAATGGATCTGATAATAACTAATTCTAAATCTGGTCCGCATTAATTTACTTTTAAATGTATTCATTCCAGATTAAAACTTAAAGCAACTCATTCATACTAATTCACTATTAAAACTTTAAACCAAATGATCCATACCGATTCACTATTAAAACTTTAAACCAGCGATCCATACTGATTCACTATTAAAAATTTAAACCAACGATCCATATTGATTTACTAATATAAATTCAACCAACGGTCTGGAAAATTAGCACAAATCCTCATGGAATAATATTGTACCCAAAAATAATTTGGACCGAAAAGAAATATATTGTTCGGGTGAATAGTATCCCGTGAATAGTAACTCATAAATAGTAACTCATGAATAGTAACTCGTGAATAGTAACTCGTGAATAGTAACTCGTGAATAGTACTCCGACATGAAAAATGTCCTGAATACCCGATTGAACAATATAACCTTCAGACATCAATTATCATCAGAATAGATGTCGATTTTTACTAACACAAATAATCTCAACACAATGAAACTATCAAATTCATCTTTAATCAACACGAACTTATTCATCATTAATATTATAACTCATAATATTTAACAACCAGGCTGTTCCCAGGAAAGAGGGGGCTTTCCAATAAGGATTTCTCCTTATTGGCGCGCAATTAGGTGACCAAACCTCTCCTTGGCAGAACTTCTAGACATTGTAAATATTGCAATTTAATAATATGAATAATTGTATCGTCTCAATTATTGATTTAATAATATATAAAATATTGACAATAATTTAATCAAACTGAGTGACTTCTTACGTAAGCATTAATAATCAATACCGTGTGCTACTATGCAACCACGTGTATTTTAACACTGATTATTTTTTAACAACTTGCTTACTTTAAAAAAATTTCAAATGTCACCCTTAACTTTAAACTTTTATCAATTTAACTATTTAACAAAATAGAAAATTTGAATACTTTTATTTCATAAAATTCGGGGTCTCACACAAATGATGTGGTAAAAGTCTTCATTGGCCCGTAGTGCATTGATGGACAGTTGTTGGCATGATCATGACCATTGATGAATACACGAATATCCTTGGCCCGTAGTGCATGAATAATTTGTGGTTGTGATACTTATCATTATCATCGGGTGGTAGTAGTGTAAGGATGAGGTGGATTATTTATTAAGTCGAGTCCCAAATGATAAAAGTGATGAAAACCTTTTAAATCATAAAAGATAGTAGATTTTATTCTCTACTTGACTCTTTTAATGGATTGATATGTTCACCGCAGCTTAAACTTGATGTCTATTGTATTTTATCGGGTTAACATTGTTGAAGACTAATGATAATTTATTTTGCATTATCTTAGTCATAATATTTTTACCGGGCTAGTTGAGCTCACCTTTATTTCATTGTTCTCTTCAGTGAAATGAGAACATAAATGGACTAGTCGGGAACCTGAGTGACGGTCCCGATGATAGTATTAGTAGTCCTCACTATTCTGCTTAAATAAAGTGTTAATAAATGTAATGAGGACTTATTCTCGAGAGTGGATATTGTCTGTAAGACAATGTTTGTATTAAAACTCACAACTCTCTTGTTGTATATTTAAGATTGTATTTGTATTCGTACTATGTATTTGGCGACTTTAATAGGTGATGTATACCTATTTTGGAAGCGTCACAGAATATGTTCTTCAATTTTTTAAAATTTGTTGTGTTTGTGAATTGTGAGTTGATTTTGAATGTTGTGGCTTGATTTTGTTTGAAAATAGAAAGCAAATTTGGTTTGAGACTTTAAACATACGGTTGAAATTGTAATTGTTTAGAGAATCATTTAAATTGAATTATGACAAGTAACCTAAATAAGTTTCTAAATTACATCTAATTGTTTTTTATTTTGAAATTCCATTTTTTGTTTGGATTATGTATTTTTATTTGTTGTATATTATAGAATTTTATTTATGTTGCATAAAATATTTGTTTGTTTGGGGTTGTTGTATATTTATATTTTGATTGATTCAAGTATTATTGACGCGTGGTCAAAATTCAAAGGTTCCAAAAATAAATCATCAAAATCACAATCCATCAACCAATGATGTATTTGAAAATATTAATAATGAATCAATCTTGGAACATTTTCAAGCTATGATGCATAAGATGATGATATTGTAAATTGTAAATATTATTATGATTAGTTTAATTTTTTTAAAATATTTAATTTTAAGAAAAAAATTAGTTAAAATTCGTCCATTTTAAGAACAAATTCTGGATTCAACCTATATGCATTTAAATTTATTCATTTTCAATTCATTTAAAATTATTCATTTATGATCCAACCCATTGTCCATTAAATTTTTTCCTTTACCCAATTAATCAATCCATACCCATTTGGCACCTATAGTTGGCAGCTAAATGGTGATTTTGTTCGGCTGTCTGACAGAGTATTTGTTTTTCACCTCCTATTCCTAGCATCATTTTTTACCTCCTTACATCATCCTTCCCTTGCATCATTTTCCCTCCTAAAAATAGATGGATTCCTTCCAAATTATTTGCTCACTGTCAATCTTCATCACATTCTATATGTTTCGAGAATGGGTACTCGACGAAGAAGGTCAAATTGGGGTGAGAATGAATTATGCATTGGCAAGATCCAGAGATAGGCTATGGATTGATTGCTTTGGTCATATCTTTGATGTTGATTTCCGACCTCATTTATGGTTTGAAGTCAAAATGGGAGGACTACAATGGAAACATAAGACTATTGCAATGAGGTCTAGCTCTGGTTGGGACCAAGTTGTGTCCAAAAAAAAAAAAAAATATGTACAAGTACTGTGAGCGCTACTTTATTATGTAGATGGACTAAAGCTGCAACATCTATCAAAGTACAAGGATCACAGCTGCAATTTAGCCAACTGAGTAATGCTAGGCAAGTAATAATTTATCTAGACAAACATTAATCACTTCACACACAACAATGAAGATTTTGTTAAATTAGCAAAAACTAACATAAATCCTTCTTTCTGTAAACTGAGGAAGCCCTAAACTCTCTCGCCTGCCACTGATACCTCATCCCTCTTATAACGAGAGAACATAATTGCTCTGCCTCATGGTGATCATCGGCTTCTTCAAACTGGCCGCCAGCATGGAAGGTAACGGGAAAGAGGAGCTTGTATATTTTTAAAGCAGACAACGCAGTTTTAGAGGGACTGCATACATATACTAACTGGACTTGAGTTCCAGAAAAATGTTATAACTGGACTTTTGATACTACTTTAGAATCTTAACTGGACCTATACTGCAATGCCCAACTTGCTAAACTAGAAAAATTCAATTACAGGACCAATTAACAAGCAGAAGTGCATAACCATTGATTCTCTCTCCAAACAAAGTCACAATAATCCATATTTGAATTCATAATATTCTTAATAGCATCAAGATAAACAGCTAGCTGGAAAATAAAATTTGTCCATTACAAGGAAATATTCAGAAAAATACTCTCATACACTGCCTGACTAAAAGCAGGAAACTCCCTAAAAGATGCGGACTGTCTTCCCCATTGTGCTCTTCAGGTACAAGCATCTGACCTGAGATCCAAACAAGGATATACTATTAGAAGTGGTCCAAGATCCTGAACAGTTAGTTAAAAGTCTTCGAGTCTAAGATCCTGAATAGCTAATTAAAACTCTTCGAGTCTAAGATTCAAAATAGTTTGCTAATATTCTTTACTTTATCTATTCATACGTACATTCCAACATATATAGACAGAACACAAGTCACTCGTACCATAACAAACAAACAAGAAAAAAGTTAATACTAGGTAATATAAAGATCTGATACAGTGAGGTACCATATCTCTAACTGTTCCACTGACCTAAGGCCTAAAAGAAGATAAAATAGTTATTGCAAAGCACAAACATGCATCATTAAGCAAAAATAATTTACTGTAGACTGGTAGTCTTACAATCTATGATTTGATTTCGAAAGAGAGGTGAAAGAACTTACATTTTGCCAGTTCTTCTTCAACAATGAAACTAGGAAATTCACGCTCATCTGCACATTTTGAAAAATTTGTTTCTCCTCCATACTCAAGTTCCCCACAGCAACCCCCATGCAGAGTACCTTCTTCAGTTGAAATTTTACTGTGGCCTTGGTCTCATTAACTTTAGACTCAAGGGACTCCTGGTGAGTAACAAGTGTAGGAAACTTACCTGCGATATATAGCAAAGGACACCACAACAACAAATTTGAGGATTCGTAGAAATTCTAAGTTCTAAGAGCATTCACAACAGTTTCCCCAATTAACTCTCTATCCCTAATTTTAAAGAATATATCAATAAATTATTACCCAACAGTTTCCTTATCCTTATTTGACTCCCTATTTTAATCTCTATATATGATTTTACTCCCCAGTGTGAGGGAGTCAAAAAATCATTCCCTATATATGCAAAATGACATTTCACACCCTCATTTAAGTAGACAACTCATCAATCCACATCTTAGACATTTTTTTTACTACTTCATTTTTAAATTATAAAATTAATATTGACTTATTTTTAAAAAATTAATTTCAAACGTATTCAAATTTAAAATTGATATAAATTTATTTAATTTATGTCAATATAATTATAAATATTATAAAAGTATTATTAATTATAAAATTTATTATTTTCAAAATTTAAATGAATCATATTAATTTAAAATTTAAAATATTACAAATTAACTTTTTAAAAGTTAATATTGATCTTATGTACATTTGCACCTACAATCCATTCAATACTCACTCTGTAAATTACTTAAAATTTAAAATAAAATAAAAATTATTTTACAATAAAATACAATTGATAAATTATACTCTCTCTTATAAATTATAAGATTATTATTAATTTGATGTTTTGACTGTTGGAACTTTCAAATTTTAACTTTTAAATTTTATTATTTAAGGAATCAATATAAGGAACCTGTTGGGTACATTGTGAAAAGATCGAATCTCTATTTTACAGAATGACTCAATAGCACTGCAGAGTAAGGATAAAGATAAGGAAACTGTTGTGAATGCTCTAACACCAACAGTAACACCAAACAAATTTCCATATACACGAGATTCTCACTAATTTAGCAATCTCCACAAAATATGTCTAATGGAATGCATTCACTATTCTTGAATTTTGCTTACCTGATTCATTTCATGGCATGGAAAAGAAAAGTAGAAACATAACAACAGTATAGAAAGGATCGACTTTTAAGTCCTAGTCATACACAGAAAGATGGGGAAAATAAAAGGTCATATTATGACAGATTCTAAAAGATACATGAGAAATATGTTTAGAACAAAGAACATAACCAAATATCGAGTTTTCATTCAATCATCAGTTCATGATGAAAGCAGAATATGTGAAGCTATTCTATAATTGCTCATCAGCTGTAACACATGCACTGAAAGACAATCACAAAGTTTGTACCAACTTAGTTTAAGAAAATGTACAAAAGATTTCAATGTGCATAAATCAATATTAGAAGTTCATACTCAAAAGACAAAGACGAAAAACATTGAACACCACAAATAGGAAAAACAAATTTAAAAATATCGTATATAAAATTGTCAGACGCATCCCACTATCTACATAAGCCAACCAAATAAATTATTATCCCAAAAGCAAAGGTAAAACAATAATGACATTTTACATTAATCAATATACACCTACCTGCTTTGTTGAGCCCTGGGCCCAAAAGACGGGGAATCTGCTTAATGACAGCTTCAGAAGCTAAGAAAGCATGGTATTTCTTTGCGAGTTTCTTAACTAATTTCTTGTTCTTGTTAAGCTTCTTCAGGCCTTCCACATCCATGTATTCCAAACCAATTTTCTCTGCCTGCAGTTATATCATACACAAATCACTTTAAAAAAAAGCCTAGTCATTCTGAATATCTACACTTTATTAAAGTAAATTAGGATCAAGATGAAATGTGAAAATGATAAATAAATAGATAAGTAAGATCATGAGCACTACATTGTAACTTTAGAGGACATGACATCTTAATATTGATAGTTGCTATCACTATAGTGCCTCATGACAGAACTTGTCATAACTCCTGAATAATATCAGAACATATAAGTGTGTACTTGCATGTTAAATATTCATTTCATAGTTGGATATGATCAATATACTAAGGTTCTGACAATTGCGATGGAAACATAATCAGCTCTACATTATAGAGCTTCTTAATATATGGGGACTAGCAAATCATACTCCTACAGTCCTACTAGGCAAATATAAATTGCCACGAATGACTACTATGATTTTTCTAATCTCTTTAAATCCCTAAGTCGTCAACAAGAAAGAGCTGAGTTACCTCTTCCACATGCTGAGCATCACCAAGCATGCAAACCTTCATCTTAGGACGAGGGATGTGAGGCAACTTTACAGAACCACTGAAACGCTTATCCTTCTGGGGATCATAATTCTTCAGACCAATCTGGAGTTCAATGGTCTCCGTAAAATTACGCTTTTTCTCTTTGGACTCATTAGTAATCTGAGAGATAGCTTCTCTCAGGGCTTCACTCTGAAGTTTACTGTTTAATTTTTTTTTCCAAAATAATGTCAGGACAGAACTATAAGATTTGTCAGCCACAGTAGTTAAGCACATAAAATCTGCAAATATTTAGATACATTTGCATACCAAAAATATTACAAACGGAGATACGCCCCACCTACCTCCCTCCCCCCACCCCACCCCCCCCCCCCTCCCCCACCCCCACCCCCACCCCCACCCCCAAATATAATTGCAATGTTGATACTTCAGGAAGCAGATTGACAAAAGGCAACAAAATTCCCAATCAACACAACTTTAACCACGGAATTTGAGAACATTTGAGGCATGCGAGTCATATTGGAAAAGGAGAGTTACCAATTTCATGTGTCGGACTAAAGAAGACATTTTTTGCAAGGAAGGCAAAGCAACTCCAATTGATTACATAAAAATAAATAAAAATCAATCCGAGATTATTACTTAACAACCATATCTGCTAATACTTGGTCAACAAATTATAAAACAATTGCAATAAAATTCCAAAATTAGTTACAGAAAACACATAAAATAGTAGCAAAATCGGCCGAATAAACAATGAAATGCACAAAAATGACTAATTTAACCTATAATCCCAAATCAGTTATAACGTTAATAAGAATAAATCAGTTACATATCTAAAAGTAAAACAGCGATTATAAATTAGTGGACATTAAACACTTCAGCACATAAAACATCAACAAAATAATCATCCAAACCAAATCCCAATACCTCATGCTTGAAACTTTCTTCCGACTTCAGTGACTTCGATACTGTCAACAATGACAAAATACATTTTAAATGTAATATATACAGATATTATATATATATATATATATATATATATATATTTGTCTGAGCCGTTTTAATTTAGTAGTATACAGTTTAAGATACATATCCTGTTAACTGATGATTCAAAGATCTAACAGTATGAAAAATAAGTTTCATTTCAATGGTGGCGAGATATATACGGAGTACCTGGAATGAAACCCTAGATTAGGGTTGCGACTGCCTAAAAGTATGAGGAAGAAGAGTGCTAGCAATATATATGTCAAACCTAAGCACGTGAGAAGTTTCAGCTCACGAGCGAGAAAAAGGTTTAAAATCAGTACTACTAGTAAGTACCCTAAGAATAAGATCAATTTTAATTTTACCATATTAAATATTGATAAAAAGTGTTAACAATATAAATAAATGTGTTTTAATTATATATATATATTTATTTATTTTCATATCAAATTTAAAAATATTTTAGATTAATTTAAAAAAATAAATTGACGGTATATTTTGAAACCGAGAGAACATAAATGTTACAAGAGAATTAATTTTCATATGGCACAAATTATAAGGACAATTTAAATTGTTTTTTCTAAACAAATATGCACTTAATATAATGTAACCTACCACAATCACCATATTCATAACGGTAATGATATATATTGTGTATTTTTTTGTGTAGTATGTGAGATCATCTAATAATTTTTAGCCCAATATGTGCTCCCTTATTAAAATATTAATCATAATTTTCAATATTTATTTTAATAAAAAATTTATTTATGAAACCTTTTTAAAGCGAACTAAAAAAGATAGATCATATATATATACACAGCGGACTACCTTTAACGATGGACAAAATTGTGGTTAAACCCGCCGCATTAGGGTCTGAACCGGATCTGAGCTATCGCAACAGTTCAAACTCTATGATAACAAGTTTAGCGATGATTTTGTCTGTCGCTAAATGTGGTCCGCATAAAAAGTTCTCTGTATATATATATATATATTTGGGATTTGAGGTCACCACGCGAGCTTGGGTTGAGAAGCCAGAGAATCTATCCAGTTCGCAGATCGTGAGAAGTGAGGGAAGGAGAGATCGGGAGAGCTTGAGAGAGGAGAGCGAGAGAGGAGAGCGAGAGAGGAGAGCCGGGTCTTACGTTCGTGTCTAAAGGATGAGGAGAGAGGAAAAAAAAATAGACTTTTTATAGGTGAGTTTGGATGAACCTTTTGGGGGTGAGCCTAAGATCCTTATTCTATATATATATATATATATATATATATATATATATATATATATATATATATATATATATATTTGTGTGAGTGAGAGATTTAAAATCAAACAAGATTTCACAAACTGGATCATGGTGTTTATTTAATAAATTAATAAAAGCGTTTTCCAAATTTATCAAGGGTTGGCATTGGATCTGCTAACAAATTTATCAACAGCTGGCATATGAATAAAATTAAACCATTCATAAATCATAAGGTTGAGCGGTTCATAAATCACAAGTTTCTAATGTTGGTATCAAAAGTACCAACGTAATAATTTCTTAAGCTGGTTTTGGATGAGCCAATCTCAATTTGGAATAATTTTTAATTCAGACTTGTGGTGAGTTTGGGTTGTTACAAATAGTATAAAAGAGATGAGACTTCTATACCTCATTCCCTCGAAAATTATGAATCTATGACTATAGTCATAAGTAAGTGAGATTTTAATTCTTCATTTTAAATCCAAATATGTAGATAGAATAGAATTATATGTAAGACCTTAACTCTATTTAGAGTACCAACATAACGTTTTTGAATTCACATGTGATAGACAAAATGGCCGGACTTAATATCGTAAATACGGTGAATTGAGTCTTAATATAGGCTTGTGGACGGTCTAGGTGGTTACACCCACGGACGATTTGTCCACCAGATTTGGTTTGCGATGGTTAAGTTGGGCGTAGTCCATGTTCAAACATGATTACATTACTCGAGAAAAATTACTGAATCAAAATAAATAGTTGAAGAAACATTAATTATTGACTTGAAATAAAAGCTTTATAGGAGTAGTATCTATTAATTGAATTAGGTCTTGGGTGCCAAACCAGCCTTGATCTTCTGAATGGTAGCCACATCAGTTTTGAAAGACTTGGCAAGAATTCCAACATCAACACCAGTCTCAAACAGCGTTGTAGGAACCGAAACTGTCCCTGCACTTGCACTACCAAACGCCGACACAGCTATAGCAGACTCGTTGGCATACTGAAAATGAACCAATCCCTTTGGAAACACAAACAAATCCCCGAAATGGAGCGTTTGGGTGTAGAGTTTGTTAGTGGTGTCAATAAAACCAACCTCGAGACTACCTCCAGCCACAAAAAGTAGCTCCGAAGCACGAGGGTGGGTGTGAGGCGGGTTAACCGCGCCTGCGGGGAATTGGAGGACAGCATAGGAGACACTCTGGCCATTAAGGGCAGGGAATTCTGCCAAGCTAGCCTTTATAACCTTTAAGGACGTTGTTGGGAAATTTGTGTATATTGAGTGAAATCCGGTGAAGGTAAACAAGTTTCCATCAACAGTGGTGGTGTTAGTGGGGACTATAAAGTCCGATAGGATGTCTGGATCACCTGCTTGAGCAATCCAAACACAGCCAAATATGGCACAACTGATCAAAAGAAGAGCTTGCTTTGCCAATATTGAGGCCATGCTTAGACTATATGGAAAAAATAACGTAGTACTTGAGTTTTGATGATTAGAGCCTAGTTTGAGAGTGGTAAATATATAAGGGATTAGTTATTGGTTGTTACACCCCTTGTTTCTAATGAGCCAAATTAATTTGCAGTTTGAGGCCGGCTGGGCGTTATGTTATGTTCACAATGGCTCTATCACTGTACTTCTCTAATTTCACCAACTTAGTGATCCTCACCAAACTTCTTTTTTTTTTATTAAGGGACCAACATATATATTTCTGTCAACTTTTTTTTTTATAATAACAAAAGTGTCTAATAAATTTGGACTTTTAAGGTAATTTGTTTGCAAACATGGAAATCTTGATGATAACCTGATCTCGATTGGGTGGGTTATGTTGAATTTAGGAGAGAAGGTGATACAGCGAAATATTAAATAGAGAATAAAAATCATTACAATAATTGAATTTATATAACTTTGCAATCACACCAATTGCAACCACAATAATGTTATAAAATCTGAATTATGAAAGTTAACACTAAAAACACACAAAATCATCCTTTAAATACTAAACAATAAACCGGAAGCCCTAATTTCAAAACAAATAGTAAAATTATGAAAAACCAAACTAGTCCAAAAAACTAGTAAAAGCTTTGGAGGGCCTAAATACATCTTTCAAGGCCTCTTTTGGGCTTAAAACAACATTCGTCATGGCCGAACTTGTAGGGGTCGTTAACTTCGATTTCTGTAACTCCACACGAATCAAAAGTTATGATAAAAAAAAGTAGATGGATTTTCTTTCCTTTGCTGACCGTGTCAGAAGGGGAATGAGTTGAAATGGAACATCATGGCTTTACTTATAGTTGGTTTCTTGGATAAATTTGGAAGGACTTCATCACGAAAGCTATAAGCGAACTCAGAAAGGTAAGAAAATATAACATTGTTATTTGTTGCAAAAATGACTAAAAACAAAGGAAATACTCCCTAGGTTCCACAGCAAATATTGAGGATATATTTTTATTTTATATTTACTCCTAAAGTAATACTAATGTATTAGACTAAAAGTCATGGCATATTTAATTGAACGTGAAGATATAATGTCATTTAATAATACTAACATGACTGATCTTTTGGAAAATGAGACTCTTTTTGTTGGGCAGACCTAATATATCAACTTTGTTTTTGCTAAATTAAATCCGGAATCTAAGGTCAAATGATATACTCCCTCCTTTCCTTAATATAGGTCGTTTTAGAGTTGTACACAAGTATTAAGGAAATGATTGTAAAACATTAAATATACTATCAATTGTCTATATTGTCCTTGTATTGAAAAAAGATAGTGTTATTTATTGGGCAAAAAATAGTGAAAGAACCAAAGTTATATTTATTACTTGGGTAATATTGGAAACTAAAAAATTAATACTTACTTGAAATTCTCAAACGACTTATATTTAAAAACAAAAATATTTTTCTAAAATAACCTATATTAAGGAACGAGGGAGTACCATTTACCACTTAAGACGTGGGCTTACAATGAACAGCATTTACAGTCACCAGAACTGACAGACTTCCTATATGACACTCAAGTTCCACCGCTATTTTTCTTTTTAATCCTATAGAAGTATGCTAAAATAAGACATGGATACAAATAAAACTCAATATCATACTCAACAGGAACTGAAAGCACCTTGGCTGGCAAATCTAAGCAAATAAAAAAACCTTACATGCATGGAAACAATTGATACCTTTGGCTGCAAGGTACAAGGATTCAAGATGACAGACATGTGGGTTATGCCCAGTTATGCCATTAAAACACAGAAACTTAATCCCACAAGCATGAGAAGTACTACAAAGGCAAAAAAATGCCACCATATAAATAAGACAAGCAATATATAACCACCTGGAAAGATTGTAACTGTGTTTTTGGTGGATTAAATTCAGAATCTATATCAAAAGGTATTCATCTAAAAAAAGATTGCAACTTCCCCTTCTAGATCATTCCAACTTGAACAATGAAGCCATCAGAACTCGAACCTAAGGTCCATCGGGGGGCCATGGTTGGTGTATATGATGGATTTGGATTCCATGAAGTTGAAGTTGTCACGCCCTTGACCATATGTACGTTTAATTATAGTTTTTTGCTGCATCTGTTATAGCAAATGTTGCATTTGTCATCTAGTGTTTTTTTTGTGGGCCAGCACAGATGCAACATTTACTGTAACAAATGCAATAGATTGCTATAAACTTACATTAGTTAAGGAATATGATTCCTTGACAATTTCATGGAATGCTTAGTCATGTTCATGAGTTTTTCCTTGAATTTCTTCAAACCAGTCTAGTTTCCTGGAACAAGTTTCATTTGTGTATAAATCTCTATCCATTAAAGATCGATATTTTTCATTTTAATTTGTGTCGCAATATATCATTTGATATTGGATAAAAAATCATTACAAGATAATTAAAAAAAATAAAGTTAATTCAATTATTATCATCACAAACAAAGTGAATAAAATTTCATTGTTAAAGAAACATTATTAGATTAAAATAGTAAAAAATCTCTATCTTAGGCCTTTGTTGCCAAACCAGCCTTGATCTTCTGAATGGTAGGTACATCAGTTTTAAAAGACTTGGCAAGAATTCCAACATCAACATCAGTCCCAAACAACGTTGTAGGAACCGAAACTGTCCCTGCATTTGCACTGGCATAGCCATGGCAGGCTCCTTAGGATCAGCATTGTACTGATAATGTACCAATCCTTTTGGAAACACAAAAATATCCCCGAGTTGGAGCGTTTGGGTGTAGAGTTTGTTAGTTGTGTCAATAAAACCAACCTCAAGACTACCTGCCACCACGAAAAGTAGCTCTAAAGCACGAGGGTGGGTGTGAGGGGGGTTGACAGCGCCTGCAGGGAATTGAAGGACAGCATATGAGACACTCTGGCCATCAAGAGCAGGGAATTCTGCCAAGCTAGCCTTCGTGACCTTTAAGGTTGTTGGGAAATCTGAGGTTAATATTGTACGAAATCCGGTGTAGGTAAACAAGTTTCCATCAACAGTTTTAGTGTTAGCGGGGACTACAAAGTCAGATAGGATGTCTGGATCACTTGCTTGAGCTATCCAAACACATGCAAAATATTGCACAAGTGAAAAGAAGAGCTTGGTTTACTAAGATTGAGGCCATGGTTAGACTGTATATATGAAAATGTAATGCGTATTGTGTATTACTTCAATTATATTTTGATGATTAGCCTAGTTTGACAGTCGTAAATATATATAGGGGATTACTTATTGGTTGTTACACTCTTGTTTCTAATCAGCCAAATTAAGTTGCAGTTGCAGTTGCAGTTGCAGTTGCAGTTGCAGTTGCAGTTGCAGTTGCAGTTAAAGGCCGGCTGGGCGTTATGTTCACTATGGCTCTGTCAATGTAGACTCCAACAATTCCTATGTTAAATCCAACAAATCTAAGCTAAAATAAGACATGGATATAGATAGAACTCGATATAAGTATTCAACATGAATTGCAGCACCTTGGCTGACAAATCTAAACAACTCACAAAACCTAACACTCATGAAAATAATCGATACCTTTGGCTGCAAGGTCCGAGGAACCAAGATCATCAAAATTCACAGCCAAAGGAAGAATTAAAACGGCAAGTAAATTTATTCATGTGCCTCGATCCGAAAACCAGAATGTCTTCTCATCATTTCTGCATTACAACAGTTGAAAATATACATGAAATTATCTAATTCAGAACTGAAATAGAATTACTGGCTGTCACAGAAGTTAGGGTGGTTTAGGCCATGAAAAGATAGAAACTGCATCCACAAGCATAAGAAGTACTACGAATGGAACGCTGGACACCTATAAAGATAAGGAGTACAATACAACATATAAACTCCTGTAGATAGTTTGTACGTAAAATATATGCAACTACAAATTACAACTGCAGATGAACTAATAAAACTCGAAGAAGTGTGATGTTAGAAACTTGTGACTCATAATATAGAAGCCACTGGAAAAGGCTAGTGCGGAGCATAGCGGAGCGGAACGTAGCTCGAGCCATAGGTCCCGAGCGGAGCGGAGCGAAGCGACGCACTAGCCCATCAGGGTTGCACTGAAGGTCGCAGGGGGGTGCGGGGGGCCAAAGCCCCCCACGGTACGGTACAGAAGTTTCTGCTATTGGGTTAAGGCTTGAAGTGGCGCGGGGTGCGCCGGTGGTGATGTTCGCGCCGGTCGGCGGACAGAGATTTTCTAGGTTGATTTTGGAAAGGTCATTATGGGTAATTGATCATAATGTGAAGTAGGGTTGGAATAGAATTAGTAGATATAAATACTATCTATTGTAAAGTTCTATGTAACCAAGGAATCATCAATAAACAACAAGCCGCCTGTGGAGTACTCAAATTGGGGAACCACGTAAATCTCTTGTGTTATTCTTAATTCTCTATCATTCGTGCGTGTGACTAACATGTGACATTGTGGATAAGGGGAAATGAGATGGAATGAAACAGTAAGGCACTAATATTATTTGTTGTCATGTCAACAACAAATTCGAAACGACAGCAACATGAAAGATATAGAAGGAATTGGAAAGCTAAAACCATATAAGATTGTTTCAAATAATGAAGGACAAAGGAAAGATATTCACTGCGTTTTTAGTTAATTATATTTAGAATGATCAAAAGGTATTAATCTAAAAAACAAAAATTGTAATTTCCCATTCTAGTTCAATCCAAATTGAATAATGACGCCATTGGATCAAATCATAACAAGATAATAAGAATATAAAGTTCATTCAATTATTATTCGTCACAGAGAAGCTAAATACAATTACATTGTTAAAGAAACATTATTGGATTAAAATGGTAGAAAATCTCTATATTAGGCCTTGGGTGCCAAACCAGCCTTGATCTTCTGAATGGTAGCCACATCAGTTTTGAAAGACTTTGCAAGAATTCCAACATCAACACCAGTTTCAAACAACGTTGTAGGAACCGAAACTGTCCCTGCACTTGCACTGCCAAATGCGGACACAGCCATGGCAGGCTCCTTAGGATCCGCATTGTACTGATAATGAACCAATCCCTTTGGAAACACAAAAATATCCCCGAGTTGGAGCGTTTGGGTGTAGAGTTTGTTAGTTGTGTCAATAAAACCAACCTCAAGACTACCACCACCCACAACGAAAAGTAGCTCCGAAGCACGAGGGTGGGTGTGAGGGGGGTTGACAGCGCCTGCAGGGAATTGGAGAACAGCATATGAGACACTCTGGCCATTAAGGGCAGGGAATTCTGCCAAGCTAGCCTTTGTGACCTTGAAGGTTGTTGGGAAATCCGAGTTTAATATTGTGCGAAATCCGGTGAAGGTAAACAATTTTCCATCAACAGTGTTTGTGTTATTTGGGACTATGAAGTCGGATAGGATGTCTGGATCACTAGATTGAGCTACCCAAACACAGGCAAGGATGGCACAACTGATCAAAAGAAGAGCACGGTTTTCCAAGATTGAGGCCATGCTTATGCTTAGACTGTATGGAGTAATAATGAGTATGGTATATGAGTTCAGTTTTGATGATTAGCCTAACTAATTTGACAGTGAATTTATAGGAGTTTAGTTCTTGGTTATTACACCATATTTCTTCAATGAGACAAATTTGCAGATTAATAATGTAGACGCGGGCTGGTCACAATGCTTGTCCTCTATTATTTCTGCAATCCTAATTTATTTTCTGACATGTCACCGTCAAAAGTTTAAGGGCAATGAGAGGCGCATTGTTTAACTATGGAATTATGCGTTGGATAAAATGCTGGTGCCTTTGCTTATCAAATTTTTTTAATATTTTATTGAAAATTTGTCATTTCATTCTGCTAAGCTATGTAAAAGTCTGTTTTGTTATTTTAAGTGCCTCGTACAGACTTTCCACAAACCGTTCATTGCTGCTTTTGATCAGGTGTTTTAATGTTCTTGCTTTTGGTAAAAACAACATATACTCATTTTCACTGCACGCACTTGGACTAAAATCTTATGGAGTCCTGCCCCGAATTACAATTCTGACATGTGATATGAATCTCATTAAAACTGATCAATGAAGTTCCCACTAGAATGACTATTCATTCATTCACGTAGCATTAGTACTCAGCCCAATGGCATAAAATTTAAAGGAAACCAATGCCCAAAGGAAGACTGCCTGGCACCAAAAAGATTATTTTATAGTGCATACCGTACTCGATTAGAATTATCACATAACACTATGAAAGAATCTCTCTCAGAACATGCTATTTAAAGAACTCGGTTATTATTTGTAATTTCTAGGTAGTGAAGGAACTTTGCATTAACACTGCTAAACGAATATGGCCCGAATCTGTACGTAACAAACATGCAAAACAGATTTGACTGCACACAAGTTGGTTTTTATTCCTTCTTTAATCCAATTGATCTAAAATAAGGCATGGGCACAGATAGCAGCACTCAATATCACTCAATATCATATTCAACAGGAATTGCAGCACCTTGGCCGAGAAATCTAAACAATTCACAAAACCTTACATGCATGACAAATAAAGATACCCATGGCTGCATGGTCCTAGGACCCAAGATAACTAATACTTATTGAAAGCTCAATATAACATGTTTCTTTTTTCCTTTTTGACTAAAAGGAAGGAAATAACACCAAGGAGAAAAAAAAGGGCCAACGAAATTCATTCAACTGGCCTTTGTCCCAAAACTGGAATGTCTTCGTATCGTTTCTGCATTACAACAGTAGAAAATTTACGTTAGAAACAAAACGAATCCAGAACTGAAATACAACCATACAAGTACTTGCTGTCATAGCATAACTTCATGTGGTTTATTCCTTTAAAATATAAAAACTTCCTCCCACAAGCATGAGAAGTACTACAAAACACCAACATAGCCAAGACATACAACCACTTTTAGATAAATTTTAGTAAAATATAGGCAACTACATATTACAACTGCAGATGAACTGAACTCAAAGTGAGGCATCATTTCCAGAATACTGATAACAATGAACAGCCATATACTTACGGGAACTGATATTTCCACATAAAAAATTGATATTTCCACATGATCATTCGCACATGAATAGTTAGTGAGTCCCACCTCCATGTGATAGAGACTCGTGTGGAAATATCATTTTAACATGTGAAAATATCAGTTTTCCTTTATTTAAATGTGTTTGCTAAACACCTCTAAGATAAGGTGTGATTAGCATTGTGCCCAAAATAAATTTATATAATCCCAAAAGTTCCTATCAACTTTGATAACTACAAGCATATTTTAAAAAAAGCCAAATGTTTTTAACAACAATATTATATCAAATTACTATTTAACCTCATTTAACATGATGTGATAAATATATTTCACAGCATTTTGTGTAAAATTCATCTTAGGGAACAATGCAAACCACCCCTATCTTGGGGTCGGTTTCCAAAAGCCTACTTAAATTGATCGTTTACATATATTTCGCAAATGTGCCTAATTTATATTCATTTTTGCAGAATGATGCGTTTATATATTGGCATATTTTAATTCCTATTATGACTTTTCACATGCCCAACATAACTAATAAATCCAAGAAACACAAAAATATATTCCTTTCCTCTGCAAAGATCTTTAGAATTGGTTATTTCAAGCAAATTAAGATTGTTCAAATACCAAAATGCTAGTTTATGAAGCCTGTCATCACCCCTTTCTTTTAAATCTTTAGACATACTAACCTCTTCAAATAAAAGTTATGTAAAAAGATCTAAATAGGCTAAAGCATAATTTAAAATGCTCAACAATATAATAAAAATCTAAAATGACAAAAGCTTAATTGATAGTGTGTAAGAAAATTGTTAATATGTGTAACTAATTACAAATAGAAAAATATCTTTTAAATGTCTTTGTTTCAGATGGATGCATACCATTGCCCAAAAATGAAGACAGTGAATTGACTGTTTAATAACAATAAAAAATCTCCTTGAGAATTTCCCAGCAATTGAATAGACACGTAAATAAGCATTCTGCAATTGCATGTTTCTGTTTGGGGTCTATTTGGCATAGATGTTTGTTTGATTAGATAGTGGTTCCAAAAGACCACCATTTGGAAGTAAAATGGTTATCTCAGAGAATGGAAGACTAAAAATAGCCATGTAATGATCTTCATATTATCTCCTTCCTCTCTCTGTCTTCCAGACTCATCTAGACACACACACACACACACACACAAATATATATATATATATATATATATATATGGTCAGAGTAAGGCATTATGATTTCCTAGGAAGCACACAAATATTTGGTTGCACACAATGCAGAAGTTGCAATCGCATTAATCAGAAAATCCAGTTTTTACAATAAAACAAATTTTCAAGCAATTACGGATAAACAATATAATCAGATAAAACATTAGAAAAGTAACACAACCTCGCAACCGTAACTACAAGAAAAGGTATATACGCAACATATATACACATTCCTACACCACTGGGAACTATCAAGCACATAAAGAAAAACATGCACACATGTCAATCACAGTTGAAATAGAGAAGGTCGGAAAAATACCCCAACATTGTTGGATTCCCAGATCTTATGAACTCCATAATCCACTACCTGCAACCAACATATCAACATAATTTTCTTAATTACATCAAATTCCACACTATCATCAATTAATAGATACACGTCAATATCGTCAATTGAACATAAATAATGTAGACTACCAATAAATGAACCTAAATACATCCCACAAAACAATTAGATTTTTTAGGTAGTCCTAAGAATCCAATTGCAATTTGCTTGAAATTCAAAATAACACCATCTAAATGATTTTTCTAACTTTAAATTAATACAAGTGGTATACAACCAAGCACAACTAGCACTCAATAAAATATAACATTAAACACTCCATTTTCTTCATTTGTACATCTAAACTCTAGAGTCCCCTTACCATAATAGTCTAATAAGTGACAATATGTTTCAAATCTGCCTTTTAATGAAAAGTAGTTAACAATAAATATCGTTATCTAAAATAAATCAAGACTAAATGAGAAATTGACAAATTTTCCTTCAAATTCGTGTTATTCTTACAAATGACTCTCATTTTTGGAACAACCGATTGCAATACCTAAACTCAATTAATAAACGCAAAATTAATAGTTTAACTGAGAAATTGAGAAATTCTTCAAATAAATGTTATTCTTATAAACGAGACTCTCATTTTCGGAACAAGGGATTAAATTACCTAACCTCAATTAGCAAATGCAAGAAATACTCAAAAATTAGAAAACGTACTCGTCATAAACTTCAGATCCATAGTTAGATTAAGCAAAAACAGCGACACAATAAAAAACCTATACATATATGTATATATATACACATTTACTTACAGAGAAGCACATACAAAAAAAGAGAAAGAAAAAAAGGTTAGTATATGTACAAATAGAAATATGTATAATTTATTGTAAGAAAGAAGCGAACGGGAGACTAACCCGTTCCCCGACTAAAGCGCCGGCGATGACGAAAGTGACGTAGACGGCGTTCCGGCGCATCACTACTCTGTATAATCCTTCGAGAATTCCCATGGCTCTCTCTGTCTCTTCTCTTTCTCTCTCTTCTCGGTTCCTGGGCTTGATCGAAGAAATGAATGACAAATGCAAAGCGGTTAGGGTTTACTTGTTCTTTATCATCTATTCTTCCGATTTGACCGAACCGGTGGCTGAACAGAAAGAAGATCGGTTAAATCGAGCTAACGGACGTTTCTTTTTTATTTAAAAAAAAAAAACAGAAAATAACTCTCGCCAAATGCAAAATTATACTACAACCATTATTAATTTTTAAAAAATAATTTAAAATATTTTTAAATTCAAAACTAAAATGAATGATGATCCATTAAATATTATAAAAACTAGAAAACATTTATGTTTTAGCAGGTCCATCTTCTTGACCTTAGCTCCATCTTTTCTCTACATAATAATACTCGATTAACAAATCCAATACCAAATAACGTACATGCAAGTCCTAAACATAATGAAACTACTCTCATAATTTCTTTTGAACACTCACGAAAATTGAAAAATAAGGTGAAGGATATATTATTAGATATTTTAAAATTCAAAATTAATTTAATTTTAGACAATAAAATTAGTATAAAAATTACAACCTACCTAAATACAAAACTTGTTATTTTAAAAAGCTTCATGAATTACATTACTTCTAAATAAATAAAAAATAATTTCAAATTAACTCTCAAAAGTAATTGTTCTTTGGAAGGGAGAATATGCATGTATGTATCTTCTTTATGAGTAAGCTTTCCAACACTCTTTCAAAGTTTTAGCATTATCAAGGAAATTTGATGCCAATAAGGTAAACATTGATTAGTTCAAACTCAACTTGAAGTCTAAAGCAAACCAAATGGATCATAAAAGAGAGTATTCCTTTAACAATGCAAATTGTATCTCAGAATTGGAAACAAACTGCTAATATATAAGGAGTTCAGGATCAATTTCTGAGGATTAATACTAGTAGAAAGAAGAGGTCGTCGTGTGAGGGAAAAAAGAATATAAAACCAGAGGAAACGATTTTCAACAAGGAACAAAGGTGTATTACAAAAGATAACTTCATTCTCACGAATATAGAGAGCGGCCTTTCTTCTTTAAGAATTCGGGGATTTCTACCCAACCGCCTTCAGTGAAAGAGGATGAACGTCGGTTGATTCCTGTAGTGATGTCTCCCTGTCCCTGCATATTCCCATATATCAAGACCAGAGAGAAAGAAAGAGTGAGGGAGGGAGGGAGAGTCTGATAGAGAAACGTACCCGTCCTTCAGATTCCTCCTGGCGCCTGAATCCGGTGGCAATCAGAGTTATACTGACCTAAAAACAAAATTGTTACAATAGCTTTAGAAACACATTTCTCTATTATACGTACTGCATTTGCTGCAAATAATTATAGTGACCTAAAAACAAAATTGTTACAATAGATTACATGCTAAACACATACTTCTCTATTATACCTACTGTATTTGCTGCAAAAAATTATCTAATGGTTTTAGGTTCTAATTCTACCATCTACATTCCATTGCCATTATGTATGCAGGTGAACATCTGGCACTATTAAAATGGCAGCAAATGACACAAATTCCTTGCAACCAAAAAAATAGCTACTGTGGTTTGGAATGTGATAATTGAACTTTTAAAGGGATATTTGCAATCAAACGATTTACAGCAGCACAAGAGACATCAGACATCGTAACCTATACCACTTTCACATTCAACACACATGCTACTAACTATTTGGACCTTGGGTATATATACTAGGGAAGTCTCAGCCGTTGGTAATGGCTAGTTCATAGTCCCTCTGTATGGAAAAAGGAGTCATACTTCAATAACAACTTGTGAGGAAAATACAACTCCTCAATTTCACCAATACTATACACTAAAATGAAGTATCCCACACCCATACTGTTGTCCAAGTGTTGAGAGTCAGATAAGGGTACTTTAGGGTAAAGTGAAGACTCTATTTTTTAAGATATAAGCTTTAGCTGTAATAGTAGAAATCCCACTTACTTGACCACTTAGTGATGGATCTATTACAGCTCCAAAAATTAAATTTGCACTTGGATCTACAAGGTCATATATAACCTCTGCTGCAGCATTTACCTACAAAAGAAATTTAAATTAGAAACCGGCAAATGGAAAAAATTAGAGAACCCAAAGCGTTGCAATAATTTATAACTACCACCAGCATTACTCCAAAATCAACAAAAAAGTTACCAAACAAAGTCAGACATTAATCTTTAATCATTATTAGCTGTGATTCATAAGTTTAGCGGGAAAGGTAGAAATTTAAAGAAAACAAATCTTTGCTCACAAAGAATATTACTGGAAGCCAAATCATAGCAAGAGCTAAACTATCTTCACAACTCGAAAATATCTCTCAAGTTATTAAATAGTTCTCTGCATCTTCCCTTTTTCCTCTTTCTGGTCTCTTTGGGATAATCATGGATGTTACATAAAAAAGTAACCTTATCCCACTTTTGGATGTCTTTTCCCTCTAAACATGTTAAAGTACAGAGTCTACAGACTCCCGGGACATCTCCCTAGCGTATATAGTAGAGTGAGAATGTACTCTAGATCCACATACAAAAGCACTATATATATATATATATGTATATATATGGAACAAATCAGAGATCTGCCCGTCTCGCTCTCACCCCCCACATCAAAAATAAAATAACTAACAAAAGGAAAAATTGACAAAAGGACTAAAAGCCATTGAATTTGAGAAACTAAATATGAAATCCTACCTCAAATAAAGTTAAATCAGTTCCACCTGTTATGTTCCAAACAATACCAGTAGCTCTTTCTATACCAAGATCTAGTAAAGGTGATTGAACAGCATTTAGAGCAGCATCTCTTGCCCTGGTCTTGCCTGCAATGGGAAAAGAAAATGTATAAGAAGTCTTAAATCAATACATCTCTCTCTCTCTCTCTCTCACATACACACACACAGACAAAGCATATTCCTATGCAGACCATAAAGGGTTTAAAGAAAGAAGTTAAAAATAGAAATTATGCATTTACTTCCACCACAAAGGAACACATTTTATTTGAACATTTTAAGCTGTTTTACTTTACCGGAATACACTTTAGATTTTTCCTTTGATAGGCAGTATATACTTAGTAAAGTTCTCAAATAAGGACACTATTATAGACATTTTGGCATTGGGCTATAATGAGGGATGCGGGATCCGCCCCTCCCTTTGTTTTATGGTGTTACTTAGTGTTATGTTAAATGTTTTATGGGTGTACCAAGTCCAAATGAATGTCTGAGTCACTTGGTTGATAGTCCAAACCTTTACTCTTCTAGTCTTTTTTCGTGTAGAGCTAAAGCTTATTGTCTTCTTGTCATACTTTGTCAACAAGCAGTTCTAGGTCCCACATTCTAAACCTCTGTATATATTGCCGTATACTCTTTCTAGTCTTACTGGAAATAGCTTTCCTGATTCATCTTCTATTGGGCACAGTCAGAGAACTTCATTTTCCCTTTTTCCTTCTTAATTTCCTGCACCTCCGAATATTTAAATTTCCCATTTTTACACTCTGAAGGACCTTACAAAAAAGTTGTCATCATACTATTACACGGTTTACCACATACTCCACCAACAGGTCCGAAAAGGCCAAAGGCATCCTTTTGTGTCAGTGTTTGAGATACCCATACAAGCCCAGCTTCTCTTTAAGTTTGTCATGCATCAGTTGGGTACAATTACCAGAGCCATGTCAACCACTTGATGGGGGTCATGCCAGTGTTCTAAAAATCTCCGCATATGTCCGCCTAGGCCCCGCCTAGGCGCTAGGCCCCCCCTTGGCACCCCGCCTAGGTGCTAAGCCCCCCCTTGGTGCCTCGCCTAGGTGCTAGGCCCCCTGGCGCCTCAGCTAGGCCCAAGGCGGCAAAAAAATCCCTCCAGGAAATTAGGCGGGGGCTTAGGTGGAGTCTAGGGTGAAGAGGTTTTTTTTTATTTTAATAACTATCCAAACCAGATCTTGATATATTTATTTTTCTAATGATTTACCATATTCATAATACATGTTGCAGCATATCAAATCACAACAAGAAGTGAACAATATCAAGACAAAATGGATAATTTTATTATAGTTGTAATTTTTTGAACTTGTACCAACTTCAAATTATATAAATGATGATACATTTGTAATATTTAGTTTAATTCAATATAATTCTTAAATTTATGTTTATTTTCTTAAGTTTTAATATTGAATTAAATTCTTGAAATTTTAAATTTTATTATTTAATAGCAATCTTGTTTATGAATAAAACTAATACGTTAAAAATATGTTTGAACTTTGAACAATTGCATGTTTGTGTTTGAACTTTGACATTAGCAATATGGATATGTGTTTGAATTTTAAGCAAAGACCTTTATTATATTTATTATAGATTGTTTTGCTTTATACTATTGTTTTGTTTGGATAAATGCAAGATAAAATATTAAAATTGACTTAAAATAAAAAATCCCGCTTTAAGCGCCCTCACCGCCTCGCCTCCCTTGGTAAATACTTTTTAGAACATTGGGTCATGCACGTTCTTACTCTAGACATGGACCTAACCTAAATCGAGGTCCAATTGGCTTCCAGAGTTACAATATTTATTTTAATTATTAAGGGTTTTCGTAGTAGATTTAGGCATATGGTATGTATTTGGATGTCAAGTATTATGGATTTATTTTTATTTTACTTGGGCTAATTATAGTTCATAGGGTCTGCCTATATAAATGCTTAGTGTGTCCTTGCTAATTTCCCTTGTGTTACATGGACTCTTCGGTTAAGGATGAAGTACTCATGTTGGACATGGTTGTGGATATGGGATCCATGTTTCACTTGTAGATCAAACACTTCAAGTCACCAACAATTGAAATTATACCTCCATTAACTTGATAATATTTCAAATTTGAGCCCATAAACTTAATACATTTTCCACCAAATATGTCATACTTATTATATATACCCCACTAATTATCTTTTATATTCAAATTTATACCAAATGTTTGACGTTCTTTCACTAAATCTCACATAATATTAACTTTAAACATCATGACTTATCAGTTATCATATCCACGCACCCGTATCTAAAATATAGATCCTTTTCCGCTGAGTCCCCGAATCCTATTATTTTAAGAATAGACAAGTCTAACACCTAGATATTACCAACACGCAATTCTCATATCCGAGTCCATGTAACATAAGTTTTCCTAATATTCTTTTCTTTTCCATAGCACAATAAACCCTAATTCTTTCTCTTTGAAATTTCATAATCTCAATTTATTTTTCTAATGATTAAAATATATTAGGAACAAGACGCCAAAAGGGGACAACTCCCATGTAAACAGGGGAGTATACAAAAGCAAAGAGACTACATGCATAGCCTACAAAAAAAATGACCAAGGAGCTCCGAAAAATAATCACAAATCACTTCCAATGGCAATTTATAAACTCTCCCAAAAAATCAACAAAAGATACTAAGACCCATGATAAACCTCCTTTAACCAAAAACATAGACCTATAGAATATGCACAAGTGGTCTCTTTTTTCCCTGAAAACATCTACCATTCCTCTCCCTCCAAATAGTGTACTGAAGACAAAAAGGGATTACTGACCACCTTTGTATCTCCCTACCATAGTTGTCACGACATCACAACGGTAGTTGACAGTCAGGACATCTAGGAGATAAGGCGCTCACCTAGGCGTTCATAAGATGATAAGTCATTAACAATGAACAATTTATATATTTATAATTATGAAGTTATTCTCTAAGACTATTAAATATTATTAAAAATAAAATATACTTTAATTATTTAATACAAAAGTATGTGTATGAATTAGTATATTTAATTATTAAAAACAAACAAACGAATAAAAGAAAAAATAAAGATATCAACAAAAATAAATATTAGCACTCTTTTAAATTATTAAAGGTCATTGCCAAACAGGCCCTAAGATAAGTAGGTGGTAGCTAGTTGTCTTCCATTGGAAGTCATTTGCTAAAGTAACCAAGCCTAATTAACATACAAGGCACCAAAATCCACAAACTTCACACAAAATTCATCACCCACATATAGTATTAGTGTTACTCCCCACTAACAACTCTCTTTCTATCACAACTCTCTTACTATCACGCACATTAATAGTTAACAGAGAAGTAGTAGTATGACAAAATCAAAAACCCAGCTAGCCGCTAAACGAATATATTACGATCCAGTCTTCACCAGGAGAGCTCGATGGTTGGTTCGAAGACATAGAAGAACCACCTACGCGGTGACGTGAAACAACATAAAGGTCGTCGGCGATGTCACGCGCCTCCTCACGCTGGCTCGTGAGATCTTCGATCGTCACCAAACTTCTTCTACTAGATTTCTTATTTCTTGGATCTATCCATTTATGGTTTTCGTGAGTATTGTTGACTTTGTTTGGAGATGTTTTTGGACAGTTCTCATGTATTGAGCTAACTGTCTCCAAGGTGTGACTCCTTGACGACAAGTCGTCGCCTAGGTGAAGCCTTAATAATTATGCTCCCTACCAAGCTTAACTCCAGCCCACACTTGCAGCAACCACATTACAGAACTCGGCATCAGCCACACTATTCCAAAGAGAAAACACCTAACTCCATAAGTTCCGAAAAACCTCAGAGTGCAGCAACAAATGATCAACCAAATCCTAATCCTTGTAACACGTCACACATCTAATAACAATGAAAATTTTCCTCTCCATCAACTTCTCAAGTTTAGAGCTTTGATAAAATATTTTACATATTGCCGTGTAATTCTACACTTCTCTTCCCTGATCAACTTTCTAATGAACTGAATCCCTACAATACTTAAGCAAGTGTTGTATGGGGATTTGATGTATAAGAACAAAACTCCAAGGAGACAAGAAAGACACATGAACATAATCATTAAATTCAACCTCAGTATTCTGTCTTACTTTCATCTTTATTTCTTTCTGGTGCTTTTGTCTCTTATTCACTTCTGATGACAAGTTTGAAAAAATATCAAGGAATCAAGGAAATAAAGATCCTTCAACTTACCACTTCCAGTTCCTATCCCCATCAGAGATGAACCAGCGTTTTGCATAATAGCTCGGACATCAGCAAAATCAACATTAACCATACCAGGGACCTGCAATTAAGGCAAATACAAGAAATAATATATATTTTGTCACAAATGTTGAACATAGTTAAAATTATAACCCCTCTTGTGGAAAAACAAATGCTGAAAAACTATGTGAACGTGAGATGACCTGAAAGAGTGGTATAATTAAACAGTAATAGATAACACCATTCAGTAAATAACAATGCAAAAATACTAACAAGGTCGCACAATCATAACCTCCCATGCTAAACTTCTCTTCTTTTTTTCAGTTTCTGAGAGTTCATTCTAGTTTTAAAGTTTCCTGAATGAATAGATTTTATCAGTGCTCAATTTCTTTTCTGCCAAAGTTCTTCAAAGTTTCTGTACTTTTAATTTCAGTAAACTAAGAATTATCATTGGTTAATTTCTTTCTTTTTGTTCTTATTTTGAAAAGTTATTAAATTTTTTTCAGTAAAATCTTACAATGAATAATGTGTTGATAACATCTAATCAGTGTCTTGAGATGAGGCTTTTGCTTGAACGAAAAACATGCATATAGAGTAGAATATATAATACACCAGCCGATGAAAATTAAGACACTAATCAAAAAACAAAAAAGAAAAAAGATTACTAAGATATCACTTGAGTAGCTTCCCTAGTTCACTGAGATTATATTATACCTCAACGACCTATAAAAACCATACGTGAGCATGATCTAAGTTTCGCCCCTAATTCTATAATAAATGCATATTTATGCAAGTAAAAAATTAAACGAAACCAAATAAATGGAGCAATTACCTTCTAATGGTTTTTGTTGAAAATAATTAGAGTGCAGTTCTACTTTTTCCCTATAACACAAGTTAGCAACTCTGCTAAAGAGATATATCAAATTATCACTTAGTTCTCTTTTTCTTCAATTACAGATACAAAAGCTAAGCAATAACAAATTCCATGTTTGATAGTGAACACCGAATATATATGTAAGAGACCCACCATTAACTTCTTGAGAGAAATCATGTTTTTCACCCCTTCTCTCACTAAATGGGAAACTAATGTCTATTCTATATTTCTACTGACCATTTTCCACAATGCTTCCGTATCGTTCAAGGAACATGGTCACTGTAATTGGTATATGTTAGCTCATATGATACTGTATTTGGTCTTGCAAGAACAATTAATAATTTGAATAAATGAAAGTAATTTTCATCAATCACAAAGAGAAGATATACATATTTATGCATGTCTGGAAACAGAAAATTATCAGAGATGGAAACATTAAAACAGCAAACTGATAAGAATGTGAGGCCATAGAAGGAACTAGTAGTTCTAATTATCATTCATTTTGTACCATAATTATGTCGGAGATACCACGAACACCTTGTCTTAGTATATCATCAGCTAGATTAAACGCCTCTGTTACTGGGGTGGACTGCGAAACAGCAGTCAGTAGCTTGTCATTCGGAATAATAATAAGTGTGTCAACATTGTCTCTCAAAGTTGCAATTCCTTCTTGAGCTTGAACAGTCCTCCTTCGCCCCTCAAAGGAAAAAGGTGTTGTGACAATACCAACAGTCAAAATACCCATTGACTTTGCAATTCCGGCAACAACTGGAGCCGCTCCAGTGCCAGTTCCTCCACCCATTCCAGCCTGCAATTTCAAAATCATAGATGAGAATAGAAAAAAAATCAAATGAATTAAGGGTCCACAATTCAGAAACAGACAGTATTACAAGTGGGAATGTGAAGAATTAGTTTATATGGTTTCCTTTTTCAGCAACAGTTCATTAGCTTTGTATTTTAGGCACGTGTCCCAACGCCAAAATGGCCATCAAAACCTCATTAGCAGACATAACTTCAATTTTCAGGAAAAATAAATAAAATTACGCATGTACTTTGATAGTGCAGTAACAAACAGAGCTACTGCTTCAAGCCTTCAATAATCAACTGAGCTCAGAAAGTAAGGTAAAGCATACCTCTAATTTGCAACATGCCTAGTTCAAAAACATATATATTAAACCAAGGAGTGAAAACCTCAAATATGTCAGAGAAAAACATTTCATAATCCATAATGTAGATCAATTTTTCTGTTTATAATTTATGACAGTTACAAGTGAATGAAAGCTGAACGTACTGTTACAAAGACCATGTCTGCCCCATAAACGGCCTCCTGTATGGCTGTTTTGCTTTCATTTGCAGCATTCATGCCGATCTCTGGGTTCCCACCAGCACCAAGGCCCCTAGTTAGTTCCTGACCGATTGGTAAACGGTTGCCCACAAGAACTGGTGACATCCTCATGGCTTGTACATCTGTATTAACTATCCAAAATTCCACACCCTCCATAGAACTCTCAATCATTCTATTGACAGCATTGGACCCACCACCCCCAACACCAACAACTTTGATCTTGGCTTCATTATAGTTACTTTGCCTAGAGGATTCTCTCAAGCTATCAGTGCTATTGCCACTAAAGCTATCTGTCCTTGCTGGAAACTTATCATCTCCCTCTCCCCTGAGCATTGAAACTTCAGGATGCAGATCCAAAAATGAGTCCTTACTGTTATTTGGACCAACTCTATGGGAATTGGTAGAACTTCTGATGCGAGGGAAACTCGATGCAATCTTTCGACAAGGATCTCTACCCATATGAAACCCAATCCCGAATCTCTGGCACGACATGGTTAATACTCCCACTGACTTGACTGCCTCAGGATGGACGACAAAACAAGGTACATGAGCAGCCATATTAAGAAACAAAACCCACTTATGTAATTATTTACGAAATGGTAGTTATGGAGAAATTTTGCAACCAGAACGCCCAAATTTCTGCAATTGTATCAGCAATCATTCTTCCTCAACCTAAAACGCCAAACAAACCCATTTATTAGACACACAAATTAAAACAGAAAACAAGATATCAGCATTCCATGAATCCAAAGCAATTTGTGTATATTATCCCAAATGCACAAAACAAACAGTATTAGCATAGTGACAGAACAAAGAAAAAGAATTATATATATATATATATATATATATATATATATATATATATATATATATATATATATACATTTCACCTAAAAGGGTTCCAAAAGTAGCAAATGAAATAATAATTTAGCCTCCATAAATAAATTAACAGTTCACCCTTAATACCAACAGTAGACATTTGGAGAATAACAATATCAAAATGCAAAGGATACGGAAAACAGAAAAAGAAGGAAAAAACATAAAAACAACCTGAAAACCCAGAATGAGAATGGCACTATTTTACAAATTAAACAATCTTCGGAACAATTACAAAAGGAAATAACAGAAACCCATACCCAAATTAACCACAAATAAGCAATCAAGGTATAACATTAGATAAGTATAAATAGAATAACACATGGGACATTAAAAAAAAATAGTACCTGAAGAAGTCGAAGATTCTCCTGTAAGAATACCAGAACCACTCCAAACATAGTGGAAGTAAAAACTGTAGTAGAAGAACCTAAGACATTGAAATGATAGATGAAAATCTAAAGAGGGAGATGGTACAGTGGAAAATGTCACTCATTGTTTGCTTTTAATATGGAATATTGCAGGTTTGGGAGTTAGGTCAGTGAGCTAAAATTAATTGGATTGGAGTATTCTCTGGATACAAATTTACAAAAAAATATCTGAAATTCTTTTCGAGATTTTTTGAGCCTTTGAAGATGAAGATGAAGATGAAGATGTGAAGGAGATACTAGAGAAGAAGTGGTCGTTGGCCCTTGGCGCTTGATAGCATGGTGAAACTGTAATGAGCATTCTTGGCTGAGGTATAAAGGGTATTATTTCAACTAGTGGCACCAGAGTAGAAAACCTACACTCTTCTTCTCTAAGTTTTAAAATAGACAAAAATGAAATGAAATTGATGAAAATTTTAAATTTTATTTTCATTTGTTATGTTTCTGAGTTTTTTAATAAACAAAAAAGAAATAAATAGATAAAAAACTTAGGCTATTTTCTGTGTCAAAGTTTTTGTTCAAAATTGGCCTGATTTGGACTAAAAAAAAATGGGAATAGGTAATATTTTTATAATTCTCATATTATCTTTAACTTTTAATATAATAAATTTTAAATTACAACTCAAGATCTCAATTTCTTTTTATCTACTAAATCTAATCTGATAAATAGAAAAGTATAGGCACAAATAACTTGCTGCGAATAAGTTCTCTTCTTTGGTTCAAGCCCAAGTTTCCTACAACAGTGTAACAGATTTTTCTTGTCGGCGCTCTGACATTCCAATCTCCCCTATTCGGTAACTTTCCGGCCAGATCTGTCTCCTATTTCGATAAAACTCATTCTTAAATATAGTCCTCAATTTGCACTTAACCATCTCTTTTCAACTCACACATATATTTGTCTATATATGTATATTGTGTTATCTGGTTGAATAAATTTTTAACAATTTTATAGGTTATTCATATTTCCAAGAGCCTCTAGTTGCTTAGTGATTTTGTTCGATTGATCACACTATAGGATCTACAAGTGCTTTTGTAACCAAGAGTAAATTTATAAAAGTGATATTTTTTTTTCATTAGAACTCAGAAACGCAAGAAAAGAAAAAATTTAAATTTTATATTCTTTTTTATTAAAAACTCAGAAACAACACAAATGAAAACTTCAAGTTTTCTATTCTTTTTTTTTCTGTTCTAATTTAAGTTTTCTATTATTTTTTTCTGTTCAAAACTCAGAAACAGAGTACCAATGTCCTTGTTGTAAAAATAAGAAAAATAATGTATTCACAAAATATAAATTTTAAAAAAGAATAATTTTAGAAATATCTATATAATATTTTAAACAATTTATAATATCTATGAATAATTACTAGGTTTGTAAATGAACTCAGTCGAGCTGAGTATATAAAATATTTGATTGAGCTCATATAGCTATCGAGTCTAGGTATAAATTACAATTTGAAGATGTTTGAATAATTTATCAAAATTTAAAATTTACTTATATTTGAATCGTTTATATTTCTAGTCGAACGATTAAGAATCAAGTCCGAATTGTTTGTTTCATTTTACAATCATGATTGTATCGCGTATTTTTTAAAATATTAATTTTATAAATAAATTTAAGTGTGACTCTTTTATTAATTATATAAATAAATATTAATTTTTACTTTGGATAAATTTGAAATATTACATAATCATATGTAAGGAAAATTTGAAAGCACATACCATACATTTGACTACAAATTTGTTCACAATTCTTTGGAAATGAGAAAGATATCACTATTGCTGATATTTGTATTGTATAGTCAGTATTGAATGTCTGGATTCTGTATTGTGCATATATCTTGAGTTTTAATGAAGAATATATATAGGATCCTGTTAGCATGAAATTTATTTTTGAGTAAATTGATCAATTGGCCAATAGAATACTGACACACATAAAACCTTGCATGCGTGTCAACACTCTATTAATTAATTGACCAATTTACCCAAAAATAAACTTCATGCTAATATATACAGTGAGGATCAGGTAAGGGAGCCCTTACTTTCTTAAAATGCGGGATTTTTTTAATATTTTATGAAACTGAATTTTTTTCATAATACAGTGTTTTGAGTGTGATTTGGATACATATAATAATACAGGTCAGTACTGTTTTGTTATATGTATTCAAATCACATCCAAAATACTGTATTATGAAAAAATTTCAGTTCCATAAAGTATTAAACTATTTTTTTTAGTTGTTTAAAAAAAAAGTGCGCATTTTAAGAAAGTAAGTGCTCTCTTATAGAACCGGACCCTATATATATATATATATATATATATATATATGAATGTAATAATGTTGACTAGCCACTGCTAAAATGAGTAGTTATAATCCGGTGTGTTGTATCGAAATACTTGGTTTGACACTTGGGGAGTTGGGAGCAGCAAATTGTCCATCTATTAACAGTTTAGGCTCTTTCTATTTTTCTTTTTCTGAATATTATTCAAACAAAACAAATTTGAGCTGTTATGAACCAAACATACCTTAACCAAAAAAAGAAAAAGAAAATAGAGAGTACATAATCTAACATATATGTGCATCCCATTCCCAGGTCACTAATAATAGTATACATGCAGAAGTGTACAGATACTGGCATGTCAAATTTCAAAGCTCGTAATTGGATTTATCAATGTTACAAAAATCTTACGGCTAATCCTTCATTCCTTTACCTCAGCTATCCTTGCTTATAAGCTCTCAGTTGATTCTCTCTCTCTCTCTCTCTCTCTCTCTCTCTATATATATATATATATATATATATATATATATATATATATATATCAGTCTAAAGGAATAGATTACAAATGCACCATCATGGTCACCAGCACTGAGAAGAACTCATTCACTTTTGACGGCATGGTAAATGTGGCGAACAAATATCCAGGAAGCATGAAAACCTATTGTTCCCAGCATCAGGAAGAATGCATAGCACAAACAAGCATTATAGCCGAAAAAGAAGAGTAGCTGCATTAAGCCACTCATATTGGATTTGGCATAGAAGTAGATGCCACATACAAACATAAAAATAGCAGTTGAGCCCCCTCGTATTATAGATCTGCACATCATAGGCATTTCAAATGATCAATAAGGTAATACAAGGCACATAAAGGTTAAAAATGATTTTCCTTCTAAAGAATAATAATAGTTTCTTTCATATGTAAAAATGATCAGAATATATTAATGACCCAAAAATAAAATATCGTATTATCAAAATATAATATAGTGCCCAATATCAATATAATTATGTCACAATAGGGAGACATGCCTAGGGGTGTAACTGTGTAAACCACCAAGCCAAACCAAGTAGCTCGTTGCTGGTTGATAAATCTCAGTCTCAAGTGTAGAATATGTTCTAGCTCAAACCAATTCCAATTATTTTCATGTAAACATGCACAAACTTACCTGAAGTTGAAACCTAGAAACTGAGCCAGTCAGCTTATTAGCTCAATCAACAGGTATGTGCACGCCAACTTCAGTTGTTAAATGAAGAGATTTAAGTTCGCCAAGTTAGAAATAATGAATAGATTTGTCTTAGTACTTAGGATAATGCCATTTTTAATTAAAACATTTAGAATTATGCCAAGGTCCGAGTTGTTTCGTAGCATGACAATAATGCAGCCTTTTCGAGGCTTCAAGAGTCTTTTTCTTAGTCACCCTCTGTTAACTTACTGTATACTAAGCCAAGCTCATTTCTGGTTGTTGGTTGCTGTATAGAGGACATGTTCTAGCTCAAGCCAATCTCAATTAATTTTCATTAAACCATGCTCAAACTTACCTATAGTTGAAAACCAACAAATCGAGCCACTCAGCTTAGATCGATTAACAGGCACAGGCCGTGTTTTCTGCTTCAGTTGTTAAATGAAGAGATTTAAGTCCACCAATATAGAAAATAAAGAATAGATTTGTCTTAGTCTTAGAATTATTCAATTTTAAATAAAAGATTTAGGATTATGCCATTGTAAATGAAAAGAGCAAGGCCTGAGTTGTTACATAGCATGAAGGTAATGCAGCTTTTTTGAGGCTTCAAGAGTCCTTTCTAATTCACTTGACTTACTATATGCCCAAAGGCTGGACTCTTACTATACTTCTCATATTTCTTTTAGGATTTTCAGTGTCACATACAAATCAGAAGGAAATTTTCAAAAATACTCCTAAAGACAACAAGATCAGACGCTGATAGTGAGTGACAAGTACTAAATAATATAAACAGAAACATATTCATAAAATTGCAATCCAGGGATTAAATTTGCAAAACTCTGCAGAAATACATACCTCCACCACCATTCATGGTCTTCCATAGTCAGCTGAATGTATGTCATACCAACGCTTAACATTGCTGTGAGTATGATGAGGATGATGAATGTGAAAAATAGAATGCCCGAAAAAGTGCAGATTTTATAGCCCCACATGCTTGCATACAAGTGGTGCAATTCAATGACAATTGCACTGAACGGCAAAAGACCCCCAATAAACATATGACCAGGTTTTTTCATATACAAACTCAAAGATGGAATCTCCCTTGGGAATCTCTTTGTAGCAGAAGGTGCTTGAAATTTTGACCTAAAACGGTATCCAATCACCCCGCCTAAGGCAAGCAAAGGGATGGCAACAAGTGCATACACAAATAAAATCACTACTATGGTACCCAGTGGAAGTGCAGCAGTAGCCCCAAAAGATATGGCAACTAAGTTAAGGATAAACACTGTTAAAAATAATGGACCGAGGTAGAGAATCCCGGTTAGAAGAACACTTCTTTCCTGAAGAATTTGCATATCATCAGTAAATGAAACAAGAGAACAATGAAAAGTGATAATATATGACAAGGAAAATTAATTAGAATTACCCATCCGGTTTCAGCAAACTGACTGTGGAAAGAAGCGGTACTGTATCCAGCAACAGTAAATGTAAGAGTGTAGATTACCACAAGAGAAGTAGAGAGAGCTCCAAGGTTGTAGGGATACAAGATGCCAAGAAATGCCAAAATGAACAAGAAGCAAACCCTGCAGTAGAAGTGCAGAATAATTTTATACTTTGTTTTCAAGAATTTAAATAGTTGGTGCTTGAAAACTTCAACAGACACTGTCCAATCCAGAATTAAATGAATGCTTATATAAATACTGAATAGCATCAGCTAATACATTCCATGAAAGCCCTTTGGGCTTGCGAAATTTATAGATCTTGTCCAAAATTAAACAATATTCATTTTTTTTCTAGAAAAGTGACCCCTCTTCCAGAAGATAAAACGCAAACACACTCTCTTTGCATAAAGTAAATCAGAGAACTAAGCAACAAAAAAAAATCAGAGAAAGAGATAGAGAGAGATTTAACTGTTTAATAAAAAAGATCAAAACAGATGATAATAGATTTTTATTCAGGAAACATGGGGAGCATTTAACTGATAGGTGGGCTATGCGTATCTGTAGAACCCATGTATAAAAGAGCATAGCTTGTTCGAGAAGTCAGCTCCCTAACTGGATGCAAACTTAAATAGTCTAGTAAAAACTATCTCTGGTATCCCCAAATGAGGTAGGGTCGAGGAAACTTTTTTTGTTTAGCTAAATTTTTGAGAGCAGTATCAAACACTTACTTTTTTCCAACAAGCTGGACAAGAGCAGTCTCTTAGAATGCCCCATAACACATGAAACTAATAATTGTAATAAGAAAAATATACCCTTTGCAAAAAGACTCCGAGACAGGAACCAAATGGATTAAAGTATACTCATTTTTGGGTGGCTTACAGTATCAAGAACTGGGTACCTGAACCCAGTACAGCACAAAACAGGTGCATTTGAGGAGGAGGTCGGAATACATCCCCATGAATGTATTTCCAGCCAACTTCCTTATCTTCTTCTTCATCTCCACCTGAAGATCTGCAAAACAAAATAAAGAACAAGGGGCTAATAAAATTAAAAACCAACCATCAAGTGTGCTCAAATTAACATACTGGAAGTAGTATGATTACTTCAAGCAGCATCATATAAGTAATGCAATAATATTGGATTACTTTCTCAGATCATTCTTGAGATGCCGCATAAACAGCATCAACATCAGTCCCATCAGGAGCACAGTGATGACAATTGAATTAATAAATGAGAACCAATGTATTTGCTTGTGTACTGGCAGTAATGAAGCCCTGGAATATTTGTCCATTCTCTTGTCGAAGTGAGTTGAGGTTGAATTCCAGAAAACAGAATATGTGAATTGAACAGTGGTTTCAATATCATTTGTTATATCTACTACATGAGCTGGGTCACTAAAAGCACGAATTTCAATGACTTGATTTCCATTGTAAAGTGCATCAAACCGAACATGTTTAAATAGATAATAATTGGGCCCCTTTTCATCAATGTCCCAACTATTATTTTCAATTTTCCCAACGAATCCCCACAATGGAAGATCATCATAATACATCTGAAAGTAAAAATCATTAATGACAGCATTTCTGAACCTTGTCACATCATCCTCTATAAGCTTCTTATGGCACAGTATATGATCAACTCTGTTCTCCTGGAACTTAAGCTCATACAAAGCATTGGTCAAACGGTGAGCATTTAATATTTCCCCAAGGGATTCCTTCTTCTGGACCACATGACCTGCAAGGTAGAAGATACATTTTAAACAAACTCTTCCAGATTGCTTAATATCACAGATGAGCAGTTAATACACCTATAGATGGCCTTTTCTTTTTTTTATGATAAGCTACAGATGGTATACTCTGTCGAACACAGACATGAATATTATACAAACATTTTAATTGAGTGTCATGGAATGTTTCAGACAGTGCCCATAGATACCATTAATAATTGGAGTGTGACCAAATTTGTTACGCAATTCAAAACTATGCTCACATCTGTGAACAATCACAATTCAGTTGGTAAATATATATATTTCACTCTAGTCAACTGATCAACTTCGCCTTATACCATGTTTACTTACAGAGTATTATTTTCTCTTTCTATATATCTATATACAACTATGCTTATTTTTGAATGATACAAGACTCAGGAAAGAACTGATCCAATTGTTATTATGAACCTAAATGCTAACCTGGACGGCAGAATGGCAAGTCATAGTATTGGTAAGTTTCGCTGCAAGAGAATAACAATAAAACACCATTAAGATTGTTACGAAACATGAAAGGTTAGGGAAACATTTTTATTTGTTATATCTACTACATGAGTGCTATTAGTTTGAGATTCATTCACAAATTGATCGTGCACTATATTCAGCTTTGCTACATACAAATAGTTATATGCAACAGAAAACGTGTGATATACATATTTTTTATACATTTTAATATTCCCATATTTATTATTTTATATGCTTATTTTATTTAACTAATACATTTTATTTTGTTTTGTAGGAGATAACATTTGAAGCAAATAAATGATTTATATCTAACCTTTAAAGATTAAAAAGGACTCTTAGAGGATTACCATATAGAGATGGAAGTCAAGAAGGAAAGAAGAGAATGAAGGGAATAAAACTGTCCAAGTTCAATGAACCTAAATTAAGGCACAAATGTATTCTCCCTATAAATAGGCATCTTGTTTTAGAGAGAAGAAAAACCACTTGTTATTTCTTTTTTTGAGTTTTTCACTGGGGTAGAATAGAGTAAGATATTTAGAGTTTGTCTTTTCTCTTATTCCAATCACGTGCGGTACTACTGTCGGGGAGTATTTGTAACTTTCTTTTATTTATATAATAGAAATTCTCTTTTTAATTATTATTCTTATTTCATGCAAATAGTAATATTAATTTATTTGTTTTTGTTTTTAATTCCATGGCTAGCTAAATTTCTAATACCTCGGATGATGATGAAATTAGGTATTTCATAATAATATTCTCTTTCCGTTCCGAAATTAATGTCTAATTGTTTTCGCCTTCATATTTTCCTCCGCATAAATTGCATATGATTTTATATTGATTGCGAGGTTTTGATAAGTTATAGTTAATCTGTGAATTTTTCATAACTTATGCTTGCCCATATTAATTATATGAATCATTATTTTTAAAGGAAAGGGAAAATAATATGGGAATTGATTTAGGAAATAAGAAAGTATTTATTATGTTAATATTTGGTGGATTCTAATTCCTAGATATCTTTTCTCATTAATAGTTTTCGTCATTAATTAATAGTTTGCATAATTTAGTTAATAAATCTTCTCCAACATTTTTGTTTCTAATTTGCCTAAAATATTAATTAAGAATATATTAAAGAATTGATCTAGTCTCTGTGGGTTCAACATGTACTTGTCAGTTCTTCAATTTTTACACTGTGCACTTGCAGTACATAATTTTATCACATCAACGTGCAAAACAAAGAATATACCTTTAAGCATATACCGTATGAATAACATCCAATGGCTTACTAGATAAGAAAAATTGTAGATATAAAAATTTATGAAGAATAAAGTCTAACCAATTTAGTGTAAACCAGTATCATTACCCATTTCAATTTAGTGTAAACCAGTATCATTACCCATTTGTGAAATTAAAAAAAATTCATTATCCCCTGCCTACAATCCAACTCCAATCACCTGAACCTAGACCCAGACTCCCAAAGTATAGAGCCTAACTACTTAGGGTTGCTTTTATACTAATCTTTTTTCTTAATAATATGAGTATGTCTCTATCTGTTAATTTGGTTCCTTGTCTGCCTCATAAATTATGATGACTTATCCCATGTGTTAACGCCAAGATCTTCTGCCACGTCCCAATCACGTAAGACGCCCTGATCCTGCACAGTAAACACGGTAAACACCACAAGCTTGACGGCTGTTCCGTCGGGGGATAGCTCAGGCGTGAGAGTCAGTATACGTGTTCACAAGGTTAACAATGGAGGAATGTAATGTCTAGTGTCTAGAGAGAGATCATAATTCCATGTTGTGTATGTGAGAATATGAATATGAAAGTGTATGAGAACGTACCTCTTTGTGAAGACTTCCTTGCTAAGTCATACTCTCTTTGCCTGGATTACTGTGCCACCCACTACCATCTGACACAGCCCCCTGATCTGATGGGTTCTGCCGACTGCATATAGTCTATCCACTGCTTTTGGCCACTGTTTTCTACCGCCGGCCGGCTATGATCCCATCCACATTAATGCATGGCAGGAGTTTTGGTCAACCGTCATGCTTTTTCATCATTGCAAGTCAAAGCAATAGATATTAAAATGTCTAATGGGTCGATCCACTGAACCGACCCGGTCTTATAGGTTAAAAATGGAAATAATATGGTGACTGGGCCCAGTGACTTTCACAGTTCAATAATAAAGGCCCAATAGATTAATTAAATGAGTAAGCCCAATTTACCCGGCCCAAAGAGAAGAAATATCATGACCCAACACCATGTATACCCTAAAGATGGAGAAAAAGGAGGTAAAACAGTGAAAACAAGGAATAATGTCTTATCCACAAAGGGTAAACCCTTCTTGAGAAACAAAAGGCTCAAGTTTCATTTAACAATCGAAACCTTGTCTCAAATTCAAACTAAGAGCTTATATTGATTGAAACAATCTGCAGCAATAGATTCATCTCCAAAAACAAAGAATAAGTTTGTATTAGTACCAAATTACCAACAAATAAATATAAAAACAATAAGACCTTTTGATTAAATGAGTAACCAAAAGTAGCACAACATGAAGGAACAATTATTATATCTAGAGGTCATCAATTTTTTATACTCGTCCATATTTTCTGTACCATTCTGTTGAGTTCCTTGAGGTAGAGTTATTCACGAAGAAGCACAACATTTCAACATAAAAAGTACAAGCACTTGAAAAACCAATGAGAGATGCATTTTTTTGCTCTCCTTTCCAAATCAACATTTTTTCCTTTGGGTGACTTATCCCTTTTCTTCTCCACATTCACTTCTATAAATTTATAAACCAACAGTGTAATTATGTTCAATATAATACATACATGAAACTGATAAAAGACATATCCATGACACACATTGTTTTGGAGTTTTGATCAGTAAAAACATTGTAACAGAAAAAAATAGGCATACAAGGTTTGTGAGATACTTAGATAGATCTGAATTGAAGTTAGGAAGTATATAAAGTCTTGTATTAGGCTTTGGTTTGGCCAAGGAAACCAACATGATATGTTCAGAGGTGGAACCAGAGGGGGGTCAAATGACCCCCCAAGGCTGGAAGCTTAGGGATATCTTTATCCATCAAAAAGGGAAGAGGAAGCAAAGAGGAACAGATCATTACTAGAATAGAGATAGACTTGCCCTTTCACAATTTGTTCCCAATTTGCCATTCCCCACTTTCAATTACATAGGATGGGCTAATATTGTAATAACACATACAATCATCCAAATAATCCAATAATAATTCATGACACCCTCTTCGAACCTTCCTTTCTCAATTCTCTCATATCTTCAGTTTTCATGCACAACAATCATAATGCCATTATTGTATATAATATATATAAAAATAAATTGAACTTAATTTGATGCCCTAACCGCCCATTTTTTTTTTAAAAAATGTGTATATATATATATATATATATATATATATATATATATATATATATATATATATATATATCTTGTCTTTCACGCAAATTCTAGCCTATATTATTGTTTGAAACATGTTAAATTAATAAATAATATTAAGGGTGTCAAATTTTTATCTTTAATATAGCTATTTGGGTTTAAGGTTGGGGTGACTTTTAGCCTACAAGTAAGCATATAAAGGCTAGAAAAATGCATATTTAATTATATGTTATTTAAGAGTAATAAATTAATTTAAGCTCATGAACTAGCATTACCACATTATTGTAAGTGCACTAAGAAATAAGTAACATAGTTCATTTTTCATAATTTGGTGCAAGTATTGGTTTGATTTCTTTTAAGACATTGGTGTTACTATTAGTCAGTGTTCTAAAAGTCGCTAGTCGGTCCCATATCGGTTGGCTACCGACTAGCGACTAGGGGATTAATCGGCTAGTCGGATTTTCAATTTTTTTAAAAAAAATATATATGCTTCTTCCTCCTTCATAAGTTTTGAATAAGTAGAATAACATAAGTAACACAAATCATCAAATAAAAACATGGAAACTAAGTAAAACCAAATAGTTCGACGCTCTAAGTTCAAAACATGAAAACAAATTAACCAAATGAAACTAAGTAGCACAAAATCAATAGTAAATCACTCATCCTCCTCTTCTCTATATCCCTCCAAGACTTGCTCTCTGTCGGACTCAAACTCATAATTCTCATCTTCCTCTTCGTTGTCATCATTTTCTAACACAAACTCGTCTTCATCTAGTTCTCGCACATTTCTACCACTTCTTCTAACTAGAAGGACCTCATCCACTCCCATAGCTTCCCCAACCATATCCCATGTAAGTCCCGAACCCGGCTCAACTTCATCGTCACCACCTTCAACAATCCATTCTTGTGCATTTGTTGTTTCACTAGTAATTAAGACATCCTTCTCCTTTACCCTTCTTTTCTTGTTGACAAGTTTGGCATTGAATTGGACATACACTAGGTTGTTCACCCTTGTTGCATCAAGTCTATTCCTTTTCTTTGTATGTATCTATACATTAAAGAAAATTCTCAAGTTAATAATTCTAATACCCTTATTAAAAAATTACAACATATAATAAAGAGAGGGAATATGTACTTACTCCCTCAAAAGAGCTCCAATTTCTCTCACACCCGGATGAACTCGAAGTCAAAGAGAGAATTCTAATGGCCATTTTTTTCAAGTTGGGTGTATGATTGCCATAGTTAGACCACCATCCAACTAATCATGAAAGAAGCACAATTCAATGAGTAATTTAGTACTAACTATAAGTTACTTGATTGGGAAAAAAAAAACTAAGTTACTAACTAAGAAAAGAAAACTAGAAAAGTAATTACTAAGTTACCCGGATCACAAGTGTCATTGTTCTCCTCACATCCCTTTGCGGCCAATGGTCTACCAAATCCACCCTCTTTGTTCTTGTACTTCAACAACTCTTTATTGATAACTTCATTTTGAACTTCAAAATCATCGGGGAAGAAATATTCAACACAAGTAAAAACCCCATCCATGATAATTGGATCATCTTTCATGGTAGGATCCTTGAAGAGGTAAAATGGATTCAAAAAGTAAGCCGTCAAATGCAATGGACTATCAAGCCGACCTAAGCTTTTTGTGTCAATGACTTGTAGTATTGGCCGGTAGTTACCCTCATTTTGTTTATATGCCTCTTTGATATCTTCTTTCGCTTTCTTGAGCTCTCCATACACAAAGCCCGTTGAGGGCTTCCAATCCCCATCAACAAGACAAAGAACCATCATTAATGGAGCAAACACTTTCAAGCAAAGAGTTACACTATTCTAAAACGCCGTACTCATCACCGTGAAACCAAATGCGGCTTTCCCTTTCATGGTCTTCACCCATGGAAGAGCTCCCCATTCATTGGTAGTACACATCATCTTCAACTCTTGTTTCTTCTCCATCATACTTTGCATTGTCGAGAAGGCGGTTGCAAATCTAGTAACACCCTTACCTCTATGTCTCTCTTTTTTGTATGTTTTCTCATCAATGCCAATGTTCTATGATGACCATAAATAAATATAGTGAACTTCTTTGCCCTTTCAATAGTGTCTTTGAACTTTTGTTGCTTTCCAATCCCTTCAAGCATGAGGTTTATTGTGTGGGTTACACATGAGGTCCAAAACATATGTGGTCTCTTGGCCTTCAACAATGCCGCCGCTGCCATATTATTAGAGGCATTGTCCGTGACTACTTGGATTACATTTTGCGCCCCAACTTCATCAATGCACTTGTCAACATAGCCAAATATATATTCAGCCGTGTGCGACACCTCCGAATCTTCCTTAGAAGAAAGAAAACAAGTCTCAGTCCTACAATTAACACATAAATTCATGATGCTTCTTCTTTTTTGGTCGGTCCAAGCATCGGTCATGATAGAGCATCCCGTTGAAGCCCACTCTTCTTTTTGTTTCTTGAGTGATTGTTTGGTTCTCTCCACCTCCTCCTTCAACAACGGCTCCCTTAATTGGTATTGACTTGGGGGTTGGAAGCCTTGGCCAAATATACCCACCGCCTCAACAAAGCGTTTAAAGCTATCATTGTCAATAGCATGAAATGGAATACCGGCTTCGTACATCCATCGAGCCAAGTACCTATTCACATCATGAGTTCTCTCTTTCCAAAGTGCATCATTCATGTTTTGTTGTCGCTTCTTCTTACTTGCACTCAAATCCGGATTGATGGCCCTTGCATATCTATCCATGGGACCAAGATAATGGGGCCTCTTGACCCTAAAACTTCAACTTCTTCGTCTTCATTTCCTTCTGAAATTGCCTCCACTTCCACTTCCGCTCTAACATTCACGTCATCTATCCTCTTGTCTCTCTTTTTAGTTGTTGCCTTGTCAAGTGACATCTTACACTTTTCTTTATCTTCCTTGGTTGACTTGGGGCATGATGCTACATTTCCCTTGATATTTGTTGTGTTGTTTCAATCTATAAACTCTTCCACCATACACTTTGTCACACAATTTGCATCTCCAACGATCCTTGTTGTTAGGATTTACAAAGAAGCCATATTCCCATCCAATATCATCTGAAGCTCTTTTTAAAACTGAACACTCAGAAGTATTAGAGGCCGCCAAAGACAAAGATGGTGATTGAGCCATTTATCAATGATATTATACCTATGCATAAAAATATAAAATCAGTCATTTCTCCAAACCCCACAGTCAGATTTTAATAATTTAATTTATAACTGAAGTTGAAAAAATTAAAAAATTAAAATGAAATATTACAATTAACTAAAAAAATTAACTAATTTAATTTATCCAACCTTTTCTTTAATGCCCACTAAGGAACTAATTAACTTAAAAACAAAACAAAAATTAAAAAATATCAGTATTTGTAAACTGTTAAGCCTTATAAGCCTTATATCAGTATGCCTTATAAAGCTTATATCAGTATTTGTAAACTGTTTACAAAACAAAATAGAAGGAGTCGGCGTCGTCAAAGAAGGAGAGCAGGCGAGCCGAAAAAGAACTACCTGAGTAGCAGTCGGCGTCGTCGAAGAAGGAGAAGCGAAGAAGGCGCGAAGCGTGTCGTCGTCGGAGAAAGCGGCGAAGAAGCGATCGTTGTTGTCGCTTAAGCGATAATAAATCGTCGTCGACAACAACAATCGTCGAAGAAGAAGCGATGGCGATCGGCGGCGTCGCTTCGATTGATTCGATCTATTTTTTTCGATGAAGCGGCGAGGTCGGCGAGGAGGTAGGGTTTAAAAGTTATAAACAAAATCCATAAATTACACTATAGTCCCAAACATTTCACATGTTCTGTTTTTTACCCTGATATGTTCCGATTTGCCCCGACTTTACCGACTAGTCGCCGATTTGATCTCGACTAAGTCACCAATGACTAAATCAATCGACTAGGGGATCGGGTCGACTTTGGTGAGCCTCGACTCGACTTCTTAGTCACCACCAGCCCGACTTTTAAAACATCTTATTAGTTTGTTTATCTTTAAGACGTTGGTATTAGTATCGCTGCTATCATATTGTCGCCGCTTGCTTCTACCGTTTATCAGCTCGTGACGCCACCGGCCATGATTTTACAAGTATATTTTGACCCCCTCTAAAAAATTTCTGGTTCAGCCACTAGATATGTTACCTTAAGATTGCATAGATCTTAGCCACCTTAAAAGAGAGGCGGGGCTCACCACTCAATTCCTTGTTGATTGATATGTCAACAAGTAACTAAAAAAAAAAAAAAACATGATGAACACTCTTCTGCTATCACATGAATATATGAGCATATAACAATTGTTCCCATCACCATAATCAACTTTTTTGTTGTTGGTGGTGCTCTACGGCTTTATAGTTTATATATAACACAACACACCAAGTGAATTTATTGTAGACATTAACCCTCTATAACATCTTACCTCTATCTAGGACCATAATCACTATACAAAATCCCAACTTTGCATCGCTCCCTATGCATATAAGTGAAAGTAGTATGCACACAATGTTTGATGATAAATCATATACTTTGTAACAATCTTATTTATTTATTAATAAAAAGCATTAATTTATTAAAGGCTTTTAATTATCTACATGATGCTGTTTTATAATATGTGATAAACTCATAGTTTTAAGCAATGCTTTTAGAATAATGATGATGATCATTCTAATGAGATCTAAATTCTTAGAAAGCTTAAAACTAAAATAGTTCTCAATCGTTGGATTACTAAATTGGGGATTAGTGAATCCGGATAGATTGGTACATACGTTGCTTACTCATTGGATGAGGATGATTGATCTCATGATCATTTGTGTGGAGACACTAAAGCAAGTATGTAGGTGCTTATTAGAGAATATGTTCATTTGAGCGTTGGCTCGCTAAGGAATACCTAATGGAGTTTTACTTGCACATCAATAGGAATTCTGTAGTGATAGTAGTACAAGTGATCCTTGGATTTGAGATCATCATAGTATCTTGTGTATGATGAGTTATACTTTGACTTATTCCTTAAGACCCTTAGGGGTATATCAAAGGGTATGCTTGGGTATAATAAGTTGTACATGGAGATAGTGTATGATCAATAAAGAATCTACCGCTTCTAATAAAAGAAGAGAAATGTCCTATGTGATTCGATAAATGACAACTCAGTAGTTCTTGACCAAGGCAGAATGAAATTAGAAAGGAGTTTCTAATTTGCATTATTTGGTGTTGTGCATTTAAGGATCGAAATACATATAATTAAATAAAATAAGACTTGACAGTAATTCCATGTCTTATATTTAATTGGGACATTGTATGGTGGAAGGATTGAATTGTACGGTAACTATTTACTCAAAGGTTCTTTTATGATTAATGTTGAAATCTATATTATCTGGAAAGTCGTTGATCGCTAGGAAGGTTTATCCCTATTGTAGAATAAATATTATTTATTTAAATAAATTAATAGTTTAATTTATTTATTTAAATAAAATTAGAATTGTTCTAATTAATTTATTCACAACCGATTTAATATGGAGAACCTAAAGGGTCACACCATAAAAGGAAGAATAATTATTTAAGAAGTTAATGGCATAATCGTAATAATAAGTTAAGTATATTTAATTTAATCTATGGTGATAGAATAAATTAAATAGCTTAATATTTATTATTTAATATTTTGGAAATATTAAATATAAATTAATAAGAGGAGTCTTATTATTATTATTACTATTATTATTATTTAATTCCTAAAGGAGTTTGGAAATTAATTAATAAAAGTAATCTCATATAATCCTAATAAGATTAGGAGGTTAAATTAATTAAAAGATTTTAATTAATTATTCTTAATAAGATTGGGAGCATAATTAATTAAAATAAAAAACTCAATTCCTTAATTGTTAAGGAGAGTTACCCACATCTATAAATTAGAGGAGTCTTATTATGGGTGAGAGCAGTTGTAGACTTTTTCACAACAGACGTGATTCCAATTGTTGGAGAGTACGCTCATTTTCTATAGAGATAGAAAAACTAGGGTTTAGCCAACCATCCTTTTTTTTGAATATTTCTTCTTCCTTAGTGGATCACCTCTAGAGGCCAAATACTTGGGTGACTAACGTTGATCAAAGGAAGGAACCAAACCCGGTGGATTCAAGTTGAACGTGAAAGGATTTGGAGATGAACTTGTACATGAGGAAGCTCGAATCTTCAAGGATATGATTCTTGTTCTTTATCTTTTCATTTAATTAATAATTGTGCATAAAAGATGATCCGGGTATATGGTTTGTAAAATTTTAAAATTCTGATTTTTCCACGTTTCCGCTTATTTTGTGCAATTTGATTGCGTTCGTGAATATTACAAACCTAACAATAAGAACCATAAATTTTGAAACTCTTATATAATTTAGATCTTTTTGCTCAAAATTATTCCACCTATGACAAAAATAGAGATTAATACATTTAATCATAAAAACCCCCAATCTTCCAATATACCTATTATCATATTCCGTATTTTTCAATATAATTTCGATATGTAGTATGGTTTACTAATTACTAATAAACTGAACTAGATGACCTGGTCAATCATGAGTTGAATGTCATTATGAGTTTCACTGAAAAAGTTGATCATGATTAGCAATCTAGACCAAATTGGTACTGGCCAAAATAGGGTATATAGCAATAACTATCGGGTGCAGTTTTATGGAGTGTAGGGATTATTCGCGTACCCCATAAGAAGTTTAAATTACAAGAACATACCTTACTAAGAGTTTAAGTGTAATTGTCCCTTTTAATCCCCTTCCCTTAAAAAGCATAGGACTGAACTAAAATCCCCTAAAAGAAATGAAATTTGACTACTACAAAAGGTAAAATGAAATGGGTATAGCATATCCCTCTTTATCATACAGGATTTACAATACCCATTTTCCCATTCCTAACCAAACATAGTCAGCTGGGTTCCCATTAGTTGAAATCAAAAGTTCTTATGCTAGGGAAATTAAGCATTCCATTAATTTAAATTACAAATTTGTGTGTGATTTTGTGATTGCAACTTTGTACACATACATCTGTTAACAACGATTCAAGATCATAAAGGTGATTTTGAAAATTACCTTGGATTGTTGAGAGGCCCAACTTTATTGACAAATAAGGGGACATCATCACCCACATTGTAGTGTGCAGCTGTGGAAAAAAGAAGTGAAAACCCAAATTGGGTCGTCACACACAGCAGCCAAAAAACCTGGATTCGAGTGGTTTCAACCATTGTTTCTGCTAGAGGGAGGAGAGAGAAAAAAATGTATATCAATCGATTCGATGCATATAAATATAGAAGTGTGGAGAGATAAAAAGATGCCGGAGGTAAGCCGGTAGGTAAATGGGGTAATAAAAGAGTTTTCACCTTTTCAGTCAATAGGTAATAAATTTTGTGAATCAAATCTGAGAAACTCGATACTCAAATTGACTCGATTCGTATACACCTTTAATGTCAACATTCTATTGGTCAATTAACCAATTTATTTAAAAATAAATTTAGATCCATTTAACCTTTTCAATATTGAATGAAAGATTCTTTATATAGGCGACAATAGGATGCATCCTTTCGGGACGTCCCATCCATAGGTGTCAGTTTGGAGAGTAGATCATTTGTTTTTATTTTACCTGTCTTTATTGTATCCCCCACCTAAATTTTGACACCTAATTTTTTATTTAACACCAATTAACTCTAAAAATAAATAAAAGATCAGATGTCAAAATTTAAGTAGAATGACATAAAAAAACAGAAAAAATAAGGACAGAAGATCTGCTCTCAGACTTTCGTGGCCTAAAACTGACGTGTGTGTTTCGTTCAACTTTTAGGTCTCAATCCTAACAATCTAGCCCTGAAATTTGGGAATGAAGCACCAAGTCCACCCCCTAACATTTTAATTCATAAAAAAGTTTTATTATTAATAATAAAATATAGAATTACACAATATCTATAAACATCAAAAACAAGCAAATGTAACATAGATTATATTCTACTTAATCAATTAAACAAGTATATAAATTATAAAGATGTGAAACAATTAGATAAGAAATAAGGACTAATATATTATGCCAAGACCTGATCAGTCAAACCTAGAAGAAGCTACATTCCCCGTACATTTAAAAGAGAACAGAGAATATTTGTAGGCTATTAATTAAGATATCATCTACTTAAAAGGCAAGATGATAAGATCATCGAAGTTATATAAAAATTTAGCACCTATTAACTTAATAAATCTATCTGCATTCATGAACATAACCTAGAATTAAGTTCCTTATTAATATCAGAAAAATTATATATATATATATATATATATATAATGTTTACGTTGACTATTTACTTATCAGTTACGTAGATAAGTATTGGTGATAATTATTTAGGGAGATGTGTAATAAGTGAAGCTTTCTTATAATTTTTATCAATCTCACATATTAATAAGTTTCGTAATTATAATTCGGCTAAATTTATCGTAATATATAATATGACTCTTAATATGATCAACTGTTACTATTAAATGAGTTTGTTTACTTTCCTGCTTAATTTCATGACTATGACTCTGTTCGGGAACAATTTATAAGTTGGTCAAACTAACTTATAAGTTGTTTTTCACTATTAAGGTGTCTGGCAACCACTTATTTTTTGACTTATAAGTCGTGGTTTAAGTCAAATAAAATAAGTAACTATTTGTGACTTATTTAAAAATAACTTATAACTCATTTTAAAATAAATTAGTTTGACCAAATGTAATGTTTATTTTGCCCCTCTTCTTATTAATGTCATTTTTAATAATCTTTATATTTATTTTAACTTATAAATCATTACGAGCCGAATACCTTCATAGTAACTTGATTTAACTTAATTTTTGACTTATAAATCAAATTGACGCTGAACGATTTTATTTATAAGTCACAACTTAAAATGTAAGTCAATCTATATTTTAACTTAATTATATATAATTCATTCCCGAACAAGCCCATATCTCTAGATATTATTCAAAAAGTTCATTCCAATTAGCATTGGACAGACTTTAGAGAATTGAAACTATAAACTATTACTGTTATTTGAAAGGAATGAAAGATGCATGGATTCCTTTGTTGTCAAAATCACTTTTGAGAAGATTTTCTATACGAAGAACGTGTGGATAGATGCAATAAAAGTAATGGAATCAAATACAAATGGTTGTGTTAGCTTGTTAGGCCAATCATTGGGTTGGGAAGGAATAATTGGCAGATGGGGGCATATCACCAACAAAGATGGTTGATGCATACAACATAAAATAATAGGAAATTGTTAAATCCATAGCAGGAATTGTTATTTCCACAATAAAAGTGTAGCTATAGATCCTATAGTGACAGTTTTCACCGTCGCTATACATCTACAACGACACTTTTGATGTGAAAATAACAAAAAATATTATGGATTTAACCATTACCAAAATAATATTGTGGGTTCCTCCTTTTCTTTCTCTTTGTATGTGCATATATTCCGTCAGCATTATTATCTCTAGCTAATTCTTGGTTTTAAAATGTAAGTGGGTTGGAGAGTATTTTAATAATGTTTTGGTTAAAAGGGTAAGCAAAGAATAAAAATCAAAACATTTCTTCTCTCTCTCTTCCTCTTTTTTTTTTTTTTTTTTCTTGCTGTAAAAAAAAATCTTACAAAGTTTGATCGTCATTCTTATCGTTGTTGTGGGTTATAAGTGTTGGAAAAACACTTACAACAATAAATACGTATCTGATAAATTAAATATTCATAAATATCAATCGACGACGATGGGGAGAATTTGAAAGTTCGCACACGTTAGATTAATGCAAAATTGTCCGAACTTTTGTGATTTTTTTATTTTGTTTTTGTTAGGTTTAAATCTAACACGAATACTATTTTACAACTAACAATTTATTTATTTTTAAACTGACTCATTTACTATCTATAATTTGATTGATTAATCTTTTACATTTGAATCAATGACGTATTTATATACGGGGCAGCACAGCTGCCCTGATTTTTTTTTTTATAGGTGTAAAGGCAGGACATATATTTAAATTAATAAATTTAAGGAGGAAAATTAATAAAAGAGTTAAACTTGGAGGGGCAATTGTTAAAAAATATGGATGCAGTATTCAGGTGAGAAAGTATCATTTAAATTGTGAAAAATATCCAAATCTTAATTTTTCGGCTTAAATATGATTTACTACCCTAAACTATAGGCCATATTCCACTTCAGTGATCCACCTTTCAATTTTGTCAATTAGATGATTGAACTATTAATTTTTTTTTTCGATTTTATTCAATTGAAACCACTGCGTCAGAAATTCTTGACGTGACATCCTAATAAATTAAATGAGTCTTTATGTGTAAAAAGAATATATATTTTAATGAGATCAAAGGACACAAAGGTAAAATAACAAATAAAACAACTAAAAATTACACAAATAATATAAATTAGTTGTATAATTATTTATTTATAGTTATATAAATAATATAAATTATTTATATAATTATTATATAAATAATATAATAATTATTTTATTAAAAAAAGCGTTTTATTATTCTTTTTATTAAAAAAAAACTATGTTTAATAGTAATGATAATAAAAATAAAAATAAAACTCATTTTTTTGTAATAAAAAAACCCAGTTTTTTGTAATAATAAAAAAGTGCAGTTTTTTAAAAAAAAATTTAAAAAATGCATTTTTTTAAAAAATAATAAAATAATTATTTTTATTTTAAAAAAATGCGTTTGGTTTTTTTTTAATAAAATAAAAAAATAATTATTCTTATTAAAAAAAAAAGAGAGCGTTGTTTGTTTTTTTTAATAAAAATAAAAAAATTTATTAAAAAAACTGCGTTTTTTTTATTAAAAAATTAAACTTTTTTTCAGTATTACAAAAAAACTATGCGTTTTTTATTACAAAAAAAAATTGCATTTTTTTTAATTTTATTATCATTAATATTTTTATTTTTATTATCAATAATATTAAACATAGTTTTTTTAATAAAAATAATAATAAAACGTAGTTTTTTAATAAAATAATTATTATATTATTTATATAATAATTATATAAATAATTCATATTATTTATATAATTATAAATAAATAATTATACAACTAATTTATATTATTTGTGTAATTTTTAGTTGTTTTATTTGTTATTTTACCTTTTTGTCCTTTGATCTCATTAAAAATATATATTCTTTTTACACATAATCACTCATTTAGCCTATTAGGATGTCACGTCAGCAATTTCTGACGTGGCACGCCCAATTGAATGAAATCGAAAAAAATTAGTAGTTCAATCATCTAATTGACAAAATTGAAAGGTGGATCACTTTAATCGAAGTGAAATATGCCCTATAATTTAGGGTAATAAATTATATTTAAGCCTAATTTTTCCTGTACAAGTTAGTACTCTGTCTGAAGAGCTCTACAGAAGGGCCCTCTTTATGGTGGCTAATTAGATTTACTTTGACAAGAAATGTTTGATCTTTTTATGTTTCTTGAGCTTTTCTCTCCAAAAGAGGATTTGGCCTCCAAGAAAAATTCTGCAAGTAAACTTCAAGCTCCCCTGTTTCTTAAAGAACTAATTTCCCTCTTGTGGATTTTCTCTACTTTTCTTCAAGAAATTGAGAATGGTGTGTAAAGGATTTCCTTGCATGGAGAGTGATAGAGTTGGAGAGACTGGTCCCTCAGACCATCGCCACCAGGTCTACCACCACCTTCCATATGCAGTTCTTCACGGGGTTAGTCCTCCTAGTACAAGCTTCATGTATTGTGCCACAAATTCTTTGTTCCCAAAATACAAGCAAGCTTTATGCTAATTTTCATTTGACTCCTGATAAGGGTTATTATTATATCTTTGCTGCTAATTTCCAGTTGATTCCTGATCATAAGGGTTATTGAAAATTTTGTCTCAGTCATCAAGAAGAATCTGCTTTGGATTTTGGAGAGCTGGAGGAGGCTATTGTGCTTCAAGGATTAAAGCTTAATCATGAAGAAGCTAAATTATTTAGGCTTCTTTCTCTACTCTTTTTTTTTTTTCTGTTGTTGTTGTTGTTGTGGTGTTTGGGATGATCGTCTCCAAAAAGGAAAGAGAGAGGTTTGAATATGTCTAGTAGGGGGGCTTACCATTTTTAACAAAGTAATCATTCTTGGGCAAGGGAGTTGAATGGTGTGGGGTTTCAAACAAGGAAACCTGCCTACCATGCCTGATTTATTGACTCCATAACTGCAGAAAGAAAAAGATAAAAAAGGGGGGAATTAGGTTCTTCCCATTTAAGATTTCTTTGAAAGTCTTCTTGGAGTTGTATTTAATTTATGCTGATTCTTTGAGATTTTGTGCAGCTTTTTATACAGCCGGACCTGCAGCAACTCTGGAAATGTTTCCTTCTTGGCCTATGAAATTTCATCAGACTCCTGAGATAGTTTCCAGTCCATTACTAAGTCTACTATATCTTTGACCTTTTGTTTTGTTTTAACTATGTGGGGACTTTCCCTACTATGAACAAAACAAATTTGAACTCCTAAACTTTAACAAGGACCACTATACAAGTACTACTCATTTGTATTTTTTTCCCCATATTTTTATGTGTTTTCTTCAAACCCATTTTTTGAAAATAATTTTTTCTTAATGATTCTTGATATCCCACTTGAAAAGATCAAGTCTTTTTGAGAATTTTGAGTACCCATTTGAAATAATTTTTGGTGGGTTTTTAATATAGGGTAGTTCAAGGTCAGGAGGAGACAAGGGGACGGGCGGGGGCGGTTGACCCCGGTAGGGGAGGCCGGCGGTCTAAGCGGAACAGGGGGGCTGGGACGGTGGGAGACAACCGGCGGTGCTCCGGTCGTCGCATCTGACCCCGGTAAAGAGGCCGGTCCAGGCGGAACAGAGGGGCGGGGGCTGTGGGGGGAAGCCGGCGGTGTTCCGGTCGCTTGGTTTAAAAATTTTGACCCCCCTATAAAATCGTTTTGGTTCCGCCACTGGAAGGAGAGAATAATGATTCAGCCATTCAGGATCAGCAGTAAACACAGTTTCAAGTAAAGCTGAGGGCAGGTTAGAGCCAGAATCTCCGATCAGTAGAAAGGCATCTTCAGATCATCAACAAGCTTTTGACCAGAAGCATCTTCAGCTACCATAACATCGACAAATGGAGATGGCAAGTGATAGTATTAAATCAGGAGCATTACAAAATACAAACTCAACCAGCAGCTAAACCCTCCCATGAAAAGGTTCAAATCTCCCACTTCTCTCTTCATTTCCCAATAACTTAGGAAAAGGTGGCATCTTTTATTGCTCTCTTCTCTTTCTATTTCTTCTTTTCACTTGAAAAGTACAGATCCCAACAACCTTGAGGAAATCAACAGGGATTTTTTTTTGTATTTCAGGGATTTACTAATATAAAGTTTTCTGACAAGTAATGAGTGTAGGACCAAGTTTCTTATATAAAAGAGTGAGACCAGATCCTCTATACCCAATTTTTTTGTCCTCTTGTGTTCCTCCACTTAAATTTTGACACATAGTCTCTTAATTAACACTAATTAATTCTAAAATTAAATAAAAAGACATGTGTCAAAATTTAAGGGGAGGGACACAAGGGGGACATGAAATTTGGGGACAGAGGATCTACCTGTTTCTTTTCTTATACTATCTAAGTCCCAGAATAAAAGTCTTTATTACTATTTCAGGTAGTCTCAAGTTAAATGACTACTTACTTTAAATGATCTATTTTTTACAATAATTTGTCTATAATACCCTTATTATTAATTATTATATTTTTATTATATATGCATATTTATGGAGCATCACTAGTAATTTGCAAAAAACTATGAAATTAAATGAGAATTTAAATATGGACAATTTTGTCATTTTATCTTCTTTCTTAATATGCGCAAAAAATCAACCAATACTTTTATCCTGGAACGGAAGGAGTGTGTACTTTTTACTGTAGTATACAATAATGACAAATTTAGCAAAAAAAAATAGTATAAAAAATACAATAATGACCTCCTTTACTGAATCCCAGAACTTGTAGTTTAATCTGTCTTTTTAGGCCTTATCTTGAAATTAGAGAACCCCAATTTAGAAGTGCATATCAGTATAATATATTATTTGAAGAACTCTAATCCTATTAGAAATGGCAAATCAGATATGCCTATGTACTCTGTGAGCTCTCCTTATCATTAGACACACACACACACTACTCACAGTCTATGGGTATCTCTAGTTTGTGGAAAAATGTTTTTAACCCTTTTTCTTTATTCTTGAATGTTGCAGAGAAGAGGACCAGGTGCAACATCTGAGAGAGGACTAGATGCTAAGGTACTGATATTTACATGGCTGTGCACATTACAATTTAAGTTTTGATCCAGTTGAAGGCCATAAGTTTTGTTTTCTTGATTTAATTACTTTTTGGAGTTGAAATGCTTTTTGGAGTAAAATCTGCTTATGATTGTGTATCAGACATTGAGACGTTTACAAGGACGAAGCCAGAAGTTTTTTTTTTTTTTTTTTTTTGGGAGAATTTTTTAACAACATTAGATATATTCAAAAAATGGTACTCGGGATGAATATATTGAGTAATTGATGTAAGTTCGGCAAACTTCATCATGCCACGATATTTTCATATTTCTATATGTTTTTCAGAATCACGCTCCAAATAATTAATATCTCATTCTTAACTTCAATTCTTGGTGATTTTAGAGAACGTTGTTCTTGTTTAGGGGTAGACAGAGATATTTGAACATTAGGTTTAAAGGTAAACAGAGATGTGTCTGATTTAATTGATTTCTCTTGAAAAATGAATCATAGTATGTGATTTTACCATGATTCTGAAAATGAGTTAATCAATATTATTGGACTACTCATTGAACTTTTTAATAATAAAATTTTCATAAATTTGCAATCAAATAAGTAAGGGTTTTAGTTGGTTACCAAAAATAAATTGAATATATAATTGGAATTAACATATATAATATTATAATCACTCATTAAACTTTTAAAAATCAAAGTATCAAGTTTCATAAAATAAACAAAAGAATAAAAAAAAATTAAATAAGAGTTTTAGTTGATTACCCTAATACAAATGTATCATTCAATTGGAATAACACATAATACAATATTATGCTCTAATTATACAAATCTACAATTATAATAAATTTAATATTAAAATTAATTTGCAATCAAAAGCAATTTCATAAATAACTTGATAAATGAACAAATATGCCTTACAAAAAATTTTAAACCTTGAGGGGGGCACTAATAGTTTCGTTCCTGGACGTTTAGATCAAAACCAGGCTTAGAAAGAAGGTGACATTTTGATGTCATATTGGTGTCACTCATGAATATATATATATATATATATATATATATATATATATATATATATATATATATATATATATATTGTCTAATTAATAAATTAGTCAATTTTTATTTAATCGCCTAGCAAGGTCAACAATTATATAAGTAATATATTAAATACTGTATAATCATGGAAATATAGTAACTTCCAATGCAATGCAATGCAGCTGTTAACAAGGCAATTTAATTAGTGCCATGAATGCATGCATGCAGCAGCTCTAGCTAGCTAGTTCAACCAAGTACTAAAGCCCTGATGATGGCTTCACATAAGGTGCTGTTGTGGATTATCAAGTGGCCGGCATCAGGAACCTCATGGTGTCGAATCCATGGAAGCTTTTGCGAAAGAAAACGGCTGATTTTAAAGGAGACAACCTTATCCTCCAAGCCTTGCCAGAGCTGAATTGAACCCTCATTGTTAGGAAAAGGATTAATTAGATCAAGGGGATCAAATTCCCAGTTTCCAAATGCAACCATTATGTCCCGATACACAGACTCATAAGCACCTTGTTGTAGTATCTTTTCCTGGAAATTAAAATACATTGCAAGTATCCATTTATATATATATATATATATAATGCAAAATATATATATATATATATATAACTTATTAACCTAATTAAAGAATCTATATAACAATATTGTACGTGAAGAAGATGTTAGTTACCTCGCCAATTTGGTTTTCGAACAACTTCTTCAATATCTTTAAATCTGAGCCTTTGAAAAGTTCTACGTTACTTATGATGCTAGAAGAAGGAATCCATTTCCGAGTCATCCACCAATTAAACAGCCAACTAGGGGCATAATGTGCAACTCGAAACACCCACTGGTCTTCCACAAGCTGAGATTTAAAGGCTTCTTCAGCCATACTAGCAGGAAAACAAGGCCACCAGTAGTTCACAAATGGGCCTACAAGTGTAGCACCCGACAACCTGCATTCAAATTAATTTGATATGTTTTGTCAAAATTGAAAGTAATACAAACAAATTAAGATTTGAAATTAATAGAGTATTATGCCTGTGTGGTATGTATTTTAGACTGGTCCAAACAGGGTACGCTCCTAATGAGAGTCCAACCAAATAAAATTTTGTTCCAATTTGCAATTTGTCTGCAAGTTCTTGTATGTCGAATGCTTCACTCTTGGCTGAGCGCTTTGGATACGGATCACTCTCACCATAACCTGCTCTGTCGTATATCAAGAAATATATGCGGAGCTCCTCCATAAGTTCCTGACATAACTTTTATATATCAAACATATATACATACTTGCACCTACCAATGTTTTGAAGTTGAATTTTGTAATTAAAATAGAGAAATTAATTAAGCTTAAAAACACTTTGTAAAAATTAATCAAGTAGGGATATAAATAAAGTACTTGAGAAACTGGAAAATCTACTTCTTTGGAACTATTAAGGCCATGAAGGACAATGATTTTAAATTTGGCGTCTTCTTTTGAAACGCCTATTTCTTTGTAAGCCAAATGCCTCCCATCACTTAGCTTCACTCTGGGCGAGGTAACAGGAGGACCGCCTGGTAATCCACAAACTTTCGCAGGGGGCGGCTTCAATGTTACATATGCCCAACCAACAGCAATGCCAACCACAGCTACTGTTATCTGTACAATCACAACTGTACATACAACTTGAATAATCAATTAATTAATTAATAGGAACATGCATGCATGGTACCAACACCCACCAAATCAAATTAGTATATAATTAATGAATTAATATGACAGTAGGTTGGCCCTCGTATGGTCGTATCTTATGATTTGATTTGATCTGAATTAATTATTACAAATTAACACATAATTTGGGGTGGTTAATTAGTTTTTCTGGCAATAAATATAGTTGGGTCATTAACATTATTCATAATCAAGTTTTAAGTATCATAACCTAAACATTTATCTCTGCAAAAAACATGCATTACTCATCTTTTAGCCTAGGGACAGATTGAATATATATTATTACATAGACAATGTCAATGGCATTGGAAATTATGATAATCACAATTACTATATTTTACCTCAATTTCATATATACTTTATACTCCTACATTATTTATAATTGAAACCAACACTTATCTTTTTACATGTAACATGGAATTATATATACCATTATTAAAACCAGAGAAATCGGACAGTTAATGCACCCTTCTGTTATTTTAAAAAGAAAAGAAAAGAAAAGAAAAACAGATCATCAAGAATTACTAAAGTAAAACTAAGAAGCAATTATTACATGGAAGCACAGACAGAGGACATCAAATAATTAAAGAAACCCTTGAAGAAAAATTGAAATGAAAAAGCAAACTCACTAGAAGAAAGTTGAAATGAGGTGCTACTGTTCTTGTTGTTTTTCGACCTTGCTGAAATAGCTGATTTCTTTCTCGAATCACCACCCGCCATGTGTTTTGATTAGTGAGATATCAACGTTAATATCACGTACAGGCAGGAGCCGATATAAATGTTTATTTATATTTATAGCCACTGAGGAGAGAGATGTGGTCTGGTCGAGGGAACAACCGACTACGGTTGCGATAAAAAAATTTCAACTTCTTAAAACGACTGAATAAATCTTTTAAAGTCACCCACTTTTTAAAGTGGTCCTTAAAATTTATTTTTTATCGATTAAGTCTTTAAAGTGATATTTTTTTTTATATTTTCGTTCCTTCTACCAGAATTAGCCCTAACTCGACTCATTTTAACTAAATTTTGACTCAACCCAACCCAATTTAATTTGACCCAACACCAATTTTTAATGTTATAAATTTAAATATTTTTTTTTAAAGACGTGTAAATTTTCATAAAAATAATTAAGATTTAAAAAATTTTAACTTTAATATTTTTAATCTATATTTTATAAAATTGTACTCATTTTTGAAAAAAAAAAGTTTCAAATATTTTTTTCTTGAAATAATAATAATTTTAATTTTTTTAAAATATTTTATTTTAAATATAAAAATTATTATTATTTTAAAAATAATATTATTTTAAAATATTAAAAATAATAATTATTTTCAAATATTTTTTAAAATATTTATTTTAAAATATTAAATTTAATTATTATTTTTTAAAAAAATATTTTATTTTAAAATATTAAAATAGTTAGTTTATTTTAAAATGTTAAAAATAGTTATTTTATTTTAAAATATTAAAATTGGGGTTAAGTCAAATTAGGTCGAGTTAGGTCAAAATGAGTCAGATTAAGGTCAAATCGGGTAGAAGGAACGGAAATACAAAAAAAATGCTACTTTAAAGATTTAATTGACAAAAAATAAACTTTAGGGACTACTTTAAAAATGAGTGACAACTTGATACAGAAATGTGATTCATCCTTCTTAAAACCTATCTTTTCACATTAAAAAAAAGAACATATTTATCCAAAAATTAATTGCTTTGTTGCCATATATAGTACATAATATACTCCCTCCATTCCTAAAAGATTATCATTTTAGAAAGAAAAAAATTGTTCCAATTTATTTGTCGTTTACAACTTTCTTGGATAATAAATTATTTACTTTCCTATATCACCTTACTTTCTCTTATTATCCCAAGAAATTATCTCCCTTGTATTAATAGTTTTAAACTTCCCATAAAGGAGTAGTGATGAAATTTTAAATAAATTTTAATTGTTAAATGATTGTATTAAATTACTTTCTTAATCTATGCACAAAAATCTTAAACAATAATCTTTTAAGAAGGGAGGTACTCCCGCTGTTCCTTAATATAAGTCGTTTTAGAGAAATATTTTTATTCTTTAATATAAGTCATTTGAGAATTTCAAATAAACAGTAATTGTTTAGTTTCTAGTATTATCCCAAGTATTAAATGTAACTTTAGTTCTCTCACTATTTTATGTCCAATAAATAATAATATCTTATTTCAATACAAGAGCAATATAAACAATTGATATTATAGTTAATGCAATCATCACCTTAATACTTATAAACAAAATTAATGACATATTTATTAGAATATGAGGGAGGGAGTAGTATATTAGAATGTTATTCAATCCATATAAACAAAATTAATGACATATTTATCCACATTCCAAAAAAACAGAGGAACTATATATCCAAAAATTAATTCCTTTGTCGCCATATATAGTAGAGTAGTAGTAGTAGGATTGTTAATGTCAATCCCGAAATAATTCAAAAGATAGAAAGAAATATGAATGCACAGATCTTGGATATATTAAGTCTAATTTAAAATATAATTAATACTTGTATAAAATTAATCAAATTAGATACTATAAAATCTCAATAGTATTACTTTCTCCATTCTTTTTTAATTGATGTTTTAAAAATAAGCACCTATATTAAAAAATGCAATTAATGATTTATCTGATTAATTACATTGAGAAATAATAAAATAGTATCTAATGTAGGGATATGAAAATTTATGTATTAATATATGCTTTCTTAAATCTACAAATCTATAGAACAAATGCTTAAAATTTTGGAAGTCAATGGTCAAGACACTTCTGGCCTCACTTCTCTTCCCAAACTACTCCTAAGGGATACATTTAGCTTCTGTTTTTTTAAAGTCTATTGCGAAAATTGATATGCATTTTAAGCTTTGAAAACATTATTAGTTATTATTGATTTGTACTAAAATCAAATAAACTAAATTAGTATGATTTTGAATTTTAATATTTTGCAAATTGGCTTGAAATGAGAGAGTAATTATCCTGATGCCCATTGAAAGAGTTTATATATAAGCATGTATGTGGTAACAATATGGTATAAAAGACGAATGCTAAATTGTATCCAAAGATTATGTATGTTTGCAAAAAGTATGTTTGAGATTGGATTCTTTATCTTAATTTAACACCATTTTGAACTATTTTATCTCATGATAGAGGATTAATAGTTCTTTAAATAGTTAGTTCTAGGCACTATTTTTTGTCATTCCTAAGGAGTTATTTACGAGGAATTATAATCCCATGATGATAAATGTAGGACTAACGGTCCCATTTGTTTTAAACTATCAAATGACTTTATGGGACTAATAGATTGGGATCCGGATCCTCTATGAGAATTTTTTTGTGAGGATCTTGTGAGGGTTTATGGAGTTGACAACGGAGATCCAATGACTTACAACTCTTTTTTGTCTGTGTATTAAAATACCGTCGTTTTGATAGGAATTTTTTTTTTACAAGTTGATAGAAAATTGGAAATCACCAAACGCCGTTTGCTTTTACCAAACAAACGAAGTAAAGTAAAAAGAATACATTTAAAATAGTACTTGAGTTGTGATGGTGATTGTCTCCGTTGAGCAGTGGATTAAGAGAGGTAAAGTAAAACGATTATTAATAATAAAAAAAGATATAAAAAAATATGTAAATAATAATAATTGATAGGTCTAGAATATTTTCTTGGTTGATCCAAACAGCCCAATAGTTAGAGTAAATAATAATAATATTTTCAATTATGAGAGTAAACTCTTTTTATGGAACAGATAAATAAAAATTATTATAATAATAATAAATAATAATATAAATAAACAAACAAAAACAATAATAAGCGAAAAAAACTAAAGCCACATTGAAAACATTAACGATAATTATAACCGATATATTTATTCATTTTTTTGAGTCAAGTTTGTAGTTATCCTAATATTAATAGCAAGCTAAGTTATTAAATTTAAAAAAAATCATATACAAAATAATCAAGAAATTTAAAATAATTATATGTAAAAATAAACTATCGTTTAGTGGTTTCTAATTTTTTGTCAACTTATAATTATTTTTTTTTATCAAAACAACGTCGTTTTGATATACAAATAAAAAAAAAGAGTTGTGATCATTGGATCTCTTTTTTAATTTGTTGTGAACGCCACAACAAAACCCTCACAAGATCGTTATAGAGAAATTGTCATAGAGGATCCGGATCCAATAGTTTGACGATGATTAAATAGTCTGAAATAATCTTCAATTAAGACAAATAGTCCAATTCCAAGTGTTTTTTACAAAAAAAACATGGCCTAAGTTTATAATGATAAACTCATTCATTTTTTTTTTGTGGAGAAATGGTATTAAAAATTAGCGTGCAAAACTTCACTTTTTTTGGGTCAGTTTTACACTACTAATTATACCTTAAAAGGTATGATTACTAATAAATGAATACTGAGGGAGGGGTTTGCTAATTAGTCAAACTTAGGGTCGAAAGGCACAAACAAATTGCTAAATTAATGACATGCTCACTATAGTTGACACGTTTTACCGATTATATTATTGAATTTTTAATTTTTTAAATTACTCCATTAAACTAATTATTATTTTGAAATTGGGTCATTCCGTTAAAAAAAATAAACGGACGTTAATTTTTTATTTACAAAACTAATGAATTACCCACTGTAGTTGGCACGTTTTACTGATTACACCATTAAACTTTTAATTTTTTAAATTACTCCATTAAACTAATTAATATTTTGAAATTAGGTCATTCTGTTAAAAAAAATTAAGCAGACATTAATTTTTTTTTATCTACGTGGTTCTGGAAAAGTAATTCAAAAATAAAAAATATTATTTATTTGGCAAAAAATAATAAAAAACTTGAAAGTGAAAACAAAAAAATCAAAATATTTAGGTTACTCTAATCTCAGATGTTTATCAATAGAAAAAACCTCCCCGCGAATGAAAAGCAATGCATCAGCAGTAGAAATGAAAACGCGATAATTGGCAACAACATTTAACATCTATCTCTGAATTATCTCCGTATCCATCCGTAAAAACTCATGCTCCTATCAAATCATAAATGTAATCCCAACAAAATTAATTTAAGCAAATATTACTATGACATGTATGTATGTATATATATATATATATATATATATATATATATATATATATATATGGAGCCCTTCCATAGCAAATGGGGTTCTTTGTGATCGCTGTCTGTAACCCTTTTTGGACCAGTTGATAAATTGATCGCATATGAGATGAGTCTTAATATTTGATAAGCCATTATTGCAAGCTTTTATTTTAATATAAACACCCTACATGGTCAACATCTTGTCGATTACATTTAAAAGAAACAATTTTTATTATTAAAAAACACCGGTAGACATGACATGTACTATGTGTTTTTTTTTAACTCCTATATATATATATATATATATATATATATATATATATATATATATATATATATATATATCTTGTGTTACTTCATTTGTTAAAAAAAAAAAAATTCAACCGGACAAGCTCTTACTAATTAAAAAAAAAAAAAAAAAAAATTCAAACCGGCACAACCTCTTACGGCTTGTACAAAAAAAAAAAAAAAAAAAAAAAATCAAGCCAACCTCCTCTTACGACTTGTACAAAAAAAAAAAAAAAAAAAAAAGAATCCAAACAAGCTAACTTACTTACTTACTTTACAAAAGTTCTTTACTTGCTATTCTAAATAAAATATTTGTTATTTTTTATAACTCTTTCATTTAATAACAAATAAAGAATTATAATTCAAATAAAAAATAATATCCTATTTTAAAAAAATATATTTTTATAATTTTTTATTTGCTATTTTTATAAAAATATTTTATAAAAAATAAAGAATACAAAATATTTTATAACAAATAAAGAATATAAAATATTTGCTATTTTTATTTGCTATTTGTTATAAAAATATTTTATAACAAATAAAGAATATAAAAATATTTTATAAATATTTTATAAAATATTTTATAACAAATAAAGAATATAAAATATAGCAAATCTATTTTTATAACAAATAGCAAATATAAAATATTTTTATATTTGCTATATTTTATATTTGCTATTTGTTATAAAAATATTTTATAAAATATTTATAAAATATTTTTATATTCTTTATTTGTTATAAAATATTTTTATAACAAATAACAAATAAAATAAAGAAATATTTTATATTCTTTATTTGTTATAAAATATTTTGTATTCTTTATTTTTTATAAAATATTTTATAAAAATAGCAAATAAAAAAATTATAAAAATATATTTTTTAAAATAGGATATTATTTTTATTTGAATTATAATTCTTTATTTGTTATTAAATGAAAGAGTTATAAAAATAACAAATATTTTATTTAGAATAAATAAGTAAAGAACTTTTGTGCAAGCCGTAAGAAATTCATCTACTTTGATTGATTTTTTTTTTTTTGTATGTCGTAAGAGGTTAGGCCATTGAATTTTTTTTTTTTTTTTTTAACAAATTGTAAGAGCTTGTCCCATGAATGAATTTTTTTTTTTCGACAAATTGTAAAGCTAATAAAGATATATATATATATATATATATATATATATATATATAGGAGTTAAAAAAAAGACAAATTTAAGTACAAGTTTGTTTACCGGTGTTTTTTAATAATAAAAATTTTTCTTTTAAATGTAATCGACAAGATGTTGACCATGTAGGTGTTTATATTAAAATAAAAGCTCTTGCATGTCGCGGCTTACTTATCAAATATTAAGACTCATCTCACTATGCGATCAATTTATCAACGGTCCAAAAGGGTTGTTGCAGACATTCTCACAAAGAACCTATTATGGAAGGCTCCTATATATATATATATATATATATATATATAGAGAGAGAGAGAGAGAGAGAGAGAGAGAGAGATTGGGGAAGGAGTGGACATTGTGGAGGCAAAAGTGAATGAAAGGAGTTCGGAGACATAAGGCTGATAGTCGGGAGGAAACCTACTGCAACACAATTTACTTCATCTGTTGTTGTTGTTGAGGATTCAGACTCCATTGGTATATCTAATGCTGAACTTTGAAGCTCAATATAATGTTTTTGGTATTCGGATCTAGAAATTTTCAAGTTTTAGAGAGATAAAATACGCAAATTTATTTGATTTGGAAGAAGGGGGAGAAGAGAGAGATGAGAGGAAGGAAGAGTGAAAATAAATCAAATTTGTTTATTTTCTTTTTTCTTTTTCACGTCCAGGATAAAAACTGAAACGATTTAACACTCGTGAGACAGAGATAACAGAATGACCCAAATTCAAAATATTAATTAGTTTAATGAGGTAATTTAAAAAATTAAAAGTTCAATGGTATAATCAGTAAAACGTGCCAATTACAGCGTGTATTCATTAGTTTTGTTGATAAAAAATTAAGGTCCGTTTATTTATTTTAACGAAATGGCCCAATTTTAAAATAATAACTAGTTTAATAGAGTAATTTAAAAAGTTAAAAATTTAATGATATAATCAATAAAATGTGTCAACTTATAGTATGTATTTCATTAGTTCTGCGACAAACAAACTCTTGCATTTTAGTCGGCATAGAACTTTAAAGTTGTAAGCAGCATTGCCTTTGTATTGTCCTCAAAATAGTGATATACTGTAATTTGTATGTATATGCAGCCAAGACATGCTGTTTGAATCCTTCTACGCCGACCGCTTTCTTCCGATCGGGTTAGTGACCGGTGGGATTTTTTTTTTTGTTTTGTTTTTGACTATTAAATAATTAATGTGATTTACTGCAACTGAAATTTTTACAAAATACTCTTGCAATAATTGAGCATACAGTGAATGGTTTACTTGTACATTCAGTACTAGAGATCCTCCAAGGAAAGAGGAACCGATTGTATTCCCTGATTTTGTTGAAGAAACACCAACTGATTGAAGTTGTTGATATGAGTTTGGTTAGATTGACAAAAAGTATTAAAAGAATTATGTTGGTATGACTTGAACCCAAGTCCTTAATATCAACACCTGTCTCTTATCCAAATGAACCAATATTAATTGTTGGTTATATGAATAACATATAATATATTTATTATATACTTTTAGATAATAAAAATATCCAACATAATAGACCTAAAAACCTCATCTTTGTCAGAGCTAGTCTTGCTCCTCCGCTACTAAGTGAGTACTTATCTTTTAACCATAGGCAAAATAAGTATTATAAAGAGTGCCAAAGTTCCAATGTAGAGGAACTTCCTACTTTTTCATAAAGCTTCTAGACTTGCCTTCTCACATTAGTTTCTCCTCCTAACGAACCTGCAGCATAAGTTCTGTTGCTTAGTGCATTAGAATGCTCTTTGGTTAGTTCCTCTATGTGCAAGAGGGGTTTGTGAGTGGGAGTTATAGAGAGCGAAGCTACATTCAAACATTTTAAAATTTTCAGATGTAAATATTTTGGTATGGGGTAAGCCGATCAAAAGATAAATGAAATCAATGGTATGTGTGTGGTTACCATGCTTTCTGCAGAGAGTACCAAGAAAAAAAAATTGGTTTCAAATAGCAATTTGAAGCATGATCCTGCTACTAAGACCTTGAGCTAAACATAGAACCATCTGTCTAAAGTTTAGGGAGCTTAATGTTCATTTTCAGACTGGGGAATCCTATAGTTGTCTGAACTAGCAATTGATAATTTCCCTTGTTGAGATAAATTTGGATATATTCATGCAATCAAGTTGCTCTAAACATGATAATGTAATAGTAGTCTATTTGGTAAGAGGACACTCCTACTTCCTAAGGGCAGAGCCGAGGTTCAATTCTCATCAGTCAGAAATGGTGGTCCCCCCCTTTCCCCTCGGGAGGGGATGGGGGAGTTTGTCCTAAACAATATACATTAACCATTCGTATTAGGAGGCCCATGTAAGGCAAAATAAAAACACAGAAGTTATGTTTCACAACAAATGAGTGAATGTACAAGTATCTAAACTTTAACCTAACTGAATCGCTACGCAAAGCAGACAAGCCTGCAATTCATCAAATCCAGATTTTATATCTACAACCTAGATTATCTTGGCTAGAGAATTGCTAGTATTGGCATGTAATAACTTGTCAATTCTTGACACTATTGACCCAACAACTAGTCATTATGAGATGGCAGTTCTCAGATTAATCCCACAAGTTGTCAGACTACTTGCTAATTTATACTTTGATACTACTATAGCAATTTAATCTGTGAAATTAATACTCATAATGAATTAGTGATACATGTAGGGCAAGTAATATTAAGGCTATTAAAAGAGAAGTGTTGCTTGAATGATAAATTAATGAATGTAAAAAACTTGAAACAAAATGAATCATAACAGAACACAACAATGCAATTCACTAAATTCAATTTTTACATTTGAAATTCAACCCAAGACTATCTTGGATAGACAAGGGCCAGTTTTGATATACAATTCTTTCAACAATTTTGCTCCTTTCTCATCCGTGGAACACTAGTGTTACAACAGAAAATAGACTAACACCAACTCAGGACAATCCACCTATTCTACACAAGCAAAAGGTCTCAGAGACTCGAAACATGAGCAAAGTGTTATTGATATATAATAACAGGAGGAAACTTGAACTTATCCGAGATAAATGGAATTACCTCTGGTCTCTGCACCAAATCGCTATAAAATTCATACTCTGCCTCGTAATCATGCAGCAGAAGCTCAGCCTTCTGATTAGTATGGTAATGATGCTTCATGAATCGGACTTCCCAAACCCAAAACACTGACTTTCTCACAAAGCCCCAAAGCAAGCATAACAGCCTGCATACCAAGAGTAATGAAAATTAACCCCATCATGGCAGACCCCATTCCCCAATATCCTTTGATGTCACCTCCAAGAATCGTTTCAAAGAATAATACTTGACAATCCGTGCACATAACACATCAAACCCCGGATCAGTAATAATCAACGGCGCCTTATGAGAAGAGTTACACAATACATAATCGAAGAAATGAACCGGTTGGCACATATACATAACAATGGGAACTTTCTCCCCATAAGGATGGCAAAAACAACTCTCCCTACGGGCACATAAATGCAATATATTGCTATTCACAAACGAAAAACTAGTTTTTGATCCCACGTTTCGTTCATAAATACCAATCCGGGCATTGTTCAATCGAATAACAACCTCGTGACTATCTATTAGTTTTCCATGTTCATGATTTAATAAAATCCCACTATTCCCCACAACAGCACAAGTCTTGTACTTCCTATCAATATTAACTAAACCCTTAAACGAATCAACCAAATTCGACATTATATCAGATTGGAACCGCCTTTTCCGTGACCATTTTTGCAAATGCTTTCGAAATTCCAACCATAATCTATAAAACTGCGGAGACCGAAGGCTAACCGGAATCCCTCTGGTAGACCTGGCACGGAAATCAATACGGTACTTACCGGCTGACATGAACGTCCGGTGGCGCCCATGGCTCTGGAAGTTCCCATCAAGTAAATGCTCTATTTCTTGGGTTAGCTGCGATTCTCCCATTTCAATGGAGGCAAACTTGAGAAGGGTCGTGTTAAATACTGGTTTTTGGGTAAATAGTGAGGTGGGTTCGAGTTGAGAGTGGCGGCGAAGGGTGATTTGGAAGGTGAGAGTGGCAGCTAGCACAACGAGGAGCAATATGCTGAAAAGTTGCCGCATTGGGCGCTTCATTTCCTGGGATTTTGTGGGCAGTTTTGAGATCAGAGATTTTATGAGCTAAATCCTGGCCGATTTGGGGTTTAATGAATCTGGAAAGAGGGGAGGAGTGTGATTTTTCTTCATCTTGAAAGAAATGAGTGGTGGGTTTTTAAAGAAGATTGGAACTTTGAGTGAAAAATGAGCTATGTAGTTGAAATATAGATACAATACAACATGTATGTATCTATGGCTTCCATTGATGAAGAGATCTGAGTGAGAAGTGAGCTTAAAAGAGGTGGATGTGAGACAGAAGAACCCTAAAAGGAAAGTGGGGGAAGTAAACTGAATGGGAGACTTTAATTTGTGTTTTTAATCAGATTGGAATGGAATATATTGGCAATGATGTTCCAATTTTATTTGGGGTGGGCGGGTATGATTTTGGTGGTTAGGCTGGTTGGTTAAATCACACTCCAGTAAGTTGTAATAACTGGGAGAGGCCGTAATCAACTACCTGATGGGATGGCTTATAAGGATGAGGAACACATTAATTAATTAATGTAAGTTGACTAATTAATTCAGGTTTCCTCTTCCTCTTTTTATTTTTATTTTTTTATACTCAAAATCTTTATTTTTATTATAAGCATATTTGTTTAGTTATTTGTGATTATAAACTACTCCCTCCGTTCCTAAAAGATTATCGTTTTAGAAGGTAAAATTTGTTCCAAAAAAATTGTCGTTTACAACTTTCAAGGAGAATAAATTATTTACTTTCCTATATTACCCCTACCTTCTCTCATTGTCCCAAGAAATTCTCTCCCTTGTATTAATAGTTTTCAAACAAATTTTACTCGGTAAATGATACTTTTTTAATCCATGTGCAAAAACCTTAAACGACAATCTTTTAGGAACGGAGGTAGTAATAAATACTAATAGTAATATTTAGTTGTTTAGTTTTTTATAATACGATAAAATTTTAAAAATATTACTCCGTATTTAAAAGAAAATTAAAAAAAATAATCTGAAAATGCACTTTACTGACTACTATGAATAATTGAGCTCCATCCAAATATGAAACATAAATTATACTGTATCTTCCATTTATTGTTTTCCTTTACTTGTCTCCATCATTAAGTTAATAAACTTGAAAATTTGATATTTACCTTCATTTAAGCACAAACAAATGTGATAGTTTGGATGAATAGTTGGAGGTGTGAATAGTTGGTGGTGGTATGATTTTCATATGATTATTTCTCATATGAGGGTGATAGTCATTGTATATTCATATAATAAAAAATTATTTAAAAATATTAAAAATATATATAAAAATAAAAATATCAGTTTCCTAATTTATTCTATATACTTAGTGACTACAAGTCCACTGAAATTTAAGTGGGGAAAAGCTTTAAAATAAAACACAGTATTAAAATAAGTAAAAAAATAAAATTGAATAGTATCTATCTTTTGTCTAGCTAAAAGAGAAAACATGCTTCACATAAAATAAATAAATAAATTCAACTAAATGAAAATTGAATCTAAAGACCTGAAGGTCAATTTTAACCATTGAACTAAGATTTCATCGACAAAAAAAAAAAAAAAAAAAAAAAAAAACTAAAAAATAATAATAAATTATAGATATAGATTTAGGGAAGGCTCTCATTTTTTTTGACTCACTCATTGTATTATTTGCCAATTTAACAGATTTAGTTTAATTATGGTTATAGAATTTATAGTGATGATTTTGTTGGGCATTTTTTGTTGTGAATTTATTAGAAAAAACATGTTGTTTAATGACTTGATGTGCATTTGTATGGTGCAAAAATTCTATGTGAATATGAAAATTACATATGAATGTATTTAAACTTTACTTATTTATATTTTGACCCTGGGTGGAGACATGGGGTGGGGTGGCAATTGACTAGACCATGACTCAGAGGTTTAATTGGATGGATGTATTAATATAATTTAAACAATGTGAGGACTGAAAAAATTACCTTCCCCTGTAAAGATTGATAATAATACTTATTATCTTTTTAGTTTATGAATGATTATAATATTATAAGAATTATGATTCTAAATTTAAGTATATATTGTTTTATTTTATATCAAGGTAAGATCTAAAAATTTAACTAAATTATGATAACATATATCAAGAAAATCTCATTTTTTTCATTAGTATAATGTTGCTGTTTGAATCATAAGTATGCTTTATTATGAATTATGAATAATTTGATGATATTTTATTATGTAAATATTTGATTTATGGAGTAATAATATTTTAGACTTCTAAATAATTTTTTTAAATATTATTATGTATTTAATTATATATTTTTATTACTTCTATCATTCCCCAGATTCCCCTCCCCACGCCACGACGCCCCCAGGAACCAAACGAGGTTAAATACACTTTTTTCCACTCTACTAGGAGTCGATTTACAAATGTATTATCGAACTGGTTTTTTTTACAGTAAACTCATTGAACTATATATTATTTACAAAAAATGATTTTTCCGTCTATATCTGTTAACTATTTGACAGAAAAATGACGTGGCAGGTGAGAGAAGCAGAGTTGGATAACTAATTAAATTAAATTATACTCAATTCTATAACAAATAATTAAACAAAATATAAATCAATTTAATATACATAACAAATAATTAAATTAAATTAAATTTTAATTTATGCTTATTATAAAATACTTATGAATAATGTTAAAGACATTACTCAAATTCAAAATTTACTCAATTTTTTTATTTTAATAATATATGTAATATATCTTAATAAAGTAACGTGTCAGACATTTATATGTTTTATTACTAATTTTAGTTTTATCTGAAGAGAGGTTAATTAAATTAATGAGTTATTTAAATTAAAATAAAATTATATAATTATGTGTAATTTATATAATTTATTTAAAATTATACAAATATTCATGATTAGAAAAATGACGTGGCAATACGTGGCAGGTGAGAGAAGCTGAGTTGGATAACTAATTAAATTAAATTATACTCAATTCTATAACAAATAATTAAATAAAATATAAATCAATTTAATATACATAACAAATAATTAAATTAATTAATTAATAATAAAATAAATTAATGAATAATTTTTACAAATGTTTTATATAAATTAACAAAATATAAATCAAATTAATATACATAATAAATAATTAAATTAATTAATTAAGAATAAAATAAATTAATGAATAATTTTTACAAATGTATTTATATAAATTAATTAATTCATATTTTTAAAAAAATTAATTTTACTCTAAAAATATAAAATTATCTAATATTTTGAAATTGATGGATTATTATTATTATTATTATTTTTCTTCTTCTTCTTCACCACCACCACCACCACTGAACCCAGTTCTTCTTCACTCTTCACCGCCACCGTTCTTCTTCACCGCCACCGTTCTTCTTCTTCTTACTGCCCCCCCACTGCTCCCATCTCCGCCCACCACCAAGCACCTCCAACACCTCCTCCTCTCTTCTTGCTAATGTCGATCTCAGTCGATCCGATTGATAACGCCATCGATCCGGCGACCATGGAATCCAAAAGCACCAAACCACCATGGAGAGGCCTTTTTCATATCTAGATCTCGAACTAGCCACCACAGGCTGGAGCAGATATGAAAGGATTTTCCTAATCCTAATTATCAACTTGAAATTAAATTTTGATAGTTGAATAAAAATTTAAAAAATATGAATTTATTAATTTTATATAAATATATTTGTAAAAATTACACATTAATATATTTTATTATTAATTAATTTAATTACTTTATTTTTAATATATTTTTAATTAATTTAAATATTTGTTAAGATACTTAATATTTATTTAATGATTTCATAATATCAATAATAATTATATTAGTTTTCAAAAATAAAAATAATAATTAATTTTCAAAATTTTAGTTATATTTTTGAAGTTTGAATTTATTTTATAAATATTAAATTTTAATTTATGCTTATTATAAAATATTTATGAATAATGTTAAAGACATTACTCAAATTCAAAATTTACTCAATTTTTTTATTTTAATAATATATGTAATATATCTTAATAAAGTAACGTATCGATATTTATATGTTTTATTACTAATTTTAGTTTTATCTCAAGAGAGGTTAATTAAATTAATGAGTTATTTAAATTAAAATAAAATTATATAATTATGTGTAATTTATATAATTTATTTAAAATTATACAAATATTCATGATTAAAATAAAATTTAAAAAATTATTTTTATTGTAGTTCTTTTATTTTAAATGCATTATTTTATCTTATTTATTTGATTTTGATTAATTTAGCATTAAATTTATACAAGTTTTACATCTAGGCATGCCACACAGACAAAGGTTTGACAAAAATGTGTTTTTCTCTCTCACGTGGCAATTCCTGTAAATTTTCCGTCTAAAGTCAAATAATTTAACGAAATTTGTAACGGTTTGTAAAAAAATTGTAGTTTAGTAAGTCGAATGAAAAAAAATTCAATTTAATGATTCATTTATAAATCGAGATCCAGTAAAATGACGAAAAATATATTTAACCCGGAACCAAACATGGAGTTGGTGATTGTGGGCTGTGGCAGCCCCCCTCCACTAGTCCAATTGGCCATATTTGACTTTTTTTTAAATTTAATATTTTCACAAATAAAATTAATAATTTCATAAGATTCTTTTCACATAAAAAATAAATTGGATTCATATTTATATAAGTGAGTCATTGTGAAAATATCATTTTTTTTTTATTAATGCGGATTTGATCGCCACAATTATATATATCTTTCATCTAATTCCATTCAATACATTATATTTTTATAATTTTAGATATTATAATTTAAATTAACACCAATTAATTAATTTATTAAAAATCATCTGAAACTTTTTTACTATTTAATAAACATGTAAATTTTTTATAAAGAATTCAATAATTAAAAATATTTTTAACTTGTAATAGAATTGATTTTAATGTTATTAATTAAGATGTAAATTTTTCCCTATTATTAATTAAATTACAAATTAATCTTTACAAAATAGTACCAAATAGAAGCAAAAACACGCCCACTCTCACGCACAAACAAAAGAAGTACGTGTTAATCACGAAAGGCACCTTCCTGAACCCAAATTGCTTCATCCACATTCCCATCATCCCTCTTTCCATTCCCAAACCCTAGCAAAATTTCTAGGGTTCGGTCCAATTTAAAGTTTCATCCACCACTCACATACTAATTATATGCAAAAGAAAACAAAAATATGTACAGCAATTTGAAAGAACAAGCGATCGAGTACGTGAAGCAAGCCGTGCGCGAAGACAATGATGGGAATTACGCAAAGGCCTTCCCTTTGTACATGAACGCTTTAGAGTACTTCAAGACCCACTTGAAATACGAGAAAAATCCTAAGATCAAGGAAGCTATCACCCAGAAATTCACCGAGTATTTGCGGCGTGCCGAGGAGATTCGAGCTGTGCTCGATGACGGCGGAACGGGTCCTGCGGCGAACGGGGATGCTGCCGTTGCTGCGAGGCCGAAGACGAAGCCCAAGGATGGTGGAGGGGAGGGTGGGGAAGGGGAGGATCCGGAGCAGGCGAAGCTGCGGGCGGGTTTGAATTCGGCCATTATACGAGAAAAGCCGAATGTAAAGTGGAATGATGTGGCGGGGTTGGAGAGCGCGAAGCAGGCATTGCAGGAGGCGGTTATTTTACCTGTTAAATTCCCTCAGTTCTTCACTGGTTAGAGTTAATTTAATTATTTTGTGTTTGATTCCTTGCATTTGTAGCTATTTACTGATTACTAAATTAATGCTGTAGTGGTTAGTTATGATTTGTAATTTGTTTGTAATTGAATGATATGTGTGCAGTTGGATTAATTGAAGTGGTGTAATTTCTTATATAAGAGTTAAACTTGTAGGTGTCTAAAGAGTGTGGCTTATTTATAGACTATAGTATTATGTCTTAAACTTGATTGCTTTCTGTCTGATTATATGATTGGTTATCTAGTTATTGCTAGTTTTATTTTGCCTGTTAAATTGCTTCAGCTAGGATTTGTTATGTTTAGCTGATTATGATTGGTCGGTTGTTGTGAGCATTGTTTTGATTGGACATGTAGCTCATTTACTTAAAGTTTGATGCTTTCGTATTTGATTTTATTATAACTTCAACTTTGAATTCTTTTGCTGATATTTTTGAGGCATTTTGTTTGACTTTGTTATATCTTGATATGTTAAACAAACTCAACCGCAGAAATATAAGAAAGTTGTGACCTTCTTAGAAAATTATCTTCATAATAGGAATTGATGAATTCAAACATGCAATGATGTTAAGAAGCAGGGTGGTGCCCCCTTTGATTGTGGGTTTCATATTCTGCTATTTGATTTTTTTCTTCAATTTGAGTTATAGAAGGCCCTGGCTTCCTGGTAAATAGGTAATGTTTCATGGCGTGTTCTATTTGTTCCAGAATTGCACCCTGCTTTAAAAGGATTATTCTAAAAATAGTCATACATGATGTTGAGCAACTTAGGATTTGCAAATCTATAGTGCTCAAGTTAGGTTTTGTAGATGGTAACGGAAATGCCACATCTTCTTAAATAGTAGAGAACTCAACATAGCAACTTGGTTCCTGTAAGAATATGTATTCTGGCTGAATTTTTTATTTTGATTTATTAGGGTCTGAGACATTTTTTACCCTCAAGGGGCCTATTTAGAATCATTGCTAAGCTGTTATCTAATGAAAACAATCTGGTGTTACATACTCTCATCATGTGGTGATCATGATTCCGTCTTTTTGGTGCAGTTTATCCTGTAACTTTACTTATTTTTGTATCACTCTCTCATTTAGGAAAGAGAAGGCCATGGAGAGCCTTTCTTTTATACGGGCCACCTGGAACAGGGAAGTCATACTTAGCCAAGGCTGTTGCGACTGAAGCAGATTCTACTTTTTTTAGGTATGTTAACCATCTACACATTTTGATTATTGAATTCCATTTATTTATGTTTTTTTGAGATCTGCAGCCAGGGTTTTGAAAGTGTTTTCCATTTAAAACTATTAATGGTTTGAGGTATGGGAGATCTGTACTCTTTACCTTGTGTCAGGAAAGATACATGTCTCTCCTTTGAACAACTACAGGAAACTTTTGTACAAGGATACATATGCTTTTTTGTGGTGGGATTGGCTTGAGAAAAGCTTCTAGCATTAGTGTTTAAAGTTATGGTTGGTGTTTAAAGTTATAGGAGAAGGGTTGTAGGTTTTGGTGATGCACTAGGATTCAGTTTAGTTAGGTTTAGAAAGTGCTCTGTTACTGGGTTTTGGGATAATGTGTGCAGTAATTTCTGCGCAGCAATCAAAATTAGGATCTTGGTGTTAATTGAGAGGGCAAAGGTCGGTTACTGGATTGGGGTTGGTTATGAATTACATCCTCTGTTAAGCTTTACATGTCCCCCTTTGCTGAAGAGGCGTGGCTTGGATTTTTAATTTAGACACGGAAGAAGTATTAAAAGATGAAGAGAGTAGCAAAAGAAGAAGACTAGTAAGAAACATGATACTAATGATTGACCAGTTAAATGACAAAAACTGATACGGTAAGGTCACGTTAATAAATATAAATTTATTATTTATGTGCATAAGTTTAGAGTATGTACACCATATATTTTTAATAATAAGTAATTTAAAATCGTTGTGGTGTAATGTAAAACTATATAAATCATGAATCTTATAAGAATATGAAAGAGTAGCTTAGTACAAAATAAGGTTTAAGCTTCATATGCAAGGTAGTTGTGTTACTGCTGAACTGGACACAAGATTCCGGACTCCCTTTTGATCTGTAGTTGCTTTATTTTAGAACCTCCAACATACTAAAGAACTAATGAATTGGGCGATTACTGATTTTGTTCAAGATGATCTTTGCACAAGCGTTATATGTTCTTGGCCTTGGTTTTATTTTAGTCTCTGCACACTTCAGCCCTCAGCTATGATCTTTGTTTTACAAGGGATACATTTATGTTTCACTTAACTTGTAACATATCTTTTGGTATGTATGCATCATCATTTTGGTTAATATGTTTGTCAGTCTTTGCACACATTTATTAATATTAAAAGTCCTACTTTAATATTGTTTCTTATGTGCATCAACTTAGTTCAATAAGTTGGCAAGTGCCAACTGCTTCTTTAGTGCAGTATTTCTTCTTCAGATCTGGTTTCAAAGTGGATGGGGAAAGTGAAAAACTAGTTTCAAATCTTTTTCAAATGGCTCATGATAGTGCTCCTTCTATCATCTTCATTGATGAAATAGATTCTTTATGTGGACAACGCGGAGAAGGCAATGAGAGTGAAGCTTCCAGACGCATCAAAACTGAACTACTTGTGCAAATGCAGGTATTTGTTAAATAATGAAGAAACGGGTAATTATTGTAGTGTAAAATGTAGTATACACTATACACACCCTGCAATATGCAGATGTCAACTCTCTTATTTTTTATTAGCTTCCATATTCATGTGCCCTTCCATCTATCTTTTTCCGGTTCCATATTTAAAGTAATGAATTAGACAAGTGTGGATGGCTTCAAACCATTGTAGAGAAATATTATATCAGTGTAAATGCAAAGAAAGGGATGCCGCCCACCAATTCACGCACATATATGCTTGGAAGTCATGTGCATTCTTAGGTAGCCTTTTCCATGTCCAACATAATGTTGGAAAGAAAATTACAGCTGTGAGTTGCGTTTTGCGGTTTGGAGGAATCCTTTTTTGTAGGGACAGATTGACTATCTTTTGTTTCTTTGGCTTGCTGGTCATTTATTAGAAGAGGTGCATGATGTGTCATTTGAGTACTAGGAAAAGGAGCCTACATTTTGTGTTTTTTTGAGTATTAGGATGGGTGGAAAATGCATGTAGTAGGCACATATAGAATCCTTCTAGTCACCTTGCAGCCAGATAAATTAAAACCAGCAGAGAGGCGCAGTGTTTTTTCCCATTCATCCTGGTATTTGTAACTCATCTTAAAAATTTTGGTTGATCCAGTTATTTCCTCCTATTCATTGCATCTGTGCTTGATATATACTAAGATTTATATTTAACTTGACATATGTTAGTTTTAGGTTTATATTTATAAAGTTTGTGGATGAATCATTGGGCTTATCAGTGCCATTTGTAAGGCTCTGCGGTTCATGTCAAGGCCAATGAGCTTGATGAACAACTTAATTGTCCTGGTATAATAAAGTCTTGTGGTAGGTTTGAATAGATGTATCATATACAAGCTACATACTGCATGATATTCCAGGGAAGTAGATATGAAAGATATTATGACAATCAAATAATATTGTCTCATTGTTTTTATATTGAACTAGAATTTATAATCTCTAATTCAACTTATCAGAGAAAGAAATAAACAATTACATTCTCCTATTCACATTTTCAGGGCGTAGGGCACAACGATGAGAAAGTTCTTGTTCTTGCAGCTACAAATACTCCCTATGCTTTAGATCAGGTCGGGTGATTTAGGATGGTGTTTTGCAATTTTACAAGAATTTGGAGAATTATCATAATACTTTGGCTAACTGATTAAGTTTACAGGCCATCAGACGAAGATTTGATAAGCGTATATACATTCCCCTTCCAGATGTAAAGGCTAGACAGCACATGTTCAAGGTGATGGAACTTTTCCGTTATATTCTTTTGTAAAAGCAAAGTAAATTAGTAATAGCAATTAGACGATCTTGTTCTTCAGCTAGTATTTTAACGAATTATGGTTTGTTGTACGTATTCAGGTGCATCTAGGAGATACCCCTCATAACTTGACTGAAAGTGACTTGAAATCTTGGCTCAAAGTAAGACAGAAGGTTTCTCTGGTTCTGATATTTCTGTTTGTGTAAGTGTGTAGCCTGATGAAATTCCTTTTTATTTTTAACTTCAGTGGCATTTTATTTAAGAGCAACGATTTGCTTACCCTCTTTCTTTTTATTACTCTTATTCCTTTTAATAGGTTAAGGACGTTCTCTTTGAACCTGTTCGTAAAACCCAAGATGCAATGTTTTTTATCAAGACAAATGATGGTACTTTGGTGCCGTGTGGGCCAAAACAGCCTGGTGCTGTCCAGACCACCATGCAGGAACTTGCTGCTCAAGGACTTGCTTCAAAGGTATAGTTGTGTTTTAATGTCATCAGACCCTAGTTAATATTAGTATCTGCTTCCTTTATTTCAGCCTTTTGGACACTTCAAATTCAGTGTCATTTGAACACAATTCTTTTTGAAGACCATCAAAACAGGGTAGAAAGCACACGCATCTTTTTTTTTTCTTTTTTTTTTTTGGGTACTTGAAAGAAGATTCTACCACACGGTTGACCAAATTAATAATGTGGTCTATCAATATTCTGAGATGACTTGCAATAAATACACAAGATAAAATAGTATCTTATATTTGCTCTGATTAATGTATTTGCAGATTTGTCCGCCTCCCATCTCAAGAATAGATTTTGATAAGGTCCTTGCAAGGCAAAGGCCTACTGTGAGCAAATCTGACCTTGATGTACATGAGAGATTTACGAAAGAGTTTGGCGAGGAAGGCTGATGAAATAAATGTACACCAATCCAGTGTAATTGAAAGAGGAAGAAGTATTGACAAAGTAGGTAAAAAAAATGTAGGTCTATCAACCCATTGGTTACTTTGGCAATTACTGCAAGTTGTAATTTGATTCATGTTGCTGGTTGCTGGGATATACGAGAACCTATTTATGCTTCCTCAAGAGGGGGAAGGTAACATGACTTGTCATATCTTGCTACTGTATCCAGAGGGGACTCGGAATTGTATTTCTTTATCTTCATAAGCTTGTTTCGATCAATGTAAATAAGCATTGCCGATAATGGCAATGATGTTGAATGTGATGTGTATTGTGTACTTGTTCCCAAAATTGGTCAAGCCTGTAACAAGTGAAAATTCTGGGCATCTTCTTAGCTTGATTTTGATCGGAATGCAATCCAAATAAGACCCCAACACTTTTTGGAAGCTTAAGAATGCAGAATGCACAACCCAAATTTCAATTATAGGGCATGAAACAGGAGCAACCAAACTTTCTGTGAGACGCTGAGCCTCCTTCCCTATGAGGAGTATTCATCTCTCAATGACAGCGTGCTTTCTTACGAGACATCTAAATTGTTATGGAGGGAGTCGGCACCTTTATCGAAGTTCGTGAACTACTAAAGGTGGCATCAAAATTATGATAAAAGGGAGTCAAAAAAGTATGCATATAGGATGATTTTTAATCCCAAGTTTGAATGTTTACAAATATATTTCAATATATTGTGGCTATGGATCATTTCAAACACAAAGTTCATAAAGTATATGATGTCAGACGTTGCTACCATCTAATTGAGGTTATGGATGATTTCAAACATAAACTTCAACACATGCATTGAGAGAGTTGCCATCAAGTTGCATCTTCGCTAAAAAGTCTAAAACTAGCATTTCATATTTTCATGTATCAACACAATGCACTCTTCCTGTCTGCTTTTCATCATGTCAGCACAAATTTTCTCTCTCTAAACTTCGGAACTTTGTACAAAACAACATCTATAATTTGATAATAGGCTCGTCTCCATGACCTGCTGAACAGCAATGGAGCACAGACACCCCAAAAACTCAGCACAAATCCTATTGCCATGGCCACTTCAGAATCTTCATCATCTCCTTCCTTCCGAAAATCAGGTTTCATCACACCATTGTTGCTGCAATTCTTTGTTAGTGGAGCTCCACAAAATTCAACATTGCTGTTGGGTTTTCCTCCTTTGTGGGACCCATCTATTTCTTAATTAAAGTCTTTGGCATGCACCTTGGTAAAATGCATGGCTTTTATTTTTGGTGGTTTTTCCGTGCATGACTCTTGGTATTTTTAAGGTTGGCTTGGAGTCTTCAAGAAGATTCAAATTCTTATAAATTTGAGACATGTCCCATTTTTGGTAGAGGTAGAACAGATACAGAAAAGAAAAGAAAAGAGAGAGAGCTCCATTCAGAAAAATTCTCCTGTTCAGTTCTGTTTGTTCTTGGAGATTTGTTTTCTCATTTGTGAGGTAATTTCCTCTTGTAATTTACACCTTTGGTGTGTTTGTAAGGCTTATGTCTTTTTTGGCCATTTTGTAAACTCTATTTGGACGTTGTTGATACGAATCTAATGACGCAATGAGATATCGTTTGACTTAAGGCAGTAAAAACACAAATGAAAAAAAAGTGAATAAGTAGGGACGACTAAAGTTTTGTAAGTGATACACGACTGGTGCACATGGCACACAATTTTAATTTTGATTTTTTGGGTTAAAATGACATGACCAAATAGGGATTTGATTAATTCGATCGACATGAAGTAAATTTCATGATTTCATGTCTAATACAGTGCTGACACACAGCGGAAAGAGTGATCTATCCGCTTGCGTGTCAGCACTGTATTATGTCTGAAGTAAACTTATCATGAAGTTCACTTCAGACTAACCATTTCCATCAAATAATTGTTTTGGCAATAATAAAATTCAATGCATCGAGGAACTAAAAACATTCCTACCAATGTGACCCGACTGTCCATTCCTAAAGCGCGAGCAACACTGATTTTAATGTTTATTATTAGTACTCCATTTGTGAACATAAATTTCAATGTAATTCAAATTCTGCCGTTATCTGCTCATATTCTGGAAATATTTCCTTGCATCAGATGCTCATCTGTTCCATTACATTGTCCCCAGCACAAAGATGGGGTTTTCGAACTTTTTAATTCAATGCATATGTTTTTCTAGAAGGTGCATATTGGCAAATGACACTTTGGGTAATTTATAAAAAATAAAGAAAGAAAATATTTCATGCATATATTTAGACAAAAGCAAAACCTTAAAAATTCAATGCACCTTACTTACCTCTGGGTCTGGCCTCAACTAAATTAGTAGTTTTGTTTTTTTTTGTACTTCCACATGGTACGAGGAACAAAGAACATCTGTCTATCCCTTTCAAATTTTATCATCTTTGTGAATATTGATTTCTCTCCTTAACGTATCACTTCTTTCTTCTCATTTGCTTTATTTTTCCCTTTTTCAGTCTTTCAAACTCTAGACCGAAAATATTCAATTAGATTACTCCTCTTCTTCAACCTCAGTACTTACCCACCTGCCTTTTTTGTCTTTCAGATTAAAATCTTAAAATCTAAAAGGTCTTTTCCTTTTGGTAATTAGCCTAATTCAGGTTTTTGTGGGTTTTTTCTTGTGAATTCATCTGGGGTTCTTTTTTACTTTTTCAATTTTCTTGAATTTATCTGCCCTTTTGGTGAATTTTAAAGGTATTAAGAGAAAAAAGACTCCTTTTTTTGGAAGTAGAAATAAGAATTTAAGATGATTGCAGAGAAAGTCAGATGGGTTAGGCATGAAGGAATGCAGATTTTCTCCATTGATGCCCAGCCTGGTGGGCATAGGCTTGCCACTGGTGGTGGTGATCACAAGGTCCCTTTTTTCTCTTCATAATAATCTGTCAATTTTTTTGAATCTAGTCTTGTTTATGCAAATAAGCTTTTTGTGTACTTGCTGAAAAGACATGGGAATTAGAAGAGACAACAACTTGGAATATAAGTTGAATTTTTTTTTAAAATTATTATTTTTTATTTTTTATGATTAAATTAATCTTGATAATCAAATTTATTATTTCTGAAAGTGTTTGGGATTCCTTAGTTTTAACTCGAATAACTTTTCTGTTACTGAAAGATGCAGCCTTTTGAATGATTAAGTCTGACTAAGGTACTCTCTGCAGTAGTTTTCTGGGCATGTTTGAGAATGTTAATGCTATATCGAAGTATTTCATGCCGAATTTTCAGAAAACTTTGCAGCATATTGTAATAGAGCTTCATAGTGGGACATGTAGAAATGCTGTTATCTTGAACGTGTGTTAATGCTGGATTAATTATTCATATACTACTGGTATTGTCAATTGACTAGAGGATTCCCAAATTTAGCCTCTATTTGGATACATCATCTACCTATGCAAGCTCAATTTTAACATAGAATTTGCATATCAATCCATTGGTAATGAAACTCCGCACAATGTTTCCTCCCCTGATGGTGAGTAGGTGTAGTAATGCCTGCAGCTCTTATGTTTCTTGGTTCCCACGGTTGTTTTTAAAATCTGGATAAAGCAGACTAGGAAATTAGTTTCCACTGCAGAACATAGTTTGCATGGAAAATGCTATTCGTCCCTCGGGTTGGAAAGTAACAAGAAAAGTAGTTGCTAAGGCAATCACAGATTCTGCGGCTGCCACCTTGAAAAACTGTTGAAGCGGCAAGTTGAGATAATTCGTTCTCAAACTTTATACTCTCAGCATCTCAGCTAACTTCAGTTGCAAAGCGTACAATGCTATGTTGTTTCTTTGGTTCTAGTTCTTCATCAATAACTTGAATTTCTCATGTTACTTTTTGTATAGTTAATCATATTTTTTTTCTACCCATCTGTTTAGCTTTTGATCTACAGTTTATGTTGCTTGCAGGTTCGGGTTTGGAATATGAAACCAGTTGGAAGAGAGATGACAGCTGAGGAATCAGCATCACCACTTCTTGCCACCCTTCATGATCATTTTGGTGAAGTCAACTGTGTCAGGTGGGCTAAGCATGGTCGATTTGTTGCATCTGGATCTGATGATCAAGTAATTCTAATTCATGAGAAGAAGCCTGGATCAGGAACAACTGAGTTTGGTAGTGGAGAACCTCCAGATGTTGAGAATTGGAAAGTTGCCATGACTTTGAGGGGACACACAGCAGACGTGGTAATAAGAGTTAGAATAAATATATTTTGTTAATGCATAACATCAAGCTTGAGTATTGAAGAAATAGAACTGTTTAAAAATTACTCTCTGAACTTTTTCTGCTTGTATGTAAATATCTAAAGCAATGTTTATTAAGCTGATGGCACATAAAATATTATTACATGAAATGACTTTGGTTCACATTTCATCTTAAGTCTCCTTTACATTTACCTTTACAATGGTCCAACCATTTACTGTCTAACCAGGGAATCTTTCCATGCTTAAAGTAGGTGGATCTTAATTGGTCTCCAGATGATTCGACATTAGCTAGTGGGAGTTTGGATAACACTATTCATATTTGGAATATGAGTAATGGCATCTGCACTGCTGTTCTCAGAGGTCACTCCAGTTTGGTTAAAGGAGTTACTTGGGATCCTATTGGTTCCTTCCTAGCAAGTCAATCGGATGATAAAACTGTCATCATTTGGCGAACAAGTGACTGGAGCCTCGCTCATAGGACAGATGGACATTGGACCAAATCTGTATGTTTATCAATGACTGCCGATTTTTTTTCTTTTATAACATTCCTTTCCCAGTCTAACTAGAGTTTCAACTTTTCAGCTTGGGTCTACCTTCTTTAGGCGGCTTGGGTGGTCACCATGTGGCCATTTTATTACCACCACCCATGGTTTCCAGAAGCCAAGGCATTCTGCACCTGTTCTAGAGCGAGGGAGTGGTCTGCCACTTTTGACTTCTTAGGTCACAATGCCCCAATTATTGTGGTCAAGTTTAATCATTCGATGTTCAGAAGGAATAATTCCAATCTTCAGGAAACTAATGGTGCATCTGTCGGATGGACGGAATGGGTGTTCTAAGACTGGTGAAAAGAATCACAGCCATATAATGTTATTGCAATAGGAAGCCAGGATCGCACGATAACAGTGTGGACGACTGCAAGTCCTCGCCTCTCTTTGTGGCCAAAGCATTTCTTTTCACAAAGTGTTGTGGATTTATCCTGGTATTAGCTGTCAAAACTTTCAAAATATGTCAATTTAAATAACATTATGATTTATGAATTGTTTTGAAATTTGTTTGTTATATTTCTTTTGGCCTTCCTACCTCCATCGTTTTAATTAATTATTTTTTTCTTTTGATATTAGGAGTCCTGATGGATATTCTCTATTTGCTTGTTCCCTGGATGGGACGGTGGCTACCTTCCATTTCGAGGTAAAGGAACTTGGACACAGGCTAACTGATACTGAATTGGAGGAGTTAAAGAAAAATCGTTATGGTGATGTCAGAGGCCGACAGGCAACTTTAGAAAGTCCCACACAACTGTTGCTTGAAGCAGCATCAGCTAAGCTACCACAAGCAAAAGAATAACCCCAGATGTCCTACAAAAAAACATCCCCTTAAAATCTTCTCCTGATGCAGGGATTTCAACAAAGGTCTCGAATCTCAGACTGAGAATGGGAAGAAAAGTATGGGAGCAGATGGTGATGCCTTAAATAAGGTGGCCCCTTCTGTCCGGGTGGCTAGTCCTGTGAAGCAAAGAGAATATCGGCGCCCTGATGGCAGAAAGAGGATAATCCCTGAAGCTGTTGGAGTGCCTCCCAGCAGGAAAATATCTCTGGTGGCACTCATTATCAAGCCTTTGACTTTCCTTTGAATTCAACAGAGCACAGGAAAATGATAATGCTGTTGTTCATACTGATGGTTCTGTTCAAGGAGTTTCTGTGAGGAGATCACTAGGTGGGAGCACTGATATCAAGGAACGTTCAGGTGTCACTGCTAGGGCAGCTATTAGTGAAAGTCTGGTAATTGAGAAGGTTCCAGTCTCTTCAGGTAAAGAAGGCAGCGTTAGCGTTGAACATATGGGAACTGTGAAGAACTTCGGTTCTTGACTTTGGTAGTAATCTTTCAATCAGGTTCTTGATAAGAAAGAAGGTGAAGATATGATACCTGTTTGTTTGGAAGCTTGTCCGAAAGAACATGCTGCAAATGACATTCTTGTGGTTGGGAATACATTTATCATAAAAGAAACAGAACTTGCATGTACCAGAGGGACTCAAACTCTTTGGTCTGATAGAATCTCCAGCAAGGTGACTGTTCTTGCTGGAAATGCCAACTTCTGGGCTGTTGGCTGTGAAGATGGATGCCTGCAGGTTTGATCTATTCTTATTATCTGATTCTATCGTACATATCATCAAACATAATATCTAATTTTTCTATGTATTAAGTTCAAGATTTTATGTGCTAGATATACAAAAGAAATATTAAACTTTTTTGTCAAAGATTACATTTTTTTGACCTTTTCCATCCATTTTGATCAGCCTGATATTAGGTGTACACAAAAATGTGGACAGAGAGTTTTCTTTGTGCAATGCCTGGTATGATGATGGGGTCTGCAGCTGTATTTATAGATTGTGATGAGTCTTGGAAGTTGTTGCTTGTCACGAGGAAGGGATCCTTATATGTATGGGATCTTTTCAACAGGAAATGTCTCCTTCATGATTCACTGGCTTCACTGATGGCTGCAGATCTGAACTCAACTGGTAAAGATGCAGGTAATGTAACAAGCTCAGAATTTGGATTAGTTTCATGTTTATTTCTTTTAAAGTAATTGTATAGAATGAAAATTTTGAATAGTTACTTTGTGGCATATGTGGTGCTTTTTGGTGTAGTGTATTTTATCTTTTGTATGGTTTTAATTTCCAATTCCAGGAATGATCAAAGTTATATCTGCAAAACTATCGAAGTCTGGTTTTCCTCTTGTTGTTCTGGCCACACGTCATGCCTTCCTGTTTGATATGAGCCTCATGTGTTGGCTGAGTGTTGCAGATGACTGCTTCCCTGCATCGAATTTTGCAAGCTCCTGGAATTCGGGCTTGGCTAACAGCGGTGAACTGGCAGACTTGCAGGTGGATGTCAGGAAGTTTTTGGCTAGAAAGCCAGGTTGGAGCAGGTATGTAACATTTCAGTTTTTGAGAAAATGATATATTTATTACTCGTGATTTTCCGGTATGTTAATAATTTTTATTTCATAAGAGAATTAACTCTACATTATACTTGTTATGGTGATATTTAATGATTTTAAGGGCCTACATTTATTCTCATAGCCCCTCCATTAAAAGCGAAGAAGTGAAAACGAGAAGAAGAAAAAATGTGTTAAGGAACATGCGAACTTATTTTTCTTTTGCTAATCTCCTCATGATTTATTCTCAATAATCACTGATTAATATCCTTGACTCTTATTATGCCATGATATGGACATAAATTGTTTTCCTATCCCACTAATATCAATGTCTGTATATAGCAAACTTCCATACTGGTTGAAGTTATATTGCGGCAAGTGCTTGACTTGTGGTTGGTGTGCTGGTTCAGAGTGACTGATGATGGTGTGCAGACGCGTGGTCATTTGGAAGAGCAGTTGGCATCCGCACTGGCATTGAAGTCCCCAGATGAATATCGCCAGTGTCTTCTGTCTTACATACGCTTTCTAGCAAGGTTTTCCGTTATAGCATTCTTCCTGCTATTTTAAATTTTCATAATTTTATGTATACTTATAATGTGATAACTAGATCACTTCTAACTACTACATATACATCAAGTGGATTCTAATGGACGTGGTTAAGAGCTTCCGCTACCACGACCCTGTTATCCCCTTAGATGTGCCTAAATCTCTTCTAGCTTATAGAATATGTGTAGTAAGTTGCAAGTCCAATAGTACAGAGCTAAGGCCTTTAGTTGAAAAAAAAATAAAAAGAAGATTAGGAACTTAGGGTACCAAGTTGAATGTCTGGAGGTAAAAAAATATTTAAAATTCAAGTCTGCTCCAATAATTAAGAAATTATACTTCACTCAAATTTCATAATTACGGATTACCCCTATTGTTAGTCAAACAAATTTTTTTGTAATTACCACACACTAATATCATTTCATTAACATGAAAGGTTGATGCTTGTTTGCAATTTACGTTGCTCTACCAGACAGACCATCCGTTTTCTTTGAATATGACAAAAATAGTTATATTTTGGAATATAGCCATTGAGCATTTTTTTCATTTTGCTTCATTAATTTTTTAGTTTAACTGTATTGTGAAACTAGGCACCCAAGTATTTTGAGAATATGGGGTATGATCTTCTAGTTCCATTATACAAACTGATCAACTTTTATAGTACTTATTCGAGTCATTAAGTGTCTTCTTGGATCACAGAGAGGCAGATGAGTCCTGCTTACACGAAGTTTGTGAGAGCTTTCTTGGACCTCCAGTAGGGATGGCTGAAGCTACAACTTCTGATCCCAAAATCCAACATGGGATCCTTATGTGCTTGTAGGGCTTCTTAGACTCTTCTTTTGATTCCATACTTTGTTATTAAATTAAATGACGAAACACACATTTCTGTTGTAAATCTTCAAGAACTTTTAATTCATCCGGGCACCTGCAGGGAATGAAAAAGCACAAACTCCTTAGAGAAGATATTCTTCCCGCTATGGCCTCCAACAGAAAAGTCCAACGCTTGCTAAATGAGTTTATTGATCTTCTATTGGAACATGAAAATACTGCAAGCGATCAATCAAAATTGGATGTACCAGCAGCAGATCCGATGAATCTGGTCCCACCAGCGAACGATTCGAGTTCTTGAGTACTTTGTGCTCCATGCTCCATTATTGCATGCCAAGGTTGGTCACTATAAAACTTGCCAACAAAAGTTTTTGCCTTTTGAACCGAATATTTTGATGTTTACTTAATCATGTTGGTGTATCGTGTTTGAACAATTAAAATTATAATCCAAACATGCTGCAAGTTATAACACTTTGTATGGATTGTTTCGATATTAGGCTGGCTATATATATATGTGGTGTTCTTTCATCTATTTTGTTCATTTCAAGCCTCAAAAATTGGATTATAAGTTAATAATATTAACAGCCGGATCCGGTTAACATGAAGTTTAATTTTTGGTAAGTTGGTCAATTGACCAATAGAATGTTGACACACATAGAACTTCACATGCATGTCAACACTCTATTAGCCAATTGACCAACTTATCTAAAAATAAACTTCATGCTAACCACTTCCTTAACAGCCTTAGCTCAATTCCTCCTAATATATCAAATTTGTTGAGTATTTTTTTAGATAATTTATAATATTAATAATTATATTGATTAAAAATATATTAATTTGAATTTAAAAAAATCATAAGTTTAAAAAGTTAATATTATATTATTTTAGAATGGATCGAATATATTTTTTATAGTTATTAAGTATAAACTGGTTAAAATTGATTGAAAAATGTAACCGAGAGGATTAAGTCCGCCACCCATCATTTACATTGCATATTGAGTAAGTACTACTACTGTATATCCCAACAAGAACTGATCACCAAATAATACTACGGAGTGGGTCGGTTTGACCAATTGATTTAGCAATATCTTTGTGAAGAGAAGTCAACAAGATTTTACATGTTCAAATTGTCAAAATTGCTATTCCCATGTATTCTCATCTCTTATCACTATAATAAATGAAAATATTAATACAATGTGTATCAAATTATTATTATTATTATTATTATTATTATTATTATTATTATTATATTTGTATATTATTTTTACATTTTTTTTACATATACATTTTTTCTCCACAATTAAAGGTGGTCAAGTTCACAGAGCCAACTGCCCCTCCTCGATAATGACAATGACAAAGCTACTGGTGAGAATGCATTGATCGGCTAAATAAAACAACAGGAAGATGATCATATCATATCTAGTTACGTACATTTGGTCAAGAGTATACTAACAATTTACGAATAAATTCATGATTAGTTGAGGATAATTAAATCTTTTATTACAATAACACTGAATGACCTACATTTTGTGATAAAAAAAAAAATTCTGTTATCTTTTATTAATTAGTATGATGAGTTTATTTGTTTGTTGCTAATACGATATGTTTTACTCTTCGGTCAAAACTAGAGTGTATTTTTTAGATTCGATTATTATGAAATTAACTTTATAGTAGAGTTTCTACAATCTTTGACATACTGAGAGGAAAAAAATCATCTCCGATTTGCGTGTAAATCTTCAGTATTGATCAAAATCAATTTCATACTAATCGTTCTCGTATTTTTTTCTACATGCATGATGGGTATGTCTGTACGTAAGACTTGATACTTTCTCTCCATACATATTTTCAATTAGATACTCCCTTAGTTCCATAATAATTATCTTTTTAAAAGAAAAAATTGTTCTAATTTATTTTTTGTTTACAATTTTTTAAGAGAATAAATTATTTATTTTTCTTATATTACCCTTAACTTTTCTCATTCTCCCAATAAATTCTCTCTTGCATTAATAGTTTATAACTTTTTCTAAAAGGGTAGTGATGAAATTTCATACAAATTTTAATTCTTTCTGAATTTATGTGCATGAATTCTTTCGGAAGTGGCTTTGTTCCCCCCGAACGAACAAGCGTCCATCGAAAATGACTTTGTCCCCCTGAACGGACAAACGTTCATCGGAAGTGGCTTTGTTCCCCCGGAACGGACAAAATTCCTTCGGAAGTGACTTTGTTCCCCCGATCGGACAAACGTTCTTCGGAAGTGATTTTGTTCCCCCGATCGGATAAACATTCTTCGGAAGTGGCTTTGTTCCCCCGAACGGACAAAAGTTTTCCAACGAGTTGGGAAGACAATTTTGACGTTATAAGGTCGGGTGGTGTTATAAGGTTGAACAATTTTTCAGAACGAGTATTTTTATTATTTATGTCTTCGGTTGTGATAAGGTTGGTTATTTATCTTCGATTCTGATGAGACTAGTTATCTGTTCTGCATATGGTGTTTTGGTGAGACAGTTCGTCTTTTGGCAGATACAGATCTTTTTGTTGGATAAATTTGTATACTCTCTTATTTTAAGTTCCTTATAAATAAGAAACTGGGAGGCAATGTTGAGATGTAATTATTTGGGTATTGTGAGACCCCAGATTTTATAAATAAAGATTTAAATTTCTCGAAATATTTTTTTATATTATGGTGTGGATTTGAAATAGTGTTATAGTTATGGGTAGTATTTGAAAATTTTGCAAATTTTGCAAATTATGCAAGTTGTTATAAATATTCGTTTGGTCGGGAAATATTCTTTTTTGTTTGGAATATCCGCATTTAACACACAATCATTGGTGGACCACACAATGTCTTTATCTTATCGTAGTTAAAAACGACAAAATATTTTTATGGAAATAACGGCGGAGGTTTTACCATTAATCTTGTTGAACTACCCTTAGTAAAAATACGATGTCTGGCGTGGTTGTATAGTAGCACACCAGTATTGATTATTGATGCTTACGTAAGAAGTCACCTTCGGTTATCTTGCATTATTACTTTCTGATAATTGCTTTGCATCATATCTCTCATATTATTGATCCAATTATTTCACAAGATCATGTAAGCATAATATGTTATATTATTAAATTAATAATTGAGACGATAAAGTTATTCATATTATTAAATTATAATATTTACAATGTCTAGAAGTTACATCGAGGAGAGGTTTGGTCACCTAATTACGGCCAATAGGGAGAAATCCTTATTGAAAGCCCTCTTTTTAGGGAACAACCGGGTTGTTAAATATTGTGAGTTATGATATTAATGATGGATAAGTTCGTGTTGATTAAAGATGAATTTGATAGTTCCATTGTGTTAAAATTATTTGTGTTAGTGAAAATTGACATTTATTTCGATAATAATTGATGTCCTGAGGTTATATTGTTCGATCGAATTATTTGAAGAACTTTTCGTATTGAGTTACTATTCACGAGTTACTATTTACGAGTTACTATTCACGAAGTTATTATTCATGAGTTACTATTCATGAGTTTTAATAGTAACTTGACCCTTGACTTTTTCAAGAGTTATTTGCCTCTTGATTGTTCCAAGAGTTAATTACCCCTTCATGAAATAGTAGTTGCCTCTTCAATATTACTAAGAGTCATTTTGACTCTTCGTTAAGACTCAAGAGCCACTCTTAGTTTTTCTATAAATAAAGCTCATTCCTTCATTATTTCTTTACGAATTCATTGAAACTCAGATAGAGAAATTATAGAGAAGGTATAGAGAGAAAATTATAGAGAGAAAGAAGAAGAGTATTCTGCTACTTCACTACTTCTATATCCAGCTTCTTTTACTAGTGAGGGGTGTTATTCTTTCTTATTCATGAAGAGAACTTCTGTTACTCCATTCTTATTTATTTTGTTGGAATAACCTGTATACGCGACATACTCTATACTTGGTGAAATCCTTATGTTATTCTATTCTTTATTATTCTGTTGGAATAACATGTATGCCTGTGATTTACCTATACTTGGTGGAATGACCAGATATGTGGTTTACCCAATACTTGGTGATCTTCTTCTTACATTATTCCATTCTTTATTATTATGTTGGAATAACTTTGTTTATCTGAATCTGCATATACTTGGTGAAATTCTTTTATTATTCCGTTCTTTATTATTACATTGGAATATCACATTGGTGTAATTTCACGACACGGTTCCATATTTATTATTCCGCATTTATTATTACATTTTAATATCACATCTTGTGTAATTTCACTGACTTGGTTCCATTATTTATTATTCCGCATTTATTATTCCGCTGAAATAACTTTTACATGTGGATTGCCACATGCGTGGTGAATGATCCTTTGTATTCATTCCTTATTAAATTGTGGAAATGATCTATATATCGTGGATTACTGCGTGGCGGTGAAAATCCATTTGCGATTTCATATATTCTTTATTATACTCGGTTGGTTAAAGTTTTGACTTATATACTCCATGAAATTAGTGGAATATCCTTGATATTTGCGCTTCATCCAAATCTTTTCATGGAAATATTCTTCCGAGCATTCTTGAATTTTACTTTACAAAGAAGTATCATGTTGACAATTTAGACATTATTAGTTCTCGGATAATTTAATTCTTGAACTTGTTTTATTGAATTATTATGTCATTGTCATCATCCTCATGTTATATTATGTTGAAAGTTATCTTTGGCTTACGTGCATAGATGGACTTAGTATGATTATGACCGTGGATCATTCAAAGATAGTCATGACTATTATAAATAATGTGATAAAAGTCCTCGGTGGCACATAATGCATTGATGAATAGTTTTTGGTATGATTATGACGAGTTTATTCAAGATAGTCATGACCATTGATGATTTAATGAAAATCCTTGGTGGTGATACATGGATGATTAGATGTGGTGGTTTATTTATTAAAATTTGAGTCTCGTGATAAAAATTGATGAAAACTTTTAAAACCCTAAAAGATAGTAGACTTTATTCTCTACTTGACTCTTTTAATGGATTGCATATATTCTCACTGCAGCTTAAACTTGATGTCTATTTTATATTATCGGTTTAACATTGTTGAAGACTAATGATAATTTATTACGTATTATCTTAGTCATTATATTTCTTCTTGGGCTAGTTGAGCTCACCCTTTCCTTCTTCGCTCTATTCAGAAATGAAAATATATATTTGGGACGAGTCGGAAACGGAGTGACGGTCGGATGATAAGATTAGTAGTCCTCACTATTCATTAAATAGTGTGATAATAAATGTAACGAGGATGAATTTGAGTTTGTATCTCGCTGTCTATGAGGACTCCATTGACAATGGATATTGTCTAGAAGGCAGTATTCTTGTTTAAACTCTCAGTTTATGTTTTGTCGTATTTTACACGACAGCTGTATATATAGTTAAATTTGTATTTGTATTGTGTACCATGTATTTGGGGACTCAAGATGGGTGATTAATACCAAATTTTGGGGGCGTCACAGGTATAGCCAAGGTGTAGCCAACTTATTTAATGGGCTGAATTTGGTGTTGGCCCATACACGTTTATTTTGACAGCTAGTGAAAGAGTCCTTGTTAAAGTAAGATTGTGCTTGATAGGAGCACAAGAGATACAACACAAATACACAATTTGTACTCTCCATTATTATAGTGAATTTTTCTCTACGTGGTTTTTTTTCAATTGAGTTTCCACGTAAATTCTTATGTTCATATTTTATATCTCTTTATTTATGTATATGTGAGTGAATTTCGTGAGTTTGATTTCACAACAATACAGTTAACCGCGATTTTGGTCTACTATTTTTGATGATTTCGTCATGCGCACAATTTCTTGACATTGACATTCGGTTATAACCGAACCGAATAAGCTATTCGGTTATAATCGAAAATCGAATTATTGATAATTTCACTATCCGAAATAGTAACCAAAATTTGGAACTAACCGAATTACCGAATATCGAATTACCGAATTATATATTCGGATATTCGGGTAATAACCGAATTTGAGAGAAGAAACCCACCACCACCAGCCAAATAAAACCCAACCCACATGAAAGCCCAAATAACAATAAGCAAATAATTAGCAATAACTAGCCCAAATAATTACAACAATAAGCAGCCCAAATAATTACAGCAATAGCAAATTAGCAATAAGCAGCCTAACAATAGCAACGCATCTTTGCCCAACTTAATAACAGTAACAGCAGTTCAACATACGACCCCATCCCCATCACAGACAAACAAACAGAAAATAAACAGGCAAACGAAAACAAATCAATCACCATCTCCGGCAAACGAAAACAGGCGACGAGCAATCACCGGTCAACGAGCTCCGCCGGACAAGATGACCGGAATATCTTCAAATGACCGGACTTGTAGCAATCAGCGGTGGTCAAAGGAGGAGTTTTGAGTGAGAATAAACGAAGAGGAGGGAGAATGGAGATGGAGATCGAGTCGGTCTAAGAGAAATCGATCCTTTGCTTTTGAATGACATCGGAATATATCTGTAATTGATCATAAAAACCCAAGCATTTGTTCCTTCATACGAATAGTAAGACAGAAGTCACAGAACTCAGTAAGGGCCATCTGGGTTGACGAGATCAGATCTGGCCATCTCGATTGAGAGTGAGATAAGAGATAAGACAGAACTCAGTAAATGCGAATAGTTATAAGGCTTATTCGATATTCGGGTAGACCGAATAACACAAAAATGAAAATCGAACAAATAATCGTAAACCGAAAAAAAAATTGAATATAACCGAATTATAAAAAATACCTGAATTATTAAGAACTTTCGGTTAAATTATTTCGATTTGATTCAGTTATTTGATTATACCTGTTTTTTTGCTCAGTCCTAGTAATAAGTTAGAAAAGGCAATGTATTGGACTGACTATATTACAATTTCTCCGGCCACCCATGCATTGATCCCTTGACCACTCCATGTGCCTGACTCGTGATCTGGAATTAAGGCCATCCCTATAAATATGGTCATCTCATGATCATTTATGACATTAGATTTGGATCCATCCACCTTCGTCGTCGGCTGTATTTGTAGCGGCTGAATTAAGATATATATAAATGACTGAAATTTCTATTTTCATATAAAGTTGATGGTCATCAAATGATCGACTAGAGCAGTTAATTTATAAAGTTAAAACCCCACCAGAAGTTACCGTGAACTTGTGTTTCTCCTTCTGTCAATCTTCCATGTAAGGTGTTTTTGTGCTTCTCGTGATTTTCGCTAGCTCTTTACGTGAATATATATATATATATACGGTCCGGATCTTAAGCTCACTCCTTATCCAACTTATCCGAGCTTACCCCCTCTTTAGGGACGGATTCGATGACGGTTCGATCATACAACCGTCGTCTATACTTTTAGCGACGGACAATATATAGCGTTGCTAAAAGTATGACGACGGTTGTATGATCGAATCGTCGTCGGATCCGGCGCTAAAGGGGTGAGCTTCAGTGAATTGAATAAGGGTGAGCTTAAGATCCTGGACTCTCTATATATATATAGAGAGAGAGATCAAGATCTCATTGCATTATCTTCTCACCGTCTTCACCCCCTTTAGGCGACGATTTTAATCATACAATGAGTAAATACATACTTTTTATGACGGAATAGCATCGCTAAAAGTATGAGCAGACGGTTGTATAACCGAAACCGTCGTCTAAAGGGATGATCTGATGAAATATAAAAAGATATCTTGATTGACTGATCCGAACCATATATATATATATATATATATATATATATATATATATATATATATATAATGCTACTCGATCCATTACCTAAGATAAAACATAAAATTGACCAAGAGCAATGTTACAATACCAAAATATTTTGAAGAATATATATATAACAAAATGCCTTCAAACGATAATTTTATCTCTCTCCATACTTTTTTCACATTTTCCTATATATCCTATTGAAATTAAAAAGTCCAACTTTTTTTTTCCTTTCAAAATTAAACTATTGAAATTAAAAAGTCCAACTTTTTTTTTCCTTTCAAAATTAAACTACTCGTTTTAAAATTAGAGTTATAACTTGATTTTTAAGGTCAAACATTAACATATTAAATTTTAAATTGATATAAATTTATTTAAATTTAGTTGATATAATTATTATAATTGTACATTAATATAATAAAATTATTAATTACAAAATTTATTTCATTCTAAATTTTTATGAATCATATCGATTTTGAAATTTAATATATCGTTGATGATTTTCGGAGTTAAATTGTATCTCTAATATTAAAATAGTAAAAATATTTTTTTTTCTTTCCTTCCAAAATTAAAGAACTTTTTTTTTTCTTTTTCTTTCCTTCCGTAATAAAACAAAACTAGGCAGGATAAGGCCAAGGACATACAATAGTACCAATTATTAGATGGGGTGTGGACCGTGTGGACTGTGGTTGCAGACTCAACGTGGAAGCTCATAAAAATTAATGAAGTTAGGCAAATAAAAAAACTCCCCACGTACAGAAAATTCAAACGAGTATTGCATCTATATTGCAACAATTTTCTGTTAAATTATAATAATTATAATATACATTGAAATTATAAAAATTAATCAATATTATGGTACATATTTTTTAAAAAATAATTACTATTAATTGTGCGTCCCATCATGATACAGCCATTGGCAGCCGGTCCGCGGTCCATGCAAATTGTACTTTGCCATTGCTGCAGCAATCAGCATGGTCGGTGCATTAGCTTAAGACTTATTTTAGTTCCATTAATGAGACCTGCATTTAGGTTATTAGAACCACCCATGCAACCAGACAACCCCATCCAGCAAACATGATAATTATAGGGGTTTGACATTTATGCCCACTTTCGTCCATTTTCCGTTTTTTTTATATTAATTTGTCCCATTTTCCTTCTTAGGGTATTTATATATTCATTGAGTCATTAGCATGAAGTTAACTTTGACTAATTCATCAATATATTATCGACACATAGACGGGAGGTGATTCTCTGCGTATCAATATTGTATTGGTTAATTGACCAACTTACTATGAAATTAACTTCATGCTAACCAAATCTATATATTCATATGATCTCGGACTAATGCATGTCAATGCAATTTTATATACCATAAATGCATGGATTGAGATTATAAATTTTTTTTTTTTTTACCCCTAATTCGCTCATAGTTTCTCCAGAGGACGAATCTGATTATGCCAATTTAGCAATAAATCACCAAGATATATCTACTGAAAAACTCAAAAAAGTACATAAAGTAAAAAATAAATATATCATTTAGTGAAATACACTAGTATATGACAAAAAATAAAATAAAATTCATCACTTTATATAATTTTATTAGACCAGAACTAAAAATAAACTTAAAAGTTAATTCACTCTCTTTTCTGTACTTTCGTTTTCTCAATTTGTATGCACAAACATAGGTAACCCACTTTTTTTCATTTTCGCTATACACTGTAATTTTCATGATTGACCACTCTTCACACACACACATACATATACTAATGATTTATAGCATATATTTGATATAAATTAAAAATAGACATACACCATTATTATTGTTCAATATAAGAATCAACGACTGGAATTAGAACTCGTCTGCTACTATTAATAGCGGACGTAACCCGTCGTCCGTTAATAATAGTAACTGACGTGAATTAATCTTGATCGTTAATTTTTATATTGAACAATAGAGATTATGTATATATATTTAATTTTTAATTCATAACAAATAAATAATAGGAATCATTCTCTCTCTCTCTATATATATATATTATTTTAATTGTTTGTAACATGCATGTTTGGCAATATCTATTAAAGAAATCACCGACCACTCCATGCAGTCCATCATTTAATGCATTAATTTGGAGCCCCAACTAATACCTACATGTACGCGACCAATTTATATAGTCTTTCTATTTTAAAATTAAAAATATATTTTTTAGTTAATTTTAAATTAAAAATATATTTTTATTTTAAAACTATAAAGTGATATGATAATTTTATTTGTCATGTCATTATTTTCAATATTAAACCACCACACCTGATCAATACCTAATTAATATTAAAATTATTTTTTAAAGTCATCATTTTATAAATGAAACTCTAAATTTGGAGTACAGGAGATAGTATATTATAAATATATAGATAGATTGCTCCCAACTTTGTACTTAAACAGAACTCGATCACCATATATCTCACCTTTCTTTATTTGTCTTTCTTTCTCTGAATTAAAGAGCATTGTCATTTGTTATTCTCCAATGGAGTTGGGAAGTATTGTCCAGTTTCTTGAGAATAGGACCATTTTAGTCATTGGTGCCACTGGCTTTCTCGCAAAGAGTATTTCTCTTAATTTCTACATTTATATATACACACACACGTATATACAAATACAAATCTTGAATGCTTTATTTAATTTAGTAATACTTAACTTAGTTTCTACATGCATGGATGCAGTTTTTGTGGAGAAGATACTCAGGGCTCAACCAAATGTGAAGAAGCTCTATCTTCTTTTAAGAGCTGCAGACTCCAAATCAGCTTTACAACGCTTGAATACTGAGGTGTGTGTGTGTGTGTGTGTATATATATATATATATATATATATATATATATATATATATATATATATATATATATATATATAAGCCATCTGCATGCCACCCAGGGCAAGAAGTTTCAGTGCATATACATACACACATATATATAGGCATTATAGCCTAGATGTATATCCAGTTTTCTAAATTACCTCGTTTGCATTATTTCAACCCCAACTTGATTACTACAGAACATATAGTATAATACTTTATATTAGGTTAAATTAACCCCACATAAATTAAGTTTGACTTGAAAATTCACTACATATATTTGAGACATCTCTCCATTTAGTGCCAATTGGTTTTAAGATGGATAATTTTTTGATGATATCATAACTAAGATCTTTATATATTCTTGTTATTTTTATCCCCATATATTTCCTTTAGGATTTCTCGTGCACACATATTCATATGAGAGAAACTCATGTAAAAATATCATATTTTTATGTATATAATTCATAGACTACTATATTTCGATTATTGTCAATTGATTTTAAACCAGAGGGAAACTCACATTAATTCCACATGAAAATATGATATTTCTACGTATTATTCCTCCCCCGTATGAATAGTGAGTGGGATCAACATCATATTGAAAATATCATATTTTTATGTGAAATAGATATAATTCATGAGTCCTGCTACACTTACAAAGAATTCTTATAAAAATTAGTTTAAGTATAACTAGTGGATGATTCATCATACATGGCCTAGTCCAGTAATTATAATCAATCAAAGTTATACACATCATTTTGTATCTCTTTTTTATAACAATTTTTTAGTAATCGTAATATTATTGTTAATTCATATAAATAATAATAGTTTGACAATTAACTTGTCAAAATATCTTATATTTTACTTTTCGAGTGAATAAATTTCAAGATATATATGATGGACTCATACTTAACTTGTAGTCAATTAATTAATGCTTCTATTTTGGTATATATAGATCCTAGCAAAGGACTTGTTTAGGGTTCTAAAGAATGGATTGGGTACCGATTTATATTCCCATCTTTCACAAAGAGTTACTCCTGTTGCCGGAGACATTACACATGAGAACTTGGGAGTTAAGGAGTCAAATATGTTGGAAGAAATGTTGAGTGAAGTTGATATTGTTGTTAACCTAGCTGCCACAACCAACTTTGATGAAAGGTATGGCCTACCAAAATTTGTAAATTATCTTATATCAGTATAAATTTAAGGGTTTAATAAACGTTATGGATATTAATTGTATGAACAAAAATAAATATATATTTAAAGACATTTTTATAACTATTGTGAGACGACTCTTGACGATATAATTATCATTAATTATAGAGTAATTATTTTTATTCTAACAATATCGGCGGCCGCTATGACAAATTAAGAATGATCAACAGCCATAATTATATATATGTTGTATCTAAATCGCTTAATTCCTTACATTTGTTTAATTTCTCGTAATTTATATATTTACTTACTATAGATTAACTTCACCAGCTTAATTTCTTATACTGTGTATAGATACGATATTTCACTAGCTCTCAACACATTTGGATCTAAACATGTTTACAACTTCGCCAAGAAATGTCGTAAAATAAAGTTGCTTCTCCACGTATCCACAGGTTAGTTAGTATATATATATATATATATATATATATATATATACTCCTTTCATTTCCAACAGGAAAATGATATGATGTTCCAAATTTGTCTCAAGAAGATTAATTAAAAACTCAAAATTAACTTTTATTTGAGTGGTTGGGACTGATCAGCTGGGTGTATAAGAATTTACTTCATAAGTTAGTAATTAATAAACTTACAGATTGATTTACCTAATTAATATATCTTGCAGCTTATGTATCCGGTGAAAGGGCTGGACTCATACCAGAGAAACCGTACTACATGGGTGAGACACTTAATGGGAAATCTGGACTAGACATTAATGTAGAGAAGAGAATAATAGAGCAAACACTGAATGAGCTCAGAGATCTGAATGCTACCAATGAAGAAATTACCCTGGCTATGAAGGACTTGGGAATTCGAAGGTTGGTCATATATATTTGCAATATATCTTTCATCTAGCTAGGTTTTTTATACACATGCAAAATATTTAATGGACAATTAATATTTAATAGTCAGGGGGACATAATATAGTTTCAATTAATTAAAGAATTAATTCTACGTACAAGGTTTAGATTCATTTGGTTAATGCATTAACATATATACACATTAATTAATCTGAAATGTTAATTAAACGTTTGCCAAACATGATATTTATAGCGCATAAATGCTGTTTTTTAAATGTCACCTTCAGTCCTTAGTACTGAACATAAATAGTACTCCCTCTGTTCCTAAAAGATTGTCGTTTAAGGTTAATGCACACAGATTAAAAAATACTCCAGAATTGAACCATCCATCCCACATAATTATGTATAGTATTACTAATGAAGTCTAAATGTTCACCTTCTTATTTAAAAAAGTTAACTTATTAGGTTGAGATTCTACTATACTTATTAGTAACACATTGATCCACACTCTTGAATTTATCCGATTTGAGATTCAAATAAAATGTACTCTATCTCATTTCATTTTGGTTTTGATAAATACACATCTCATTTTATATCAGTTGCACCTTATTATAAAATTACAGAGCAAGGATCAAGTGCATACTCCTTATCTTACTCACTCGTGCTCACCCCCTTTAGCGACGGACTCGACGACGGTTTCGGTCATACAACCGTCGTCGACGGACAACATATAGCGTCGCTAAAAGTATAAACGGCGGTTATATGACCGAACCGTCGCCGGGTCTGCCATTAAAAAGGGGTGAACACGGGTGAGTAAGATAAGAGGTATACACTTAATCCGGACCGTAAAATTACAATAAGAAATTTTATTTTTTTAAAAAATGCCTTGAGAGGATGAAAGTTGATTTGGAAAATGTAATCAAATTTTACATAATAATTATTAAGAGTTTTTGAACATATAAAAAATACAAATAAAAGTGAAAAATAGTATCCGAAGTAACGAGGCTCTTGGAATTACTAGTATTTTCTCCATCATTAATTTCCCACCAAACTAGGGTGCCCTTATTAATTACTACTATAAGTTTTCACATTTAAAACAAAAATGTTGGTATACCAAGTACAAACAACCGTATTAATTACGGTGATAACAATGGGTGCATGCTTTTAAAAGTTTCCTACTTCGGTGTTGTGCAAATTTAAATTAGGAGACAATTGACTCAACATATATTCTTTATAATTAATTGACCATTATTATTTGAAAATTTTGTCTTATGAGATGGTTTACATTTTATGACATACATGCCTCCACGTGTGACAAAATATTTTAATAACAAGTTCAAATAATATTGATACTTTAATTTAATTGTTATATTGTCAAAGCAAAAATAATGTTATCAGTTCAACAAGTATGGTTCAAAATGACAAGTGTCATTAAAATAATTATAAATGTGTTGTCAGATGTTTATTTGCTCTATATTTACCTTCCGGCAAAATAATTTCTGCTCTGACAATATTATTGACCTTTTATTTTATTTATAAGCAAATAATCGTTCATGGCAAAGTAAAAAAAGAAAAAGAAAAAGAAGATACTCTTTTTACTTGTATATATAAAATAGGTGTACGTTGATAAAAAAATATTGCTTATTTAATGCTTGCTTTCTATTTAAGTATTTAATTAAAGCAAATTAACATGCTTAATTTCTATTTAAGTAGTACTGTTTTTAGTTAGTTTGCTTTAATAGTATAACTATATATCACTTCTCAAGCTAATTTTTATTTTTTTTGTTCACCTATTGATCATAATAGAGCAAGACATTATGGATGGCCAAACACATACGTATTTACTAAAGCAATGGGAGAGATGCTTTTAGGGCAATTGAAACAAAATATGCCTCTAGTTATCCTTCGTCCTACCATCATTACCAGTACCTACAGTGAACCTTTTCCCGGCTGGGTTGAAGGCCTCAGGTATATATATATTTACCTATTCGTTCTACAAAAAAGAGTTTTGTGACTTATAAAATTTACGTTCTTTAATTAAGCATATATCTTTAAAAATAATAAATTGCTTGATTATTAGTGTGATATGCATGATAATAGAATTACCTGCAAGACAAATATGAATATATTGTATCATTAATTAATCCATATATATATATATATATATATATATATATATATATATATATATATATATATATATATATATATATATATAGAAGAGATCAATCTATTACTTTATTTCTTCCGCCAATGCACATCCCCTTTAACGCCAACGACGGTTTCGGTCATACAACCGTCGTCAAGTCGTCTATACTTTAGCGACGGACAACATATAAGCGTCGCTAAAAGTATTAGAAGCAGACGGTTGTATGACCGAATAAGTCGTCGTCGGGTCCGTCATTAAAGGGGGTAAGCGGGTGAGTAAATAAAAATATATTTACTGATCCGGAATCCGTATATATATATATATATATATATATATATATATATATATATATATATATATATATATGATCTGGGTTTTTTGGTTACATGCAGAACCATTGATAGCTTGGCAGTTGGTTATGGTAAAGGAGATTAACATGCTTCCTTGGTGATCCTCATTCCACCATTGACATAGTGAGTTCCCTTATTTTTCTCCTTCACTTTTGATAACAATTAATTTGTCGCCCAATGCATGTGTAGAATTTCTTTAATTGTATGATTAAAGATATTGTGATTACCACATCAAATAAGTGATAAGATGAACAGCTAGCCTGTGACTGAAAACATTTTTGTTAATTCATTGATGATGATTTAATATAACTTATGCTTTTGTAATACTCCATGCATCCCAAAATGAGATCGGTACAAAATCTTTTTTAAAAATAAATTGTTGATATTGTCAAAGTAAAAATATTGTTGTCAAACTAATAAATTAATATCGCTTAAATGATTAAGTGTTCTTGAAACAATTACAAAAGTGCCGTTGCATTGGTTTTACTTTGACAAAATCAACGACCTAAAACTAAATTAAGTGACGTAATGTTTCAAATGTCTTTAATAAAGTGAATTTACTCAATAATTTTTGGATGAATAGGCTCAAAGTCTTATTTGTTCATTACACACACACACACACACACACACACACACATATATATATATATATATATATATATATATATATATATATATACACACACGAGCAACATTAATAATGTATAGGATTGTACACAGATTCCAGCTGACATGGTGGTGAATTCTATGATTGTGGCAATGGTGGCTCATGCAAATCAACCTAATTGTGAAATGATTTATCACGTTGGATCCTCATTTGCAAACCCTCTAAAGTTTTCTCAAATTCAAGATTATGGTCAAAATTATTTCCTTAAAACTCCATGGATCAACAAGGAGGGGCAGCCAGTTAAAGTTGGCAAAATTACAGTGTTGAGCTCCATGGATAGCTTCCACAGATACATGGCAATCCGTTACATGCTTCCACTAAAGGTCAGCTTTAATTTAATTTTCTACATAAATCAATTTTACCAAGTTTTTCTACTTCATTTATTTCATTTGAGGCTCAATTTAATCCTCCTTAATTACATACAACCAAATGATGATCATAAATATGTGCACCCTTATATATATATTTGTCGGACACAATATTGCTTTCAATTAATCACAAATTAATTACCCATAGTTATCGTTTAGGATAGGAAAACTTTATTATGAGTCTCTTAACAATTGTACGTTATATATATTTTTTCTTTCTTTTTAAGAGAAATTAAAATGTGTTAGTCTCTTGTGTATATCCAATAAAGGATTTAATATTTTTAAAATTCTTTTATTTTATTTTTTGGGAATAAGGGATCGGATTATATTTGTAATATATAAATTAGAAAAAACAAATATACATTTACCAACATTTTTGTGTTTGTTCTAATGACACTTAGTTAACTAACGACCGATGTTAATTACTCCGACAATATCAATCATCTAATTAAGACAGACCTTCATTTTAATTACATCTTAAACTAATTCACTGGTTATTGTACTCTTCTTCTTTTTTTTCAGGGATTACGATTAGTGAATACTGGGCTTTGCCATCTTTTGCAAGGAACATATACAGAACTTAGTCGAAAGATCAAATTTGTGTTGCGATTGGTAGAATTATACGAACCCTACTTGTTCTTTAAGGGAGTGTAAGTATTGTAACTTAGGTTCCAGCTTCGAGAATTTAAACAAAATTCTCTATAACATCTTCCTATATGTAGTTACTAATTTTTTAATTTTTATATATATAAAACTTTTCTTTTATACAGCTTCGAAGATAGGAAAACAGAAAAATTGCGCAGGGCAGCAGGAGAAAATGGTGTTGAGACTAATATGTTCCGCTTTGATCCCAAGATCATTAACTGGGAGGACTACCTCATAAACACACATCTACCTGGAGTAGTAAAATATGTATTTAAATAATAAGCAATTAAGATATATAGAGGATTTGTTATGGTATATATATATATATAGTCGGCTTCTTATACGGGTGGTACGCATGCGTATCATCTTTAGCAATGAACAAAATTATCGTTAAATTCGTCGCCATAGGTTTGAATCGGGCTATAATAACGGATCTAGGTTATGACGATGGTTCAAATCCTGTGACGATAATTTTGTCCGTCGCTAAATGTGGTTCGCATGCGAACCACCCGCATAGAAAACTCTAACTCTCTCTCTCTCTATATATATATATAAAGTCCGTTTTTTCAACGAACAGCGAACATAAATTATGACAACGGTCCGTACTGTCGCCATAGTCATATAACGATAATTTTTGGTTATGTTGGCGTTGGTTGGATAACCGAACTATATATATATATATAATTCAAGATACTAAGCTAAAGATGTAATCTATATATACCTTCACCAAATTTCTATTTGCATAATATATATACTTCATGCTTGTGGAAATTAATATATGTTGTTAATTTTTTTTGTGCAGCTCAAATACATATATATATATATATATATATATATATATATATATATATATATATATATATATATATATAGAGCCCTTCCATGCGGATAGGTTCTTTATAGTCTTGTCTGACACCCTTTTTTGAATAGTTGATAAATTGAATTGATGGTTGCGATTAACTTTTCTATTTGATAAGTCGGCACAGGTTGTTGTGCCTAATTATTTACCTGTACCGGCTTCTATTTTAATAAGTGAGGCCCATGTAAAATTATATTGTCAGTATAGTTATAAAAAGTGAATATTTATTATTAAAATAATCCAATAGGAAGAGCTTCTATAGAACACACATTTTTTTTTTATTTTTTTTTATTTCTCTGGTAGAATGCAATTTGATCTGGTGGCATTAAAATAATAAAATAATCCGTAGGAAGGAAGAGCTTCTTAGAAACACACATTTTTTTTTTTTTTTTTATTTCTCCGTAGAATGGAATTAAAATAATAAATAATGGTTGGTATTAATTAAAATAAAAAAAAATAATAATAAATGATCTGACTTATCACTGGTAGTATTAAAAATTGAAAAAATAACCGTAGGTGTAGCGACATCACATTGGTATTAAAAAATTGAAAAAATGATTTTATTCAAGCGATTCATTTCTTCAAAGATTCGAACTTCATGACCTCAAACTCCAAACACTCGTCATATGACCACCCAGAGCACCACCACGGGACTAGTATTAAATTTCAACCAAGGATATATCTTTATATTAAAACTTCACCATCCCCAAAATCTATATTCTTGCATTATTATTATATTACGATTTATTATTATTAATAAGTCTATATAATACATATGAGAGTTTTCTATTTAGAAATAAGTTAATATCTATATTTATTATTATCCCTTTAATATTTTTTCTTATTTTTGTAATAATATCAATAAAAGGATTATTAATATATTAAAAAAATATCATTCTTTAATAAAATATAAATAATGATTTTATATTCATGTATTACTATTATTATTATATTCATGTATTACTATTATTAAAAATAATATTAATAATGATTTTTAATATTAATATAAATAATGTGATTATTAATATTAGTCCAGAATAAAAATATCCATACTGATTCAACAAAATAGATAATTTTTTTTCATTATTAATAATATGAAGTGGTTTTATGTGATTGATAATATTCATATTACTAAGTTATGAATTTGAAAATCCCATAAAGTTCAACCAAATAGACATTCTTATTAATTAATATATACATTAGATAACGTTGGATAAGTTACATATCTCTCGGTAGGAAGTAATCTTGCGGATTTCTTGTAGAGCTCCCATGCGGCGTGATAACGAAAAGCTGTGACATCTTCCAAGGACCACTTCTCTTGAAATATTACCATTGGCCCTAACGAAGCGATTAACATACTTGCATACAAAAATGCCACGATCGAGTTGTTGTGTTGTTTTTGATTCGAATCTTTAAAGATGCACTTGCGATGGGATTACCATTTGGGCCACTCACGCATCGGATTACCATTTCATGAAACAAAATGGTATCAAATGTACTGCGTGTACAAAGTAGTTGGTTAATAATTTTTTAATATTAAAGGACATTATAAAATTAAAATATTTTAAAACTAAACATCTGCAACTTTAACGAATTACAGTACATTTCATGTAACTTAATATACTTAGTGTCATTGTAGTCTTGGGTCGATTATGGTAACCATCCATCTTTAATTGCGAATAGGAACAAGACAAAATGGCGTTGATTGGTACTACACACCGGCATGAATATGTATTTGCATTAGGTGTAAAGGTGGACCAACATCTTGGTTAACATCTGGATCGCAAAAAACTCCATGCGATATTCACGTTAGTCACGGGGCACATAGCCACCTTGAAGATCACGTGAAGAATGAATTCATGAAACCAAATTGGGACCACCTTTGTATTCCCATGACACAGTAGTATTCCTCTACATCTCGTAGCAACAACATATAAGCGTCGATGACATGCTCGAATATCGAACTCCGGCCCTAAGGATTGCCTTTGCATTGTGTTACAATTCATATAAGCTGGCGGGATGTGATAAAGGATATAAATCCCCTTACGGTGCCACCACGTTTCCAAACATATGTTTATTTACAAATGTCTCCTTCCAATCTTTAAGTCTTTTGGATAAGGACCCTTTTGGTCCATAAGAGATGTGGTCTCCGCATCTTGTACACGATTGAGACCCAAATGTACATTATTATTATATAACAATAATAATTAAAACCATCACTATTAACATAACTATATATACCTTTTGTGAACTAGATCCCTTGGCGTCGAAAAGTCCATGAAATGAAGAGTTGGTTGGAATGTAACACTCCTCATAGGTTTGGAAGGTTGGAATGTAACACTCCTCGTGAAGCTTGGGTGGTGGGAATGGAGCTCTCCTCGATTACTTGTGGGGTGGGTATGTAGCTCTCTTGTACAACACATAATCAGTTTGTTTCCCAAGCCCTTCATTGAGTTGTGTGTATTGGGATTTGTGGTCCAAAATTTGTGGGACCCCACATCGGTATTTGTTTACCTCTTGCTTGAAATCGTATAGAGCGTGTTAAATCCCAATTATTTTTTGCGAGAACCAACTCGGGAGGCGGTGAGTAAATCTTGAAAATTTATCAAATAACGACTTTGCACTCTCAACTTTGTCATATAAGATAAACACAAACAAATATTATTAACAATAAATATGAATAAATGTAATATTAAGTATTTACTCCAATACATGATTTATTAAAGAAGAATATAATTTTATACCATTTGAATAAGGTGTTGTTGGTTGTAAATGGCAGAGGCTCATAACAAGCTATGGTGATTAACTTGCACTGTCGAGGTCGGTGGATTTTCAGCGTGTAATTTTCCTATACCGGACCATGTAATCATCTATTGGGACATAATCGAAAATTTCGGTTTATTGTCCTTGAGATGATCCATGTATACCTCCACATCGAAATATATTCCCCTCTCGAGGCCATACGATCCTCGACATCAATAAATTTAAACTTTTCTCCTTCCTAAGGTCACCGTGGTTTTTGGTATTGATGGTATGCCTTGCATGAACCCGAGCTGTCTCATCACACGGTCAAAGCATCTGAAATTCCACAATATCAAAGTGGATCGAGGGACCCCACGGATCCCAACAACACATTTTCAAAATTAAATCCATGATATCATCATCCCACATTATGTAAGGCCACGAAACCACATCCCACATAGACTTAATATCTAACTCCCCTCGGTAAAATGACAAATGGTGATGGGGATTCTCACGTCTACCGAGAGTAGCTGTGGGCTCCAAAATAGGACCATGCTAAAGCCCTAGGTAACCATAAGGATGATTGTGGCCAAGGGTTTGGCTTTCCAATACTTACTGCGCTCATAAGCCCAAATTTGTAACAATGTAACACAACCATTAATGTATTTAACTCCTTTCTAGTAGCGGTATATAAAAGATCTGTACAAATATGCTAACAACTTCTTGGCGCCCCAGTAAGTTACACAATCTTGACGTTGGCAATAAAAGACATATATCGTCATTGGTGCACTATTTCTATTCTATTAGGGAATAATATTGCCCCACACACCACAACATGTATGCCTTTGTGTGTATAAGCCTACTGACATCTTTACTTGCATTCTCGGGACATTTATTAAAATGTTAGATGCAACCACACTAATGAAATTACCTTTGCGTTTTTTTGAACTAAAATATTCACCGACTAATTTATCTCCAAAACAATCCTAAAATAATTCAAATTGGTGACAATGAGGGGACTGATTAAGGGCTTTCCCTGCCACCGGTAACCCAAAATAAAGTGAACATCCTCTAACGTGATTGTTATTTCTCCACAGTTTAAATGAAAAGTATTGGTCTCAAAGGCATCTCTCGACTAAAGCGGATATCGGACCAAGATCGGTTTGGTGTCTGACACCTTGAAAACTAAATACTCAAATCCACATTTATCTAAAAGGATTTTTTGTTCTTTTGTCAAAAGCCACTTGATTATATTTACGATCGATTATATTATTTGGAGCCTAGTTTTTCCCCTATCTCTCCCATGATATATGTCATCGATACATGATCTTGTTGATCATGCGAACACTGGATCAATTGGCCCGTATTCCCACTATCCATCTTTTACCTAAAAAATACATCAATTCCATATTAGTATTAAGATGCGTGACAAAATGAAGTTGAAAGTAACATCTTTGCAAAATGGCGATAATAACAATACACTTAACATGCATTAAAAACTGAACAACATGCATGTAATAATAACATGCATGTATATAATGTAATAATATTAACATGCATTAAAAACTAATAAAAACAAAAACTATTAAAAACAAAAACAATAAGAAGAAAAATAAATTAAAACAATAAGTGAACAATTGAGTACCTTTGGAATAAAATAAAAACAATAAATGAAAATAATAATAAAATAAATACTTATCGATAAATGTTTATCTTTGCAAAAGTTTTTTTTTTTTTTTTTTTTTTTAGTAGATGCAACTTAAGCAAAACTTAGCTTTTTAATTTTTTATCTTCTTTTCTCCATTGTATAATGATGACTCAGCAAATTAAAATAAAAAAATAAATAAAAAAGCATCCGTAGTAGATGCTGACTTCATCCGAACAACTTTCATTAAGTAAAATAAAATAAAAAAATATAAAAAGACCCACTTGTCTGTCGGTGGTGACAATTTGGAATAAAAAAAAAAAAAATCGGTATCCCAAACTATTACATTTAAAGCAGTTAAAATCGCGACCTCAAGCACCAATCCTAAATCGTATGACCACCCCCAGCACCACGAGCCTAGCTTCTTAAATTTCTACCAGGATATATCTTTATAGTAAAACTTCACCATCCCCAAAATCTATTAATTGGATTTGTTAAAATAGAAATAAGTTAATATCTATATTTATTATTATCCCCTTTAATATTTTTTCTTATTTTTGTAAAAATATGTCCAATTAGTCTAATTAATATATTAAAAATAAATATCATTCTTTAATAAAATATAAAGTGATCATTATAAATCTTGCATTATTTTGTTGTTATTATCTGAAAATAATAACAACAACGAAACTATTAAAAATGAACAAATGGAATATCTTACAATAAATAACAATAACGATTATATAACATATCTTACATTAAAATCTTCGGTATCTTGAGAATATAATAAATGGAATCCAGCCGGTTCAACTTGTTGAAGTTTTCATGCATTAAAATCTTACGAAATACTCCCTCTATACTCTCTGTTATTTTTAGTTTGATCTAGCTTGGCAAGTGAACTTTAGTTTGAACAACATGTGTTCTCGATAGGCGTTTAAATAAGCTCATGCAAGTCCGGTTACATGAATTATTTTAGGACCAAATTCAAACATTAATCTTGTTATGGGTCACGACTTTTTAGTTCTGAGAACTTGCGGTGTTCTTTCCGAAGCGATGTGGCGAAAAAAGTAGTCGACATGGCGAGAAAAAAATACTTATCGATGTATCTTTATCTTTGCAAAAGTTTTCTTTTTTTTTTTTTTTTTTTTCGGTAGAATGCGACTTAAGCAAGTTTAGCTTTTTTAATTTTTTTATCTTCTTTTCTCCATTGTATAATGATGATTTCAAACAAATTAAAATAAAAAATAAATAAAAAAAGCATCCGTAGATCTGACTTCATCAGAACAACTTATATAAACAAGACCCGGTAAGTCTGACTGTCATTGGCAATTTGGAATAAAAAAAAAAAAAATTCGGTATCCCAAACTATTATTTCTTAAAGCAGTTCAAATCGCGACCTCAAGCACCAATCCTCGTCGTATGACCACCCAGAGCACCACAGGCCTAAATTTGTTTTAATTTACCTTGGATTTGTATATATCTTAAAAGCAGTCCATTTCCCCCAAATTAAATTTCTCAATATTTTATTATAATTATTATTATTATTATTATTATTATATATTATTATTATTAATTATTATATATTATTATTTTCCATATTATGCTTAGAACATGTGTACTTTTTTATTAGTTTATTACCATTATTATTATTATTATAAAATTATGTCAATTTGGTCTTTTTTACCTTTAAATATTATCAGGAAAATTGCTTTATTTTCTCAAGTTATCTTCTTCTCCATGAACCCGAATTTGTTCTACGATATTATTTTCTCTTTTCACCTCTACTCATAATTTGTTATCATCTGGTTGCCCACTTTCACTTCAGAAAATCAAGTTGAAGTTTTGATCGAGCAAAATTCATCACTATTATTCACAAGTAAGTTTTTCAAAATGTCATATAATACATCTGAATTTGTCATTGAAGTTGAAAGTAATAAATCGATATTATTAAAATCGTTGGTCGATTATTTTTATGCGTTGGAAGAGGTTGAATATTTTTATAGATCATATGCTTTAAAAATGGATTTGAGATTAGAATTGCAACTAGTCATAAACATCTTATCTGAATGATATCGGATCTAGGCGGTATGTATGTAAGAAAATAGCGGTACACCAATTGTTGGCAAGAGTTTACACGATGATGAAGATAGTAGTAATAAAATAACTAGACGGAGAGAGACTCGATAGAGACGAACAATGTGCAAAGCTAGAATATATGTTGTCCTGATAAGAAAGAAGAAGACAATTGGCGTATTTCTCTTTGTTGAATTAGAACACAATCATCACTTAGTGACCCCCACCAAAGTAGATTTGATAGAGACTCACGAAATATTACTCTGTTGCAAGAAATTTAATTGACACTTTAAATAAGTCCGGTATTGGTCTAGTAAGATGATGAATGTTTTGAGCACAATGGGAGGTGGTTTGCAAAATGTTCCTTTCTCTCTTTTAATGTTGAGAATGTGGTGCGAGATTTAAGGCGTGATTACGCGGATGAAAATGATGCACAAGTTCTTTGTCGATCATTTGAACAAACTTGCATCCGGGAAGTGCCGACAAATTTTTTTAAAGTGAAACCGGTGAAAACAACCGCATAGCTTGTATTTTGTGGGTTGGCCTTGCGATCAAGGTTTATATATCAGCGGTTCGGAGCGTTGTGACATTTGATAATACATCTGGGACAATAAGTATGGCATCTTGTTTTGTTCCATTTAAGGGTTCAACCACCATTATCGATCTATATTGTTTGGATTTGCCTTTATTACGAGGCAGAGGCGGAGGACACTTTCGTTTGGGTATTACAGGACATGGCTTGAAGCCATGGACTACTGAAACACCTACAACCATCATCAGCGATCGAGAGCAGAGCCATGAGTAATGCTATTGCTCACGGTACTTCCAACTAGTTATCATTTATTGTGTTCTTGGCATATTAGCAATAAATTTCTGAAAAAAATGCATCATGTTTATTACGAGCACCCATCGTTCAAAAATGATTTTAACAACTGTGTGTATAACTCATTGTCCATCGAGGAATTTGAAGGCGTTGGCATATTACGATAAGTTCCTATGAATTGTATACTAATGAATGGCTTGGAAGTTTGTATGATGTCTGACGAAATGGATTCCGGCATATCTGAAGAGATATTTTGCAGCGAAATGACTACCCTTGGAAGAAGCGAGAGCATGAATGCCTTTTTGATGAGTATGTTAATGCATCAATAGGTATATGCTATGTTTTGTCTTCTTGAGTCAAAAGGCTATAGAAAAGACAGGTTTATCGAGGAGAGGAAAGTGACTACATAACAAAACATCGTAAAAGGATTATGGTACTCGGTTCATCTTTAGAAGTTCATCTTTGCACAAATGTACACAAAAAGATGTTTAGACGTTTCCAACGTCGATTAAATCGATTCCATGAAATACAATGTTCATAAACTTAGTGAGTTGTGTGTCAACGATACTAAGGTTTATCACGATTATATAATCTGAATCTGGCCCGAAAGTGGTGGAAGATATAAAAAGTTGTCAACAATCGACAATTTGGGATCGATAACATATAAGCGCGAAATGTTTTCTCACTCTGGTGAATTATGCGAGGCACATCTTGAGATATTTCATAGCAAAGTATTTCACAAATCTTAAATAGACATGATCCTTCATCGGTGGACAAGAGGCGCGAACAAAAGCAATGGTGAAGACTTACTCTTTAACTCCACATCTGCGACTTGAACAAAATCAAGCAATCTTATTATAATCATTTGATGGGTGATTACGGGAGTTAGCGAAACAAGCGGCTTACTTTCGGTCAGGGATTACAAAGCTGTTCTTAAAGCCCAATGCGAGAGGAAAAGAGTTGGTTGACCGGTATGATCCGGATGAGAATATTCTTGAAGCTGGCGGATGGCGACATTGATTGCACGATTGGAGATCGAAATCATGATATGGGATACGATAATGGCGATGAAGATCACGAGGTGGAAGAAGAAGAAGAGTTTTGCCGCTAATATTTCTCAAACAAAGGGCATGAAAAATAATCTAGATTCAAGAATTGCACTCGAGAAAATCATTCCTTCTAAGACTCATCGAAAATGTGCAATTTGTGGCTTTGAAACCAAAACCACGATAAGCGAAATCACTATCGAGTGCTAGGGATTCTGAGCCAAAAAAATAGGCGTCGGTTGTATTAATCATTCTATGTTTTTTTATTTTATGAAAATGAACATGTAATATGTCTTATTCCTCTTAATGTTATGCGATACTAGTATTGGTATAATCTGTACTTCTAATATTGATAATCACATTATTATTATTATAATAATACTTCACTACTTTTATAAATTCGATAATCACATTATTATTATACTTCACTAGTTTTATTAATAATAAAATCATTTCTTAATAATAAAATCATTGCTTAATATATAAAATCATTACTAATAATCATTGCTTAATAAATATAGATATTAACTTATTTCTAAATAGAAAACCCCCATATGTATTATATAGACTTATTAATAATAATAAATTAGTAATATAATAATAATGCAAGAATATAGATTTTGGGGGATGGTGAAGTTTTAATATAAAGATATATCCTTGGTTGAAATTAACAGCTAGGCCCGTGGTGCTCGGGTGGTCATATGACGAGTGTTTGGAGTTTGAGGTTGCGAGTTCGAATCTGTTTAGCAGCGAATTGCTTGAATAAAATCATTTTTTCAATTTTTAATACCGGTAGTGACAAAATTTGTCTTAAGTAGGTTATTTTTTTCAATTTTTTAATACCGGTAGTATCTTAAACCATTATTTTTTTTTCAATTTTTAATACCGGTAGTATGTCGGCTGTCTTAGGATTATTTTATTATTTTAATGCCGGTAGTATCGATTTTGTCTGCGTAGGGAGAAATAAAAAAAAAATAAAAAAAAAAAATGTGTGTGAGCCGGTAGAAGCTCTTCCGGCCGGATTATTTTATTATTTTAATGCCGGTAGTATCGGCTGTCTGGTAGGAGAAATAAAAAAAAAAAAAAAAAAATGTATGGCCAGGTAGAAGCTCTTAAGTAGGATTATTTAATAATAAATATTCACTTTTTATAACTATCTTGACAATATAATTTTCGTGGGCCTCACTTATTAAAATAGAAATAGAGTGCAGGTAAATAATTAAGGCACAACAACTTTGTCTTGGGTTTATCAAATAGAAAAGTTAATCGCAACCATCAATTCAATTTATCAACGATCCAAAAAGGGGTGTTGCAGATCTTCTATATGAACCAAAATTTGCTATGGAAGGGCTCCATATATATATATATGTGTGTGTGTGTGTATATATATATATATTTTCTTCCCAACGAATGCACAACTAGCATAGATAGCTGACTAACTATAGTAGTTTAGATAATTCTGTTAGACTTCAAAAAATTAAAGGGAGAAAGAAAGTATAAAATATAGAGAGAGAATAGAATTTGGTTAACTTTATTAATACCTAATTAACTATAATGATACTTGTATGGCAACAGTCAAAAAAATAAAAATTAATTTAATTTATTGATATTTAAAAATTAATATCTATCTTTTTTTTCTTTTTTTTTTTAAAAGATAATATTTTATTAACATAGATCAGAGACCAACATATCAACAAAAAAAGAGAGAATAGATTGATTCCAAAGCTCCTGATTAGACTTAGAACCAACTGCTAATACAAGAGCATATGCTACCTGGTTACCTTGAATCACTCTAATAGTTCACATACATATTTTAAAACTATATTTTGCACACAAATTATGAAAATTAAAATAAATTAAAGAGAGTAAAAAAATCAAGTTTATCCTTAGCGGTCTCAAAGAATTATATAAAGTGATAATCTTTACATATATATATATATACACAGCGGATCCAGTCTGGGAGTTCGGACTGGAGTAAAATGCGGACCAATTTTTTTTTTTTGCTTTTTTGCTTTTTTTTTAAAACAACTAAAAATAAATAAATTATGGAACTGAAATTTTTCCATAATACAATGTTTTGGGCGAAATTTGGATACCTATACCAAAAAATATATGTATAATTTGAACAGAATGTACAAATATGTTTTATTATATGTATCTAAATCACACCCAAAATACTGTATTATGTAAAAATTCTAGTTCCATAATTATTTATTTATTTTTTTTAGTTGTTTTAAAAAAAAGCAAAAAAAAAAGTCTGCATTTTAAGAAAATGCGGGAGTCCGGATAGGATATAGAATATATATATATATATATATATATATATTATATATATATATATATATAGAGAGAGAGAAAGAGAGAGAGAGAGAGAGAACTAGGATCAGGTCCGGGAGTCCGGACCTGATTAAAATACGGTCCGAAATTTATTTATTTATTTATTTTTGTAGAACAACTAAAAAAAAATAAAAAAATTATGGAACTGAAAATTTTCTATAATATAATGTTTTGGGCGTGATTTGGATATTTATACCAAAAAATATATGTACAGTCTGTGTGACGCCCCCAAAATAGGTATATACATCACCCATCTTGAGTCGCCAAATACATGGTACAAAATTCAAATACAACTTAATTATACAACGTACAGTTGTGTAAAATACGACAAAATATATGCTGTGAGTTTTAATACAAATATTATCATCTAGACAATATCCACACTCAATTGAGTCCTCATTATATTTATTATCACACTATTTAACGAATAGTGAGGACTACTAATCTATTATCTCGACCGATAACTCGCTCCAGATTTCTGGTTCCTCGCCACGCTTTCTCATTCCACAAGAAGAGAACAATGAAAGTAAAAGGGTGACTAGCCAGTAAGAAATATTATGACTAAGATAATCCAGAATAAATTATCATTAGTCTTCAACAATATTAAACAGATAAAATACAATAGATATCAAGTTTAACTGCAGCGGAACATATAATCCATTAAAAGAGTCAAGTAAAGAATAAAATCTACTATCTTTTATTATTTAAAAGATTTTTCATCACTTTTATCGCTGGGACTCATCTTAATAAATAATTCACATCATCCTTGCACTACGGTCAAGGATATTCATTAGTATCACGACCATAAATTATCCATGCACTACGGGCCAAGGATATTCGTGTATTCATCAATGGTTATGATCATGCCAACAACTGTCCATCAATGCACTACGAGCCAATGAGGACTTTTACCACATCATTTGTAACATTACAGTCATGATTACACTGAATAATCCACGGTCATAATCATACCAAGTCCATCTATACCTGACAGGCCCACGAGATGACTTTCAACAAAAATATAAACATGAGGATGATGACAATAATATAAGAATTCAATAAAAACAAGTTCAAGAATTAATTTATCCAGGAACTAATAACGTCCAAATTGTCAATATGATACTTCTTTGTAGAGTAAAATTTAGGAATGCTCAGAAGAATATTTCCATGAAAAGATACTGGATGAAACACAAATATCAAGGATATTCCACTAATTTCATGGAGTATAGAAATCAAAACTTTAACCAACTGAATATGATAAAGAATGGAATAACAAAAGAAATCACCATGCATGCGGTACTTCGCATAGACAGGTTATTCTAACAAAATAATAAATAACGGAACCGGTCGAGCGTGTCGCGCATTCTGCGGGATATTCAACGAGAATAATAAAGAATGGAATAACAACAAAATCACCATGCATGCGGTACTTGATGTAGGCAAAGTTATTCAACGAGAATAATAAATAACGGAACCAGTCCCAAGCGTAAAAACGCATGCATGTGGGATATTCCAATGAATAATAAAAATCGAACCCGGTCCGGCGTAAAATGCAAGAGCGTGATATTCCAACGAGAATAATAAAGAGGCGGAACCAAGAAATGCACGCATGGGATATTCCAACAAAATAATAAAGAAGGAACTGTGTCCCACAGAAAACGCATGATGAGGATATTCAGCAATGAATAATAAAGAATGAAATAACAAAAGAATTTCACAATGTATGCGATGCTTGGCATGGGCGAGTTATTCCAACATAATGAATGGAATAATGAAGTTCTCTTCGTGAATCTGAAAGAAATAATACCCTTACCTTATAAAGAAGAGTACTTTCGACGGTAGGGCGGGGATATCTTGAAGAAACTTGCACTTTCGCTTAAAAGCTTTCTTAAATGCAAAAGAAATACGCTCAAGATTATAGAAGAATTTCTCTCTACGCTTCTCTCTAGAGTTTTAGTGAATTCGTAAGAAATAATGAAGGAATGAGCTTCTATTTATAGAAGAATGGACTGAATAGTAACCAATCCATGAATGCACTACAAGAAAATCGTCAATTTCCGACTGACGTATCTTCGACGGATGAAATTCGGTCGAAATAGGTTTATATACGAGGGAATAATGTGTCGGATATAATTCCCTCGGAAATACATTAATTAGGACGAAATTCAGTCGAACTTAGTCCTCCCCAGTTGGCGCCAAGTTTGGCGCCACCATGAAAAGTAAGTTCGACGAAAAAACATTAATTCCGAGGGACTTTTCGTCGAACTTAAATTATTTCTGAGAGACGTATGTCCGACGGAGATTCCGTCGGAGATAAAAATAAAACCTTTCAGCTTCTGCCTTTTCATTTCAGACGCTCTCTTAATTTATCTCTCTCACTCCTAGCTCCTCGATCTCATCCTCACCGCCCCCACCCTCTCTCATTCTCTTAGTCTCCCAGTCTCAGTCGATCTCCTTCCTTCTCTCATCCTCCCCGTCCCCACACCGGGTCCCCAGATTTCTCGTTCCTCTCTCATCCTCCCTTCCCCACCCATCCTGGTCACCGTCGGTCCCCATGTTGCACCCCTTTCCCCGCCACCGTGACGTTCGTCTCTCTCTTCTTCACCACTGCGATGCAGTCATTGCTAATCCCACCACCTTTCACACAGCTTGGCTTCGGTGACCCTCCCTTACGCAGTCGTTGACGACTCGCGTTCTGGCCGGGTTAGACTCTGCTTTCTCCTTCTCCTCCAACCAGTTTTTAAACTAGCTAAGGCCTAAGGTTAGTAATGGTTTATTTATATAATTAGGTATAATTTCCTGCCCTATATTGTGCATATTACACTAAAATTGATACTATATATATATATTGATGATAATTATTGCTACTATATATATATTTCGGATTCATTGCTAAAATTTGGACTTAAGTGTTAATTGTCAATATAAGGGTTATTATTTGTGTTCTGCCGAAATGGGTTATATCTATTTGTGTTCTGCTGAAATTATAAGGGTTATTATTTATGTTAATTGCCTAACTGTTGTGAAAATTGGGTTCTCAAATTGTGTTACTACTTTAAGCATTATGCAAATTGATGTGCAAATTGGGATTGCAGCTTATGTTGCAGCTTCTGTTTAGTGTATAGCATCTGGTAAATGTTTCAATTTATTTTTTTGTATGCAATTACACATGATATTTTCGATGGAATTTCTGACTGAATTTCTGTCAGAAGTCTTTAATTGTAAATTTTGTGGGCCCATGTAACTATTTAAATATGTTAATTAATTTTCCAATACTAAAATAACCTACTTTATAGTAATATTTACTTAGTTTTGTACTACTAAATAAAATAAAATAATATTATAAATAATATAAACATAAATAAAATAATATAAGATAATATAATATAAAATAATAAAATTAAATAACATAAGATAAGATAAGATAAGATAAGATAATTTAAGATAAAATAAAATGAAATAAAATAAAATAAAATAACTTAAATTATATCTAATAAATAAATAAAATATATTAAATAAAATAATATAATATAATATGAGTAATAATAAGATAAAATAAAATAAAATACAAAATAATAATAATAAATTATAATAATTTAAATTTAATAAAATATAATGAAATAAATAAATAAAATTTAATTTAATAAATAAATTAAATTTAATAAAAAAATATATTTTAAAATATATAATATAATACAAATAAAATACAATCCAATAAAACATAAAATAAAATAAAAATAATAGAATAAAATATTAATTAAAATAATTTAAATTAAATTTAATAACGAATTTAGTAAAAAAAAATTTAAAAACTATATAATATAATACAAGATAAATTAATTAGAAACTCGTGTGACAAGTAGGAGTGAATGTTGAACAGTACGTAGTCTCTATAGATTCCAAATAACAATTCTCATAAACTAAGTACCACTTACTTAGTTTATCATTAATTGGCAAAATAAATTAAGTAGCTAGGAGTGAATGTCGAACAGTAGTAGTCTCTATATATTCCAATAACAATTCTCATAAACTAAGTACCACTTACTTAGTTTATCATTAATTGGCAAAATAAACTAAGTAGGAGTGAATGTCGAACATTAGTCTCTATAGATTCCAAATAATTAACAATTCTCATAAACTAAGTACCACTTACTTAGTTTATTATCATTGGCAAAATAAACTAAGTAGCATTTGCTTAGTTTGTCACAATTTTCAATATATAAATGCAATAATACTCTCCCTAAATAGTACTCCAACCGGTTCCTCGGCAACAATTAAAAAAAAAGGGGTCGTAGTTCCTGTTTGTGTCCTATACTCGAATAATAAAGGTAATTGAATTACTGCAGACATTCCTCACTTGTTCATCCTAAGAAGTGCCAAGAAGTAAGTTGTTGAACAAAGTTCTAGGTTAAGCGACCCTCTAAATGAAGCGACGATCACTTCTCTACCATAGGAATGAATCATCTCCCCATATGGGTCCAATCCATGATATAAAAGCGACTTCCACCACAAGATTCCTCGGAAGGGTAGTTCTCACAAAATGTCTCACCTCTTGAATGAGAACAATCCATTTGAGGAATTTGGAGTGGTGAGAAGTTGTCTATATCATGGATTGGACCCATATGAAGATGATTCATTCCTAAGATGATCGCTCGTTCATCTGTAGGTTTCTTGTGAAACTTTGTTCATAACTTAATGGAACTCCTTGGATGTTGTCATTATTTACGATGGAGCGGTGAGGAATGTTTGCGATAAAGAATTAATTAACTTTATTATTTGAAAGATAGACACAACAGAACTCACGACCCTTTTTTTTCCGTTCTTAAACTTCAAGTAGAATTCCACATAAATTCTCATAAACTATGTACTATACTTTGAAACTTAGAAACCCGTTTTGACATATACTCAATAGGGGTGAATGTGAAACAGTCCCGATTTGGGAATTTGTTATTGGATGTTATGTCTCTCCACTTAGGCCAGGTGCAAAATACTGAAACAAAGACATTTTTTGTTATTTTGAGGATTAATCATTTATTATCTCTATATATTCTCCGAGTGCATACTTAGATTAAGTTATGTTAGTCTATTTCGTGTGCTTGGAGACCATGGGAAATCTTCTTAAAAATTTTCTTGAAACTCATGAAAGCGTCTTTCAGCGTGTTTGCACTAGTGACAAGACACATCCAATAACGGGATAAAGCCTTACCCCACATCTGTAGAGATACTTAGGTAAATCTAATTCATGCATGAATATCCAAATTAACTTAATGCGTGCTTACATAGTAGTTAAAAATGTCGACCAATCGGAGTTGGATGTACCGTAGGATACCCAGTGATGGGAGGGATTAGTCTCGAACATCGTCTTTGGGGTTTAAGATTTCTTGAACAAAGCACTAGAATATCTGGATGATCCATGCGGGAAGATCGACGATGCCGTGTGTCAAGTGTAAAAATCTGATTTAGAAGAAAGTCGACGAGATTAAATTCGACTTATTTTCTTATGGATTTGTAGATGGGTACTTCATATGGACTCATCACGGGGAATCAGAAGTGATTGAAAATATTATGGAACAACCAATTCCACGGGATTCATACGTCGAAAACTATGATCAAGTTGAGATGTTGGTTGATGCTTATGGCCCTACTACTATTGACTGAGCTGAATATGAACCTTCTTCAAGCAGTGCGAAGCAAGTGCGAAATGATATAGCTGCTGCCTTTTACAAGTTGCTAACTGAATCTGGGGTCGCGTTATATCCGGAAATGAAATCTGAATACCAAGCTTTACAGAGTGACGAAGCTCTTACACTTCAATAATGAGCACGACTGTAGTGAGACAGGTTTTAATGATTTGCTCGCTATAATTTGACAGTTCTTACCCAAGGATCATACTCTTTTTGTGAATTATTACGAAGTGAAGAAGATGGTCGAGGGTTAAATATAGGGGTATCGGAAAATCGATGCTTGTGAGAAGGATTGCATGTTATATACTATGGGAAGAGCAGAGATAAGGATGACGATGTGATATATCACGACTTATCGCGCTTCTGAGGTTACAAAAGCGTGGGGGAAGGAGAAACATGTTCCCGGAAAATCTTACGATACTTTCCACTTGCGCAGAGACTTTACTTGATTATTCATGTTGTCTCATACGGCTCAACATATGAGTTGGCATCGAACAAGGGATGTCGTGCTTGGTCAGCTGACTCACCTAGTGGATGGAGATGAATGGAAGAGATTTGATGTAAATTATCCTGAGTTTGCGGAAGAAGTTAGGAATGTTAGGCTTAGCGGCCACTCTTGATGGATTTTGCCCTTTTAATAATTTTAGCAATTTGTACTTTCGGTTTGGCGGTCATTATAATTCGCTTATAATCTTCCAATGACAATGTGTGCATGAGGGATCCATATTTGTTTTGACTTTACTCATTCCGGGGATAAAAGTCCTACAAAAGATCTTAATGTGTATCTTCGACCGTTAGTGGATGAACTAAAGATGTTGTGGGAGACAGGGGTTCAGACGTATGATAAATCGATATGCGAGAATTTTGTGATAAAAGCAGCCCTGCTATGGACTATCACTGACTTTCCGGCTCTTGGGATGGTTAGTGGTTGGTCAACTCATGGGAAGTTGTCCTGTCCAGTGTGTACGGGGGATGTGCAAGGCAACCAATTGCATCGTGAATGGGAATAGATTTAGAGTCGATGACTTGCATGAAATCACATCAGTCAATTCTGGGGTTGTGGTGTTAGGAAGCTGCTATCAAGATTCTGAGTCCAATTACTATGGTAGTTTACAGGATGTAGTTGTGCTCAATTATCACGGCGGCAAAAAGGTAGTTACATTTAAGTGTATTTGGTTTGATCTTGAAAAGGGGTTAAAGTTGATCGTAATAGAATCCACAAAGTGGATATCAAGTCGGTGTTAAATTACGATGGCGTGTATGCGTGTTAGCAAGTCGTTGACTCAAGTGTATTATGCTCCTAATGTCGTAAATACTCGAAGCCCCACGCACACGATAGTCACTACTAAAACATGCTCATTTAATCTTGATAACATGTTTGGTATGGATGAGGCGTTGCGAAGAAGATGTGAAAGCAACCTATTGGTAGTAGTGTTTCATCTTTGAAGATGTGGTGGATCTTGATGTCATTGGCGTACCTAACGATGAGGATGTCGAGGCCACCGTACACATGAATGATTATGTAGTCATTGAGGATGATAACGTTAATGGCCCGATCTCGCCGAGGATGAGGAAGATCTGAATCCGGGAAATGATATACACGTTGATTACGATGGGTTTGATGGCGTGCGTAATTGAAAATGAGCTTTCATATTAGTCCTTACCACATATTGTTAAACCTTACATATTAAGTAATCTATCAATTTTGTTATTGCGATAGGATATTCATGGCTAGACATATAGCGGTGGAAGTCGTAGAGGGTGGTGGGCGATCCGATCTTTGAGGCAGTAGCCACGATGGAGGCTCTTACCGGTAGCGAGTAAGTTATCTTAACTAAGATTTAAATATATCTCAAGTTTGCATTAATTACAATGATTATTGAAGTACTATGTTAAATCTGATTATTACATATGCACCTCGTCGACAACACCGGGGCGAACCTCGGTATCTTTAGTCGTCTGCTTAATGCGGTACCTACTTACGATGCAAATTGGATGTCGTTTCCCGGCGATGAAAGTGTTAATATATTACGTACTATTTCTATCGGTTATTGCAAAATACAATTCACATAACACATATTGTTATACTTTTTTCACGTAGTATACTGTAGACGTTGGTGGCTAAACACACCTACATGCGATTTGTTTCTGCGCATCTCCCGAGGGCATGCGTGTTCGATTGATAATATCTTGTGATGCGATGCCACTTTTATGCGCAGGCCGTCTTTGCGGGAGTTTCATGTAAGTTAAGCATATTATCACCACATAGTTGTATTGGGATGGCGAAATCAAATGTTCTTAATTTTAAATAATCTTTTGTTATAGGTTTATTATCGATTTGACGAGCATTTCTCGATTAGTTTGGCGATCTTGTGTGATTGAGCATCACGTCATTGCGAATTACTCGGATGACTATATGAGATGCACGACGAAAGGCGGCCGAGGCGATTGTGGACGACCAGGACCACCATCGAGCTCATCGACCCCGCGTAGTCTCCGATTTAGCTTTGGGCTATGTATGTGTGCGCCTTTGGAGGTGATGACTTCAAGAAAAAGTCCGAAGAGGTGAAGAAGAAGAACCGTGGTCAGCTCCGGATAGTACACACCACTGGTTCTCAGTCGTTCGAGGAGGCGAAGGCGGTAAGTGCGTTGTATTTAGTTATTTATGTGTCAAGTTCTCACACAAATACTTAAGACCTATTTTATGAATGTTTGTATTAGGCATTGGGGAGGACCTTGGGTGAGATCTACCATGCTAGAGTTTTGGGATCGAGCCCACACGCCTAGGAGAGCGGCGTGCTTTATCTCGGCAACTTTAGCTATACTGGGTAAAACTTATCTTACTATTTAGCTTTTAATAATATTCAATCGTAAATAAAATGATATAATTAACATAGGTATACTGGAATACATTATAGGGCCAGATTTGAAAGCTTGGGACGACGTATAATGAGTTAGAGACTATTAGGAGGGTTACGAGTCAGTTAGATTCCGCCACCCCTCTTCCCGATATTGTATTAGATCGGGATGAGGAGTACGAGACTATGGGTCGCGTCTCGGGATCCCCTACTAGCGATCTGCGATAGAATGTCGAGTGTTGGGTTTTGCTTGAGGATACCCGCATATACACTTCTGGAGGTAATATTTTTTTATGTTTCACGAAATTATCCGAATTTATATCATTATATAAATTATTATTAATGTCAATTTGTATCTCTTTATAGGTTCCAGGCCGCCAACGTTCGAAAGCACATGTGGGACCATCTCATATAGTATGGCTGGCTTGGATGATATATCTTCGGCGGTGATATAGGGCCGTGTGTGATAGGTTCCATCTGATCCGGTCTTTCGGCGTCGTGATTGCCTTCCGGTTCTCGTCTTCACCAGATTGCTCGGGATATTATAGCGAGGGCCTCTGCTGAGAGAAATGCAGGATTACCACGGAGCGATTCAACGCTTGGGCCTTGCCGAGATGCTCCGGATGGTGATTACACTCTTGGAGGAGCTTTTCGTCCGCCCCCACTACTCGTATTCTTATTATTTATGTTTTTCAATTAAGGCTAGTTTGTTAATTCTCACACATATATATATACTGGACTAATGATTTATATTTTGATTCTATCAACAGGTTGGCGATGGCGGCGAAATTTGGCGATAATGACGAGAACCGAGGTGATTTCGATACTGCAGGCGGCGTCGTTTACCTCATCAATGATGATACTTTTAGTAGTTTATAGTTCATTTGTATAGTTTGTAGAACTTTTGTATATATTGTATTGTCTAATTAAATCTCTGTACAACTATTGTAAATTATATTGTTTAACATTTATGGAACATTAGCTTATATTTGTAATTGGTTAGCTTATAATACGTTTTGGTGGATATTTGAATGTGAATGTGAATGATAATGAGTTGAAGATTACATTTTAGTGCTACGTTGCATATTTGAATGTGAGATACAGGTTTATATTATTGTGTATTGGGTTGTGACAGGTTACATGTATATTAATGGGTTTAAACACCTGGAAACAAAACTTTTAAAATTTGTATTTAAAAAAAATCAGTTATTTCCGACGGAATAGGATATTTTCAACGGTACTCCCTTCGGAGATAATAAATAATCAATTTTTAATAAATACCGATATGGTCTAGTTTTCAGTCGAACATAAGATAACTTCAACGGAATATTTCCGTCGTACTAATTATATCTTCGACGTAATGTCCGTCGAAGTTAATAAATAGACAATTTTAATAAATAGGAACTAATTTTAGTTTTTCGTCAGAAATAGCTAATGTTCGAGGGAATTAGTCAATCGGACATAGATACTGATATATTCGACGAAAAATTTCATCATATATATTCTGTCGAAGATAGTCTAGGTTCGACGAACATTCGTCGACGATAAGTTAAATCGTGAATAACAAGCATCAAGCACGGTATTTTTGATGAGAACTTATTTTCGACGCGAATAGTTACGACGGAATCTCGACGAATATTTTAAATCGTAAATAAACTAGTTTATTTGAATAGTATTATGTATACGACGGAATATTCCGTCGGAATTAGCCGGTTTTCTTGTAGTGACGGTCCAGATTGATTTACTTTTAAATGGACGGTCCAGATTGGTTTATAATAAAATATAATATATTCTATTTATAATCTAATAAAACGAATAACTTTATAGAAGTATTTTATTTTATATAAAAATTTTTTACTATGCAAATACTATACGAACACTATCTGAAACACTATATGCGTAATAAAATATAATATATTCTAATTATTGTCTAATAAAGCAGATAACTTTATAAAAGTATTACATTTTATATAAAAAAAATTTTACTATTAGCCTAATAAAACGAATAACTTTATAAAAGTATTACATTTTTATATAAAAAAGCTTTTCCATTTTTTATTACATTAATAATACTAATAAAACAAAACTTCATCATCATTATCATAATTCACACTATTAATCGACCGTTAGTTTCTCGTGAAAGAGGGGGCTTTCGATAAGGATTTCTCCCCTCGACGCGCAATTTAGGTGACCAAACCTCTCATTGGTAGAACTTACAGACATCGTTAATAATGCAAATAATAATATTAACAACTTTGTTATCTTAATTATTGATTTAATAATATATAAAATATTGATAATAATTGAATCAAATAACGTGAGATCTTATCGAAGAATTCTTGAAGCAATAATTGAACAAAACCGGAGTGACTTCTCACGTAAGCATCAATAATCAATATCGTGTGCTACTACTTATAACCACGCGTATTCTGTACTTTTAACACTTGGGTGTTTCAACAGATTAACGGTAAAAAACTTCCGTAGTTATTTTCATAAAATATTTTTTGTCGCTTTCTCAATCCGACAATAATTACATTGTGGGGTCCACTAATGATTGTTGTGTAAATCGTACGAATATTCCTGTTAAAATGAATATTCCCAGACCAATCGAATATTATAAACAACTTAAGTGATTTTGCAAAATTTCTAAATATTACCTGTTATGACATTATATCAAATTCATTCCATAATATTTAAAAATGATAATTATAGAAAATTCATCTTTATTCGTAAAAGTTGGGGTCTTACAATCTCCCATTCTTATGAAATTTCGCCCTCAAAATTAGGGTACCTACCTGGTATGTCGAAGAGGTAAGGATACCTTGATTTCATTTTAGATTCTAACTCTCAGGTCATTTCCTCAACATCATGGTTCCTCCATAAAACTTTGACTTGAGGTATAACCTTGGAGCGTAGAATATGTTCCTCCTTATCCAAGATTTGAACAGGAACCTCTTCATACGTTAAATCTTTCACTATTTCGTCCGGTTCTAACTCAATAATGTGATTTGCGTCTTTCACATATTTGCGTAACATGGATATATGAAAAATGTTATGAACACGAGACATACTTGGCGGTAAAGCGAGTCTATAGGCTACAGTCCCTACTCGATCGAGGATTAAAAATGGGCCAATGAATTGAGGATTGAGATTTTCTCTCTTTCCAAATCTCGTAACTCCTTTCCATGGAGCAACACGTAACAACACATGATCTCCAATATCGAATTCCACGTCTTTTCGATGAAGATCGGATAACTCTTTTCTTGGGTCTTGTGAGGTTTTTATCGTTGTCGGATCGTTTGAATCTTTTCCGTAGTCATACGTACCAACTCCGATCCCAACAACGTTGCTTCACCCACCTCATCCCAACAGATACTGAAAACGACACTTTCTTCCATACAACGCTTGAATGAAGTCATGCCATACTTGCGATAAGCATTATTGTAGAAAAACTCCACCAATGGTAAGAACTTGTCCCATCTTCCCTTGAAGTCGAGGACACGAGTCTTAATAAATCTTCAAGAGTTTGAATAGTCCTCTCTCGATTGTCCGTCCGTCGAGGATGATATGCTTGAACTAAATCGTAAATCCGTACCCATAGCTTTTTGCAAACTAACCCAAAATCTTGAAGTGAATCTTGGGTCTCGATCGAAAACTATGGATCTTTGGCATACCATGCAATCTTACAACCTAATTTATGTACATACGAGCAAGATGTTCAAGTGTATAAGTTTCTCGTATAGGTAAGAAATGAAAGCGACTTGGTCAATCTATCAACAATGACCCAAATTGCATCATGCCTTGAGAAACCTTGGGAAGACCAAATGAATTGAAATCCATGGTAATGTGCTCCCACTTCCATTCGGAATTTCAAGTGGTTGCAATGGACCTTTTGGTACTTGATGTTCCGTCTTGACTCGTTGACAAGTTAGACACCTTGAGATAAATAAGCTATCTCTCTCTTCATATTGCCCCACCAAAATGTATGTCGAAGATCATGATACATTTGGTACTCCTGTGATGGATTGCAAACGGTGTGTTGTGCGCCTCCATCGTGATTTTATACTTTAAATCGAGGTCGTTAGGAACACAAAAAGTCTGGAGTTGACTCAAGTATTCCTTCTTCATCGATTCTTTCTTCCGGTATAGCACCTTCAGTACTTTCTTCCTCATATGCATCGACTCCAGTGTCAGTAGCTTGAAGCGACTTTAACTTTATCGATTAAAAGTCGGTTCTACTTTCGTATATTCGCCATCATCACGTGGGTCCCTCAGGTCTTTATCTCTATCTCCATCCTTTGTGAGTCATACAAAATGGGTCTTTGCGTTGACAATATCACACTCGTACCCGCATATAATCTTCTACTCAATGCGTCAGCTACCATATTTGCTTTTCCAGGATGGTATTGGATGGTATGATCATAATCTTTCAACAGTTCAAGCCAACGTCATTTGTCGCGTGTTGAGTTCCTTTTGAGTGAAGAAATATTTGAGGCTCTTATGATCAGTAAATATCTCCACTTTCTCCCCATACAAGTAATGCCTCCAAATCTTAAGTGCGAAGACAACAGCTGCTAACTCTAGATCATGAGTAGGATAATTCCTCTCATATTCTTTGAGTTGTTAAGGGGCATAGGCTATGACTTTCCCATGTTGCATGAGAACACATCTTAACCCTTTGCCTGAAGCATCACTATAGATGATAAGTCCTCCGGCCGGATGGTATTGTCGAGCAGTCTTTGAAATGAGTCTTCTCTTGAGTTCTTGAAAACTCTTCTCACATTCCTCGTTCCAACCAAATTTTGTATCTTTCCGAGTCAGCTGAGTTAAGGGAGTAGCGATTCGAGAAAACCCTTCTACGAATCTTCGATAATAACCAATTAAGCCGAGAAAGCTACGTACTTCGGTCACTGATTTAGGTTGCCCCTAGTTTTGAATAGCTTCAATCTTTGTTGGGTCGACAGATATTCCATGACTTGATACCACGTGCCTAAGGAATGCTACTTCCTCAAGCCAGAACTCGCATTTCTTCAACTTGGAATAAAGCTTATATTCACGAAGCTTTTGGAGTATCAGCCTCAAGTGTTGTTCATGATCTTCACGGCTTTTGGAATAAATAAGGATGCCATCAATAAAGACGACCACAAAGTGATCCAAATATTCCTTGAATACTCGGTTCATCATATCCATGAAGGCAACATGAGCATTAGTCAATCCAAAAGACATGACCGAAATTCATAATGCCGTCATTAGGGTTACGAAAGCGTCTTTGGAATGTTATCGGTTTTAATCTTCAATTGATGATATCCGAATGAAGATCGATCTTTGAAAAGAATTTGGCGCCTTACTGTTGGGTCAAACAGATCATCAATACGAGGTAATTGGTACCTATTTTTGATGGTGACATGATTCAACTCCAGATAATCAATACAAAGTCGCATACTTCCATCTTTCTTCTTCACGAATAGAGCAGGAGCACCCCAAGGAGACGTCTTAGAATCGAATGAAACCGATGTCTAACAATTCTTGTAGTTGGGTTTTTAACTCACGAAGTTCAATAGAGTCATTCGATATGGGGCTTTGGAAATGGGTTTTGTCTTGGGTTCAAGGTCGATACAAAATTTAATTTCATGTTCGGGGTAGGCGGGAAGTTCTTCAGGGAATACGTCAGGAAATTCATTAACAACAAAAATATCATTCAAAATTGACGTATTTTTGTTTAGATCCGTGACATGAGCTAAGAAAGCTTGACATCCATTTTTCAATAAGCGAATAGCTTTATGGCTTGAGATGATAGTGATTGATTTTAATGGTTTGGTTGCTTGAATTCGCATAATAGGTTGGTTAGGAATCGAAAGCAACAACCTTACGAAAATAATCAATTTTGCATGATGAGTAGTTAACCAATCAATCCTAGAATTACATCAAATGCAAGTATTTTCAATGAAATAAGATCGACGGAGTAATGTGAGGTGCCGATTTGAACCAAACAAGACTTATAAGCGATGGATGTAATGAAGGTTTCTCCAAGCGGAGTTTCAACGAGATAAGTCAAAGTCTAATTTCTCCGAGTCAAATTTAAGCGTTGAGCGCAAGTAGGAGAAATAAAAGAATGGGTGAGACCCGATATCAAATAAGGTATATACTTATTTAGAGTTTATGATAAGCTTACTCGTGATTACCTCGTTCGGGTTCCTTGCTTTGGGGAGGTCACGACAAACGCTTCTCCACTTGCACTCTTGGCTTTGACTTTTCTAGGGCGTCCTTTGGTGCCTCCATCCTAAATTTGAACTTGTCTTGATGAATGACAAAATCGGGCTAGGTGACCTTCTCTTCCACAATTATAACATGCTTTGACGGCATCGCTAGCTTTGAATTTGGCGTGTCCTTCCCTCCGCATTTGAATCATATGATAGGTGGTCGTTTCTCCTTCCTTAGCCACGGGTCTTTGGTCTTGGCGTCTTTCCATCATTGTTGAATCTCCTCTTCTTAAAATGTCCATTCTTATTATTTTGGCCATGATTACCATGAAGTGGTTACCATTTCACAGCATGTTGATTCCTCCACGCTTATTGTCACCGCTTGATGGTATTATCACCGGTATTATCATTTTGCTTGCAAATTTCTTTCTCTTTTTGTTGGGTTGACTCATTATCGCACTCAATAATCGAGCCCTATTAATAACATCCCGAATACAAACACACGGTTTATAAGAGATAAGATATTGGCGTATCTCGGGTTTCAAACCTCTTAGAAAAATTCGCGTCATTCTCTCCTCATTATCAACCAAATGGGACGCAAAACCGGACAACTTCGGCAAACTTAGCCGTCTTCGCGATATGGTCATATTGTTTTGCTCCGGTTTAATGAACTCTACCTCTTTCATGTGCCGAATACTTTCGAAAAAGTACTTGTCGTTCAACAATTCTTGGAACTTCTCCCGAAGTCGTCTTGATGTGGCGGGTTGAGTCGTTTCTGATTCCCACCAAGATTTCTACCTCTGCACGCAACATGAAGGTGGCAAATGGAACCTTTTGCTCCTCGGAGCATCCCAAGACATCAAATATCTTGCAGATCTGCTTTATCCACGTCTCCGCCTTAAGTGGTTTTGGCTCTCCAAAAAACTCTGGTGGTCCCAGTTCCTTGAACTGCTTAGCGGTGACCGTCCGAGAGTTGCCAGTGTTTTCACCTGCATTTTGGACAGGAGTCTCTCTTGCATGAAGCTGCATGAATTACAGACAGCCTTTGAATATTCCATCGTTCATCATTTGGTTAGTGTTGTTGTTTGCATGAGGATTATCGCCTTCCTGATGCACATTGTCCTGATTATTAATCTGTGGAGACTCAACGGTCTCCTGTGCTCCATTGATGTTCTCAACATTCTCGGATGCCATTTTCAAATACTGCCACAAAACAAGGGTTAATTAACATATCACATATTATCCCTATACTCTGACCGACCAATTAAATGCCAAATAAACTTAGGTTGGTCATACTATCGAAGGAATTCCCCGTATCTCCCCTCCTAGTTCTTGTCTCACATCTCGGCCGGGGATCATATCCTTAAGCTTTGATACCAATTGTGGCCTTCCCAAAATAGGTATATACATCACCCATCTTGAGTCGCCAAATACATGGTACAAAATTCAAATACAACTTAATTATACAACGTCACGATGTGTAAATACGACAAAATATATCTTTGTGAGTTTTTAATACAAATATTATCATCTAGACAATATCCACACTCAATTGAGTCCTCATTACATTTATTATCACACTATTTAACGAATAGTGAGGACTACTAATGCTATTATCTCGGACCGTCACTCCGATCCCGATTAGTCCTGCTACGTTCTCATTTCACGAAGAACAATGAAAGTAAAAGGGTGAGCTCAACTAGCCCGATGAAATATTATGACTAAGATAATGCGAGAATAAATTATCATTAGTCTTCAACAATATTAAGCAGATAAAATACAATAGACATCAAGTTTAAGCTGCGGTAGAACAAGTAATCCATTAAAAGAGTCAAGTAGAGAATAAAATCTACTATCTTTTATGATTTAAAAGGTTTTCATCACTTTTATCATTTGGGACTCGACAATAAATAAATAATTCACATCATCCTCGCACTACGGTCGAGGATATTCATTAGTATCACGACCATAAATTATCCATGCACTACGGGCGAGGATATTAGTGTATTCATCAATGGTTATGATCATGCCAACAAGCGTCCATCAATGCACTACGAGCCAATGAGGACTTTTACCACATCATTTGTAACATTACGGTCATGATTACAATTGAATAATCCACGGTCATAATCATACCAAGTCCATCTATACACAATGACGAAGCCACGAGATGACTTTCAAACAAAAATATAACATGAGGATGATGACAATAATATAAGAATTCAATAAAACAAGTTCAAGAATTAATTTATCCGAGAACTAATAACGTCCAAATTGTCAACATGATACTTTTTGTAGAGAGTAAAATTTAGGAATGCTCGGAAGAATATTTCCATGAAAAGATCTTTGGATGAAGCCGCAAATATCAAGGATATTCCACTAATTTCATGGAGTATAGAAATCAAAACTTTAACCAATTGAATATGATAAAAATGGAATAACAAAAGAAATCATCATGCATGCGGTGCTTGGCATGTAGGCGAGGTTATTCTAACGAGAATAATAAATAATCTGAACCGGTCGAGCGTAATCGTGCTTGTGCGAGGATATTCAACGAATAATAAAGAATGGAATAACAACGAAATCACCATGCATGCGATGCTTGGCATGAAGGAGTTATTCCAACGAGAATAATAAATAACGGAACCCGGTCCGGTAAAAAAGCGCCTGAGATGGATATTCCAATGAGAATAATAAAGAGCGGATCCAGTGCGGCGTAAAATGCATGAGCGGGATATTCCAACAGAATAATAAAGACGAAACTAGGAAATGCACAGACAGGATATTCCAACAGAATAATAAAGACGGAACCAATAGAATAATAAAGAATGGAATAACAAAAGAATTTCACAATGTATGCGGTACTTCGCATAGACAGGTTATTCCAACGTAATGAATGGAATAACAGAAGTTCTCTTCATGAATACGAAAGAAATAATACCCCTTACCTTATAAAGAAGAGTACTCTGACGGTAAGGCATGGATATACTTGAAGAAACTTGCACTACGCTCAAAGCTTTCTTAAATGTTAAAGAAATACGCTCAAGATTATAGAAGAAGAATTACATACATAGTTTCTCTCTACAGAGTTTCAAAGGTGAATTAAGTAAGAAATAATGAAGGAATGAGCTTCATTTATAGAAGAATGGGTGAATAAGAACCAATCCATGAAACGCATACTACTGAAAACCGCTTTATTTCCGATAGCGTATCTTCGATTTGATGAAATTAAATCGAAATAGGTTTATGTCCGATGGAATAATGTGTCGGATATAAGTCCCTCAGAAATACATTAATTAGGACGGAATTCAGTCAAACTTAGTCTTCCCCAGTTGGCGCCAAGTTTGGCGCCACCATGACAAGTAAGTTCGACGAAAAAACATTAATTCCGAGGGACTTTTCGTCGAACTTAAACTATTTCCGAGAGACGTATGTCCGACGGAGATTCTGTCAGAGATAAAAATAAAACCTTTAAACCGCCTTTTTCATTTCAGACGCTCTCTTAATTTATCTCTCTCACTCCTAGCTCCTCGATCTCATCCTCACCGCCCCCACCCTCTCTCATTCTCTTAGTCTCTCAGTCTCAGTCGATCTCCTTCCTTCTCTCATCCTCCCCCCTTTGGTCCCCCCCCAAGATTCTCCTTCCATCTCTCATCCTCCCCACCCCACCCATCCGGTCACACGGGTCCCATACCCACCCCTTTTCCCTACCACCGTGCGTTACGTTCGCTCTCTCTTCTCTCTTCACACCTCTGCACTTCAAATTTACTACTGGCCCACCCTCCCTTACGCATTAAATCGTCGACGACTCACGTTACATAAGGGTTGGACTCTGTTTTCTCCTTTTCCTCCAACCGGTTTTCAAACTAGATAAGGCCTAAGGTTAGTAATGGTTTATTTGTATAATTAGGTATAATTTCCTGCCCTATATTGTGCATATTACACTAAAATTGGTACTATATATATATATATTGATGATAATTATTGCTACTATATATATATATTTCGGATTCATTGCTGAAATTTGGACTTAAGTGTTAATTGTCAATATAAGGGTTATTATTTGTGTTCTGTCGAAATGGGTTATATCTATTTGTGTTCTGCTGAAATTATAAGGGTTATTATTTGTGTTAATTGCCTAACTTTGTTGAAAATTGGGTTCACCGAAATTGTGTTACCTTTAATCATTATGCAAATCTTTATGCAAATTGGGATTAGAAACATGTTGTAACTTCACATTTAGTGTATAGCATCTGGTAAATGTTTCAATTTGTTTTTCTGTATGCAATTACACATGATATTTTCGATGGAATTTACATTGAATTTACATCGTAAGTCTTCAATTATAAATTTTGTGGGCCCATGTAACTATTTAAATATATTACTTAATTAATTTTCCAATACTAAAATAACTTACTTTATAGTAATATTTACTTAGTTTTGTCTTACTAAATAAAATAAAATAATATTATAAATAATATAAACATAAATAAAATAATATAAGATAATATAATATAAAATAATAAAATTAAATAACATAAGATAAGATAATTTAAGATAAAATGAAATGAAATAAAATAAAATAATTAAAATAAAATAAAATAACTTAAATTATATCTAATAAATAAATAGAATACATAAAATAATATAATATAATATAATATGAGTAATAATAAGATAAAATAAAATAAAATACAAAATAATAATAATAAATTATAATAATTTAAATTTAATAAAATATAATGAAATAAATAAATAAAATTTAATTTAATAAATAAATTAAATTTAATAAAAAATATTTTAAAATATATAATATAATACAAATAAAATACAATCCAATAAAACATAAAATAAAATAAAAATAATAGAATAAAACATAATTTAATTTAATTAAAATAATTTAAATTAAATTTAATAACGAATTTAGTAAAAAAAATTTAAAAACTATATAATATAATACAAGATAAATTAATTAGAAACTCGTTTGACAAGTAGGAGTGAATGTTGAACAGTACGTAGTCTCTATAGATTCCAAATAACAATTCTCATAAACTAAGTACCACTTACTTAGTTTATCATTAATTGGCAAAATAAATTAAGTAGCTAGGAGTGAATGTCGAACAGTAGTAGTCTCTATAGATTCCAAATAACAATTCTCATAAACTAAGTACCACTTACTTAGTTTATCATTAATTGGCAAAATAAACTAAGTATGAGTGAATGTCGAACATTAGTCTCTATAGATTCCAAATAATTAATAATTCTCATAAACTAAGTACCACTTACTTAGTTTATTATCATTGGCAAAATAAACTAAGTAGCATTTGCTTAGTTTGCCATAATTTTCAATATATAAATGCAATAATACTCTCCCTATATATGTACTCTTTCTTGTATGCAGGTTTCGACATAGCAGTTGCAGCTAAATAGTACTCCAACCGGTTTCTCGACAACAATTAAAAAAAAGGGGTCATAGTTCCTGTTTGTGTCCTATACTAGAATAATAAAGGTAATTGAATTCTCGCAGACATTCCTCAACTTTGTTCCATCATAACAGATGGCAACATCCCAAGAAGTCTTGGTAAGTTGTTGAACAAAGTTCTAGGTTAAGCGACCCTCAAATGAATGAATCCATCACTCCCATAGGAATGAATCATTTTCCCATATGGGTCCAATCCATTTATAGTCTATGCATAATAGAATATAATATATTCTATTTATCACTATGCATAATAGAATATAATATATTCTATTTATAGTCTAATAAAACGAATAACTTTATAAAAGTATTCTATTTTATATAAAAAGCTTTTCTGTTTTATTACATTAATAATACTAATAAAACAAAATTTCATCATCATTATCATAATTCACACTATTAATCGACCGTGTTTCTCGGAAAGAGGGCTTTCCAATAAGGATTTCTCCCTATTGGCGCGCATTGATTAGGTGACCAAACCTCTCTCCTGGCGAACTTCTGACATATCGTTAATAATGCAAATAATAATATTAACAACTTTGGTATCTCAATTATTGATTTAATAATATATAAAATATTGACAATAATTGAATCAAATAACGTGAGATCTTATCGCAACAATTCTTGAAGCAACAATTGAACAAAACTAAGTGACTTCTCACGTAAGCATCAATAATCAATACTGTACTACTACTTATGCAACCACAGCGTATTCTGTATTTTTTAACACCGGGTGTTTCAACAGATTAACGGTAAAACTTCCATGAATTATTTTCATAAACTATTTTTATCGTTTTCTCAATCCGATGATAATTCCGTTGTGGGGGGTCACCAATGATTGTCTTGGTCGTCATTTAATATTCCTGTTAAAACGAATATTCCCCAACCAATCGAATATTATAAACAACTTTGCGTGCTTTCTTTGCAAAATTTCTAAATATTACCTGACAACTATAACATTATATCAAATTCATTCCATAATATTTAAAATGATAATTATAAAAATTCATCTTTATTAAGTAAAAGTTGGGGTCTTACGATGCCGCACAGATGTATGCATATATATTTTGATATATGTATCCAAATCACACCCAAAATACTGTATTATATAAGAATTCAAGTTCCATAATTTATTTATTTTTTTAGTTGTTTTAAAAAAAAGCAAAAAAAAAAAAAAGGTCCGGATTTTGTTAAAATGCGGGAGTCCGGACCTGATCCGGACTATATATATATATATATATATACTCCCGATCAGGAGCATACTCCTTAAAGAGTATTCTGCCCTTAAAGAGCATTCTCCTTTAAAAACCAGGTCTTTTATATCTCTCTCCTCACTCAGTCGATAAAACAAAGACACAAAGGCAGAGCGAACTTCGCGCTACAAAGTCACAGCTTCTCGCTACAAATCGATTCCCTTTGAAATCCATTCCTGCAAAATCGAAGAGAGAGAAAGTTACGTTACTAGAAAATGATTCTCAGCCATCACGATTGTTGCAAGAGAGAAAGCCAACCCAAGCCCTAGAACTGAATTGATGCAAGAGAGAATGCCAAGCTCGCTGAATCGCGATCCCCTCCAGGAAATTGAAGCCCAGAGTAGTCTTCAGAAGCCGTGACGTGAGACAAAACTTCTCCAAATGCCCTCAGTTTGTGACCCTTGAAAATCAGTAAGTGCATTCCTATTTTTTTTTAAAATTTGGGTTTTTTTTTTGTTGTAAATAGAAAAGCTTAATTTGAAATTTAAAAATCAGTTACGCTCAATGTTTTATCTTTTTTTGGATTAGTGTGAATTTGGGACAAGCTTAATGAATTTAATTGGTGATTTCACAATTTCAAGTAAATTTTTATTTGTCCAGGTGTAAATATAATAGATGACATGTTCAATGAAGTAGGGAGTTGCGGGGATAATGTAGAAATGAATTTGGAAATAGAAATGGATGGGGATGATTCGAGTGGAGAGGGGTTGAATGTGAATACTAATACTGTTGTCTACTATCCTCAAGTAACAGATGAGTTTACACCTAAGATTGGTCAAGAATTTCAAACATTAGATGATATTCACACGTTTTACAATTCATATGCAATGCATGCTGGATTTAGTGTACAAAAGTTTAATGAGAAAAAAAGGGCGGGTAGCGATGAGATTTATAGGAAGGACTATGTGTGTTCTAAGCAAGGAAAGGGTAAACTATTAGCCGATGTGGTCGTAAAAAGAAAACGTGGATCTACAAAAGAAGGTTGTGGTGCAAAAATTACAGTGGTCAAGAGAAATGACTTGTACGTAATTACTAAAATTGAGGAGGGTCATTGTCATCCATTGTCAATTCCACATAAGAGGCATTTGTTACGATCGCATCATAATGTGTCAATTTCCCAAAAATCGTTGTCTCAGCAACTTGGCACAGTGAATATACCACAATACCAACAATACAATAAAGTAACAGATAATGCAAATACTTGATTTACTTCGACATGGTTCAAAGACTTCAACAATGTAGCAGGATTAGAAATTTCACAAAACAAGTACCATATTCATAACTTTACTTAAAGATGCAATGAATTAAATCAAGTATCATATTCATAAATCCTACAGCTCCTCTGAATCATGAAAACATCTTGTCCATATTTAAATAACATTTTTTTCGGACCATGTGAGTTGGTTGAATTAAATCATAGAAACCAAAAGGATTTACTAGTTCACTTCCCACAGAATACCCCACCACAGAAAACAACACAATCCACCCTAAAATGATGCCAACTCTGAGATTCACCCAGTCCACTTTTTGCCAATAATATACTTTGACAAAGCTAACACCTGTTCACAATGAAATTTATTCCTCTTCAACAAATCAATACACTACAATTTTCCCACATATAAAGAATAAACCCTATATTTCTTACTTCACAACCCATATGAGGAAAACTCAGAACAAACCCTAGATTTCTAATGCGAAAAACTAAAATTACAAACCCAATAAAATTAAGGAGCTTTACCTTCCGATCCGTTTGTTATGGTTTCGTTGGCCGGAGACCTTCCATTGGCCTTTAACTTTACCTTCCGTCTGATACAGTATCGTGTGAGAAAGAGGGGGAAGAGTTGGAGAGAGAAAAATTGATTTGCTTGGCTTTCTCTCTTGCAGCAAACTTGAATCGATTTTGGGCTCTCTTCGATTTTGGCAGTGAGGGATTCTAGATCGGGAATGAATTTCAAAGGGAATCGATTTGTAGCGAGAAGACTGCCTTTGTGTCTTTGTTTTATCGACTGAGTGAGGAGAGAGATATAAAAGACCGGGTTTTTAAAGGAGAATGCTCTTTAAGGGCAGAATACTCTTTAAGGAGTATGCTCCTGATCCGGAGTGTGTGTGTATATATATATATATATATATATATATATATATATATATATATATATATACACAATGGATCATGTCCAGACTCTCGGACAAGTCCAAAATCCGGACCCTAAATTTTTATTTATTTATTTTTTTTGTAGAACAACTAAAAAAAAAAATTATGGAATTGAAAATTTTCCATAATATAATGTTTTAGGTGTGATTTGGATACTATACCAAAAAATATATGTACAAAGATGCATGATAATCGTATATATATTTTGATATATGTATCCAAATCACACCCAAAACATCTATATATAGAAAATTCAAGTTCCATAATTTTTTTAGTTATTTAAAAAAAGCCAAAAAAAAAAGAAGGTCCTGATTTTGTTAAAATGGAGTCCTGACTGATCCGACTCTCTCTCTCTCTCTCTATATATATATATATATATATATATATATATATATATATATATATATATAGGGTAATGGCCAACTAAATAGATTATAACTGAAAAATTCACGTCCGTGAATTAATCTCGACATGCAGTTAGTTTTATATTGAACGATAAAGGTGGTATATGTCCATTTTTAATTCATCCATAACAAATATATAACATGGATGATTCACAGATCCAAACAATGAAGACTAATTGAGTGTACTAACATGGTCAAGTGAAACAGGAGATACGTATGAATTCCAGCCAGAAGGTAGTGAACTTACTATATATAGATCGAAAGCTTTATTAGAATATTATCTTATATATATAGAACATCGCCCGTCTCTCTTGAAGAAATTATATAAGGCAAGGAGAAGTAAAAGACATGTAGTTCATCATCTATATGGTTCTTCAAATTTCCTCATACCCCTTATAGGTAGGTATCAATAATAAGTCCAACCAATAATTCTCAAATACAAATTAATTATTATATATCAAATTCAATGAATATATATATATATATACACGGTCCGGATCTTAAGCTCACCTCTTATCTAGTTCACCTTGCTCACCCCTTAGCGACGAATGAGGCGATTTATTCCGTCTGTCGCTATATGTTCGGTCTGTCGCTATATGTTGTCCGTCGCTATATGTTGTATGTGGCTAAAAGCTAAGACGGCGGTTCTACATATAGCGACGGACAGAATCGTCGCCCGGTCCGTTGCTAAAGGGGGGTGAGCAAGGTGAGCTAGCTAAGGGATGAGCTTAAGATCCGGACCATATATATATATACATAAATCTCACAATTGTTGGATGTTAATTCAAACTCCACCAAATTTTTTGTTCCTAGTTTTCAGCTTTTAGTTAATTTTGAAGGATATAATTAAATCAGTTTAGTTTTAATTTTGAATCAGCCTTATCATGTTGTTAGGCTTATCCTTTATTCTAATGCCTATATAAAGGCCATCTTGCTATCATATGTAATGCACCACAGATAAATAAAAGTTCAGTTCTTCTTCTTCCTTTAAATATTCATTATTCTATTTTTTCTTGCTGATGCTGCATTAACAAAGTTTGGTATCAGAGCAAATAGGAATATTTGGATCCTTGTTATACCAACAATCTTTCTCAATATGACCCTTCTTACTGCAATTATAACAAATGGGAAGCTTTCATAATTACGAGAGTGTGTTTTCTCACCATCATGATCATTGAAGTGCTTATGAGCACTAGCTTTGTTAAAGTGCTTACCGTTATTCCTGCTCCAGGACTTATCACCATTACCTCTACTATAATGTTTTTGAGTATGGTTCTAACTTTTTTTTCCGCCTCGAGCACTTTCACGTTTATCTTTTGAATGATTCTTCCACCCATGGGAATGTGAGATCGCACCTATCTTCAAGTCAATCTTTGACTGGAAAACTTGTTCAACTTGATTTTCAACAACCCTGCTCAATCTTTCCTCATGTGTTTTCAATGAACCCATTAATTGAGTAAATGATAAAGTAGACAAATCTTTGGATTCCTCTGTTGTAGCCACAACAAAATTATACTTTGGAGTTAAACTCCTCAAAACTTTTTCAACAATTTTTTGATCAGACATGTTTTCACCAAGAGACTTTGCTTGATTAACAATAGAAGTAACTCTTATAGAAAAATCATGTATTGTCTCAGAACTTTTCATCAACAACGTTTCAAAGTCTCGATGAAGAGTTTATAATTTAAGAGTAATTACCTGCTTTGAACCTTCATATTCATTTCGCAGCAACTCTCATGCTTCCTTTGATGTTTTTGCACCCATGATGCTAGGAAAGATTGTAGCATCCAACCCTTGTTGTATATAGGACAATGCTTTTACATCTTTCTTCTTATTTTCTTTCATCTCTTTCATTTGGGCAACAATGATTCCCTCTCCTTCATATACTGTATAACCATTCTCAACAAGTTCCCATAAGTCAAGAGAAACAAACATGGTTTTCATCTTAATACTCCAAAACTGATATTTTTCACCTTTAAAAATAGGAACATGTGGTTGAGAGTTGTTACCTGATGCAGCCATACTTACTTTAACCTTGCCTCTGATGGTAAACAACATCGTGTTCCATTTCAAGTGGGGAAGTCTTGGAGAGCAAAATCTACCGATTGATGCTTAATACATGCCGATTTATGTGGCCCTATCGTCTGACCTCATTAAATTTGGGGAACAAGTACTGTTTGGTATTTGTAGATGATTTTTCTCGACTAACTTATGGTTTATTTAATTTATCAAACAGAAATCTGAAGCATTTTCAAGATTCTTGGAATTCAAAGCATATGCTGAGAAACAATGCGGACATTCCTTGAAAACACTACGAATAGATCGTGGTGGTTCTTCTTTTTTTGTAAAAGTGCAGGAATTCGAAGAGAACTTATTGCAAGTTATACTCCGCAGAAGAATGGGGTTGCCAAACGAAAGAATAGAAGCATAATTGAAGCTGCGAGATATATGTTGAAAGAAAGAAGACTACCAAAGAAGTTTTTGGCTGAAGCAGTGTCAACTGCAGTGTATTTAATAAACAGTTTCCTACAAATGTTGTTCAAGGTAAAACTCTTTATGAAGCTTGGCATGGGAGAAGGCCAAATGTGAATCACCTAAAGGTATTTGGTTCTATAGCTTATGATCACATTTCATATCAAAAAAGAGAGAAATTAGATGATAAAAGTAAAAAATATATATCTTTATTGGTTATAGTAAGGAGACAAAGGGCTATAGATTTTATGATCCTTCTAATGATCAATTACTTATTAATCGTGATGTTGTTTTTAATGAACATGATTATTGAAATTGGGAAAGAGATACTGAAAATTTTTTTGAGATGTCAAAGGTGATAGGGGAAGAAGAGTCCGTTGAAGAACCATTAACTCTTGAAGAAGAGTCTGAGTCGCCACCAAAGAAGTTACGGAGTCTAGCGGACAAATATCAATCTTGTGATTTTGCTTTTGCAACATTTGAACCAATTTCATTTGAAGAAGCAAAGGAAAGTGTTGAATGAAGGGATGCAATGAAATAGGAAATTGATGCCATTGAAAGAAATAGTACATGGAACCTAGTCAATCTACCTAAAAGAAAGGAAGTTATTGGACTGAAGTGGATTTACAAGTGCAAGTTTAATTATGAAGGTACACTTCAAAGGCACAAAGCACGGTTGGTAGCGAAGGGATATTCTCAAGTACTTGAAATCGATTATTCTCATACATTTTCTCCCGTGGCAAGGATTAACACCATCAAGACTGTCCTCATATTAGCAGCGCAAAAGAAATGGCAAGTTTATCAATTTGATGTGAAGTCGGCATTCCTTAATGGAGAGTTAGAAGAAGACGTATATGTTGAGCAAGCAACCGAAAGGATTTGAAGTCAAAAGGATGGAAAACAAAGTCTACAAATTGCGTAAAGCTCAGATGGACTTAAACAAGCTCCTGAGCTTGCACGGAATATTGACAAGTATTTTATCCAAAGACAACTTCAAGAAAAGTGAGAGTGAGCCAACCTTGTACGTAAAAAACTCAAGGTAATCGATTTCTTAATTGTCTGCATCTCTATGTTGATGATATGATATATACCGGTAACTCACAAAGATTGATTGAAGAATTTAAGAAAAGTATGATGTCTATGTTTGAGATGATAGATTTGGGACTACTACATTACTTCTTGGGTATGGAGATTGTTCAGATTCTTACGAAATTTTCTTGTGTCAAGAAAAATATGCTACTCTTGATCCGTTGAAGAAGTTTAAACTGTCAAGTTGTAATCCTGCAAAAACCCCAATGAACACCAATGAAAAACTGGTGTTAGATGATGGAGCTAAAAGATGCGATTTGAAAGAATATCGAAGTTTAGTTAGAGGATTGATTTATCTCACTCATTCGAGGCCAAATATAATGTTTGATGTTAGTTTGTTATCGCGCTTTATGCAGAATTATGGTGCAGCAAAGAGAGTTTTGAGATATGTTCGTGGCACGATTAGCTATGGGATCAAGTATCATAATGTTGATAATTTTAAGTTAATCGCCTATACTGATAGTGATTGGGCAGGTTGCGCAGATAATTGAAAAAGTTCTTTCGGATTTGCTCTTGGTCTTGGTTATGGAATGATATCTTGGGGAACAAATAAGCAACACTCAGTTGCTTTATCAAGTTCTGAAGTTGAATATGGAGCTGTTACAAAAGTCGCATGTCAAGTTGTGTGGTTGAGGAGGATATTATGTGATTTAAAGGAGAAGCAAGAGAGGCCAACAACTATATTCTGTGATAACAAGTCCAACATCGCGAGGACTCCAAATCCAGTTTTTCATGGAAGAACTAAACATATTAAGCTTCGTCATCACTTCATCTGAGAGCTCGTAGCAAAAGGTGAAGTAAAACTAGAATTTTGCAGCACAGAGGACCAAATTGCAGATGTGTTCACAAAAGCATTGACCATGGAAAAGTTCTACAAGTTCAGGAGCTTACTTGGATGTTGTAGTCGTTCGAATTAAGGGAGGATATGTTGAATGTTAATTCAAACTCCACCAGATTTTATGTTCCTAGTTTTCAGTTGTTAGTTATTTTTGAATAAAATCATTTTATCTGAAGGATATAATTAAATTAGTTTAGTTTTAATTTTGAATCAGCCTTATAATATTGTTAGGCTTATCTTTTATTCTAATGCCTTTATAAAGGTCATTTTGTTATTATATGTAATGCACCACAGATAAATAAAAATTTAATTCTTCTCCTTCCTTTAAATATTCATGGTTCTATTTTTTATTGCTGCTGCTGGGTTAACAACAATTACCATTGAACCATGAGGTTAAATATTTTATCGTTGTATAATTGGAGCCCGTAAATTATTGATTGGGTGAATTTAAATTTGGATTTTTATTGATTCAATATACATACTTCTACTTCTAGTTACGAATAACACACTTCAAGGTTTAAAATGTGACATATAATTCAAGAATTAAAATTCTATAAATTAACTTAACTTAATTAAATATATTTTAGGTTCAATTTTGTTAAAAAAATAAAATAAAATGAATATGTATTAAATATGACTATTTTTTTCTTTCCAAAAAATTGTTGGTGCTTATGGTGGAAGCGAACACTATTTCGGAATCTTAAAAATTAAACATAAAAATTGTAACTTTATTTTGTTATTTTTTTCTTGGCAAGGGCAAGCTTCTTTTCTGAAATTATATTTTCAAATAACAATTCTTTTTTCTTTTTCTTTTTCTTTTTTTAATAAAAATTTTAGGACGACAAAGAATTAGGGATCGGTCTAGCGACCGGTAACATATTACATTTAATGTTATCGATAACACTACTATTATACTACCACCGTTCCTAAAAGATTGTCGTTTAAGGTTTTGGCACATGGATTAAGAAAGTGTTACTCCCTCCATCCCATTATATTTGACGTTCTAGGAATTTTCACATAAATTAAGAATAGATGTAGTTTTACTATTTTACCCTTAATTAATACTTTAATCTCATTTAATTCTCCATTAACACCAAACTTGATTTCACACTCTCTCCTAATTTTCTCTTCTAATTAAAGAATAGAATTTGAACTGTTTTTTGAAAACAGAGAAATAGCCATTAATGGTGGTGGAGAAGGAAGGATAGAAAAGAAAACAAGTAGGTAAAATATTCCTGGTTTTGTAAAACGTCAAATATTTTGGGAAGAAAAAAACTCTCTAGAACGTCAGATATAATGGAATAGAGGGAGTATCAAGTAAAATTTGTTTGAAATTCTATCACTACCCCTTTATAGAAAGTTGAAAATTATTAATACATGAGAGAGAATTTGTTAGGACAATGAGAGAAGGTAGAGGTAATATAGAAAATTAAATAATTTATTCTCTTCGAAAATTATAAACGTCAAATATTTTGAAATAAATTTTTTCTTTTAAATAATAATATTTTAGAAACAGAGAAAATAATATATTAAGTATAATAATAATAATATTACCAATAATATTAAGTGTAATATGTTACCCATCGCTAGACGTTGTCCCATAAAAGTTCTTTTTTTAAAGTATAGTCTGTATAGACCCTCTTTCTGTCTCTGGCTTTCCATCAAACACCTTCTCAAAAAAAAAAAAACCCCACTTTTGATTTATGATAAACCCTGCAGCCAAACGATAAATTGAGATGAAAATACTGCTACTACTCTCCTACGCTGTTCTTCAAAACTACACTCCCATCTGATCTCTGCATTGCAACACTCATCTCGGCCTGTATATTTTTTCTCTTTCCCTCTCTCTCTATATATGTATATGTATATATATAATTATTAAAATTTTAAGTTTTTTAATTCGGATTTTAATTCTCACATTTCAGTATTGAACTCAGCTCCTCTGTAAAGCTATTTCAATTATTCAACAGTGGACACCGCAAAGACAAAGCAATCATGGATGGTATGCTAAAACTTTAATCTTTGATTTTCTTTGTACTAGGCTCTTATGTTTGACCTCAAGAAATTTTATGTGCTCAATTATTCTCTTGTTAGCAATAAAAAGTTTTTTCATTAGATTTTATTTTGTTTTTTGTCCTAAATCTGTTACACAATTATGAAAGTGCTTTCAAAATTATAACAGTTAAGTTGACCAAACTATACTGTATTTGAGCCTCATTTTCCTTTCACATCTGGAGCAAGCAACTTATTTTGAGAATGATGTTTTGGTGGTCTTGTGGATGCGTAAGAATGTCGAATTTCTATGGACCTTAGTCTGTATATGACTTTGAGTTGTTAGTTTCTAATTACCTGAATATAGTTGAGCCAGGTTTACCTTAGGATATTCAAATTGTTAGGCATACTGAAGATCTCAGAATTTTTTAGTCTGATACCATACTTTGTTAAAACGTTGTGATTGAGTGCATGGCTTTCAGAATCTTAGATAAAAACATGTCTATGCATAATATGTTGTCTAGTAGTTATCCATGTATATGTGAATTAGCCAGTCAGGCGGTCAATATTAGAGTTCATTATATGAGAATTCTTAAAAAACAAAAAATATGAAACAAATTATAAGGTAAGAATCGTCTTCTTCTTTTTTCTGCTTATATTTCTACTGTAACATGTATGTTTGTAAAGTGTTGGTCTAGAGTCTAAACTTTAATAACATTTCAATCTTCAATTCCCTATTCATAAAAATTGTTTCTTGGAGAAGGTTCAAGAAAATCCTAAAACTCCAGCCTAGAAATTTAAATTCATGAAACTCGCTTTTGAGGATAATATGTTGAGTGTTTATTTTTGATTCTTTGTACTATTAACCTATTGTCCTATGTCTGTAGGCATTGAAGGTTGAGACTTGAGATTATTGAGTGACTATGTTTTGGCACTTATATTTTTTGTAACAGACTTACTAGGTTTCAAGAATTTTTCAAATCTTTGCTTTAAAGCACAATTTTTATTTCGGTTAATTCTTATAGAGATATGAGACAAAATCTAGTGATAGAATTTGATAATCATCTGTCACAAATAAATTTTGTATGAAGATACCTGAGCTCATGCCTTGAAGTTTTGCCTCATTGTTTGAGATGTCATTCTTAATGCATCGTATCACACATTTTACAGCATAAATCTGTAGAGAATTGTCTAGTTCAACTAGCTCGGGTGTATATGCTAGATAAATAAATAAAATTAAAAAGGAAAAGCTAAAAGGGGCATTTTGTTTTAATTTACTCAGTTTTTTTACTGTTTCTGGGTTTTTAGTTGATTCACAGCCAACGATGGAGGAAACTATTTTGGTTGGTGATGATCTGATGATGGGACCACCATCACCAATCATTCCACCAGAAATTGCTTCGCATGTACTTGAGGGTGTTGATATGTGTGACGGGATTTTGAGAAACCTGTTTTTGTGTAAGTTTCCTTTGGCCTTGCTTGGCCCACTTCTCTTCTGTATCATAGATATTGGGAAACCTGTTTTTGTGCACCACTTCCTCCCTCTTCCCCCCGCGTTTTATTATCTTTCTTTTTGAAGCTTAACTATTAATTTCATCACACCATGGCTTCTTTCAACTATGAAATTATTTTATAGGTTTGCAAATAAATGACATTGAGCCATTCTGTCAAGATGAGATTGCTGTATACCGGCAGTGTGCTGAGAAAAGGGTGAGCTAATTACAAGTTTTGAGCCAAGATTTTATATTCCTCTATTATTATTGTTTTTAAAAATCAGTTTGAATGCCAAAAAGGCGTGTAAAGTGACTTAGTCTCACACTCTTTTGCGGGAACTAACGCAACATTAGGATTTATATACGAAGGTGCGGAAAGTGCGACTCATTTACTTATTGTTACTCTTTTTAGGATAAGGTACTAAGGCAACGGCTTCAAGATAGTGAGCGTAAATTGGGATTATCGATGCCCATTAATGAAGCAAAGGAACGAGCTTCTCAACTAGAATCAGATGTGACAATGTTGGACAGGTATTTCAGTCAAGCTCTCGAGCACATTTACACTCATCTAATGTTTTGTAACATGAACTTCATCTATTTATGTTACTTTATAAAATGTGAAATGTCAAACAGGAACCCCATTTATTTAATCATGTCATCATATTGCCTTTGCTGATAAACATATATGGTGAGACTTGAGAGCCACTACAATTTTCAGTTTTATTGTTTCACAATTTTAGTTCTTAGATATAATCATCATATGTTGGTTAATTATCGCATTCACTTATTGGCCTAGTGTGCGATGCCTTAAAAGTTAAGACTTGTTTCACTTGTAGAGATATGTGGACAAGTTTTTCAATTCGTTAAGTATGCTATAATATGATTTATTATTTTACCTTTTAGCAGCAAAGTCCTTATTGTTGTAAGGCTTACTAAGTTGCTTTGTTGATAGTTGAGAATTTATGGGTAAATAGAAAACTCGGAGGCTAATGAACAAGGAAGAGAATAAGAGAAAAGAATAGGCATGGACAATTAAAATAAGGTTCTCTCCGTGAGGACTTCCTTCGTCCATTAGGAAACAAAGTGTCACTGCTCATCCTATTTTGTGTTATGTGCTACTGTAGAGAGCAGAGAAATATTGTTCTTTTGCAGGGAAATTATTACTTTCATTTGTGCTATCAGACCTTCCCCTTTTTGCTTTCTTGGAGCCATTCAAATATGTAGGGATGATGTGCATTATATGGTTTGAAAGTGGGGTTCTTTGAACAGTGAGAAGTTTTAGGATCCATTAATGGCTAGTATCCATTTTTTTAACTGATCCTGGTCTTTCCTTGGCTATCAGACTGGCTTGTTAAAGGATAAGGCTCTTAATGCAGCACAGATTAGCAACCTCGCAAATTGAATTAATGATCTAGTCTCACAAAGTGAATTTTTTAAAATTAAAAGTATATATTGGTTCTTGTAGTATACTGTGGTATATTCTTCTGATAATATCCTCCTTTACTTTGGTATATTCTTCTAATAATATCTGCCTTTATCTTTAAAGAATAACAATCAGGTTACTTGTGGAAAATCTTCTCTTTTTTCCTTTGGATTATGTGGATGCAGAGTTAAACTGACTCCAAAACACTTTCTGATGTTTTTGATCCATGTGATCTAGGCGCTTGATTCTGGCAAGTGGAGTGGAAGGCATGGAAGGATTTCGGCAGAGATGGAGTTTGCATGGCATTTTACGGATACCAAGTAATGTTAAAACATGTCCTTGCATTTTCTTCGAGCAGGCATGTTAGGCATATTTGTTGCTCATCTATCATCCAGGTGACTCATCTTTAGGCGTTATCCAGACCATCTAATTCAAAACCATTGTTTAGTGTAGTTATAAGAACTAGAATGAAGAACTAGCTGCACTATATAACCATATAATATATGTATGTTTCTGGTTATCACTAATAGCTTCCGTGATGTGGACGAGGTCTTGAGGAATAACCCCAAGGGATGGGACAAATGGTGAAGTCCTTGAAGAATAGCCTCAAGGTCACTCCCCTGGTTCCAATCCCCATACTTGGGGCTAAACTTACCTATCAAAAAAAATTGTGGACTTGATATTGGACTTGATATTATACAACCCTCATTTCTCAAATTTTTCTGTAGCGCCTGGGTCAGTGAATGAGTAAGTAAAGTGTTTTCTTCATTAGCAACTGAATAATCAAGACTTCTCTTGCCCTTTCTTTTTTAAAGTCCGATGCTTTTCTTGAAGGTCAATTGTTTAATGTTTGTTCTCCTCCCTTTCTTAGTACTTTACCCAGAGGAGTATCCTTTTGTTTGTGATTATGAACTGCTTTGTACTGAAATCAGGAGAAGGCTGGAGGGCTTGAAGCAGGGATTAGAGAAGAGGACAAATGAAGTGCCTGTTCAAGGTTCCACCCGCAAGAAATGGTTCTTTTGGTGAAAGCACTACATTGAACAAACACAGTTTTTGGAACTTCATACTTGTGTCTTTTGGAAATCAATCCTAGTAAAGCACACGTTTGCTCCACGAGAGCTCAATGGGCTCAACTGTGGTGATAAACTGTTGCTTTCTTCAAGAGCAGATAGGAGAAATCTTTCAAGTAACAAGATGTATGGCCAAAAAACTGCTAGCTGTAAAACAATTTTTGAAGATATGTAAACTTTGGCTGTTCGAATTTCTCAGTTCTTCTCTGTTACTGAGGTTGATTTGATGAAACATATATATGTAGTTTAAATTCTATGACATCCCTCCCCTAGACCAGTTGAGAGAGACCACTTTTGCTATAAATCCCCTCACTCTACTCATTAACTGCAAAGCCGGGGTGGTACACGCAGGCCTTTGCAATTAAAGACATCTCACTTCATTGTCCAATATTTGTTTTATAGTACAAGTATGTAGGAACTTTTTTCTTGCAGCAGTAGCACATAATATCAGCTGAAGACAAACACCAAATCTGGTTTTGCATTATTAAACTGGTGTTTCACAATTATAGGATTTTATTGAACTTGCCAGATGATAAAACATGCACTGAATGCTTAAAATTTTAAGTACAAAGATGGAACGAAGTAAGATTATCGTAATTGTACAGTCTCGACTGGTCTTTACAAGATCAGCATACTCTTTAAACAAGTACTGTTCCTTTGGCATTAGTACTACTGCAGATGATCCAGTAGTTATCCAACATATTAGTAAGCTCAGTAAAATAAGAAATTTTCATTGCTCAAGTGAAATGCTTTAAAGCTAATACAAGAATTTGAATACATTCATTTAAGTTATGATACATTCGGTCTAATTCACACATTAATTTTATATACTAAATGAGTAAAATATGCTGCCCCTATCCCAATCACAAGTTCCCAAAATAACCTAGGTTAAAAAGAATCCTACTAGTATCATTATCCATCGACTAAAATTGCAATTTTATACAATATACACGATGGGCAGGACCCAAAAAGCGTAGCACCAATTCTTCTTGTCATTATAAGTTCTACTAAGTTATATCTTTGGACTGTTATTTGAGGCAACCTATGGCCTTGTGCAAGCTTAGTCACTTCTGTATTGATGTCCAGACATACCTTACTTGAACAGCTAACTGATTTCTAAAATCCACGAGGTGCATTCTTGGAGTAGTTGAAATTTCTGTTGAATAGCTATCTTCAAGAAAACCTGCATTCTATTTCGGAACTCGGGTACAACTTCCTTGCATCTGAATGATCCTGCACATGCACAATGCTCAGCCAAGTGTGCAGCTTTAACCTGGTTGCACTTGAGGCACACCAGGTCCTGTAGATGGTAAAGGCGTTCTCTTTGTCGTACAATCTGGAGAAGATCATTTTCCGTGACCTCACGGTCATAAGGTTGCCCGCATTGAGGCACCGCACAGCGCCACTCTTGAGCCATTAAGGCTCTATCACGACACAAGTCTAGGTCTCTGCAATCATTGCAGTAACTGACAACAAAATAACTAGAAATCAGCAGCTATTCCTTTAAGTCTGGAAAAGAATAGCTTTAAAAAACTTGGATGCAGATATTGAACAAACATAAAGTTTAAATAAGAAGAGTTCCAACAATTTTCACAAAACATAGCATAACCACCCCCCCAAACCGAATATTTCAAAGCTGACACCCTCTCTTCCTAGGCCAAAAAATAAAGAAGTAGATCACCAACATCACAATTAGAGGAGCCATGCACAGTTGGGACAACAAACATCCATCTTGTTAGGTCCAAATATTGTGGTCTGAGTCGTGAGGAGTGCTCCACAACTTTAAATGGGCATGGTATTACCTCTTTTTATCCTTTTGTATTCTTTCCTCCTTTCCTGTTGGGGATGTGGGGTTAGGAACAATACTCCAAGGTACAGTAGTGTCCCACCTGTACTAGCACATACTAACTCAGCTAAACCAAAAGCCTTCTTGTCAACTATGGCACTTAGGTTCAATTGATTATTTCCTACCACCATTACTTTAACCAAAGCAGCCCTCGATTATTCAATACTTAATAAATAGCATGTAAAGCTTAACTTAACAAACATAAATATTAAAAATATCTGTTTGTTAAGCAAACAGGAGTTTATCCTAAAACCTATCTGCATAGGACTCAAAAAGTATCAGCAAGATTTATAAGATGAAAGTTTCAAAGAAAATAAAATAAAATTGGCCAACTCGGGGTGGAGTAACTATTTTATACATCAATTTCCATCCCCAACAGATCTAAGTAGCAACCACCAAAAGTGCTCAACTCGAGAGTTCTACTGCCTACAAAATTTTGTATTCTCGTGTATCTAGTAAGCAAGCATTCAACTCATTAAAGTTCAGATAGAGTGAGCACATGTGGACATATAGCTATTACTTCATGCAAATTTACTTTCCAAAAAATAATATAGATATTTGATGCCGCTATTTTACCTGCAAATGACATTTGGTAAAGTAAAGGAGAGAGAATGATTGTGAAACTCTGCCTCTGGAGCAAACTCCCTTACACGCACGTACTTTAACAGATTCTTCCTCATGATCTGAATAATACCGAAGTAAAACTATCAATTTACTAGCCAGAACAAACTTGGTATAATTTACAGATCACTTTGTCACTATCAGTTTAGCTTCGGTAGGACAAAAGGAAGCACATAACAATAATAACTACAGTTCTTGTTAAATAAAAGACCAGAATACATGAAGATTGCATTACCAGAATATCATGCTGAACACTTTGGTCAAGAGCCAGAACAGCACAGACATGCTTGATGAACTCTAGCGCAGGATCCCCAGTAAAGATATTGCCGTCAAGTTGTGGATTCCCATTTGAGCTATCTTGGGCAGTTTGAGATTTGCTCATTCCCTTCATATGAAGATTGGCATCCCGAACAATACTTAGAAGTTTGCCTGTGAAATAAGTGGTGACCTGTAGGACATTGAGTTATTTTTTTGTGTATTGTAAGCAGTATAAGGTTTTTAAAACAAGCTTTGGCAACTATATCCTCATTCATACCTGTCCCCTAATATATTCAGCCATTTGTGACTCAAATGTTTCAGCAGTTGCAGCAGTGATTGATGGAGTGCATAAGCTTCCATCCCTCATGGATTCTCTCTTAGCAGCTTGTTCTTTCCAAGGAAGATACATAAACTCAGAGACAACCAAGATGAAGTGATCCTGTATAAAAACCAGATGTAGTGGTATCAGTCATATATGAAAGCAAGAAAATCATATTACATGATGCTTCAAGATATCTGTCTCCTCAAATATACTTTAGATTAACAAAATTATTGTTAAACCACTTGCAGCAAAGTTCATAACCAGTGTCCTAAAAATCAATAGGTGGACCTAAACTGATGAGGGGGCACCTAGTGCACAGGCATTTTCCTAGGCAGTCTTATATATATATATATATATATATATATATATATATATATATATATATATATATATATATATATATATATATATATATATATATATAGGGTATTTGTATATACCATTTAAAACATATATTATATGTAAATAATCAAAATTGTACGGGAAATATTATCAAAAAAAATCTTCAAAGGCATAACAAATTCACTAAGTATTGTAGGCCTTCGTTTAAAATATCATTACTAGTCATTATTTTAAACTTCATTATTTTAAATTCATACTAGTAGCCATTTCTTAGACAATTCTTTTGACTTTAAGTCTCTTGACTGATTCCGGCTAGACACACAGCCAAATCGAGGCGGTAGTGAACCAATTCTGCCTAGGCTGCCTACGCGGGCACCTGGAAGGATTTTTAGAAAAGTGTTCCTAACCAATCTTCAAAAACACAAACTTACAAAAGAAAAGAACCCCTACCTGCATTTCCTTGGGTATGTTTTCTGCAACATTCCAGCTAGATACAATTTCCACTTGAGATTCATCAAGCACGTCTTCATCATTTTGTTTCAAAATATCTTCGGATGATCTACCATGAACTCTAGCCTGAATTCCACCATAGTTGTACTATCACAGAAAAGGAAACTTAATAAGAGACAAAATCAATGTTGATTTTCTTTTAATACAACTGAAAAGCAAACTTTAAACGAACAATGCCGAATTCTCAGTTTCAAATTGGCATTAAACTGGAAATTTTCTCAAACAACTAGAAGGCATCCAACGTTGAGTTTCCATAGCAGTCATAGGAATATTGTCAATTGCTAGAGAAACAGAGAACTTTTAGGTCAAAAATCTCTTCATAATTCCATAATAAAATAGACAGTTATGCTACCGATAAAATTCGCACTTTAATTTTAAAATCACTTGGATTTTTCTCATAATTAAATATTCTTAAATAGAGAAACAGGAAAGAAAAGGTAGAGAAGTGTTGCAAATGTTTTTGTTACGACATTACGCTTAGAAACAACTTAACTAGGTTTAACTATATCTTTTTAGAAAGTTATTCCCAGCATACCACTTTGTGAATACATGTATTTTGCCCCAAGTCCCAACTAAGTGACTTGAAGAAACTTACCCCTACCATACTTCATACCATGAAAAGTGATGTTATTTTGTTCCACGCAGCGCATTGAACCACAATAGGTAACATTGAAATGGATATACAAAATAAACTAGAAAAGGGTCACAAAAATGAGTTACCTGATCCATGAAAAGCAAAGAATGCCAGAATTGCAGTGGTTCAAGCTCAATCCATTCGAATAAGTCTCTAATAAATAGCAAAGACAAGTATTAAAGAATATGAAACAAGAGTAAGAATCCACCTCAACTAAAACTCTTCAGAAATTTAACAAGACCTACCTAGTTTGCAGAGCTCTGATTAAACTATCTGAATAAGCTTTGGCAGCAGATAGATCTGACTTCCCTGTGTCTATAATAATTTTTGCGAAGTTGGCAAATATGATTGCAGCACCCAATTTACGAAATTCAGCTAACAATAGTGCAAAGACCTTTTGCATAACCTGTCAACATACAAAAAACAAGAGAAATAAATTCCAGATTACATGTGAAAACATATTAAAATGTGGTCTGTTAATTCGCATGCTTTAACATACATGAATACAATTTTATGATCATATTCTTGAGTTCTTGACACATGACCATTGTGTTGGGATTGGCTCATCCCGGTCTTGGTATTTACTAATGTTTTGGGCCTCATGGGTTTGAGTCCATGTTATAGTAGCTAGGTTTTCTAGTTACTATAAAAGACATTGTTTGGTTTGTGGATCATGGTAGAAGAGTGTGTGAGACATCTAATGAATACAACAGACAAGCAGGACTAGCCAAATTGGCGAACCTGGGTATGTTGTGTCTTCTATTTTCCGTTCTTTAATTTCTTGTGATTGTTTGCTAAATTTCGGTCTTAAATCTAAACATTGTGATAGGTCATTTCTTAGTCGTAGTTCTACAAATTTCATTTGTTACAAAAGTTGGTTTCATTGATTGAGAGAGAGAGATACTCCAACCTAAATAAACTCTTACCTTCCTTAAAATGACCATCAAAGTTTATATGAAATACTCCCTCTGACAGATTTTTATTTTTTGAAGTAAATTTGAAACATTTTTAAATTCAAATATTGATAGCACTTCTTAGATACTTTACAAATTCATAATTATATCAACTAAACTTAATTGAATTCATATTAATTTTGAACTTAAAAATGTCTCAAATTGGCTTTACAAATTGAAGTGGATCTTATATTTTGGAACTAAGGGAGTAGTATTTACCTTATGAAGCATGCGGTGAAGAGCTGGGTCGTGAAGTTTTGACTGTGGGCTGCATTACTTAAAAAGGAAATGTTAATAAATATAACAAAAACAAGATGCAATTCAACTAGTGAACTTGAAACAACCTGCAGAGCCAACGATATAAATGTTGCAATATTGCATCAGCAAAAACGTTTCCTGAAGTTACTGCATCTGCAAGGCATCTTTGGATCAATTGTTTGAGGACCCGAAATGCAGGTGCGCAAGAGGTAGCCTCGTCGAAACCAGACTGTTCATTGATGCCATGTGGTCCTGTACTCGAGTCATAGTCAAATCCAAATAGAACACCTCCCTCCATTTCATTCACTTGGTTGCTCTTGAGAAGTGCATTGACAGCCAGGTTATGGATCTGTACAACATAAACAAAAAAGTAAACCATGGAGTCCTATGCCATCATCTTAAATAGAAAATAAGTGTGGCCAGAGGTATAGGTAGAAATTTCTGGACCTTAAACTCCACCGTAACTTTCCTATATGCTCCAGGATAATTGAGGACGGGTTGATTAACCTATTTAGAGATCACAAGTTTAGTGCATAGAGAGACTCAACAAAAGCTGAACTGCTTCTATGTAAGGATGAATGAAGGTCTATCATCCATAAAACTATACATGCACAAATCCAGACACTAACCTCGTTGGTATAACATGATTCGTCTTCGTTAGTGCCTCCAAGATCTGGAGTGCCATTATCAGATATCCAAAGTACCTGTGAGAACAAATCTGGCTCAGTGAATCAACCAATCATGAAAATAAACAAACCACATCTACACAACACAGAAAAGCATCAAAAGGTTTAATTTTTGACAGCATAGATATATACTCCCTTGATCCCAACTCAAGTATTTAAGTGAGCTAGTTTGACCGGCACGTACTTTTTCTTTACAACTAATGGATAGAGTTATTATATTCTTTTGATAGAGATGAATGGATGGGATAGAATAAACTCACTGTTTCAGGACATCCCAAAATAGAAACGGGCTCACTGAAATTGGGATAGGGGAATGATGTATATTCACATCAAGGAAAAGATAAAATGATAGAAATGCAAAATCTGAAGACACAATAAATGAATATGAGAACAACAGTTTTTCCATCAATTCATAATGGTAACCAGCTAAGCATATGTTTGTATGCGAGCATCTACATGCAAATTCACAAATAATCAACCTAGAGACAACCTGTTGGTGATCACGTAATGCTCTGGCAAAAAAGATATCTGCTGTATGTATAAGCCAATCAAGCTCAAAATTGCCTAATGGAACCTGCTCCAATTAAATTATAACACACTAGTTAGCATATAAACATTACAAAGATAAGAAAGATAGGCAGAGAACTAACAATATTACATGTGCATATCTTGAAAGAGAAATCCTCTCATTCAACCACTGAGATGATGCAGCACACCGTTGCATTCCAATTTTTGTTGCTATAATTTGCCATCCAAGAGCCTAGTGAATACGATGATAAAGCGTTAATGAGACTGCCAGGTGCAGAGAGTAAATCAAAATATGAAGATAATATTTGAGGTAGCTAATGCCAGAATTGAACTACCTGATATTGACTGTCACGAGCATTGGAAGGGATATTGACACATGGAAATTCATTTAGAGCTCGTATACTCGATTTCATCAAATGAACATTTGGACACTCAATGACAGCTATTGCGGGTCCATGATGTCGTTGTCTGTCAAAACAATTATAAAAGGAAACTAATTGAAGGCTTGAAGCATGTCCAACAAACTGAAATAGAGCGAACTGGACAACAAAAAACGGATATGAACAAGTCCTCTCTCCTTGCCCTCAAAAACATCTACTGTTCCATTCCCACCGAATGATCTGCTAAATACACTGAAGAATTTTCACCCTTTGTTTCCTCAATCTCCCACCAACCTTCACACCATCTCATGCCTTCAAGAAGCTCAAGACCGATGTCTATATCACTCATATTAAACCAACAACGGAAAATACCAGACTCCAAATATCCCTACCGAACTCATAATGGATTAGCAAGTGATCTGGTGATTCCCATCTTCAAGTTTTACATTTTACTTCAAATAAGTTCAAGTAGATTAATAAATATAGAAAAAGTAAGTAATGTAATGAAAAGTGCCACAGAAAGAGGACACTGGTATTGTATTTCCATGATGTAGTAACTAGTAAGTGAAAAATGAAGATGAAAGTTCAGTTTTGATATATCCTAAGAAGTTTAGCTATAGAAACTCACACCATAAAATATGAAAAATTAGTATAGGGAACCTGAAGCACTCTCTTTTAAGTTATTATTTTTCTGGTATCATTGAATAAACTTTTTATAAACATAAGGAACCTGGATACAAAGAAGGGAGAAATACCTATAATCAATTATAGTTTTTTGTAGAATCTTCTCGGCATCCTTGACATATCCAACATAGTCCACCTGAATATTGATATGCACAATAATGAAATAAGGTAGAGTTATAAGGAGGAAACTAAGCAAAAAGAGTTATCCTTCCAAATGCCTGGCTCACCTTGAAACTGATACCATCTCTAGGAACAGAAGGTTCAACGGACAATGCATGACAAGCATCCCGGAACTGTTTCTCAAGAATATGTGGTGATAATTCCTTATTCTGAAAAGGATTAACCACCACAACAGATATCGTTCCGGATGCAGGATAATATCCAACATATACAGCCCGTCCCTCAGATATGCTAGAAAAAGAACAACAAAGTAATCCGGATTAGAAATTCTGCATCTTTCGATTTTTTATGATAAATACATAGATAACTTTTATGAGCAGGATAAAACATGCTTCATTGAATGTGGCATAGTTACGCTTTTAATCCTTTACTTCTTGATTATACAAGGGCTAAAAGCCCAAAAGTAAATTTGCAACTTTTGTTAAAAGAACAATAAAACAAGTAGCCAATAAAAAAAAAATTCCACTTGAGCTATCAACAAGTACAAATTTAGAATACAGATGATTTCATTTCAAAATGCAAATAAAGAGCTATCTTCAGTGGCACCAAAGTAATGCAACTGGAAAGTATAGACTACAAATTGAAATCAAGTTGTTCCTTTTCGTGCTTCTACAGCCAAAATTAAGTACGCAAAAACAATGTAGTAGTTGTTTTTCAGGAAGCTGCTATCCCTTTATCTCAAAACTATGTTAGTCATTCAAATTGCATTGACATTTAACCTCTTCCAGTGTTTTAATGTTCTTAGGAATATGCTTAATCTATACTTGGGTACGCAGCAACTCTTTACAGGAAAAAGTACGGGGGGAAACACACACAGAGGAATAAGGATATTACATGATGTGACAACTTGCACACACCCATAAAAAAATTCAGACCAATGCACTAAAACATAAACATTAACAGATATACTCTTAACTCCCAAATCAATAAAACTAGGGCCTGATAGCCTTGTCCACCGTTGCACAATCAATTGTATAACACGTAATCCCTCAAAACCTAATGCTCTATAACCAATAAGCAATAATATGAAAGAAAGAACAAGGACTATAACACTATTCAACATGATTAGAGACATAGTACCATGATTTAGTAATTTACCTATGATACAAGTAGAAGAAGGAGAATGACTGTTCTAGGTAAGAGCACTCAGTTGTGGTCTTCATATGCAACTCACTCAGACTCCACCCATTTTGAGCATTCCGTTTCTTAGCTGTTTTATCCACCTTACAGACGCAACCAATCTGGAAGATGGCATTAAGCTCCGATGGCACCTTGGTTTCATATATCCCCTGAGCAAAGAAATGTAGTGGAGTCAAATCAAAATTATTATAATTTAAGTAGTAACATATCACAATAAAATAAGATAAGTTCTGAAAGATTCTCATGCTTTAAAATGAGAGCTTCATTGGAAATGTTTGTTAGTGTAGGCAATAAAATGTTTTCTGAAATTGAAATACGGATATCATGAAAAGAGAAAATATGTATTGAAGCTTTGTATATGAAGAAAGGATTGTAATCCATCACTATGAAAATCACATCAAGAACCAAGTCTAGAGAGAGACAATAATTTCCCTGGCACATCACTCTGACAACAAAATTCCAGTTATCGTTTGTTGAAACATCAAATCATACTGTTCTCAAAAAAGCCCAGATATAGTGTAGGTATGGTATACATGCTACATACAATTCTGTTTTGAAACATCAATTCTGTTTTTAAAAAATTTTGTTTTAAAAAAAAATCTGTTTTTACAAAATTCTGTTTTTGAAAAATTCTATTTTTAAAAATTTTGTTACTCGTAATAATTTTTAATTTTATTTCTCATATTAAAGTCATCAGCTTAATTAATATAGTTTAGCTTTACTTTATTTTTATCTTTATTTCTCGTTTAGCGGTTTTTTGAGTTGATAGACTTTACACATAATTGTATTTATTTTAAAATAATTAATTATAAGTTTTAGTCTTGATATTTAATTTTAAGGAAAAAATGTCATTATCATTCACAAATAATAACATGAAAAAATAAAGAGTTAATACATATGTCTGACAAATATATGTGAATAGTAAATACATTATGCATACATGAAATATTTGAGAATTAAAATGATTCACTCTACTGATTTTATCTTATCATTTTCCACGTTAAGCGTAATTTAAATTTCTCATTATATTAATTTGTGGACAAATAAACAAAATTTTGTTTTTCTTTTTTAAAACAAAATCTTTCAAAAACAAAATTTTGTTTTTAACTTGTAAAAAAAATTCTGTTTTTTACAAAATTATGTTTTTGTTTTTAAAAACAGAATTTTTTTTAAAACAAAATAAATTCTGTTTTTAAAAAAAATTATTTTAAAAAAAATCTGTTTTTACAAAATTTTGTTTTTGAAAAATTCTATTTTAAAAACAAAAACATAATTTTTTTTGTGGCAAAAATGATTTTTTACAAGTTAATGATTTTTTAACTTGAATGATTAATAATTAATTTTAAAAATAAAATTAAAATAATCATGTTACAAGTTAATGATTAATTATTAATCATTAATTCCAAATATTTATTTTAATTATTTTATTTTAAATTAATTATTTTATTTTTATTTTTAAAACTAATTATTTTATTTAAAATTAATTATTTTTGCCAATTTTTAAGACTAAAAGGCAATTTGCACCCCAAACTTGTGTTACAGCCTTAACCGGTCACTTTTGACCGGTTAAGTGAAGAAAGTGTGCGTTTTGTTACGTATAATGAAGTTTGGGGTGTACTTAGACACTTTTTTCGGTTTGGGGTGCAAAAATCAACAATGGTGTAAAATTTGGGGTGCAAATTGTCTTTTAGTCTTAAAAAAATCAGGAGAAGAAGCTAAATAATCATTTCGTTTTGTGACTTGAGTGCAAAAATATCTGTATTAGTATTCTGACCTCAACTTCTGGGTCAGCAAGGTGTGCTGCTAGTTTTTTGCTTTCTGCCCTAAATTGATCTTCGTCAATTATGACCTAGTAACCACATGCAAAAGAAAATAAAAAATTCATTAAATATTTGCCTCAACTGTTCTGCAGTATGACAATAGATACCTTTAGGCTTTAAGTGAACTGACAATGGATGTACCTCAATCAAATTATAGCTACGGTGGCCATGAGGAAGAATTTTGTTGACACGCCTACCAGGAAAATCTTCTGTTACAGGAGCTTTAGAGTTCAGGTAAAACACTCTGGGCACAGTTATGGGAATTTTTCGCATGACTCCTTCTACAACAACCCATGCAGAAAATCGGCCATGTTGTGAAGTAGGTTCAATCTGGATTATCTATAACAAAAGAGAATTAGATTTAGCACTCGCTACATTTAAGATCCCATCTACATACTCTTGAAATGATTTGAAACCAGGTCACCTGCCAATGGCATCGTGTTATGGCCAATTCCTGTCTCTCAAAGTATGAATTGACCCCAGATTTTCCCTGAGCTTGTCTTTGAATGACTACACCACCAGTCACCCCAGTAAAATCATTAGTTTGGTTTAGTTCCTTTGCATTGTTCAACCTGCCAACTCAAGTATTCCGAAGCAAACTATCAAAACAAATATATATTTATATATAACTGAATACATTATCACATGCAAACATACAATAAATGCAAATTACAAGTTTAAGAGAACAGGATCCAGTTTGCACGCGAAGAGTAAGGATCATATAAACTATTTAATAGAATCCCAAAAAATTCAAAAAGAAACTAAATAATAGACTTTCGTTGTGGGTACTCTCAATGCCAAGTAAAGTTTTTCTGGACCATCTGTATGGACAGTGCCGCCTACCTTAAGGACATTCAAGGCTTACAAGAAAGAACGATCCCAAAACCAACAACAGAAATGAGTTAATTTTTTATATATATAAAAAGGTTGATATGTAACCTCCAAATATTGTTTAATGAGTTGCTCCAAAGCCTCTAAAAAGGTCACATAATTGACAAGTAGACATTCCAACTAAAATGAAACCAAGTAAAATTCTTATTTGTAATAATCTCAAGCATTTCTAGACATCAGTCAGATAAGTACCTTCGCCGCTTCCTTTTCTCACGAGCCTCTTTCCATTTTCTCTTCCTTAGATCAAGCCATCCTTGATAATCCAAATTTCTGTCTATATCCTCCAAACAGACTGTGTTTTGTTGCAGTGTTGTTAACAGTTCGTGCACACTGTTACTATGATCAGTGTGATGTTTAGAATAATTTACTTGTGATTTTTTCTTAAGATGTTGTCCATTACTGACTTCATAACAACGAGCAATTGGCCGGGGTCCAACAGCAGAACCTTTTTCATTGGTCCTGAAGTCTTCCAAATCTTTAATGTTCTGTCCAGCTATTTCATGATTGTTAGTAGCAGCAACAGTTCTCAGTTTTTCTGCACCATCCTTGTTCAGCAAACTGAATATATCAACTAATTTTCGTTGGCGAAATTTGTCTTCCTTCTCACGAACCTTCTTATGCAACCAATCAGGATGAACTACTCTAGGGACAGGATTTGAAACCTGAAAAAGTTTTATCGGTTGAAAAGGATAAATTATTTTATTCAACAACATGAATAAACATCAGTACCTTCTGCATGGCAGCAGGAATAGTAACAATTTTCTGAATTGCTGAACAAAGTCTTTGCTTATAATAGGACCAATCTATAATGGACCTGATGCCAACTTCTGATGAAATCTTGCACCACTTCTTTACATAAAACTTCATAATTTCTGCATTCAAAATACAAGCACTTGATCTCATTTGTTTGTAAAAACCCAAAATGCAATTTTGGGAAAATTATGCAGATTTTACCAGCATCAGTTTCAAAAATTGCAACTGGAACAGCACGCTCACTCACTGGATTTCCCTGTTCCCATTAACATTTTAACACCGAGATTCAAGTTTATCTTGGGAAATTACAAAAAAAAATAATAAAATAAAACAAAGTTTATGACAATGACATGATAAACAAAAGCTAGCAACATGCATAACCATAGAAGCACACCACTGAAATGTTCAAGTAATCAGTTTGGAAAATTCATATTTAAGGGTGTGGATAGTGAGACTGCAATATTGATTTCTTCATGCCAATTAAGAAGGAAAAAGGAAGAGAGGGGGAGAGAGAGAAAATTATTCCCTGTGGACGATGTCATGATTCTACATTGGCATATTGGGGCCAATCCTGCATCAGTTGCATGCAAAACTTGGAGGGGGTGATATGTTCTTGAATCTTGGGTTCTCCCCCCATAACAGATAGCATTTGGGGATAGGTTCCCCTAAAATCATACTCTCTCCGTCCCTTAATATAAATTGTTTTAGAGAAATGTTTTTGTCTCTAAATATTTGTCATTTGAGAATTTCAAGAAAGCATTAATTACTTAGTTTCTAATATTACCCCAAATATTAAATATAACTTTGGTTCTCTCACTATTTTCTGTCCAATAAATAAAACTCTCTTTTTTCAATACAAGGACAATATAGGCAATTGGTATTATATTTAATACTATACAATCATTTCCTTAATACTTGTGCACAACTCTAAAAAGATTTATATTAAGGAACGGAGGGAGTAACAAATTGTACAGAGTAGTGTGGTCCGACAACTACCTTTTAAATGAAAAAGGCTGCCTAGACCATTGAAAGGAGAACAGGGCTACATAACCAGAAAGAAGCTTCCTAAAGTGACAGCCAATATGTATGTTGGTACGGTAGCGTGATCACCTGTCATAATTCTGTGGGCCCAAGTGCAAAATTAGGGTTCACATGACCTACTTAAATTAAATGCACAATTAAGATTCCACGACCTCATTAAATGTGCAAATTAGGGTTTGCATAACCTAATGGAACGAAGATGGAAAAATCAGAAATAAATGTGCTAGACCCGGGAGAAGCATCCACGTGTCCCGAGGCAGAAGACTCGTAGAGGCGGCTCGTTTTTGGGAATTAATTGAGGGATTGGATTGATGGTTAGAAGGACAGGGCAACATGGGCATTACTCTAATCACTAAAGGATATTTCTAGAATTTTCATAAAAGCATGTGTCTGGCACATGACTACTTTCCAGAAAACCCTATAAATGCCCCTTCCATTCCATTGGGAAGGGGACCTCTCTTCAGACTCAAGACTTGGACTCTTGGGAGATAAAAGGACCCTTTTTGGTGACTTAAAGGCTCGGAGATTCCACCTAAAAGCACTAAAAAGGGGTTTATACATTCTCTCAACAACGAAGGACTCAAGAAGGCTCTTGGAATCCCTATTACCTTAACACGATTCCCGGATTCTAGAAGTTCTGCCACGTGTCATTGGAGTAATCGCCCACCTGTCGTTCTCCCCTCTTCAATCAACCAATCAATTCCGTGCTCTTCGTGGATTTCTCTCCTCAGCCAACACGAAACCCTAACTGGCAAGGCACGATTTCCTTGCCCACATTTATTTGGCGACTCTGCTTTGGGAAGGTGTAGAATTCAGTGAAGGTATGCCTGACTTCTCAAGTGGGAGAACTACGGGAAGAGTTGCTTCACCAACAAATAGCATTACCTCACCGAATCCAGTTCAAGGCAAGCCACCTCAAGCTTTTCAAGGATGAAACTGGATTTTGACCAACCACTTATCAAGACGCTTGTAAGGAGTTCGACATCACCACATATACGCCAATCAACAACAAACCAACGCAGAAAAGGCAAGGCGAAGATGCGGTGGAGACCGGACAAATGTTGTGCAACCGGAGATGCTCGAGGCATTGAAGGAAGCACGGAAGGACAAGGATGGATGCCATGATCTTTGGAGATGCAGAGAAGAAGCAAGAGAGATGGAAACTTTCGCCAAAGAATTGATGCAAAACCCTACCTTCAAGGCCATGTTCCGAGGCAGTTCGCAGGGAAAACAAGCAGGGGTGGAGGATAACAACAATGGCAACAACAACAAAGAGAACCAAATTGTACCTCCATCGACGGAAAGTCAGTCGGTTCCAATCATCAACTTGGAGCCCAAAAAAGTGGTGACGTGCCACAACCTAGGTTGGAAGCAAGCCAACCTTAGACAAACATCATCCCAACTGCTCTCCTAACATTTTCACACGTGCAGATGCCAACCATTCCAGGCCATGTCCAGCGAGTGAGCCAGCAAAATATATCACCACCAGCGCCTGCTTTGAATGATGCAAGTGTGCATCAACCAATCTCTTTACCATACACACCGCCGACACAACAGTTTATCACAACACCCCAAAGAGTTCAGGCCACGAGCCAGTACGTGACGAAGGATGATATGATCGATGTGATCAATCAACTTCGCATGAAGACATCCCGACCCTCGGAGTTGGACTTTACTCCTCCTTACCCGGTACACATTCGGAGGCAACCTTACCCGACAGGGTATATTGAGCATCCCCCGCAGTTTCCAAAATACAACGGGGAGAAAGGAAATGACAGGGAACATATTACCAGGTTCGTAGAGTCGATGTCTCCGTGGCTCAGATATGATGAAGTGAACAACCACAACTTGTTGATGCGGGAATTCAACAAGACTTTGACGGATAAGGCCTTCATTGGTACTACATTTGGAGAAGAATTGGTCCACCCATGATTGGGATGACCTAAAATTACAATTTTTAAGAAATTTTTTATGTGCAAAAAATTGTCCATCAGTAGAGCTCATGAGGATCAAGCAAAAGCCGAATGAGGAGCTATCGATTATGTTGACAGTTTCAGGCCCAGCACGTAAGGCAGTCAGAGAGCCGATTGAAGAAAAGAACTTAGTTAGAATTTGCAACAATAAGGCCTTAGATGCCTTGACCCACCTCATCACCAAGCTTGTGATTCCTTCAAGAACTATCTCATCTTTTTCAGACAAGACTTGGGGAATTATGACATTTCCCACCGGTCGTACGATGGATACATGGAAGAGCAAGAGGATAAAGAATCGCAGCTTTGGTGGATTCTCACCAAAACCACAAGAAAGGCAAAGAGGAGAAGAATGAGAAATTTGAACGAAGCGGAGAAAAGCACGGGGACAAGTATACCGTAATGCCGCCCGATTCAGGAGGCTATCACATGCAATGAGAAGGCGTCGAGAGCTTATACGAAACAATGGGTCGAGCACGAAGTGGTGGTGAAACCTCCAAGGCCCCACCGACAGTTATGGGAAGAGATGAAAAGAAAGACTGGACTTACTGTGTATACCACCAATCGCAGGACATTCCACTATGGATCATTATAGTCTGCGAGGATATACCATGAGAAGTCGGCGGTGGGGAGATTGAACTAGAGAAGAAACGTGCAACACTATCACCACCCATAAGTGCGATCCCGAAAGTCGAAACTCAAATATCGCTCAACCATCGAGAGAACTCTGAACTACGGATGAATTAAAAATCCACCCAAGATGGTGGTCCACCAAAAATGGTGGTTTAAGTCCTCGTGAATATCCCTCGCCAAGTAATTGGATGACCAAGGAGGAGGCACAAGAATCGAATTAATTAAAAAAAAAAAAACCATCCAAGATGGTGGTCCACTCTAAATGGTGGTCAAGTCCTCGTGAGATCGCACTTGCCAAAAAAATTGGACAACCCAGTGATGAGGCACTGATTTCAAGTCCTCGTAGATCGCACTTGCCAAGAAATTGATGACCCAGTGATTTAGGCACCCGATTTTAAGTCCTCGTGAGACCAGACTTCACGAGAAATTGGACGACCCAGTGACGAGGCCCCCGAGTGTTACACTTTATCATCAAAAGTGAATGAGGCGCCTGAGTATAAGCCCTCAACCCCGAAAAAGTTACACTTTATCTCTAAAAGTGGTAAACGTTATGCTTTCGCCGATAAAAGCAAGATTTATTATATGAAATGTTATGCTTTTCGTTAAAAGCAATTTGATTATCAATAAATTTGTCAAACTTTCACTTATACTTGATTTATTTCTTCTGATTTATGAAAAAAAAAGTATAGATTCAAGTGTTAGTTTGTATGAAATATATGTACATAATTTTCTGATACAGGAAATGAAAAAACTACGAAAGTTCATGATCTAAAGGCCATGACCAGTCGAATTGAAGATAGAGGAATACCTAAACCTTGGTCTTCGGGGCTATCAGGCCTTCGAGGCTATCAGCAGGTCATCGAGGCTATCAGCAGGTCTTCGAGGCTACCAACAGGTCTTCGAGGTTATCAACAGGCCTTCGAGGTTATCAGCAAGTCTTCGAGGATATTATGCCTTCAAAGCTATTAGGCCTTCAAGGCTTTCAGGCCTTCAAGGCTTTCAGGCCTTCATGGAATTCTTGGTTCTCAATGACTTCTTGATTCTAAAGAAAAGAGAAATTTCAAGAGAGGGTAAGAAAGATTAGATCGAAGATTTTCAAAATATCCGAGGAGAGCCCCTCTAAGGCTCGCCCTTCTAGGGTTTGCTCCCCTAGAGGTTTCCTCTTCTAGGATTTTTGTTTTCGAGGCTTGCAAAACATCAAGCCCCGCGAAGTGTTCAGACACTGGAATCAAGACTTCAACACTTACAATATTTTGCGCGATCATCTCCCCAAAGGTGTGACTCACGCACAGGGGGCAAATGCTTACGGGTAGATTGGTAGATGACATACACGTCCCCCAGAGTAGAGGTGCATTCCCCCAAGCCGTGACGAATGAAGAATGTCCTGTTGAATACGAATGACATGTAGAGGAGCACCATGGTCCTGTTGGATACGAATCTCCCTTCATAGCCTGATGTACTGAAGAATGTAAGCTCTTTCTTTAGTATACCCACATAGTCAACATTCCCAAGTACCTCGTCGATCCAATGATGCCATTCCGGAGGGAGGCTAGATGAATCAGACAAGAAGTGAAGGGAACTGAAGAGGTACTCTTGTTTCTCTATGCATACACGGGGAATGCGATCAAAATGAGGAAGGTCATCCCAACCTCCACAAGTTGCTGCATATAGGAACAAGCATTCGTTATCGGGCAGAGGAAGAATTGTATGGTCATAAGTCTGGACTTGATCCCAAACAACGTCGGAAAGACCAAAGAGAGGAGCCCTTTCCCAATCATTGAGAAACGGGGCCTCCTTAGTGATTCCCGGGTCAGCAGAATGCTTATCATGACAAAGAGGAAAGTCTGATATTTAACATTAAAAACACCTGAAAAGAAGAAAAAACAATGTCAGAAGGAGTTAGGAATCACAATTATGCAAGATAAAGTTTTCCGAAATTTTTTGGAAAAACTTCGGACATCCAAAAGGCATCCTTCGGAGCTTTTTTTGGACTTATAGCGGCATACGTCACGGACGAAGGCGATGACTTTTGTAGTGCTCGTCGATAACTTCGTTTTGATATATTATGAGCCCCGAAACTCCAAACGAGTCAAAAGTTATGATCAAAATAGTAGTTGCTCCTCCCAAACCTCATTTTTTCGCCTAAACATTGATCATCCCCTAGGATTCGCCCCCTAGGGTTCGGCCCCCTAGGATTCGCCCTCCTAGGCCACTAGGGTTCGGTCAAAAAGGGGTGGTTTTGTCCCTTAAAAAAAATTGAGTAGGGTTCGCCCTCCTAGGATTCGGCCCCTCTAGGGTTCGCCCCCTAGGGTTCGGTCAAAAAGAGATGGTTTTGTCCCTTAAAAAAAATTAAAAAAAAAAATTTGAGTAGGGTTCGGCTCCTATAAGGTTCGGCCCCCTAAGGGGTGTTCCTTCACCCTTTAAGTGTTCCTTTCACCCTTCGTACCTTTGAGATCTTATTGCTCTACCAATCAATTGCTTGGGATGAATGCTCCTTCGTCGCGAAGATATAGCCTTTTTCTATTGAATTCCGAGGGAAAAAACCAAGATATAATCAAGGTGATGGGGCTCGGAAGACAAAAGAAAGGCTACAATTACCCTACACGACGAGCCTTCGTAGCGCGACAATTGAGCGAGGAAATGTTGCGTCAAATTTGCAAAACAAGGGTGAAGAAAACAAAGAACTTCAGAGGAATGCGCATATAGCCCTCAAAGTCTACTTACAAAAGAAAGAAGAAAACAAAGAACTTCAGAGGAATGCGCATATAGCCCTCAAAGTCTACTTACAAAAGAAAGAAGAAGAAGAAGAAGAGGCGCTTATCATGTTCCTATTTAGGAAAGATTTGAGCGGTTTTCCAAAAGGAAAAATAAAGAAACAAATCTAGGGCAAGTGGTGAACATATTTTTGAAGATTTCCCAATATGTTCAAGGAAGATCATTGCTAGGTTTTGCCTCCCTAGGGTTTAACCCTAAGGGCTTGGCTCCCTAGGGGGACCCGTAAAAGTGAAGGCCCGCAAAATTGTTCAAAAGCTTGAAGCATTCTTGCACGATCGTCTATCGGGAAATGCGACTCTCGCGTAGGGGGCAAATGTGAGCCCAGGTGCAAAATTAGGGTTCACATGACCTAATTAAATTAAATGCACAATTAGGGTTCCACGACCTCATTAAATGTGCAAATTAGGGTTCGCATAACCTAATGGAACGAAAATGAAAAAGTCAGAAATAAATGTGCTAGACCCGGGAGAAGCCTCCACGTGTCCCGAGGCGTAAGACTTCGTGGAGGCGGCTCGTTTTGGGAATTGATTGAGGATTGGATTGGTGGCTGAAGGACAGGCAAACACGGGCATTATTCTAATCACTAAAGGGTATTTCTGGAATTTTCATGAAAGCATGTGCCCGGCACATGACTACTTTCCGAAAACCTATAAATACCCTTCCATTCCATCGAGAAGGGACCTCTCTTCACTCAAGACTTGGACTCTTGGAAGATCAAATGACCCTTTTTGGTGACTTAAAGGCTCTGGAGATTCCACCTAAAAGCACTAAAAAGGGGTTTATACATTCTCTCAACAACGAAGGACTCAAGAAGGCTCTTGAAATCCCTATTACCTTAACACGGTTCCCGGATTCTAGGAGTTCTGCCACGTGTCATTAGAGTAATCGTCCACCTATCGTTCTCCCCTCTTCAATCAACCAATCAATTCCGTACTCTTCGTGGATTTCTCTCCTCCTCAGCCAACACGAAACCCTAACTGGCAAGGCACGATTTCCTTGCCCACAAATTCCATATTGGCTAATGGGGAGCCAATGACACCTCGGTTATGGTAACTTGATGTGGGTTAATATGGTCTTAAAATCCCCTCCTTAACAGCTAGCTTTTGGGGATGGGAACTCCTAAGATCATAATATATGAATTTCTAGAACAAAAAATTCAAAGCTTATTAATTAGCTTCATCGAGCACAAAGATTTAACCATTCAAATGTGATTAGCGTTTTCATGATCTTTATAATCAGAATTATGATAGGTAACTCTTTTTTTTGTCTTTCATATGTTAGGTACTTCACCAAAATATCGATTTCTCTTCCTTCACTTCGGAAGGATAAAGTGAGTGCAAGAGAGTCGTATGGGACTAAATTGGATGGAGAGAAGGGCTGAACTAAATTCTAACTTCAAAAACAAAATGGAAACGTAAATCCCAATGCCCCAATCCATGTCTTTTTCATGTTTGGATAGGCTAAGATATTACCCCTTATTAAGCCATGTTTTATGTCATTAGGAAAATAAAACTGAATGACTGTTCAAGTAGATGGGCATATATGAAGTCACAGTCAGTAACTGACGCTATTAGGATTGAAACAATTCATTGCTCTAGGACTAACATATTTTGAAGAAAATAAACAAACTGGGAACATAATCGCTGGTTGGAAAATCATATTGCTCAGACCCTAGCTTATTAAGCGTTTATGGGGAAACTGTTAGTACTTCTTTGTGTTATACACATTACATGGTGGATCTACATTATGTTGCAGTGGGAAGAAAGAATAGCATCAAAGGAAGTCAACTCTAAAAATAATATAAGACAGGGCCCATCAAATCTAAAATGGTGGGCAAGAAATTAATAATGTATACAATTCGGAATTTAAAAAACCTCCCATAGTTTACTTTCCTTGGGGAGCAGCATTGATATAGTTGAATTTGCGGTCAAAATATGGTTTTGGGGTGGAATTTGTGGCTCAACCTATAGGGTTTATCATTTTTCAAATTTCATCCCTAACCGAGTGTGAGAGATTACCTTTTGATTTACCAGAAGCATAAGAAGAATTGGTAGCAGGTCGAATATTCAGGTATAAACAAATAAAATTTGAGTACCACGGAAAAAAGCCAGCTGGATAAACAAGACAGGGATCAATGTTCTAAAAGACGCTAGGCGGGAGGCGGGGTCTAGGCGGGATTTTTTATTTTAAGCCAATTTTAATATTTTATCTTACATTTATCCAAACAAAACAATAATATAAAGCAAAACAATCTATAATAAAGATAATAAAGGCCTTTACTTAAAGTTCAAATATATATCCACATTGCTAATGTTAAAGTTCAAACACAAACATGCAATTGTTCAAATTTCAAACATATTTTTAACGTATTAGTTTTATTCATAAACAAGATTGTTATTAAATAATAGAATTTAAAATTTCAAGAATTTAATTCAATATTAAAACTTAAGGAACTAAACATAAATTTAAGAATTATATTGAATTAAACTAAATATTACAAATGTATCACCATTTATATAATTTGAAGTTGGTATTCAAAAAATTACAATTATAATAAAATTATCTATTGTGACTTGATTTTGTTCACTTCTTGTTGTGATTTGATATGCTTCAACTTGTATTATGAATATGAAAATCATTAGAAAAATAAATATATCAAGATTTGGTTTTGGGTAATTATTAAAAAAAAACTTCTCCGCTTTAGACCCTGCTTGCAGCCCTCACTTAATTTTTCTCGAGAGATTTTTTTTCCACTCATGCTTAAAGGGGTGCCGGGGGCTTTGCTGCTTAAAGTATGCCGAGGGGCTAAAGCGACCTAAAGCGGTGAATTTTAGAACAACTAATGTGGATTGCCCGCCCAAGCAATGCTACCATGGGAAAGAGATGTGATAACCCGAATACTTACAAGATAGTGAATTATGAAGTAAATGATTTCGACGAGTAAAGTACATGGCAATGATTCTTAGAAAAGGTAATGAACGGGTTAAAGAATATATAATACTCAAATATAATTGAGTTTAAGCAAAGGTTGTGAAATAAAGTCTATAAGAGTTTGTTGTGAAAAGTAAATGTAATAGAAAATATAAAACTTATATTAAGTTAATACATCGAAGATGTTCTACGAGAAAATGTTGAAAGAGAATAGATGAAAACCGAGTAAGGGAGGTTTCGGTGATTTCGAGAACAGAATCCTTATAAGAGGTAAAGATATGACAACCCCAATTTTCAGAAATTATTAAAATAAAATTTTAATAAATAAAATTCTTATTATGAGATTTTGAGTTTGAGTAAATATAAATATTTGTTATATATTTTGAAATGTGTGATTTGGTGTAAAGAGATTTATTGAGGTTTAATAGGTAATTTAACTATTGAGGAACTTAAATGAAATTGTTTCGGAGAGGAAATTAACTGAATAATATTAGTTAATTTAATTAAGTTGGAAATTATATTATGGAATAATATAATTTGATTGTTATGCCTCGTTGGTAATGGAATTATATTGAATTAAATTTCATAAATAATGCGAGTAATTCACTTAATTAAAATAGTTAATTAATGTAAATAAATTTGTTTTAATAGAATGAGAACGTAATATATATTACATATAAATGTAATATGTTAACGTAATCGATTGTGAGTTTCGTAAATAGCTAGAATATTTATCAAATAAATAAATATTTTAGTTGAAATATTTATGGAATAAATATTTGGTGGAAGTACTCTAATTTAATAATTAAATTAGAAGATTAAGGATTTGTTGAACAAAATTATAATATTATTGTCTAATAAGCAAAAATTATGTTGGCTAAGTAAAGATTGAAATTTGAATGGTTGGTTAATGTGTTTGGAAGATGTTGATTTTCTGGTATGTTTGTAGTTTTAGAAATTAGGAGTCTATAGAATCAAAAACAAACTGATTTGGATGTGTATAACTCGGGTTATGAAGATCGGAAGGAGAAAGGGTCGAAAAATTGCGAACACAAACTGCAAAATCGAAGTCTGGGCCCCGGCGGGCTTTCCTAGCTCAAAAACCCCACCCCGACAGGGGTGGACAGATTGGCCAAGTGTTGGAGAAAAATCTGTCCGGACATGTTTTACTAAAATGGGCATAACTTTTTCATACGAACTCCGATTGAGGCAATTCAAGATGATTCGGAAAGATAAGAATTCCAAAAGTTTTTAAAGTTGAGGTCGTTAGCAGGGTCGATAATGGACATTTTCTGGGATTGATGTGTATTCGGAAGCAATCGAAGGGCGTCAGGCATGCACGTATGCAAGTGAAGTGTTTTTAACGATAAAAGATGTTGCTCTAAGTTATAAAACTTGAATATTATGAAATATAATGATGCTTAACATTAATTGATGTATTAGACTAGTTGTATAAGCATGCTAGCATACGCAAGAGAGGCGAATCGGGCGTGTGAAGAATGAACATCGAAACGTTGTGTCAAGTGTTAATGAACTTAAAAAGTGTTTCAATTCAAATGAAATGAACATTATAAGATATGGAATGGGGTTACTATAAACCAATAAGGAGTTCTAGCAAGACTTAAACACATAATTGAACATTGTGTATCAAACCAAAAGAAGATGATCTTAAATCATAAAGTATAGTTACTTAAACGATTACTAAGTGTTGTTATATGGCAAAGAGTTGATACGCATGATTATATATTGTGTAGGATACATGAAGTGCAGGTAGCTATAAGTGGTTAATCTAATGTGGTAATAAACGATAAAGGCAAGTCTTTTAGTTCTTATTTGCTATGTGAACTTGATGATGGATTGTTTTAAATCTGTATTGCAAAGAGCATGATGCATTACGTATGTTGTAAGTATGAAATGTTAAAGTCAATCTATGACTACGTTGATTGAGTAAAGAATGTTGATTGAGGATTGAGTAAGGAACTCAATCTTTATACTTGTTATGTGAACTGCAACATGTATGTTATGTTAGTCTAATGATTACGTAGTATAATCCGAGCATGTTATTATGTACTATGTGATGCATGAAAACTGTTAGATTTGTTGAGTTGTCGAGCTCAATCATCCAAATAACCATTTTTGCAAGTTAAGGATTCAAGGTAACGTTATGTGCTACTTGAATGACATAGATCAGAAGTAATGCTTGAAGATTAAATATTTTAGCTAAAGTTATTGTTCCTGGACCATGTTTAAGGTTCTGAAAAATGTACTTGATGGTTTATGATGTTTAATAATTCTTGAGTTGTAAAGTTAAAGTTTGAGCTATCCGATGTATAAAAGATATCGATTTGAGAAGTAAGTTTATATATATTAACTCTGATAAAGTGAATCATGAATTAGATATGATTCAAAGACATGTAGATGATAAAGGATGTGATTCAGGGAAACTAAAAAAAGAAGAAGATAGAAAAGTTTGAAATATTCTGCATTTTTATTAAGTTTAACGTCATAAGATGTAAAGTTAGAATAAAAATGTATTGTTAACGACCGAGACTGAGAGTTGAATTGTTCAGAATTTTGGGGTCGTTACAGGAGACAAAATACTTTAATATAAGTTTACTACAGGTTTACCTGGTGTGCATTGTTGGTGGAGTATAGTTTACAAAGGTGATTTATCCACCTAAGGGTAGTGGTTGCGGGTTCCAGCGTCATCACAAAAAGAATTCCTAAACATTTTACTATCTAGGATGCACATACAATTGTAAAAGGTCAACATGTTTGTGTCCGACACAAGTTGGACACCAACTCTTCATACACACTCTTAAACAATAACCGAGACTTTTTGTGTTTAACATGTCTGGAACATGAACAATGCCTACAACTCATTGTACATACCCTAGTAACTGAAAATGCACACCAAGCTACCAAAAAAAGGGTTGTCTCATTCTTAAAATTTGATTGGTGTTTCCACAAGTGCCATGGGGAAGGATCATCAAATTCAAATAGATATGACCCTAAAATGAAGTTTTGTAAAAAAGTATGAAACTGTGCTATTACTTATTAGGTATAAACATATGAAAAGATCCATAATTTAGGTATCTGCTTACTGAAAAATATACATACCCTTGGTTCACATGCAACAATATACTGGCATCTCAGGCCTTTGTCTTTAACCATAGTATCACCAAGAAAATCCGCTAGGCGTTTTGCAGTGGTTACTGCACATGACTTCTGTACCCCATAGTCTGCTAAGGACTTGCTCATTGTGCTCGATTCTGATATATAATCAAGCAACTCGCTATCTGCAATATCTTTCCCTTGATTCTGGAAATTGGATACAATTCAAAATTTCTCATATTACCCTTGTATTGGTTATGCAACTATGACAGAAGGTTGCCTTTTCGAATTTCAATAGAAACTATGTGAAAATTGCAGTTGGTCAATATCAACATTGCATAACATACTATGAGAATTTCTTTCACATACATCTAAAAGGTCAAGCCACCGATTGGCAACAGAAGCAACTGCTGCATAGCATTCCTCTAAGGTTGACCCATGAAGGAATTTGTCAAAAAGCTCAGCCTGAAAACAAGAGAGTATTCTAAGTTTTTAAATAATGCCTTTATGTGAGTTTGAAAACACAGTTTGAGAACACGCGTTAATTAGAAAATAAGATGGTGATGACAACAAACTACAAAGTAAATGAGATCTTCATTATTAAGATTAATTTCAAATCTAGAAAATAGTTCAACATAATTTAGCAAGACTTTTGAGCACATGAATGCTTCTTCTGTTATCTACGAACACACCAAGTAGAATATTAACAAAAACAGTAAAAATATCATGCACAATAAATCAAATATGTGCACTAGGCAAGCTGATTAAGGACCCATCATTTATTGTCTATTGATCAAGGCCTCACTGGATGTGCCCGTATATAATTGAGACATTATGACAAATTTCAGTGTTGTCTTATTAATGGTTTATAATAATACAATCTCACATTCTAACAATATATTTACGTCTCTACTTGTGGGCTGTTTCAGATAGCCTCATTGCAATTAAAAGTATATTTACGATCCTGGGTTCTATGAAAGGGATCCAAAAGGAATATAGCTCATATTTTATCTTTAGTATATTAATGATAAATGTTTTGACATTTTAGCTTTTACCATAAATAATTTGTTTGGTAGTTTGCTATCAAGGATCCTGCTTCAAACAAGTATTGTAGTCCAAGATATACTCTTGAGTTTATGCCCATGTGATCATATCATTCATATCTAAACTTCCGTTTTTGAAACATTGAAGAGATTACAAAATCACAAAAAAGGCCAGAAATACTCGGCTAACTGAAAAGGGGAAAAGAAAAAAAAAACTCCTGTTAACTAAAGGGGTAGAGTTTCTAAGATAAATCTTCTAACACACTAAAAGCAAAAAGACTATTAGTTCATGTACAACACAGGCTATTAAACTTATAATATAATTGAAACTGCAGATGACAGTGAAGAAGAAGTTCTCCCTATATTGAAAGAGAAATAATCTGTAGCACAATTTTACATGAGGAAGAGAATACCTGGAAAACTTTAATGAGCTTTAGCTCACCTCTTCGCTTAATTTCAAAACCTTTTAACTCCGCAAGGGTTCCATCATCATTAAAAACAGCATAACGTTTCTTAATCAGAATTCCTTCTTCCTTAGAAGCAGGAAGAATCATTGCCTGCATGCCAGAAACATACAGAGGCTGAAAGTGAATACCACGACAAGCAACAGAATCCAGTTAGTTACAATCCAAAATTAGCTTATTGGGTCCATCCACTTCACCTTATAGGGTCCATCCACTTCAAATTCGATTGAGCATTCGCTATGTGTTGAATACGTTCTGTTCACAGAATCTTTGAGTGTCTGTCACAACAGCAGTCAAATAGAGGGCTTTTTATACACAGAAAAGTAAATCTTTCGGAGGATATTACACGCCTCAACACAAATTTCAAGTAAAGCAGGTTTAATCGAAAGAAGGAGAATCAGAAGAATGGAAAAGGAAGATCCCCATATCTAACCTGGTACTGTTCATTTGTATTATTCATTGCCACATCAACATTGAGCATGACACATGGATAAGAAATTGTGAGCTTCTTTTTCAAATCTCTGAAATACAAGGCCCCCAAAACATGGTCAGAATTTTCATTTACACTGTTCTAAGTAGAGAAGCACTAAAGCCTGAAGTTTTCAAACCAGAGAAACAACTAGAATCAGTCCAGATTTTGTCCATATTATGTGACCCCTTTTTCTGAGTATTGGCACGTATGTTAAGCAATGCTGAAACTCAAATTTATTTGGAATATATATTATACCAGTTGAAAATAAATATGGATTTAAAATATAATATGTATTGTGAAATAAAAGAAAAGGCTAATAATACAGTGTTTGCATATATATATATATATAGAGAGAGAGAGAGAGAGTCCGGATCCAGGACTTTCTTAAGTTACGGACTTTTTTTTTAAAAAAAAAAACAACTAAAAAAATTTTAATATTTTATGAAACTGGAATTTTTACATGATACAGTATTTTGAGTGTGATTTGGATACATATAACAAAACAGGTCTGTATAGACCAATAAAATTTCAGTAAAAATATTAAACTTTTTTTTAGTTGTTTTAAAAAAAAGCCAAAAAAAAAAAAGGTCCGGATTTTAAAAAAACTAGGATCCCGGACTGGATCCTGGTTGTATATATATATATATATATACACACACACACACACATATACACGCGAGTTTTTAAGTCTTTAAATCGATGCCAAACACCACTCAAAATGGGTCAATTAAAATGGGTTAGAGGGAGTATCAATATTAATATTTGAAAAGGAAAAATCAAATAGGCCCATTTTATTATGCAGGTGCAGCATACTTTGTTTTAAAGGTGAAATTCTCTGGAAATGACCCAGGTAGTGCACACCAGATACCATCTGTGTCTAATTCAAGAGGTCTTCCAATTTTTCAACCAGTAAGCTTAGCATTCTGGATGATTTTTGCTCCAGTGTATGTAACAACTCCTGCCATCTCCATTGAGTACCATCTTGCACCCCTGGAATGAAACCAGGTACAGGGATATTGAGAGATGGAAGGAGAATAAAGATCCAAACAGAAAAGATAATCCAAGTGCAAAAAAAAACAGTTGGATGTCTCAGAAATAAAGATCCAAACCGAAATGAATATCCAAGTGCAAAAGAACCAATTGAAAGTTTCAGAAACATACTTGCGCATGACGTATCCATAGAAGGAATTCAGAATACACTTATGAGCCAACTGCAATGAATCATAGAGAACTACCATATCCTGCATATATTAGTGAGAAAATCTAGTTGTTACAAATGAAACAATATCAGCTATCTAATAACCCAAAACTGGACTAATATTAAATGTCCCAGCACTCAAACACATTCTAATAAGCCAGAAATACACATACTTGTGCTTCCTGGATCTTTATAGGATTGCCACTAGCCTTTGCTTCTGACAACTTCCCCTTCCAAACTTTATTAAGCCCTTTGTATTCATATCTTCTATCTCGAAAGCTTGAACCAACAGAGAATTATACGTTATGTATTACAAGAAAAGTCTACCAATCAAAGATTTGAAAGTTTTCTTAGTAGAACCAAGATCTTCGAGCTTGAACCTGTGTAAACATAATGGAAATGCACAATCTTAAGCTTCCTACCTGCGCACAGTGTCAACATAAAACGGGTTTTCTCGCATGCATATCCCTGCTTCTCGAAGCTCCATCACAGGCTTGTTAAGTACCCGTTTATATGCCTACCATGGAGAACATAACATAGCATGTAAGTTAATACTAAGGCACATAATTAGAGATGATAACAAACATACCTTCTGGCAGTATTTCTTCAGACGATCTTTGAGCTTTAATTGTTGCTCCACTTTAGGCAGGTCGAGAAAAGGTTTTGATATATGCCCATCCATGCTATCAACAAGCTCAGACTCAATTTGCCTCTTCAAATGATAGTAATCACTGCATAATTTTAAATCGGTGTGTAAACTTTACAGAATAAAGTCTACTAAAACAAAGACAGAAAAAAGCAAATAAATAAATAAAAATGGAGGAACACAAATTTTACCTTCTCTTTGCCATGTATGTCTCCCCACGCCAAACCCATTCAAGATTCCGAAGGCAAGTTTTCCCAGGTCGATTGAAATCACATGCAGTGCACACTTCATCTGAAACTATTGACGGTGGCTGGAAGTGCGGAAAATATATCATTCAAATGAACAAAAGAAATGCAAGTTACTGACTGGAAAGATATATCGCTAAAAATAAACCCTATGGGTGGGACAAATGGCCAAGGCCTTGAGGAATAACCTAAAGGCTCAAGGTCACAGGTTCCAATCCCCGCTTATGAATTAGCTAAAAAGGCTTGTGAAGTGTTAGACCTGACAAGTAAGAAGGCCATTACCAGTATTAGTCTTGTTTATCTAGGGTGTTGGAAAGGATGGCCTCTAACATATTTCCGCACAACGCAGTTGCTATGAGACCCAATCTTCTGTTTCACTAACCAGTTCCCTAAAGAGATTCATAACAACTGTGGCCCCATAGTTTACAAACGTCAACAAGTACCACGAATAAATTTCTTTATCAAAATCCACCTCTAAAAGAACCCTTAGACCTTGGTTATTCAGTTATTTCCCTTGATTATTTTACTTATGGATAAAAGGCAAGCTTAGGCTGGTAATATAAGTTAAGCACCAAACAACATCATCTAATATCATCACCTCACGACTATCATGTTTGCTGGCTCGAAAACCTCATGTGTACTTCCTTCGATTAAGAACACGTGATGAAAATTCAACTCAAAGGTTGGGTCCCTACTTGACCCTCTGCTAATGGGAGGATTTAAGTTGAAGAAAATTGGGTAGAGGCAGGTCTATCGTGATTAATCTCGGGGAAGATTTAAAATATGAGAAACCCCAATCCTACCCCAACATTAGTATGTATTATTTTCTTACTGGAATCGTAAGTATGCAGTATGCACGTATTTAGGAATTTTGGCTTGGCTAATAATATGTCGACAACCATCAAATGGAAACTTTTTATTGAAGCTTCAAATTTTCAAGTAATATGTAGTATGAGAACTATACCACAGTTCTGAGGCTTTAATAGATGACGAAATTCAGTTTATAAGCTCAAAAGTTCAGCAGTCTTTTTTGGCTCAATGCCAAGTATAATAAAAATGAATATAAGTTTTAATTGTAAGTTGTTTAAGCAAGAACACTATTTGGGTTGGATGCTACAATAGTGCCTATACATACATCAGAGAATTGGCATCTATCTTAGAACTAAATGCAATTGTATAAAGTATTCAACACACTCCTTTAGATGTGGGCCATGTGGCATGACTGAGCCAAACACATCAATACCAGGTGACAAGGAGAACGCGTGGGAAGGTGCAACAAACACTTTGACAAACCACCTGCTCTAGTGAAAACTCAAAAACAAATTAACAATAAGTGGAGTAGCCAAAAGGTTTTAGATACCGAACTTTGAGGTTCAAGTTAACTATGTGGGACATAATAGTAGCACAAATCGTTATAAAACTCTTATTCTACAATATGACAGAAGTTGCAACTTAACTTTCATACCTGAAGCCTATTTGTCAAAATAATGTTTGGATACATTGCAGCCACATCTAAATGATAGATGAGGGGGCATTCTTCACGTAAAGGTTCATCTCTCAACATAATAAGCTGCAGGTTTTAAGATATATTAATAAAAACAAAAATCAAATTTAAACAATTTCATATACCAAAAAAATACATCAGCATAATTATTAGTCTTAAACTTGACAACTGAAAGAAGCAGCACCTTTTCCAGGATGGCATTCTTCACTTCTTCATAGTTTGAGACTAATTCGACATCCATCTTGCCCTCTACTCTGATAGCATATTGCAGATCACGGTCAAGGTTGTTGATTAGTTGCTGGAAAATAGGTATAACCTAATGTCAATATAAATTATTCACATGCAGAATGATTACAAAGAAGTTGTGATATCCAGAAAAAGATCAAGAAAGCAACTGGTAGGCAATTGTTAAATCCAGGTTACAGCCATGAGATGTTTTGAATAGTTTAATACATTGAATCTACAAGATATTCATATATGGTGAACAACTAAATTTTCGGCCCATAAAAACATGCCATGATTAAAAAAATTCAGGAAATGAAAAGTACAGATAAAATGCACCAACTGAAAGAACCCAATTTGACATCTTGTAGAAGCTGTAACATACAGAAAGTCACCCACATCTTTGGAGCTTGGATGACAAAGTCAAATTGCAAGTACAACTTTGAATTTTGAAGTCCCAAGATGCCTCAACTATTTTGTTCCCTCTAAGTTTTGTTATTCATTGAACTTTATTTCTAATAATTAAGAATTTCTATTTTTATTTTATTTGGCTAAATAATACATAAGAATTTAATCGAACCTTATTGCATGAGCCTAGGAGTTTCCCATTTATTTACATTTTTTTGACTATAGAAAAACCTGGCACTTTGAGTTTTAACATTACTCAATAAACAACATACCAACCAAACCATGTCAAAGATAAATAAATGTTTAAATTTTTAAATTAAAGCACTCCTCAATCCCAACTTACAACAAAATTTGAACTACATAAAAGTATATAGGCTTACACTGAGCAGGAATTCTGCATGAGTTACTAGGGAAAAAATCTGAGGAAATACATCACAAAATTTATAACTAGTACCTTTTTGTGCTGGGTAAATGTATAAGTATAACTAGTATTATGCAAGGTCTACCAAGCTGTTTAGTTGACCATTAACATTCAAAAAAACCTGCAAGGTTCTATTACCATCCCAATCTACCATTGGTGCGAAAGAAAAGTTAGTTTGACTTGCTGCTGATTATCTAAATAATAATATAAACTCTAAGTATCTCCTAAAATTATGACAAATGAAGTGCTATATGTTTCATTATTCGAAAAACTACAGTATTATAAAACTCTAATAAACAAACTACTTGAATCACTGAAAATTCAAAGTTGAAAAACTAGTGATACATGTAAAAATAGATGTTTTGTCCACTGCAAGTGGGTGTGACCCAGACCATATGCTAAAGCAAACAGAACATGTATCTCCTGTAAGATGTGATGATTGAAGTTAAACAATGCACTGGCTGTCCTTTATTGACGAATGATTTCATAATTTCATTATCAGTTTACCCAAACAAATCCATCCAAGATTATGATAGATACTTTTGAAGACTGAAAACAAAAGAATGCTAAACTATTGGAAGTTGAAAAGGATGAATATAGTTTTAGATTACCTCATAAGCAGATGGATCAAGTTTGAAACTAGTTGGAAGATCAGATCTAAAAACACCACTCTCTAGGCATTCTACATGGCCACCAATGTATGTCTCACTCTCAAGGAGTTGATTACCAAAGAACTTCTCCGGATCAGATTGGTGTTTATTGGGACATATAACATTTGCCTTATATGCCTGCAATTATTACGAAAACCAAAGAACTGGTAAAACAGGCGGGAAACAATAACTTCTATTAACCTATAGCGGAAAGAGACATTGCGCATTATACATGTGTCAGTATATAATCCATAATTCAAGGAAAGAACAAATCAGTAAAGAAGAACAAATCAATACAAGAAAAGAAAAATATCAAATTAAAATCATGTATGTTGAACCACCTACCTGGACCATGAGAAGCATTTCACAAAGGGTTCCACTTCCTTTACGCAAAACCTCATCTGGGGGCATGGGTATTATTGTTCCAAGGGAGAAAATGAAGGGATGAACATAGGTCATATATAAGTAGTACGTCGAGACAGCATCAGATACAGAATAGGAGGCCATCATCTGAAGTAACATTTACCAACAGAAGGAAAATAAAGAAATACAAGAGTTATTACAATAAGGTGATACGCAACACATGATGATATACATAATTCACAAACCTCTTGAAACGTTACAGCAAGAAAGCTTATCAATAAATTCTTCATTCATTCCCATCAACCCATAAGACATTTGGTGGTGATTAGGATGATTAATACCAAGGAACTTTGTCTTCGGTAATCCCACTTACCCAGTATGTGATATGTTTTTAAGCATTTACTAGAGCTGAGCCATTAAGCTAATTTTCATTCTTTAGCAATCATCTATTGATTTTTATTTATCTAATCCATGATTGGAATAAGGGACACTACACTTTACACCATTATTTGAATCAGAAAACAAATTTCAAAATGTGTTCCTCTTATCAACAAGGAGCCATATCGTGTATCATAAAGGTTCTTTTCTGCGCAAATATGTATAATATTTAGTTATAAAAGATGCACCAACTATGTGACTAAAGAATGTCTTAAGACATTCCTACCTGGGGCTTTTCCATAGCAAAACGAACCATATCCTCAGGATTCACCTCCAATGGATCATAACCCAGTTTAGCCTTTGTAACAGCCTGAAACATGAGCAAGAAAGAGTAAACCTCATCAAATATAAGTAGAAGCTTTGAAGTTTGAACAACATACTTCTGAATAATTGTTAAAATAGAATATAAATAATATGTACTTCCTAATTATTAGAAGAATAAAATATATGTTTGACTGCAGTTGATTAGTTGATGTCTAAAGCAAAAAAGTGCTTTAAATATTAAAAGTAGCAACAACAATCTTTACCATCAGAGTTTGTTTAAAGTTCTAGGTATAAGGCAATTCATACCAATTCTGGCTAAGTTATCCACTGTTCTAAAAATCCATGCCTAAGTTCTAGGCGGCGCCAAGGCCTCACCTAATCAGAATTAGGTAGTGTTTGATAAAACTGTGTAATAAGAGTTTCTATATAAAATAGAGGCTCTTTTTAAAACAAAGTTTAAATGTTTTTGATAATCAATTTTTATTGTATGTATGAATACAATATTTTACTATTTTACCCTTATACCAGCTTATTAAAAATATAATAAATATTAAATAATTAATTTAAATAAAATCTACAATAATGTATAACTAGTAAAATATTTTAAGTCTAATAAAACATAGTAATAATTATGACAAATTTACATAATTACTATAATATACGGCAGTGGTGGTGGTGGGTGGCGAGCGATAGTGGTGGCGGGTGGTGGTCGTGGGCGGATGATGGTGGGTGGGTTGGTGGTGGATGATGGTAGTGGTGGATAGTAGTGGTGGATAGCGGTGGTGGTGAGTCGTATTAGTTGGTAGAGGTGGATGGTGATGGTGGCGGACTAGTGAGAGAAGTGAAGTGAAGAATTAAAAAAATAAAATTATAATAGTTAGGGTAAAAGAATAATGAAGAGCCTCTTTTTTATATAAAAAAAAAAAGACTTGCCCCATTCTCTTTTTTTTAAGAGGCAAAAAGAGGTTGGCTAAATTTTTATCAAACAAGATTGTCTGCGCAAAAAAGAAGTGAGGCCAAAAAGGGGTGAAAAAAAGCGATGAAACACTTGATCCGGAACCTCTCCATTTCAATTTGAAATGGAGAGACTCCATTTAAAAGTTCAAATTTAAAATTATTGGATCTAAGGCCTACAAGTTGCCACCTCATTTAAAAACCAGTAACCTAACTCTAACCATCTCATTTAAAAGTCAGTAACCTAACTCTAATCACCTTATTTAAAAGCCACTAGCCTAACTCTATCCATTAATTTAATATAACACTAATATATTATTATTATTATTATTATTATTATTATTATTATTATTATTATTATTATTTTGTATTCTCGTTTTTTTCTTGTTTTTTTTGGTGCGGAAGTTATGTACCTATTTTGTCTAAATATTATTGAATACAAAATAATAATAATGATGATAATAATAATAAAATTATTTTATTATTATTATTATTATGAGCACTTTGTTATGTCCCTCATTTTTTTTAATAAATATTTTATTATTATTATTTGTACCTGCTTATTATTTTTTTGACTTATTTTTAATTAAAAATCAATTTTATTTTTGACTAATTTTTAATTAAAAATAAATTTTGAGCTGAAATTAGATGGAATTTGTGATTTAATTGTTATTATTTACTTTCGATATCATTGTTTAACTTATTCTAATATTCAATATGCTTGTAAACATGAGAAATTAGATCTTGCTAACATTATATTTTTCCTGATTAATAATGTTATGTTTGTGCAAATATTTTGAACACTAAAACAGAAATAGTACTATAAGTTCATTATTTTTGTCCACAATAGACCTTAAACAGTTGTTGTGCCACTCCCTGCTTATTAGGTTATATTTTATACAAGAGATTAATTGATCATTAATTAAAAAGTAATGTAGTAATTGAGTAGACTCTATATGATATAATCAATCAATATTTGAGTTGACCGATAAACTTAATGTAATTAATATACGAATTGACATATAATTCATGTCAAATTGATTTGGGTGATTTTCTAATTCATTGTAGTACATGACTTAAAAGGCAAATACTACAACTACTACTATTATTGAGCAACTTTTGGTTTTCGGATAATAATAATAATAATAAATTTCTACCTTCATGAATTTTTTTGATTTAGATAGCAACACATTTGCATACATAGAATGATAAATAGTCACTAATGATATGTGTCTTTTACTATAACATACTATTTGTTATACACACACCTTGATTCTCTTTTTAAAAAGCCATGTAATATACTAATATGCAATAATAATAATAATAATAATAATAATAATAAAAAAATAATTATTAAAAAAACAATGAGGGACATAATAAAATGTTCATAATAATAATATATTAGTGTTATATAAAATTAATGGATAGAGTTAAGCTAGTGGCTTTTAAATGAGGTGACTAGAGTTAAGTTAGTGGCTTTTAATTGAGGTGGTTAGAGTTAAGTTAGTGGCTTTTAAATGAGGTGACAACTTCTAGGCCTTGGATCTAATAATTTTAAATATGAACCTTTAAATGGAAAGGATCTTAGTCCTCACCTAGTCACCTTAGTCCTCTACAGCATCTATTTAATGAAGACTTTGAAGCTTGAGCCCCTTTACGCAAAACAAAGGCACTTATGATGAAAGTGGGGTGTGTGACCATTGATTGGACCCTAGTGACCCGAATGGATTTGACCCACACAAGATAACAAACAAACATTAAAAAAGGTAGGGTTTCCCCATGAGCGGACGACCTAGGTCTCCCATGAGCGGTCAACTAGAGCGGTCAACTAGTCTACTCCCCCTTTGGAGGGTCTTTTATATGTTCTCTTAACTAGGGTTCCATTATACAAATTTTCATTGCGGTTTTAATCATGATGGCAACTATGTTAATATCATCAAGCTCTAAGTTTTAGTAGATAAAAATATGTGATTGGAAGATCACTACTACATGAGACATAATGAAAACAAAAATATTCGACAATTGTTGTTCACAAAATATGCGAAATAAGTAATCCAACAGTTACTGAATATAGAACACGTGAATCTGATTTGGAATTTGCACCTTGAGACCTTGGCTCCCTTGAGGCAGATAACTATCACGTTTAACCCAGGCAAAACAATCAAGATGGCAAGCAAACTTAGCACGGCATTCCCCTTGATTGTAATCACATTGAAATCCTAGCTCCTGCAATTCAAAGGGACGAAGAGTTTACGCAGTCCCATGAAACAAGTGCCTCCTACTAACCTTTTCAAAGACATGCAAATAATTGAAGTAGCCTATCGAAATTAAGTTCAAAGCATAAACTAAAGTTCAAGGTAACAGCTTTAGAAACTATAGCAGTAGAAGAGCTTCTTGATGATTGAAAACTAAATGCAATTGTAATTAAGGTAAAAACAGCTCAAAAATCCACATAAGTCTTATAGTTGTTTGTTTATATACATGTAGTGGGTCAATGACAAAACAAATTAGTACCCAGAACTACACATGTTCTTTTTCCAATCCCATATATAAAAATAAAACACAAGGCATGTAATTTACCATGCTGTAGCTAATGCTAGTCATAAAGCAGTTAGTTCATGCAAAGTAATTCCTCTATTACTATTGAAGTTAAATGTTCCTGCACATTGTTTGCTCCACGAACAATACATGCGTAGTATTCCCATTATTATTTAATTCCTTCAACTTTACAGTAGCAACAACGGCTAACGGACAAAGAAGAGAAACATAGAGAAACCTAGGCACATGATATATGGATGAAAGTGAAACTTGTTTCGAAAAGAGTCATATTTGTGCCAGTGCCAGTGCCAACAAACGAGCTTAAATGACATAAGTATACTATATGAGCCAACAGAAAATAGGTTGCCTACATCACTCATTCTAAACCCATGATGAGCTGCTCTGCTTTCGAGGAATGGCCAATCAAAAAAGTCACCATTGTATGTGACATAAATACCAGGCTTCAACTCTTGCATGTGGTTAAACCACTGTCGAAGAAGCTCTTCCTGCAACAAAAAACAGAATATAAAGCAACCTAAAATAATTATCCATCTCAAAATCTACCAATATTTGGATCAAGATCCCCTCCATTACACATATCCCCCAATACACATTTAGCGATACAAATATTGTTTTTAGACACACTTTCAGCGACACAATTATTTGCAACGAATTTTATTTTGTAGCTAAATGTAATATTTGTGTCACTGAATGTGTATTGGGAGAAATTGGAGAATGTGTAATGAAGGGGATCCTAATCCTAAAATATTAATAGAAACTTTTACCTCATTTTTAACATTTATGACTTTAAAGCACCCCTCAAATTCTGGTTTTGGAGTGTACTCCAAATCCTCTATATCTTCTCCAACACACTGAAGAAAATTTAACAGCATAGGAGTAATAAATATGATTGCTAATGCACAGTTGTATCACTTGACCACACACTACAATCTAGTGAAATTCACAAAACTGATGATTCATGCTTATGCAAACTTAACAGCAATAGCTGCCTTATAGGGAATGCACACAAAACATTACAAATATAATTAAGCATGTCAATGAAGATTGTTAATCGCCAAAGCATAATTAGCAAATTTTGGTTAGAGTAAGAAACATGCTTAAAGCATACAATATAATACTAATTTGTTATAGGCTCATTATATAATGCTTGTAAGAAAATAAAGTATTTTGCATTAACCAGTATACCGTATTTCCTTCTCTTTGTTATTCCATTTTTTTAATTCCAAAATAAAGGATGAAGAGGTAATCTAAATAGTTTTAATTTCTCAATTGAATCCTCTGGGAAGGAGTTAGTATAACACCATACCATGAGGGTATTGCAAGCCATACTTTAAAATCATTTAATGTACAAATATGATGCAGGCAAGCTAGTAAAGCTATAATATATCCATGAAAGAAATTAAAGAACAAATATATAGATTTCACTAAATCATGTGCACCTCTCTGTTAATAATGAGATAACCCCGTCCATCAATCATATATGAAATCATCATTACTAAGTCATACTCTGCATCTGGAAATTTCAAAGGTAGCTTTGTGGTCTCAATATCAAAAGCACAGACATGAACTTCAGCACGTTGCAAGAGATCAGTCCTCCTTTCAAGCGTAACTCCGGCACTGGACACATTAACATCGTACCACTGCCCACACCTTACATCTAAATAAAGTGAAGTTCAAAATGAGGCCATAAAAAAATTACAAACTTAAGCTTTTGCATCAAATAAATAATGAATATGAAATGTATCACCTTTGTCAATGGCAAAGCGAACATGGTAAGGGACATCGTACTCTCGCAAGTCAGTTATGTAATCTATAAAATCTTGAGTCCGTTGTTTGCTGTAGATCAGTACCAAAACCATCTCAAAATTGGAAGATTTTCACATTAACAGTGAGATACTAGATATAATCAATATGGAAATTAAGCATTTTAAACACCCATATATTTTTCTCCACTACGTTAGCAACTTAAAACATTTAATTACATGACATCCATACCTTTTCCCTATCAATATGGATTCATATGCTTCTTCAGCATCAAACTTCGCCTGGTTTCTTTCAACAACATGCACTAAATCACTCTTCACGTGCATCAGTTGTTGGACAGTATCAAAAGATATCTTTAAATATGTTTTACACAAGCCAGACAGGTGGTTTTTCTGAAATGAGCAGATAAAAAATAAGTATGCAGCATTCGTGAAACTTCTTCCAGATGTTCAACCATCTCACATATGCACAAAAAACAACAATGCCAACAATAAAATGTTGGCATTTGATCCAGCACGTAAATTTAGGAACCTATGTTAAGAACATGAAAAATGGCTTCTTAAACACTTTAATAGCCAAAATAATTGACTTAAAGACTAAGCCAACTGAAATTTCATAAATTATAACTGACTGCTATAAAATGACATTCTCAATTACACTTAAAATCATTAACAAAAATAAAGAGAAGCAAAACAAAGTAGAAGTGCCTTACAAGATTAAGGTCTTCTTTATCTACAATCTCAATATCAGCAATTTGACCCTCATATCGTCGCCTTAAATATGCATCAACATCCATTTCCATTTTATCCTGTCATGTCAAAAACATTAAAACAGCTACTACTAACCAAAAAAACTCAACAAAAACTCAACTACACCGATATAAAGCTACCATTTACATACCTTTGTGGCCACATAAAAATAAGGCCTGAACTTGAACTTTGATTTAAAAGTAGAGCCATCCTATTTAATTTCAAAAAATAATAATAATAATAAATGTAACAATCAGTAAATCAACAGCAAAACATTACCCAAAAACAAGACCAAAAAAAAAAGTAAAGATAATTCCCGTACCTGGCAGACGAAATAAAGATCTACACAACTATAGACCTTGCGAGTCTCTTGATCTTCCCATGATGACTACAATATTATACCCACAACAAAATTTTAAAAAAAATTATGGGCTTTTTTCTGGGGTATAAAAACTTCTGAATTTAGGGGAAATTGAAGAGTGGGAAGAAAAAAAATGACTTACGGAAGCGAATGTGAGTAGCCATCCGAGGCGCTTATCGCCTTCTGTGAATAGATCGTAGCCGAGCTTGGATTCGAGTTTTTCTTCAGCTGTGAGGATGAGCTTTTGCTTTTTGGAAATCCTTGAGTCTCGCCGGTAGTCTCGTTTTCGAAAATCGCCAGCGTTCATGGTTTGATTGAACGGTGATGGAAAATCGGAGAGAGAATAGTTTCAGATTCAGAGGAAGGATATTGAGACCACCGACTACTGAGAGAGGCGGGACTGGAATAAGGATTTTCCCGCGCTTGGTCACTCCCATTTCTCTATTTTATTTTATTTTATTTTATTTTATTTTAAATAAAAACAAAAAAAAATTGTACTCTCCTCCTATATCCAAAATACACTTTACGATTAATTTAAATTTAAAAATATAATTAATTTCTAAAATAATTATATTAATATTGAATTTTAAAAAATATTATTTATAATTTCTAAATTAAATAAAATTTAAAATATGTGTGTAATAGCATATAACTTTACTCTTGTGAAAAAAAATTGTGTATTTTTCTCGAGTAATGTTTTGGAGACAAAAATTTGTATAAAAAAAGAGAATATAATATAATTTGAGTAGTAGTTATTAGTTATAATTATTAAACTTATAATTAAATATATATTAATTATAATTTCACATATTATATTTACGTACTACCCCTTGTTGGTCCCGAGGGGTACTACCCCTTGTTGGTCCCGAGTGATGGAGGAGGATGGAGGAGGCTAGGTTAGCCGAAAAATGGTTATTAGTACAAGGACGTAAGCTGACCCTGCTTTTTAAAGGTAGGAAGGGGTAGAGAAAATGCCTCGAGCCAATGTTCGAGTATCGGTATTCTATTTACCAAGTAACCCACGCCATATTATCGTGAAAAGCTCAAACAACCTTTAACAAAAGGGTACTTGTGCCAAATCGACATAGTTCGATATTTTCATTTTACGCACCCAAAACAAGTATACATCACCCATCTTGAAATACCAAATACATGGTACAAAAATTCAAATACAACTTAATTATACAACGATGTAACATACGACAAAACATAATCTAAAGTTTTAATTAGAATATTGTCATCTGACAATATCCACTCTCAATGGAGTCCTCATTACATTTATTATCACATTATTTCAGCAGAATAGTGAAGACTACTAAAGCCATTTATCATGGACCATCACTCCATTCCCCAACTCGTCTCAAATATATATTCTCATTTCACAAGAGAACAAAGGAAAAAAAAAGGGTGAGCTCAACTAGGCCAGTAAGAAATATTATGACTAAGATAATGCAGAATAAATTATCCTTAGCCTTAGTGTTAAACTGATAAAATACAATAAACATCAAGTTTAACTGCAGCGGAATAAGCAATCCATTAGAAGAGTCAAGTAGAACATAATGTCTACTATCTCCTCTAGATTAAAAGTGCATCATTAATATATCATTCCTGTAATACTCATCAACAGTTCTCTGTCATACTCAAGATAAAAAGAACTATCATCACCTGTCTTCGCCTGAACCAGCAAAGATTATAGTTAAATCCATAATTAATTTTTATAATCATGTAAATAAACAATTTCTCTTTGCCACAAAGGCTTAATAGAACTTTACTCAATATCATTACCCCAAAGGCTAAAGATATTCAAATGTAATAACAATGATCATACCAATCAGTTGTCTACCTTTGCACTACGGGCCAAAGATATTCAACTATAAAACCAATGGTCATGATCATACCAATCAATTATCTGTCGATTACTACTGACCAAAGACATTCAACTGTTAACTAATGGTCACGATCCCGCTTAATCACATCATCGAATTATCCATGCACTACGGGCCAAGGATATTCGTTATTATCACCGATGGTTATGATCATGTTATACATGTTCATCTTTGCACGTAAGCCCAATATATACAACTATAAAATCAATAATCAACAATTCGTCTTTGCACGTAAGCCAAAGATATACAACTGTAAAACCAATAATCAATAGTCCATCTATGCACGTAAGCCAAAGATGACTTTCATCACAATATAAGCATGAGGATGATGACAATGATATAAGCATTAATCAAACGAAATCAAGGATAAATATTAAAGACTTTAAATGTATATAGAGTTTAAAAATATCCAAATTGTCAACATGATACTGCTTTGTGGAGTAAAATTCAAGAATAATATTCATGTATCAAAAATAATTTGGACAGAAAAAAAATATATTTTTCGGGTAAATAGTACCCGTGAATAAGACTTCAATGAATAAGATTGTGAATAGTACCCCGACATGAAAAGTATCCCAAAAACCCGAGTGAATAGTACTCCGACACGAAAAGTGCCCCGAATACCCGAGTGAATAATACTAGAGTGAATAGTAATCCGTGAATAGTAACTCGTAAAAAAATACCAAAGAAAATGATATTCTATGACAAGTACAAAAGAAATGATATCTCATACGAGTATAATAGAATATCTGAAATCTATGAAATGGATTTTCACCGCCATGCAGAATCAACGAAATGCATCATTTTCGATTATTTAATAAAGAATGAATACTGAAGGATCATTCACCATGCATGTGGTAATCCACATGTATGCAAGTTATTCCAATGAGAATAAGAAAGAATGGAATAACGTAAGAATTCACCGTGCATGCGATAGATCACGACAGATAGGTTATTCTAACGAATAATAAATAATGGAACCAGTCATACGTGTCTACGCATGCATGGATATTACAACATAATAATAAAGAATGGAACCGTGTCATTAAATAATCCGCATGCACGGATATTCCAAATGAATAATAAAGAATGTAATAATGTAAGAATTTCACCACGTATCGCAGCTTGGCATGTATGCATTATTCAACATAATAATAAAGAATGGAATAATAGAAGAATTTCACCATATATGTGGTACTTACATTATGACAGGGTATTCCAACATAATAATAAAGAATGGAATAACGAAACTCTCTTCGTGAAATATGAAAGAAATAATACCCTTACCTCGTAATAAAAATCGGATAATTTGGAATAGTGAGGTAAAGAAATCGATCTGTGAGGATGAGCTTTTGCTTTTGGAAATCCTTGAGTCTCATGCATTAGTCTCGTTTTTAAAATCGCCAAACTCATGGTTTGATTGAGCGGTGATGGAAAATCGGAGAGAGAATAGTTTGATTCGGAGGAAGGATATTGAGACCAATCGACTACCGAGAGGAGGCGGATCTGGAATAAGGATTTTCCGCCATTGTCACTCCCATTTCTCTATTTTATTTTATTTTATTTTATTTTATTTTAAATAAAAACAAAAAAAAAAATTGTCTTTCCTCCTATATCCAAAATACACTTTACGATTAATTTAAATTTAAAAATATAATTAATTTCTAAAATAATTATATTAATATTGAATTTTAAAAATATTATTTATAATTTCTAAATTAAATAAAATTTAAAATATGTGTGTAATAAAGATATAACTTTACTCTTGTGAAAAAAAATTGTGTATTTTTCTCGAGTAATGTTTTGGAGACAAAAATTTGTATAAAAAAAGAATATAATATAATTTGAGTAGTAGTTATTAGTTATAATTATTAAACTTATAATTAAATATATATTAATTATAATTTCACATATTATATTTACGTCTTACCCTTGTTGGTCCCGAGGTACTACCCTTGTTGGTCCAGAGTGATGGAGGAGGATGGAGGAGGCTAGGTTAGTAGAAAAATGGTTATTAAGATCTGAGGACGTAAGCTGACCCTGCTTTTTAAAGGTAGGAAGGGGTAGAGAAAATGCCTCGAGCCAATGCTCGAGTATCAGGCGCTACGGCGCTGAAGTAACCCACGCCATATTATCAGGAAAAGCTCAAACAACCTTTAACAAAAGGGTACTTGTACCCGAAATCGACATAGGTTCGATATTTTCAGTTTGACGCACCCAAAACAAGTATACATCACCCATCTTGAGTCGCCAAATACATGGTACAAAATTCAAATACAACTTAATTATACAACAGTCGTGTAACATACGACAAAACATAATCTAAAAGTTTTAATTAGAATATTGTCATCTAGACAATATCCACTCTCAATGGAGTCCTCATTACATTTATTATCACATTATTTCGTAGAATAGTGAAGACTACTAAAGCCATTTATCATGGACCATCACTCCATTCCCCAACTCGTCTCAGCTATATTCTCATTTCCTGAAGAGAACAGTGAAAGAAAGGGTGAGCTCAACTAGGCCAGTAAGAAATATTATGACTAAGATAATGCAGAATAAATTATCCTTAGCCTTAGTGTTAAACTGATAAAATACAATAAACATCAAGTTTAACTGCAGCGGAATAAGCAATCCATTAGAAGAGTCAAGTAGAACATAATGTCTACTATCTCCTCTAGATTAAAAGTGCATCATTAATATATCATTCCTGTAATACTCATCAACAGGTTCTCTCATACTCTCAAGATAAAAAGAACTATCATCACTGTCTTTCTCTTTGAACCAAAGAAAGATTATAGTTAAATCCATAATTAATTTTTATAATCATGTAAATAAACAATTTCTCTTTGCCACAAAGGCTTAATAGAACTTTACTCAATATCATTACCCCAAAGGCTAAAGATATTCAAATGTAATAACAATGATCATACCAATCAGTTGTCTACCTTTGCACTACGGGCCAAAGATATTCAACTATAAAACCAATGGTCATGATCATACCAATCAATTGTCTGTCAGTGCACTACGGCCAAAGACATTCAACTGTTAACTAATGGTCACGATCCTGCCAATCACATCATCGAATTATCCATGCACTACGGGCCAAGGATATTCGTTATTATCACCAGTGGTTATGATCATGTTATACACATGTTCATCTTTGCACGTAAGCCCAATATATACAACTATAAAATCAATAATCAACAATTCGTCTTTGCACGTAAGCCAAAGATATACAACTGTAAAACCAATAATCAATAGTCCATCTATGCACGTAAGCCAAAGATGACTTTCATCACAATATAAGCATGAGGATGATGACAATGATATAAGCATTAATCAAACGAAATCAAGGATAAATATTAAAGACTTTAAATGTATATAGAGTTTAAAAATATCCAAATTGTCAACATGATACTGCTTTGTGGAGTAAAATTCAAGAATAATATTCATGTATCAAAAATAATTTGGACAGAAAAAAAATATATTTTTCGGGTAAATAGTACCCCGTGAATAGTACCCTGTGAATAGTACTTCGTGAATAGTACCCCGACATGAAAAGTATCCCAAAAACCCGAGTGAATAGTACTCCGACACGAAAAGTGCCCCGAATACCCGGAGTGAATAATACTAGAGTGAATAGTAATCCGTGAATAGTAACTCGTAAAAAATACCAAAGAAAATGATATTCTATGACAAGTACAAAAGAAATGATATCTCATACGAAGTATAATAGAATATACTGAAAATCATGAAATGGATTTTCACCCGCCATGCAGAATCAACGTAAATGATCATTTTCAATTATTTAATAAAGAATGAATCTGAAGGATCATTCACCATGCATGTGGTAATCCACATGTATGTGCTTATTCCAAAGAATAGTAAAGAATGGAATAATGAAGAATTCACCGAGCATGCGATAGGCCAAGCACAGATAGGTTATTCTAATGTAATAATAAATAATGGAACCAATTCATACGTAATACGCACGATGTGATATTACAACATAATAATAAAGAATGGAACTGTGTCATGCGTAATCCGCATGACATGGATATTCCAAATGTAATAATAAAAGAATGTAATAACGTAAGAATTTCACCACGTATGCAGATTGCATTGGCGTGGCCATTATTCCAACATAATAATAAAGAATGGAATAATAGAAGAATTTCACCATATATGTGGTACTTCGTGCATAGTATGTGGTATTCCAACATAATAATAAAGAATGGAATAATGAAACTCTCTTCATGAATACGAAAATAATACCCACCTCGAATAAAAGCTGGATAATTTTGGAATAGTGAGGTAGCGAGACTTCTCTCTTCTTTCTCTCTGTAATTTCTCTCTGTAATAATTGCTCTATAGCTTTAGTGAATTGGTGAGAAATGAAGGAATAATGAGCTTCTATTTATAGGAAAATATAGTTTCGATAATTGCACGTTTTGGGGCTCAAACAATTATGATACCTTCCTCTTTTCTTCATTTTTAATTTAGTCCCGCAAGTATTATCAAACTTGCACCACCTCCCCTAATAGTAAATCATGTGAATCAATAGTAAATCATGTGAATCAATAGTTCTGTATATGTGAAAATACAATTTACAAGATAATACCTCCATCTATACCTCTATTTTTAACTTAGTCATGCAAGTATTATCAATCTTGCACCAACTCCCCTAATAGTAAATCATATGAATCAATAGTACACACATGTAAACACATAGTTATAAGCATGTGAATTAATAGCAATTAATTGCTCATTTATCCGATTAATTACCCGATTGGTCAATATAACCTCCAGACATCAATTATTATCGAAATAAATGTCGATTTTCACTAACACTAATAATTCTCACACAATGGAATTATCAATTTCATATTTAATCAACACGAACTTATTCATCATTAATATTATAACTCACAATATTTAACAACCAGGTCGTTTCCGGGAAAGAGAGGGCTTTCCGATAAGGATTTCTCCTTATCGGCATGCAATTAGGTGACCAAACCTCTCTATCGACAGGACTTCAGACATTCATCAATATTGCAAATAATAATATGAATAACTTTGTCGTTTCAATTATTGATTTAATAATATAACAAATTATGCAGATGATATTGTGACAATAATTGAATCAATAATATGAGAGATATGATCAAAAGAATTATCTGTAGCAATAATTGAATAAAACTAAGTGTCTTCTCAATGTAAGCATCAATAATCAAAAATATCACAATAATACCGCAGCTACTTCTTATGCGACCACGCCAGACATCTTTGTACTTTATATCACCGATTATTTTATGAAAACTTTTTTACTTTAAAAAATTTTCAAATATCACCCTTAACTTTAACCTTTTATCAATTTATCCATTTACTAAATAGAATAATTATAAGAAAATTGAATATTTTCATTTCATAAAATTCGGGTTTTCAACAAATTTTAGTCTCAAATGATGATTACGATAACGTCACTTACGTGACGCTTAATGCCAATTTCAAGTTGGATCAAAGAGCCCGAAGCGGCAAGACTTTTGAGCCCAACGAAAGCAACGTAAAGGCAAGGCATAATTTATAAGCCCAAAAGTCGTCTAAAAGCTCATTCTTCTTTTCTTAAACGACCCTCTAGTTTTTCACCAAACCACCCATTAATAGTAATGGAACTCACATGAAAGTTTCCTCCCGTGATATGAGTTACTACCCTCGATCACTTGTCTTACCCTAAACATCCTGATTGTATTTTTCAACCGAAATGGATTTTCCAACTGAAATGGAATATAACTACTAAAATTGCATTGTACATCCAGAATAGTCCTAAGAAGACATGATCCCAAGCGATACTTGACACGTTCCCCCTCTTTAAGATCCATCACAAGGAAAACGAAAGTCAAGATTTGCTTTATCCGGTATCAAACAAGAGCTACGAGCAAATAGAACACCCTTCAGAAGTATCAATATCGTCACATGAATCGTAAATGCATATTGTTTCAGCGGAAGTAGTTGTCCACTCCCTTGTCCAGTAACCATTCTAAGTGGGGCTAGAACTATGATGGGAAAAGCGCCGGGTCAGGGAAAGGAGTCACCAAAATAGGCAGTGACTTCTTCTACTCGCATCAGTACAATAAGGCGAACCGAGTTAGATTTGAATCAGCGTAGACATATTGCTAACGAATTTATAGTCCGTCCCCATTAATTTTTTAATAATCATATTTATCGCCGTAGTATTACTCATTCCTTCATTCCTTACCAATGAACAATGCATCCTTTTTTATGTTAAAGTCAAATCAATTTGTTTTTCAACGTACTAATTGATTTTGACAATTCTTCAATAATACTTTATATATTTGAATTAAAATATAGATAAGTTATTTGAATATGAATTACAGATACGGATTCGAATTCGGATATTTGTTATCTGCATTCGTATCTATTTATTTACAGATATCTTTAAATTAAATATGGATATATTCATTTTTTTTTAATACGAATAATATATATATATTTTTTTAATACAGATGCGGACGAATACAAAATTTTCAATTAATGTGACTTAAGGCTCGGCCCGGCCCATTGTATAGTGGACTAATGGGAATGGCTGAAAAATATAGTAAAGTGAAGGTTAAAATTGGGATATAAGAAAAAATAGGGTAGAACCCTAGATATATACATGTACATGTAAACCCTAGAGGAAGAAGCAGCAGCAGAATCTCCGATCCAAGCGTTGGTAAGCTTTTTCTTTCTGAATCAAAATTTCCACAGTAAGTAATTTCTCTGTATATATAATACTATGTATAATTTAGACTAATACAGTAGCTGGTTTTTTGACTCCATCTGATTGTAATTTTGTTTGGGGCAGATATCAACTCAGAATGAAGGTGGTTGCTGCTTATTTGTTGGCTGTTTTGGGTGGTAACACCACTCCAACTGCAGATGATTTGAAGAATATTCTCGGTTCAGGTACTTTTTTTTTTATAATAATAATTTTTTATATTGTTATCAATTACCTTATCATTAGAATTATCAATTATGTATTTTATACGGTTCTCGTATCTGTATTTTTATTTTATGTTATTTTTCAAGCATGCACGTATGTGCGTTTAGTATGTTAAACATTTATTCTGCTTTATACATATGGACATTAAGGCATTGTTTGGAAATTGAAGAACTTGTATATAAAAGTGGGTTATTTATGTATTTGTGTATTTTATAGGGAAAATAAGCAGGACACATTGTATTTGAGCATATTTTTTAATAAAGAGGTTGAAAAGTTTGAGATTATATATTTTTGTTTGTGTTTTTTTTTCCTTTGGGTTTCTGAGTGTTTGGACTTTCTTTTTCGTATAATTGGGCTTCTTAGTTTATAAGTAATATAGCCTTGAGGTATGATTGCTGAAATTGTTATTTTGGCTGTTTGGCGTAAGTTTGTTCATTTGGCATTGTCAATTTATATTTATTTACCAGTATTTCGCCTTTACTAGGCAGGGTTTAAGTGTTTATGCTTGAGACATTATGTTACCTTTATCATTCCTTGGATGTCTAAGACCTTATGACAGTCTGTCTGTCTCTGTTTATATATGCAAGTGTATATAAATACTGTAGTATTTGTTTTCTAATTCAATTTAGAGCCGGTGCCTGTGATGATGATTGCTTGTTTCTGAGAAACATTCGCAGTGGCCGCCTGAGATCTTTTGCCTTTGCCAAGCTTTAGAGATTATGCTGCTTCAATCCTTCCTTGGATGTCTGAGACTTGAAATTTTGTTATGTTCATATCATGTCATTTGGATTTATCGTTGAACTGATTGACTAGCTCGTCGCTTTTTAGATATCAAAAAAATACTGAACAATGCATCATTCAAATTTGTCTAATGTTTCTCATATTTCCATTATCTAGCATTTTGCACTTGATAGCTATTGAGACTATTTTTGTTGTGATTTTGCATTTTGCGCATAATCTTGTATTTATTTATTGTGCTTCCTGTGTGAAAATTGTATTTCTGATAATCAGTGCCATTCTTACCGAGCCTCATTGGCTTTGTGCTTTTGGTGCTATGATATGCTTATACTGGCTTGTCTGGATACTCGAACTACGGCTAGTTTTAAACTTGTTTGACTTGTTTTTGCTGTGTTAGCGTTTATGTTTATTTTTTAATACAAAAATATACTAGTTGGTGTGTTTTGCATGCCTAAGTTGGACATGTGGAATGGTGATACTTGATATCCTTTACCTCTTCCTTTTTGTTTTTATGTGCGGGTTGCAGTTGTCTTAACAAAATAAACTTTGATGTATTGCAGTTGGAGCAGATGCTGATGATGATAAGATTGAGTTGCTATTGTGTGAGGTTAAGGGAAAGGATATCACAGAACTGATTGCATCTGGAAGGGAGAAGTTGGCTTCAGTCCCTACTGGTGGTGGGGGTGGTGTTGCTGTTGCTGCAGTAGCTGCCAGTGGGGGTGGTGGAGCTGCCGCTCCTGCTGCCGAGGTCAAAAAGGAGGAGAAAGTTGAAGAGAAAGAGGAGTCGGATGATGTAAGCCTTCTTTTTGGTGCTGACCTTGTAAACTGAATTTTGGACTCAATTCAGTATTTATTTGCTGGCAACACAAATTTAATAATCTGACTTTTTGTGTTAAATTTTGTTGCAGGATATGGGCTTCAGTCTCTTTGACTAAGTTGAGTGTTGGTATGAAGAACTCCCTCCCTTCTGAAGTCGCGGCGCTTTAGTTTGGCGTAAAAGGCTTTTTCGATTCTCTACTATATTTGATTATGATATTATCATTTGTAGTTACCCAAGTGAAAATTGAAGATTTAAATGTCAAGTTTGAGTAAATTTTTGACAATATTGGCCTTCTATTGTAGTGCTAATAATTGCCTTGCCTTTCTGAGATGTTATTTATTTTTATTATTTTTTCTTTTTTGTCTGCCTTGATCCTGTTTTTTGAGTCGGCTCAACATCGATGGTAGCCAGCCTATCATTGTAATTGAAAATTTGCTATGATTTTGTTGTTTTTTTTTTAAATAAAGTTGAGGCAGAGTTCTACCTCTACAAGTACAGAAGAAGATTATTGACATGTAAAACAAATTATGAAATGTATGTAGAATTTGGTAATATATACAGGAAGGATAGGATGAAAGGGCATGAGAGCTGAATGATTTACCATCTTTATTCCATAAAAAGTTTCATTTGATTTTTACTCTTATTTTTTTTTTATTTCAGCATGTAAATCATTTCCCATAAATTCAAATTAATTAAGATCCAAACCAAAATTAACTATTTTTGCGATTGGGAGTCTTACAAACACGTCCTAGTCTTTGCTACATTAGATGCTTGCGAAAATCTGTTACTTTGTTCCTCCAAGGGCATAATAGCCATAAGGTTGCAAACATAATATTTGTAGAAATTTCTTACTCTTCTAATTTACAAGTACACAAAATATAAATACTCTGTTACCATATCAGTACTTGTAAACAACATGCACCATTCTTTTCTATTATTATTTTTTTTTGGAAAACAACAAAAAAGAAGATAAAAAAAATTACAATCTTGCAGTGCAATATTGCCTTGAGAAACCATGTTGTCATCGCCATCTTAAGTACAGCAGGAGCAGAAATGGGGAGCCAGAGAGAAAAGGGTTGGGGTATTTTTGTGAAACCATGACCTGGGCACACCATTTGAAACTTGAGAACTTAATAGCTGTGAGTCGGGGTGGAGGGAATGGAGAGGGTCTAAGACCGGGGTTGGAGGGTCCATGTCTTGCCAGAGAATCAACAACACCATCAGTAACAGTTTTCACTAAAAGCAAAATTGATAATGTCACTAGCAGAAAAAAGTAAATAGATAATGCTTAAAAAATGTTGTAATTGGATTCCAAAAATGTCGTGGTTAGTTGTGTCATCTATTAAACACATTTACACAACGTTTTTAAAACGTTGTAGTTTGACACATTACACAACGTTTTTTTCCCTAAAAACGTTGTCTATTTATTTTTTAGTGTTGGATGCGTGAAAACGTTATATAGATAGTATGATTCAGAACGTTTCTGACTAAAAAACGTTGTAGTTTGACACACACACACACATATATATATATATATTTTGTTTTTTTCTCTCTTCTTTGTTCAATCTATTCATCTCTTTCTTCTTTGTTCATCTTCTTCCTTTCTCAAATATTTAGAAGTCTTTGAAAGTCAGGTCAGACTTTGGATATGAGAATCTCTTCTTTTAAAGTCTGTCAAACTCTACTATTTGATAGAAATCTGAAAAATCTATGACTTTTAAACTACCAAAATACTTTTATAGACTTTGTAAAAATCTCAATTCAATACCACCTTACAAAAGCCGTAATTGAATACCAATAAACTTTTATAAACTTTTTAAATATCTTGATCGAATACAACCAAGCTTTAAAAGTCTTGTTTGAATACACACTCCTTAGTTTCATTGGTAAAATTAAGTTACCATTAATATATATATGCAGCAACAGCTGAATTAATTTGATAAGAGTAATAAATCCTTAAAGATGGCTTCACATAAGCTGGCATTCAAGAATAACAAGTGGCCGGCATCAGGAACCTCGTGATATCGAATCCATGGCTGTTTTTGAGAAAGATAACGGTTCAATTTGAAAGGAATAATCCTATCTTCATATCCTTGCCAAATGTGAACCGATCCCTCATTGTTAGGGAATGGATTGGTTATGTCAATGGGATCAAATTCCCACTTTCCAAAACCAACCTTTACATCCCGAAATAGGGACTCGTAAACGCCTTGGTGTGGTCGTATTTTTTCCTGAATACCCAAACATACATGCTAAAATAATTAGTTCAAAAATAGTGTTAGATGTTTTATGTGAGCAGTATATTCTTGAATATATAAGTATATGATATTTACCTGACCGGTTGAAAACTTCCTCGAAAGATCCAAATCTGAGCAGCTAAAAACAATCTTGTTCCCTTCCATGATACCAGAAGAAGGAATCCACTTTCGAGTCTTCCACCAATTAAATAGCCAAGGGGTATAATGTGCAACCCGAAACGCCCACTGGTCTTGCACAAGCATAGAACTAAAGGCTTCTTTAGCCAGCCTAGCAGGAAAACAAGGCCACCAAAAGTTGACAAATGGGACTACAAGAGCAGCTCCTGACAACCTAAAAATATAATTTTAATCAATCTGCATTAAATAAATTATATACAGAGATGTGGATTAATGATGAATAAAAAAATTATGTATTAAATAGAAAAGTATTAACATGCCTGTGTGGTATGTATTCTAGGCAACTCCAAATAGGGTATGCTCCCAATGAGAAGCCAATCACATAAAATTTGGTACCAATCTGCAACATGTCGGCTAGTTCTTGAATATCTAATGCTTCACTCTTGACTGAGCGGTTTGGATTTGGATCACTCTCTCCATAACCAGCTCTGTCGAATGACAACAAATATATTCGAAGCTTTATTATAAGTTCCTGTAAATAATTTATAAAATGCAAAAGTTTAATTAAATAATATATATATATATATATAAGGAGAATTAAAATGAATTAAAGAAAAGAAATTGAAAGAGGGATTTAATTAGAATACTTTTGAAATGGGTAAATACAAGTCTTTGGAACTATCAAACCCATGACTGATAATAATTTTGTAGACGGCATCTTTCTTAGAAACGCCAGCCTCTTTGTACGCCAAATATCTCCCATCGGAGAGTTTTACTCTTGATGAAGTAATAGGAGGACCCCCTGGTACTCCACTTGTACAGACTTTTGTTTGACCATGCAGCATCAATGCGCCCCAACCTAAAGCAATACCTAGCACTGCTATTTGTACAATCATAACTGCGCGCAAAAAGGAATTAAAATAGTTAAATCAGATTGATAATTACATATATATATATATATATAGTGGAAAAGCTAGCGGCAGAAATTAAATAAGAAAAGTGGCAGACAATATTGGAAGAAGAAAAAGCAACCCATGAAGAAATTCACTCACTTGAAGAAGAGAGCTTAATGTCCATTTTCTTAAGCAGCATGCATGCAAGCTGATATCTTCTAGTGTGCAAACCTACGTATTGGAGACGTTTATCATATATATGCTCACTATCACTTGAGCAACCTTCGTATATATATATTCAGCTCGATCATGATAAATATATATATAGACACCGTTGCTTACAGTTTCAGAATTAATGTTAGCTAGCTAGCTAGCAAATGGGACGTCAATTAAACAACATTATTAATAACATCCTATTATATTATATTATATTGCTAATCACACTACGTACCACATAATTAAAAGATAAGCACCTTACTAATTTAGATGATACAAAGAACAACTGAGAGAGTTTTCAAAGAAACAAAAAAGGCCAAAGGTTAATTGCATCTGGTTGAAGTTAATTATGATTGGCAACTGTCCCAGTCAGACAGATCGACAAAATAATTGATAAATGACAACAATTTTAATTAATAAAATAATTTTAATTTTAAAGGTTGGGGGGGGCCTCTGGTGCACTGTGTTAATTAATTTATTTATTTCAACCACAATTATGAGGAAAAAAAATAAAAAATAATAGAGCAAGTTTGGACAAAAAATTATAAAAGAAAGTACATTTTTTTATTACAAAAACACTGTAATTTTTTCTCATAATTGTGGTTAAAAAAAAAAAAAGTGTACCGGACGTACGGGTCGTTAAGCGTACCGGATGCCCCACCCCCACCCCCACCCCCACCCCCCACCCCCCACCCCCCACCCCCCACCCCAATTTAATTTTAACATAGCGGACTGGTTAAAAACTTTTTTAGGACAGTTATGCCCCCACTAAACATTAACGGCTTGGGAAAAAAGAGAGAGTAGCAAATGGAAACAAAACAAGAAAAATATTGGTATCTCCATATCTATCAATGTCTGCTTTCTTTTGTCCTTGCAATGGAAGACTACAATAAAGACAGAATGAATACAAAAAACAGAGCAACAAACACACATTTTCTTGGTAGAAAGAGAGTGTGAATACCAGATTTTACCAAATAAACCCCAACTCTTTTCTCTCTGGCTCCCCATTTGTTGCACTGCAAGATTGTATTTTTTATGTTATTTTTCAAAAATACACACATATATATATACATAATTATTATTGGACTTTATATATTATTAGTAATATATGTATTACTCATTTTTAAAAAATTATATATATATTAAATATTAATATAAATATATTGTAAATATTTATTATTTTTTAAAAAATTAGTTTCCAAAACATATATATTTCGGACTTGATCTGAACCGTTTGATTAAATTGATTCAAATCTAAAGGTGGAAAACTTCAATCCTCGCACAATGTTATTGACCTGAGCAAGTACACGGACTAGGACTAAGACTGTTCGGGAGTAATTTATCGACCCCTTGGATGGGCTGAATGCCTGGGGTGAGAAAGAGATGTTGAACCCATTTGGCTGAAACCATCAAGAATATTAGAGGTGTTCGAGTTCGGGCATCCGAATCCTCTGGACCGGAGTCCTATTCTAGTTGATGATGTTCGAGATCGGGCATCCGAGTGACTAAGAATTCCAGTCCTAACCATATTTGAATAACTAACTCTAAATGTAGTATTTAGATCTTATCCAACTTACATATTTTAAAGAGATTGTGTTGAACCCAAACAATGATTACTGTCATGTTCTAGAGTCCTAATCCGATTGAGAGATGAACTCTAAGTGATGAGAGTGTCTATAAATACAAGGTTCGACTTCAATTAGCAGATAATACCCTTTTGAGCACTAAACTTTCATTGTTAAATCATTCTCACACTGGAGCTATTTTTGTGTGATCGGTTAATTCGGTGATTGGACTCGCCGACGAAACTTGGCGTTAACAAAGACCTTCACCATTCGATCATAAAGTCAGAATGAATCTCAAAGTTAGAACTCAGATCCTATCTCAACTGTCGGCCGTTGAATGATCAGATAAGGCTAAGTATAAAATCAAAAATTCAATTTTTATTTCTTCCTCTTCAGCCACTCGTTTCTTCTCTTTCCGGAATGAATCCTCTCAAACTCTAAACTTTACTCTGCAAGAATTTGCGATTTCTACAAAAACCATCCGATTAAACGATTTCTAAACCTCTAAATCATATCTTTCCTTAAAAATGGAGTTAATTTTTTTGATCTGTCTAATGATTTTTCTTCTTCATTATTGTTTTTACAAAATCTCTGTTTTTTTTTTAAATTCTAAGATTCTGAATTTGTGTCTGTTCATTTTTTAACACAAATATTTATAAAAATTTATTATTTTGTCATTTTTAAAATATTTTGTGAAATATATTTTTAAGTATAAATTAGTCTGATAACTAATAATATTAAGAGACACAGGTGACTGAAAGCACCATTTAGTTTTAAATTTGAAATTTATCCTGGTATAGAAACACAGCATTTAGATAGAGCTTCCTTCCGTTTAGTTTTAAAAATAACTTAGATTAACAAGTTAATAAATGCGACCGACCATCTTATTCAAATTTCTTCTTCTTCATCTTCTTGTTTCACTTTCGAAAGGGGATTGGCTTATTATTATATCCAGAACAGAACAGCCACCCACGTCTGTCTAATTTTGAATTTCCAAGTAGTAACTAAAAATCGAATAAAATTCTTGTTAACAAAATACTCCAAGTAAGAAGGGGGCCATGTGGGTGGGTGGGTAGTTTATATTTAGTTGGGAATAATTAATTAAACCCATGACTACTACTTCATCACTCTCTTGGTTTGGTTGAAGGGGAAGGGGAAGGGGAAGGGGAAGGGGACGGGGACGGGGACGGGGACGGGGAACCAAATGATGAATTTATTATAAGACTACTTCACTTCATCACTGGCTTTTCTTATTTGGTGTGATGGAGTCCAACATAGCTTTCCACTATGTAATCAAAAGTGTATACATGTGGAGTACCAGGGGGTCCTCCTATTACTTCACCAACACTAAATCTCTCGGATACCAAGACAGATACGGTCTACAAAACCATTATCACTCATGGGTTTGATAGTTCCAAACACTTGTATTTACCTATTTCAAAATCCCTCCAACTTCAGTCCAACTTTCAATTTGTAAAATGTTCTTTCATCTTTATTAACCTTAAATATATATATATATATATATATATATATATATATATATATATATATATATATATATATTATTGAAACTAGTAGCCAATCATATTGGATGATAAATCATATACTTTGTAATAATTTTATTTATTTATTAATAAAAAAATTGTTTAATTCATGGTACTAGTTTTGAGCAATACTTTTAGAATTATGATGATTATCATGCAAATGAGATCTAAATTCTAAATAAAATGGAATTTTCTTTATTTATTATTTTAAAATAAATAACTGAATATTTAATATACGAGGAAGTACCGGTCAAGATCTTGGATAGAAAGGAGCATGTCCTACGCACAAAGATTATACCACAAGATAAGGTTTTGTGGATGAACTATGCTATTAAAGAAATGACCTGGGAGTTGGAATCAGAAATGAAAACGAGGTACCTCACCTTTTCGAAACACCAGGTACGTACGTCAATTTCGAGGACGAAATTTCATAAGGAGGGGATGTTGTAACACTCCGAATTTTTTTAAATAAAATAGAATTTCATTTATTTATTATTTTAAAATAGTAAGAGTTTATTTGATTAATGTGGTTAGTTGTGGGAAAAATGCCCAAATATTTCAAATAAGCAAATGGTTATAAAAAATTCATTTTTATCAGAGAATATTCGTTTGGTTGTGGAATATTCTTACTGTCGGGGAATATTCGTACGACGGCGCAGCCTTGTGTGGGCCCCATAATGGAAAGCGATTGGATGAAAAAAATGAAAAGTTTAAGTTTTTATAAATAACGACGTGGTTATTATCAGATTAATCTTTGTTAGAATACACGGTGGTTAAAACACAAGAAGACACCGGTATTGCACTATTAATTATTGATTCTTACGTGAAGGCCTTCTTACTCAATAATTATTCTGATAATTACTTGCTCAATATTTTATTTTATTGATTCAATAATTGCTACGTTGATATTTTATATTATTTTTGTTTCAATAATTGTCACTTCTGCAAAGATTTTTATTATCGGATCAATAATTCATATTATTGGAATAATATTATTAGATAACATTATTGGCAATGTCTAAAAGTTACATCAAAGGAGAGGTTTGGTCACCTAATTATGCACAAAGAAGGATAAATCCTTATTGGAAAGCCCCTCTTTCCTGGGAATCTACACACGGTTGTCGATGATTGTGATTACGTAATATTATTTGTGAATAATTAATTATTGATTTATATGATAAGAAAAATATTCATTTTATGTGAATATAGATGGAGAAATTTTTTAATGTGACAATTGTTGAAAATTGATATTTTATATTTTTCTGATAAAATAATTCATTTAAATATATTATTATATTTTAATGGTGATATTTTACAATGAAAGTGTGATATATGAATAAATGAGGAGGAAGAATATTTTTGTTACAATAAATATTAAAAACATGTTTTTCATGTTCGTGGACCCCATTTCTTGACTGAAATTTGATTATAGCTTGTAAAATTGTCCGTTTGTGGATTTCGGTCAATTTCTGCGTGGAATTTGGAAAAACTTAAACTTACAAAGTTGTAGAGAATGGAATTTCCTATAAAAAGGACATAAGATTCGAATTTTTCTGATAAAAGGGCTATTTATTATGAATTATTGAAGTTCCGAAGTTCTGGAATAATTGATTTTTGGAAGTTTTAATTGTTTTATTTAAGAAAAACGTTTTTTGCAATCCCACATGTGATATAAATATGCTGAATTCAGTTGGTCTAAGGCGGGCTTGAATTTGTTTAATTATATTATTATTTTATTAAATTTTCTGCTTTGGTGTTCTAAGCATTTTTCTATAAATAGGGTGCTTAGGTTAGAATTGAAAATCACACCAGAAACTGAAGTTTTCTCTCTCTATATTATCGAGCGTATTCTTGTGAGTATTTTGATACTTTGAGTGTTCTATATACTGATGCAAGTTCCTTGATGTTATATCGATATTCCAAATTGTAAGATTTTATTCTTTTCGAGGTAAGGGATGTTATTTTTAAAAATGATATTATTTCTTTCAATATCATTATCTTAGGAATATTGGTAAGATTTTTCTTGTGAAATTACGATCTTTTCATGTAGAGTTACTTATTCACGAGTTATTATTCATGAGTTACTATTCACGAGTTACTATTCACGGGTACTATTCACGAAGCATGATGATTTTTCTTGTGAAATTTTTACCTTTTAGTGTCGGAGTTACTATTCACGTATACATTACTATTCACGTATACGGCACTATTCACGAATACGACACTATTCTCCGAAAAATTAAATTTTCTTTTCTATGTCCAAGATTGTCTATTGTGGTTCCTATCTTTGATTGGATATATGTTTTAATCTTCATTTTTGAATTCTGCTCCAAAATAGTTTATTATGGAGTATTTTTAAACTTGGATTGTCTAAAGTACAAATCCTTAATATTTATTCTTTTGTCTCACTGGATTCGTTTTTTTTAAAATATTTTTCATCATCCTCAGTCCTAAATGATGATATAACTGAATATCTTTGGCCTGTAGTACAAAGATGAATGATTTCTTGATGAATATCTTTGGCCCGTAGTGCAAAGATGAACATGTGTTGAGATGAACATGACCGACTGATTAATAACTTTGGCCTGTAGTGCAAAGATGACTATTTGATTCAAGATGTATATTGATCGATGTTACAGGGACAAAATATTGATGATGGACTTTTAAATTCATAGATGATAGTAGATTTCATTCTCTACTTAACTCTTCTAATGAATTGTTGTTTCCGCTGCAGTTGTTGATCTAAAACTTGTTGTTTATTGTATTCTATCAGATTTTTCCCTGTTGAAGACTAAGGATAATTTGTTGTACATTATCTTAGTCATAATATTCTTTCTTCGGGCTAGTTGAGCTCACCCTTTTCCTTTTTGTTCCATTTTTTCTCTCGGGAGGCGATAATATAAATGGACTAATGGGTATGGAGTGATGGTTCAAGATAGTTGTTTTAGTAGTCCTCACTATTCTGTAAAATAGTGTATCAATAATTGTAATGAGGACTTCATTTGAGTGTTGATATTGTCTAGAAGACAATATTTGTATTTAAACTCACAATGATGTGTTATCAGTATTTTGCACGACAATTGTAATAATGAAGTTGTAGTTGTTTTACGTACCATGTATTTGGCGACTCAGAATAGGTTGGGTGGAATTGACCTATTTTGGGGGCGTCACAGTAACCCCGACACGAAAAGGTAAAACTTTCATAATAAAATTCATATCAATATTTCGGTATAATGATATTAAAAGAAATAATATCATTTATGAAAAAAATAACATCCCTTACCTCAAAAGAATAGTACTTCTGGCTAAAATATTGGATATAATACTGAAAAAAACTTGCACTAAATAGTAACACTCAAAGTATTTAAAAACTCACAAAAATACGCTCGATATTATAAAGAGAGAAACTTCTTATTCTGGTGTGATTTTTAATTCTAACCTAAGTACCCTATTTATAGAAAAATGCTTAGAACGCCAAAGTAGAAAAAATAATAAAATAATATTTTATAAACAAATTTTCATGCCCACCCTTGACCAAATTCATCTGCACACTAGTGGGGCCCACCAACACAAAAAAAACGTTTGTCGACGTCGGGATTTTTATTGTTCCTTTTCTGTTATTGTCTTTTGGTGTTCTCATGTTAGGTGAGATTTGTTTGAAAAAATAAATTGTGAAAAGGTCCGACATGTATATGTCGACGATTGGACTGTAAGAGTCGCCAATTGGTATTTTTAAATGGTTGCACCAACCTAACCGAGAAAAGGTTTGCACATTGACTTAGTGATGTAACACTGCTTAACTGGTCTGTGAAATCGAGACTCGTTAGGGTCCGGGGGCTTGATTATGTGGAGGGAAGGTGTTAGGCACCTCCGACATCCGTGTTACCACAGTGACCGATACTTTTCAAATTAAACTGTTATATGAATGTGTGTGTAAGTCAATGTGCAATTATCTGGAAGTAGTGTTATGTCTCGTTTGCACCTATATACCTTGTTTGAATTTTTGTATAAAGGTTCAATTTTAACAAAATATAGCAGTGTTGTTTTGTAAAAGAGGTTTTTTCAAACCCTTATCCTCAATAGTAATTGTGGCATTTGATACTTCTATTTTATTATATATTTTTGGCTTGATTATTTTTATTTTCAAGATGCGAGACATCTTCGAGAAAATAAGATACATAGCAGTGCCGAACTTCTTGTGGGCATGAGAGCCATCCAAAGAAATTTAAACACCGTGAATAATTTAAAAGTCGGTTAGAGCTGAAAATGTCTATCACGAGAACCGAATCTAGATTCAGAAGACTGAATCTGTGTTCACATGATTCTTAGGTTCACATGATGTTGCAGTTTGTATGAAAGCTGTAAGCAGTTATATATATAAAAGTTATAAATATATATATATATATGAGCGATCAACTGTAAGACCCCAACTTATTATAAATAAAATTGAATTTTCCTTTATTCATTATTCTAAATTAATAAGGGTTAATTTGATATAATTCTTTTGTTATGGGTGAAATGTGCAAAGTTTACAAAATAAGCAAGTGGTTATAAAATATTCATTATTGTCGGGGAATATTCGTTTGGTCGTGGAGTATTCTTTTTGTTGGGAATCTCCGTCTGCGGCCAGCAGCTATCGTTAGTGGGCCCATAACGGAAACGGTTGGATGAAGGAAAACGACAAAGATTGAGTTTTATAAATAACGACGTAAATTGTTACCGAATTAACACTCGTTGGGTTACCCGGTGGTTAAAATACAAGAATACGCGTGGTTGCGCATGAGTGAAGCATTACCAGATTGCACGATGATTGTTGAATTATTGATCCTTACGTGAAGACACTACTCAATAATTGTTACGAGAATTCTTTGCTCATTATTTTATCTTATTGATTCAATAATTGTTTGCGTTGATATTTATATTATTATTGTTTCAATAATTGTCATTACACAATATTTTCCATTATCAAATCAATAATTCATATTATTTGAATAATATTATCGAGATAACATTATTGGCAATGTCTAGAAAGTTACATCTAAGGAGAGGTTTGGTCACCTAATTGCTTGTATTAAGTAAGAGAAATCCTTATTGAAAGCCCTCTTTCCTTAACTACACGGTTGTCGATCTTGTGATTACGTAATATTATTTTTGAATAATTAATTATTGATTATTATGATAAAGAGAATATTCATTTTATGTGGATATAGATGGAGAAAATTTTTATGTGACAATTGTTGAAAATTAATATTTTATCTTTTTCTGATAAAATAATTCATTTAAATATATTATTTTAATAATATATTAACGATGATATTTTTATAATGAATGTGGGATATATGAGTATATGAGGAGGAAGAATATTTTTATGGCATTAAATGTTTAACACATGTTTTGGGTGTCGGTGGACACAATTCTTGACCGAAAATTGATTATAGACTGTAAAATTGTCCGTTTATGGATTTCACCAATTTCTTTGGAATTTGGAAAAACTTTCTTCTGCAAAGTTGTAGAGAATGGAATTTCCCATGAAAAGTCTCGAGTTTTGAATTTTTCCGATAACCAGAGCAATTTTCTACTTAATTATTGAAGTTTCAAGATAAAATAATTTTATTAAATTAATGGGTGGGACCCACTTTTTAGTAGGTGTTGAATGCACATGGGTCATTTGAAAATTTTCAAAAATTGGTAGCTAGCTTGTTGCGTAGAAGTAAGAATAAGAATAATAATATTTTATTATTTAGTCTCCTCATGCGCGTCTAACATTTTTCTTCTATAAATAGAGGCTAAGTTAGAATTGAAAATCACACCGTAAATTAAGTTTTCTTTCTCTCTCTAAAATTATCGAGCGTATTCTTGTGAGTATACTTTGAGTGTTGCTATATCTGATGCGGGTTTCACAAGACTATATCTAAAATCAAATCGTAAATGCGGTTATTTTGAGGTAAGGGGTATTATTTTCTTCTTAAATGATATTTTTTTCTTCAATATCATTATGTCAAGTATTGGTGAACTTTTTATCAAATTTGGAACTTGTTGTGTCTGAGAGTTACTATTCACGATACTGACTATTCACACGATACTGACACTTATTCACGAATCATCCTTATTCAATTTAAAAAATAAAAATTTTTCTTTTTGTCCAAAATATCTATTCGGATACTAGCTTTGATTGTATCCATGTTTTGATCATTCTTGAATTTTACACCAATATGATTATTTTCAAGTATTTTTTGGACATGGGTAAAACAAAGTACGAATCCTTAATCCTTAATCCTTGTCATTTTATTTCAATTGGATTCGCTTTCTTTAAAAATGTTTTTCATCATCCTCGGTCCCTAAATGGTGATATAAATGAATATCTTTGACACAGTAGTCAAAAAGATTAACAGTGTTGAGATGAACATGACCAATCGGGTGATACAAATGAATATCTTTGGCAGTAGTGCAAAGATGATTAAAGATGTATATTGATTGTTATTACGAGGATAAACTATTGATGATGGACTTTTAAACCTTAGAAGACAAGTAGAATTCTTTCTACGTGACTCTTCTAATGGATTCTTTGTTTTATTGCATTTGTTGATCTAAAACTTGTTGTCTATTGTATTCATTAGATTTTTCCTGTTGAAGACTAACGATAATTTGTTGTATATTATCTTAGTCATAATATTCTTCTTGGGCTAGTTGAGCTCACCCTTTTCCTTTTTGTTCCATTTTTCTTCTCGGAGGTGAGAACATAAGCGAGGATCGAGTCGGAATTATGGAGTGATGGTTTTAGGAAGATGTTTTAGTTGCCCTCACTATTTCTACGTAAAATAGTGTGTGAATAATTAATGAGGACTTATTTGGGTGTGTATATTGTCTGAAGACAATATTTGTATTCAAACTCACAAATTGTATTGTCGTATTCTACACGACATCTGTATTGTCAAAGTTGTAGTTTGCTTTCTATACCATGTATTTTGACGACTCAGAATGGGTGTTGTATACCTATTTTGGGGGCGTCACATCAACCACCACGAAGTAAACTCCATGGGGGATTATAAATATAAATATATAAAAGTTGTAAATATATATAGAGACGATTAACCGTTACGAAGTAAACTCCAAGAGGGACTAAATGTAAATATATAAAAACGGTAAATATATATATTGAGAGAGACGATCAACCGCTACGAAGTAAACTTCAAGCGGGACTAAATGTAAATAAAGTAGTAAATGGTCACGAAATAAACTCAAGGCCTAATGAAAATATATATATATATATATATATATATATATATATATATATATATATATATCCTCGAATTGACAAACTGAGTCTGGATCGATATAAACGCACCGGATATATATCGATTTAGGCTCAGTTCGTCAATTCGAGGATATATATATATAAGTATTTATATATATACAAAAGCAGTAAACGCTCCGAATATAAATTCAGGCTCAATCGAGGCATAACTCGGTGATGTTAGTATATATATATATATATATATATATATATATATATATAAATTCAGGCTCAATCGAGGCATAACTCGGTGATGTTAGTATATATATATATATATATATATATATATATATATATATTCAAAAGAAATAAAAAGCCACGTATCGAAGTGCAGGCATACGCACACAACAAGACTCTCAACGTGAATAATTGTGTGTACAAAAAGTGGAGAAAGACTTTAAGAAATGTAATAAGTCTTATAGTGGGCTGCCAAGAAGACTTCAAACGACTTTAAATGAATGAATACTCGGTTTCCACCGATAAAATATGACAAAACACAAGCTCACAAGTGTTTGAAAACAGAAAACACTCAGTTTATAGTGTGTACAGAGCAAAATGGACATGGCTTTCTCGCCTCTTCTCCCTTGAAAATGGCCACCCCAAGCCCTCTATTTATAGAGGGGGAGCCGCAGGTGTGACGCCCCCAAAATAGGTATACATCACCCATTTTGAGTCGTCAATATCATGGTACAGAAACAACTACAACTTTATTAATACAACATAAAAACTGTGAGTTTAAAAACAAATATTGTCTTTTAGACAATATCAACACTCAAATAATTCCTCATTATAATTATTGATACATTATTTTACAAAAATGGTGAGGACTACTAAAATAACTATCTAGAACCATCATTCTACACCCCGACTAGAACTCACTACATTCTCGCCTCCTGAGAAGAAAAATGGAACAAAAAGGAAAAGGGTGAGCTCAACTAGCCCAGTAAAGAATATTATGACTAAGATAATATAGGATAAATTATCGTTAGTCTTCAACAGGAAAAAATATGATAAAAATAGTCAGATATCGTGAATAAAGGCCGTATACGTGAATAAGAACTCCCGACACTAAAAGACAAGAATTTCACAAAAAAATATTACCAATATTCCGACATAATGATATTAGAAGAAATAATATCATTTTAAAAAATAACATCCCTTACCTCAAAAAGAATAAGATTCTTACTTTGGAATATCGAGATATATATACGTCAAGGAACTTGCACCAGTATAACAACACTCAAAGTATAAAAATACTAACAAGAATACGCTCGATAATATGTAGAGAAAAAAACTTGATTTACGGTGTGATTTTTAATTCTAACCCAAGCACCTATTTATAGAAAAATGCTTAGAACACCAAAGCGAAAATTTAATAAAATAATAATATAATTAAAAAATTCAAGCCCACCTTAGACCAACTGAATTCAGCACATTTATATCACATGTGGGATTGCAAAAAATGTTTTTCTTAAATAAAACAATTAAAACTTTCAAAAATTAATTGTTTCGGAACTTCGGAGCTTCAATAATTCATAATAAATAGCCCTTTTATCAGAAAAATTCAAATCTTATGTCCTTTTTATAGGAAATTCCATTCTCTACAACTTTATAAATTTAAGGTTTTCCAAATTTCACGCAAAAATTGATCGAAATCCACAAACGGGCGATTTTACAAGCTATAATCAAATTTCAGTCAAGAAATGGGGTCCACAAACATGAAAAACATATTTTTAATATTTATTGTAACAAAAATATTCTTTCTCCTCATTTATTCATATATCACACTTTCATTGTAAAATATCACCATTAAAATATAATAATATATTTAAATGAATTATTTTATCAGGAAAAGATAAAATATCAATTTTCAACAATTGTCACATTAAAAATTTCTCCATCTATATCCACATAAAATGAATATTTTCTTATCATATAAATCAATAATTAATTATTCATAAATAATATTACGTAATCACAATCATCGACAACCGTAGTTTCTTGGAAGAGGGGGCTTTCCAATAAGGATTTATCCTTCTTGCGCCAATGATTAGGTGACCAAACCTCTTCTGCATGAACTTTCTAGACATTGCCAATAATATTATCTAATAATATTATTCCAATAATATGAATTATTGATCCGATAATGAAAAATCTTGTGTAGTGACAATTATTAAAACAACAATAATATAAAATATGTTCAAGGCAAGGATCAAAGCTCTTCCTCGAGGTCAGGCTCATGCCCATATGATGCTTGAATTTCTGCCGCTTTTCTTTTTCGGCGCTTTATAGCCTTTCTAGGCTAACATTAGGTGGGTCAGTATTTAGCCCGCCCCTCCTTTATATTGTTGTATGAGTTAAGCTACCCTACTTAATGTATTGTATAGTAGGCGGCGAGAAGTTAATGAAGACGCTTTAGGCTAATAGAAAGAGAAGCGTCGGTGCGTAGCCTTCATTCTACTACGCCACGAAAAGGTTACGAAGTAACTTAGCTCGACGTTAGGAGAGTCAAGGGCTAACTCCGCATGAACTATTTGCCTTTGGTTTTTCTTTATTAATGGGAGTACAAGTCCACCGGCTTTCCTCATCTCGTCATCATGGTATTGCGCACCTCTCTCCAAATCCCTTTATGTTCTCTCTGGCGGTAGCGAATGCGTTCTTACCGCCTCTCTTTGGATCTCTCTTGCTTCTAACATTTCTCAAAAGAGGTTTAGCGCTCTACGAGAACATAGCAATTATTGAATCAATAAAATAAAATATTGAACAAATTCTTTCGTAACAATTATTGAGTAGTGTACCTTCTACGTAAGAATCAATAATTGGTGCAATACCGGTGTCTTCTTTGTGTTTTAACCACCTGCTATTCCAACAAGATAATACTTGAATAACTACGCTTATTATTTATAAAAACTCAAACTTGTCGTTTTCTTCATCCAATCGCTTTCAGTTATGGGGCCCATTAAGGTCGTCTTGGTAAATTTAAATTCCCAAACGGAAGAATATTCCACGACCAAACTAATATTCTCCGATAAAAATGAATATTTTATAATCAATTTCTTATTTGAAATATTTGGGCATTTTACCCACAACTAACCACATTAATCAAATAAACCCTTACTATTTTAAAATAATAAATAAAGAAAATTCCATTTTATTTAAAAAAAATTCGGGGTCTTACAGCAGCCGTTGGCAGCCTCTGGTTTAACTACGACTGCTCGAGGTACCCCGAGCTCTGCGGGTCCCGCCATCTCGAAGTATGTGCATTCGAACGATGCGTTATTCGCTTGAACCTTCATAACTTTCAATCTGAGAGTCCGATGGAAGTGTACCATACCATTCCGGAAAGCTCTTTTCGAGAGCTATGCAATGACATATGACTTGCTTTTTTTGATTTTGGAAAGACGGGTCCATGAACGAAATGACATTTCTGTGTTTTCGTTTGGCAGACCGTTGAGCCATTTTGCGTAGTTTACGCTCGGAAGTTAAGATATGGTTCTTGTGGGACTTCTTTTGAAGCAATTTGATTTGAAATGATTGTATTTGATTTGAGTTGAAGTTGAGTTGGCAAAATGACCATTTTACACCTCCCGGCGTTATCTCCGGTTTTTGCACAGTAGTAGTAGTCTTTTCTCAGGGTTATTTCTGGGGTTGGCCTGCTGTTGACTCTGACTATCCTCAGGGTTATCTCTGATGTTAGCTTGACCTCCTGGGGTTATCTCTAGGTTTTGAACTTGATCCCCTGAGGTTATCTCCGAGGTTAGAACAGATTTTACCGGGGTTAGAAACTGGCTTTCCGGGGTTAACTCCGATCCGAGGTTGGAAACTGGATCTCTTTGACTATTTCCAGGATTCGAATTGATTTTGTGGTCCTCCAAGGTTATCTTTAGAGTGTAAAAAGGACGTTTTTGTCCTCTTGCATAGTTAGTAACAAAAAAATAAAATTTCGAGTGCAATATTTATAACTCCAAAAATTAATTATTCTGGGATTTCAATAATTCATAATAAATAGCCCATTTATTAGAAAAATTTGAATCTTATGTCAATTTCATAGGAAATTTATTTCTCTACAACTTTATAAAAAAAAGTTTTTCCAAATTCTAAACGAAAAATGACCGAAATCCACATACGGATGATCTTGCAGGCTGTAATAAAATTTTAGTCAAAAATGAGGCCCACCAACATATTTAATATGTTTTTTGTAATAAAAATACTCTGGACCTAATTTGCTCTCTTCCTTTTCATTTATTCATATATCATACATTCATTGTAAAAATATCACCGTTATTATATTATTACATCATACACTTATAATTTAATATTACAATAATATATTTGAATGAATTATTTTATCGAAGAAGATAAAATATCAACTCTTAATAATTGTCTCTTTAAAAATTTATCCATTAAATAAATATTTTCTTATCATTTTTATCAATAATTAATTATTCATAAATAATATTACAGAATCACAATAATGACAATCAGGTCGTTCCCAAGAAAGAGGGGGCTTTTCGATAAGGATTTCTCTTTATTGGCACACAATTAGGTGACCAAACCCCTTTCCTAAACAGAACTTCTTTAGACATTACCAATAATGATATCTTTACTGGCATGCAATTAGGTGACCAAACCCCTTTGCTAGACAGAACTTCCTTAGACATTACCAATAATTATATTTAATAATATTATTCAAATAATATGAATTATTGATCTGATAATGGGAAATACTATGCAGTGACAATTATTAAATCAATAATATAAAATATCAACGTAGCAATTATTGAATCAATAAAATAAAATATTGAATAGTAATTACTGTAACAATTATTGAGTAGTGACTTCTGACATAAAAATCAATAATTAAAATTATTGTGCAATACCGTGTGCTATTGTTATAAACACCGCCATTCATCAGATTTTAACCAACGGGTATTCCAATAGTTTTAGCTGATATAAATTTACGCATTATTTATAAAAAAACTCATACTTGTCGCTTTCTTCATTCGACGGCTTTTTTCGTTATAGGCCACAAAATGGTTTAACATACTGTCGTATTTAATATTCACCGACAAAGAAGAAGTATTCCACGACCAAACGAATATTCCCCGACAACAATGAGTATTTAATAACCACTTATTTATTTAAAATATTTGCACATTTTACCCATAACTAACCACATTAATCAAATCAACCCCTTATTATTTTAAAATAATAAATAGAGAAAATTCAATTTTATAAAAAGTTGGGGTAAAATTAGAAAGGTGTTTTTGTAAGACCCCAACTTTTATGAATAAAGATGAATTTTCTATAATTATCATTTTTGAATATTATGAAATGAATTTGATATAATGTTATAGTTGTGGGTAATAGTTATAAATTTTACAAAGTACACAAGTTGTTATATAATATTTGATTGGTCGGAGAATATTCGTTTTAACAGGGAATATTCGTACGACGGCACAATCATTGGTGGACCCCACAACAGATTATTGTCAGATTGAGAAAACGAAAAAAATATTTTATGAAAATAATTGATTCAATTATTGTCGATATTTTATATATTATTAAATCAATAATTGAGACGACGAAGTTATTAATATTATTATTTGCAATATTAACGATGTTCTAAGTTACGCCAAGTAGCGGTTTGGTCACCTAATCATGCTACCAATAGGGAGAAATCCTTACCGAAAGCCCCTCTTTTCGGGAACGACACAATCGATTAATAATGTGAATTATAATAATGATGATGAAGTTTTGTTTTATTAGTATTATTAATGTAATAAAAGCGAAAAAAGCTTTTTATATAAAAATGTAATACTTTTATAAAGTTATTCGTTTTATTAGACTATAAATAGAATATATTATATTCTATTATGCATAGTGTTTTGCATAGTAAAATCTTTTTATATAAAATGTAATACTTTTATAAAATTATTCATTTTATTAGACTATAAATAGAATATATTATATTTTATTATGCATAGTATTTGCATAAAGAAAATCTTTTTATATAAAATGTAATACTTTTATAAAGTTATTCGTTTTATTATATTATAAATAGAATATATTATATTTTATTTAAAAGATTTTGTTTTATTAGAATATTTTATAAGAAACCAATCTGACCGTCTGCTTTAAAAGTAAATCAATCTGGACCGCTCAGAATTAGTTACTTATTCACCCATTCTCCTATAAATAGAAGCTCATTTTTTCATTATTTCTTATGAATTCACCAAACTCTAGAGAGAGAAACTATAGAGAGAAAGAAAGAAAAAAGTATTCTCGCTACTTCACTACTCCTATATCCAGCTTTTGTTCTAAGGTAAGGGTATTATTTCTTTCATATTCATGAAGAGAACTTACATTATTCCATTTTTTTTATTCTCATTGGAATAACTCAGATACGCTGTGATCACCCTATACTTGGTGAAATTCTTCCATTATTCTATTTTTTATCATTATGTTGAATAACTTTGCCTATGCCAAGTACCGCATACATGGTGAAATTTTTCTCGTTATTCTATTCTTTATTATTCTGGTTGGAACATCCTCGTGCATGCATTTACGCATGACCTGGTTCCATTATTTATTATTCTGTTGGAACATCCTGTCGGTGCGAAGTTCGCTTGACCTGGTTTCGTTATTTATTATTCTGTTGGAATATCCTGTCTGTGAGTTTACGTATGACCTGGTTCCGTTATTTATTATTCTGTTAGAATAACCTGTCTGTACGGTCTATCGCATGCCTGGTGATTTCTTTTGTTATTCCATACTTTATTATACTAAGTTGGTTAAAGTTTTGACTTCTATACTCCATGAAATTAGTGGAATATCCATGATATTTGCGCTTCATCCAATATCTTTTCATGAAAATATTCTTCTGAGCATTCTTGAATTTTACTCTACAAAGAAGTATCATGTTGACAATTTGGACGTTATTAGTTCCTGGATAAATTAATTCTTGAACTTGTTTTATTGAATTCTTATATCATTGTCATCATCCTCATGTTTATATTATGTTGAAAGTCATCTCGTGGCCTCAGTAGTGCATAGATGGACTTGGTATGATTATGACCGAGGATTATTCTAAGATAATCATGGCCCGTAATGTTACAAATGATGTGGTAAAAGTCCTCATTGGCCGTCGTGCATTATCATGGACAAGTTGTTGGCATGATCATGACCATTGATGAATACACGAATATCCTCGGCCCGTAGTGCATGTATAATTTATGGTTGTGATACTAATGAATATCCTTGGCTGTAGTGTAGGGATGATGAAAAACCTTTTAAATCAGAAAAGATAGTAGATTTTGTTCTCTACTTGACTCTTTCTACAGTTAAACTTGATGTTTGTTATATTGTATCGCTTTAACAACGTCAAGGCTAATGATAATTTATTCTGTATTATCTTAGTCATAATATTTCTTACTGGGCTAGTTGAGCTCACCCTTTTACTTCATTGTTCTTTTCAGGAAATGAGAACGTAGTAGGGACTAGTCGGGGAACGGGTGACATTCCGAATAATAACATTAGTAGTTCTCTATTCTCATTAAATAGTGTGATAATAAATGTAATGAGGACTCAATTGAGTGTGGATATTGTCTAGATGACAATATTTGTATTAAAACTCACAAAGATATGTTTTGTCGTATTTTACACGATCGTTGTATAATTAAGTTATATTCAATTTTTGTACCATGTATTTGACGACTCAAGATGGGTGATGTATACCTATTTTGGGGGCGCCACAGCTTAATATCAAAGCTTAGGATATGATCCCCGGTGAGATGTGAGACAAGAACTAGGAGGGAAAGACGGGAATTCCTTCGCTAGTATGACCTACCTAAGTTTATTTGGCATTTAATTGGTCACGAGTATAGGGATAATATATTGCATGTATCCGGAGACGTGGGTCAAACAAATTACCAAGATATTCGATGTCTTGGGATGCACAGAGGAACAGAAAGTTCCATTCGCTTTTTTTATGTTCCGTGAACGAGGCGATTCATCGGTGGGAATCAGGAAGCGCACTCCATCCAAATTTGCACTCAAAGATGTCATGGGAGACGTTTAAAAAGCAGTTCAATGACAAGTACTTCCACGAAAGTATTCGTCGTATGAAGGAAGTGGAGTTTATTAGACTAGAAAGCGAATAACATGATTAAGTCCCAAAGATGAGGCGAAGTTCGCGGAGTTATCCAGGTTTTCACCTCCTTTGGTGGAGAATGAGGAACGTATGACGCGGATGTTTTTGAGAGGTTTGAAACCCGGCATACGTCAGTATCTCATTTCTCATAAATTTTCTCTCTATTCAGATGTTGTCAACAGGGCTCATTTGTTAGAGCGAGATAACGAGTACGTTCAACCGAGGGACCATAACCAGGATCATACCGAAGATAGCAGTCATCAGAATAACGATAAGAATACAAACAAACGCGGTAACCACTCTGGTGGTAATCGTGGGACATGAAAATAGAAGAAGCGAGTCGGGAGGAGATTTTAAAAAGAGGAGATTCAACAACGACCATGTGAAGACGTCAGCGCCAGTAGCAACTGGTTCCAAGGGAGAAGAAAGACCACCGATCGTATGTTACAAATGCGGGAAAGAGGGACATATCAGCCCAAACTGCCCACAACAGTTTAAGGTATGCTATAATTATGGAAAAGAATGACATATCACTCGAGATTATGCAGTATCGAAACCCACCCAGTGAATGGTGACTCAAAAGGATGTCCCGAAAAAGTCAAAGTCAATCAAGTTAGTTAATTATAAATTCTTGCGAAGTTTATACCTTACTAGATACCGCCTTCTACCCATTCTTTTATCTCTCTTGCTTGCGCCAAGGTTTGAACTTGACTACGGAGAAATTAGACTTTGACCTATTTATGGAGACTCATAGAGAGAAACTTTCATTACATCCGTTGTTTAGAAATCTTGCTTGATTCAGGTTGGCACTATCACATTACCTGTTAACCTTATTTCTATAGAGATATTTGCTTTTGATGTGATTTTAAGGTTAACTACTCATCATGCCGAAATTGATTACTTTCGTAAGGTTGTTAGTTTTCATATTCCTAAGCAACCCTGTTATTCGAATTCAAGCAATCAAACCATTGTAGTCAAACATTTTCATATCAAGCCATGAAGTCATTCGTTTATTACGGATGTCAAGTTTTCTTAGTCCATGTTATGGATTTGAATAAAGACACGTCAGATTTGAATAATATTCCTGTTGTTATTGATTTTTCCTGACGTATTTCCTGAAGAATTTCTTGGCTTACTCCCAAAGGCTTGATATTAAATTTTGTATCGACTTTGAACCCTAGACAAAACTCATTTCTAAAATCTCATATCGAATGGCTCTATTGAACTTGAGTTAAAAAATTCAACTATAGAATTTGGTACTGAGCCTTTATCCGGTGACTTCCTTTGTGGAATGCACCGCCGCATTCTCCGTAGGGGACACCATATTCGTGCGATAAGAAATCGATAGGTGTCATTGTAACGTCTTATCCAAGGTTGGGATATGAGTCACAGCTGGAAACAACCTAAGTCGAGAATCGAAATCGTAGCTTTCAGGCTTAGTTGGTTATTATCGAGATTCGTTGAAGGATATTCTCGAATCGCTATTCCATTAACGCAATCGACTCGTAGAGATACAAAATTCGAATGGAGCAAGGAATGTGGGAAGAGCTTCAAGAACTCAAGAGAGACTCATTTCAAAGACATGTTCGACCATGCCATCCTCGAAAAGCGAACGTGGTAGGCGACGTGTTGAGTAGAAGATCGATATACAAATCTGAGTCACGATATTGTCAAAGACTCATTTCAGATAATTTACAAATAATAGAGATGGAGATGAAAACTCTAGGTACCCACGTGATGATATACGAGTATAATCGACTTTAATCAATAAAGTTAAAGTCGCTTCAAGCTTCACACCGAGTGATGAATTTGAAGAAGGAGGTGCAAGAAGTTGTTATTTCAAAAGCGAGAATCGGTGAGGTGAGGAAAGCTCAAACCTTCGATTTATTAATCCATTTAAAATTCTCGATCGAATAGGAACTGTGGCCTATAGACTCGTTTTACCGCCAAGTATGACGCGTGTTCATAACATTTTCACGATCGATGTTACGTAAATATGTGGACGACCGAACCACGTCATTGAGTTAGAAACCGGACAAGATAGCCAAGACTTAACGTACGAGGAGGTACCTGTCAAGATCTTGGATAGGAAAGAACATGTCCTATGTACCGAGGTTATACCACAAGTTAAGGTTTTGTGGAGAAACCATGCTATTGAGGAAATGACCTGGGAGTTGGAAACGGAAATGAAAGCGAGGTATTCTCATCTTTTCGAAACACCAGGTACGTACGTCAATTTCGAGGATGAAATTTCATAAGGAGGGGAGGTTGTAAGACCCCTAATTATTAATAAATGAAATTTATTTTCCTCTATTTATTATTTTGAAATAGTAAGGGTTGATTTGATTAATGTGGATAGTTATGGGTAAAATACGCAAATATTTCGAATAAGCAAGTGGTTATAAAATATTCATTATTGTCGGGGAATATTCGTTTCGGTTGTGGAATATTCAGATCGTTTGTGAATATTCAATGCGACCAGTAGTGACCATGTGTGGGCCCCAAAAGCGATTGGATGAAGAAAATGACAAATATAAGTTGTTTATAAATAACTTGGCGTAGTTATTCTACCACTTAATCTTGTTGGAATACCCGTGGTTTAAAACACACTAATACGCTGCGTTGTTGAATAAGAAGACATACGGATTGCACCAATTATTGATTCTTACGTAGAGAAGGCACTACTCAATAATTGTTACGAGTAATTACTATTCAAGATTTTATTTTATTGATTCAATAATTCTTTGCATTGATATTTTATATTACCGTTGTTTTAATAAATTGTCATTACATACAAAGATTTTCCATTATCTTGAGAAATAATTCATATTATCCTAATAATATTATTGGATAACATTATTGGCAATGTCTAGAAAGTTTTGTCTAAGGAGAGGTTTGGTCACCTAATTGCGCACTGATGAAGAGAGATCCTTATTGGAAAGCCCTCTTTTCCGAGGAGCGGCTACCGGTTGCCAAGATCTTGATTCTCATAATATTATTTGTGAATAATTAATTATTGATTTATATGATGAGGAAAATATTGATTTTATGTGGATATAGATGGAGAAAATTTTAATGTGACAATTGTTGAAAATTAATATTTTATCTTTTTCTCGATAAAATAATTCATTTAAATATATTATTTTAATAATATATTAATCTGTGATATTTTTATAATGAATGTGGGATATATGAGTATATGAGGAGGAAGAGTATTTTGTGGCATTAAATGTTTAACACATATTTTGTGTGTTGGTGGACACAATTATTGACCAAAAATTTGATTATAAATGTAAAATCGCCTTGCTTATGGATTTCATCAATTTCTCGTTTGGAATTTGGAAAAACTTTCTTCTCTCAAAGTTGTAGAGAATTGAATTTCCTATAAAATTCATGAGATTCAAATTTTCCGATAAAAGGGCTATTTATTATGAATTATTGAAGTTCAAGCTCAAAATAATTAATTTTTGGAAGTTTAAAATAATTTAAATAAGAAAAACATTTTTTGTGTTTGGTGGGCATCTTTAACACATGCTAAGTTGCTGAATTCAGATGAATTCGAGGATGAAATTTTATAAGGAGGAGAGGTTGTAAGACCCCTAATTATTAATAAATGAAATTTATTTTCCTCTATTTATTATTTTGAAATAGTAAGGGTTGATTTGATTAATGTGGATAGTTATGGGTAAAATACGCAAATATTTCAATAAAGCAAGTGGTTATAAAATATTCATTATTGCTCGGGAATATTCGTTTGGTTGTGGAATATTAAATCGTTGGAATATTAAATGCGACGTAGCGCCAACCGTGTGTGGGCCCCATAACGAAAAAAGCGATTGGATGAAGAAAACGACAAATATAAGTTGTTTATAAATAACGGCGTAGTTATTCACCAAGTAATCATTGTTGGAATACCTTGGTGGTTAAAACACACTAATACGCTGCGTTGTTGAATAAGAAGATACGCAGATTGCACCAATTATTGATTCTTACGTGAGAAGGCACTTTACTCAATAATTGTTACAGTAATTACTATTCAAGATTTTATTTTATTGATTCAATAATTCTTTGCGATTGATATTTTATATTACTTGTTTTAATAAATTGTCATTACACGATATTTTCCATTATCTGAGCAATAATTCATATTATCCTAATAATATTATTGGATAACATTATTGGCAATGTCTAGAAAGTTTTGTCTAAGGAGAGGTTTGGTCACCTAATTGCAGCACCGCAGAGGAGAGATCCTTATTGAAAAGCCCTCTTTCCTGAACTACCGGTTGCAAGATCTTGTGATTCTGTAATATTATTTGTGAATAATTAATTATTGATTTATATGATGAGGAAAATATTGATTTTATGTGGATATAGATAGAAAAAATTTTTAATGTGACAATTGTTGAAAATTAATATTTTATCTTTTTCGATAAAATAATTCATTTAAATATATTATTTTAATAATATATTAACTATGGTGATATTTTATAATGAATGTGGGATATATGAGTATATGAGGAGGAAGAGTATTTTGTGGCATTAAATGTTTAACACATATTTTGTGTGTTGGTGGACACAATTATTGACCGAAATTTGATTATAGCCTGTAAAATCGCCCGTTTATGGATTTCGGTCAATTTCTGTTTGGAATTTGGAAAAACTTTCTTCTTCAAAGTTGTAGAGAATTGAATTTCCTATAAAAATACGCGAGATTCAAATTTTCTGATAAAAGGGCTATTTATTATGAATTATTGAAGTTCCGAAGCTCCGAAATAATTGATTTTTGGAAGTTTAAAATAATTTAAATAAGAAAAACATTTTTTGTGTTTGGTGGGCATCTTTAACACATGTTAAGTTGCTGAATTCAGATGAATTCGAGGATGAAATTTTATAAGGAGGAGAGGTTGTAAGACCCCTAATTATTAATAAATGAAATTTATTTTCCTCTATTTATTATTTTGAAATAGTAAGGGTTGATTTGATTAATGTGGATAGTTATGGGTAAAATACACAAATATTTCAATAAGCAAGTGGTTATAAAATATTCATTATTGTCGGGAATATTTGTTTGGTCGTGGAATATTCAAATCTTTGTCGGGAATATTCGTGCACGACTACGATAACCATGCCATATGTGGGCCCCATAACGAAAAAACGATTGGATGAAGAAAAGATTGAAGACGTAGCTTTCTCTTAGCCAATGGTTATTATCGGAGATTCGTGAGGGTTTTCTCGAATCGCTACTCCTTTAACTCAAATTGACTCGAAAGATACAAAATTCTATTGGAACGAGGAATGTGAGAAGGATTTTCAAGAACTCAAGAGAAGACTCATTTCAAAGACTTGTTCGACAATACCATCCGCCTCGGAGGATTTTTCATCTACAATAATGCTTCAGCAAAGGGTTAGGATGTGTTCTCATGCAACACGGGAAAGTCATAGCTTTATGCCTCGACAACCTCAAAGAATATGAGAGGAATTATCCTACCCATGATCTAGAGTTGACAAATTGTTGTCTTCATGACTTAAAATTTGGAGGCATTACTTGTATGGGGAGAAAGTGGAGATCTTTACTGGATCATAAAAGCCTCAAATATTTTTTCACTCAAAAGGAACTCAACATGCGACAGCGATGTTGTCTTGAATTGTTGAAAGATTATGATCATACCATCCAATACCATCCTGGAAAAGAAAATGTGGTAGCTGACGCATTTAGTAGAAGATCATATGCGGGTACGAGTGCTATATTGTCAACGCAGAGGCCCATTTTGTATGACTTACAAAGAATGGAGATAGAGATAAAGACTCCAGGGACCCACGTGATGATGGCGAATATACGAGTAGAACCGAATTTAATCGATAAAGTTAAAGCTGCTCAAGCTACAGACCTGGAGCTGATGCATATGAGAAAGAAAGTGCAAGAAGGTGCTATGCCGGAAGCAAGAATCGATGAAGAAGGAATACTTCGAGTCAACTCCAGACTATGTGTTCCTAATGACCCTGATTTAAAGTATAAAATCATGATGGAGGCGCACAACACAACGTTTGCAATCCATCCTGGGAGTACCAAAATGTATCGTGATCTTCGTCATACATTTTGGTGGAGCAATATGAAGAGACAGATAGCGGAGTTTATCTCAAGGTGTCTAACTTGTCAACGAGTCAAGGCGGAGCATCAAGTGCCAAAAGGTCCATTGCAACAACTTGAAATTTCAGAATGGAAATAGGAGCACATTACCATGGATTTCGTTACTGGTCTTCCCAAGGTTTCTCAAGGCATAGATGCAATTTGAGTCATTATTGATAGATTGACCAAGTCTGCTCATTTCTTACCGATACGAGAAACTTATACACTTGAACGTCTTGCTCGTATGTACATAAACAAGATTGTAAGATTTCATGGTATGCCAGTATCCATAGTTTCTGATCGAGACCCAAGATTCACTTTAAGATTTTGGGTTAGTTTGCAAAAAGCTATGTGCACGGATTTACGATTTAGTTCGGCATATTATCCTCAAACGGACGGACAATCAGAGAGGACTATTCAAACTCTTGAGGATTTATTAAGACTCTGTGTCCTTGACTTCAAAGGAAGTTGGGACAAGTTCTTACCATTGGTGGATTTTTCCTACAACAATAGTTATCAAGCAAGTATTGGCATGGCTCCATTTGAGGCGTTGTATGGAAAATGTTGGTCGCTTTTCCAAAGATATCTTTGGGATGAGGTAGGTGAAACAACATTGTTGGGATCGAAGTTGTACGCATGTATGACTACGGAAAAGATTCAAACGATCCGATAACGTTTAAAAACCTCACAAGATCGACAAAAGAGTTATGCTGATCTTCATCGAAAGGATGTGGAATTCAATATTGGAGATCATGTGTTGTTACTTGTTGCTGCATGGAAAGGAGTTACGAGATTTGGAAAGAGAGGAAAGCTCAATCCTCGATTCATTGGCCCATTTGTAATCCTTGATCGAGTAGGAACTGTGGTCTATAGACTCACCTTACCACCAAATATGTCTCGTGTTCATAACGTTTTTCATATATTTATGTTACGTAAATATGTGAAAGACCCGAACCAAATTATTGAATTAGAACAGAATGAGATAGCGGAAGATTTAACGTATGAAGAGGTAGTTGTTAAAATCTTGGATAAGAAGGATTATATTCTACGCTCCAAGGTTATACCTCAAGTATGTTTTGTGGAGAAACCACGATGTGGAGAAAATGACATGGGAGTTAGAATTTGAAATGAAATCAAGGTATCCTCACCTCTTCGTCATATTAGGTACGTACCCTAATTTCGAGGACGAAATTTCATAAGAAGGGGAGGTTGTAAGACCCCAACTTTTTTTGAATAAAGAATAATTTTTTCTCGAAATATATTTTTGAATATTATGGTGTGGATATGATATAACGTTATAGTTGTGGGTAATATTTGGAAAATTTGAAAAGTAAACAAGTTGATATAAAATATTCGTTGTGTCAGTGAATATTCGATTGGTCATGGAATATTCGTTTTAACAGGGAATATTCGTACGATGACACAATCATTGGTGGAACCCACAACGGGAATATTCGTACGACGACACAATCATTCGTTGTGTCAGTGAATATATGGACCGTCCATTCTAATAATGAATTATTCTAGACCGTTCGTGAATTAGTTACTATTTAGTTCATTCTCCTATAAATAGAAGCTTAATTTTTCTTTCATTCTCACCAATTCACTGAGATTCACAAGAGACACTATAGAGAGAGAAACTATAGAGAACAAGAAGAAGAGTATTCTGCTACTTCACGTTTGCAGTATCAAGCTTTCTACTAAGGTAAGCGGTATTATTTCTTTCGTATGCATAAGAAATACTATTTTTCGTATTCATCCTTTAAGATGTTTAATAACTTTGTCTCACGCTGGATTACGCATCGTATGATGAAAATGAAAATCCATTTACGCTTTTTAGATGTTAATTCTTTTTCATATTCTTAAATCTAAACTTACTATGGTAAGTATTGCTTCTATAATCCTTGAAATTAGTGGAATATCCGTGAGTTTTGCAGACTTCATCCAAAGATCATTTTATTGGAATATTGATATGAACTTTCTTATTAAATATCAATATTTTCACCCAAGTACTATTCATGAAGTTACTATTCATGGGTTACTATTCACCCGATTACTTATTCACTATAATATTATTCACTTTCCTAGTATTCGGGCACTTTTCATGTCGAAAGACTATTCACAAAGTTTACTATTCACCCGATTACTATTCACTCAAATATTGTTCACTTGGGTATTTAGGGCACTTTTCGTGTCGGGATACTATTCATGGGGTACTATTCCCGAAGTACTATTGTGAGACCCCAGATTTTATGAATAAAGATTTAATTTTCTCGAAATATTTTTTAAAATTATGGTGTGGATTTGATATAATATTATAGTTGTGGGTAATATTTATAAATTTTGCAAAGTACGCAAGTTGTTATAAAATATTCGTTTGGTCTGGGAATATTCTTTTTGTTTGGGAATATTCGTGACGACCAAGACAATCATCGTTGTGGACCACATAATCTAAATTATTGTTTGGATTGAGAAAACGACAAAAATACTTTATGAAAATAACTACGAGGTGTTACCGTTAAAAAGCTGCTGAACTACCCTAGTAGTAAAAAGTGCGAATATCGCGTGGTCAGCATATAGTAAGACATGGTATTAATTATTGATGCTTACGTGAGAAGTCACTCAAATATATACTCAATTATTGCTACATAATTAATTGCGTCATATCTCTTATATTATTGATTCAATTATTGTCACAATTATCATCTCAGATAATATGTTATATTATTAAATCAATAATTGAGACGCGACAAGTTATAAATGATTAATAATTGTTGAAAGATTAAATATGTGTTGATTAAAAATAAAATGATTTGTGGTAATATTTATTCAATCCTTGATGTATATAAAGGGTCTGTTATGAGACGTTTGTGGTAAGTTTGGTTATTTTATGGGGGCCCATATGTCATCATCTAAGAGTCTCTTCGTCAATAGTAATTACCTTCGTCCATAGTAATTACCTTCGTCAATAGTAATTACCTTCATCAATAGTAATTACCTTCGTCAATAGTAATTATCTTCGTCAATAGTAATTACCTTCGTCAATAGTAATTACCTTCGTCAATAGTAATTACATTCATCAATAGTAATTACCTTCGTCAATAGTAATTATCTTCGTCAATAGTAATTACCTTCGTCAATAGTAATTTCCTTCGTCAATAGTAATTACCTTTACTAGACGTCAAACCGCTTGCCGTTTCATATTACAGGCGTCGAACCACTTGTCGTTTCACATTACAGGCGTCGAACCAATTGTCGTTTCACATTACAAAAGGCCAAACCACTTTTCTTTTCACATCACTACCGCTGCTTCACTTTCCTTTTCATACGGCAAGTGCTAAGCTAGAAATCTTTTATAAATAGAGGCCTAGTTTCATTATTTTCACGAATTCATTCAAGCTATAGAGAGAGAAAGTATAGAGAGAATAAGAGAGAAAGAAGAAGAGTATTCTCACATTACACTATCGCAGTATTCAATCTCCTATTAAAGTAAGGGGTGTTATTCTTTCTTATTCATGAAGAGAACTGCTTGTTATTCCATTGCTTATTATTCTCATTGGAATAACTCAGTGATACGCGATTTACCCTATACTTGGTGACATTCTTCTATTATTCTGTTGGAACATCCCGTCGTGTGTTTTACAATACACACCGTTCCTTCTTTTTATTATTATTCTGGAACATCCTCGTCTCATGTGTTTTTACAATCGAGCGTTGTTTATCTCAAGGTGTCTAACTTGTCAACGAGTCAAAGCGGAGCATCAAGTACCAAAAGGTCCATTGCAACCACTTAAAATTCTAGAATGGAAGTGGGAGCACATTACTATGAATTTTGTTACTGGTCTTCCCAAGGTTTCTCAAGGCATAGATGTAATTTGGGTCATTGTTGATAGATTGACCAAGTCTGCTCATTTCTTACCAATACGAGAAACTTATACACTTGAACGTCTTGCTCGTATGTACATAAACGAGATAATAAGACTGCATGGTATGCCAGTATTCATAGTTTCTGATCGAGACCCGAGATTCACTTCACAATTTTGGGTTAGTTTACAAAAAGCTATGGACACGGGTTTACGATTTAGTTCGACATATCATCCTCAGACGGACGGACAATCAGAGAGGACTATTCAAACTCTTGAAGATTTATTAAGACTCCGTGTCCTTGACTTCAAGGGAAGTTGGGACAAGTTCTTACCATTGGTGGAGTTTTCTTACAACAACAACAGCTTATCAAACAAGTATTGAATGGCTCCATTCGAGGCGTTCCCATGGGAAGAAAGTGTCGCTTCTCCAAGATTCGGGATGAGGTGGGTGAAACAACGTTGTTGGGACCGGTTGATGTACGTGATACTACGGAAAAGATTCAAACGATCCGACAACGATAAAAACCTCACAAGACCGACAAAAGAGTTATGCTGATCTTCATCGAAAGGACGTGGAATTCGATATTGGAGATCATATGTTGTTACGTTTTGCTCCATGGAAAGGAGTTACGAGATTTAAAATGAGAGGAAAGCTCAATCCTCGATTCATTGGCCCATTTTTAATCCTCGATCGAGTAGGGACTGTAGCCTATAGACCTTCTTTACCGCCAAGTATGTCTCGTGTTCATAATATTTTTTATATATCCATGTTACGTAAATATGTGAAAGACCAACCACATTATTGAAGTTAGAACCGACGAAATAGCGGAAGATTTAACGTATGAAGAGGTTCATGTTCAAATCTTGTATAAGAAGGAACATATTCTACGCTCCAAGGTTATACCTCAAGTTAAAGTTTTATGGAGGAACCACGATGTTGAGAAAATGACCTGAGAGTTAGAATCTGAAATAAAATCAAGGTATCCTTACCTCTTCGACATACCAGGTACGTACCCTAATTTCGAGGGTGAAATTTCATAAGAAGGGGAGATTGTAAGACCCCAACTTTTATGAATAAAAATGAATTTTCTATAATTATCATTTTTGAATATTATGGAATGAATTTGATATAATGTTATAGTTGTGGGTAATAGTTATAAATTTTTCAAAGTACGCAAGTTGTTATATAATATTCGATTGGTCGGGGAATATTCATTTTAACAGAAAATATTCGTACGACGACACAATCATTGGTGGACCCCACAACGAAATTATTGTAGAATTGAGAAAACGACAAAAATATTTTATGAAAATAAAAGCGAAAGTTTTATCGTTAACTATTGAAACACCCTTGTTAAAAAAGTGCAGAATACGCGTGGTTGCATAAGTAGCACACAAGATTGATTATTGATGCTTACGTGAGAAGTCACTCGCTTTTTGTTCAATTATTGCTTTAGTAATTGTTGCATAGATCTCACGTTAATTGATTCAATTATTGTCGATATTTTATATATTATTAAATCAATAATTGAGACGACGAAGTTATTAATATTATTATTTGCAATATTAACGATGTCTAAAGTTCTATGAGAGGTTTGGTCACCTAATCAAGCGCCAATCGGGAGAAATCCTTATTGGAAAGACCCTCTTTCACGGGAACGACACGGTCGATTAATAGTGTGAATTATAATAATGATGATGAAGTTTTATTTTATTAGTATTATTAATGTAATAAAATGTAAAAAGCTTTTATATAAAAAATGTAATACTTTTATAAAGTTATTCGTTTTATTAGACTATAAATAGAATATATTATATTCTATTATGCATAGTATTTTGCATAGTAATCTTTTTATATAAAATGTAATACTTTTATAAAGTTATTCGCTTTATTAGACTATAAATAATAATATATTATATTTTATTATGATATAGTACTCAGATAAGTATTTGCATAAAGAAAATCTTTTTATATAAAATGTAATACTTTTATAAAGTTATTCGCTTTTATTAGATTATAAATAGAATATATTATATTTTATTTAAAAGATTTTGTTTTATTAAAATATTTTATAAGAAACCAATCGACCGTCTGCTTAAAAGTAAATCAATCTGACCGCTCAGAATTAGTTACTATTCACCCATTCTCCTAAAATAAGCTCATTCCTTCATTATTTCTTACGAATTCACCGAAACTCTGAGAGAGAAACTATAGAGAGAAAGAAGAAAAGTATTCTCGCTACTTCACTACTCCTATATCCAGCTTTGTTCAAAGGTAAGGGGTATTATTTCTTTCGTATTCATGAAGAGAACTTCTCATTATTCCATTTTTTATTCTCATTGGAATAACTCAGATATCGCTGCCTCTAACCTATACTTGGTGAAATTCTTCATTATTCCATTCTTTATCATTATGTTGAATAACTCGCTACATGCCAAGCACCGCATACATGATAAAATTCTTCATTTATTCCATTCTTTATTATTCTCGTTGGAACATCCTGTTTGTGCGCGCTTACGCACGACCGATTCCGTTATTTATTATTCTGTTGGAACATCCTCGTCGGTCTTAATTTCGCCGACCGGTTTTCGTTATTTATTATTCTGTTGAATATCCTCGCTACATGCTTACGCATGACCGGTTCCGTTATTTATTATTCTCATTGGAATAACTCATCTGCATTCGGGCCTATCGCATGCCGATGATTTCTTTTATTATTCCATTCTTTATTATACTCGGTTGATTAAAGTTTGGACTTCTATACTCCATGAATTAGTGGAATATCCTTGATATTTGCGCTTCATCCAAAGATCTTTTCATGGAAATATTCTTCCGAGCATTCTTAAATTTTACTCTACAAAGAAGTATCATGTTGACAATTTGGACGTTATTAGTTCTGGATAAATTAATTCTTGAACTTGTTTTATTGAATTCTTATATCATTGTCATCATCCTCATGTTTATATTATGTTGAAAGTCATATGGCCCAGTAGTGCATAGATGGACTTGGTATGATTATGACCGTGGATTATTCTTGATAATCATGACCGTAATGTTACAAATGATGTGGTAAAAGTCCTCATTGGCCCGTAGTGCATTGATGGATGAGTTGTTGGCATGATCACACCATTGATGAATACACGAATATCCTCGGCCCGTAGTGCATGATAATTTATGGTCAGAATACTAATGAATATCCTTGGCTGTAGTGTAGGGATGATGAAAAACCTTTTAAATCAGAAAAGATAGTAGATTTTGTTCTCTACTTGACTCTTTCTACAGTTAAACTTGATGTTTGTTATATTGTATCAGTTTAACACTGTTGAAGGCTAATGATAATTTATTCTGTATTATCTTAGTCATAATATTTCTTACTGGGCTAGTTGAGCTCACCCTTTTACTTCATTGTTCTTTTCAGGAAATGAGAACGTAGTAGGGACTAGTCGGGGAACGGAGTGACGGTCCAGATAATAACATTAGTAGTCCTCACTATTCTGTTAAATAGTGTGATAATAAATGTAATGAGGACTCAATTGAGTGTGGATATTGTCTAGATGACAATATTTGTATTAAAACTCACAAAGATATGTTTTGTCGTATTTTACACGACAACAGTATAATTAAGTTATATTCAATTTTGTACCATGTATTTGACGACTCAAGATGGGTGATGTATACCTATTTTGGGGGCGCCACACTTAATATCAAAGCTTAGGGATATGATCTCTGGGTGAGATGTGAGACAAGAACTAGGAGGGAGAGACGGAATTCCTTCGCTAGTATGACCTACCTAAGTTTATTTGGCATTTAATTGGTCAGTCAGAGTATAGGGATAATATATTGCATGTCAATTAACCTTTATTTTGTGACAGTATTTGAAAATGGCATCCGAGAATGTTGAGATTAGCAATGGAGCACAGGAGACCGTTGAGTCTACACAAATCAATAATCAGGATAATGTGCATCAGGAAGGTGACAATCCTTAAGCAAACAACAACACTGACCAGATGATGAACGATGGAATGTTCAGAGGCTTTATGCAATTCATGCAACATCATGAAAGAGCGGCTCCTGTACAAAATGCAGGTGAAAACACTGGCAACTCTCGGATAGTCACTGCTAAGCAGTTCAAGGAACTGGGACCACTGGAGTTTTTTGGAGAGCCAAAACCACTTAAGGCGGAGACGTGGTATTTGATGTCTTGGGATGCTTCGAGGAGCAAAAAGTTCCCTTTGCCACCTTCATGTTGGGTGCAGGGCAGACATCGGTGGGAATCAGAAACGTCTTTACCCCGCCAAGACCAAGATGACTTGGGAGAAGTTTTAAGAATTGTTCAACGACAAGTACTTTCTCGAAAGTATTCGTCACATGAAAGAGGTAGATTTCATCAAGCTGGAGCAAAACAACATGACCGTGTTGCGAAGACGAAGCCAAGTTTGCCTAGTTGTCCCGGTTTGCCATATCCCCATTTGGTTGATAATGAGGAGAGAATGACGCTAATGTTTCTAAAGGTTTGAAACCCGAGATACGCCAATATCTTATCTCTCATAAACCGTGGTTTGTATTCGTATGTTGTTAATAGGGCTCAGTTATTGGAGCACGATAATGAGTCAACCCAACCAAAAGAGAGCAGCCGACAAAATGATAATACTAGTGATTGCAGTCATTGAAGCGGTGACAATAAGCGTGGAGGGAATCAACATGCTAGAAATGGTAACCACTTCGGTGGTAATCATGGCCAAATCAATAAGAATGGACATTTCAAGAAGAGGAGATTCAACAATGATGGAAAGACGTCAGCACCAGCACCTGTTGTTAAGGAAGGAGAACGACCACCTATCATATGCTTCAAATGCGGAGGGGAGGGACACATCAGTCCAAACTGCGCGATGCCGTCCAAAGTATGTTATAATTGTGGAAGAATTATGGTTCTGTCAAACACACATCTTCTTAAAATACTTGTTCTTCCTTGGTGCATCACCTCTAGAGGCCAATTAAACACTTAGGTGGCTAACGTTGATCAAATGAAGTAATCAAATCCGGTAGATTCAAGTTGAACGTGAAAAGAAATTGGAGTTGAATTCTTACCCGAGGAAGTTAGTTTCTACAAGGGTATGAATCTGATCTCCTTCTACTTCCTATTGATTGATAATTATGCACAAAGTATGATCATGGTGATGATTTGTTTGAAAAATTTTAAAATCTGTTTTATTGCGCTAGCTTCCGCACCTTTTATGTAATTTTATTGCATGAACGCGCTATATATAAACCTAACAGTGGTATTAGAGCCTAACTTTGTGCTAATTATTGATCTTGATGATTACATGTATGTACGGTATGCGCTTGGATCGAATTTTCTGGGCAAGGAATTTTTTTCGATTACGACGTGCGAAGGTCTGCGCTCTAAACTCGAAAATATTTACGAGGTTATAGACCAATGATCGTGTCCCGGTTCATTCTCGGGCGCCAATTCGCACTCAACACTAGAATTTGAAAAAAAATAAATTTATTTTTATTTATTTATTTTAGTTAAGACAAAAGGTTTATTTTTAATTGGAATATACTTTAGAAATAAAAGATTTATATTAATTTGGATTTGGATTCCACGTTAGCTTGAATAAAGAAGTTTATTCACATATGAAATATGATTCCATATTTTCTTGAAAAGAAGTTTATTTATATATGGGATAAGATTCCATGTTTCTTAAAATTAATGATGTTTAATTTTAATAAGGAATATGATTCAACATATTTTATTTTTCTAGCAATTTTAAGTTGAAATAAAGGAGTTTATTTTTGTATTTAAAATTAGATTTCTTGTTAATTAAAATAAAGGAGTTTATTTTGATTTGGAATTTGATTAAAAATAAAAGAGTTTATTTTTATTCAAAATTAGATAAAATAAAATAATTTTTTTATTATTTAAATTTTGTTTAAAATAGGAGTTTATTTTTATTTCAAAATTGGATTTTTAATAAATTTAAAATTTCCCATTAAATTGATATCGATGCCTATATATGGAATGAATTTATTATTTATGAGATGAAAGTTTTTTATTGATGCATATGATGATATGTATGATAATAAATTAGATTGATTATGGACTATTGACCAATGTGATTGGATTTTATTTTAATTGGATGCATGAATGTATGAGTTTTATTAAATAGGATATGCGTACCTCGTCTTCTCTAATTTTTCTTTATTTAATTGTTATCTCCCTCCTATGCACTTCCCCTTGATTGCTGATCAAGATTTCTATTTATTGTAAATAGTTTTGTAATAAGAATAGTTAAAATTAATTTTGAATAATTGGAGATCAAGGAGCAAGGAGCGTTAGAAGACCCGTTTGTAATGAAGTCCGAGTTTAAATGTAATAGTTATATTTAAATTTAATTCTTGCACCATAGGTTTGATCTTTTGGTTCACTTGATGGCTTTAGTGAACCAAACTAGAATAAAGTTCATAATCAATACATGTAGAATATAATATTCTATATATGAATGCTTATACTATATATATATATATATATATATATATATATATATATATATATATATATATATATATATACAAAACCGATCAAGTGAGGGCTTCTCACTTTCTTAAAATGCGATTTTTTTTTTAAACAACTAACTAAAAGTTTAGTATTTTATGGAATCAAAATTTTTCATAATATAGAGTTTTTGATACATATAACAAAACAGTGCTTGTAGACAAAATTGACTTGACTTGTATTGTTATATGTATCCAAAACACACCCAAAATATTGTATTATGAAAAATTCTAGTTCCATAAAATATTAAACTTTTTTTTAGTTGTTTTTTTTTAAAAAATACATATTTTAAGAAAATAAGGAAGCCTTTACAAGAACAGGACCCTATATATATATATATATATAACATGATTCTCATGTAAATATATACAATAAATTATTCTATATACATATGACATTATTTGGAAACTAATGGATATGGAAAGACAACTCCTAACTAGGTTTCAACTTATTGAATATATGAAAATAGATTCAGCATATGAAGATAAATAGTGTCTTTTGCATATTTTCTACGTGTGTATTTTGTACATGACTTTTATCAAAAATAACTTAGATTAAGAAGTTAATTATTTATCACATAATCTTAATGAAGTTATACATTGAAGTAATTAAATAACAACTCTAAATTAACATTATGAAATTTATTGGTCACTACAAAAATACATATTATACATTTAAATAATTCATTTATTTATAATTATTTTTATATAAAATATAACTTAGAAAATATAAATTTTATAAAAAGTCTGTATCTTGCACGGGTTTCATTTTTATTGTCCTCGTATATATATATATATATATATATATTTATGAATTAGTTACAGGAACTTATAGAGCTGCGAATATATTTGTTGTCATTCGACAGAGCTGGTTATGGAGAGAGTGATCCAAATCCAAACCGCTCAGTCAAGAATGAAGCATTTGATATTCAAGAACTAGCCGACATGTTGCAGATTGGTACCAAATTTTATGTGATTGGGAGCATACCCTATTTGGAGTTGCCTAGAATACATACCACACAGGCATAATAATACTTTTCTATTTAATACATAATTTTTTTTATTCATCATTAATCAACATCTGTGTAATTTATTTAATGCAGATTGATTTTTTTTTTAGTTTCTTACAAATTAAAATTATATTTTTAGGTTGTCAGGAGCTGCTCTTGTCAGCTTCTGGTGGCCTTGTTTTTCTACTAGGCTGGCTAAAGCAGCCTTTAGTTCTCTGCTTGTGCAAGACCAGTGGGAGTTTCGGGTTGCACATTATACCCCTTGGCTGTTTAATTGCTGGAAGACTCCAAAGTGGATTCCTTCTTTTGGTATCATGTAAGGGAACAAGGTTGTCAGTATTTCAGGATAAAGGTTTGTTTTGGAAAGTGAGAATTGGATCCCCTTGACATTACCAATCCATTCCCTAACAATAAGGGGTCAGTTCACATTTGGCTAGGATTATTCCTTTCAAATTGAACCGTTATCTTTCTCAAAAACTGCCAGCTTATATGAAGCCAGCCATTTTTAAGGATTTATTACTTTTATCAAATTAATTCAACTGCTACTGCATATATATATATATATTAATTGGTAACTTAATTTTACCAATGAAACTAACTGTTGTAGTTGCTTGCTTATAAACTACATTCAAAAATTTATGAAATAAATTTTATGAGAGAAAATTAAAAAAAGGAATTAATTATATACAATATATATATATATATATATATATATATATATATATATATATATTTTTTATTATAATAGATTCCTTTTATAATTTGGTTGATGATGAACTGGATGAGCTCCATAACAGCATTGGCAAATGGATAATAAAACAAACTCTCAGCTACATCTGGGGGAGTGCCACTGGGCTTCCACAATCAAACACACATAAACTACAAGAAATATAAAAAAGTTGACCGATTGAAATTTTTAGAAGTGCCTTGATGCCAAACTACATCCCCAAGTACATAGGATCATAGACAACGATGGACATTGTTCATTACATCAAATTTTAACAAACTTGAAATAGGTAAAATTGATAATGTATTTATTTGGAACTTAAAACTTGATTATACTAAAACTTCAAATCTCAAAAATAGTGATTAAAAAAAAAAGAAAAGAGAAAAAGAACATAGAATAAACTTCGTTATCAAACCTACTTGTACAATTTAATATCACTAAGTATAACTTACAAGACAAAATTCATGAAATGCTCAAGAAAATAAGATCTTAGTTACTTTTCCTGATTCCCTCTGAAGTATTACAAAGAGCAGATATATAGGCTAACAAACCTTGAGCAAGTGCAGATGAGTAAAGGTTAACCACCTTCTTCAGATTTCATTAGACATACATCCACATGTTACATAGCAGCAACCACCTAACAAGGAACAACATCTAGATTCTTGAGCAAGTGATTGAACAGGTTGACCATCCACACCCAATATAACAAATATTCTAACCAATCAAGTTACATAAGAAATATTCTCATCGTGATTTTTTGCAAGACCTTGTTGTCAGGGTTATATTATAAGAATCCCTTTGGTGTGCAGCAAAAGTCCATTCAAACGAATAAGCGTCACAAAAAATGAAAGGGTAAAAGAACCAGTGTTGAAGCTATATATTTTGTTCACTTGGACATCTCTTCTTTTCTTTTCTTTGGTCTGGGGTGGCGGGGGAAGAATTAAATTCATAAATGTATTGGGGAGGATATATGACATGATTGTGGACTCAGAAGGGGCATATGACATATTCAATGGTGCTCTAGGTTCGATGGCTAATTCTATGTTCTCTAGCAGTGATGTTGAGTGCTGCTAAATACAAGATAGTCCATGCTTTCTAGCAGTGACGTTCAGTTCTGATTATATTGTTTACTTGGTCGTTGATTTCATCATTTGTTGTTGATGGGTATTGTAACAAGGTTAATTATTAGTTGCTATGGAGAAAGTTTGTTAAAATTTGATGTAATGAACAATGTCTATCTTTGTCTACGATCCTATGTACTTGGGGATGTAGTTTGGCATCAAGGCACTTCTAAAAATTTCAGTTGGGGTGTACTGTAATACAATATGGGTATAAATGGATAATGAAAGTAAAACAATTAAGATGCTACAAGATTTTTGCTTCATGAGGAGTGTAGTGATTTTCCTATAATTTATTTTTACTACATAGGTCATAATATAGGTCAAATGTTTCACCCAAAAAGACATGTTTGAATTGATTGGTTCAGATCAGCTCAATTCCACACAACCTGATTGACTAAATGTGTTACATGGGGGAGGGGGAGTTTCTGACACAATTAATTAACAGTGCCAACCCATTTATCCTAAAATGTACAACTTTTGACACAATATGAGCCCACTTATCAGGACACAACTGACATATCTATTCTGTAGGAGACTTCACTTTGTTTACTCAGACGCAAATCAATACCAAAAGATCCACAAAAAGGAACTGAATCCATAGTTGACAGCTACTCGAACAATTCTTATCCTATTGTACATTTACGCAGAACTTAACTTTACAAAATATACAAATTAATGTTTCCACTTGCCAAGATTTGAAATTATATGTTAAGAAAGCAACTACATTCTGTATAACCAAAGTGTATATGCAATTCCTTAGATCTTCTTTTCCTTTCTGCTTGTTAATTTTCCTTTACTTCCATTATATCCAATGCATGTATATGGATTGTTGTTCACTTAATAGGACAAATATAGTACTACTGAAATGTGGGTGGCAACAAGAAACTTAAAAAAAACAAGAGTGACAGATGGCAAATTAGAAGCCACTTTATCAGCTCAATGGCTTCTTCTTGAAGAGTCAGCCAGGTATTCTAAGCTAACTCAAATCCGTCACGTTTTCAATTGTATCCTACACTCTACATTTCTAGTTTTAGAGGCATCTAGTCCTCTCTGGTTTCTCTTTCATATATATAAAGATACTCTCAGATCCTAGATACCAGATGGAAGCTCAGTCAAGTAACAGCATACAACAAATTAACTCTCTCGAAGTCACATTACAAGGTACCTGATGAGATATATCTCAAGCCAATCACTGTGAATAAGCATCACCAACGATATTTGACAGATCAAAGGATAGCCTTTACAACTTAGGAACAGTCACATTTAGGATTTTCACATCTTGGTATGGTTTGTCAGCCTTGTCTGCCTTCACCTTCTCTATAGCCTGTCAACAATCAAATTAGTTCAGCAGACATCAATCAAAAGCTAGTAGATTGATAAATACATATGCAGATATGTAAACATATTAAACAATCACATCAAACGACGTGCGCATTGAACGTGCCAGTTCACCAAGGTATCAGGACAAAGGCCCAAAATTACTGTTGTTCAATACTTACCTTGATTTAAAAAGGTCTCTCTATGGAAGTCAAAACTCAAGGAGCTTGTGATGAAGTGTTTTGGCACATTACGTCACATAGCAGCAGTAGGGTTATAAACCCAACAAAAACTTGGAACTCAGAAATCAACCACCAAGAATTTCAGTTCAATACCCTATGCGATTTAGAAAGGTGATGGAGATTGAGAGTTTACTCAACAAAGAGTGAGACATAAGGATTTAGCAGTATCTATTGTTACTAGGTTTAGTTTACTTAGAATCTGTATTAAAGTTCCTAGATTCTTCAGCATTTAAGTCGAGAGTAATCAAGTCTCTAGAATGGTCGAGAGTATTTTAGTATTTCAACAGAGTCAACACATGCAATCCTTGTCCCTTGTGTTCATCGTATGTTGTCCTTAGTCCACATGCATTAAATGTAGCTAGTCCAATGTAAGTAGTAGCTAAAGGTTCTATGGGGTCATATACATCTTTGCAATGTGGTCACTTGGAGGCAGACATATTGACTGATGATTTTAGATTATACGAGGTGTGTGATGCATCTTCTATATTTTGTGTGAAGCCTTGGGTATCTAGATGTGATAACTAGACTATCTTCCCTTTCTATTTTCCTCTGGTTCCTTAGTCTTCTTCTTATTCCATTATTTTCTGCACTTGTATCTCTTCCATCAGATTCTGAAACCCTCCTTTGCATCCCTACTCACCCCTGTTTACAAAACACAATCACTACCCAGATCTAAAACTCTCAAACAACAAGATTCCTACTCCAAAGTTACCATTAACAGCCCCAAAATAACATCAGTCTGTCTGCCTTAAATCCAGTACAAAGTTTAACCCCTTTCTTATACTTTCCGGAAATCCCAAAACTTGAATATTCTCCACGCTTGTCCTGCATCAAAACGTCTCATAATGGAAGTCTAAACTCAGGAGCTTGTGGTGAAGTGTTCTGCCACGTTATACGTTACATAGCAGCAAATAGATGTTGCCTAAGAACATTAGAATGGAAGCTGGATTTAATACATAACCTTGGAAACGTTTTCTATGATGCAAGCCCATACCTGTACAACATCCATTCCTTTTATAACTCTACCAAAAACAGTGTGCTTATTGTCCAGCCATGGAGTGGCAACTGTGGTGATAAAGAACTGAGAGCCATTGGTGTTTGGACCCGCATTTGCCATTGACACGGTGAAAGGCCTATCATGACGTAAGCTGCAAAGACAGTAGAACAATTTTAGTTGGGTGGTATATACACAGGAAAGTATCGAACAGGCAGCATGTTATCCAGTAAAATGCAACTGCTTGATTAGAGTCCAGTTGAAGTCCACAGAGAGAACGGAAATCTTCTTTTAGTGTAATCAATAATCATTCTAACAAACATTCTGTACAAGGATATCATATTAATTACAAAAGAATAAGTTTGAAAGACTCGTTTTTTTTAAAATATTATTATTATTGTTTTATATAAAATTATTTTGAATGAATTGTAATACTTAAGTGAAAATTCAACACCCAAGCTTCTTCCTTTGATGAGAAATCTTCTCCCCAAATAGCAAACTGAATAGCATTGCATTCATATACAGTTGCATTCAGTTGACCCACATTTCAAAACTAAATAATTCCCAAGGTATTATTTGTATCATCAACCACTATATATGGCCAATTAGTATAGTCATGGGAGCCTCTCATCGTCATCTGAGTTGAGGTTAAATAAATTTCTCCTTGACACTGGGGGTGTCATTAAATTGCAACAAGATAAATAAACTCATACCTTTTGTGAAACTCATCCTCAAACTCCCGTCCCCAAATAGATTGCCCACCAGTACCATCTCCCAAAGGATCTCCAGTCTGTACCATGAACCCTTTGATGACCCGATGAAAAAATCAAATTATCATAATAGCCATTTCTGCAGTGTGTTGTAAAGTTCTCCACAGTTTTTGGACATTCTTCTGGATACAATTTCATTTGAACGTCACCCAGTGTGGTATGCAAGATCTGGTACATTGTCAAATAAGAAAAGAGAAAAGAAATTAAAACAGTAACAGCTCATATTGCAAGCAAAGAAAACATATTGAAATATATTAAAAGAGAGGGAAATAATAGCCTTATCTATAACCAACTCAGTTTTGAACATTTACAATCAAATAAACCTTATTTATACATAATATGCAATTGCAGGAGTAATGGTTCAAGATAAAAATGATTCAATATCAAGTTGAGCGAACGTGCTATATATAAGAATGCAACTAAAATAATTTACATACTCATAGTTACCATACCCCAAAATGAATAATGATAATTTTGCCTCACTATAAAGGAAAGGTCATTATTTAGTGGTTCCCTGTCTATTTGATCACTGGGTGGCAGATTAGGTATATACCAGGTTTAGAACTTTTATTTCCCAAAGTAGTAACTAGTCACCACCAACTCCAAAAATTGCAATTTTCAGGCTTCCCAAACATCTTTTTACAATTGCGTAAAGAAATGGTCCATTGACTTGTGGATCAACTAAATGTTAGGAAAGATTCCCCTAGAGGTGTTATCACATGATTTCTGGCATAACCATTCTCACACGGTTCCACATTATAACAGCTAAAGAAAGAAAAAACCCACCACATTATCTGGAAGTGATGTCGTTGCTGACTTTCCAATATCAGACACGGCCAAAAGCTCATCGGCAGGAGGTTTTTCATTAAAAACATCTCTGCCTTTTGTTGCATCTTCAGGCTCCTCTGGTTCTCTCTGACTATGTAAAACCACAATGAACATAAGTAATACTTCTTATGAGAAAATATGAGCATTGGTCATAAAACATGACAGTTCAATAAAATTGAAGAAAAAGTGTACTCTAATTCAGTTGGGTTAAATGTCATACTCAAACAAGCTAAGTACCAAAAAAGGAATACTCAAAGAAGCTTTTTCGAGGCCCAAACAGGACTCTTTCATACATAGGTTATAATTCATAAATTTCAACCCTGACTAGAGTACAAGTATTCCAATCACATTATATGCCCAGTTAATTTTGTATTTATTTTTATAAAAATGTACAAATTACCCTGCCCTCTTCATTGCACAGGGTTGTACCAAATTTGTCTAGATTTCTCTGAAACTCTGTTACTCTCTTGCTTTTTGCTTTTTCTTTATTCCTTACTTTTATTTTTCCCTGAGAGTATTTGGGCACTCAACTGTTCAAATAGAGGAAGACTTGATTGGAAACAGTTTCTTAATGGTGCAATTTCATTGTTTAAGGGATTTATTGAGCCCCTAACATGAAAAGACATTCTAAAAATTGATAATTTTAAGATTATCAGGCCACAGTTGGGCATTAAAGTGGAGTTTGGCATACTAATTTTGAGTAAATGCCACGATTGTCAATGTTGAGATTATTTTTTAAGTTCAATCGGACCAAGGAACAATGCCTTAAGCCTCAACTGGGCCATATTTCAGTTTGGAACTTAAAGAAGAACAGAGTAACAAAACTGCTGATGCTGGTGGCAGCAAGAGGCAGAATAATACTTCAGTTCAAAAGAAACAACGGAAAAACCTCGAAATGGTCCTGAAAAGCAAAACCCTAGAAATTCTAATAGCTCATAACCTAAAATGCCAATTTTTTATTAGTTCATCAAAAGTCCATTACAAAGCTGCCAATAATGTTAATTTAAAAACAAGACACTAAACACTAATAAAACTAAATCCTAGCCATCATTAAACACTAATCTCAGTCACACAATTATATATGTATATATGTAGATGTATTAAGTATTTCTATTTGAATGTGTTAAATCCCTGCCGAACCCAGATCCCCAATTTTTTAGATTTGCCAAACCACCAAATTTCCAAATTCGACACCTTGCTTATTAGATATTCTAATGCTGTTGCTTCCTAACATGTTTGGTAATTTGATCAACACGAATACACGTAAGATTTCGGTGATTGTTAGCAAAGTGAGAATCTGTAAACAAAACTGTTGATGCTATGATTAGGTGTTGCCATTGCATTATTGTTGAAGGTGCATTGGTACTCCCAATACCTGAACAAATATATCCGATGCTTCTTGAAAGCACAGCATAAGAGAGTTGGATCTGTCAGAGGTTCTTTGTTTTCATTAGCATTAGCAGCAGCAGCAGGAATTTTTCGCACTTTTTTACTGCTCCGATCACCTTGATACAAGGCTATCCTTAAAAATCTATCATTGTTCTCCACCTTTCCGAGAATTCGGGCAACTTTATTGGTGTGTAAATTTACAACCTAACAATGTTTAAAAATGCAGAACAAAAGGAAATTAGCAGAACATACTGTGTGCTGCACTTGAGAAAAATGTGACAATGAAATTAGACTATTATTTCAGTGCAATCTACAGCAAAGCAATAAAGATCTAAATTTATGCAACTCCAAGACATTAAAAGTCTTACTTTAATCCCAAGGAGGGTGGCATAAATAAGGAAGTTAGAGCTCTCATCAAATAACGCATTTGGATGTGGTGCATTTTCTGTTTTTTCAAATTCCTTTTCAACGGCCATCCTTCGCCCAAAATCAATAGCTTCTAGTCGATATAAAGGAGCATCACTTCTTTGAAGATCTTGGGCGACCTGATCAACAGAAGTTTTGACTTTACAGGGATATGCAATGGATACTGTACGTTTTATAATGATTATTGAAGGATATATAATAATTACCTCCAGAGATTCATCATATACTCGTCTTAGTTTGCCTGTTCTATACCAAAATACACGTATCCTGCGATCAGGTGATGTTATGGAAAATTGCTTACCATCTGGGCTCACCTGGGAAAAATAAAAGATTGTAGAATTAAGAACCAAAGGTGATAGCCTAGTGGTAGACGCCTCTCCCTTTTAATATGCAAGGTCATAGGTTCGAGTCTACCCCTCATTAGAAGTCAGAAGATTTCAAAAATAACCAAGGAACTACATGAAGAAAGTAAGTTTCCCCTAGCTCTCCCCTGGCCCCTTCCCAGGTTCCCCCTAGGTGGAAATGTTCGACTTGGAAAATGGAAAGATTTGTACAAGTTATACGTTTCGTCACCACCACTTTGTGGAAAATCGTTAGGTATGAATATGTTAGATACCTGTGACTCGATTGGTGAAATAGTATCTCTCCCCCAAAAAGCATGTTTTTTTTTACCGACGCACAAAGAAAAAATTCTTGCAGGACCAACACTCTATGTTTTTCAGGTCCTTCTGCACTCACTTTGTGCTTTTTCTTCTTTTGAAACATATTCTTTTGCGCAGCATTAGTCTTTTCAGACTTCTATTCTGCCGCCCTATCTAGTAAGAGACTCCAGGTTAGCACTTCACTAGAGATGAATATGATGAACCCCCTTTCCAATAATATCCAATTATAAATAGAATTGGGCTTTCTACTCTACTATGTCGTGTCAAATTCGCATCGAAAAAAAGAAAGATTTTTCTCCTATGATAGGGGAATATGGGGTCCGGATCTTGCGGTGCATACAGTTTCAGCGGAAGTAGCTGTCCGCTCCCTTGTCCAGTAACCATTCTGAGTGGGGCAACCTTCTCAACAACTAAGAGATCCATTCGAGGAACATGGGGACTAGTTGAAGTAATGAGCCCTATGAAACTATTCAAACATAGGTTCTTCAATATGCGTGTGTGTCATGAGTTCATTTTAGTTATGTTCACTTTAGGTTTCATAAAATAATCAAGTCTATGAGATAGTAATATTATAAGATATTATTTTACCTCAATAGAAGAAACGCTTGTTTTACATTTCACAATTTCAAAGAGATCAGTATCACTTTTCAATCTGAAATTCACCCTGCATACATCATATAAAAGAAAGCATAATTACTATTACGATACTGAAAAACAGAAATGCTACTCAGTTACTTTGACAGTAATATTTCCAACAAGAATTTAATGATATTTTAATGTATGCAATTTCTACTGCAGATATGCAGAGAGCTGAATACTGATAGAATTGTTAGGGCTTCTATTGAACTATCCAATAATGCTACTAAAGATGCTAAGACAAATAGAGATGTTGTACGATTGTATCATAAGAATCGGCTACAGTGACCCTTTGATAGTACACAGGCTCTTCTGGATATGTTTCGTATGATTTGATGTATACTTGAATAACATGCCATATATGTGCTAAATAAACACATACTCATTCTCTGGGAACTGTAGTGTAGCAGGGTTCCAGTATTCGATGATTCCCTTATCATCTGTGGATACCACAGAATCAAATGCGTGATTGTACTTCATAACTTTTACTGGGCCCAAGTGTATCTGGAGGAACAGTGAAGATAAATCCTTAGCACAAAGATTCTAGCTAAGCAATGAATATTCAAGTAAACTTATCCAATATACCTCTCTAGAGACAATAGGTTCACCTGAACCATCTCGTGCATCATATATATGCACAAATGAGGAGTGGCGATCACTAATTGCAAGCTTGGCTTTGACATCCCCTTGTTTGAAAACCCATTCGACAGTACCAGGTACATATGGAAGCCGCAGCATGACCATCATGTCATAGTTGACCACGTCGTATATTTTCACCGAGTGATCACTTGAAATTGTACAGCAAAGTAAACCATCCACACTAACCTGCATAGCAAAACCAAGTCCATATAGATGATTTCACTCATGAGTCGTGACAAAATCCCAAATAAAAAATCAAATATAATGTCATGGAATAATCTCATGCAAGAAACAAAAGCAACATCATGAGCTGCCTCAACAAGAAAACATACAGAACCAAAAAATCAATATCATAACACCAAAAGTAAGTGCATAGGTAAGAGTAACCATATTAAGTATAAAACAGGGAAATGCCTTCCCAAATGAGCCATACTCAATAACAAACCCACCTTTGTTGTTAGTAAAAATTGTACAAGAACCAGCAAACCACTGAAGGAATACAATAACTGCCTACAATATTATTTTCTAGAGTTCCAGCAAACTAAAAGATTTTTATATATCAAAATAGGAAGCACTTCCTTTGCATAGAATTGGAAATGAATTCATTATCTGTTTCTCTGAGTAAAATTGGGTTGGGATGTTCCTATTTCATTGCTTTTGCTTGTCTTTCACAGTTTCTCTTTGCACGAAGTCTCATAATTCTGATTTTCCCTTTTACTTTTCCAACTTTAAGGGGAATAGAGATTATTTTTCTTGGTATTTCTTCTTTTTCAGGCACCTTTGAGAGGAAGCAGAGGAAATGCCTCAGGCTCTTACTGCAAGAGAATAAATAGAATAAGAGCCATTTTATTTTATTACCAGAGCTGCCCACTTTTGTTGGACAAGGTACATCCATATTATTAAAAATAAACTAATTCTTCTCTCTCTAATACTCACAAACAATAGTGAAGAGTCAAAAGAACCCCCACCCCCTCTTGTTTTTTGCAGTCCATTTAATTTTATAATCTCTACATTTCTCCAACACATTTCTATTTTGCATTCAGACATCCTATAAATATCTCCAAAAAATTACCTAGTGCAAATGAATAATTGACATCAAAGAATAAAAAGAAGTACTATGGCATTGGGCGAGTGGTGAAATCTTTTGAATTCAAAGCTAGAAACAGATATTGTGGTTTAGAGGCGGACTTTTTAGATGCACTTATACCGACTTTTATCAGTAGGCAGTTACATTAGCACATTCATTCACTTTTTTAGCATGATCTATAAACTAGAATCAAGGCAACTATCAACTCAGAAGTATGATTTGAAGTTTGCATGTCTGAAACATGCATATAAACAAACATGGACAGGAAGACATAAAAATACAGGTTTGGGGGTGGGGGGGGGGGGGGTGGGGGGGGGGGGGGGGGATAACTCACAGCTAACCCTTCTATAGGGCCCAGGTGGGATCTGAAATGTTTTGCAAACTCAATACCAACGCCTTTTTTCTTCCAAAATTTCAAGTGCCCTATAATGGAATAATCAAAGTAAGACAGAGCATAAGGACAAGAACCAAACCTTGAATATCAAAACTTAAGCAATCAATGATGACTTGTATTTGAATGAAGAATCATCCATTTATATCACATGAGTATAAGATTATTTCATTCATAACAAGTTCTACAAATCGTTTCAGTTATATTTGTCGAAAGTAGCATCAATTCACTAAAACAAATAACTTTCATAATTATATTACAAAAAATGATGGAAACAAAACTACCTTAAATTACACAGAATCTTAGAAATAACTGAGCTTCGAATGATTAATTTACCCAATATATTTGTTGATGTCTTAACAAAATAGATGAGTTTTTTTTTGCTGCTACAAGTATTATTTTATTTTATTTTTGCCGCCACTGGTTATCATACTTATTGAGGATAAAAGAAACGGTAATAATAAAAGAGCATACACATATGGCTTGCAAGTCTGCTATGTTCAAGGCTGAAGAAAGTATATCCTGGATCAATAATCTTTTTTGTCGATTTTCTTGGGGAGTTTACTTTAAGGAGTTGTTTGTTATTTTGTTTAGGTGCTCCCGGAACTCTTTTTGTTAGTCCGCGTTTTGTAGGGGTTGTGTTTTTTTTGTTCGTAGTCCCTTAGCTTTTGTATACTCCCCATGTACAAGTGACCATCCCCTATTGACGAATACTTTTCTAATATAACTTTACTTTAAACTAAAAAACTAAGAAAAAAGGAGGGTATAAAAGCCATCTTAAATGTAGGCATTTTGATGTACTTCATTGTACTGATAAAATACACTGTTTGACACAAGGTTAAAAATCTCTTGAACATGTGCTTGAAGTTGCATTTATTTGACACTAGAATACCCAGAGTTCCATGCGTAGAACATACTTGAAGAATAGCTTAATTGTTATTTATTGAATCTCAAAATAGCTCAAACTGAATGTAGCATGCATCTTGTCTTCTCATATGCTTAAGAACATCATCTCAAGACATAATTTTTATCATCATCTTTACAGAACAGATAATAGCAACCTGGTCCTGACCTATTTGGGTATTCCCTTAGTTTCGGTCTGTACAATAAGGCAACACAAATTGCATCAAATTAGCATAAATGAAAGACTCCATTTTTATTTCATTTTAAAAAAAAAATAGTATGAAAGATTCCATTTTCATGATGAAAAGAGGAATAGAGGATATATCAGATCTCCAAGATTTAGCAGAAGAGATCTAAGAAATTTGAATTTTGAAATCCTACATAGTAATAACTAGTGATGAATAAATATGATTGATGTAAATAATTTCATTATGTTGTAGATTTTCAGCATCTCCAGAACCACAATCCTTGAAAATTCTCATAAGCTTAACTTTTTAGAAATCATGCATAAGTCATAACTCTCCAATTCTCAATTCTTAACTAAAATCTGGCACTCCTAAATAAATAAAAATATAAATGTGCTTTTTGTTTCCGTCAACCCAAACCATTTGAACTTCCTCACACCCTAATATGTTAAGAACTTGTGCCCTTCATGCATCAATCACACATTTGCAAGATAATCTTTGGTTTCATTGACAACTCCCAATAATAACAATGTTAGTTTCATCAAGAGCTAATGCTTTATTTCTACACATTCCTTAATTGTAGTATTGTACTTGCCAAAGAGCCATCGCAACTATAAATTTTGCTATGTAAGTTACTCATACTCCTCAGTCCAGAGTTCCAAAATATAACCTCCTCAAGACATGACTAAAGCTGATACAGTTGCTCTCTTTAGGTCTGTATTCTCTTTAACATTATGCCTCCCACCTTGACCCTTATGGCTTGAGTGATTATGATCATTTTCTGCCCAGCTAGTTAATGTTAATATTCAGGCATCACAAAGTAAACTATAGCACTTTTATGTTCTTAATTGGACAAAACATTCCACGTTCCTATGATTATGAATGTAGGACAAGGGTGGGAGGAAGGAATAAGGGCACCACAATTCAGTCTAAATAATAATGCTGAGTTCAATCAGTTTATACTGGACAATTAAAAAAAACAATTCTTGGAGACCAAATAAACCAACTTAAATAAGGAAATGAAATCCTAACACTAATCTACAATAATTAAAATCTAGAATTTTCTACCTAATATAATAAAATATAAATACATTAAACACCAAATATTTATATCTAAATAATAATATTAAATAAATAAATAAATAACGTCTTGATTTTCTTCCGCCCTGCATCAGATTAGGAAGTAAAAGAGATTTCTGTATAACTAGCATTGTGCAAATGTTCAACTATTTTAAGCTGTACCTGCCTCATTATATGTAAAATTAATCTATAAAATTAACGTGCGTAGAAGTAATAAGCATAAAAATCATTAACAATTTATGCATACAGCGATTATGTTAAATAATTATGCAGACAAAGATGCATGCATGCATACATACTTGAATACATACATATTGTCTTACCGTCAATACTCCCGGTTATGAAAAAATCTGCTGCTGATACAGCAACATGTGTGACCACATCTCGATGCATATAACTTTTCTCATACCTGTACGATATATATATATATATATATATATATATATATATATATATATATATATATATATGCCAATTTAGATTTAACTACAAGTTTCAAGTTACACCAAGTATTCTTTTAGAACTCTTGAAAGAGAACAGAGCACCATTAAGCACTAGAGACTTTGAAGTGCCAAAAAGATATGATAGATAGAGCATGAGCACCAAACAATATATATTACCTTCAGCGAGGTCAAACTAACATTTACTTTTAGGAGAGGTGTGAAAGGAACAAGTTGGTTGACAGTTTCTAAGAAATGAGACGACTAGAAAATATAATGAAGCGATTAAGACCATTTATTGCATTTTGCAACAACGCTCATGTTATTTTAAGGAGGAAAACTAACATATGCAATTGTAAGATAGCCTTTGCCGCACCTAGTTTTTGGACAAAAAATTTATTACTTCCCTAGGGAAAAAATTTGCACTAAGCAAGGGTAGCTTGTCAGAGTACAATTGATGGTAATTGCTATCTTACAAAAAAAGTTGAGAAGGTCAGTTTTTCCTGTATAGGAAACCTAATATTCACACCTGCTGTTATAAGATAGCCCCTTCTGCACCTAGTTTCTGGACAAAAGTGCTACTTACTTTAAATTTTAAGGGAAAAATTAGCAACAAGAGTACTTTTGTCAAAAAAAGGTTAATGTTAGTTTCAAGGGTTTCGGGTTTATGCTTTAGGAATAGTAGTTTAAAGAATTGCAAAAGGGGCTTCTTACTAATCAATCTAATTTTTCTAGGCATTTGATTTATTGTGGATAATAAAGATTGTAACACATAGTAAAGAAAAGCACAAGCAAAGTACGTGCAGAACAACTCTCACTTCAAATTTAAAACAACTCAAATTAAAGACTTTGATCATTGGAATTGATTGTAGAATTTCAATGCCAATTCTAACAGCGTTGCCAAATGCTAACATGCAAAACAAGGTCTAACCCAATTAAAAATAACTCTAAACAACCCAAACACAATGTCATTAAATATAATTTCAACATCACCAAGTATTCCACAAACACAAAATGAACCTGATATAGTTAAAACCCTAAATCACAAATGCAGACTTTATGCATATATTGTGAATGTATACATACATATTGGCGGAGGGAAGAGCATCTAGGTAGGCCTGCTCGAACTGGAGAGGGCGCTTGCGACGAGCTTGAGGGGCCGGACCTGGTCCCACCATGGCCTCCGAGTCCTCATCCACTGCCACGATTGAGCTTCCGTTCTCCTCCTTCCCAGGTTCTTCAGTTTTTCTCTCATCTTCCATTATAGATAAAGAGAAAGTCCGAATCAAATAAAAAGCCTAGAGATTTTGGGGGAGAGGGTAGACTCCGAGTATAGTATGTTGCGACGGAAAAAGAGAAGGAGCTGTGAGGAGTGGGAAGAGTTCAGAACTTGTTTACACTGCGTTTCAGTGTTTGTGAGCTTTTTGGACCCAAAAAACAAATAAACCGGAAAACATTAAAAAATTGTTTTGCACTTTTATTTTAAATTTTTATGCTTATAATAAGAGGATATTTAGGAATTATAAAAATATTAGTTTATGCTCTCTTCAGGTTATTACTAATATATATATATATATGAGTGCAGATCTCACTCACTTTTTAGCGATGACTTGCGACGATTATTCATTATATAACCGTGCCTACATATTTTAGCGACGTTATATATTATTGTCTGCTACTTAAAAATAAAGACGACAGTTATATGACCGAACCGTCACGTCCCGGTCAATCATAAAGGGGTGAGCTCTAGTGAGTTGGATAAAGGGTGAGCTTAAGATCCAGATTCACGGTCCGAATCTTAAACTCACCCCTTATTCAACTCACCCGAGCTCATCCCCTCCTTAGCGACGAACCCGGCGACGGTTCGGTCATACAACCGTCATCTATACTTTTAGCGACGCTATATGTTATCCGTTGATAAAAGTATAGAGCGACAATTGTATGATCGAACTGTCACGGCTCCATCTGCCAAGAGGGGTGAGCTGGATAAGGGATGGCCTCGGGTGAGTTGGATAAGGAGTCAACTTAACCAAAGACAAACAATTAAGTTTTGAATCGTGCTATATAATTTTATTTTTTCAAATTATTTGATGTTTTATAAGTACAATTTAGGAATATTATAAATAATTAATATTATATTTAATGTTATACAATTATTATTGTGCACAACTTTAAAACATCAAATTATGCCAAATTAATAAAATTATAAGAGGGTCTCATTTATTACACCACTAATACTACTTATTAACCACTAATACTACTTATTAACATACTACTTATTAACATAGCTGACAATCAATAAGTCAGTCATAAACATTGGCGTCATTCAAGCCTGCTTGTCTAAGGGAGGGAGTGTTGGTATCAAATGAAAGAAGTTGCTAATAGCAGCAAATCAAATGTTGTAGAACTTGCATTATCAGTCCAAGCTCCCAACCAACCAACCACCTTTGAGCTGAGCAGCAAATCAATCGAAGCAGAAAATTTCTTTGAAACTTTTTCTCAAAAAGGATCATATTTCATGGATTCACCTCTCAATGAAAGAAAGAATTTTATGGGAGAGGAGAGAAGAAGAAAAGGAGTTTGGGAAATTTGATTTTTGATTTATCGATAAGCCTTTCAGTACAAAGCTTAGAACCTGTTATAGGGTTAAATTGCTCGTCAACAATAGTACCTAGATATAAAAAACAACACAAAAATATTCATAATTTCAGATTCATGGATCACACAGGCTCTCTCCAACCCCACCAACAGAATCACATGGGTGGGGTGGGGTGGCGTGGGGTGGGGGCATGATTATCCGCAAGCAAACACTCACTAGCTTGACTCTCCCGCCCCGCGATGCCACCGGCCCTCCCCCAAGTCTATTTCATTCTTTAAATTTCTGTGTCGGGCGTTTGACTTTATGCCAAAACATCCACTCTTGGCTGTTACTGCAACAGACAATTTGCTAGCAAACAACATTTTGTACATATGCACACGGTCACATTCGAGATTACTACATCCGTCCCAAAAAATACATAAAAATCCATAATTATCAAAATGTTGCCTGCCCAAAGGTATCACTTGGTAACCAATCCAATCTTACCAACCCAACAATCGTGTAATTGTTCTAACATTGTTATCTATCAACACTAGTAATACTCCAACCGCGTGTCAGGGCAGCTTTCATCGGATAAAACATCTCGAGTAAAAGGAGTAGGAATGAACGGTGGGGATGTACATCTCAAAAGTGCCCAATTGACCCCTTGAAAGAATTGATGGCGCTTGATTGCTGATGCACCCATTGTGGACCCCATTCGCCTTGCTGGATCCTTGACCAATAGCTGCGAGATTAGGTCCTTAGCCGCAGCTGGCACAGCTGGCTCTTTTGGGAACTCAAGGGCTCGAGCCACAATATTAGCTAGGGTAAGCTCATTGTCCATCCCCCTAAAGGGTGTCGCACCATAAAATAGTTCAAAAATAAATATCCCTAATGTCCACCAATCCACCGCGCTACCATGGCCCTCACCAGACACAATCTCCGGTGCCAAATACTCGTGGGTTCCCACAAAAGACATTGACCGAACATCGATTGGCTCGGCCACGAACTCGGGCCCACTGTGATGACTAGGCTTCTTCTTGCGCTTACCCTTGGGGTGAAAACATGACACTGCAGGGACTATACAATTAGGAAGAATGCAAGAAGATGAGGTAAATAGTGGTGGATCAATGTGGTACTCATTTGGCACAGGCTTATTTGGGGGGTTTTGACTCGAGAAAATCTGAGCCGGTGTCGATGTTGATTCGTCACATTTTAACGAGAGGTCAAAATCAGTGAGCATGATGTGACCGTCCGATCTAACTAATACATTTTCAGGCTTGAGATCACGATAAACAATTCCCATCATGTGAACATATTCTATAGCTACAATTACCTCCGATGCATAAAACCTGGAAACACCAAGAAATGAAGATTAATGTCAACTAATTGTCTAATTATCATGCAGAGCACTTCCTTAAGTTGTCATATTTAATCAAGTAAAAACAATCAAGTCTAGAATTAATAAAGCAATGCATCTAGTGATTCTCACATCATCCTTGCACTAATTTATGTATTAAATTGTCACAAGGAATAGATTATACATATAGCACAATGACCAAGAAACTAAAACTAGTAAAATGACGAAAAATAGAGAAAAGGCACTACCAAATAGGGTTGGGGGCCTATGTGTTCCCTCTTGGGTTAAATTTATTATGTGGGAAGTGGGATTTCTAGTATCCATACTAATATCCCAACCATGCAATGAGGAAAGGCAGGTCCTTGTTTTTTGTCTTCTATACAATGGCATATTCTTACCGATGTTATGTTTATTTTCCTCTTTTCTTTCTTGAAGATTTTATTTCAAGACTCCTATGAAAGTAACCATACTTTGAAATGTTAAATAGCCAGACCCAAAAAAAAAGTGTTCATAGCCACTTTTGAAGGGTCAATGGGAAATTGGCAGTACCATTTGTTTGGTATAAAAATTGTGTAGACATATATATAGACACGCAATACCTTTTCTTTGGGTGGTAAAAAACTGAAAAGAAAAAATAGGTTGATGTGAATATCACTCTAAAAACGATACAAGCAGTCAAAAAGCATAGATATTTCATACGCCATCAACCATCGTGACGTTTAAATGATTATACAAACTTAAACATCAGCATCACATTGGACCCTAATTTAATTATAAAAGCTCATGCAACATCAACACAAAATGCCTTTATAGTTGATAATATTTTCAGCACCGATATTTTTATCATCAAAGTAAGCTCAACATCATTGTAATATTTCCTATTATGCACTTTAATAGAGTTATACTTCAGTGAATTTGATAATAAAAAATATCACATTGACAGCTGTTAAATCAAAGAAATTTCAAAATCTTCTAGTGATTCCCTCAATATGCTTCCAATTTCCAAAATTTGGTCAGACAAATGGGTTTTCACTTTGTTAAAAAAGAATCAAATAGGCAGGGACCAACAAGAAATATGGGAAACTTATAGGGACCATATCATGGTTAAGGTATGTTCAAAATTCAAATCCCATAAATCCGGAAAAGTAAAATATGGAGGCCCATGATATTGGATTTCGTGGTACCCTACCCTCTTTTGGGCTAGACGGGAGGAATATAAAATTCCCATAATTTATGCACTCCCATTCCTAAATCCTAGCACTCAACATTACTATACAAGAACCTCCATGTGATTCGGTTATTTCCAGTCACATGCACTCGAATAAATGTGTCAAGTTTAAAGAGTAGGAAAAATGCTGAGTAATTGGCAAAGCCATCTATTGCTTAAACTATGTCAATCAAATTCTTCGAAGGAAAAATAACAGCTTTATATGTGCATAAATAATTGCATTAGCACAAAGTAGCGTCTGAATGCTAGACCATTTTCAATCAGAGATGGTTACCATATTCTAAATTCAACAATCTGGAAATCATAAAACAAAATTTTTTTTAGTACAAGGCTTAGGGAAAGTAAGACGGATTTGGCTCCCTTATCCATTAATACCCTTAATTTTAAGTTTTGCAAATCAAATTAGATGGTGAGATCTAAAATTTATTTGTAGAAATGTAATCTAGCCCAATTGAACTGTAACGATTGAAAAAATGGGTCAAATCTTGAGTCTGAATCTAATTAAATCCATCAGACCTTAACCTACTAACATAATAGTATCTTCTTTACGCAAACAAATTTTGCATGGGTGGGGTGTTACAACAATAATTTAAGAATATACTGGGTGCACATTTAAGTTTCACATCTAAAGAGGCACACAAAAATAAATAATATTCTTATAAATCTCACTATGACATTTATTTGGGACAGTGACCTGTTAATAAGTTGTAGTGTTATTGTAACAGGTCAATAGACGGTACAGAGTGCACATGTCCGTCACATGTTGTCACGTGCTAGGCCGTAGTAGCAAGAAGAAGCCACTGGTCCAAAGAGAAGATAACAGTGAGAAAACCAGTACTGGTATTTTGACTTTTCAGAGTAAAACAAACAGTTTTAAATCTCACGTGCTCGAGCCACAAGTCACAACACAATCTAAGCTCTTTTTTTTAACTTTACCCCTCCCCCCCTCCTCCTACCCCCGGGTCGAAAAAGGAGAAGGAGAGCTAACGTGAAACAACTGATCCTAACAAATTAAACTGAGCTTATTATTACGGGAAAGAGGTAAATATGGTTGCTAACGTGCGCACCTGACGGCAAATTCATGGAAGCGTTTAGCCGGCTGTCGCTGGCGGAGGACGTGGAGGTCGCCGCCGGGACAGAACTCCGTCAACAGGCAAGACCATTTGGGTGAGTCCAAGAAGGCATAAAGCGTGGGCAAGAACGGGTGGTCCACCATTTCTAGTATTTCCCTTTCTGTCCGGCTCGCCACTTCCTTCTTGTCCATCACTTTCGCAGCGAACACGGCGCCGTCGTCTGTCGTCGACGACTTGAGCTCTGCCAGGTACACGGAGCCGATGTCTCCGGCGCCAAGCCGGTGGAGGAACTTGAGGTCGGAGAGGGAGAGCGGCGGTTGCGTCTGGTCGCCGAAGGGTGGTGGGAGGGGTTTTCCGGTGGTGGTTGAGGAGGAGGAGGAGCTTATGCTGCAATTGATGTCTGTGGTGGTGGTTGTGGCGGAGTTGAAGCTCAGGCTCTGGAGGTCGTCGGTTATATCGTCGAGCCATGGCTCCATTTTGGTTTGTTGCAGTCAGTTTTAGTGCGCGTGTGAGAGGGAAGGGGATTTTGAAGAGGTGATTGGGGGTGTGGTGGGGAAGGTTTCTTACTTACATATTATCAGATATATTATTGGAATTGGTGGGTACAAAATGGCTCCATTTTTGAGATTTTGATTTTTTATGTTGTGTTGTTTAGCAGAGTAGATAGTGTTTGAGTTTTTGACTAAATTCACTTGCTTATATCAATAAAATAAATTTAGTCGTTAAAGAAAATTGATTTGGATCCCTTTAATTACAATTTTTTTTATATAATTTCATTTAATATATTATAATTTTTTTTATAATTGTAAATAATATACTAATTAAGATGGATGATATTAGTTAACTAATTTGAATAACATAATTATTTCATTTCAAAATTTCAATAGATAGTGAAATATTTTTAAATTGAAAAAAATACTCCATATAATAAAGGAGACAAATCCAAATAAAACTAATGTTTTGGAGATCAAAATTAGTCCATTATCGAAGCGCTCACTTTTTTAATACATTATTCAAGACTGAATAGAATACAGAATACTTCATGATTTTGAGAGATAGAACCCAACCCCTATTCTTTATATATATATATATATATATATATATATATGAATTCGGATCCAGTCCGGGATTCCGGACTCTATAAAATACGGATCATTTTTTATTTTTTTTTTTGCTTTTTTTTTTTTTGAAACAACTAAAAAATAAAAATAAAAATATGGAATCGAAATTTTACATATCTGATGTTTTGGGGTGTGATTTGGATGCTTATACAAAACATGTCTTTACAATCTATCAGACTGTATATATACATTTTTTGTATAGGTTCAAAACACACCCAAAACACTTTATTATGTAAAAATTTCAGTTTCATAATTATTTATTTATTTTTAGTTGTTTCAAAAAAAAAAAGCCAAAAAAAAAAAAAAAAATGGTCCGTATTTTAGGACCTGTCCGACAGGATCCTGTGTGTGTGTATATATATATATATATATATATATATATATATATATATATATATATAAATCTAAACAAAATAGTGAAGATATCTTCAACAACAAAAATATGTTTTCTCCCGTTACAAGATAAAAGGAAACCCACTAGATATAAAACTCAATACGTTACTTACAATCACGTTTCAGTTTTCTTTATACTAATAAACTGACGAAATTAACCCTCAAAGAATAAAATTGTTCAATTTCCACTTAATTAATAATAAAGATTATTATCATTTGTACCAATATACAGGTCATGGTTGTCGGATATTTCATCAGACAAATTCAATTTTCAACAAAATTCTCACAACAATATGCAACACAACAAACCATATATGTATCATTACTTAAGAAAATGATAAACCAAGAAATCGTAACATGTCTGCAACTAAGCACTTAAAAAGCTTAAAACAACTTGGACAACTCAAGTCCAAAAGCCTGTGCGTCTTTCCTCATTCTTTCTTTCCAATCCCATGAGACATGTTATAGATACCACGTCCCTGGACAAAAGGCACAACTTTTATTAAGGGCATCATATTGTGCCAAACAATGATATCAATGGAAGAAAATGTAGATATACTCACAATCATGAACAAAGAAGTAGCTGCCAATGCAAGAGGAATGGCAACAGAGGTGACCTTGTCAAAAGGACCTTTCAGGTATGTATGTTTGTGAATGCTTTGAAATACTCTTTGCTTCTCAACGAGCTTTTCTCTTGGCCTGAAAGGTGTTTCTGTCGACATCCTGCAACATTTGCTAAAATGAGTTATGAATGTGTGCAACAACTAGTAAATGCTTCATCCCTCCCTACATATGAATGCCCTTATGTTCTTAATGTTTCACCTGTGCACATGAAGATTTCTCAAATAATGTGCACAATTTCAATTAATCAAATTCATTCCATAAAAGAGATTAGTTAATTTGAGTAGGAATTTCTTTTGATAAGTTCAAGTAGGGAAATTGAACACGAATCAAACTAAAGCTTGCACTAATTTTCACTTCTGAAAAACACTACATTAAGTGTGAATCATTTTACATGACCAAACAAGTTTTATCCAGTATTAGTAGTTTCGAAGCAGACTGAGAAATAGAAACGAGAGTTCCCTTCCCCTTATATAACATTAACTAAACGAGTCTTCTAAACTGTCAATGTACCTGCATGGATGCACCTATAGGTTTGCAGTTATTTCCAACCAACCACCCTAAGATATATATTTGCAGGGTAACCAAGAACAATCTAGCAGCAATATATCATAAAAACTCAATGCTTCAATAAAATCGTAGCACTACCTTTAACGTATAAGCCATAATGACGCCAAAAGCTTTTTCAAAAGCCAATACTTTTTGTTAAGTATCAACTCATGTCTGTCTCTGAGTTTTTATTTATTTCCTCAAGGTGTAATCACCGATCTCGGCAGCTCCAAGATGTTTGAGTTAGTTTAAATGTTGCAATTAAAATCTCTAACTGCTTGAATTTAAAGCAACCAGTCCACACAGATGGTCTGGAAAAACTTGACGCTGAGAGAACCCACAATAGAAGTCTATTATTTAGTTTCTTTGTCAATTTTTTTTTACTGGATTCTATTATTTAGAGAGCGTAGGTTCTTGAAACTAATATCTGAGTCCAGGCTCGCCTTGAGATAAGCAAAGACTTCAGGGCATCTCTTTTGAACGACATAGTTCATTATTGAACCAAAGGTAAAATAGCAATTTAACAGAATAAAGCACACAGGAACATCATAATATAAATTAATGGCAATAGCAAGAACACCCTAATAAGCCGATATATGGAGAGTGAATTTCATTAATATAGGTTGGCTAGATTAATTAAGCAAATAATCAAACGAATCAAAAATCAGGAAGTGTTTGTGTTTCACAATTCCTGCAATACCTCCCATATATTAAAATAAAAATAAACTCCAACCTTGAAATTTACGTTAAATCATGTTTCATGTAAAAGAGAGACTAGAGAGAGATGGATAGAGTTGAGAAATTTCAAAAGAAAAAAGGAAAGTTACCCCATGAAACAATTCAACAAACGCAACCTCTTCCATACCCGTTACATCTTACTACTCACATCTTATAGAGGAACCGTATCACCTTAAAGTTTAAACTAATCTGAAGGAATAGTTACTTTAAAGCATATACAGGACATACACGATACAATACAATAGGCAACACAAGTATTTCCGACTGGTTAATAAAATGCACTCCCTCCATCCCAAATTAACTGCATTTCACTTTTTTCTAGACAATTAAAATAGTTATAGTACAAATTTACCCTTTTCATTTATTCATTATCCTCCCAAGTGTATAATCCCCAAATTGCATAATTATGGATATAATTGTACTTTTAGTGATAAATTTGACACAATAATTGCATTTCTTAATAAGTGTGCAAATGGTCAAAAGTGCAAATAATTTGTGATGGAGGGAGTATACATTAGTTTAAAATAAAAAATAATATTTGCAACACTGGTCAACATTTTTTATCATTGCCTAATATTATTGAAGTGATGAAAATGCATAATTCTTTAATAAGATGTTAACTATCTTTCCAATCAAAAATTGAAAATTTGGGGGAAACAACGCTCATATTTTTAACAGTTGTAATTCTCTAATAACCGAATAGATGTACATAAAAACAGTACATACATAAAATTTTCATGTACAAAGATAATCTGGATAGAAAATGAAATTCCACTAGAAACCTAACTAATCTTATGCTGCTATTGTGAATTGTGAGTTTGGAGGGATGGGAAGAGAAAGTATAGGAGCGGAAGGGATGGGAATGAATTATAATTTTCCCTTGTTTTTAGAAAGGAAGGGAAGGGCTAGTATTTTAATTATATTTTTCTTTGTTTGTGATTTTAGAAAATATTTTTATTTTTAAACTACACTATTACTATATTGCCCTTAATAATGTAATAAATGACATGATTTATTTTAAAAGTTTACTTTAAGTAATATAAATATATAACTTTCTCTCCTTTCCCATCCCTCCAAATCCTCCAACGTTTGGGGAAAGTTTTTAGCTAAAAATAAAATTAACTTTACATTTGAATCTCTTCCATTCCTCCCTTAAAACAAACTTACAAACATGAGATTCAGAGGTATTTTAATTATTTTCCCTTCTCTTCAGTCTTCCCTTCCCTTCCTTTCCTTCGCCTTAAAAAAAAAGTTACAAACACAGTATAGGAAAAAAGTTACAAACACAGTATAGGGGCTCAATTTAAAGTATATGATAAAACAAGAGTGAAGATGCGAAACATCAAATTTTCCCATCCCTTCCCTTCCCCTAAAAAAAAAAGTTACAAACACGGTATAGGGGCTCAATTTAAAGTATATGATAAAACAAGAGTGAAGATGCGAAACATCAAACAAGCTCTGATCAGTAGATCTCAACCAAACACACGAACGGATTGCAAACCACAAAGGATTATGGAGAAAAGGCTACATGATTTAATTAATTCAATTCGATGAAACGTATATTTATATAGAGAGGGAGATTACCTGCTAAGATAAGACTGTAACCAAACCCTAGCCGCGAGAGAGAAGAAGCGTCGAGACTATAGAGAGAACTAGTAAGATCTCAGAGAAATGGTTCCCCTTTAGCTTTTAGGCTGGCTCTGTTTGGATGTCCCGAAACTGCGGATAATAATAGTTAACCTTGTTTCCATTTTTTAACTTTTTTTTTGTAATATATATATATATATATATATATATATATATATATATATAATGATGATCTCGGATCAGTCAGATACTTCTTATCTTATTCATCCATCTTTCATCCCTTTAGCAGACGGACCACGACATAATTCGGTCATACAACCGCAGTAAATACATGTTAAATTTTAGCGACGTTATATGTCGTCCGTCGCTAAAAATATAGACGACAGTTGTATGACCGAAACCGTCGTCGGATCCGTCTCTAAAAGGGGATGAACACGGGTGAGTAAGATAAGGAGTATGCACTTGATCCTTGCTTTATACTAGCAATCCCGTTACTCCGGTAGTACGGTCCCAAACTTTGGACTGCCAATATTATTTATCAGAGTGAGTCAAAAATTCAAAATATAATTTTGTTAAATATATATATATATATATATTATAAGTAAGTATAGAAGCTAAAATAATTTATTTCATAAAAAAAAACTACATATTTTCATCATGTAACTTATCTTTTTACCTTGCTTGTATTCCAACTAAAATTTTGTAAGAAGCACACTTGTTTTTGTTTTTTAAACAAAGCTTAATGTGACGCCCCCAAAATAGGTATACAACACACATTCTGAGTCGTCAAAATACATGGTATAGAAAGCAAACTACAACTTTGACAATACAGATGTCGGTGTAGAATACGACAATCTGTTGTGAGTTTGAATACAAATATTGTCTTACAGAAATATCACACCCAAATAAGTCCTCATTAATTATTCATACACTATTTTTACGTAAATAGTGAGGAGGATGAATTAAAACATCTTCCTAGAACCATCACTCCATACCCCGACTCGATCCTCGCTATGTTACTCTCACCTCCCGAGAAGAAAAATGGAACAAAAGGAAAAGGGTGAGCTCAACTAGCCGGTAAAGAGAAGAATATTATGACTAAGATAATATACAACAAATTATCGTTAGTCTTCAACAGGAAAAAATCTAATAGAATACAATAGACAACAAATTTTAGATCAACAAATGCAATGAAACAACAATCCATTGTAAGAGTCAATGTAGAAAAGAATTCTACATGTTTCAAGGTTTAAAAGTCCATCATCAATAGTTTATCCTCAGAATAACAATTAAAATACATCTTTAATCATCTTTTGCACTACTGAGCCCAAAGATATTCATTTATATCACCAAATTGGTCATGTTTCATCTCAACACTGCTCATCTTTTTACTACTGAGCCAAAGATATTCATCGGGATTAATCGTTCATCTTTGCCTTTCTAAAGCCAAAGATATTCATTTATATCACCATTTAGGGTCGAGGATGATGAAAATATATTTTAAAAGAAACGAATCCAATTGAAACAAAATGACAAGGATTAAGGATTAAGTACTTTGTTTTACCCATGTCCAAAAATACTTGAAAATAATCATATTGGTGTAAAATTCAAGAATGATCAAAACATGGATACAATCAAAAGCTAGTATCCGAATAGATATTTTGGACAAAAAGAAATTTTTTATTTTTCTATGAATAATGTCGTATTCGTGAATAGTCTTGATATCGTGAATAAGTAACCCACACAATAAGTTCCAAATTTGATAAAAAAAAGTTCACCAATACTTGGCATAATGATATTGAAGAAAAATATCATTTAAGAAGAAAATAATACCCTTACCTCAAAATAACCGTATTACATTGAATTTCGGTATAGTCTTGTGAAACCCAGACTGTGAGTATAGCAACACTCAAAGTATACTCACAAGAATACGCTTCGATAATTTAGAGAGAGAAGAAAAAACTTTGTTTACGGTGTGATTTTCAATTCTAACTTAGCCTCTATTTATAGGAAAATGTTAGAACGCCAAAAGGAGACTAAATTAATAAATTATTATTATTTAAAATTACATTTCTACGCATGCCATTTGAACACTTCACCCACCAAACCAACCTCGACCCAATTTCTAGCGACCCACATGTTGTCAAACAAGAGTGGGTCCCACCCATTATTTAATAAAATTATTTTATCTTCCTAAACTTCAATAATTAAATGAGAAAATAGCTCGTTTATCGAGAAAAATTCAAAATGTAAATTGACCAAAATCCACAAACAGGCGATTTTACGATTTATAATCAATTTTCGTTAATTGTGTCCCACCGACACACAAAAACATATGTTAAACATTTAATGCCACAAAATACTCTACCTCCTCATATACTCATATATCTCACATTCATTATAAAAATATCACCGTTAATATATTATTAAAATAATATATTTAAATGAATTATTTTATCGAAAAAGATAAAATATTAATTTTCAAATAATTGTCACATTAAAAATTTTCTCCATCTATATCCACATAAAATAAATATTTTCTTTATCATAATAATCAATAATTACTTATTTAAAATAATATTCTGTAATCACAAGATCTTGTAACCAAATTCTTGTGGAAGAGAGGGCTTTCCAATAAGGATTTCTCCTTACTTGGTAGCGCAATTAGGTGACCAAACCTCTCCTTAGATGTAACTTTCTAGACATTGCCAATAATGTTATCGATAATATTATTCAAATAATATGAATTATTGATTTGATAATGAAAAATACTTGTGTAATGACAATTATTGAAACAACAAACAATACAAAATATCAACGCAAAGAATTATTGAATCAATAAAATATAATATTGAATAATAATCACTCGTAATAATTATTGAGTAGTGGCCTTCTACGTAAGGATCAATAATTCAATAATACTGCATGCAATACCGTGTCTTCTTGTCTTTTGTGCAACCACTCGTATTCATTGTATTTTAACCACCGTGTAACCCAACAATGTGTTAATTCAGTAATAATTTACGTCGTTATTTATAAAACTCAATCTTTGTCGTTTTCCTTCATCCAACCGCTTTTTCCGTTATAGACTAATGACTGATAACTACTTGTGTCGTAACGGAGATTCTCGACAAAAAAGAATATTCCACGACCAAACGAATATTCCCCGACAATAATGAATATTTTATAACCACTTGTTTATTTTGTAAACTTTGCACATTTCATCCATAACCAAAAAATTATATCAAATTAATCCTTATTAATTTAGAATAATGAATAAAGGAAAATTTAATTTTATTTATAATAAGTTGGGGTCTTACACTTAATTTGGGTAATTTTATACGTAAATTGGGTTGGGTTACTTTAATTTTTGCCAAATTGTAATTTGTGTAATGCTTTGTTAGTGCTCAAATCTCATCATCTTTACTTAATTATTATGATGAAATCAATCCACCATCCTCTTAGTTTTATACTAGTCTTTTGGATGTTTAAATCAAGAAAATTATTAATACAAAATTGAATTTTATGGAATACAAATTTTTTAACTTAAGTTAAGCTATGTTATGTTTGACAACTCACTTTCAAAATTTAAAATAAAAGTACATTTATAACTCTAAAAAAATTGAATTTAATTTGTTGTTTCAAGACTTAAATTAAGTTGTCAAACATAACTTTACTACAAAGTAATCGTCAAAAGGCATAATTGTATTAGTAGTTGACCGACCACTTGCAAGAAGCAAAGAAAAAACTAGTAATTATAAACATGGCAAAAAGACCTCTCTCCCCCATCTTTTCCCAAGGCTGAAGAAGTATCACTAGTGACAGAGGCACTAACTAAATACATATAAAAAAAAGTAGACATCCTAATTTCAAAAAACCACTGGATCCCAGTTTGTTTCCAGTGATGAGCAAATCCAAAAGGCAAAGGAGGATCCTCCCTCTATGACATTCTTACACAGGCCAGTCTAAACATTCTCTCATTCAGTTTTTAAAAGCTAAGCTGCATCCATCGGCAATGCACTGAATCTCCTTCTTGCTCTTCACCACACACCGCTTCTTGGTCTCAAAGTCGAGTTTCTCCAAGTCTTCTGCAATTCCCAGGTAACCATATAAAACGTTTACGTGCTCCGCTGATGCCTCCGCTGATGCCTTTGGTGCTTCTCCTGTGCTACAAGTATTGATACGCTGAAACTCCGCCTTCCCGTGTTTAGTCTCAGCATAAAACTTATGGAGCCTCTCTGCTGCTTGCAGCCCAGATAACGTGCTATTGAATTTCACCAACATAATACTCTGATTTGCAGGTCTCCCGCGGCATACCTTGGTCCTTTCCTTGAACCCCATGCCTGCAATTGAAAGAAGGCAGCAAAAATGAAAAATATACAGCATTAAAACACCCTATCAAAAGAAACTAGTAGGTTTGTTATGCAACACAACCTAAATAATGCAAGCAAGAAGGTGGACATACACCAAGCTCTATGCTTGAGATTTTGAAATGATAATATGAAAAATTGCCAAATCAATTGCATTATCTGAGCAATTTTCGTATTGAAATCACAGGAAAAATTAGAACCATTGATGCAATTTTTCTCGGGAAGAATATCAACAAGGAAGTCATTACTATAGGCTGCAAAGCAGAAATTAGTGGAAACTATGGCACATTAGAGTTTACAACGTATTAAAGAGGATAAAGTATGTCTAGAATGAAGTTTACCGTAAACTTCATTAAGATTTAAGTGAACTCTTGAAAATCTGGAAATACAATAGTTAGACCCCTCGAGTAAACTATTACCTCTGAGTATAGATTCAAGGACTTCAATGGATACAATAACACGTTCATCTGGATTATTGCTTTTTATAGAACTGTTATGGATAATCACAACTGGTGGCCAGATAATGAGGTCCTCCATTGAAAATAATGTTTCGCCATCAGATAATAAATCACGAAACCATGGGCAGCTGGCAGCAGTTTTGCCCTTCCAGCCAATCAGCACACAAAGTGCTCTGTGAAATCCCAAGTGCAGTGATCTCAACCCAACCTTTTGAGAATAGAATGCATGCATCACCAAATTTTGTGCATTTACAAACTCTTTGGAGTTGCTGAAACAACATGAAGAAAAAAAGGCAAAATATATAATAATGAGAAATAGATACTGAGTATCACATTGACAACTACTAGGAGAATAAAGAGAAATGAGGGGTCAAGAAAGCCTGTAACTTGCTTCAATCATCAGCGTCTCATAGACCGATTAAAGAAGTATTTCTTGAAAGGGCAGTGAGAAGCATAACTCTGCTCTGCAATCGTATCGCTTCCTCTCATTAACCACGAGCATTACTTAAGAATAGTACAAATATTAAGGAACCAGAGAATATGTGAACTTGACTTCAGAAAGCCTCTTAAGGCGGTGCAAATGTGCAATATATGAAAGAACAAGACTATCATGATTGCTGAAGCACCAGAACTAATCAACTAGTGAAAAAGATTATTCCTACAGAAAAAGGAATCCAAAACATAGGAAGAAGGGATGGAAGCTAATATTCCGTTACTTATATATCACTGAGACAGACACAGCAAAACCCAAAAATACGATATCATATTAAATATCCTCAACTTTCCAACTCCAGTAAAATGGAAATCAGTTAAGGCTGTAAGGCAGCCTTAGACGAGAAGAACCAAGCATCCCTAAATAACAAATATGTGGCAATCACTAAAAATCCATCCACAAACACCTTAAACACACCATATCACATTTTCCACTGCAAAAATGACATTAAAAGGAAGGTTTCAAACTATACGACTAAAAAGATCAACCATCATGACAAGGAAAAAGGCTTTCCTTCATCTTCTTAATCTTTTCCTCCCAAAACTACTAATATGCCCATAACACGACTGACACTGACACCCATGCCACTAAAAGAACAGTTCTGGTGGGACTAATAGCACGTCAGCCAACACTTGCATACATTCTAACACCTTTATCCCTTCCCCTTGGTTATAGGTAAGCAATACTTGGTTTTCTCTCGCTGTATATTTGTTCTTCACTACATCCCATTTATTCTAACTACTGTTCTACAAGCATTGCCAATCATTTTATTTTCCCAAATTCCAGAGTTTCTACTTCATTACTAGTCGCCGACCATGAGCAGGAAGAAATGGCTAGTATATAGAAGAAACATGGAAAATGTCCACAAAGCAAATTCCAGAAGCTTCCAGAAATCTTATAGCAGAAAAACGAGTTCAAATATGTTTGTCCTTGAATTTCATTATTCTGGTTCCATCTGATAAAGCAATTACCACTTGGTCATTCACTCGTAATAGTCCTCGTATTAATTAGACCGGGAAGATAATAAAGATCACAGGAAATGTAGGAGTTCAGCATCTTAATTCTACAGAAACCTTACAGTAGCAACTTTTCATGAAAATCGTGAAATGACGCAAGTTAAAATGTAGTTAAAATGTACTTGCTTGATTGCAAGGAGAAAACATAAGAATAAGTTAAACTTAAATGAAAATGGGTTAGGAATCGCTCCATCTATCAAACATATTACGATGTAGAAGACAGACCTGCCACATACGCTGCACTTCAAACTACCATCTTTTCCTTGCTCCATGATTCTTCTTCTTTGAGCTGAATTCTCATTCAACTGTTTGACAAACCTGAAAAATGCACTATGCCCCAGCTGCTTAAACTCCTTAGAGTTTTCTGGTGGCTCAGCTTTTGTAGGAATCATGTCACCAATTAAGGGTTCTTCATCTTGAACATGAACACCGTCATTAGAATCATCGCAAATTCTTCTTCGAGGGAGCTTCTGAGGATTTTGATTTTTCATCCAAGGGAGTGCAGTATGGACCTTTTTAGGGCTAGGACCCAAGCGCTGCTTGAGTGAAGGTTTAGAAGTTTCCACTGAAGGTCCCAAGCCCTTCTTGACTGAAGGCTTGTTTTTTTCCACAAAAGGATGTGAAGCATGAATATCTTGAGGCTGAAGTCCAAGGCACTTCTGTATGTCCTTACTACTAGAATTGTGGGGATTTTCTACATGCCATGGCATTGATACTGGCAGATTTTCAGAGGATAACAACTCATCAGAATTGGAAATCCAATCACTAGCTGTCTCATATGATGCCCTTTCAGTCTCTGTAAATAAGGAGTGACTAGACCTTAATTTCTTTGACAAAAACAAAGGTTCCCCATTTTCAGCAGTCAACTGTCCAAATGCATCACCTTGATCATGAATCTTACAACCACTCTCCTCATTGCATGATGTTATTTTTCCATTATAAAGCCTGCTCGGTTTCTCATCCATATGATGTTTTCTCTTGAGCATCTGTCTAGACTGCTCATCAAGCAAGCTGAATTCAGCTGATGCCAACTTTTGCTGGGGATCACCATCAATTTTGTCCAAGTGTTGATCATTTTCCATCACTGGTAATGTCTCTGATCCCTCGTAACCATGATCTTCTTCTGAAAGAAGACTTCGGTGATCATGATTTACTTTTCGTTGCTCATAATCTTTTACTGGTAACATCCCCAATTTCTCAAAACCATGATCATCTCCTAAAAGAAGGCTTCCGTGATAAAGATTTATTTTTCTTTCATACTTGCGATGAGCACTTCTAGTATCCAAAACTTTCTTATCCTGCTCTCGTGAGTGTAATGATCTGCCTAAATCAATGTTATCCAAAACCTTCTCTCCTAGTATAGAAGGATTATGATCCCACACTCTTCTCTCTCTCAAAAGTTCATCATGAGAACAATCAGAACATTCTTCAATTCTGTCCACAATAGAATCAAAAATGCTAGTTCTTGGTAAACCGTTGCGAGTATAATCATCTTCAACACTGGCATTTACAGGAAAATCATCCGACACCATATGCGCATTGCCTCTCTCAACTCTCGGACCATCAGGGCAAGTATAATCCCCATGTTCCACCTCAACCGGAAAATGATATGCAAGTGGGTAGTTCCCTGTTGCAGGAGATTTGCTACGCAATTTTCTGTCATATACATCATGAACAACAGTTGAAGTAACCATTTCAGCATTCAACCCAGCTCCACCCGAAGAAACACGAACACATTTCTTCGTGGAACAAGGAAATTCCTTCTCCAACAGTCCCAAAGACTCCGTGCAAAAACCCTTGGATTGAGACAATGCTTGTTTCATATAACACCCATCATCCCACAAATAGACAATGGGACTATTTACTTCCTTGTAGGATTCTCTTGATAAAGATTTATTTACCTTTATTTCATCCAAACCTCGCGATGACAATGCAATCCCAGAACCATAACTTTTTGAAAAACCAACAACATCAAGAGGTGAAGAAGGACAATTTCTTCTTTCCCTTTCAGATTCAACAGATACGGACTGACCCATATCCGAATACCGACTCTCCTGATAATTTGTTCTCTCAGAAATTACTCTAGTAGCATTAACACCATAATAATCATTGGAATCAGAATAATTCAATCTATGATTCTCCTTACTGGCACTCAATTTTTTGGGTTCACCTAATAATTGTTTCCACTGAAACTTCATCCAAGTAGAATTCCCAACTGATAAACTCTCATTAAATTGTGACAGTTTCCAAGAATGATTTTCTCTCTCTTCATCCGATAAATGCCTATCATTTCCACTTTGAATCCTTCTGGACTTCTCAATATGCCGGCTAGGCGGCGAGTATTGACGAGAAGGGGGAGATCGGCGGGGTTTATCATTTCCTTTATATAATTTCTCTTTCATCACTCAATATTTGATCAAACTTTCAGAAATATGTATTCAATGTTTTCTACCAAACCAAGCGATTAACATTACATGCATATTTTTTCATAATCAAGATCTGGCGCGAAAAAAAAAACAGGGGATAGAAACTGAAACCCTAGTGTAAGATGAGATAGAAAAACCAGAACCCAGAAAAATCAAACAGATTTGTAATTAACCCACTTCGAATAAAGACTAAAGTATGAGAAATGAGTAGTACTGTTGTAGAACAATCAGCACAACAAAACCCTAAATAGTAGAAACTAGAGTTATACACGTATGTATGGGGTTTATACTATATAGAGACAAAGAGGCAAAGCAGATACGAGGATGACTGAGATTTTAAACCTTTTGGTGGTTAGAGGAGGAATGACAAGAAGCCATTGTTATGTTCAGTACAGATGAGAATGTATAAACAAAGACTAGAAAAGAAGGGGAACTGATTATTTTTGTAGGGGTAATGCCGCTGGTCTCAAATATCTGGTAATTAAATGGATCCGAAATGATATATTATTGAAGATTATAATAATATATTATAATATATATATATATATATAAGGGAAAATAAACTTTAAGATATGTCTTAGGCAAGTTATTTAAGATTAATAATTTCAATGAAACAACATAATTTAAAAATTATAATTAATTGTTTTTATATAAAATTTTAAAATAAAATACTTAAGCTTAGAAGTAAAAGTACGCCGTTTTTATTAAGTAGCATTGATCGCCAATTGTCCACTACTATGTTTCACTTCTATTTATATAGAAATCGATGGTTTAATTTTACTGTAGAATATCTTATTTACCTGAAGAGTTATTAATAAATATTTATTATTCTAATTATTTTTACCATCAACAAAACTCCTCGTGCTGGATGGATGGCAGATTGATCCTTTTGGGCACTCAGCAGTTCAAGCTTACCTACTTGGAGTAATATATTGAAGTTGTTTTGTGGATTAGGTACAAAACCACATTTAATCTTGTATTGCTTATTTTTTCTTAAATTATCTTGTTGTTTGGTTTACATAGATTTAATTCCCAACAATACAATAATACGAACAACAACAACATCTTCTGTCATTCTTTTGTTATTGAATCAAGCTTTCTCTTTCAGAATCATGACTAGCAATACAATTATTAATATTTAAAATGTTCAAAGCACTTCATTTACCAATCAAACCACTTCAAAGATTAGTTTGTCTCATTTGTGATCCGGACCATTTTGGCCCCGCTCATTTGCCGGGTCTAATTTTAACGTGGAGGCTCCTTTTTTACAACTATTATATATTATATTAATGTGAAAAATATTTCTACTTGAAAAAATGTTAATTTTTTAAATATAAGTTTTTGAGAGTAAAAATTCGACACCTATAATATTATCCTTTTTTTAGTGGGAGGAGTAAAGAGAGTAGATCGAGCAAATAAGAAATTATTTAAGTATAAATAATTGAATATGACTATTATATATTTTTTTTACTTTTTAAAATTAATTATGAATTAATTTAATTGCTTACAAGTGATTTCAAACACCCAATATTTTCTTCAAAATTTTAAAAATTGAAATATAAGGGTAAAACATTGCTACAGTTAGAAATTAGAAAATCCATATGAAAAAGAAGGATTATATTTGTCAGAGTACATTGACAACAAAATTTTTGCTCTAACAATATAAAAAAGAAAAATGTAAAATATATATATATATATATATATATATATATATATATATTAATGAAGATAAATTAAATTTCTCTCATTTTATACAATTTAGTATGAAAAAAAATATTAAAATAATAATGTAATAAATGGTAAAAAAAATATTCCAAACAATTTTTAGATTTCATTTTTCTTTTCGTATTCTTTTGTTTCCCTAAGTTTTTCGAATTTTAAATATAGTTTAATAATTTTTTAAAGAAATAATTGCAGTATATTCTCATTAAAATAGTAATGGAATAACATGGTCAATCATTTCTTTCTTCTCTTTCTAAATTCACAAACTGAAAGGGCAAAGTTTGGATTAGACTCAAAATTGGAAGTCTTCCGCTTGAAAAGGAAAAAGGGACCAATTTATCAAAAACTGGTTGTTGATGCTGATCCTATGGGATTCGGAAATTAAAAGGTTTTATTTTCATTGGACACCTTTTTGGCTTTTTGTGTGGACATTGATTTCACGATATTATTTAGGTTGAGATCATACTTATAAATTTATCTACATTTTTAATTTATGCGATATGAGATTCGTATGTAATATCTCAACAAGACTGTAACACCCCAATCCCATAAAAAATTAAATTATTAATAATAGTATCTTCAGTCATGACCTTTTTGAGTGTGGACTAAGATGACCAAGAGTCGGGTCAACCGATCAGGTTGTCGGAGGTGAGAACACGAAGTTAACCGGCATTATCCCACAATTTATGGTTGTAGAAGCAAAGATCCGATCAGAATTTTAAGTGTGTATGTGTATTAGGTACTAAGTTAGTAACAATAGTCCTTATTTGGATGAATTTAATTTATTTTAGACTTGAAATTTGACCCGAAATTTATTTCAGACTCAGAAATTTGATCCAAATTATTACAACAAATATATATGAACTTGGTGGTACAAGCTTAACTAGATTAAAGAGACGAGTTTAAACAAATGGAGCCAAATTGGAGTTAGCAAGCAATGTGTACCGATGGGCATTGTCTACTGCCTTCAGCCCACAATGGACCAGCTTGGATATTATATATATATATCAGTGTGAGGTGGTCCATGGAATAATAAATGAATATACACATAAACCGAGAAACTCAAAAATTGAGGCAACTCATGTAGCTTACGTACTACTAAATCAAACACTTAGTTTTGGTTCGTCAGAGTCCTTCAAAATACAAGCAAAAATGAACGCACAAAACATAATTTTATGCCAAAATCATAAGTGATAAAAGGCAGAAAAAGTTCATTATGTGTCTTATGGAAATATACCAAAATAATCTAAATGAAATTCCCGAATAGGCCAATGAGAAATAATGAAGAATAAATACTCAAAAATATAATAAAACTTGTGATTTTTTTCTTGAAAACTCAAGTTAAGTTGAAAGAATAATCATAAGTGATAAAAGGCAACTAGACTAGTGCACTTCTCTTCCTCACCCGTCTGTCTGTCTGTCTGTCTGTCTTTGCCCCCAAGGCTCTCATTCATTACTGTTTACTCCTCAACAAATCTTTCACACCAACCACTAGATCTAACAATATAAGTAATTAATTATTGGATTAAATCATATTAACTGAAATCAAATGGGTTGGTTAACCATTTTTATTTATTCAGATTGGTTAAAATTTGAACCCATATTTTTAAAACAAATATAGTTAATTAACTGGTTAATCATTTTTCAACACATATTCTATTCAATTGCACTCCTCTCTCTCTCAATAACCGCACCAAACACGATTATTTTTTTTTGGGTGGGTGGGAGTAGAGGGTGGGTGGTGTATACATAATCACTTAATATTAATTTATTTTGGGAGAGAGTGGTGGGGTGGGGTGGGGTGGGGTGGGGTGGGGGTGGGGTGGAGGAGTGAGGGGTGTGGGGGTGGGGATAAGTGAATAGGGGTGGGTGGGGTATACATAATCGCTTAATATCATTTTTTTTGAGAGGGAGTGTTGGGTGAGTGGGTGGGTGGAGTGGGAGTTGGAGTGGGGGTGGGGGTGAGGGTGGGGTGGGTAGGTAGGTAGGTAGGTGGGTTGGGTGGGTGTGGGGTGGGGGTGGTGGGTAGGTAGGTGGGTGGGTGGGGTGGGGTGGGGTGGGGTTGGAGTGGGGTGGGGTGGGGTGGGGATGGGGGATGGGGGGTGGGATAGGGGTGGATGAGGTATACATAATCGCTTAATATCATTTTTTTGGGAGGGAGTGTTGGGTGGGTGGGTGGGTGGGTGGGTAGGTGGGTATGTGGGTGGGGTGGGGTGGGGTGGGGGTGAATGGGTAGGTGGGGATGGGAGTGGGGGGTGGGGATGGGAGTGGGGGGTGGGGTAAGGGGTATATACATAATCATATAATATTATTATTTTGGGTTGGGTTGGGTTGGGTTGGGGTGGGGTGGGGTGGGGTGGGGTGTAAGACCCCAACTTTTATGAATAAAAATAATTTTTATATAATTATCATTTTTGAATATTATGGAATGCATTTGTTATAGTGTTATAGTTGTGGGTAATATTTATAAATTCTGCAAAGTATGCAAGTTGCTATATTATATTCGATTGGTCTGAGAATATTATTCGTTTTAGCGAGGAATATTCGTGCAACCAAGACAATCATTGGTGGATCCCATAATGTAATTATTATCGGATTGAGAAAACGACAAAAATATATTAATAAAAATAACGGCGGAAGTTTTTCCGTTAATACTGTTGAACTACTCGGTAGTAAAAGTACAGTTGTAAGACCCCAACTTATTATAAATAAAATTGAATTTTCCTTTATTCAATATTCTAAATTAATAAGGGTTAATTTGATATAATTCTTTGGTTATGGGTGAAATGTGCAAAATTTACAAAATAAGCAAGTGGTTATAAAATATTCATTATTGTTTGGGAATATTCGTTTGGTCGTTGAATATTCTTTTTTGTCGAGAATCTCCGTGATGCTGACAAGCGCGATCATTAGTGGGCCCATAACGAAAAAACGGTTGGATGAAGGAAAAACGACAAAGATTGAGTTTTATAAATAACTGCATGTAGTTATTCTGAATTAACAATCGTTGGATTACGGTGGTTAAAATACGATGTCTGGCGTGGTTGTCAAAGAAGCACACCAGATTGCAGTGATTGTTGAATTATTGATTAAATGCGTAGAAGACATTACTCAATAATTATTACGGTGAATTCTTCGCTCAATATTTTATTGATTCAATAATTCTTTGCGTTGATATTTATATTATTATTGTTGTCATTTGCACGATATTTTCCATTATCGGATCAATAATTAATATTATTTGAATAATATTATCGAGATAACATTATTGGCAATGTCTAGAAAGTTACTGCCTAAGGAGAGGTTTGGTCACCTAATTGCTACTTGTAGTGGGAAAATCCTTATTGAAAACCCCTCTTCACGGAAATGGCACAGTTATCGATCTTAGTGATTCGTAATATTATTTTAAAATAATTAATTATTGATTATTATGATAAAGAAAATATTTATTTTATGTGGATATAGATGGAGAAAATTTTTAATGTGACAATTGTTGAAAATTAATATTTTATCTTTTACGATAAAATAATTCATTTAAATATAGTATTTTAATAATATATTAACGGTGATATTTTTATAATGAATGTGGGATATATGAGTATATGAGGAGGTAGAGTATTTGGTGGCATTAAATTTTTAACACATGTTTTGTGTGTCGGTGGACACAATTCTTGACCGAAAATTTATTATAGACTGTAAAATCGTCCGTTTGTGGATTTCGGTCAATTTCTGTTTAGAATTTGGAAAACTTTTCTTCTGCAAAGTTGTAGAGAATGGAATTTCCCATGGAAAGTCGCGAGTTTCGAATTTTTTGATAAACGAGCTATTTTCTACGAATTATTGAAGTTTCGGAAGATAAAATAATTTTTATTAAATAATGGGTGGGACCCACTCTTGTTTGACAACATGTGGGCTGCTGGAAATTTATTTTCAAGAGTGGCATGCTGGTCTTTGATGGCTAGCATGCGTAGAAATTTAAAAATAAATAATAATAATTTATTAATTTAGTCTCCTTTGGCGTTCTAACATTTTCCTATAAATAGAGGGCTAAGTTAGAATTGAAAATCACACCAGAAACAAAGTTTTCTCTCTTTCTCTCTCTAAATTATCGAGCGTATTCTTGTGAGTATACTTTGAGTGTTGCTATACGGTGCGAGTTTACATCGACTATATCTAGAAATTCATCGTAAGACGGTTATTTTGAGGTAAAGGGTATTATTTCCTTCTTAAATGATATTTTTCTTCAATATCATTATCTTAGAAGTATTGGTGAATTTTATCAAATTTAGAACTTGTTGTGTCGGATTACTATTCACGTATACGACCTTACATTATTCACGATACTTACACTTATTCACGAATACTGGACTATTCAATCGAAAAATAAAATTTTTCTTTTTGTCCAAAATATCTATTTACGGATACTAGCTTTGATTGTATCCATGTTTTGATCATTCTTGAATTTTACACCAATATGATTATTTTCAAGTATTTTTGGACATGGGTAAAACAAAGTACTAATCCTTAATCCTTAATCCTTGTCATTTTGTTTCAATTGGATTCGTTTTTTAAATATATTTTTCATCATCCTCGATCCTAAATGGTGATATAAATGAATATCTTTGGCACCAGAGTGCCAAGATGAACGATTAATCGATGAATATCTTTGGCACATAGTCAAAGATGAGCAGTGTTGAGATGAACATGACCAACTGGTGATATGAATGAATATCTTTGGCACATAGTGCAAAGATGATTAAAGATGTATATTGATTGTTATTACGGGATAAACTATTGATGATGGACTTTTAAACCTTAGAAGACGGTAGAATTCTTTCTCTACGTGACTCTTCTAATGGATTCTTTGTTCCATTTGCATTTGTTGATCTAAAATTTGTTGTCTATTGTATTCTATTAGATTTTTCATGTTGAAGACTAACGATAATTTGTTGTATATTATCTTAGTCATAATATTCTTCTTCTGGGCTAGTTGAGCTCACCCTTTTCTTTTTGTTCTATTTTTCTTCTCGGGAGGTGAGAACATAGCGAGGATCGAGTCGGGGTATGGAGTGATGGTTCTAGGGAGATGTTTTAGGTACATCCTCACTATTTCGTAAAATAGTGTATGAATAATTAACGAGGACTTATTTGGGTGTGTATATTGTCTGAAAGACAATATTTGTATTTAAACTCACAGGTTGTATTGTCGTATTACACGACATCCATTATCAAAGTTGTAGTTTGCTTTCATACCATGTATTTTGGCGACTCGAATGGGTGTTGTATACCTATTTTGGGGCGCCACAGATTAATATCGAGCTTAGGGATATGATCTCTGGCGGAGATCGGGGAATAGAACTAGGAGGGAGAGACGAGTAAATCCTTCGCTAAAGGTGTGTCCTACCTAAGCTTATTTGTTGGTTGATCATAATATAGGATATTATGTGATATGTTAATTTGTTTAATTAACCCTTGCTTTTATGGCGGTGATTTAAGAATGGGCACGAGAACGTTAACAATGGAGTTTATGAGACCGTGGAGACGCCTTTAGAGTCTCACCAACGAGGAGAATATGCAACAGCAGTGGGCAATGTTCTTCCCGTGAAACAACGCCAATCGAGCAAATGATGAACGACGGGATGTTTAGAAGCTTTTTGCGGTTCATGCAAAATCATACAAGGAGAGACTCGTGTACAAAATACAAAGTGGAAATGATGGCAACGCATACGATTCTCATCACAACGGCAAGCGCTTTAAGGAGTTGGGACCACCAGATTTCCATGGAAAGCCGGATCCGATCAAAAGCGTAAACGTGGGTCAAGCAAATTACCAAGATATTCGATGTCTTGGGGTGCACGGAGAAATGTAAGGTTCCATTCGCCACCTTTATGTTTCGTGGTGAAGCAGACATCGTGGGAATCTGTGAAGCGTACCCATCCGACATGCACTTAACATGTCTTGGGAAAGATTTGAATCGTTCAATGACAAGTACTTTCCGTAAAGTATTCGTCATATGAAGGAGGTAGAGTTTTATTAGACTCGAGCGAGTAACAACATGACGGTGTCTCAAAGACGAGGCAAGGTTCGCAGAATTATCGAGTTTCAGCACCTCATTTGGTGGAGAATGAGGAACGAATGACGCGTATGTTTCGAGAGGTCTAAAACCGTAGATTCGTCAATACCTTATCTCTCATAAATTTTCTCCAGATTCGGATGTTGTCAATGTGGCTCAGGTTATTAGAGCGAGATAGTGAGTATACTCAACCGAGGGACCACAATCGTGGTAGTCATCGTAACGATGATAACCAAAGCGAGGAGGAAAGAATACGGACAAAGCGGTAACCACTCGTGTGGTAATCGTGGACATGATAATAGGAGAGGTGACTCAAGTGGAAATTTCGAAAAGAAGATTCAATAATGACGGAAGATATCAACAAAGAAGACCAAAGACCAACAACAAATGCTAGGGGAGGAGAATCGTAGCCGCTTAGATGTTACAAATCACGGGAAGGAGGGACATATCACCCCAAACCGGCCCACAACAATCCAAGGTATGTTACAACCGTGGAAAGGAAGGCCACATCGCTCGATATTGTCTATCGCGAAACCAAGTTCAAGAGAGTGGTGATTCCAAGTGGTCATGCCCCAGATAAGTCGAAATCGGCGGTTCTGGAAGAAGCGTTTGTCGTGATCGGACAAAACGTGAGGAACCCAAACGAGGTGATCACGGGTAAGCTAATCTTGAATTCTTACGAAGTTTATACCTTACTAGAATCTGGGATTCTACCCATTCTTTTATCTCTCTCGCTTGTGCTCAACGTTTAAACTTGACTCAGGAGAAATTAGATTTTGATTTATCTGTTGAAACTCCGTTGGGTGAAACCTTCGTTACATCTACGGTTTATAAATCTTGCATGATCCAAGTTGGCACTATCACATTACTGTTGATCTTATCTCTTTAAAGATACTTGCTTTTGATGTGATTTTAGGAATTGATTGGTTAACCACTCATCATGCCAAAATTGATTATTTTAAAAGGTGATTAGTTTTCATATTCCTAACTAACTCATGTCATACTTAATTCAAACCACTAAACCACTAAAATCATCACCATCATATCAAGCCACAAAGCTATTCGCTTATTGAAAAACGGATGTCAAGCTTTCTTAGCCCATGTTATGGATTTAAATAAAGACAAGTCGATTTGAATAATATTTACGTGGTTTAGAGAATTCCACGATGTATTTCCTGAAGAGCTTCCCGGCCTACCCCCCGAACGTGATGTTGAATTCTTTATTGACCTTGAACCGGTATTCTGAAGCCCATTTCTAAAACCCCATATCGAATGGCTCTATTGAACTTCGTGGAGTTAAAAGTCCAACTACGGGAGTTATTAGACATCGGTTTCATTCGTCCCAAGACGTCTCCTCGGGGTGCTCCTGCTTTATTCAGTAAAGAAGAAAGACGGAGTATGCGACTTTGTATTATTTATCGAGAATTGAACCATGTCACCATCAAGAATAGGTATCCGCTACCTCGCATTGATGACCCGTTCGACCGATTCAAGAGGCCGCAATTCTTTTCAAAGATCGATCTTAGCTTCCGGATATCATCACCAAAGATTAAAACGAGGATATTCCAAAGACTCGGCATTCGGGACTCGATACGGGCATTATGAATTCTTGGTCATGTCTTTTGGATTGACTAATGCTTCACGCTTTTATGGATATGATGAACCGTGTATTCAAGGAATATTTGGATCGATTCGTTGTTGTTTTTATTGATGACATCCTCATCTATTCCAAAAGCCGTGTGAAGATCATGAGCACCATTTGAAGTCGGTACTACAAAGACTTCGTGAACACAAGCTTTATGCCAAAATTTGAAATGCGAGTTCGGCTTGAGGAAGTAGCATTCCTTGGGCACGTGGTGTCAAAACAAGGAGTATCTGTTGACCCTACCAAGATTGAAGCAATACAAAGTTGGGAGCAACCGAAGTCGGTGATCAAGACTGCAGACTTCTCGGGCTTCACCGGCTATTATCGGAGATTTGTGGAAGGATTTTCTCGAATCGCTATCTCAGATTAACTCGGTGACTTAAAGGATGCAAAATTCTTATGGAGCGAGGAATCGCGAGAAGAGCTTCCAAGAGCTCAAGAGGAGACTCATTTCGCACTGTTACGACAATACCATCTGGTTCGGATGGATTTGTTATCTACACGATGCTTCCGCAAGGGGTTAGGATGTGTTCTCATGCAACATGGGAAAGTCATAGCCTATGCCTCACGACAACTCAAAGAATATGAGAGGAATTATCCTACTCATGATCCGGAGTTAGCGCAATGATCGTGTTCGTTGAAGATATGGAGACACTACTTATGCGGGGAGAAAGTAGAGATTTATACGGATCATAAAAGCCTCAAATATTTCTTCACCCAAAAGAACTCACCATGCAACAGAACGACGTTGGTTGGAGTCATTAAAAGATTACGATCACACTATTCAATATCATCCTCGGAAAAGCGAACGTAGTGGTGACACATTAAGTAGAAGATCATATGCAAGCACGAGTGCGATATTGTCAACGTAAAGGCCCATTTTGTATGACTTGCAAAGGATGGAGGTAGAATTAAAGACTCGGGGACCCACATAATGATGGCGAATATACAAGTAGAACCGACTTTTAATCGATAAAGTTAAAATTCGCTCAAACTACTACGGACCAAGTGATCGTTATGAAGAAGAAAGTGCAAGAAGGAGCTATTCCTAAGCAAGAATTGATGAGGAAGGAATACTTGAGTCAATTCTAGACTTTGCGTTCTAACGATTCGACACGAAGCATAAAATCATGATGGAGGCACACAACACCCCGTTTGCAATCCATCCCAGGAGTACCAAAATGTATCATGATATTCGACATATATTTTGGTGGAACAATATGAAGAGAGAGATTGAGTTTATCTCAAGATGTTTAACTTTGTCAACGTGTAAAGGCGGAGCATCAAGTACCAAAAGGTCCATTGCAACCACTTGAGATTCCTGAATGGAAATGGGAACACATTACTATGGATTTTGTTACTGGTCTTCTTCCCAAAGTTTCTCAAGGCGTAGATGCAATTTGGGTTATTGTTGATAGATTAACCAAGTCCGCCCATTTCTTACCGATCGCTTGAGACTTATCCCCTTGAACGCCTTGCTCAGTATGTATGTGAATGAGATTATGCGATTGCATGGCATGCCAAGATCCATAGTTTCGGATCGTGACCCGAGATTCACTTCAAGATTTTGGGTTAGCTTGCGAGAAAGCTATGGGCACGCAGTTTACGATTGATTCGGCGATACCATCCTCAAACGGACGGACAATCGAGAGGACTATTCAAACCCTTGAAGATCTGTTAAGACTACGTGTCCTAGATTTCAAAGGAAGTTGGGATAAGTACCTACCACCTGGTGGAATTCTCTTATAACAACAAAGGTTATCGTTAAAGAAGTATAAGCATGGCTCCATTCGAGGCGTTGTATGGGCGAAAATGTCGCTTCTCCAAAGATATCTTTGGGGCGAGGTGGGAGAAGCAACATTTTGGGACCGTAATTAAGACGCATGACTACGTAAAAGATCCAAATGATTCGACAACGTATTCAAACTTCACAAGATCGACAAAAGAGTTATCTTGATCTTCATAGAAAAGGACGTGGAGTTTAATATTGGAGATCATGTATTGTTACGTATTGCTCCATGGAAAGGAGTTACAAGATTTGGGAAAAGAAGAAAGCTCAATCCAGGTTTGTTGGTCCATTTGATATTCTTGACCGAATAGGAAACGTAGCTTTATAGACTAGCGTTACCTCCAAGTATGTCTCGTGTTCACAATGTATTCCACATATCTATGCTTCAGTAAATATGTGAAAGACCCGAACCACATTATTGCGTTAGAACCCGAATTTAGATAAATGAAGATTTAACATACGAGGAGATACTGTTGAGATTTTGGATAGGAAAGAGCATGTCTTTACGCTGACGAAGGTCATACCACAAGTTAAGGTTTTGTGGAGAAACCATGCAATTGAGGAAATGACATGGGAGTTGGAATCGGAGATGAAAGCGAGGTACCTCACCTTTTCGATACACCAGTGTCGCACGTCAATTTCGAGGACGAAATTTCATAAGGAGGGGAGATTGTAAGACCCCAACTTATTATAAATAAAATTGAATTTTCCTTTATTCAATATTCTAAATTAATAAGGGTTAATTTGATATAATTCTTTGGTTATGGGTGAAATGTGCAAAGTTTACAAAATAAGCAAGTGGTTATAAAATATTCATTATTGTTAGGGAATATTCGTTTGGTCGTGGAATATTCTTTTTTGTTTCGGAATCTCCGTCATGCACTATGGTATGATCATTAGTGGGCCCATAACGGAAAAAGCGGTTGGATGAAGGAAAGCGACAAAAGATTGAGTTTTATAAATAACTACAGTTATTACTGATTAACAATCGCTGTTGGATTACACGGTGGTTAAAATACGATGTCTGGCGTGGTTATGCAATGTACACGGTATTAGCGCATGAATTGTTGAATTATTGATTAAATGCGTAGAAGGCATTACTCAATAATTATTACAGCTTATTCTTGCTTCGATATTTTATTGATTCAATAATTCTTTGCGTTGATATTTATATTATTATTGTTGTCATTTCGCACAAGATTTTTCCATTATCGGATCAATAATTCATATTATTTGAATAATATTATCGATAACATTATTGACAATGTCTAGAAAGTTCTCGCTCAAGGAGAGGTTTGGTCACCTAATTGCGCCCAAGTAGGAGAAATCCTTATTGGAAAGCCCTCTTCCTGAGGAGCTACTGGTTGTCGATCTTAGTGATTCTCGTAATATTATTTTAAAATAATCAATTATTGATTATTATGATAAAGAAAATATTTATTTTATGTGGATATAGATGGAGAAAATTTTTAATGTGACAATTGTTGAAAATTAATATTTTATCTTTTTCTGATAAAATAATTCATTTAAATATAGTATTTTAATAATATATTAACGGTGATATTTTTATAATGAATGTGGGATATATGAGTATATGAGGAGGTAGAGTATTTGGTGGCATTAAATTTTTAACACATGTTTTGTGTGTCGGTGGACACAATTCTTGACCGAAAATTTATTATAGACTGTAAAATCGTCCGTTTGTGAATTTCGGTCAATTTACATTTGGAATTTGGAAAACTTTTCTTACGCAAAGTTGTAGAGAATGGAATTTCCCATGGAAAGCCATGAGTTTCAATTTTTTGATAAACGGGCTATTTTCTACGAATTATTAAAGTTTGAAAAGATAAAATAATTTTATTAAATAATGGGTGGGACCCACTTTGTTTGACAACATGTGAAATTTCTTTGAAATTTATTTTCAAGAGTGGCATGCTGGTCTTTGATGGCTAGCATGCGTAGAAATTTAAAATAAATAATAATAATTTATTAATTTAGTCTCCTTTTATGCGTTCTAACATTTTTCATAAATAGAGGCTAAGTTAGAATTGAAAATCACACCGTAAACAAAGTTTTCTCTTTTCTCTCTCTAAATTATCGAGCGTATTCTTGTGAGTATACTTTGAGTGTTGCTATCTGGTGCGAGTTTCTATCAAAGACTATATCTAAAATTCAATCGTAAGACGGTTATTTTGAGGTAAGGGGTATTATTTCCTTCTTAAATGATATTTTTCTTCAATATCATTATCTCAAAGTATTGGTGAATTTTTATCAAATTTGGAACTTGTTGTGTCGGGATTACTATTCACGATACTACGGCCTTTATTCACGATATCGACCTTATTCACGAATCACTGACCTTTATTCACCAAAAATAAAATTTTTCTTTTTGTCCAAAATATCTATTCGGATACTAGCTTTGATTGTATCCATATTTTGATCATTCTTGAATTTTACACCAATATGATTATTTTCAAAGTATTTTTTGGGCATGGGTAAAACAAAGTACGAATCCTTAATCCTTAATCCTTGTCATTTTGTTTCACCGGATTCGCTTTTTTAAATATATTTTTCATCATCCTCGACCCTAAATGGTGATATAAATGAATATCTTTGGCACAGTAGTGCCAAGATGAACGATTAATCGATGAATATCTTTGGCACAGAGTGCAAAGATGAGCAGTGTTGAGATGAACATGACCAACCTGGTGATATAAAATGAATATCTTTGGCACAGTAGTGCAAAGATGATTAAAGATGTATATTGATTGTTATTACAGGGATAAACTATTGATGATGGACTTTTAAACCTTAGAAGGCAAATGTAGAATTCTTTCTCTACGTGACTCTTCTAATGGATTCTTTGCTTCATTGCATTTGTTGATCTAAAATTTGTTGTCTATTGTATTCTATTAGATTTTTTCATGTTGAAGACTAACGATAATTTGTTGTATATTATCTTAGTCATAATATTCTTTACTGGGCTAGTTGAGCTCACCCTTTTCCTTTTTGTTCTATTTTTCTTCTCAGGAGGTGAGAACATAGCAGGATCGAGTCGGGGTATGGAGTGATGGTTCTAGGGAGATGTTTTAGCTGTCCTCACTATTTCTGTAAAATAGTGTATGAATAATTAACGAGGACTTATTTGGGTGTGTATATTGTCTAGAAGACAATATTTGTATTTAAACTCACAGTTGTATTGTCGTATTCTACACGACATCTGTATTATCAAAGTTGTAGTTTGCTTTCTATACCATGTATTTTGGCGACTCAGAATGGGTGTTGTATACCTATTTTGGGGGCGTCACAACAGTAATACGCGTGGTTGCATAGTAACACATGGTATTGATTATTGATACTTACGTGAGAAGTCACTCAGTTATACTCAATTATTACTACAATAATTGTTGCATCATATCTCTCATATTATTGATTCGGTTATTATCACAGTATCATCTGCATAATATGTTATTTTATTAAATCAATAATTGAGACGGCAAAGTTATTCATATTATTAAATTGTGATATTTACAATGTCTAGAAGTTCTGTCAAGGAGAGGTTTGGTCACCTAATTGCGCGCCAATAGGGAGAAATTCTTATTGGAAAGCCCCCTCTTTCTTGGGAACGACCTGGTTGATAAATATTGTGAGTTATAATATTAATGATGAATGTTATTAAATTTGAAGTTGTGCTTGGAGTTGAATTTGGAGACGCGGACGTGATATTTGAGTCCGGAACGATAAAATTAATAAAAATAGACTATAAACACAAATTTTTTCGGATTTTACTATTTGGTCAAAAAGTCAACAGTTGACTTTTTCGAAAAAAGTCAAACTTCGAAATTTCAAAATTTATTTTTTTGATAAAAATAGTTTCATTGTGTTGGAATTATTTGTGTTAATAAAAATCGATATTTATTTCGATAATAATTGATGTCTGGAGGTTATATTGACCAATCGGATATTTAATCGGATAAATGAGCAATTGATTGCTATTATTTCACATGATTATAACTATTTATTCACACATGTATACTATTGTTTCACATTCTTGTTACTATTAGGGGAGTTGGTGCAAGATTGATAATACTTGCATGACTAAGTTAAAAATGGAGGTATAGATGGAGAGTACTATCTTCGTAATTATTATTTTCACATATAGAAACTATTGATTCACATGATTTAATATTGAATCACATTATTTACTATTAGGGGAGGTGGTGCAAGTTTGATAATACTTGCATGACTAAATTAAAAATAAAGAAAAAGTTTGAGGTATTGTACTGTAATTTTTTGAGCCCCAAAACGTGCAATTATTGAAGCTATATTTTTCTATAAATAGAAGCTCATTCTTCCTTCATTTCTCACCAATTCACTAAAGCTATAGAGCAATTATTATAGAGAAAAATTGTAGAAAAAAAATCTGTAGAAGAAGAAAAGCCTGCTACCTCACTACTCCTATATCCATTTTCTTTCAAAGGTAAGGGGTATTATTTCTTTCTTTCGTCTTCATGAAGAGAACTTCATTATTCCATTCTTTATTATTATCTTTGGAATAACTTTGGTTATGTGAAGTACCGCATACATGGTAAAATTCTTACATTATTCCATTATTTATTATTACATTGGAACATCACGTTTCATCTTTCTGTGGGACTGGTTCCGCCTTTACTGTCTCTCAGGTTTCTGTGGGACCGGTTCCGCCTTTATTATTCTGTTGGAATAGCTCGCACGTATGCGTTCTACTGCATGTTTGGTGATTTTTTTGTTATTCCATTCCTTATTATACTCAGGTTGGTTAAAGTTTTGACTTATATACTCCATGAAATTAGTAGAATATCCTTGATATTTAAGCCTCATCCAAATATCTTTTAATGGAAATATTATTACGAGCATTCTTAAATTTTACTCTACAAAGAAGTATCATGTTTGACAATTTAGGCGTTATTAGTTCTGAATAAATTAATTCTTGAACTTGTTTTATTGAATTCTTATATCATTGTCATCATCCTCATATTTATATTTGTTGAAAGTCATCGTGGCTGTGAAGTGCATAGATGGACTTGGTATGATTATGACCAGAATTATTGATTGTAATCATGACCATAATGTTACAAATGATGTGGTAGAAGTCCTCATTGGCCCGTAGTGCATTGATGGATAGTTGTTGGCATGATCATGACCATTAATGAATACACAAATGTTCTTGACCCGTAGTGCATGAATAATTGTGGTCGTGATACTAAAGAATATCCTTGACCAGTAGTGCGAGGGTGATTCGATGATGTGGATTATTTATTAAAATTTCCCAAATGATAAAAGTGATGAAAAACCTTTTAAATCATAAAAGATAGTAGATTTTATCCTCTACTTGACTCTTTTAATGGATTGTTTGTTCATTGCAGCTTAAACTTGATGTCTATTGTATTTTATCGGTTTAACATTGTTGAAGACTAATGATAATTTATTACGCATTATCTTAGTCATAATATTTCTTCTTGGGCTAGTTGAGCTCACCCTTTTGCTTTCATTGTTCTCTTGAAATGAGAAACGTGGCGGGGACTAGTCGGGGAGCGGAGTGTGGTCGGAAGGATAGCATTAGTAGTCCTCTCTATTACATTAAATAGTATGACAATAAATGTAATGAGAACTTATTACGAGTGAATATTATCTGAAGATAATATTTGTATTAAAACTCACAAATCTCTTTTGTTGTATATTAAAGATTGTATTTGTATTACATACCATGTATTTGTGACTCGAAATAGGTGATGTATACCTATTTTGGGGGCGTCACATAAAAATATATATAATCATATAATATTATTTTTTTTAGTGGTAGTGGGGGTGGTGGGGTGAAGGTAAGGGGTTGGGTGGGGTGGGTAGGTAGGTGGGGTTGGGGGTGGGAGTGGGGGTAAGGGTATATACATAATCACATAATATTATTATTTTGGGGTGGGGGGGGGTGGGGTGGGGTGGGGTGGGGTGGGGTGGGGTGGGGTGTAAGGGGTATATACATAATCACATAATATTATTTTTTTTAGTGAGGTGGGGTGGGGTGGAGTGGAGGTAAGGGGTATATACATAATTACATAATATTAGTGTCAAATCAGGTCTTCATGAAACCTATAACCCATAACAATATTAAAATGGTTAATATGGTTTTTAACCATAACCATATGGTTCCAACCCACATTATCCATATTAAAAATGGTTAATATGGTTTTAGTTCTTAAATGGAACAATAACCATATTTTAAAAACAAAAATCAATCTATAACCATATTTTACCAGACCTACCAAGCACTCAAAGAAAATTTACCTTTCAACCAATTTTAAACATATTTAATTCTATATCCAAAACTAAATCTTAAAAATTTATTAGATATTTTGAAAAACCTTTTTTCCTGTTTTTTAACCCAACAGAAAATAAGTGTAGCAGTCAACTATATTCACCACCTATACACCTACTTAAAAATTCATGATTATACACTCCACTTTGTAAAGTATTCTTCACAATGTTAACTTGAGGGTACCCATTATAGCACATTCTTTGTATGCAAAGCCAAGTTCAATGTCAATTATGTTGCTTAGAATTTTCTAACTTGCTTAGGCATTTTGGTCATTTCACACGTACCGTAAGATTGATTTGCTTTAAAGAGTGCACCCACCCAGGCATGCAGCAAGCATTGTTTATAAGCATCTTTAACAGGGGAAAAAGAACAATCATTGTAAAATACAAAGGCAAAGAAGAAAGAAAGATAAAAGAGATAATTCAAAGGCAACTAACTAATATAGTTAAGAAGGGATTGATCAATGGCAACACCAAGCTTGAGAACGGTAGAATTGGAGCAGCAACAGTCACAAATGCTGCAAATGATCAGTTTTACCAATAGCCCTATGATGATCCAAGACAAGGAGGAAGACATGTCGGCCTTGTCTGCATTTCGTACTAAGGAAGAAGAGATCAAGAGGAAGAAACTGGAGGTCAGAGAGAAGGTTCAAGCTCACTTAGGACGCGTTGAAGAGGAAACTAAGAGATTGTCTGAGATTCGCCAAGTAAGTTCAAAAAATTGTCACATGATCACATGGTAAGAGAGAGCTACATTATTACATAATTCTACAAGTAATAGTGTCAAAGTAACATGACAACAAAAATTTTCAATATTACTATACTTTGAGAAACCTGAGATTTCTTTGGTGTCATATATGTTTATTGTCTTTCCTTGTTCTTGGCAGCAATTCTGAATAAAAAGACTAAATTTGAGCTATTAATTCAGTTTTATGCCTAGACATCAACATCTTTTTAATTGTGACTTTCTTCATATGTCATAAAAATACATAAAAAAAAAATCAACTAGGAGCTTGAAGGTCTTGCTGATCCAATGAGGAAGGAAGTTGCAAGTGTACGTAAGAAGATCGATTTGGTCAATCGAGAGTTAAGGCCACTAGGACTGATCTGCCAGAGGAAGGTAAACATTCTGATTTTTAATAAAATTAGTATGCCTGATCATAGTAATAATTTTTTTTCTTAATGGTGCATTTGAACACCCTAAAGGCTTACATCCTTTCGGGGTGGAAATGATTACATTGTGTACATAATTGTATATGGCATAGCATCTCATGATCTCAATGAGTTTTTTTTTTAAAAAAATAAATAAATTTATGGTTGCTTCAAAAGTACAACTAATTCTTTACCTTTCTTATATCTCCAATGACCCTAATGATCAGTCCATATTCTAGTGATTATACAACCACAATTTCTGTAATTCTATGTTGCAAAATGAGAGAATGTAATTGCATTTCTATGGGTATATTTTTGTTTGATACTTAAAAATAAATTTTACTTTATACAGGAAAAAGAATACAGAGAAGCCCTTGAGGCTGTCAATGACAAGAACAAGGAAAAAGCTCAACTAATAACCAAGCTAATGGAGGTGATAGAGATCTCTATGCTTTTTGTCCACACAACAAAAATAAATTGTCACCATGTTTATTATATTTTCTTTCTCATGTTTATTCTTTTGTATGCATAATTCTCCAGATGGTGAGTGAAAGTGAGAGACTGAGAATGAAAAAGTTGGAGGAGCTGAGCAAGAACATAGATTCCATGCGCTGAGCAGTTAATCAAGTACTCTTTGCACTATAAATATTAGGATTGTTTTCTTGGATTTTATTATGACATATGATGGTTTCTTTATCTGTATTGCACTGTGTGATATGCCTTTGAGGTGCTGCTTAAACCATTAATTTTTACTCCCAAATTTTCCTTACTTTGTTCTAATATTCTTGTATTTATTTTTGAGTTAAGCGTGCAAATATGTAGAGCATCCTTTCATGTAGTATTATTATTAATTTCTGAATTCATCAAAAGATACTGAGGAACTATGAAATAATATGCTCAAAAGAAGTACTAAACTTAGATGCATTTGAAGGCCATTCATTCGATATGACAGAAGATCTTTAATCACTATACCGAACGAATGGGGAAAAACCAGTAAGAGCAATATATTTGTGTTTCTTACTACATCTGAAAGTACTTAACTTTGTTTAGAAAAAATCTGCCATGTAAAAACACTTATTCATTACACCCAAATTCAGATTTTCCACCATGACTTGTACTGTCATTTCTTGTAGAGTTTTTGCTCCATTCATTGTGCTATATTATTATACTTGGTTTCAAAGTTAAGGCACTTTCAATCTTTCAAGAATTAAATAAAAGTAGTTCTGATTTTCTTTTGTCAGATTTATACAGAGACATTGCATATATATATATATATATATATATATATATATATATATATATATATATACAACTAATCCACTTGAATTAAGTTTGGTACATCAAGCAAACTCTGATCTTATTTTTCTGATCTATTATGGCCATTTGCATCTTTATTCTGCTACTTATTTCTATTTTTTCCCCATAAAGGAACTTAAAAACAGGGTCATTGGTGAAAAGCAGCCCTCATGAACCAACAAAGTACTAGAGCTTAATTTGTTTAGCCTAAAAGAGTTTATTGCTAATATTCTTAATGGATAGAAACATTGACTGCAGACATTAAATTACACAAAAAATACAAAGCAGCCCTTATATTTTAATGCTGGATGTCAATATAGTTGAATGATTAAGCTAGGTAGCTGATTTTTCTCCTCCGATGAAATTCTTGGTCCATTTCTTTTGTTTATATCTTGAAAATGACATGTTTCCTTGTACAATACTTTAATTTTCATAAGACAAAGATGTTTCCAATTTTCATTTACTGGGATGGAGCCAGTCATGGAGGCATTCCCTTTCACAGAAAAGATGCAACAAGTTTATACCACATCTATTTCTCTTATGACTAAAGAATATATAATTCGTTTCATGTCCCCGTATGTAACTTTTTTGATATGAAATGTATAGAAGAAAGTTGTATTTGAACTTTTTCCTTTCGGTGGTGCGTGTAATTTTATTATTCTCTTATTTGTCACTTTTGGCTCTATGCTTTTGTAACTAGGTGCATAAGTTTCTCCACCACCGCATTCATCTCTTCATCACCATTCTCTCTCAACTTTTTACTCACTATTTTTACTCTCTCCCTCAAATTCTTCCCTTCTTCTTGCACAACCACTTGTCTAATCACCCTTGCCACCTCCTCCCTCTTAAACCTCCCATTCTCCTTCTTCACCTCTGCCCCAACACCAATCCCCACCACCAATTTGGCATTCACCGGCTGGTCAAGTTGCATAGGCATGGCTACAATAGGCACACCAAACATAACTCCCTCTAAAGTTGAACTCCAACCACAATGACTCACAAACCCTCCAATACTCCCATGCCCAAGTATCTTAGCCTGTGGGGCCCACCCTTCCACCACCATTCCCTTCTCTCCAACCCTCTTCTTAAACCCTTTTGGTAAAACCTCATAAACCCCACTAATTTTCTCTCCACCATGAAACCTTAAAACCCATAAAAAATCCACCTTGCTAAGCTCCAATCCATATGCTATCTCTTCAATCTCTTCCTTCGAAAGAAAATACTCGCTTCCAAAAGAAACAAACACAACTGAAGATGGATTCTTCTTGTTCATCCAATCCATGATCGTTATTTCATTTTCATCATCTTTACTTAAAGGCTCTTGAACTAGAGGGCCAACAGGAGCCACCTCTTTTCCTACTAAAACAGAGTAATAATCGATATACTCTGCTTCAAGCTCTTTTGTTGTCTTGATCAATACCATGGTTGAAGATCTTTCTATGCACTTTGTGAACCTTTCTTCATTTGTGAGACCATTTGCAGTGTCATACATGAACTGGGTATTTTTCTTTAACTCCTCCTCTGGGAAAATCAAATCCGAAAATGGGAATCGAGTGTTTGGATTCTTGCTCAAGTGAGTTAAAAAAGAACAATTCGCTGCATTAATAGTCAAGAAAACTATAGACTTTATGTTTTCTTCAAGAGCCACTTGTGGTGCCCATGGCTGCAAGAAATCATAGATTACAAGGCTTGGTTTGAGGGTCTTTAGGACGTTTGAAAAGGCCGGCTTGGCGGCGTCGAAGGCGGTTTTGAGGGTGTTCATGAGGTGGGGTGGGAGGTCTTTGGTGGTGTGGTACTGGGGAGGAAGTTCTTGGGAAGAAAGTAGGTGAATTTCTATCAGTTGTACAGAAGGAAAAAGATTTTCTTTTTTGATGGTTTTTAGATTGATGGGAGTAGAGCAAATATAGACATGGAAATTTCTCTGAGAGAGTCTTTTTGCTAGCTCTAAGAAAGGGGATATGTGACCATGAGCTAACCATGGTAGCATCAAAATGCTTGGAATGCTCTGTTTCATGGCATCCATGAGTCTTTCTCACACATACACACACTGGAAACAACGTCAGAATATATAAGCATTCAATTTGTCTTGGTTGCTATGACGATGAGACTGAAACATCTATTATATTTGTAAATACCCATTTTTTTTGTGATGCTGGAACCTGCAACTATTATGTAAATAAATAAACCTGTAATCATACTTACTAAAAATAGTAAATTTAATTCATTGAAGCCTATGCTTACGTTCTTTCAAATTAATTTCTCATGCTATAAAAAATAAATTCAGCCGCCTGTTTGATCAGTGCTTACGTCTTTCTGTAGAATACCCTTGATGGAAAACAAACAAAAATGTAATGATATCACCACTTGGATAGTTGATGGTGCACCTCAAGCTTCTCACATAATCCCGTTACCATAAAATTAATATGTAGATAGATCACCTTCCGGTATCGACACTGTATTGATTGATTGACCAAAATGAACTCATGCTAATTACTCCTTTCTCTCATGTTGACGGTTTAATTATAACAATTTTCCCTTACCGAGAATTACGTCTGGTCTAACGACCAATCCAAAAAATATATATATTTTTGTTTTGACTCAATTTTTTTTTGTATAGTATTTTTTTCAACCAGAATTTTTATAAAATTCAGTGATTTTAGTATAATTTGGATACATATAAAAAATAGTGTTGTACAATCTGTGCAACATTATTTTTTATATGTATTCAAATTACACCTAAATCAGTGGATTCTGTAAAAATTTCAATTGAAAAAAATATTATACATTTTTTGGGAGTCAAAGCAAAAAAAAATAATGGAGAATTCCCGATCACTGTAGAAGGACTGTAATTATAATGGAGCAAATGGATATATAGATGAGTGTAGACACTCAAAATTTTATTTTTCCTGGACTAACCCTACAGGAGGGCAAAAACGTTATTTCACTTTGGAGACAATCCCGAAGTAGGGCAAAAGCATCATTCACCCTGGCGACAACCCCGAGAAGAGATCAAGGTGCAACGATGTCCAGACAGACGCGAACTGAAGGAGGATCGCAAAGCTGAGAATGTGACCATAAGATGTCACCGCAACAACCAATGAACTGCAGCTATCGAAGACGAGCTGATTGACGACCCTCGGGAGCCGAAAGATACCTTTTAGCTAATTGCATCATCTTCCCGGACTTCGAGTCAGTCAGATTTGACCGCATTTCGTAGCCTTCCGCATAGACTTTTCGATATTTTTTTGGTACGAAACTCAACTTTCATCTGACGGAGACCTAAGGCCGCGGACTTGAGATAGCGGGACTGTGGGGCCCGATGTCGAGTGTACTGCTCGGTAGTAGTAGTACACTGCAGCTAAAGCTTCGGTGCCTTAAGTCAACAACAATAGTTCATCATTTCATAGACGTGCAAGAATAGAAAGCTAGAGAGAGAAAGAGCTCTGATCTTGCATCTTTCTATTATATTTTCATTGTTTGATCTTATATATCATACATATTGTAAGTCTTGAGTGATATAAGTTGAATCCAAGCAAAAAGAAACTGGTTCACGCGTCCCCCAAGGTGAAAACACTCGTTTTTAGCCACTTTTTTTTGTAACTGTTGTTATAAATACCAGTTTTCTGTAGATATAGTAGTTTCTACTGGTTAAATCTGTTATTGCGTATTAGAAGATAGACATTGGGTTTCTACCAGTTAACTTGTGCATATTCAGCTGTAAATTAAGTTATTTGACTAGATCTACCTAGATTTAGCCAAATCTAGCATTTTGAGCTATTATGAAGCATGATACTCTAACCCATATGCTAGATTGGTTCAGATCTATGGTAGATGTAGATGTTTTACTGCTTTTGGTCAGTCCCAATCACTCCGTAGAGCCTTAGATCTATATCTAAAGGTGAGAAAGTCCTAATGGCTCGATGAAATTATCTAATATCAAGTCTAGGATGTTGTATATACATATTTAAGCATATCAATGTGAGTCTAGGAATCATGAAATTGAGGTCTACTGAATGAATTTTAACTAGATTCCCATAATGGACTTTTTATTTAAATGTAATGTTTAAATATTGCAAATCAATCGCTATACATATAATATTGGATCTTAAAACGAGTTTGAGGTGTTCGTCCCAAGAATTCGGATTTAAGATCCATGATAGTGAAAATCATGTTTGTAAGTGTTTGGATTCATCGAGATGACTTTCATGCCCGATGATGATCCGACTTCTTTTTGGCACTTTATTGCATGCATTATCACCTAAAACGATTTTTCCATAAAATCACAAAGAACTTTCATGTAGAATAAAGCGATTTGGGTAGATCACCTAATATACACACATATTAAAAGTATCAAAATCCTCAATTTTCTAGTCGAGTGTAGGATTTGAAAATCTTTTTTCAAAACATCATTTCAATTTCTATATCTTGTTTAAAATGAACCTTTTGTTATATCAAATCCTTCGTACCTAAGCGCAATTAAAAGAGGTACAAGACTACTTTTAAATAAACTTAAAAATAAAACTTAGATCAAACCAATAAATAAAACACATTCACACACACACACACACACACACACACACTTTATGCATAAGAAATCAATAAGAAGCGGTAACTGTGTTTTCACGGAAGTCGGGGTGACCAACATTTTCCTCTCACTTAACCAAGCCCTTGAACTCTATGAATCTATGAATCTCGGGTTTACAGACCAATCATACGAAGTCACATATTGCGAAAACCTTTAAAATTGGATGAGTTGGTACATCCATTTAAATTATACCAACTGACAGCTTACTCACATTCGGTCCAATCATAAATATTAATAATCAAATTAATCTTTTCAAATTCGTCGACATTCATATCGGTTTCATTTTCCTAAAAAATTAAAATCACCCTTTAAATAAATAAATCGACATAACAAAACACAAAAGGGTAGAGAACAACATATAAAAGAATAAACGAAAATTTCCCGACTTCGACAATGAGCTTAACCCAAAAAGATAGAGAAAGAAGATGATTTTAAAGGGATTTGACTCCCCTCCACTACATATAATTTTTTTTGGAAACCAATTTTATGAAATACTCCCTCCGTCCCATGATAAAAGTCCTTATTACTATTTTGGGTAGTCCCATATTAAATGTCCATTTTTCTTTAATAACCAAACTTTTACACATATTTTTCTATTATACCCGTAGCATTAAATATCTCATACTTTTCTTATTCTAATTCTCTCTCCATATTTAATGACATTATTATGGATAATTTTGTCATTTCATTCATCTTCTTAATATGCGTGAAAAGTCCACCAGGACTTTTATCCTGGGACGGAAGGAGTATTATTTAACTTTGGAATATGTGAAATTTGAGGCACTTTTATAAATGACAGGGGAGTACAGCACTATGAAATTGTTGGAAATGATAGCCTTGCATATATTACTAGATTGAATAATACAGAATATGTTTCAAATGTTAGGTATTCTACTAATATATCTAATAAAAATAAAATAAAATTAGGAACATGAGTTATAATTTAAAATTTGTTATAATATGAGAATTATGAATGAAGAGTGATTTATTTATTTTCTTTTTCGTTCATTAAAAAACTCAAAACACAACAATTAGACAGAAAGCTCAAGTTTTGTTGTATAAATAGATTTTCAATTGGTTTTAGTTCTAGTTAATTTATAAAATTCTAAAATTTAAATTGTAATACAAATTTATTTTAATTTCAAATTTACAATTTTTATGTATTAATTGTAAGACCCCAACTTATTATAAATAAAATTGAATTTTCCTTTATTCATTATTCTAAATTAATAAGGTGTTAATTTGATATAATGCTTTGGTTATGGGTGAAATGTGAAAATTTTATAAAATAAACAAGTCGTTATAAAATATTCATTTTGTTAGGAATATTCTTTTGGTGCGTGGAATATTCTTTTTTGTCGGGAATATTAAATACGACGGTAACCATTCGTGGGCCCCATAATGAATAAGCGTCGGATGAAGAAAAGCGACAAAGTATGAGTTTTTATAAATAATAAGCGTAATTATTACCGTTAACACTTGTTGGATTACACCGGTGGTTAAAATACGATGTCTGGCGCATTGGTTGCACAAAGATAGCACGGTGGTCTTGTGATATTGTTGAATTATTGATTAAATGCGTAAAGAAGGCACTACTTAATAATTATTACGATGAATTCTTGCTCAATATTTTATTTTATTGATTTAATAATTACAAGCGTTAATATTTAATATTATTATTGTTTCAATAATTGACCTTTGCATGATATTTCCCATTATCGGATCAATAATTCATATTATTTGAATAATATTATCGAGATAGCATTATTGGCGATGTCTAGAAAGTTCATGTCGAGGAGAGGTTTGGTCACCTAATTGCTTTGCTAAGTAAGGAGAAATTCTTATTGAAAGCCCCTTTTTTCTGAGGAGCAGCTACCGGTTGTCATAATTGTGATTACGTAATATTATTTGTGAATAATTAATTATTAATTTATATGATAAAAAAATATTTATTTGATGTGGATATAAATGATGAATTTATTTATATTATGTGGTTATAAATGAAGGAATTAATGCTGAGGTGTTTTATCAGTATTTTTGTCAGAATGGAGGTATTAAAAATCATCCGTTTGTGGATTTTGGATATTTTTGGTTTGGAATTTGGAGAAACTCAAAGCTACAAAGTTGTAGAGAATTTGATTTCGTGTGGAGTGGACATAAAATTCTTATTTTTCTGATAAACGGACTATTTTCTATGAATTACTGAAGTTTCAAAAAATAAAATAATTTTTATTAAATTATGGGTGGGACCCACTTTTTGGTTGGTGTTGAATGCACATGGGCTGCTAATTTTGTTCAAAGATGGCTAATTGTCCAACCTAGTATGCGTAGAGAAAAGATAAGAATTAATTATTATTTTATTATTTTAGTCTCCTATGACGTTCTAACATTTTCCTATAAAAAGGCGCTTAGGTTAGAATTGAAAATCACACCAGAAACAAGTTTTCTTTCTCTCTAGATTATCGAGCGTATTTTTGTGAGTATTTATATACTTTGAGAGTTCTGTTCGTTAGAAGCTTCCTTCGGCTTTATATCCGATATTCCAATAAGAAGTACTGTTATTTTGAGGTAAGGGATGTTATTTTCTTCTCAAATGATATTATTTTTTTCAATACCATTATGCCGAAATATTGGTGAACTTTTTAATCAAATTTGAAACTTTTGGTGTTGGGGTTACTATTCACGTATACGGCACTATTCACGTATACAACACTATTCACGAATACGACATTATTCACCAAAAATAAAATTTTTCCTTTTTGTCCAAGATGTGTATTATGGTTACTATCTTTGATTATCCATATTTTGATCTTTATTTTTGAATTCTGCTTCACATTTGGTTATTATGAAGTATTATTGATCTTGGATAAACTGTTATACGAATCCCTAATATTTGTCCTTCTGTCTCACTAGATTCGTTTTCTTTAAAATATTTTTCATCATCCTCAGTCTTAAATGATGATATTCTTGAGTATCTTTGGCACGTAGTGCAAAAGATGAATGATTAACTGATGAATATCTTTGGCTCGTAGTGCAAAGATGAGCAGTGTTGAAATGAACATGACTAATCGGTGATACTGAATGAATATTTTTGGCACATGTAGTGCAAAGATGAATATTTGATTAAAGATGTATATTGATTGATGTTACGAGGATAAAATATTGATGATGGACTTTTAAATCTTAAAAGATAGTAGAATTCATTCTCTACGTGACTCTTACAATGGATTCTATATTCCATTGCATTTGTTGATCTAAAACTTGTTGTCATGATATTCTATCGATTTTTCCTATTGAAGACTAATGATAATTTGTTGTATATTATCTTAGTCATAATATTCTTCTTAGGCTAGTTGAGCTCACCCATTTCTTTTTTTATTCCATTTTTTCTTCTCGGGAGGTGAGAACATAGCGAGGATCGAGTCGAGGGTATGGAGTGATGGTTCTAGAAAGATGTTTTATGATCCTCACTATTTACGTAAAATAGTGTATGAATAATTGTAATGAAGACTTATTTGAGTGTTGATATTGTCTAGAAGACAATATTTGTATTTAAACTCACAGTATGTGTTGTCATATTTTGCACGACAATTGTATTATTGAAGTTGTAGTTTACTTTCTGTACCATGTATTTGGCGACTTAGAATGGGTGCTGTATACCTATTTTGGGGGCGTCACAGTAATACTTCCAAAAATAGGTATACATCACCCATTCTGAGTCGCCAGATACATGGTACATAAATTCAAATACAACTTAAATATACAACAGTCATGTAAAATACGACAGAACATAGCTGAGAGTTTTAATAAGAATATTGTCTTCTAGACAATATCCACTAAATGGAGTCCTCATTACATTTATTATTACACTATTTCACAGAATAGTGAGGACTACTAATGCACCATCTAGGACCATCACTCTGTTCCCCGACTAGTCCTAGCTACGTTCTCATTTCCTGAAGAGAACAATGAAAGAAAGGGTGAGCTCAACTAGCCTAGAAATATTATGACTAAGATAATGAAGAATAAATTATCGTTAGCCTTCAACAGTGTTAAACTGATACAATATAACAAACATCAAGTTTAACTGCAGCGGAACAAGCAATCCATTAGGAGAGTCAAATAGAGAATAAAATCTACTATCTTCTATGATTTAAAAAGTTTATTATCACTTTTATCGCTGAGACTCAGCTTAATAAATAATTCACATCATCGAATCACCCCTACTGTAAGACCCCAACTTTTATGAATAAAAATGAATTTTCTATAAATATCATTTTTAAATATTATTGAATAAATTTGATATAATGTTATAGTTGTGGGTAATATTTATAAATTTTGCAAAGTACGGCAAGTTTTTATATAATATTCGATTGGTGGGGAATATTCGCATACAATGACACAATCATTGGTGGACACCACAATGAATTATTATCGATTGAGAAAACGACAAAAATATTTTTATGAAAATAACGGTGAAAGTTTTACTGGTTGATCTTTGTTGAACTACTCGGTAGTAAAAGAAATGCGATGTCTGGCGTGGTTGTATAGTAGCGCACGGTATTGATTATTAATGCTTATGTGAGAAGTCACTCAATTTGATTCAATTATTATTTATATTTATATGTTATTAAATCAATAATTGAGATGATTTGTTATTAATATTATTATTTGTATTATTAACGATGTCTAGAAGTTCTGCCAAGGAGAGGTTTGGTCACCTAATTGCGCCGCCAATAGGGATAAATCCTTATTGGAAAGCCCCCTTTCCTGGAACGACACAGGTGAATAATAGTGTGAATAATAATAATGATGATGACGTTTTGTTTTATTCGTATTATTAACGTAATAAAAGCGAAATTTTTTATATAAAACAAAATACTTTTATAAAGTTATTAGTTTATTATTAGGCTAATAGTAAAATCTTTTATATAAAATGTAATACTTTTATAAAATTATTTATTTTATTAGACAATAATTAGAATATATTATATTTTATTATGCATAGTGTTTGCATAGTGCTTGTATAATGTTTGTATAGTAAAATCTTTTTAAAAGTTATTCGTTTTATTAGATTATAAATAGAATATATTATATTTTATTTAAAAGATTTTGCTTTAAATATGGACCATCCGATTAAAGTAAATCAATCTGGACCGTTCATGGATTAGTTACTATTCATTCCATTCTTCTATAAATAGAAGCCCATTCATTCATTATTTCTTATGAATTCACTGAAACTCTAGAGAGAGAAACTATAGAGAGAGAAGAAAAGTATTCTCTTCTACTTTCTACTCCGATATCAAGTTTCTTTTTACGGTAGGGTATTATTTCTTTCGTCTTCATGAAATGTAACTTACATTATTCCATTCTTTGTTATTATGTTGGAATAACTTTGTCTGTCAAGTACCGCATACTTGGTGAAATTCTTCTCATTATTCCATTCTTTATTATTACATTGGAATATCCAATCTGTCGTTTTCTGTGGGACACGGTTCCGTCTTTATTATTCTCGCTGAATATCCTCGTTTATGCGTTTTACGTGGGACTGAATCCGTCTTTATTATTCTGCTGGAACATCCTGTTGGTGTGAATTTCACGACTGGTTCCGTCATTTAGTATTCGTTGGAATAACTTTGTATCATCTGATCTGCGTGCATGGTGATTTCTTGTATTCCATTCTTTATTATTCATTTGGAATATCCCGCTTGGCATGTGCGTATTACGCCTAACTTTGGTTCCGTTATTTATTATTACGATGGAATAACTTTTATCATCGGGCAATCTGCATGCATGGTGATTTCTTTTGTTATTCCATTCTTTATTATACTCATTTGGTTAAAGTTTTGACTTCTACACTCCATGAAATTAGTGGAATATTCTTGATATTTGCGTTTCTTCCAGTATCTTTTCATAGAAATATTCTTCTGAGCATTCTTGAATTTTACTTTACAAAGAAGTATCATGTTGACAATTTGGACGTTATTAGTTCCTGAATAAATTAATTCTTGAACTTGTTTTATTGAATTCTTATATCATTGTCATCATCCTCATGTTTATATTATTTTTGAAAGTCATCTGTGGCCTGTAGTGCATAGATGGACTTGGTATGATTATGACCAAGGATTATTCGGTGTAATCATGACCATAATGTTACAAATGATGTGGTAAAAGTCCTCAGCGAAGTGCATTGATGGACAGCTGTTGGCATGATCATGACCATTGATGAATACACAAATATCCTTGGTGTAGGGATTTCGGCACAAGAACGCAGCGAAAATAAAATAATTCAAAGCAATTTTCGAAACCCAAAAACAAGATCCATGCGAAAAACAATTAACTTAGTTGTTTAGAGATTATACCGAATATGAAAAATGAGAATCTGAAATTGATGCGCTCGAATCCTTAACGCAATTCCTCACGAAACTATGTCTCTATGGTATCCACACGAGCGCCGCACCAACCGTCGAACGATTCTGCAATAAGAGGGACTTGCGGTACTAGCCACCAAAGGAACCTTTATGAAACTGTATGTTTTCTCTCTAGTCTCTCTTAGAGCGGCTAGGGTTTTCAAGTTATGAATTAACCCTAAGTAGCTGCTATATATCCTATATATAGTAGTTAAAAGGAATTAATCAAAATCTAATTTCATAAAATCCGAATTTATATATATAACTTAATTAAGTCTTACTTAATTAATATACATATATACAAACTTTCCTTTTAATTTAAATTAAGTGATTTAAATACTATTAATCATATTAATATATTTAAATCCTTAAAATTTAAATTTATTCCCTTTAAATTACGTTCTATGTGTGTGACCTATATAGGTTATTATCACGTTGACAATAATTTTAAAATCATATTATAAAATTATAAGCGAAGGAGCGGCATCTAGTAATGCATCAACGCTTACCCAAGTAATAATAAGATCGATGATTCGATGCAACCTTTTAGTGACCAATGTTTCAATGTAATTTAATCCTTTTAACCTTAATATCATAGATTAAACTCGAGTCATGGAATGTGTCATACTCTTTCTTAATTTAATTTGAGTTTTTCTTGATCAATGAGTAGACTATATGAAACAAATCACTATTTGAGCATGGCCATGCATTTCATAGTCCTACTTTCAATCAAGAGGCCTATGGATATCACCCCTAATAAATAGGAGGTTAAATTCCATCTAGATCACTCATATTCTCACACGATTCATGATGTACCCAATAATCACCTTTATAGTCCACCCTATTAAAGGTGACATTTGATGATATCAAAGTACATAAATTCCGAGTATAGTAATATAGTGATTTCAGGTCGAGGACCATTACATCATTGTCACTATTAGAATTGCTAATGACACTTCGCATAATGCTCCACATAGAATTCTCATGGTGGGTCCATCCAAAGACAATCGCTTCTCACAACGTATGTACCTATGCATTGACTTAATATCTCATATATTTATGACCAATGAGATTTGGTCATTAGTCGATCCACATACTAGTCTCGATGCATCATTGTTGTCCCATCAACAATGATACTCGACTAGGGACATTTAAGAATAATGATACTAATTATAATTATATAATCTCATGTTCAAGTCACATACTTGAAACTATATAATTTGTATCACTATTATAAGGATTTTTATTATGTTAACATTTATATAACGCAGTAAATAAAACCATAATAAAATCATTCATTTATTCAATCAAATATAATATCAAAACGTTAAGCAATTATATTAAATAATTGGCCTCTAGGGCATAAACTCTAACACTTGGCCCGTAGTGCATGGATAATTTATAGTTATGACCCTAATGAATATCCTTGGCCGTAGTGCAGGGATGATGTGAATTATTTATTAAGCTGAGTCTCAGCGATAAAAGTGATGAAAAACCTTTTAAATAAATCGTAAAAGATAGTAGATTTTATTCTTTACTTGACTCTTTTAATGGATTAAGCATGTTCCGCTTCGATTAAACTTGATGTCTATTGTATTTTATCGGTTTAACATTTGTTGAGGACTAATGATAATTTATTCGCATTATCTTAGTCATAATATTTCTTCTTTGGGCTAGTGAGCTCACCCTTTCTTTCACTTATTCTCTTCGAAATGAGAACGTGGCAAGGGACTAGTCGAGGAACGGAGTGATGGTCCGAGATGGTGTCTTAGTAGTCCTCACTATATCGTTAAATAGTGTGATAATAAATGTAATGAGGACTAAATTGAGTGTGGATATTGTCTAGATGATAATATTTGTATTAAAATCACAACATGTATTTTGTCGTATTTTACACGACCTGTTGTATAATCAAGTTGTATTTGAATTTAGTACCATGTATTTGGCGACTCAAGATGGGTGATGTATACCTATTTTGGGGGCGTCACAGTTGGTATTAGAGCTTAGGGATATGATCCCTGGCTGAGATATGAGATAAGAACTAGGAGGGGAGAGACAGGGAATTCCTTTACTAGTATGACCTACCTAAGTTTATTTGGTATTTAATTGGTCGGTCAGAGTATAGGGATAATATGTGATATGTTAATTAACCCTTATTTTGTGATAGTATTTGAAAATGGCATCCAAGAATGTTGAGAATATCAATGGAGCACAGGAGACCGTTGAGTCTTCACAGATCAATAATCAGTATAATGTGCATTAGGAAGGCGACAATCCTAATGCAAACAACAACACTAACCAAATGATGAATGATGGAATGTTCCGAGGCTTCATACAATTCATGCAACATCAGGTGAGAGCGGCTCCTGTCCAAAATGCAGGTGGAAACACTTGGCACCTTTCTTGATCGGCCACCGCCAAACAGATTCAAGGAGCTAGGACCACGAGTTTTTGGAGAGCCAAAACCACTTAAAAGGCGAGACGTGGATAAAGTAGATCAACAAGATATTTGATGTCTTGGGTTGCTCGAGGAGCAAAAATTCCTTTGCCACTTTCATATTTTGGCGGGAGGCGAGATTCTTGGTGGGAATCAGTAAAGCGTACTCAACTTCTGCCGCATCAAGATGTCTTGGGAGAAGTTCCAAGAACTATTCAACGACAAGTACTTTTCCGAAAGTATTCGCTATCACAAAGAGGCGAGTTCATTAAACTGGAACAAAACAACATGGCCGTGTCACAATCTGAAGCCAAGTTTGTCGAAATGTCCGGGCTTATTCCCATTTGGTTGATAATGAGGAGAGAATGACGCGAATGTTTCTAAGATGTTTGAAACCGGAGATACGTCAATATCTTATCTCATAAAAACCGTGTTTTGTATTCAGATGTTGTTAATAGGGCTCGATTATTGGAGCGCGATAATGAGTTAACCCAACCAAAAGAGAGCGGTAATTGGCAAAATGATAATACCGGTGATAGCGATCATCGAGCGGTGACAATAAACATGGAGGAATAAACATGCGAAAAATGGTAACCACTTCGGTGGTAATCATGGCCAAAACAATAAGAATGAACATTTCAAGAAAAGAAGATTCAACAATGATGGAAAGACGTCGACATCATTTTGTCGTTAAGGAAGGAGAACGACCACCTATCATATGCTTCAAATGTGGAGGGAGGACACATCGGTCAAACTGTATGATGCCCTCCAAAGCATGTTATAATTATGGAAGAAAAGGACACCGACTTCGATTTTGTCGTGCAATCAAGACAAGTCCAAATTGGATGGAGGCAAAGAAAGGTCATCCCCAGACAAGACAAAACCGGTTGTTCAAGGAGGCGTTTGTCATGACCTCCAAGAAAGCAAGGAACTGAACTAGGTCATCACGGTAAACTTATCATAAATTCTAGTGAAGTATATACCTTATTTGATACCGATTCTACCCATTCTTTTATTTCTCCTATTTATTTCAACGTTTAAATTTGACTCGGAGAATTAGACTTTGACTTATCTGTTGAAACTCCGTTGAGAAAAACCTTCATTACATCCACTGATTATAAGTCTTGTTTGGTTCAAATCGGTACCCTCACATTACCTGTCGACCTTATTTCATTGAAAATACTTGCATTTGACGTAATTCTAGGGATTGATTGGTTAACTACTCATCATGAAAAAATTGATTATTTTTGTAAGGTTGTTCGCTTTCATTTTCCTAATCAACCTATTATGCGAATTTAAACAACCAAACCATTAAAATTATTCACTGTCATCTCAAGCCATAAAGCTATTCGTTTATTGAAAAACGGATGTCAAGCTTTCTTAGCTCATGTCACGGATCTAAACAAAAATACGTCAGTTTTGAATGATATTTCTATTGTTAATAAATTTCCTGACGTATTCCCTAAAGAACTTCCTGGCCTACCCCCAGAGCATGAAATTAAATTTTGTATTGACCTTGAACCTGGTACAAAACTTATTTTCAAAGCCCCATATCGAATGGCTCCTATTGAACTTCAGGAGTTAAAGACCCAACTTCAGGAATTGTTAGACATTGGCTTTATTCGTCCTAGTACTTCTCCTTGGGGTGCTCCTGTTCTATTCGTGAAGAAGAAAGATGGGAGTATGCGACTTTGTATTGATTATCGGGAGTTGAATCATGTTACCATCAAAAATAGGTACCCATTGCCACGTATTGTGTAAGACCCCAAATAATTAATAAATGAAATTTAATTTCCTCTAATTATTATTTTGAAATAGTAAGGGTTGATGTGATTAATGTGGATAGTTATGGGTAAAATACGCAAATATTTCAAAATAAGCAAGTGGTTATTAAATATTCATTGTTGTCGGGAAATATTCGTTGGTCGTGGAATATTCGTCTTTGTCATGGAATATTAAATGCGACCAATAGCGACCATGTGTGGGCCCCATAACGAAAGCGATTGGAGAAAGAAAATGACAAATATAAGTTGTTTAAAAATAACTACGTGGTAGTTATTCACCGCTTACATTGTTGAATACGGTGGTTAAAACACACGATGTCTGCGTTGTTGCACAAGAAGACACTGCAGTATTGCACCAATTATTGACTCTTACGTGAAGGCACTACTCAATAATGGTTCTGATAATTCTTGCTCAATTATTTTATTTTATTGGTTCAATAATTATTGCGTTGATATTTTATCTTTCTTTGTTGTTTCATAATTGTCATTACGGTATTTTTCATTATCGAAGCAATAATTCATATTATCTGAATAATATTATTAGATAATATTATTGGCAATGTCTAGAAAGTTACTCTAAGGAGAGGTTTGGTCACCTAATTGCGGCGCCATGAAGGAGAAATTCTTATTGAAAGCCCCTCTTTCAGGAACCTGCTGGTTGTCAATATTGTGATTACGTAATATTATTTGTGAATAATTAATTATTGATTCATATGATGAGAAAAATATTGATTTTATGTGGATATAGATGGAGAAAATTTTAATGTGACAATTGTTGAAAATTAAAATTTTATCTTTTTACGATAAAATAATTCATTTAAATATATATATTATTATATTTTAATAATATAATAATGGTGATATTTTTACAACGAATGTGGGATATATGAGTATACGAGGAGGAAGAGTATTTTTGTTGCAATAAATGTTTAAAACATGTTAAACATGTCGGTGGGACCCCATTTATTGATGAAATTTGATTATAGCCTCTAAAATCACCCGTTTGTGGATTTCGGTCCAATTTCATTTGGAATTTAGAAAAACTTTCTTACGCAAAGTTGTAGAGAATTGAATTTCCTATAAAAACTCACGAGAATTTTCTCGACAAAAGGGATATGTATTATGAATTATTGAAGTTAGAAGTTCAAAATAATTGATTTTTGGAAGTTTAAAATATTTTAATTACTAAAACGTGATTTTCATTTTGTGGCTCTCATTTAACATGTGATATGAAATGAATTCAGGTTGATAAGAGTGGGCGTTGGAAAATTTTAATATAAATTAATATTTTTTAAATTTTACCTTTGGTGTTTCTAAGCATTTTCCTATAAATAGGTCTTGGGTTAGAATTGAAAATCACACCGTAAAGCTGAAGTTTTTTTCTCTCTCTATATTATCGAGCGTATTCTTGTGAGTATTTTGAGTATACTTTGAGTATTGCTATCGGTGAAAGTTCAAGTTATAGCTTTATATCCAATTATTCCAGTTAAATCTTGTCTTTCAGGTAAGGGATATTATTTTTTTAGTAATGATATTATTTCTTCAATATCATTATCTTTGAAATATTGATCTGGAGTTTTATCAAATTTGGAACTTTTGGTGTAGAGTTCTTATTCACGTATCTGGACTATTTCACGTATACTGATCTTATTCACGAATCTGGCCTATTCATCGAAAAATGAAATTTTTTTCTTTTCGTCCAAAATATCTATTGTGGATACTAGCTTTGATTGTATCCATGTTTTGATCATTCTTGAATTTTACACCACTATGATTATTTTTGAGGTATTTTTGGACGTGGATAAAACGAAGTACGAATCCTTAATCCTTAATCCTTGTCATTTTGTTTCACTGGATTCGTTTCTTTTAAAATATATATATATATATATATATATATATATATATTTCATCATCCTCAGTCTTAAATGATGATATTATTGAATATCTTTGGCCTGTAGTGCAAAGATGAATGATTTCTGATGAATATCTTTGGCACCAGTAGCAAAGATGAATGATTTCGATGAATATCTTTGGCCCGTTGTGCAAAGATGAGCAGTGTTTAGATGAACATGACCAATCGGGTGAATGTCCTTGGCACATAGTGCAAGGATGAGTATTTGATCCCGATATATTGATTGATGTTACGGGGATAAAAAAATAGACGATGAACTTTAAAATTCATACATAGAAGATAGTAGTTTGCATTCTCTACTTAACTCTTCTAATGAATTATTATTTCATTGCGAATATTGATTTAAAACTTGTTGTCTATTGTATTCTATTAGATTTTTTTCCCTATTGAAGACTAACGATAATTTGTTGTATATTATCTTAGTCATAATATTCTTTACTAGGCTAGTTGAGCTCACTCTTTTCCTTTTTGTTCCATTTTTTTCTCAGGAGGCGAGAATATAGCGAGTACGAGTCGGGGTATGGAATGAAGGTTCTAGGGATAGTTGTTTAGTAGTCCTCACCATTGTTGTAAAATAATGTATCAATATTTATGATGAGGATTTATTTGTATGTGGATATTGTCTAGATGGCAATATCTGTATTTAAACTCACAGTTTTATTATTATAATAATAAAGTTGTAGTTGTTTCTGTACCATGTTTTGACAACTCAGAATGGGTGATGTATACCTATTTTGGGGGTGTCACAGTTGGTATCGAGCTTAGGGATATGATCTCCAAGCGGAGATCGGGAAATAGAACTAGGAGGGAGAGACGAGTAAATCCTTCATTTAGTGTGTCTACATAAGCTTATTTATTAGTTGGTCAAGATATATAAGGATATTATATGATATATTGATTTGCTTAATTAACCCTTGTTTTATGACGATGTTTGAGAATGTCGACCGAGAATATTAACAATGGAAATGAGACCATGGAGACGCATGTACTCACCAACGAGGAGAAACGTGCAACAGTGTAGTAATGTTCCTCCCATGAACAACACCAATTTGAGCGAGATGATGAGCGAGGGATGTTTAGAAGTTTTTGCGATTCATGCAAAATCGAGACGAGGAGACTCGTGTTCAAAATACGACGAGGAAATGATAGCAATTCACGGGTTGTCACAAATGACGAGTTCAAAGAGTTGGGACCACGAAATTTAAGGGAAAGCTTCGATCCGATCATAAATGAAACATGGGTCAAGCAAATTTCCAAGATATTCGATGTCTTGGGATGCGGAACAACAAAGGTTCCATTCGCCACCTTTATGTTCCGTGGCGAAGCATTACTACTTGTGGGAATCGTGAAGCGTACCCATCCAAATTTCTTATTTCAACATGTCTTGGGAGACGTTTGAAACTATTTAATGACAAATACTTTCACGAAAGTGTTCGTCATATGAAGGAGGTGGAGTTTATTAGACCGAAGCGAAACAACATGGCGGTGTCTCGACGAGGCGAAGTTTGCGAGTTATCGTGTTTTGCACCTCATTTGGTGGAGAATGAGGAGCGTGTATGCGGATGTTTACGAGAGGTTTGAAACCCGTATACGTCGATATCCCATCTCTCATAAATTTTCTCTCTATTCGGATGTTGTTAACGAGGCTCAATTGTTAGAAGCGAGATAACTTGAGTACGGTCGGCCGAGGTACCACAATCGAGGATCATACCGGAGATAGCGATCAACAAAACAACAATAACGAGTGGAAGAAAAAAGCGGACAAAAATGGTAACTACTCTGTGGTGGTAATCATGGCCATGAAAATAGAAGAAGAGAGTCGGGAGGAGATTTTAAAAGAGGAGATTCAACGACCATGTGAAATGTGAAGACGACAGTTGACAAATGAAGAATCGGTTCCAAGGAGGAGAACGACCACCGGGTCATATCTGCTATAAATGCGGAAAGAGGAACATATCGGTCAAAGCGCCCACAACAGCCCAGTGTATCTTATAATTGTGGAAAGGAAGGACATATCGCTCGAGATTGCACGATAGTGAAACCTATTTCAGCGGGGACGGTGACTCAAAAGACTGTCCCAGAAAAGTCAAAGTCAATGGTTCCTGGAAGAGCGTTTGTTGTGACTGGTCAAAATGCGAGGAACCCAAACGAAGTGATCACGGGTAAGCTATTTATAAATTCTTGCGAAGTTTATACCTTACTTGATCTAGGTCTTTACCCATTCATTTATCTCTCCTGCTTGTGCTCAACGTTTAAACTTGACTCCGGAGAAATTAGACTTTGACCTATCTGTGGAAACTCTGTTAGGAGAAACTTTCATCACATCCACGTTTTATAACTCTTGTCTAATCCAAGTTTGCACCCTTATCTTACCTGTTAACCTTATCTCTTTAAAGATACTTGCTTTTGATGTGATTTTATGGATTGATTGGTTAACTACTCATCATGCCAAAATTGATTGTTTTCGTAAGGTTGTTAGTTTTCATATTCTAATCAACTTTTGTTGTTCAATTCGAGCAACTAAACCATTAAAATCAATCACTGTCATATCTAATCATAAAGCGATTCGTTTATTGAAAAACGGATGTCAAGCTTTCTTAGCCCATGTTATGGATTTGAATAAAGACACGTCAAAATTGAATAATATTCCTGTTGTTATTGACTTTCCTGACGTATTTCCTGAAGAACTTCATGGTCTACCCCCAGAACGTGAAGTTGAATTCTTTATTGACCTTGAACCTGGTACAAAGCCCATTTCTAAAACCCCATATCGAATGGCTCCTATTGAACTTTAGGAGTTAAAGGTCCAACTACGAGAATTGTTGGACATCGGTTTCATTAAATCTAAGTACATCTCCTTGGGGTGCTCTTGTTTTATTCGTAAAGAAGAAAGATTTTGAGTATGCGACTTTGTATTGACTATCAGGAATTGAACCATGTCACCATCAAGAATAGGTATCCTCTACCTCGTATTGATGACTTGTTTGACCAGTTTCAAGGAGCACAATTCTTTTCAAAAATCGATCTGCGTTCTGGATATCTTCAGCTGAAAATTAGAACTGAGGATATTCCAAAAACTGCCTTTAGAACTCGGTACGGGCATTATGAATTCCTAGTCATGTCTTTCGAATTGACTAATGCTCCTGCGGCTTTCATGGATATGATGAATCGAGTATTCAAAGAATATTTGGATAAATTCGTTGTTGTCTTTATTGATGACATCCTCATATATTCCAAAAGCCGTGAAGATCACGAGCACCATTTAAGTTTGGTACTCCAAAGGCTTCGTGAAAACAAGCTATATGCTAAGTTGAAGAAATCGAGTTACGCTTAAGGAAGTAGCATTCCTTGGGCACGTGGTGTCAAAACATGGAGTATCTGTTGACCCGGCGAAGATTGAAGCAATACAAAGTTGGGAGCAACCGAAGTCGGTGACTGAAGTACGTAGCTTTTTGGGCTTAGTTGGTTATTAGCGGAGATTCGTGGAAGGGTTTTCTCGAATCGCTACTCCGTTAACTCATCTGACTCGAAAGGATACAAAATTTATATGGAACGAGGAATGCGAGAAGAGTTTTCAAGAGCTTAAGAGGAGACTCATTTCGGCACCTGTTCTAACAATACCATCTGGTACGGATGGATTTGTTATCTACAGCGATGCATCGGACAAAGGGTTAGGATGTGTTCTCATGCAACATGGAAAAGTCATAGCCTATGTCTCGCGACAACTTAAAGAATATGAGAGGAATTATCCTACTCATGATCTAGAGTTGGCAGCAGTCGTTTTCGCACTAAAGATCTGGAGGCACTATCTTTATGGGGAGAAAGTGGAGATATATTCAGACCATAAAAGCCTTAAATATTTCTTCACTCAAAAAGAACTCAACATCTGCGCAGTAGCGCTGGCTCGAGCTATTGAAAGACTACGACCACACTATTCAATACCATCCCGGAAAAGCGAACGCGTGGTAGGTGACGCGTTGAGTAGAAGATTATATCTGAGGAATGAGTGCGATGATGTCAAGTATCGACATAGAGCCAACTTTAATAGAAAAAGTTAAGGTTGCTCGAGCCACCGAATCTTGAGGTGATCGCGTGATGTAGAAAAAGTCTGAAGGTCTTTATTCCTAAGCAAGAATCGATGATGAAGGAATACTTGAGTCCACTCCGGACTTTGTGTCCTAACGACTCGATTTGAAGTACAAGATTATGATGGAGGCACACAATACACCATTTGCAATCCATCCTGGAAGTACTAAAATGTATCGTGATCTTCGACATACATTTTGGTGGAACAATATGAAGAGAGAGATTGCAAAGTTTATCTCAACGTGTTTAACTTGTCAACGTGTAAAGGCGGAGCATCAAGTGCCTAAGGACCATTGCAACCACTTGAGATTCGAAATGGAAGTGGGAACACATTACCATGGATTTCAGTTCTGGGTCTTCCCACGGTTTCTCAAGGCATAAATGCTATTTGGGTTATTGTTGATAGATTAACCAAGTCTGCACATTTCTTGCCGATCACGGAGACTTATTCTCTTGAACGTCTTGCTTTAGTATGTATGTAAATGAGATTGTGAGGTTGCATGGCATGCCATCATCCATAGTTTCGGATCGTGACCCAAGATTCACTTCAAGATTTTGGGTTAGCTTGCAAAAAGCTATGGAGTACGCAGTTCTGATTCGATTGGCAAGATACCATCCTCAAACAGACGGACAATCGAGAGAGTACTTATTCAAACTCTTGAAGATTTATGTCCTGAACTTCAAGGCGGTTGGGATAAGTATTTACCATTGGTGGAATTCTCCTACAACAACGGTTATTAAACGAAGTATAGGTGTGGCCCCATTCAAGCATTATATGGACGAAAATGTCGCTTCTACAAGTATGTTGGGGACGAGGTGGGTGAAGCAACATTGTTGGGACCCGAGTTAAGACGTATGACTACGAAAAAGATCCAAATGATTAGACAACGTATCTGAAGCAGACACAAGATCGACAAAAGAGTTATGTGGATCTTCATCGAAAGGACGTGGAATTTGGTATAGGGGATCATGTATTATTGCGAGTTGCCCCATGGAAGGGAGTTACAAGATTCGGGAAGAGAGGAAAGCTCAATCCACGATTGTTGAAAATTAAAATTTTATCTTTTTCTGATTAAATAATTCATTTAAATATATATATTATTATATTTTAATAATATAATAATGGTGATATTTTTACAACGAATGTGGGATATATGAGTATACGAGGAGGAAGAGTATTTTTGTTGCAATAAATGTTTAAAACATGTTAAACATGTCGGTGGATCCCATTTATTGACTGATATTTGATAATAGCCTCTAAAATCACCCGTTTGTGGATTTCGGTCAATTTTTGTTTGGAATTTGGAAAAACTTTCTTCTGCAAAGTTGTAGAGAATTGAATTTCCTATAGAAACTCACGAGAATTTTCTGACAAAAGGGATATTTATTATGAATTATTGAAGTTCCGAAGCTCCGAAATAATTGATTTTTGGAAGTTTAAAATATTTTTAATTACTAAAACGTGATTTTCATTTTGTGGCTCTCATTTAACATGTGATATGAAATTTGAATTCAGAGTTGATAAGAGTGGGCGTTGGAAAATTTTAATATAAATTAATATTTTATTAAATTTTACTAACTTTGGTGTTCTAAGCATTTTCCTATAAATAGGGTCTTGGGTTAGAATTGAAAATCACACCGTAAACTGAAGTTTTTTTCTCTCTCTATATTATCGAAATTATTCTTGTGAGTATTTTGAGTATACTTTGAGTATTGCTATACGGTGAAAGTTCAAGTTATAGCCTATATCCGATATTCCAGTTAAATCTTGTCTTTCCGAGGTAAGGGATATTATTTTTTTTTAAATGATATTATTTCTTCAATATCATTATCTTTGAAATATTGATCTGGAGTTTTTATCAAATTTGGAACTTTTGGTGTCGAGATTCTTATTCACGTATCTGGCCTTATTCACGATATCTGATCTTATTCACGAATCTGACTATTCATCGAAAAATGAAATTTTTTCTTTTCGTCAAAATATCTATTGTGGATACTAGCTTTGATTGTATCCATGTTTTGATCATTCTTGAATTTTACACCACTATGATTATTTTTGAGGTATTTTTTGGACGTGGATAAAAGCGAAGTACGAATCCTTAATCCTTAATCCTTGTCATTTTGTTTCACCGGATTCGTTTCTTTTAAAAATATATATATATATATATATATATATATATATATATATATATATCATCATCCTCAGTCTTAAATGATGATATTATTGAATATCTTTGGCTTTGTAGTGCAAAGATGAATGATTTCGATGAATATCTTTGGCTTTTGTAGTGAAAAGATGAATGATTTCTGATGAATATCTTTGGCCCGTAGTGCAAAGATGAACAGGTGTTTAGATGAACATGACCAACTGGTGAATGTCCTTGGCCTGTAGTGCAAGGATGAGTATTTGATCCCAGATATATTGATTGATGTTACAGGGATAAAAAAAAAATAGACGATGAACTTTAAAATTCATACATAGAAGATAGTAGTTTGCATTCTCTACTTAACTCTTCTAATGAATTATTATTTCCTCTGCGAATATTGATTTAAAACTTGTTGTCTATTGTATTCTATTAGATTTTTTTCCCTATTGAAGACTAACGATAATTTGTTGTATATTATCTTAGTCATAATATTCTTTACTGGGCTAGTTGAGCTCACTCTTTTCCTTTTTGTTCCATTTTCTTCTCAGGAGGCGAGAATATAGCGAGTACGAGTCGGGGTATGGAATGAAGGTTCTAGGGAGAGTTGTTTAGTAGTCCTCACCATTGTTGTAAAATAATGTATCAATATTTATGATGAGGATTTATTTGTATGTGGATATTGTCTAGATGGCAATATCTGTATTTAAACTCACAGTTTTATTATTATAATAATAAAGTTGTAGTTGTTTCTGTACCGTGTTTTGACAACTCAGAATGGGTGATGTATACCTATTTTGGGTGTGTCACATATTGATGACATGTTTCACCAGTTGCAAGGCGCCAAATTCTTTTCAAAGATTGATCTTACGTTCCTGATATCACCAATTGAAGATTAGAATCGATGACATTCCAAAGACGACTTTCGAACTCTTCGGTATGGGCATTATGAATTTCTAGTCATGTCTTTTAGATTGACTAATGCTCCTCTTTGCCTTCATGGATATGATGAACCGAGTATTCAAGGAATATTTGGATCACTTTGTGGTCGTCTTTATTGATGACATCCTTATTTATTCCAAAAGCCGTGAAGATCATGAAAGAACACTTGAGGTGATACTCCAAAAGCTTCGTGAATATAAGCTTTATGCCAAGTTAAAGAAATCGAGTTACGGCGAGGAGGAAGTAGCATTCCTTGGGCACGTGGTATCAAGTCATGAAATATCATTGACCCGACAAAGATTGAAGCCATTCAAAGTTTGGAGCAACCTAAATTATTAATCAAAATGCGTAACTTTCTCGAACTTAGCTAGTTATTATCGGAGATTCGTAGAAGGGTTTTCTCGAATCGCTACTCCCTAACTCGGTGACTCGGAAAGATACAAAATTCGGTTGGAATGAGGAATGTGAGAAGAGTTTTCAAGAACTCAAAAGAAGACTCATTTTAGCACCTGTTCTGACAATACCATCTGGCTCGGAGGGATTTGTCATCTATAGTGATGCTTCAGGCAAGGGTTAGGATGTGTTCTCATGCAACATGGGAAAGTCATAGCCTATGCCTCTCGAAAACTCAAAGAATATGAGAGGAATTATCCTACTTATGATCTAGAGTTGGCAGTTGTTGTCTTCGCACTTAAAATTTGGAGGCATTACTTGTATGGGGAGAAAGTGGAGATCTTTACGGATTATAAAAGCCTCAAATATTTTTTCACTCAAAAGGAACTCAACATGCGACAGCGACGTTGGCTTGAACTGTTGAAAGATTATGATCATACCATCCTGGAAAAACAAACGTGGTAGCTGACGCATTGAGTAGAAGATCATATGCGGGTACAAGTGCGATATTGTCAACGTAAAGGCCCATCTTGTATGACTTGCAAAGGATGGAGATAGAATTAAAGACTCTAGGGACCCATGTGATGATGGCGAATATACGAGTAGAACCAGACTTTAATCGATAAAGTTAAAGTCGCTCAAGCTACGGACACTGGAGGCGATGCGTATGAGGAAGAAAGTACAAGAAGGTGTTATGCCGGAAGCAAGAATCGATGAAGAAGGAATACTTTGAGTTAACTCCAGACTTTGTGTTCCTAAAGACCCTGATTTAAAGTATAAAATCATGATGGAGGCGCACAACACACCGTTTTCAATCCATCTTGGGAGTACCAAAATGTATCGTGATCTTCGTCATACATTTTGGTGGAGCAATATGAAGAGAGAGATAGCTATTTATCTCAAGGTGTCTAACTTATCAACGAGTCAAAGCGGAGCATCAAGTACCAAAAGGTCCATTACAACCACTTAATATTCCAGAATGGAAGTGGGAGCACATTACTATGGATTTCGTTACTAGTCTTCCCAAGGTTTCTCAAGGTATAGATGCAATTTGGGTCATTGTTGATAGATTGACCAAGTCTGCTCATTTCTTACCAATACGAGAAACTTATACACTTGAACATCTTGCTCGTATGTACATAAACAAGATTGTAAGACTGCATGGTATGCCAGTATCCATAGTTTCTGATCGAGACCCAAGATTCACTTCACAATTTTGGGTTAGTTTGCAAAAAGCTATGGGCACAGATTTATTATTTAGTTCGGCTTATCATCCTCAGACGGACGAACAATCAGAGAGGACTATTCAAACTCTTGAAGATTTATTAAGACTCTGTGTCCTTAACTTCAAGGGAAGTTGGGACAAGTTCTTACCATTGGTGGAGTTTTTCTACAACAACAATTATCTAGCAAGTATTGGCATGGCTCCATTCGAGGCGTTGTATGGAAGAAAGTGTCGTTCTCCAGTATGCTGGGATGAGGTGGGTGAAGCAACGTTGTTGGGACCGGATTTGGTACGTATGACTACGAAAAAGATTCAAACGATCCGACAACGTATAAAAACCTCACAAGACCGACAAAAGAGTTATGCTGATCTTCATCGAAAGGACGTGGAATTCGATATTGGAGATTATATGTTGTTACGTGTTGCTCCATGGAAAGGAGTTACGAGATTTGGAAAGAGAGGAAAGCTCAATCCTCAATCTTTTGGCCCATTTTTAATCCTCGATCGAGTAGGGAATCGTAGCCTATAGACTTGCTTTTTCTGCCAAGTATGTCTCGTGTTCATAACATTTTTCATATATCCATGTTACGTAAATATGTGAAAGACCCGAACCATATTATTGAGTTAGAACCCATTTAAATAGTGGAAGATTTAATGTATGAAGAGGTTCTATTCAAATCTTGGATAAGAAGCAACATATTCTACGCCCAAGGTTATACCTCAAGTCGAAGTGTTATGGAGGAACCACGATGTTGAGGAAATGACACGGGAGTTAGAATCAAAATGAAATCAAGGTATCCTTACCTCTTCGACATACCGTCGTGCATTAATTCTAATTTCGAGGCAAAATTTCATAAGAAGGGAGATTGTAAGACCCCAACTTTTATGAATAAAATGAATTTTCTATAAATATCATTTTTGAATATTATGGAATAAATTTGATATAATGTTATAGTTGTGGGTAATATTTATAAATTTTGCAAAGACGCAAGTTGTTATATAATATTCGATTGGTCGTGGAATATTAAATGCGACGAAGACAATCATTCTTTGGACCCCACAAAAGAATTATTATCGGATTGAGAAAATGACAAAAATATTTTTATGAAAATAACTGGCGAAAGTTTTACCGTTGATCTTGTTGAACTACTTTCGGTAGTAAAAAATACGATGTCTGGCGTTGAGGTTGCGTAGTAGCACGGTATTGATTAGTAATGCTTATGTGTGAAGTCACTCGGTTTGATTCAATTATTGTCGATATTTTATATGTTATTAAATCAATAATTGAGATGGCGAAGTTGTTAATATTATTATTTGCATTATTAACGATGTCTAGAAGTTCTGCCAAGGAGAGATTTGGTCACTTAATTGTGCGCCAATAGGGAGAAATCATTATTGGAAAGCCCCCTCTTTCCTGGGAACGACCTGATCGATTAATAGTGTGAATAATAATAATGATGATGACATTTTATTTTATTCGTATTATTAACGTAATAAAACAGAAATTTTTTTTTATATAAAACAAAATACTTTTATAAAGTTATTCGTTTTATTAGGCTAATAGTAAAATCTTTTTATATAAAACAGAATACTTTTATAAAGTTATTTGTTTTATTAGACAATAATTAGAATATATTATATTTTATTATGCATAGTATTTGTATAGTCTTTGCATAGTGTTTGTATAGTAAAATCTTTTTAAAAGTTATTCGTTTTAATAGATTATAAATAGAATATATTATATTTTATTTAAAAAATTTGCTTTAAATATGGATCAGTCCGATTAAAGTAAATCAATCTGACCGCTCATGGATTGTTCTTATTCATTTCATTCTTCTATAAATAGAGCTCATTCCTTCATTATTTCTTACGAATTCAACGAAACTCTAGAGAGAGAAACTATAGAGAGAAAACTATAGAGAAAGAAGAAAAGTATTCTAACTACTTCACTACTTTCGATATCAAGTTTCTTTTATGGTAAGAGGTATTATTTCTTTTGTATTCATGAAGAGAACTTCTAATATTCCATCTTTATTATTACATTTGGAATAACTCAGATCTGCTGCTACCCTATACTTGGTGAAATTCTTACATTATTCCATTCTTTATTATTACATTAGAATATCACATGTCAGGCTTTCTGTGGGACACGGTTCCGCCTTTATTATTATGTTGGAATATCCCGCTCGTGCTTTTTCTGACGGACTGGTTCTGTCTTTATTATTACATTGGAACATCCTGTTGGTGTGAATTTCACGACTTCGGTTCCGCTCATTTAGTATTACATTGGAATAACTCGTCTATACATCTGAAGAACCACGTGCGTGGTGATTTCTGTTGTTATTCCATTCTTTATTATTACATTGGAATATCCCAGCTTGTGCGTATTACGCTTGACCTTGTTCCGTTATTTATTATTACGCTGGAATAACTCATACATCAAGATACCACATGCATGGTGATTTCTTTTGTTATTCCATTCTTTATTATACTCGATTGATTAAAGTTTTACTTACATAATCCATGAAATTAGTGGAATATCCTTGATATATGCGCTTTCATCCAAAGATCTTTTCATGAAAATATTCTTTTGAGCATTTTTGAATTTTACTCTACAAAGAAGTATCATGTTGACAATTTGGGCGTTATTAGTTCTGAATAATTTAATTCTTGAACTTGTTTTATTGAATTCTTATATCATTGTCATCATCCTCATGTTTATATTATTATTTTGAAAGTCATCATGTGACTGTAGTGCATAGATGGACTTGGTATGATTATGACCAGGATTATTGATTGTAATCATGGTAGTAATGTTACAAAATGATGTGGTAAAAGTCCTTATTGACCAAGTGCATTGATGAGCAGTTTGTTGGCATGATCATGACCATTGATGAATACACAAATATCCTCGCCCGTAGTGCATAGATAATTTGTGGTTGTGACCACTAATGAATATCCTTGGGCGTAGTGCGGGGATGATGTGAATTATTTATTAAAATTTGAGTCTCAATGAATAAAAGTGATGAAAAACCTTTTTAAATCATAAAAGATGGTTGATTTTATTCTCTCTCTCGACTCTTTTAATGGATTGCATGTTCATTGTGTAGTTAAACTTGATGTCTATTGTATTTTATCGGTTTAACACTATTGAGGACTAATGATAATTTATTCTGCATTATCTTAGTCATAATATTTCTTCTTTGGGCTAGTTGAGCTCACCCTTTTCTTCAATTATTCTCTTGAGAAAAATGAGAACGTAACTGAGACTAGTCGAGGGAGCGGGTGATGGTCCGAGATGGTGTCTTAGTAGTCCTCACTATTCTGTTAAATAGTGTGATAATAAATGTAATGAGGACTAAATTGAGTGTGGATATTGTCTAGATGATAATATTTGTATTAAAACTCACAGCATGTATTTTGTAGTATTTTACACGACTGTTGTATAATCAAGTTGTATTTGAATTTAGTACCATGTATTTGGCGACTAAAGATGGGTGATGTATACCTTTTTTGGGGGCGTCACACTCAAGATTATAGAAGAAGAATTCTCTCTATAGTTTCTTTTTCTAGAGTTTCAGTGAATTCATAAGAAATAATGAAGGAATGAGCTTCTATTTATAGGAGAATGAACTGCATAGTAACTAATTCATGAACGGTCCAGATTGATTTATTAAAATATTCTAATAAAACAAATTCTTTTAAATAAAATATAATATATTATATTTATAATCTAATAAAACGAATAACTTTATAAAAGTATTTTGTTTTATATAAAAAGATTTTATTATGCAAAAACACTATCAGCACTTTATTTAACACTATGCATAATAAAATATAATATATTCTAATTATTATCTAATAAAATGTATAACTTTATAAAAGTGTTACATTTTTATATAAAAGAATTTTACTATTAGCCTAATAAAATGAATAACTTTATAAAAGTATTACATTTTATATAAAAATCTTTTACATTTTATTACATTAATAATACTAATAAAACAAAACTTCATCATCACTTACTTTGAAAAAATTTCAAATGTAAGCCTTTAACTTTAAACTTTTATCAATTTAACTATTCACCAAAATAGAAAAATTGAATACTTTTATTTCATAAAATTCGGGTCTCACAATCTCCTCTCCTTATGAAATTTAAGCCCTCGAAATTTACGTCGTCGCATTCTGTATTTCAAGAGATGAGAATACCTTGCTTTTTTTCGATTATACCTTCCCCGGTTATTTTCTATATCATGATTTTTCTATTGCTCATCTCATGTGTTTCAGATATCATTCTAGAATATACCTTCAAAACAAAGGTTAATTGACATATCATAATTTGTGAACTTATAAAGTAAATAATTTCGGGTAGGTAAGTTACACACTTAGTGAAGTATATTACCTCGCCTCTCCCTCTTGTTCTGAACTCTTATCTCCACCAAATACCATATCCCTAAGCTTTGATACCAAATGTGGCCTTGCAAAAATAGGTATACATCACCCATTCGAGTCGCAGTGCCAGATACATGGTACATAAATTCAAATACAACTTAAATATACAATTAAATGTGTAAAATACTGACGACGAACATAGCTGAGAGTTTAAATAAGAATATTGCCTTCTAGACAATATCCACTCTCAATGGAGTCTTCATTACATTTATTATTACACTATTTCACAGAATAGTGAGGACTACTAATGCACCATCTAGGACCATCACTCTGTTCCCCGACTAGTCCTAGCTACGTTCTCATTTTCTGAAGAGAACATTGAAAGAAAGTGTGAGCTCAACTAGCCCAGTAAGAAATATTATGACTAAGATAATGAAGAATAAATTATCGTTAGCCTTCAACAGTGTTAAACTGATACAATATAACAAATATCAAGTTTAACTGCAGTGGAACAAGCAATCCATTAGGAGAGTCAAGTAGAGAATAAAATCTACTATCTTCTATGATTTAAAAAGTTTATCATCACTTTTATCGCTGAGACTCAGCTTAATAAATAATTAACATCATCGAATCACCCCTGCACTACGGCCAAGGATATTCGTAAATCTCACATCCATGAATTAATATTTCATTGCTGAGACTCAGCTCAATAATTAATCCACAACATCGAATCACCCCCACTATGGCCAAGGATATTCTTTAGTATCACGACCACGAATTATCCATGCACTACGCGCCAAATAATCGTGTTTTCATCAATCTATCCCGATCATGCCATAAAACAATTCATCTTTGCACCCTTGGTTGAAGAGAATCCATAGCCATAATCATACCAAAAACTGTCCATCAATGCACTACGGGCCAATGAGGACTTTTTTCACATCATTTGTAACATTACGGTCATGATTATACTGAATAATCCCTGGTCATAATCATGCCAAGTCCATCTATGCACTACAGACCATAGATGACTTTCAACATAATATAAACATGAGGATGATGACAATGACATAATAATTCAATAATCCACATAGACAAGTTATTCCAACAGAATAATAAATAATGGAACCAGGTCAGGCGTAATACGTACGGACAGGATATTCCAACAGAAATTACCATGCATGCCATGGACCGCATGCATGAGTTATTCCAATGAATAATAAATAATGGAACCCGGTCCCACAGAACGCATTATGACGTGATATTCCATTAAGCCAGAATAATAAAGAATGTAATAATAAATAATGGAACCAAATTTCGAGTAATATGCACCGAAAGATATTCCGACGAGAATAATAAAGAACGGAATAATAGAAGAATTTCACCACGTATGCGGTTTGCATAAACAAAGTTATTCCAACATAATAATAAAGAATGGAATAATAGTAGAATTTCACCATGTATGCGATACTTGGCGTAAACAGTTATTCCAACATAATAATAAAGAATGGAATAATAGAAGAATTTCACCGATATACGGTCTTGGATAAACAAAGTTATTCCAACCTAATAATAAAGAATGGAATAACAGAAGTTCTCTTCATGAATACAAAAAAAATAATACCCCTTATGAGTACAACAAATAATATCCCTTACTAGTACAACAAATAATATCCCTTACCTTATAAAGAAGAGTACTCCGTCGGTAGGGCGATGATATACTCGAAGAAAACTTGCACTACGCTCAAAGCTTTCTTAAACTCTAAAGAAATACGCTCGAGCTAATAGAAGAAGAATTCTCTATAGTTTCTCTCTAGAATTTCAAAGGAATTCGTAAGAAATAATGAAGGAATGAGCTTCTATTTATAGGAGAATGAACTGCATAGTAACTAATTCATGAACGGTCCAGATTGATTTAATAAAATATTCTAATAAAAAAAAAGCTTTTAAATAAAATATAATATATTCTATTTATAATCTAATAAAATGAATAACTTTATAAAATTATTACATTTTTTATATAAAAAGATTTTACTATCACGAAATACTATCAGTAATTTATGCAACACTATATCATAATAAAATATAATATATTCTAATTATTGTCTAATAAAATGAGATAACTTTATAAAAGTATTCTATTTTATATAAAAAGATTTTAAGTATTAGCTTAATAAAACGAATAACTTTATAAAAGTATTACATTTTTATATAAAAAAACTTTTCTGCTTTTATTACATTAATAATACTAATAAAACAAAACTTCATCATCACTTATTTTGAAAAAAATTCAAATGTCACCCTTAACTTTAAACTTTTATCAATTTAACTATTTACCAAAATAGAAAAATTGAATACTTTTATTAATGAGACCGAATTTTATGAAATAAAAGTATTCAATTTTTCTATTTTGGTGAATAGTTAAATTGATAAATGTTTAAAATTAAGGGTAATATGTGAAATTTTTAAAGTAAAGTTAGTTGATATAAAATATTACGTTATGTTGGAAAATATTCGATTAATTAGGGAATATTCTTTTTGTCAGAAATATCCGACGGTACAATCATTAGTGGACCCCATAACGGAATTATTATTTGATTGAGAAAGCGACAAAATATTTTTATAAAAATAACGACGGAAGTTTTACAGAATTAAAACTATTGAACTACTTTCATTAGTAAAAAGTATAATGTAATACGCGCGTGGTTAAAGTAGTAGCACGGTATTGATTATTAATGCTTACATGAGAAGTCACTCAGTTTTGTTTTATTAGCATTATTAATGTAATAAAATGTAAAAACTTTTTATATAAAATGTAATACTTTTATAAAGTTATCAGATAAATAGAATATATTATATTCTATTATGCATAGTATTTTGTATAGTAAAATCTTTTATATAAAACAAAATACTTTTATAAAGTTATTCTATAAATAAAATATATTATATTATGCATAGTGTTGCATAAAGGCTACTGCATAGTATTTTGCATAGTAAATTTTTTTATATAAAATGTAATACTTTTATAAAGTTATTCGCTTTATTAGATTATAAATAGAATATATTATATTTTATTTAAAAGATTTTGCTTTAAATGTGGACCGCCTAATTAAAAGTAAATCAATGCTGAACCGCTTCATGAATTAGTTACTATGCAAATCCATTCTTCTATAAATAGAAGTTCATTCCTTCATTATTTCTTATAAATTCACTAAAACTCTGAGAGAGAAAATATAGAGAGAATTCTTCTTCTCAGTAATCTCGTTTATTTCTTTTGAGTTTAAGAAAGCTTTGAAATGAAGATAAGACAAGTTTTCTTCAGAGATATTCCTCGCCTCTACCTATTTAATACTCTTCTTTCAAATGTGAAGATAGGTGATGAAAATTTTCTTTGTCTTGGGTGCAAAAAGGAATTTAGAATCACAATTATGATTATAAGTTATTCATATGATTGTGGATAGGAATTGTTGATTGATATTACAGGGATAAAACATTATTGGTGGACTTTTAAGCTGCAACTATGGTTGAAAAGTTTTATAATCTACCATATGTTCTAAATCTCTGATTTATTATTGACAAAAGCTATTGATAATTTAATTGTCTTTAGTTATGATATTCTTTCTTCGAATCTAGTTGTGCTTTCACCCTTTACCTTCACAATTCCTTTCGTGTAATAAGAGTGTAGCCAGGTCGAAGTGGGGATAATAGGAGAATAGAGAATTGATTCATAGCTATTGAGGTTCTCCTAAATAGTATGGAAATAATTTTATTGAGAACTTTAGATAAGTGTGTCGTATTGTATACGTCATTTGATATTTAATTTTGGTGAACCAAATAGGGTGAGGCGAACCCAACTTTGGAAGGGTGTTTTGTCACTATCATACAAGATGTCTAATGACATACAACTTCGTGTTATCATAAGACAGGGTTGTGCACATCCACTTGCTGAGTATATCTACGAGTACTACCTATATAATCTTGGAGTTTATTTGAAATATAATTTTCACTTGGAGACAGTGGAGATAGTTATATGTCAAAAGAAGACTCACCATTGGAAGGAACATGATAGTAATCTTCTCATTTTTCTTTGGGGCCTATTGGGTCAACCAAGGATAATTCTTTGGACATATGATATCTATCATATAACTTAGATTCATGGCCTCCTATGTACGAAGGTTTCATTGAGCACTTCCCAAAGATTTTAATTTCTAAAACAGTTTTTGACTGTACTTTTATATAAAGTACCATTGTAAGGTTGTGGTCAAGGCACCATGAGAGTTACATACATTTGTATTAAAACTCACAGTATACCTGTCTTCGTATTATATACGACAGTTCAACAGTTGTATAAATGAAGTTTGTATTTGATTTTTATAGTGTGATATCTGGCGACTCAAGATGGGTGATGTATACCTATTTTGGGGGCGTCATATTTGGTATCAGAGCTTAGGGATATGGTCGCTGGTGGAGATATGAGTCTAGAACTAGGAGGGGAGGGACGAGTAATATATTTCGCTAGTGTGTGACTTACCTAAGCTGAAATTGTTTACTTGATAAGTTGATAAATTATGATATATTAATTAACCTTTGTTTTGAAGTATATTCTAGAATGATATCTGAAACCCAGGAGATGAGCAATGAGAAAATCATGATACAGAGGAAATAACCTGAAAGGTACAATCCGAAAAGAAAGCATGGTATTCTCATCTTTTCGAAATACCAGGTACGTACGTAAATTTCGAGGGCTAAATTTCATAAGGAGGGGAGATTGTGAGACCCCGAATTTTATGAAATAAAAGTATTCAATTTTTTTATTTTGGTAAATAGTTAAATTGATAAATTTTTAAAATTAAGGGTAATATGTGAAATTTTTAAAAGTAAGCAAGTTGATATAAAATATTCGATGTGTTAGGAAATATTCGATTAGTGGGGAATATTCTTTTTTGTCGGGGAATAACAAATGCGACCAGTCTAATCATTAGTGGACCTCATTAACTAAATTATTATGTCGGATTGAGAAATCGACAAAAATATTTTTATGAAAATAACGGTGAAAGTTTTACCGTTAAAACTATGGAACTACTTTCGGTAGTAAAGAAATGATGTCTGGCGCTGTGGTTGCATAAGTAGACACTCAGTGATTGATTATTAATGCTTTACGTGAGAAGTCATCAGGTTTTGTTTTATTAGCATTATTAATGTAATAAAATGTAAAAGCTTTTATATAAAAATGTAATACTTTTATAAAGTTATTGTATAAATAGAATTATATTATATTCTATTATGCATAGTATTTTTGCATAAGAAATTTTTTTATATAAAGCGTAATACTTTTATAAAGTTATTCTATAAATAGAATATATTATATTATGCGTAGTGTTGTATAAAGGCTGCGTAGTATTTTGCATAGTAAAATCTTTTTATATAAAATGTAATACTTTTATAAAGTTATTCGTTTTATTAGATTATAAATAGAATATATTATATTTTATTTAAAAGATTTTTCTTTAAATATGGACCGTCGATTAAAAGTAAATCAATCTGGACCGCTTCATAAATTAGTTACTATCAGATCCATTCTTCATAAATATAAGCTCATTCCTTCATTATTTCTTACAATTCACCGAAAGCGTAGAGAGAGAAACTATAGAAAATTCTTCTTCCGTAATCTCGGCGTATTTCTTTAGAGTTTAAGAAAGCTTTGAGTGTAGAAGATAGTACAAGTTTTCTTCAAATATATTCCGCCTTTTTCCAAATTGGATACTTTCTTCTTTCAAAGGTGAAGATAGGTGATGAAAATTATCTTTGTCCTGGGTGCAAAAAGGAATTAAGAATCATAATTATGATTATGAGTTATTCATATGATTGTGGACAAGAATTGTTGATTGACATTACAGGGATAAAATATTATTGGTGGACTGTTAACATGGAGAAGATAATAGACCTGATGGTCTATTTGACTCTTTTAATGGATTTCTCGTTCCGCTGGAACTATGGTTAAAAAGTTTTATCATCTACCATATGTTCTAAATCTCTGATTTATTATTGACAAAAGCTATTGATAATTTAATTATCTTTAGTTATGATATTCTTTACTGGGCTAGTTGTGCTCACCCTTTTGCTTCATAATTCCTTTCAGGTAATAAGAGTGTAGCTGGGTCGAGCGGGGAAAATAGGGGAATAGAACGGTGGTCTATAGCTGTTGAGGTTCTCCCTAAATAGTATGGAAATAATTTTATTGAGAACTTTAGATAAGTGTGCTGTATTGTATACGTCATTTGATATTTAATTTTGGTGAACCAAATAGGGTGAGGCGAACCCAACTTTGGAAGGGTATTTTGTCACTATCATACAAGATGTCTAATGACATACAACCTCGTGTTATCATAAGACAAGATTGTGCACATCCACTTGCTGAGTATATCTACGAGTACTATCTATATAATCTTGGAGTTTATTTGAAATATAATTTTCACTTGGAGACAGTGGAGATAGTTATATGTCAAGAGAAGACTCACCATTGGAAGGAACATAATAGTAATCTTCTCGTTTTTCTTTGGGGTTTATTGGGTCAACCAAGGATAATTCTCTAGACATATGATATCTATCATAACTTAGATTCATGGCCTCCTATGTACGAAGGTTTCATTGAGCACTTCCCAAAGATTTTATTTTCTAAAACAATTTTTAACTTTACTTTTATGTAAAGTACCATTGTAAGGTTGTGGTCAAGGCACCATGAGAGTTACATACATTTATATTAAAACTCACAGTATACCTGTCGTCGTATTCTATACGACAGTTCAATAGTTGTATAAATGAAGTTTGTATTTAATTTTTATAGTGTGATATCTGGCGACTCAAGATGGGTGATGTATACCTATTTTGGGGGTGTCACATTAATTGTAAAATTCCAAATTTTACGAATAAAGATTTAAATTTCTTAAAAAATTTTTTTGAATATTATGGTGTGGATTTAATATAATGTTATAATTGTGGGTAATATTTATAAATTTTGTAAAGTATGCAAGTTATTATATTATTTTCGATTGGTCGGGGAATATTCTTTGTGTCGGGAAATATTCGTACGACGGAACAATCATTGGTGGACCCCACAACGGAATTATTATCGGATTGAGAAAATGACAAAAATATTTTTATGAAAATAACTACGTAAAGTTTTACCGTTAATCTTTGTTGAACTACTCAAGAGTAAAAGTACGATGAATACTGCTGCGTGGTTGCATAAGAAGACATGGTATTGATTATTGATCCTTACGTGAGAAAACACTCAGCTTTTGTTCAATTATTGCTACAAAGAATTGTTGCGTAAAGATCTCACGTTATTTGATTCAATTATTGTCGATTCTTATATTATATATATAAGTTTTATTTTATTAGTATTATTAGTGTAATAAAACAGTAAAAGCTTTTTATATAAAATAAAATACTTTTATAAAGTTATTCGCTTTATTAGCAATAATTAAAATATATTATATTCTATTATGCATAGTGTTTTGCATAGTAAAATCTTTTTATATAAAACATAATACTTTTATAAAGTTATTCTATAAATAGAATATATTATATTTTATTATACATAGTAGAAAAGTGATTGACTCTTTTAATGGATTGTTTGTTTCGCTGCAGTTAAACTTGATGTCTATTGTATTTTATCAGTTTAACATTGTTGAAGACTAATGATAATTTATTCTGCATTATCTTAGTCATAATATTTCTTACTGGGCTAGTTGAGCTCACCCTTTCCTTCACCGCTCTTCTCTCAGAAATGAGAATATAGCTAGGGCGAAGTCGGAAAGCGGATTGACAAATTCAGATGATAAGATTAATTGTCCCTCACTATTCTCATAAATAAAGTGACAATAAATATAATGAGGACTTATTCTCGAGAGTGGATATTGTCTAGCAGATAATATTTGTATTAAAATCACAACTTTCTTGTTGTATATTAAAGATTGTATTTGTATTACGTATCTACGTATCCATGCGACTCAAGATGGGTGATGTATACTTATTTTTTTGGGGCCACAGGTTGGTATCAAAGCTTAGGATATGATCCCCGGCCGAGATGTGAGACAAGAACTAGGAGGGGAAAGACGGGGAATTTCTTCACTAGTATAACCTACCTAAGTTTATTTAGTATTTAATTAGTCGGTTAGAGTATATTAATAATATGTGACATGTTAATTAACCCTTATTTTGTGGCAGTGTTTGAAAATGGCAGCTGAAAATGTTCACAATGGAGTGAATGAGACCGTTGAGACACCTTTAATCACTAATCGAAGTTAATGTGATGTCGATTTAAGAAGAAATTAGAGATATCTACGTGGTGAGTGAAGAACTAATAGACAGCACCTTTAGCTTGCAGAGGTAGTGAATTTTAGAGTGAGGATGAAGAGGAAGAAGAGAGAACTCGAGGATAATTTATTAGAAGAATTTTATGATCAAAATTTAGAATTATAAAATCGTAATCATGAGTTAGAAGAGCAGGCTGAAGAACGACAAGCGGTCGTGGAGCAAAGAGATGTAACAATTCAAAATTGTGTTACCCGATGTGCAATGCTTGAATGTAAGCACTTTTTTGGCGTAGTATAAGATATTAAAGTCGAATCGAGAATGCTATGATCAAAGTTTTGATGAAAGAAGAAACAATCGAACGAAGGAAAATAGATGATGTATGGGTAAAAGCTACACGACGATAGATATTGTAGAAAAGGCGTCCGATCCAATAAGGCCAAAATAGATGAAATGGATTTTGCTTTTTGGACAACAATTGAGAATCCAACATCGAATTCGTTATTACCTGTGTAGAGCTACCAACCCCAATTCGATATGGATCGAGAATAATGATTCAAATCATGGACCAGGAATGTGAAGAAGCACTTAAGGGTGGAATGTACCCTATAGCAAAGTCAAATCCGGTAGTTTAAGTTAGAGCGTTTGTCAATGAACCCAAACGAAGTTATTACGGATAAGTTAATGATAAACTCTTGTGAAGTTTATACCTTATTAGATACCAGTTCTACCCACTCTTTTATTTCTCCTACTTGCGCTCAATGTTTAAATTTGACTCCGGAGAAACTAGACTTTGATTTATGTGTTGAAACTCTATTGGGAGAAACCTTCATTACCTCCACTATTTATAAATCTTGTTCGATTCAAATCAACACTTTCACGTTACCTGTCGATCTTATCTCTTTGAAAATACTTGCATTTGATGTGATTTTAGGAATCGATTGGTTAACTATTCATCATGCTTTTTATAAGGTTGTTAGCTTTCATATTCCTAACCAACCTATTATGCGAATTCAAGCAACCAAACCACTAAAGTCAATCACTGTTATATCAAACCATAAGTAAAGAGCCCCGATCTTTTCGTTGTTGACTTCATTGTGTGGAATGCACCGAAGCCAGACTATTCGTACGGGATGTCGTGAATAACGGTGGCAAGTTGATAAGTATCAATGTGACGTGCTATCCAGGTCTTGGATGAGGGTCACAGTTTTGAATGATATTTCTATCGTTAATAAATTTCTTGACGTATTTCTGAAGACTTCGCTTGGCCTACCCAGAGCGTGAAATCGAATTTTGTAATCGACCTCAAAGACAAAATCCCATTTCTAAAACCCTTAAATATTTCTTCAACTAAAACGAACGTAACATGCGCCAAAGACGTTGACTCGAGCTGTTGAAGATTACGATCGTACCATTCAATAGCATCGTAGAAAAAATGAACATGGTAGCTGACGCGTTGAGTAGAAGATCGTATGTGGTTACAAGTGCGAATATACGAACCTATGTGAAGATAACGAATATACGTAGAATCGACTTTAATCGATAAAGTTAAAGCCGCTCAAGCTACATACTCAGAGCTGATGAATGTGAAGAAGAAGGTTCAAGAAGGCGTTATCTTAACCCTCGATTTAATTGGCCCATTTTGAAATTCTCGATCAAGTAGGAACTGTGGCATATAGACTCGTTTTACCGCCAAGTATGTCACGTGTTCATAATATTTTTCACGTATCGATGTTACGTAAATATGTGGACGACTCGAACCACATTATTGATTTAGAACCGGACGAGATAGTGGATAATTTAACGTATGAAGATGTACCTGTTAAAATCTTGGAATGTATTCAACACTCAAAGGTTATACCTCAAGAGTTAGAATCGGACAAAGTGTCCTCATCTGTTCGACATACCAGGTACGTACGTAAATTTTGAGGGCGACATTTCATAAGGAGGGGAGATTGTAAAATCCTAAATTTTATGAATAAAGATTTAAATTTCTCGATTTTTTTTTTTGAATATTATGGTGTGGATTTAATATAATGTTATAGTTGTGGGTAATATTTATAAATTTTACAAAGTATGCAAGTTGTTATATTATATTCGATTGGTCGAGGAATATTCTTTGTGTCGAAAAATATTCGCATTTATGGCACAATCATCGGTGGACCCTACAATGTAATTATTTTCGGATTGAAAAATGACAAAAATATTTTTATGAAAATAACGACTTAAAATTTTACCGTTAATACTTTGTTGAACTACTTTTAGTAAAAAATACGAAGAATACGCCGTGATTCGTAAGAAGAAATATTACCAGATTGATTATCGATGCTTACGTGAAAAAAATACTCGCTTTTGTTCAATTATTGCTATAGTAATTGTTGTATAGATCTCACGCTATTTGATTCAATTATTATCGATTCTTATATTATATATATAAGTTTTATTTTATTAGTATTATTAGTGTAATAAAATGTAAAAGTTTTTATATAAAACAAAATACTTTTATAAAATTATTCGCTTTATTAGATAATAATTAGAATATATTATATTCTATTATGCATAGTATTTTGCATAGTAAAATCTTTTATATAAAACAAAATACTTTTATAAAGTTATTCTATAAATAGAATATATTATATTTTATTATGATAGTGTTGCGATAAAGTGTTTTGCATAGTAAGAATCTTTTTTATATAAAATGTAATACTTTTATAAAGTTATTCGCTTTATTATATTATAAATAGAATATATTATATTTTATTTAAAAGATTTTGCTTTAAATCCTACCGTCCGATTAAAAGTAAATCAATTTGGACTGCTCATGAATTAGTACTACGCAATTCATTCCTCTATAAATAGTTTCATTCTTTCATTATTTCTTACGAATTCACCGAAACTCTGAGAGAAACTATAGAGAAAATTCTTCTTCTATAATCTCGAGCGTATTTCTTTGAGTTTAAGAAAGCTTTGAAATGTAGTGCAAGTTTTCCTCTAGATATTCTCGTCCTACCAAATGAGTATTCTTCTTTCAAATGTAAGGGATATTATTTCATTGTATCGTAAGGAATATTATTTGTTGTCTTCGTTAGGGTATTATTTCTTTTGTATTCATGAAGAGAACTTCGCTATTCCATTCTTTATTATTCTGTTGGAATAACTCAGATACGTGGTATACTTGGTGAAATTCTTCATATTCCATTATTTATTATTCTTGGAATAACTCAGATACGCTGGCCTACCCCTATACTGGTGAAATTCTTCTTCGTTATTCCATTCTTTATTATTCATTTGAATATCCTATTCACAAGGCGCTTACGCCGGACCGGTTCCGCTTTTTATTATTCTCATTGGAATAACTCGTCTACGTGAAGTACCGCATGCACGGTGATTTCTTGTTATTCCATTCTTTATTATTCTGCTTGGAACATCCTGCGGTGGCGTAATTTTGCCGACCGGTTCCGTTATTTATTATTCTATCGAATAACTCCGCTCATGCCAAGTACCGCATGCACGGTGATTTCGCTGTTATTCCATTCTTTATTATTCGCTGAATATCCTGTTGGCGCGTATTTCACCGACCGTTCCGCTATTTATTATTCTATCGAATAACCTCGCCTCATCGAAGTACCGCATGCATGATGATTTCTTTTGTTATTCCATTCTTTATTATACTCACTGATTAAAGTTTCGACTTCTATACTCCATGAAATTAGTGGAATATCCTCGATATTTCAAGGCTTCATCCAAAGATCTTTTCATGGAAATATTCTTCCGAGCATTCTTGAATTTTACTCTACAAAGAAGTATCATGTTAACAATTTGGACGTTATTAGTTCCCTAATAATTTAATTCTTGAACTTGTTTTATCAATTCTTATATCATTGTCATCATCCTCATGTTTATATTTTGTTGAAAGTCATCTGTGGCCTCAGAAGTGCATAGATGGACTTGGTATGATTATGACCAGGATTATTCTTGTATAATCATGACCGTAATGTTACAAATGATGTGGAAAAAGTCCTCATTGGCCCGTAGTGCAATGATGGACAGTGTTTTGTATGATTATGGCTATGGATTCTCTTTGGCCAAGGGAGCAAAGATGAATTGTTTTATGGCATGATCAGGACCGTTGATGAAAACACGATTATCTTTGGCCCGTAGTGTAAGACCCTGAATTTTATGAAATAAAAGTATTCAATTTTCCTATTTAGTAAATGGTTAAATTGATAAAAAGTTAAAGTTAAGGGTGATATATATAAAAAAATTTCAAAATACCCAAGTGGTTGTAAAATATTCATTTCTGTCGGGGAATATTCGTTAGGTCGTGAAATATTCTTGTTGTCGGAGAATATTCGTATGATGGTATGCAAACCATTCAGGGCCCTATAACGGAAAAACTATTGGATGAAGGAAAACGACAAAATATGATTTTTATAAATAATCTACAGAAGTTGTTACCAAGTAATAATCGTTAGAATACCCGGTGGTTAAAAATACAAGAATACGCGTGGTTGCACAAAGAAGCATACCAGATTGCACAATTTTTTGAATTATTGATCCTTACGTAAGTAGCGCACTTACTCAATAATTGTTACAATAATTACCGCTCAATATTTTATTTTATCGATTCAATAATTGTCACGCGTTGATATTTTATATTATTGTTGTTTTAATAATTGTCACCAAGCACAAGATTTCTCATTATCATATCAATAATTTATATTATTTGAATAATATTATTAGATAAAGATTATTGGCAATGTCTAGAAAATTCTCGCCTAAGGAGAGGTTCGTCACCTAATCAATTGCTAAGATGGAGAAATCCTTATCGAAAGCCCCTCTTCCCGGTAATCACCGGTCATCATAATTGTGATTCTGTAATATTATTTGTGAATAATTAATTATTGATTTATATGATAAGGAAATATTTATTTGATGCGATATAAATGATGGATTTATTTATGTGGTTATAAATGATGGAATTAATGTCGAGGTGTTTTATCAAGATTTTTGTCGTAATGGAGGTATTAAAAATCAAATCAAGATTTTTACGATATATCATGTGAGTTATAATTTTAATCCGATCGCTGGATCGCTAGTGATTTTTGGATATCTTATACATTATAAGTTGAGTATATGTCCACAAATTTTGAATCGTTAAAAATGAACGATGATTTGTTATGAATTGTAAGAGGTGATCGATTCTAAATTAGGTTTATAAATGATTTTGGTGGAAAATTTAGAATTTAGTGGGCCCCACTTGTGGTTGGTGAAGAAATGTCTTTGAAATTTTAATTCAAATGTGGTGGGTGGCAATAAGTAGTTAGGTGTAAAGCCATCACGTATACGATAGAATCGAAAATCACACCGTAAATGTAAGATTTCTCTTAAGCTTTCTCTCTCTATATTATCAAGCATATTTTGTGAGTATTTAGATACTTTTAAGAGTTGTTATTCAAAGCAAGGTTCCTTCTTCTTTACATTCCTACCGTAAGTCTCGCTTTTTTTGAGGTAAGGGATTTTAAGGATTATTATGTTTATAATGTTTCGTAATTTTTGGACCTTCAAAATTCTCGGAAAATTTGAAATGATAATTTGATGAGTTTCTTGATTGTGTCCAAAATGGCGATTTTTGGATGTATAGATTAGAGTTATGGATTTTATGAGAAAAGACTATTTTAAAAGTAAACTCTTATAACTCCTTGTGTTTAACTCCAAAATTAGTGAAATTTTTATTGGGAGTACATCTATATAACATCAGTATATTCTTTAAATTTCAGAATTTTTGGACAAAAGTACAATTTATGATAAATGTCTAAATATTCGGCAGTTTTGACCATGTGAAAAATAGTAAATGAATTTTAAAAATTTCGAGAAAAATATATATTTAATATGGGACTATATTATGCTAAATCCCAGAAAAGAAATATTTTTTATTTTTCATGAAAATGGACTAGTTATGAATAAATAAATTAAATATGTTATGCAAAATAAATTAAAAAATAGGATTTTATGGCTTGGGAATCCTATATATGGTATATGCAGATTTTTGATGAGGTTGTTGGTTATTGGTGATGAAATCTTATGAGTTTGGCATTTTAGTATGATTAAATGCATTAATTAGTAAAGAGTAAACAATTAAAATAAATTGTTTATAAGTTTAAGAAATGATTAAAATATTGTGGTAGTATTAATAATATTAGATTATGAGATTATTAAGTGATTTATAACATTTGGATTAAGGTGTTATAAAATCATTGATTTATGAATCTTACTTTTGAAATTAAATGCAATTGTTGATCAGATTATTTTTATTATCATATATAACATTTTTATAATCCCTGATGAAATTTCTTCGACTTAAGTGTAAAGATGGATAGATTATTGGTATGATCGCGACTACGGGTTCTCTTTGGCCAAGAAGTGCAAAGATGAATTGTTGACCTAAGATTATCACTTACCATTGAATTTACAATTGAATATTTTTAGCTTAAGTGCAAAGGTGAATCGATCAACATGGTTATAATTATTGTTTATATAAATTCTAAAATGATTATATATTTCTTTGAGATATGAATATCTTTGCCCAGTAGACAAAGATGAATTGTTGATGAATATCTTTGGCGCAGTAAGACAAAAGATGACTGTTGTTGAATATCTTTGTCAGAGTGCAAAAGATGAATCTGTTGTTGAATATCTTCGCATGTAGTGCAAAGATGAATCTGTTAATGAATATCTTTGGCCCGTAGCGCAAAGATGAACTATTAGTATGATTATGAATGAGAACTGTGATTTGGTATAACCATGATCTTTGATGTTTCGTAAAGACATGTGATGAAAAATATCTTCGCCTTTCGATGAGAAGAGAAAAATTAGAACTACAATTATGATTATGAAGTTATTCATACGACCGTGAATGGATCTGCTGATTAATGTTACAGGTTAAAGCATTGTTGGTGGACTTTTAACATGGAGAAGATAATAGATTTTATGGTCTATTTGACTCTTCTAATGGATTGCTCGTTCCGCTATAACTATGGTTGAAAAGTTTTATCATCTACCATATGTTCTAAATCTCTGATTTATTACTGATGAAGGCTATTGATAATTTAATTATCTCTAGTCATGATATTCTTTACTGGGCTATTTGTGCTCATCCTTTTGCTTCATAATTTCTTTCAGGTAATAAGAGTGTAACTGGGTCGAAAGGGGTAATAGGAAATATAACTATGGTCTATAGTCGCCGAGGTTCTTCCTAAATAGTATGGAAATAATCTTATCGAGAACTTTAGATAAGTGTGTCGATTGATACGCCATTTAATATTTAATTTTGGTGAACCGAATAGGTGAGGTGAACCCAACTTTGAAAGGTGTTTTTGCCACTATCATACAAGATGTCTAATGACCTACAAGTTATCATAAGACATGGTCAGGCACATCTACTTCACCGAGTATATCTACGAGCACTACTTATATAATCTTGAGTTTGGTTAAAACATAACATTCAATCGCATTACACAAGGAGATAGTTATATGTCAAGAGAAGACTCACCATCGGAAGGAATATGATAGTAATCTTCTCTTTTTTCTTTGGGGTCTATCGATCAACCAAGGATAATTCTCCGGACATATGATATCTATCATAACTTAGATTCATGGCCTCCTACATGTACGGTTGCTTTCTTAAGCACTTCTCAAAGATTTTAATTTCTAAAATGCTTCTAGATTGTACCTTTATGTTGTAAGGTATCACCGTGTCATGTCATAGTCGGACACATGAGTCACAATCGGTATTAAAACTCACAAAGACAATTGGTATTAAAACTCACATAGAATAAAGTGTTGTTGTATTTTGCACTACGTATTTGGACATAATTAATAGGTTGGAATGATCGACCTATTTTGGGGGTTGCATCATCACTTTTTATTTGGCTTCTATTCTTCTTTCAATTTGAAAAAATGACAATGCAATAATAAGACGGTTTTAAGACATTTAATTCTTCATGTAAAGTAACTTCAATAATTTACTATATATATACATAGTCACTATGGTGATAATTTATTCTTAGTGATAATAATGCTTATATTAAAGATTTGTATCAAATTCAGATCATGTATCTCGCAACCTAAGATGGTACGACGCCCCAAAAATAGGTATACATCACCCATCTCGAGTCGCCAGATACACGGCATGTAATACAAATACAATCTTTAATATACAACAAGAGAGTCAGTGATTTTTAATACAAATATTGTCTTCTGTATAATATCCAATCTCAAAATAAGTCCTCATTATATTTATTGTCACACTATTTAATAAAATAAATGAGGACTACTAATGCTATCATCCGGATCATCAACCGCTCCCGACTCGTCCCAAATTATATTCTCATTTCAAGAGAATAAAAGGAAAGTGGTGAGCTCAACTAGCCCAAGAAGAAATATTACGACTAAGATAATGCAGTAATAAATTATCATTAGTCTTCAACAATGTTAAACCGATAAAATACAATAGACATCAAGTTTAATCACAATTTAACAAAGAATCCATTAAAAGAGTCAAGAGAGAATAAAATCTACTATCTTTATTATTTAAAAGTTTTTCATCACTTTTATCACCGAGACTTCACTTAATAAATAATCCACATCATCAAATCATCCCCGCACTACATGTGCCAAGGATATTATTTAAGATCACCACCATGAATTATCCATGCACTACGCCAAAGATAATCGTGTTTTCATCAATGGTCCCGATCATGCCATAAAATAATTCATCTTTGCTCCTCGTCAAGAGAATCCATAGTCATAATCATACCAAAAAGCATCCCCATCAATGCACTACGCCAACGAGGACTTTTTTCCACATCATTTGTAACATTACTACCATGATTATACCGAATAATCCCTGGTCATAATCATACCAAGTCCATCTATACACTAGAGGCCACAAATGACTTTCAACAAAATATAAACATGAGGATGATGACAATGATATAAGAATTCAATAAAACAAGTTCAAGAATTAAATTATTCAGGAACTAATAACGTTCAAATTGTCAACATGATACTTCTTTGTAGAGTAAAATTCAAGAATGCTCAGAAGAATATTTCCATAAAAAGATACTGGATGAAGCACAAATATCAAGGATATTTCACTAATTTTATGGAGTATAGAAGTCAAAACTTTAATCAACTGAGTATAATAAAGAATGGAATAACAAAAGAAATCACTATGCACGCAGATTGCAGATGATGTATAAAGTTATTCCAACAGTAATAATAAATAACGGAACTGTGTCAAAGCGAATATCGACCGACAAGATATTCCAATGTAATAATAAAGAATGGAATAACAATGTAAATCACCACGACGCGGTGCATGATGTATAAAGTTATTCCAACATAATAATAAATAACTTAACCGTGTCAAAGTAAATTCGCACCAACAGGGATGTTCCAATAGAATAATAAAGAATGGAATAACAATGTAAATCACCACGCACGCAGATTTCAGATATATATGAAAGTTATTCCAATAAATAATAAAGATGGAACTGTGTCCCGCGAAACGCACGCATATGATATTTCAATGTAATAATAAAGAATGAAATAATGTAAGAATTTCACCAAGTATAATACGATATACAAAGTTATTCCAATGTAATAATAAAGAATGGAATAATGTAAGTTCTCTTCATGAATACGAAAGAAATAATACCCTTTACAAAGACAACAAATAATATCCCTTACGAAAGACAACAAATAATATCCCTTACCTTTTGAAAGAAGAGTATCACCGGTAGGCGAGGATATACTGAGGAAAACTTGCAGACTACGCTTCAAAGCTTTCTTAAACTCCAAAGAAATACGCCAAGATTATAGAAGAAGAATTCTCTATAGTTTCTCTCTGTAGTTTCAAAGGAATTCGTAAAGAAATAATGAAGGAATGAGCTTCTATTTATGTAAGAACTGAATTTGATAAGAATAACTAATTCATGAATCTGGTCCGTATTGATTTACTTTTAATCGGACTATCCAGATTTAAAGCAAAATCTTTTAAATAAAATATAATATATTCTATTTATAATCTAATAAAATGAGTAACTTTATAAAAGTATTCTCGCTTTATATAAAAAGATTTTACTACGCAAAATACTACTATCAGGCATTATGTAACACTATGCATAATAAAATATAATATATTCTATTTATGTAATAACTTTATAAAAATATTCTGCTTTTATATAAAAAGATTTTACTATGCAAAATACTATGCATAATAATATAATATATTCTAATTATTGTCTAATAAAATGAATAATTTTATAAAAGTATTTTGTTTTATATAAAAACTTTTCCTGCTTTATTACACTAATAATACTAATAAAATAAAACTTATATATATAATATAAGAATCGATAATAATTGAATCAAATAACGTGAGATACTATACAACAATTATCGTAGCAATAATTGAACAAAACCGAGTATTTTTTCACGTAAGATCAATAATCAATACCGTAAGCATTACTACGCAACCACGCCAGACATCGTATTTTTTTACTACCGAAAGTAGTTCAACAAGATTAATCTGTAAAACTTTCGCCGTTATTTTCATAAAAATATTTTTGTCGCTTTCTCAATCCGACAATAATTTCGTTATGGGGTCTACTAATGATTGTCTTGCATTTAATATTTCCTTTCCCACAAAGAATATTCCCCACCAATCGAATATAATATAAATAACTTGCATACTTTGCAAAATTTATAAATATTATCCACAACTATAACATTATATTAAATCCACACTATAATATTAAAAAAAAATTCAAAAATTTAAATCTTTATTCATAAAATTTGGGATTTTACACTTTTTAAAATAATTTACAATAACCGTTGCATTAATCAATATCAAATAAGTTTACGTTAATTTTGAAATTTAAGATTTTTCAAATTATTAATTGATCCAGAATCACTATGAAAATTTAAATTTATCATCTATATCACTCGAAAAATGTGACATTGCAAACTGAACTAAAAGAGAAAAATCCATAACCAAATTAAACTGATATGAATAATATTTTCTACTTTGTTTTATCTCAAATATTAAATTTATGCTCATATATATATATATATATATATATATATATATATATATATATATTTTCTTACTTCCAAATATTTTTAAATTACACACTGGCTGGTATTTAAAAGTGTGAGAAATTAAAACTTGCACTCTCTACCATGGTCCATGGGCCTGTTCGGGGATGTTAAAATTTAAAATGACTGGTAGGTTATTTGTGTGGTTATTTATAAATAAAATTATTTTAATTTATAAATTAAAAATTAAGTTAAAATATAATATAAAATTGATCGATTAAAATAACTTACACGTAAAGAATATTAAAATAAGGGTAAAATTTTATTTATATTTAGTCAGATTTATTTATTTTAAAATAATTTATAAATATTTTTTAAAAAGTTAAAATTTATTATTTTTAAAAATAATTTATAAATTGAAAAATAAATTAATTTAAATATTTAAACAGTAAAATATAACTTATAAGTTATTTTGAGTAATTTATAAGTTGTTTACGAACCCTTTATTATTATTTTTTATTGTCAATTCGTCGGTGATATTCTGTCGCGTTTGAGTTGTTGGAGTCCGAAGCCGCCAAACACAAACACAATCCACTCCCCTGCCCATTCGTTTCTCCGTGGATAGAGAAAAAGTGATGGAAAGTCTCAGTGAATTAACTCTTGACGATAAAAATGGAGAAGCAAAGGGGAAAGAAGAAAACCCTAATTCAAACCCAAATCAAACAACAAAAAGTTGTACTCAGCCAAAGCCAAATATAGTGGTAATAATGGGAGCAACTGGTTCTGGCAAATCTCGACTTGCCATTGATCTTGCTTACCATTTCCCCATTGAGATCATCAACGCCGACTCCATGCAAGTATGTTTTTTTCTCTGTTTTCTTCATGTACTCATCTTTCTATATTTATATATTTTGATGGATAGATTGTTATTTACTTCAATTTATTTCTGGGTTTACTTATTAGGTTTATCAAGGATTGGATGTTCTAACCAATAAAGTTCCTCTCCAAGAACAGAAAGGTTACTACATCACCTTCTCTTTCTCTACATAAATGTACGTCTTCTTTCATTTTGTTTATATTTTTGCTGATTTTATATATTTGTTCTATTTTGTTTTTTTTCTTCCCCTGCAGGAGTGCCACACCACCTTTTGGGTACAATCAGTCCAAATGTTGAATTCACTGCAAAGGATTTTCGGGTCTATACTATTCCGGTGCGACCCTTTTCGCCCCTTAATAGCACAAATCTACCTCTGCTATCATAGTTTCATTCAGCTAATTTTGAATTTTGATTGTGTTCTCACTTGTTTCTTACTCAATTTTGTTTTAAAGGTGTCTGATTGTGATGTACAATAGTTAATTTAACTTTGTGTATTTAGATTGATGAAATAGGCATTCATGATGTTTGCTACTTTTATATCATGGTCCTATGATCAAGCTATGTACCAATATGACTGTGGATTCAAATATGAGATTCTCCATGTTTAAGACTATAACATATTCAAGTCCTTATAGATATATATAGAGCCAAATCCTTCCAATATATTGGAGCTAATGTAGTCTTTCATCTGAATTTCTTTATGGCACATTTCGCTTGTTTTACATTCAATTATCACAGCTGATTTGTGCATGTTAATTGTGTAAGCAACTCAAGTTTTTTCTGTTCTTTTCTTTGTTGATGGCATCTTTCGACACAAATTTCAGTTTTCATTTGTATAATTGTGAGTTTATCAGGTCAAAAAGCATTTGGCAGGAAACGAACCCCATGAAATATCCTCTTTCGGATGCTTATATTTCTAGTAATGGGTGGTTAGGTCATTTAAGTTGATCAATTTCCCATCTCTATACATATCGGATATTGAGGCAGGAGTACTACTATACAAATTAAGATGCGTGTTAATCAATGATGTGGAGAAGGAGATAAAATAAGGGAAGATAAAACATTGAGTCTGTGGATACTAAGTAGGTTTTCAGACAGTACTTTACGGGAGTTTGTTAAATTAACTGCCTTGTAACACATTTTGCTTGAAACTGACATATGTTATATTAAGTGTTTCCATAACATATTCGCATCATCCTCTAGGGATATTTTTGTCTTTTTGTTAGATCCTCTTATTAGTTCCTGAGAGAAACAATAGTATGGAATTTAGATTAATTGCTGTACTCATAGTTTGATAATTGCCACTATTTTCTAGATGCAACACAACTTCCAGCTAGATAATGCAATTGCCTGTTTCACTTTGTTTAGACTGATAATGTAAATGTAATGAAGCAGCCTTGCAAGCATAATTCCCACAAAAGACTGTCCTAAAATTTTCAAGCTCAAAAGCTAGAACTTGCTCATGTATCCAGATTTATGCTATATATTGTTTATCTTTTGAACAAATTTTTGAGACCCTATTGGCTACCTCCCTTACACTTTATAATCCCTACTCATTTCTGATAAGCTATGTTCTGCGCTATTACAAGTTGATTTCCTTTGCCATCATTTGACTAGATGTCTCAAAATTATTTTTGTAAACATATAAAGACAAAGTCACAAAGATACATAGTTATAAATAGGATTTTATGCGTATCTATTTTTTAGACCTTTACTCTTTTTATTGATTAGTTCGACGATGAAATGCTGTATAATCAAGTGTTTTAGTTTCTTGATTGATATTAATTCAAATGCAATGTATAAAGGAATTTATTTAACATATCAAAACATTAAGAAGCTAGTTGTTTCTGGTTGCTATCCATTATATCTTTTTAATGTCTCGATTCACTGACTGGTTTTTCAGCTGATCGATGACATCTTGTCTCGCAATCGCTTACCAGTTATTGTTGGAGGTACAAATTATTATATCCAGGTAAAGAGCTACTTTTTCTGTCATTTTAGATATTATAAATATCAAATAAGCAATGGTAACTTAATCAGGATCCCTAAGGGGTGGGTAAAAAGGGCAGAGAGTTGAGGGACAAGAATAACCTCAAAGTCGCTCATCTTTTAAGTTGTCGAGTGATAGGATTATTTTCCTTGCTTCTATCTGGGCATCTTCTATGGGGTGTGTAGTGATTGGAAGGCTGCATTTTTTTAAGTGCTGTTTTTTTTTTTATATTTTTTAGTCCGTTGAGGGTGGACTATCATTTCTTTTCTATTAATAAAATTTCTTCTTTTATAAAAAAAAGAGAATAAAACCTCAAGGTCGCTTGTTCTAATGTTCAAAAGTGGGGCCAAAGCTTACCTATTCAAAGAAAAATAGCCCCTTAGTTCTGTATTATATTATATTTTTCTTATGTTGCATGCTTATTGAATATCAGTATGTTGATGACACTAGAATGTAGAAATCTCTTTGTCTCAAAAGGTTTTGTTTTTATGTATTTTTGTCTTGAGATATTTAACTGCACCTACCATAACGAGGTGTTATACTTGCTCTATTCATACTTTTGCCACGGGCTGCCTTCTAGCTTCTTGTTTCTTATATTTGGAGGTTAAGGCTCCTATAAAGATTAAGGCTTGTGATTGGTCTTTTGTTCTTAACAAGGTCAACACAGATGACATATTTAAGAGGTGTACTGGAGTTGGGCCTTCTAAAGATTTATCTCCAGATATACATGTAATGTGATCAGAGAGTTGTCTCACTTGCACCTTTTCTTTTATTGTTCCATTGCTTGGTGGTTGTGGTGTGATTTTTTCTAGTCTTTAGAAAGGATTGAATTGGCCCTAGGTCGCTGGAGGATTTGTTTCAGACTAGGTTTCTTGGTTTTGGGCTGTAAGGATGCCAATATTTTCTAAAGATGTGGTTGCCTTGCGATTCTTTGTGGATTATGTATGGAATGGAATGCTCAGATTTTAGTAAGCATACTTTGCCATTTCATCTTTTGGGGGATAAAATTTATTTTCTCGCTTCTTTGTAAGCTTTTGGATATGGGTGCTTTTTGTGAAGTGGCTTTGTCGGATATTCGTTGGGATTGGGGCACATTCCTTCATTCAGGACTTTGTATTTTTTTTCCTCCATTTTTTTGGTTGTGGGAGGACCTCCGGTCATCCCATATGTATCTTGATACTATCTTCTATCATTTTTAATGATTATTTGTTTTTACTCTATAAAAACTATTGTGGACATATGTTCATTTTTTTCATACAATGAATTCTTGCTGGAACAGTAAGTGGTAATGAAGGCCCATCATATCTTTCCTGTTCGTCTTGTTTTTCCAGTCTTTATTGCTGCACAACCGGTCAGTCTTGTTTGTGGATTTTGTTTAATATCAACTCCGTGGTGTTTTTTTGGAGTGTCCTATAATAGTTGCATGGAGTAGTTTTTTCATTTGTTGACATGATTATCTAGATCATTCTGTGAGTAAGTTTAATAATCCTATTTCCCTTTTTAAAATTAATCTGTGGTAATTTTTACTACAAACGGTGGTATTATTTATTTTCTTCAAATTTCCCTTTTATTTTAATAAGCAATTATACATCACGAGTTTATCAATTTTAATTCTGTATACAAGTAATATATTTCTGTTGACAGTCTCTCGTGAGCCCATTCCTTTTGAATGATTCAGTGGAAGATATGGATGAAAGCTGCACAAGGGAACTGCCTGGTAAACAATACCTTTTCGCTTTAGTAATTCTTACATACCGTCTTATATATGTACATATTTATGTATTTGTATATTTGTGCCTTGACATTATGCTTTCAGGAGATAAAAAACCAGATTCTGACATCGAATTTCAGAGAGAAAGCTTAAATTACAATTATGACTGTTTAAAGGAAATTGATCCTCGAGCGGCCAGTAGAATTCATCCAAATGACCGTAGAAAAGTAAGGTTTCGTCTACTTATTGACTTTGCTTTAATTAAACAAGTGGTTTGAATCTGTTAAATTTCACACGAGGGATTAGTTATTTGATGCCAGAGCATCACCAATATGCTTTGGATAATTTTGAAAGCTGCTGTGTAAAGAAAAAGTAGAAATGCTGTGAAACTATGCAAGATCCTAATCTCTTAGCAGTATTGGTTAATTTTTTTTACAACTGAGAATCTGTAGTACTTGTTGATTGTATCCTGAGTATAGATATTGTCTGTTTGTGTAGCTTCTCTCTCTAACAGACATTGATCCCTTGATCTAGTGGAATTCCATCAAATTGAAAGGCAACAAGTTACCGATAATGTGTTGCATAGTGTAGCCTTAATGAATATTTGTTGTTTTAGTCAAGATTCCCAAGTGTCATTAATTTTTTGCTGGATTGGATTTTTGATGAACTGTCAATCAGCGTAGGATGTGCATGCACATTGGAATGGTAGTTTAATCTGCAAAGAGCTCTTGCTCCTTCTCTCAACTTCTAAAATCTTTTACTTTTCATATTATAAATATTTGTTCTCTTTGTCCTCCCAATTTATAAAATATGGAGTTTATTGAGATTTTAAAATTTCTTATGAATGGTTTGCCTATCTCTCATGTTAAATCTCTGCCACTGGTGGCCTTAGAGTTATGACTTTTTTGGTGCAGATCTAGAGTTGTGATTGTGTTCATTCTTAAGAGAACCATCAGGCTATCAGATTTAGTATTGTTATATGTGGTTATTAGTTGACATTTTGTACTTCACTTGGTCATCAGGAACATAGATGGAGTACATAGATCATACTCTGGATCTCCATTTTCTGCAATTATGAACTATCCTATGCAAAAGTTGTCAAAATCTAGTGTGCTATTCCTCTGCATGTCAAGATTTTATGGTTTTAACTTGCATTTTCTTTCAAGTGATTTTTATGTCAAATTAATCTGTAGTTGATTGGAAACCATGCAGATTAATCAATACCTTAGCTTGTACGCTCGATCTGGTGTTCTCCCTAGTAAACTTCTACAAGGGAAGGCAATGGAGGTTTGTACTGCTATTGAGTTACATGTGTTTATACTATCAAATAACATCTTTTTGGTTCTAGATTGATTCAGCTACTACCTATATTTTTGTAAAAAAGAAATTTGAATTTTTTTCTTTCATTTGAGACAGTCTAGATTCTTCAGGACATCTTACAGACTTTAGTATTGTATGAATTCCACTATTCAGCTGAGTTACAATTCATTAAATATCATTTTTAAATAAAGGTGCCCATGATCCTATCTCCAGCTATGTTAAATGGACACAGAATCCCGTGATATTTTTAACTATTTCTCACTATTTTGAAATGTCCCGCACCCACACCCATGTCACGTCCTGTGGACTTGGGAACTTTTGGAAAAATGAAGAGTTGCAGATCTCCAGCCTTTTTCTTTTAGGTGGAGCTGGAACAATCTCAACAGGACCGTTAACCATTTAGATAAAATCATTTGCAACTTTTTAGGCAAAATGAAGCAAGTTGACTATGCTCTATATAATGTTCCAATCTTGCATTTGGCAGGGCAGAACTGGGGCCGAGTTGATAATTTCAGATACAGTTGCTGTTTTATATGTGTGGATGCATCTCTCCCTGTATTAGATGAATATGTGGGACAAAGGGTAGATTGCATGATTGCTGCTGGCTTACTGAACGAAGTTTATGATATATACAACTGTAATGCGGACTATACTCGAGGATTGCGGCAGGCTATTGGGGTCCGGGAATTCGAGGAATTTTTAAAACTTTACCTTTGTGAATATCAGAATGGTAAGGATACAGATTTGACTGAGGTTCCTCACCTCCATATGTCAACAAACAAGGGTGATAAGATGTTGAAAGAAGGTATGAGTGCAATTCTAAGTTCTTCTACAGAGAACCAGCTAAAACTTGGATTAGCAGAAGCCGTTGGCAAAGTAAAAGCAAACACCCAAAGATTAGTTCGCCGTCAAGTAAGAATATTATCATCTTTGTTATTTATGTCACCAATATTCAATTGACCTAAGTTTGAACTCTATTTATAATGAGTTTTCGTTTCATAGAAAAGGAGAATTATTCGGCTGCAAACATTGTTTGGATGGAACATACATTTTGTTGATGCAACACAATCCTTATTATGTACGTCTTTTTCTTGTTATTTAACAATGATATCCCTGTTGCCCAAGGGGATATCTCTGCCAAGTAACATCGTAAAACTCTTATTTAGTATTCCTTATTTTTAGGTTTCTCGGACACTTCATGGTCATCATATGTGGTTGAGCCCTCTGCGAAGATAATCAGATCTTACCTCAATGATGACAAAAGCTTACTGTCTAACTCGGAAGCTTGCAGTGGTACTGAGGGATTGAAATTGATCCAGAGGGACTTGTGGACGCAACATATATGCAAGGTTAGTAATCAATACCTTATATATAATAGGCGGACAAGAGATCTTAATTTTAAATAATTGTGAGTTGACTCGGGTAGTCCCTTAGTTAACTCTGATGGTCACATTGGCAATAGTAGTTCCTTTCAGTCAATAATAATTAAAAAGTACTTTCCTTGGTTGTTTTTGTCTTCTAAAAGTAATGCATACATACAATATATAGGTCAAGGTGAAATGACTTTTGGTGTGTATGCATGTATTCATATTAAATTCTTAGGTTAACGTATGAATGAATTACAAGAATCGGATACATTGAATTGGAAATATTAAGAGAATTCAACTTATATTAAAATGTACCCATGCAATTTTGTTCCTGTGCATGTTTTTAATTGGTTCCAAACCTCCTCAACTTAAATTGTATTGTAGTTGTGTTTAACTGGACATTGATGAATTTTTAATTAAATTATATTTATTAATTTTTAAAACTAGCCTGTGCAAGGCAGGGGCTATTAATCTAGTTATTACTAAAGACTGAAATTCTTTTCATGGGTTGCAGAGGTCATCAAAATTGTTTGGCATTGGTTTCTCTTGTTTCAAAGTCAGTTTATCCTTTTTTTCCCTTCCTTTTTTGGCTAAAGGTTTTCCTCTCTATTTACTGGTAGGCTTGTGGGGATAGAGTGCTTAGAGGGGCATATGAGTGGGAACAACATAGGCAGGGTCGTGGCCATCGGAAAAGAGTATCTCGGCTTAGGAAGTCTGGAATTCTGTGTGTTGATGAGTAGCAGGCAGAAGTATTGTATGTGTTGCAGTTTCATACAAGCCTGTATTTTGTGGTAGAATGGGGTTGTTTGCATCTCCTTATTAGTGCAATTCAGGACACAAGAGGCTTAACAAGGTATCAGGATCATTTCCCCCCTTATCTATACCCCCTCCCCACACCCCACCAAAAAAAACTACCGGCTTGTTTTGTGGCCCCTTCCTTTATATTTTCGTGGCCCGTGCTCGTCCTTTCTATTTCACTATAGCAGAACAGCTACTCTTGATATATGCAGGAAGAAAAAAAAAGTACTTTTTTTATTATTTTGTGGTACATTTTTTAATTTCTACGATGTCGATATAGTTCTAGCTCTGGTAATATGGGTGATGTGCAATCCCATTATTTACCTTCTTCATTACGGTTATATGCCAATATTTATATTGATATTCAATAATTACGCAACTTTTATTTACAGGGTTTTTTTTTGGGGAATTTTGAAATGAGGGCTAATTTGGGGTTATATGCCAATATTTACAGTTTTTTTTTATATTGGTCGGATTTTGAAATTGGGGTCGATATTGTATTCAATTAGACACTATGTAGTAAATTATAAGTTCAAATTTTTGGGGTTGAATTATGCATATTGTGTTACTTGATGTAACGGGAGTGTATTTAGTGTTTAAATATATTAATCAACAACATTCTGGGGTATTAATTAACTCACTTATTGGAATATCAAATTAATATATATGTAACAATATTAAGTTCATTATTATTTCAAAATTAAAAAAATTTACAAATTAGTATCTATATGAAAATATTTTATAAATAAAATATTATAACATGTTTCGCTTTAATGCACACTGTTAATGTATTAGTATTTTAATTAGAAGTTTAACTTTCATGATCAAGATAAATCATCTTTTAACTACTATAACTTGCAAGATAATATGTTCTAATCATCATAGGGTATAAATTATTATTTTTTATTTATATATTACATATGATTTATATTTTTTGTGTATAATATTTACTTGGAAACATAAATCACAAAATATTGTTTATATAAACAAATTAAATGATTATTTAATGAATGATGGATGATTTATTTTTATTAATAAATAAATATCTAATATAAATAAATAAATATTAAATAAAAAAGAAATGTCGCTAGGGTTATTACCTCAAGATTTTGTGTACGTAGTTCTGGCTTGTAGTTACCCTTTTAGCACCAAAAAAAAGAAGGTAAAATAGTAATAAAAAAGGAGAGAAAGTGTTGCAAAGAGAGCAAAAGAGAAATATTTTACTACTACTATATATATATATATATATATATATATATATATATATATTGTCCAATTGCAATTAATTTAAGACCCTATTAAAGTCTTCAAAGTTTAAAGAACTCGGTAATAATTGAGAAAAATAGTACTCTCTTTATCCAATTTTATTTATCCTAGTTTGAAAATACATCCATATCAAAAAGAAAAAAATTATCTCTAAATTACCTATCTTAAATATTATATTATCAATGTGTTTGTTTTAATTAATCTCCTTAACTCTTTCTTTTTTTGTCTTAGAATACTAAAATAGAGGAGATAAGAAAAAATATGACGCCCCCAAAATAGGTATACAACACTCATTCTGAGTCGTCAAATACATGGTACAGAAAGTAAACTACAACTTCAATAATACAATTGTCGTGCAAAATACGACAACACATACTGTGAGTTTAAATATAAATATTGTCTTCTAGACAATATCAACACTCAAATAAGTCCTCATTACAATTATTCATACATTATTTTACAGAAATAGTGAGAATCTTAAAACATCTTTCTGTAACCATTACTCCATACCTCAACTCGATCCTCGCTATGTTCTCACCTCCGAGAAAAAAATGGAACAAAAAAAGGGTGAGCTCAACTAGCCCAAAGAAAGAATATTATAACTAAGATAATATACAACAAATTATCATTAGTCTTCAACAAGAAAAATCGATAGAATATAATAGACAACAAGTTTTAGATCAACAAATGCAATGAAACAATAATCCATTGAAGAGTCACGTAGAGAATGAATTCTACTATCTTCTAAGATTTAAAAGTTCATCATCAATATTTTATCCCTCAGAACATCAATCAATATACATCTTTAATCAATATTCATCTTTGCACTACAGTGCCAAAGATATTCATTTATATCACCAATTAATCATGTTCATCTCAACACATGTTCATCTTTACACTACTGGACTAAAGATATTCATCGCTTAATCATTCATCTTTGCACTACAAGCCAAAGATATTCAAGAATATCATCATTTAGGACCGAGGATGATGAAAAATATTTTAAAGAAAACGAATCCAATGGAGATGTAAGGACAAATATTGTGGATTCATATAACAGGTTTATCAAAGATCAATAATACTTCATAATAACCAATTATGAAGCATAATTCAAAATAACGATCAAAACATGGATACAATCAAAGATAGTAACTATAATAGACATCTTGGACAAAAAGAAAAATTTTATTTTTCTATTGAATAGTCTTGATTCGTGAATAATCTTGATATCACGTGAATAGAACTCCCGACACAAAAAGTTTCAAATTTGATTAAAAAGTTCACCAATATTTCGGCATAATGATATTGAAGAAAATAATATCATTTAAGAAGAAAATAACATCCTTTACCTCAAAAAGACAGTACTTCTGATTGGAATACTAGATATAGTGCTGAAGAAACTTGCACCGTATAGCAACGCTCAAAGTATCAAAATACTCACAAGAATACGCTCGATAACATATAGAGAGAAAGAGAGAAAACTTATTTCTGGTGTGATTTTCAATTATAACTTAGCCCTCTATTTATAGAAAAGTGTTAGAACGTCATAGGAGACTAAAATAATAAAAAATTATTATTTCTAATAATTTCTATGCATGCCATCTTTTGTTGACAATTCAAGCCAGCCACCTTTGAACCAATTTGCAGCCCACATGTGTTAAAATAAAAGTCGGTCCCACCCCATTTTTAATAAAAATTATTTTATTTTCTGAAACTTCAATAATTCATAGAAAATAGTCCGTTTATCAGAAAAATACGAATTTTATGTCCATTTCGTATGAAATCGAATTCTCTACAACTTTGTAGCTTTGAGTTTTTTCAAATTCTAAACAAAAAATATCCGAAATTCACAAACGGGTGATTTTTTAATACTTCCCTTCCGATAAAATACTGATAAAATACCTCAGCATTAATTCCTTCATTCATAACCACATAAAATAAATAAATCCATCATTTATATCCATATTAAATAAATATTTTCTTATCATATAAATTAATAATTAATTATTCATAAATAATATTACAGAATCACAATTATGACAACCAACAGTAGTTCCACGAAAGAGGGACTTTTCAATAAGGATTTTTCCTTCTTGGCCTTGCAAATTAGGTGACCAAACTTCACCTCGACGAACTTTCTGTGACATTGCCAATAATGCTATCTAATAATATTATTCAAATAATATGAATTATTGATCCGATCTTCGAAAATATCATGCGTTGACAATTATTGAAACAACAATAATATAAAATATCAACGCAACAATTATTGAATCAATAAAATAAAATATTGAATAATAACTCACCGTAATAATTATTGAGTAGTGTCTTCTTACGCATTTAATCAATAATTCAACAATATTGTGTAATACCGTAAAGCTATCGTGTCACCACGCCAGACATCAGATTTTAACCACCGTGTAACCCAACAAAGTTAATTGCAATAATTACGCCAGATTATTTATAAAAACTCATACTTTGTCATTTTCTTTATCCGATAATTATTCTGTTATAGGGCCCACGAATGACTGTACCGTCGTACGAATATTCTTCGATAACAAGAATATTCCACGACCAAACGAATATTCTCCGATAAAAATGAATATTTTATAACCACTTGTTTATTTTATAAAATTTGTACATTTCACCCATAACCAAAATATTATATCAAATTAACACCTTATTAATTTATAATAATGAATAGAGAAAATTTAATTTTATTTATAATAAGTTGGGGTCTTACAAAAAAGATGAGTGTAGTTATGTTTCTAATTTCAAATTTAATAGTACTATTTTTTTTAATGTATGTCGTGTTATTTTCAATCGATTTTTTTAATAAAATTAAATGAGGGTAATATTGAAAATTAAATAATGCCAAAGTACCATTAAAATATAAATAGGACAAATAGATTTAGAAAAATTAAATTTGAATGGAGGAAATAATTAATATGAAAGATAAAGGATTACTAAATGATGTGTAGATCTTTTACATTATTTCTCATGCATGTCCGACATGTTAAATAATTTTATTGATATCATCCGCTCAATAGTATTTTAGTATTATGAATATATTTTTTAGGATTTATTTATGATAACGTTTAATTAATTAATTGAGATTGTCTTTTTTTTGTGAGTTTATTATTTTTCTTGTAAATATAAGGGTTTATTCTGTTCGTATTGGTACTATAACGAACATATTACGTTTGTATTATAGGGCTATAATTTAATCTTATTAATTTTACTAATTGATAAAACATAATAATAATACATTATATTTAATTCATAAAAAGTGTGCATTTATAAGATAGTTTTCAGGTACTAATTGATGGATTTACTTTCTTGTCCCATTACTATTTACTATTTACTATTTACTACTGCTGTGCGCATAAAGGTGGAGTAGATCACTAGACTAGACTAGACTGGTGGTGATGCATGGCGCCATAGGACCAGAGTTGTAATAACGCACGTACGAGTACACGTGGGAATGTCGGTGAGTTCTTGGAGTGAACTGTGAAGGATGCATTTTCATTTCTTGATGCTCCTTTTAAATTAAATCAACAAATTAACAAGAAGAAAATCCAAGAAAATATTCAAAACATAAAGGGGTCTAATTAATGCCTCTTTAATTTTCTTTTCTTTTTTTTCTTTTTTTTTATAAAAAAATGATTTTTTTTAACTTTAATATTATCTAAATATATATTTAACGATAATTTTACGAACGACACATAATACTTTAAATACTTTGATAGTATAATTTTTAATTTGACAATCTCAAATTTCAACGTCTTTTTATAATTTTTATTTTATTTTAATATACAAGTTTAGTTTTTTTTTTTGTACAAAAATTAGGAGATAGGTAAGTTACTCCAAACTCTTGACATAAGACTTATTTTAGGGGGACATTTTTTGGGGACATTTCTAGCGATTTTTTTTTTTTTAATTTTTTTTTGTAGTACCTCTTAAAAAATATATAATATTTATTTTAACTAAATTTTTGTAAAAAATAATATTTTATGTGTAATTTAGATACATACAAGAAACAGAGTTTGTACAGTTATTATTATTATTATTATTATTATTACAATTCCTAGAAACGATGCTACTTAGTTTAAATATTAGTATTACATAAATTTAAGCATGGTAGATAGTTGACACAGTGATTTTTGTTGGAATATAAAATTTTTAATTTGGAGAGATCTAGAGTTCGAGACTTGTGAGTAACATTTTCTTTAAAAAAAAATTTAACCCTCCACATTAGCAAAAATAACGGGCCATGTCAGCAAAAATAACGGCTCAATATGCACAATCAACATTTTCGTCCGTTTTTTAGACGGAAATTGAACGGAATGACCATTTTGTAAGTTTTTGAGAGTACAGTTATTCGATTGTAACAAAAAAAGTTTCGATAACCACAATAAAAACCGGACCCCAGTACAGTGACCAAAAGGTTATTTATCCCTTAATAATTGTGATGTAACGAAAAATTAGATTAAAATAACGTACAATCAGATATAACAATTATCATATTTAATCATCAACACATATCTAATCATCAAAATATCAAGTTACTCGCTACTAATTTCAAGAAATTTCGGCATATCAAGAAAAATCTAAACAAATCTACAAAACTTACAATCATCAATACATATCCAAACTACCAAAATCACTATCATTCCATACTCAAAATTATCGTAACCATGTATAATTAATTAACTTTACAAAAGACGAAACATAAAAAATACACACATGCGGAAAATAGATAAACAATGTAACGACCCCAAAATAGGTCCATTCCATCCGCCCATTCTGAGTCGCCAAATACATGGTACAGAAAATAACTACAATTTTATTACAACAATTGTCGTGCAAAATACAACAACACATATGCTTTGTGAATTTGGATACAAATATATATCAATCATGACTCATGTCCCAACCGTGAACAAAGAATTTCATAATGACACCTTACATAAAGGTATAATCGAAAAACCTGCTTTTAAAATTAGAATCTTTGGGAAGTGCTCAAGAAACCTTCGTGACATGGGAGGCCATGCTTCTAGGTTATGATAGATATCATATGGCCACGTAATTATCCTCGTCAATTCTAATAGACCCCAAAGAAAAACGAGAAGATTACTATCATATTCTTCCCAATGGCGTAGTCTTCTCTTGACGATATCATTATCTCTACTGCCTCTAATTGAGAGTTATATTTCAAATAGACTCCAAGATCATATAGATAGATCTTGGTAGATATACTCAAAGAAGTGGATAGGCACAACCTCCGTCTTATGATGACACGAGGTTGTATGTCATTAGACATCTTGTATGATAGTGGCAAAACACCCTTTCAAGTTAAATTCACCTCACCCTCAACATCTATAGACCACCATTCTATTCCTTGTTATTCCCCCGCCGACCCAAATTACACTTTTATTACACGAAAAGGAATTGTGAAGCAAAAGAGTGAAACACAACTAAACTCAAGAAAATATCATGACTAAAGATAATTAAATTATCAATAGCCTTCATCAATAATAAATCGTAGATTTAGAAACATATGGTAGATGATAAAAAATTTCAACCATAGTTGCAATGAACGAAGCAATCCATTAGAAGAGTCAAATAGACCATAAAGTCCATTATCTTCTTCATGTTAAAAGTCCACCAATAATATTTTATCCTCAGAACATCAATCAACAATTTCTTTCCACAATCATATGAATAACTCATAATCATAATTGTGATTCTAAATTTCTCTTGTCATCCGTAATCGAAGATAATTTTCATCACCTGAAACATCAAAGATCATGGTTATACCAAATTACAGTTCCTGTTCATAATCATACTAATAAATTCATCTTTGCACTACGGCCAAAGATATTCATCAACAAGTCATCTTTGCACTACATGCCAAAGATATTCATATCTCAAAGAAATACATAATCATTTCAGAATTTATATAAACCATAATTATAACCATATATGTTGATCAATTCACCTTTGCACTTAAGTTAAAGATATTTAATTATGAATTCAATGGTCATGATCATACTATTCAACAATTCAACTTTGCACTACTAGCCAAAGAGAACCTATAGTCACGATCATACCAATAATCTATCCATCTTTACACTCAAGTCAAAGAGAAATATCACCATTAGGGTTATAAGAATGTTAAATATGATAATAAAAATAATATAATCAACATATAGATTTAATCTTAAGAGTAAGATTCATAAATCAATGATCTCATAACACCTTAATCAAAATGTTATAATTCACTTAATAATCTCATAATCTAATATTATTAATACTACCACAATATTTTAATCATTTCTTAAACTTATAAATAATTTATTTTAATTGTTTACACTTTACTAATAAATGCATTTAATTATCTTAAAATGTCAAACTTATAAGATCTCATCACCAATAACCAAAACCCTCATCAAAAATCTGCATATACCTCATATATGATTCTCAAGCCATAAAATCATATTTTTCTAATTTTCTTACTTCACATAACATATTTAATTCATTTACTCATAACTAGAACATTTTCATGAAAAATATCAAATCAGTTTTAAAAATATTTCTTTTTTAGGATTTAAAAGATTATAGTCCCATATTGAATATATATTTTTCTCAGAATTTTAAAATTCATTTACTATTTTTCACATGGCCAAAACCATCGAATATTCAGACATTTATCATAAATTGTACTTTTATTCAAAAATTCTGAAATTTACACGGTATACTGATATTATATTGATGTACTCCCAATAAAAATTTCATCAATTTTGAAGTTAATCACAAGGAGTTATAAGCGATTACTTTTAAAATAGTCTTTTCTCATAAAATTCATAACTCCCAATCTATACGTCCAAAAATTGCTATTTTTGGACACAATCTATAAAACTCATCAAAATATCATTTTAAATTTTTTCAGAATTTTTGAAGGTTCAGAAGAATTTCGAAATAATAACCCTTAAAATCCCTTACTATCCCTTACTTCAAAAGAGCAGTACATCTGACTGGAATAACGCTGAATGAACTCGCACCGTATAGCAATACTCAAAGTATACTCACAATACTCACAAGAATACGCTCGATAATATTGAGAGAGAAAACTTCAGTTTCTGGTATGATTTTCAATTATAACCTAAGCACTTTATTTATAGGAAAATGCTTAGAACACCAAAGCAGAAAATTTAATTTAATAATAATATATATAAATCAAGATTCTTACGCCTCTAGAAATCTGATTTTAACTTAATAAACACATGCTAGGGCTGCCCACAAAACAAAAAACATTTTTCACACTTTAAATATTTTAAACTTCCAAAAATCAATTATTTCGGAGCTTCAGAACTTCAATAATTCATAATAAATAGCCTTTTTATCAGAAAATTTGAATCTCGTGCCTTTTTATGGGAAATTCAATTCTCTACAACTTTGCAGAAGAAAGTTTTTCCAAATTCCAAATGAAATTGATCAAATCCACAAACCAGACGATTTTACAAGCTTATAATCAAATTTCACCAAGAAATGGGGTCCACCGATACATAAAACATGCTTTAAATATTTTTGGTAACAAAATACTCCTCCTCCACATATACTCATATATCCCACATTCATCGTAAAAGATCATCATTAACATATTATTAAAATAATATATTTAATTGAATTATTTTATCGAAAAAGATAAAATATTAATTTTAACAATTGTCACATTAAAAATTTTCTCCATCTATATCCTCATAAAATCAATATTTTTCTCATCATATAAATTAATAATTAATTATTCACAAATAATATTACGTAAACACATTATTGATAACTGTGTAGCTTCAGAAAGAGGGGCTTTCCAATAAGAATTTCTCTCATCATGCCGCAATTAGTAGACCAAACCTCTCCTTGTATGTAACTTTCTAGACATTGCCAATAATATTTTCTAATAATATTATTCAGATAATATGAATTATTGCTTCGATAATGGATGATATCAGATATAGTGACAATTATCAAATAAAATAAAATATCAACGCAGCAATTATTGAATCAATAAAATAAAATACTGAACAGTAATTACTGTAACAATTTGTAAGACCCCAACTTATTATAAATAAAATTGAATTTTCCTTTATTCATTATTCTAAATTAATAAGGGTTAATTTGATATAATTCTTTGGTTATGGGTGAAATGTGCAAAGTTTACAAAATAAGCAAGTGGTTATAAAATATTAATTATTGTCGAAATATTCGTTTGGTCGTGGAATATTCTTTTTTTGTCGGGAATCTCCGCATTTACCACCGCGATCATTAGTGAGCCCCATAACGGAAAAATCTATTGGATAAAGGAAAACGACAAAGATTGAGTTTTATAAATAACGACGTAAATTGTTACCGAATTAACAATTGTTGGGTTACCTCGGTGGTTAAAATACTGATACGCGCGTGGTTGCACAAGAAGCTATTACCAGATTGCACAAAGATTATTGAATTATTGATCCTTACGTAAGAAGGCACTACTCAATAATTGTTACGATGAGTTACTTTATCAATATTATATTTTATTGATTCAATAATTGCTGCGTTGATATTTTGTATTCTTTGTTGTTTCAATAATTGTCATTACACATTATTTTCCATTATCAAATCAATAATTCATATTATTTGAATAATATTATCGATAACATTATTGGCAATGTCTAGAAAGTTCTGGCTCAAGGAGAGGTTTGGTCAACTAATTGCAAGGCCAAAGAAGTGAGAAATCCTTATCGAAAGCCCTCTTCCTGAACTACCGTTGTCAAGATCGTGATTCTCGTAATATTATTTTTAATAATTAATTATTGATTATCATGATAAAGAAAATATTTATTTTATGTGGATATATATGGAGAAAATTTTAATGTGACAATTGTTGAAAATTAATATTTTATCTTTTCTCGATAAAATAATTCATTTAAATATATTATTTTAATAATATATTAACGGTGATATTTTTTATAATGAATGTGGGATATATGAGTATATGAGGAGGTAGAGTATTTTGTGGCATTAAATGTTTAACACATATTTTGTGTGTGTTCTGGACACAATTCTCGACCTAAAATTGATTATGTATCATAAAATCGTCTGTTTGTGGATTTTGAATAATTTCTGTTTGGAATTTGGAAAAATTTTCTTCTGCAAAGTTGTAGAGAATTGAAATTCCTATAAAAACTCGCGAGATTTGAATTTTTTGATAAAAGGGATATTTATTGTGAATTATTGAAGTTCCGGAGTTCCGAAATAATTGATTTTTGGAAATTTTAATTATTATTTTCAAGAAAAACGTTTTTCAAAGGTTGGTGAGCATCTTTAACATGTGGTTGGTGGCTAAAATCAGATTCCTTGGTGGTGGACTTGAATATTTGGTAAATAATAATAATTTATTAATTTAGTCTCCTTTGGCGTTCTAACATTTTCCTATAAATAGATGGCTAAGTTAGAATTGGAAATCACACCAGAAACTAAGTTTTCTCTCTTTCTCTCTCTAAATTATAGAGCGTATTCTTGTGAGTATACTTTGAGTGTTGCTATACTGATATGGGTTTCAAAGACTATACCGAAATTCAAATGTAAGACGGTTATTTTGAGGTAAGGGTATTATTTTCTTCTTAAATGATATTTTTCTTCAATATCATTATGTCAAGTATTGGTGAACTTTTTATCAAATTTGGAACTTGTTGTGTTTGGAGTTTATATTCACGATACTCTGCACTATTCACGATATCTGACATTATTCACGAATACGGCACTATTCACCGAAAAATAAAAATTTTTCTTTTTGTCCAAAATATCTATTCTGGATACTAGCTTTGATTGTATCCATGTTTTGATCATTCTTGAATTTTACACCAATATGATTATTTTTGAAGTATTTTTGGACTTGGGTAAAACAAAGTACGAATCCTTAATCCTCATCATTTTGTTTCACCGGATTCGCTTTTTTTAAAAATGTTTTTCATCATCCTCGGTCCTAAATGGTGATATAAATGAATATCTTTGGCCCAGAGTGCAAAGATGAACGATTAATCGATGAATATCTTTGGCTCAGGTGCAAAGATGAACAGTGTTGAGATGAACATGACCAATTTGGTGATATAAATGAATATCTTTGGCACAGAGTGCAAAGATGATTAAAGATGTATATTGATTGTTATTACAGGGATAAACTATTGATGATAGACTTTTAAACCTTAGAAGATGCGAATTCTTCTTTCTACGTGACTCTTCTAATGGATTGTTGTTTCATTGCATTTGTTGATCTAAAACTTGTTGTCTATTGTATTCTCATTAGATTTTTCCCTGTTGAAGACTAACGATAATTTGTTGTATATTATCTTAGTCATAATATTTTTTTCGGGCTAATCGAGCTCACCATTTTCCTTTTGTTCCATTTTTCTTCTCGTGAGGTGAGAACATATAGCAGGATCGTGAGCCTGGGGTATGGAGTGATGGTCCTAGGAAGATGTTTTAATTGCCCTCACTATTTCGTAAAATAGTGTATGAATAATTAATGAGGACTTATTTGGGTGTGCATATTGCCTGTAAGACAATATTTGTATTCAAACTCACAACAGTATTGTCGTATTCTACACGACATCCTCAGTATTGTCAAAGTCAGTAGTTTACTTTCTATACCATGTATTTTGGTGACTCGTAATGGGTGTTGTATACCTATTTTGGGGCGCCACACAATTATCGAAAGTAAAGGTCTTCACGTAAGAATCAATAATTGGTGCAATACCGCAGTGCTACTTGTGTTTTAACCAATCGAGTATTTTAACAAAGATTAATTCAGTAATAACTACTACTGTCCATTTATAAACAACTTATATTTGTCGCTTTCTTCATCCAATCGCTTTCAGTTATGGGCCTCACACAAAGTCGCTACCGTCGCATTTGGATATTCTCGACAAAAAGAATATTCTACTACCAAACGAATATTCTCCGACAACAATGAATATTTTATAGCCACTTTGCATATTTTTGAAAAAAATTTCATATATCACCCTTAACTTTAACTTTTTATCAATTTAACCATTTACTGAATTGTAATTATAAGAAAAATTGAATACTTTTATTTCATAAAATTCGGGGTCTTACAAACAACTTCGAAATACACACCAAGTATCCTTCAATGTATATCTGAAAATATTTAAAATATAAAAATTATCGAAATATGTGAGTCAAAATAAAACAATTGTAGACTTGCAATCAAATAAGTTTTTCTTAGTACCATTTCAACAAACGGTTCATTTGTTTAATGATTTAAATCTTAAATTTGTATTGGTGGCAGTATAATTTGTATTAGTGACTGGATCAATACTCATATATTCAAAAAGAGATGCATGCCCACCTCAAATTATTCTAAGGTCAAATATTTTTCATTTCCTGACTTCTTCCTCACTGTAGCAAAGTCCATTGAGGTTCTTGATCACTTTCATCAACTCAAAGTCAAAGTCTCTTTCTCAAGGAACGAAAACCCAAACGGATGATCTAAAGGAGTTCCTGATCAAAGAAATAAAAATCAAAATCCCCAAACTTAAATCCTAGATTGACAAAACAGTTATCTTCTAAAGCATATAAGCATGACCTATGATCCATACGAACCTAGAAAAATAAACTTAGCCGCGTTTCATCAAACACTTGAGATGCACTATGTCACTTAAAAAATAAACTCCTGAAAATAGTAATATTTCAAAATTTTATGTTCAAACTCAATTTAATTCCCTTAATTTATTCACTCAATAAAATGATAAATTTATAGCAAACATCCAGTTACTGATTTAATATATCTAAGATCATCTCTACTTAGTTGTTCACTCATTTTGGGATAGAAAAATATTTAATGTCGCAAAGATAAATTAGGAAAAGAAAACCAAGAAGTACAATATCTTTTATAAACTTTCCCAAACTTAAATTACAATTTCAAATACACATTAAAATAAAAATATATTTGAGCTTATGCATTATGCTGATAGAGACATCCAATTAGTAAAGGAAAATATATAGAAAGGCAAAATGAAACTAACCCTTCGATCAAAATTCCCATAATAAGTGTTTATGTCCCAGTAGTTCCATAATTATGATTTCTAGCCTCCAATTCTTCCATAGCAAATGACTTTATCGCCTTTGAAAGCCATTTAAATTCTAGTCAATCAAGTTCAATTATCATAATCGCATCGACCCAAAACACCCAAAAAACAAAAGGAAGAATTACATATACTATTACATTTTTGAAAATAATTACAACAATAGTGTACTCATAAAATATTTACACAATTAATATAATTTCATATTTATTTACAATATTAGTGCAATTAGGATTCCTTAATTTAGAGAATTAGTATGCAATTAAGATTCCTTAATTTAGAGATTAGTTATCCCCATAACTTTTTCTCTCTCCTCATCTAGAACAACTGCATTAGTTAGTCATCACCATTCTTCTTCATTCAACGTATTCTTTCTCTCTCTCTCTCTCTCTCTCTATATATATATATATATGGGGAATGATCCATAACATGTATTTGTTATGGATTAAAAATAGATAAATATCAAAAACAGCCCTCGCCGTCCGCTAGAATTACTAGCGGACGGGATTAAAAAAAATTTCCACTATTTCACCCATCACAACAACGAGACTCTGGCCTCTAGAAAAAGTGACTTTCGTTTCAGGAGAACCTCGTCTTGTGGGAACGCCGACACCTCGGAGACATCATTCATTGACATGTTTAAAAGTAATGCCAAAAAGCCACCACAACCAGAGTCCTATTTCTGCTGCAGCAGCAGCTTCAGAATCATCTAATGGACAAGGAGGTCGTGGTGACAAAAAAAAAGAACTTTTGAGACAAATTGATCCAGCTCTTCTTGGATTCAAGGTTACCAGCAATCACATCATGATGGGTGAGCCCCCCTAATGATAACGTGGACTTTGGTCCAATCAAAATATACAGTGTCCAACTATTGTGACGTCGTTTGTCAATTCCTGATAGTTCATACCCGCGTCGCCCTGTTCGGATTACACGGATATTCATGTTTCTCTGTCTCTATAACAAAATTGTCTTCTACTTGTTTATAGGAAAAATCACCGCCCACGACAGCACCACCCCTCAGCTTCAAAATTTCCCTGATCGAATCACCAAATACCCATTTCGTCAAACGCCTTTAGTTCGTCGCGAACAGCCAGAATCGACGGATAGAGGACAACAGCAGCAATAGTAGTAGTAGGAGAACGCCACTGTCACAGATGGTCTCGGATTGCGTGAGACGGTGGTTTAAAGACGCCCTGAAGGAGGCAAAAGCAGGGGATCTATGTGACGCCCTCCAAATAGGTATACATCACCTATTTTGAGTAGTCAAATACATGGTACATAATATAAATACAATCTTTAATATACAACAAAAGAGCTGTGAGTTTTAATACAAATATTGTCTTCTGTACAATATCCACTCTCGTAATAAGTTCTCATTACATTTATTGTCACTATTTAATGTAAATAGTGAGGACTACTAATACTATCCTCTGGCATCACAATTCGCTCCCCGACTTGGTCCCCGCTTATGTTCTCATTTCCTCAAGAGAGAACAATGAAAGCAAAAGGGTGAGCTCAATTTCAACTAAATTTCAAAGAAAAATATTATGACTAAGATAATGCGAATAAATTATCATTAGTCTTCAACAATGTTAAACCGATAAAATACAATAGATATCAAGTTTAATCTGCGGTGAAACAAGAATTCATTAAAAGAGTCAAGTAGAGAATAAAATCTACTATCTTTTATGATTTAAAAGGTTTTTCATCACTTTTATCATTGGGACTCAAACTTTAGTAAATAATCCACATCATCGAATCACCCTCGCACTACTACCAAGGATTTTCTTTAGTATCACGACCACAATTATCCATGCACTCACGGGCCAAGGACATTTGTGTATTCATCAATGGTCATGATCATGTCAACAACTCCATCCATCAATGCACTACGCCAATGAGGACTTTTATCACATCATTTATAACATTACTACTACCATGATTATACCGAATAATCTCTGGCATAATCATACCAAGTCCATCTACGACATTATGAAGCCATGTATGACTTTCAAAAATATAAACATGAGGATGATGACAATAATATAAGAATTCAATAAAACAAGTTCACGAATTAATTTATCCAGAACTAATAACGTCCAAATTGTCAACACGATACTTCTTTGTAAAGTAAAATTCAAGAATGCTTTCGTAAAAATATTTCCATAAAAATATAATTTGGATGAAGCAAGAAATATCAAGGATATTCCACTAATTTCATGGAGTATAAAGTCAAAACTTTAACCAAAATGAGTATAATAAAGAATGGAATAACAAAAAAAAAATCACCGGGCATGTGATAGATAAAGATGCGGAGTTATTTCAATGTAATAATAAATACGAAACTAGGTCCCACAGAAACGCACCGGCGGATATATTCCAATGTAATAATAAAGATTTTAACCAGTCCCAGAAAAGCATGCATGAGCGAGGATATTCCAATGTAATAATAAATATTTTAACCGTGTCCGACGTAAAACGCATGCAGATGGGATATTCCAAATGTAATAATAAAGAATGAAACAACGTAAGGATTTCACCAAGATATGGAGTCCACAGATACAAAGTTATTCCAATGTAATAATAAAGGATGGAATGATGTAAGTTCTCTTCATGAATACAAAAGAATAACACCCTCATCAGTAAAGAAACCGGATATCAAGTAATGAAGTAAGTAGAAAACTCTTCTTCTTTCTCTCTATAATTTCTCTCTAGAGTTTCAATGAATTCGTAAGAAATAATGAAGGAATGAGCTTATTTATAGAAGAACCGAGAGTGGCTCTTGGTTTTAACGAAGGGTTAAAATGACCTTGGTAATATCAAGAGACAACTACTATTTCAAGAAGGCAATTAACTCTTGGAATACCAAGATGCAAATAACTCTTGGAAAGCTGAAGGGTCAAATAACTCTTTGAAAATCGAAAGGACAAGTTACTATTAAAACTCGTGAATAGTAACTCCGACACGAAAAGTTCCCCGAATACCCGATTGAATAATATAACCTCCAGACATCAATTATCATCAGAATAGATGTCGATTTCTACTAACACAAATAATTCCAACATAATGAAACTATCAAATTCATCTTTAATCAACACGAACTTATTCATCATTAATATTATAACTCATAATATTTAGCAACCAGGTTGTTCCCAGGAAAGAGGGGGCTTTCCAATAAGGATTTCTCCCTATTGGCGCGCAATTAGGTGACCAAACCTGTCCTTGACAGAACATCTAGACATTATAAATATTGTAATTTAATAATATGAATAACTTTGTCGTCTCAATTATTGATTTAATAAAATAACATATTATGCAGATGATACTGTGACAATAATCGAATCAATAATATGAGAGATATGATGCAACAATTACTGTAGTAATAATTGAGTATAACTGAGTGACTTATCACGTAAGCATCAATAATCAATACCGTAATGCTACTTATGTAACCACGCGTATTCATCGTACTTTTACTACCGAGTAGTTCAACAAAGATAATTCATAAAAACTTCCGTCGTTATTTTCATAAATATATTTTTATCGTTTTCTCAATCCGATAATAATTCCATTGTGGGGTCCACCAATGATTGTACCGTCGTATGAATATTCCCTGACAAAACGAATATTCTCCGACCAATCGAATATAATATAACAACTTGCATACTTTACAGAATTTATAAATACTACCCACAACTATAACATTATAACAAATTCATTCCATAATATTCAAAAATGATAATTATAGAAAAATCATCTTTATTCAAAAAGTTGGGGTCTTACAACCTCCCATTCTTAAGAAATTTCACCCTCGAAATTAGGGTACGTACCTGGTATATCAAAGAGATAAGGATACCTTGACTTCATTTCAGATTCTAACTCCCAAGTCATTTATTCCACGTCATGGTTTCTCCACAAAACTTTGACTTGAGGTATAACCTTGGAGCGTAGAATATGATCCTTCTTATCCAAGATTTTAACATGTAACTCTTCATACGTTAAATCTTCCTCTATCACGTCCGGTTCTAATTCAATAATGTGGTTCGGGTCTTCCACATATTTACGTAACATGGATATGTGAAAAACGTTAAGAACATTTGACATACTTGGCAGGTAAAGTCGAGTCTATACGCCTACGCTCCTACTCGATCGATGATTAAAAATGGGCCAATGAATCGAGGATTGAGCTTTCTCTTTCCAAATCTCGTAACTCCTTTCTATGGAGCAACACGTATAAACACATGATCTCCAATATCTAATTCCATATCCTTTCGATGAAGATCAAAGATAACTCTTTTATCGATCTTGTGAGGTTTTTATACGTTATTTGGATTGTTTGAATCTTTTCCGCAATCATACGTATTTCAAATCCGGTCCCAACAACGTTGCTTCACCCACCTCATCCCAACATACTTGGAGAATCGACACTTTCTTCCATACAACGCCTCGAATGGAGCCATGCCAATACTTGCGATAATTGTTGTTGTAGAAAAACTCCACCAATGGTAAGAACTTGTCCCAACTTCCTCAAAGTTAAGGACACGTAGTCTTAATAAATCTTCAAGAGTTTGAATAGTCCTCTCTGATTGTTCGTCCATCTGAGGATGATAAGCTGAACTAAATAATAAATCTATGCCCATAGCTTTTTGCAAACTAACCCAAAATTGTGAAGTGAATCTTGTGTGACGCCCCCAAAACAGGTATACACCACCCATTCTGAGTTGTCAATACACGGTACAGAAATAACTACAACTTTATTATTACAACAAGAGAATCGCTGAGTTTAAATACAGATATTGCCATCTAAACAATATTCACATATAAATAAATCCTCATCATAATTATTGATACATTATTTTATAAAAATGGTGAGGACTACTAAACAACTCTCTAAAACCATTATTCCATACCCCACTCAGACTCGCTACATTCTCGCCTCCCGAGAAGAAAAAAATGGAACAAAAGGGAAAAGGTGAGCTCAACTAGCCGGTAAAAAGAATATTATGACTAAGATAATAGAGAACAAATTATCGTTAGTCTTCAACAGGAAAAAATCTAATAGAATACAATGTATAACAAGTTTTAAATCAATACTGCAAATAAAAATATTAATTCATAGAAGAGTTACGTAGAGGATGAAATCTACTAATATCTATGAATTTAACAAATCCATCATCAATATTTTTATCCTCGTAACATCAATCAATATATATATCCGAATCATATATTCATCCTTTTTCTACAAAAGCCAAGGACATTCACCATTGGTCATGTTCATCTAAACACCAATTCATCTTTGCACTACGGGCCAAAGATATTCATCGAAATCATTCATCTTCACACTACAGCCAAAGATATTCATCGAAATCATTCATCTTTGCACTACAAAAGCAAAGATATTCAATAATATCATCATTTAAAATCGAGAATGATGAAAATATATATATTTTTTTAAAGAAACGAATCTAGTGAAACAAAATGACAAGGATTAAGGATTAAGGATTCGTACTTTGTTTTATCCACGCCCAAAAATACCTCAAAAATAATCATAGTGGTGTAAAATTTAAGAATGATCAAAACATGGATACAATCAAAGCTAGTATCCGAATAGATATTTTGATTTAAAAGAAAAATTTTATTTTTTCGATGAATAAAGTCGTATTCGTGAATAAAGGTCAGATATCGTGAATAAAGGTCCGTATACGTGAATAAGAATCTCAAACACCAAAAGTTCCAAATTTGATAAAAACTTCAGATCAATATTTCAACATAATGATATTGAAGAAATAATATCATTACGAAAAAAATAATATCCCTTACCTCTGGAAAAGACAAAGATTTAACTCGAATAATCGGATATAAAGCTATAACTTGAACTTTCACCGATAGCAATACTCAAAGTATACTCAAAATAATCACAAGAATACGCTCGATAATATAGAGAGAAAAAACTTCAGCTTTTGGTGTGATTTTTAATTCTAACCTAAGCACCTATTTATAAAAAATGCTTGTAACACCAAAGCGTAAAATTTAATATAATATTAATATATATAAACAAAATTCTTACGCCACTTTTGGCAACCGAACTCAGCCACCAATGTTGCCTATAATAATGACAAAAACAAAAAACGTTTTTGTTATTAAAAACAATTAAAACTTCCAAAATCAATTATTTTGAGCTTTGAACTTCAATAATTCACAATAAATAGCCCTTTTGTCGAAAAATTCAATCTCATGTGTTTTTATAGGAAATTTAATTCTTTACAACTTTTCGTAAGAAAGTTTTTCCAAATTCCAAATGTAAATTGACCGAAATCCACAAACGGGTGATTTTAGAGGCTATAATCAAATTTCGACCAATAAATGGGGTCCAATTTATGTTCAACATGTTTTAAATATTTATTGCAACAAAAATACTTTTCTCCTCGTATAATACTCATATATCCCACATTCATTGTAAAAATATCACCATTATTATATTATTAAAATATAATAATATATTTAAATGAATTATTTTATTAGAAAAAGATAAAATATTAATTTTCAACAATTGTCACATTTAAAATTTTCTCCATCTATATCCACATAAAATCAATATTTTCCTCATCATATAAATCAATAATTAATTATTCACAAATAATATTACGTAATCACATTATTGACAAACGAGTGCGCCTCACCAGAAGAGGGCTTTCCAATAAGAATTTCTCCTTATCCGGCGCGATTAGGTGACCAAACCTCTCCTTAGATGTAACTTTCTAGACACCGCCAATAATGTTATCTAATAATATTATTCGGATAATATGAATTATTGCTTCGATAATGAAAAATATCGTAATGACAATTATCAAAACAACAACAATATAAAATATCAACGCAACAATTATTGAACCAATAAAATAAAATAATCTTGAATAAGAATTATTACCGTAACCATTATTGAGTAAGTGCCTTCTTACGTAAGAGTCAATAATTGGTGCAATACCGTATCTTCTTGTCAACAACGCTGTTATTGTGTTTTAACTACCGTATTCCAACAATTAAATCTGTGAATAACTACGCCAGTTATTTTTAAACAACTTATATTTGTCATTTTCTTCCTCCAATCGCTTTCAGTTATGGGCTCCACACATGGTCATTTTACTGTCCGTCGCATTTAATATTCCCACAAAGATTTAATATTCCACAACCAAACGAATATTCCCCGACAACAATGAATATTTTATAACCACTTGCTTATTTTGAAATATTTGCATATTTTACCCATAACTATCCACATTAATCACATCAACCCTTACTATTTCAAAATAATAATTAGAGGAAATTAAATTTCATTTATTAATTATTTGGGGTCTTACATCTTGGGTCTTTTGGCACTTGATGCTCCGCCTTGACTCGTTGACAATTTAGACACCTTGAGATAAACCCCGCTATCTCTCTCATCATATCGCTCCACCAAAATGTATGTCAAAGATCATGATACATTTTGGTACTTCCAGATGGATCGCAAATCTGCAATGTGTTGTCGCCCATCATGATTTTATACTTTAACTCGTGGTCGTTAGAACACAAAGTCCGGAGTTGACTCAAGTATTCCTTCATCATCGATTCTTGCTTCCTAGATAAAGACCTTCTTGCACTTTCTTTCTCATACGCATCGACCCTGGTTTGTAGCTTGAACGGCTTTAACCTTATCGATTAAAGTCGGTTCTACTCGTATATATTCGCATCATCACGTGGGTCCTCAGAGTCTTTATCTCTATCTCCATCCTTTGCAAATCATACAAAATGGGCCTTTCGTTGACAATATCGCACTCGCATTCCCATATGATCTTTTACTTAATCGTCACCTACCACGTTCGCTTTTTCAGGATGGTATTGGATGGTATGATCATAATCTTTCAACAGCCTGCCCAACGTCATTGTCGCGTGTTGAGTTCCTTTTGAATGAAGAAATATTTGAGGCTTTTATGATCCGTAAAGATCTCCACTTTCTCCCCATACAAATAATGCCTCCAAATCTTTAGTTCAAAAATGACTGCTGCCAACTCTAGATCATGAGTAGGATAATTCCTCTCATATTCTTTGAGTTGTCGTGAGGCATAGGCTATGACTTTCCCATGTTGCATGAGAACACGATCTAACCCTTTGCCCGAAGCATCACTGTAGATGACAAATCCCTCTGATCCAGATGGTATTGTCAGAACAGGTGCTGAAATGAGTCTCCTCTTGAGTTCTTGAAAACTCTTCTCACATTCCTCGCTCCAACTGAATTTTGTATCTTTCCGAGTTAGCTGAGTTAAGGGAGTAGCGATTCGAGAAAACCCTTCTACGAATCTCCGATAATAACCAAATATCTTGGAGAAAGCTACGTGCTCTTGATCATCGATTTAGGTTGCTCCCAGCTTTGAATAGCTTCAATCTTTGCTGGGTCAACAGATATTCCATGACTTGACACCACGTACCCAAGGAATGCTACTTTCTCAAGCTAGAACTCGCATTTCTTCAACTTGGCATAAAGCTTATACTCACGAAGCTTTTGGAGTATCAGCCTAAAGTGTTGCTCATGATCTTCACGGATTTTGGAATAAATAAGGATGTCATCAATGAAGACAACCACAAAGTGATCCAAATATTCCTTGAATACTTGGTTCATCATATCCATGAAAGTATCAGGAGCATTAGTCAATCCAAAAGACATGACTAGGAATTCATAATGCCCGTCTTAGAGTTCTCGGCCGCCTTTGGAATGTCATCGGTTCTAATCTTCAATTGGTGATAACCTAACGAAGATCAATCTTTGAAAAGAATTTGGCTCCTTGTAACTGGTCAAACAGGTCATCAATACGTGGCAATGGGTACTTATTTTTGATGGTGACATGGTTCAACTCCCGATAATCAATACAAAGTCGCATACTCTCATCTTTGTTTTTCACGAAAAGAACAGAAGCACCTCAAGGAGACGTACTAGGACGAATGAAACCGATGTCTAACAATTCCTGCAGTTGGGTCTTTAACTCCTGAAGTTCAATAGGAGTCATTCGATATGGGGCTTTGGTAATAGGTTTTGTACCGGGTTCAAGGTCGATACAAAATTCAATTTCACGCTCTGGGGGTAGGCCAGGAAGTTCTTCAAGGAATACGTCAGGAAATTCATTAACAATAGAAATATCATTCAAAATTGACGTATTTTTATTTAGATCCGTGACATGAGCTAAGAAAACTTGACATCCATTTTTCAATAAATGAATAGCTTTATGGCTTGAGATGATAGTGATTGATTTTAATGGTTTGGTTGCTTGAATTCGCATAATAGGTTGGTTAGGAATATGAAAGCTAACAACCTTACGAAAATAATCAATTTTTGCATGATGAGTAGTTAACCAATCAATCCCTAGAATCACGTCAGATGCAAGTATTTTCAATGAAATAAGATCGACAGGTAATGTGAGGGTACCGATTTGAACTAAACAAGACTTATAAACAGTGGATGTAATGAAGGTTTCTCCCAATGGAGTTTTAACAGATAAGTTAAAGTCCAATTTCTCCGGAGTCAAATTTAAACGTTGAGCGCAAGTAGAAGAAATAAAATAATGGGTAGAACCGGTATCAAATAAGGTATAGACTTCGCTAGAGTTTATGATAAGCTTACCCGTGATGACCTCGTTAGGGTTCCTTGCTTTTTGGGAGGTCACAACAAACGCCTCCTTGCACTCTAGGGCTTTTGACTTTTTGGGAGGGCCTTTGGTGCCTCTATCCTAGCTAAACTTGTCTTCTGATGAACGACAAAATCGAGCTAGGTGACCTTCTTCCACAATTATAACATGCTTTGACGGCATCGTCGCTAGCTTTGGACTAATGTGTCCCTCCCTCCACATTTGAAGCATATAATAGGTGGTCGCTCTCCTTCCTTCATAACGTCTTTGGTCTTTGACGCCTTTCCATCATTGTTGAATCTCCTCTTCTTGAAATGTCCATTCTTATTGTTTTGGCCTCGATTACCACCGGTGGTTACCATTTCAGCATCTTGATTCCTCCACGCTTGTTGTCACCGCTCGATGATCGCTTCTCATTGGTATTATCATTTTGCTTACCGCTTTTTTTGGTTGGGTTGACTCGTTATCGCGTTCCAATAATCGAGCCTTATTAACAACATCCGAATACAAACACGCTTTATGAGAGATAAGATATTGACGTATCTCGAGTTTCAAACCTCTTAGAAACATTCGCGTCATTCTCTCCTCATTATCAACCAAATGGGATGCAAACCGACAACTTCGGCAAACTTGGCTTCATCTGCGACACGGTCATGTTGTTTTGCTCCGGCTTTAATGAACTCTACCTCTTTCATATAGCGAATACTTTCGAAAAAGTACTTGTCATTGAACAGCTCTTGAAACTTCTCCCAAGACATCTTCAAGGCGGCGGAGTTGGAGTACGCTTTACGATTCCCACCAAGAATCTGCCTCGCATGACATGAAGGTGGCGAAGGAACCTTTTGCTCCTCTGAGCAACCCAAGACATCAAATATCTTGTTGATCTGTTTTATCCACGCCTCGCCTTTAAGAGGTTTTGCTCTCCAAAAAACTCCGTGGGTCCCATCTCCTTGAATCTGCTTGGCGGTGGACCGTCCCGAGAGTTACCAAGTGTTTTCACCAGTATTTTGGACAAGAATCGCCTCTACTTTGATGTTGCATGAATTGCATGAAGCCTCGGAAAATTCCATCGTTCATCATTTGGTCAGTGTTGTTGTTTAAATGAGGTTTGTCGCCTTCTTGATGCACATTGTCCTGGTTATTGATCTGTGGAGACTCAACGGTCTCCTGTGCTCCATTGATGTTCTCAACATTCTCTTGATGCCATTTTCAAATCGCCACAAAACAAGGGTTAATTAACATATCACATATTATCCCTATACTCGGAATTCCACCAATTAAATACCAAATAAACTTAGGTAGGTCATACTAACGAAGGAATTCCCCGCCTCTCCCTCTTAGTTCTTGTCTCACATCTTAGCCAGGGATCATATCCCTAAGCTTTGATACCAACTGTGATGCCCCCAAATAGGTATACATCACCTATCCTGAGTCGCCAAATACATGGTACATAATACAAATACAATCTTTAATATACAAAAAAGAGTCATGAGTTTTAATATAAATATTATCTTCTGACAATATCCACTCTCGAAATAAGTCCTCATTACATTTATTGTCACACTATTTAATGTAATAGTGAGGACTACTAATGCTATCCTCCCGGACCGTCACTCCGCTCCCCGACTAGTCCCCGCTACGTTCTCATTTCCTGAAGAGAACAATGAAAGCAAAAGGGTGAGCTCAACTAGCCCAGTAAGAAATATTATGACTAAGATAATGCAGAATAAATTATCATTAGTCTTCAATAATGTTAAACTGATAAAATACAACAGACATCAAGTTTAACTACAGTGGAACAAACAATCAATTAAAGGAGTCAAGTAGATAATAAAATCTACTATCTTTTATGATTTAAAAGGTTTTTCATCACTTTTATCGCTGGGACTCAGCTTAGTAAATAATCCACATCATCGAATCACCCCTGCACTACGGCCAAGGATTTTCTTTAGTATCACGACCATAATTATCCATGCACTACGGGCCAAGGACATTCGTGTATTCATCAATGGTCATGATCATGTCAACAACTGTCCATCAATCCACTACGGGCCAATGAGGACTTTTATCACATCATTTATAACATTACGGTAATGATTATACCGAATAATCCCTGGTCATAATCATACCAAGTCCATCTATGCATTACAGGCCACAGATGACTTTCAAAAATATAAACATGAGGATGATGACAATAATATAAGAATTCAATAAAACAAGTTCACGAATTAATTTATCCAGGAATTAATAACGTCCAAATTTTCAACATGATACTTCTTTGTAGAGTAAAATTCAAGAATGCTCAGAAGAATATTTCCATGAAAAGATACTGGATGAAGCGCAAATATCAAGGATATTCCACTAATTTCGTGGAGTATAGAAGTCAAAACTTTAACCAACTGAGTATAATAAAGAATGAAATAACAAAAGAAATCACCAGGTATATGATAGATAGCACAGGCAGGTTATTTCAACAGAATAATAAATACGGAACTAGGTCCCAGTAAAAACGCATGCATGTGATATTTCAACGTAATAATAAAGATTTTAACCAGTCCGTAAGAAACGCATGACATGTGATATTCCAAATGTAATAATAAAGCATAGAACAACGTAAGGATTTCACCAAGTATAGAGGGAGTCCACGTGACATGAGTTATTCCAATAGAATAATAAAGGATGGAATGACAGAAGTTCTCTTCATGAATACAAAAGAATAAAACCCCTTACTGTAAAGAAACTGGATATCGAAGTAGTGAAGTATTAGAAAACTCTTCTTCTTTCTCTCTATAAATTCTCTCTCTCTAGAGTTTCAGTGAATTCGTAAGAAATAATGAAGGAATGAGCTTCTATTTATAGAAGAACTGAGAGTGGCTCTTGGTTTTAACGAAGGGTTAAAATGACTCTTGGTAATATTGAAGAGACAACTACTATTTGCGAAGGGGCAATTAACTCTTGGAACACCGAAGAGGCAAATAACTCTTGGAAACCTGAAGGGTCAAATAACTCTTGCAAATCCAAACGGACAAGTTACTATTAAAACTCGTGAATAGTAACTCATAAATAGTAACTCGTGAATAGTAACTCATAAATAGTAACTCGTGAACAGTAACTCATGAATAGTAACTCATGAATAGTAACTCCGACACGAAAAGTTCCCCGAATACCCGATTGAACAATATAACCTCCAGACATCAATTATCATCAGAATAGATGTCGATTTCTACTAACACAAATAATCCCAACATAATGAAACTATCAAATTCATCTTTAATTAACACGAACTTATTCATCATTAATATTATAACTCACAATATTTAGCAACCAGGTTGTTCCCAGGAAAGAGGGGGCTTTCCAATAAGAATTTCTCCCCATTGGCGCGCAATTAGGTGACCAAACCTCTCCTCCTGAGTAACTTAGACATTGTAAATATTGCAATTTAATAATATGAATAACTTTGTCGCCTCAATTATTGATTTAATAAAATAACATATTATGCAGATGATACTGTGACAATAATCGAATCAATAATATGAGAGATATGATGCAGCAATTACTGTAGCAATAATTGAGTATAACTGAGTGACTTATCAAGTAAACATCAATAATCAATACCGTGTGCTACTACTATACAACTACTACAGATTCGCATTTTGTACTTTTACTACCGAGTAGTTCAACAAGATAATCGGTGAAACTTCCGCCGTTATTTTCATAAATATATTTTTGTCATTTTCTCAATCTGACAATAATTCTATTATGGGGTCCACCGATGATTGTACCGTCGTACGAATATTCCCTGACAAAACGAATATTCTCCGACCAATCGAATATAATATAACAACTTACCTACTTTGCAGAATTTATAAATACTACCCACAACTATAACATTATAACAAATTTATTCCATAATATTCAAAAATGATAATTATAGAAAAATCATCTTTATTCAAAAAGTTGGGGTCTTACAATCTATCTATGCAGATCTTGGTTGCTTAGATGTATTATACAACTTCTAGCGGACATATTACATTTTTTTGCTACTATGACTCGTTGTGGGGGCATAATAGTAAAAAGAAAATTTTAATCCTGCCCGCTAGTAATTCTAGCGGACGAAGAGGGCTATTTTTTAATCATAACCGTTCATAATTGTAATCAAAGGCAATGGATCATTGCCCTATATATATATATATATAAGACTAGATATACTTTTCGATGGAACTTACGCCACTCAGAGTGCGGCATCTGAAAATACTTTTTCCCCTCATATTGTTGTTCAGGGATCTTTAAGTTCTGGAAATTTGAGATCCCTTCTTCTTACTAGTGATTTTTTCCTGGGGGCAGTGGTAGCCTGTACATTAACTAAACTTATCCTGAGACTGGAAGAAGTTCAAACATCAAAGCTTGAAGTCAATAAAGAATCAACCCAAGCATTATTGATCATTGTCTCCATGCTACAACTAAGACAATCTTCATTTCTTCCTCACCAAAATGATAATGATTCGTTTTGGTGAGAGGCTTGTGCAGAAAATGATTTTGTGGCAGAGGCGCGGTTTATTTTTTTATGAATATTTGGTTACCTACAAAAAGTAGAATTGTTACCTTTGTACAATGTTTGGCTATCAACTGCACTATATTCATAATAATTTTATTTTTAAAATGTTATTTATAAGTTGGTAGTCAAACCTTCATAAAAAGGTAACCAATTCAGTTTTATTGGGTTACCAATTAATTATAAAAAAATTTAAGAACAGTTTCCAAGTGTTACGTGCAAATGGTATCCGAAATGCCATCTCTAAGTTTCCATTTATGTAGCTGTTAGTTACTTATTAATAACCTTTTAAAAATAAAATTATTTTGAATATGGTGCAGTTGGTAGCCAAACCTTCATACAAAGGTAACCATTTTAGTTTTTATGGGTAACCAAATATTCATAAAAAAAAAAATTGTTCGTGATTTCCTCTTTGTTCGGCTACTCTGAATTTGTTTTGGATCTGTTCTTGCTGGTTTGGTAACTCCGACTTCTTTTTCTTCGATTTGTTTTGGTAACTCCGATTTCTTCTTCTTCGGTTTGTTTTATTTTGGTTGTTCGTGATTTTCACTTTGTTCGGCTACTCCGAATTTGTTTTGCATCTGTTCTTTGCTACACTGGCAAGCAAGTAGTAGTGCAAGCACTGCCTTGAACTGGTTTTTTGGAACCGCCATAAAAATCTTGACCCAAAGTTCATGGGGCTCACAATGGGTCGAACTCCATACAAGAAGGTGTTTTATGCCTATTTTTTGACATTTTTGGGCCCAGAGTGAATCAGGCGGTAGGAGCCAAAAGGCCTTGATTTTGTGGGCCAAAAAATACTACCAAAGCCCTTTTTTTGAAGGTAGGCAGGCCGACACCAGTTAGAAGACCCCAACTTATTATAAATTAAATTAAATTTTCCTCTATTCATTATTCTAAATTAATAAGGGTTAATTTGATATAATGCTTTGGTTATGGGTGAAATGTGTAAATTTTATAAAATAAGCAAGTGGGCTATAAAATATTCCTTTTTTTAGGAATATTCGTTTGGTGTCGTGGAATATTCTTTTTGTTTGGGAATATCCGTATTTGACACGATCAATTGTGGGCCCCATAACGGAAAAACTATTGGATGAAGGAAAACGTCAAAGTTTGAGTTTTATAAGTAACGGCGTAATTGTTACCGTTAACACTTTTAGAATACCTGGTGGTTAAAATACAGTAATATGCATAGTTGCACAAAGCATCACACCAGTATTGCATGATAGATAGTTGAATTATTGATTCTTACATGTTAAAGCCACTACTCAATAATTGTTACAATAATCAACGCTCAATATTTTATTTTATTGATTCAATAATTGCTGCGTTGATATTTTATATTATTGTTGTTTCAATAATTGTCATTTTACAAAGATTTCCCATTATCAGATCAATAATTTATATTATTTGAATAATATTATTTGATAACATTATTGACAATGTCTAGAAAGTTCATCGAGGAGAGAGGTTAGATAATCTAATTGCGGCCACGCCAGATGAGTGAGAAATCCTTATTGAAAGCCCTCTTTCCCGAACCGCACGGTTGTCAATAATGTAATTACATAATATTATTTGTGAATAATTAATTATTCATTTATATGATAAGGAAATATTTATTTGATGTGGATATAAATGATGAATTTATTTATTTTATGTGGTTATAAATGAAGGAATTAATGCTGAGGTGTTTTATCAGTATTTTATCGGAATGGAGGTATTAAAAAATCATCAGTTTATGAATTTCGGATATTTTCTGTTAGGAATTTAGAAAAACTTTCTTCTGCAAAGTTGTAGAGAATTCGATTTCGTGTGGAATGGATATAAAATTTGTATTTTTCTAATAAACGGGCTATTTTCTATGAATTACTGAAGTTTCAGAAAATAAAATGATTTTTATTAAATTATGGGTGGGACCCACTTTTGTTTTAACACATGTGGGCTACTGGTTTTTGGTTCAAAGGTGGCTGGTCTTTGTTGGCAACTTAGGTTGCGTAAGAGAAAAAATGAAATAAATTATTATTTTATTATTTTAGTCTCCTATGGCGTTCTAGTATTTTCTTATAAATAGGCACTTAGGTTAGAATTAAAAATCACACCAGAAATAATTTTTCTTTATCTCTAGATTATCGAGCGTATTTTTATGAGTATTTATATACTTTGAGAGTTGTTGTTCGGTACAAGCTTCCTTCGGCTTTATATCCAATATTCCGATCAGAAGTACCGTTATTTTGAGGTAAGGGATGTTATTTTCTTCTTAAATGATATTAGTTTCTTCAATATCATTATGCTGAAATAGTGGTGAACTTTTTAATCAAATTTGGAACTTTTTGTGTCGGGGTTACTATTCTCGTATCTGACTTTATTCACGATATCTGACTATTCATTCGCGAATCTGACCTTTATTCACCGAAAAATAAAAAATTTCCTTTTTGTCCAAGATGTCGATTTTGGCTATTATCTTTGATTGTATCCATGTTTTGATCGTTATTTTGAATTACCTTCCTGATTGGTTATTATGAAGTATTATTGATCTTGGATAAATCGTTATACTGAATCCCTAATATTTGTCCTTCTGTCTCAGTGGTTTCGTTTTTTTTAAAATATTTTTCATCATCCTCATTCTTAAATGATGATATTACTGAGTATCTTTGGCATGTAGTGCAAAGATGAATGATTAATTGATGAATATCTTTGGCCCGTAGTGCAAAGATGAGCAGTGTTGAGATGAACATGACCAATTGGTGATACTGAAATGAATATCTTTGGCGTGTAGTGCAAAGATGAATATTTGATTAAAGATGTATATTGATTGTTATTCTGAGGATAAAATATTGATGATGAACTTTTAAATCTTAGAAGATAGTAGAATTCATTCTCTCACGTGACTCTTCTAATGGATTCTTTTTTTCATTGCGAATATTGATCTAAAACTTGTTGTCTATTATATTCTATCGATTTTTCTGTTGAAGAGTAATGATAATTTGTTGTATATTATCTTAGTCATAATATTTTTTTCGGCTAGTTGAGCTCACCTTTTTCTTTTTGTTCCATTTTTCTTACTCGGAGGTGAGAACATAACGAGGATCGAGTCGGGGTATGGAGTAATGGTTCTAGAAAGATGTTTTAGCAGTCCTCACTATTTACGTAAAATAGTGTATGAATAATTATAATGAGGACTTATTTGAGTGTTGAGATTGTCTAGAAGACAATATATGTATTTTAACTCACGATATGTGTTGTAAGTATTTTGCACGATAATAATTGTATTATTAAAGTTGTAGTTTGTTTACATGCCACGTATATTTGGCGACTCGAATGGGTGTTGTATAACTATTTTTGGGGTGTCACACGCGAGCTTTGTGTGACGCCCCCAAAATAGGTATACGTCACCTATTCTGAGTCGTCAAATACATGGTACAGAAAACAACTACAACTTTATTATTACAATTGTCGTGCAAAATACGACAACACATACCGTGAGTTTAAATACAAATATTGTCTTCTGCATAATATCAACACCCAAATAAGTCCTCATTACAATTATTCATGCACTATTTTATAAAATAGTGAGGACTACTAAAATATCTTTCTTGAATCATCACTCCATACCCCTGCTTAGTCCTCGCAAATAAATTCTCACCTCTTGAGAAGAAAAATGGAACAAAAAGGAAAAGGGTGAGTTCAACTAGACTAAAGAAAGAATGTTATAACTAAGATAATATACAACAAATTATCCTTAGGTCTTCAACAGGAAAAATTTGATAAATACATTGACAACAAGTTTTAGATCAACAACCGCAATGAAAAAAACAATTCATTAGAAGAAAGTTAAGTAGAGAATGAAATCCACTATCATCTATGAATTAAAAAGTCCATCATCAATATTTTATCCTCAGAATATCAATCAATATATATCTTTACTATCTTTGCCAAAGATATTCATTCATTTGTATCACCAAATGTCATGTTCATCTCAACACTGCTCATCTTTGCACTACGGCCAAAGATATTCATCGATAATCATTCATCTTTGCTTATATAGCCAAAGATATTCAATAATATCACCATTAAGGACCGAGGATGATGAAAAATATTTTAGAGAATGAATTCTAGTTAGATGTAAGGATAACTATTAGGGATTCATATTTCGATTTATCCAAATTCAATAATACTCCATAATAACCAAGTGTGAAGTAGAATTCAAAAATAAAGATCAAAACATGGATACAATCAAAGATAAGTAACCATAAAAGACATCCGGGAAAAAAAAAATTTCATTTTTGAAAATAATTCATTTTGAATAGTGTCGTATATCGTGAATAGTGTCGTATACGTGAATAGTAACCCCGGCACAAAAAGTTCCAAATTTAATTAAAAAGTTTAGATCAATACTTTGGCATATTGATATTGAAAGAAATAATATCATATATGAAGAAAATAACATCCCTTACCTTAAAGAAATTGTACTTTGGAATGAAACGTCGGATATGATGCTGAATGAAACTTGTACTGAATACCAACTCTCAAAGTATCTAAATACTCACAAAATAAGCTCGATAATATAGAGAGAGAAAGCTTATGTTTCTGGTGTGATTTTCAATTCTAACTTAGCCCTCTATTTATAGGAAAATTTTAGCAGATCAAGCAGACTTGACTGCCTTCTGATGGCTTTTACTCTACTACTATTGCCACCACCACATTTGAAATAAAATTCAAAGACATTTCTTCACCAACCACAAGTGGGGCCCACTCAATTCTTAAATTTTCTACCAAAATCATTTATAAACCTAATTTTTGAATCAGTCACCTCTTAAAATTCATAACATATCATACGTTTAATTTTAACAGTTCAAAATTTATGGACATATACTCTACTTATATATGTATAACATATCCAAAAATTACAATGATCCAACAGTCAGATTAAAAATTATAACTCACGTAATATATCTCAAGAACAGTGATTTAATTTTTAATACCTCCATCCCGACAAAAATAACTCAACATTAATTCCTTCAATTATATCCACATAAAATAAATATTTTTCTTATCATATAAATCAATAATTAATTATTCACAAATAATATTACAGAATCACAATTATGACAACCAGGCCGTTCCCAGGAAAAAGGGGGCTTTCCAATAAGGATTTCTCCTTACTGGCGCACAATTAGATGACCAAACCTCTCCTTGACAGAAATTTCTAGACATTGCCAATAATGTTATCTAATAATATTATTCAAATAATATGAATTATTGATCTGATAATGAGAAATATTGTGCAGTGACAATTATTGAAACAACAATAATATAAAATATCAACGCATCAATTATTGAATCAATAAAATATTGAAAAGTAATTACTATAACAATTATTGAGTAGTACCTTCTTACGTAAGAATCAATAATTCAAAAATATTGTGCAATACCGCAGGTGTCTTTCTTTATGCCACCACGCCAGACATCGTATTTTAACCACCGGGTAATCCAACAGTGTTAACGATAACGATTACGCCGTTATTTATAAAAACTCAAACTTGTCATTTTCCTTATCCGACAGTTATTATATTATCACGAATGAATGGCATACGCGTAATTGCATTTAATTTTCCCGACAACAAGAATATTCCACGACCAAACGAATATTCCCCGACAAAATGAATATTTTATAACCACTTGCTTATTTTGTAAATTTTGCACCCCATAATCAAAGTATTATATCAAATTAACTCCTTATTATTTCAAGATAATAATTAGAGAAAAATATAATTTTATTCATAATAAGTTGGGGTCTTACAACCTCCCCTCCTTATGAAATTTTGTCCTCAAAATTGACGTCGACGATTCACAGTGTTTTCAAAAGGTGAGGGTACCTCGCTTTCATTTCTGATTCCAACTTCCAAGTCATTTCCTCAATAGCATGGTTCCTCCATAAAACCTTGACTTGTGGTATAACCTTAGTGCGTAGGATATGCTCTTTCCTATCCAATATCTTGACAGGTACCTTCTCGTACGTTAAATCTTTGGTTATCTCGTCTGGTTCTAATGCAATAATGTGGTTTGGGTCTTTCACATATTTACGAAGCATAGATATGTGAAAAATATTATGAACACAAGACATACTTGGAGGTAATGCGAGTCTATATGCCACATTTCCTATTCGGTCAAGAATCTCAAATGGTCCAACAAATCGTGGATTGAGCTTTTCTCTCTTCCCAAATCTTGTAACTCCCTTCCATGGAGCAATACGTAATAGTACATGATCTCCAATATTAAATTCCACGTCCTTTCGATGAAGATCAACATAACTCTTTTATCGATCTTATGAGGTCCTTAAATACGTTGTTGGAATCATTTGAATCTTTTCTCGTAGTCATGCGTACTAATTACGGTCCCAACAACGTTGCTTCTCCCACCTCGTCCCAAAGATAATCGAGAACGACACTTTCGGCCCATATAACGCCTCGAATGGAGCCATGCCTATACTTGCTTGATAACTATTGTTGTTGTAGGAGAATTCCACCAGTGGCAAGTACTTATCCCAACTTCCTCTAAAATCTAGGACACATAGTCTTAATAAATCTTCAAGGGTTTGGATAGTCCTTTCCGATTGTCAGTCCGTTTGAGGATGGTATGCCGAACTGAATCGTAAATCTGTGCCCATAGCTTTTTGCAAGCTAACCCAAAATCGTGAAGTGAATCTTGGATCACGATCCGAAACTATGGATACTGGCATGCCATGCAATCTCATAATCTCATTTACCTACATACTAGTAAGACGTTCAAGGGAATAAGTCTCACGTATAGGCAAGAAATGAGCAGACTTTGTTAATCTATCAACAATAACACAAATCGCATCTATGCCTTGAGAAACCTTAGGAAGACCTGTAATGAAATCCACGGTAATGTGTTCCCACTTCCATTTCGGAATCTCAAGTGGTTGTAATGGACCCTTTGGCACTTGATGCTCCGCCTTTACACGTTGACAAGTTAAACACCTCGAGATAAACTCCGCGATCTCTTTCTTCATATTGCTCCACCAAAATGTATGTCGAAGATCATGATACATTTTAGTACTCCCAGGATGGATTGCAAGTGGTGTGTTGTATGCCTCCATCATGATTCTATGCTTCAAGTTAGAATCGTTAGGAACGTAAAATCTGGAGTTGGCTCGAAGTATTCCTTCTTCATCGATTCTTGCTTCTGGAATAGCACCTTCTTGCACTTTCTTTTTCATACGCATCAGCTCCAGGTCTGTAGCTTGAGCAGCTTTAACTTTATCGATTAAAGTCGGTTCTACTCGTATATTAACCATCATCACGTGGATCCCTGGAGTCTTTAACTCTATCTCCATCCTTTGTAAGTCGTATAAAATGGGTCTTTGTGTTAACAACATCGCACTCAGCATCGTGCGATACAATCTTCTACTCAATGCGCCGTCCATTCTACACATTTGCTTTTCAACGATTATATTGAATGCTATGGTCGTAATCCTTCAACAGCTCGAGCCAACGTCGTTGCCGCATGTTGAGTTCCTTTTGGGTGAAGAAATATTTAAGGTTTTTATGATCCGTATAAATTTCCACTTTCTCCCTATACAGGAAGTGTCTCCATATTTTCAACGCAAAAGCGACTGCTGCTAACTCCAGATAATGAGTAGGATAATTCCTCTCATATTCTTTGAGTTGTCGCGAGGCATAGGCTATGACTTTCGCATGTTGCATGAGAATACATCCTAACCCTTTGCCTGAAGCATCACTGTAGATAACAAATCCATCTGAACCAGATGGTATTGTCAGAACAGGTGCCGAAATGAGTCGCCTCTTGAGCTCTTGGAAACTCTTCTCGCATTCCTCACTCAATACAAATTTTGCATCTTTCCGAGTCAACTGAGTTAACAGAGTAGCGATTCGAGAAAATCCTTCCACGAATCTCCGATAATAACCAGCTAAGCCCAGAAAGCTACGCACTTCGGTCACCGACTTCGGCTGCTCCCAACTTTGGATTGGTTCAATCTTTACCAGGTCAACAGATACTCCATGTTTTGATGCCACGTGCCCAAGGAATGCTACTTCCTTAAGCCAGAACTCGCATTTCTTAAGCTTGGCATATAGCTTGTTGTCACGAAGTCTTTGAAGTACCAGCTTCAAATGGTGTTCATGATCTTCACGGCTTTTGGAATAGATGAGGATGTCATCAATAAAGACAACAACGAACTGATCCAAATATTCCTTGAAAACACGGTTCATCATATCCATGAAAGCAGCAGGAGCATTAGTCAATCCAAAAGACATGACTAAGAATTCATAATGCCCGTACCAAGTTCTGAAGGCAGTCTTTGGAATATCCTTAGTTTTAATCTTCAACTGATGATATCCAGAACGAAGATCGATCTTTGAAAAGTATTGTGCTCCTTGCAACTGGTCAAACAGGTCATCAATGCGAGGTAGTGGATACCTATTCTTGATGGTGACATGGTTTAATTCTCGATAGTCAATACAAAGTCGCATACTCCCATCTTTCTTCTTTACAAATAAAACAGGAGCACTCCAAGGAGATGTACTAGGACCAGAATGAAACCGATGTCTAATAATTCCTGTAGTTGGACTTTTAACTCCTCGAAGTTCAATAGAGCCATTCGATACGGGGTTTTAGAAATGGGCTTTTTACCTTGCTCAAGATCAATAAAGAATTCAACTTCACGCTCTAGGGTAAACCAGAAGTTCTTCAGAAATACATCGGAAATTCATTAACAACGTAAATATTATTCAAATCGACGTGTTTTTGTTCAAGTCCATAATATGGGCTAAGAAAGCTTGACATCCATTTTTTAATAAAAGAATAGGTTTATGGCTTGATATGATAATGACTGATTTTAGTGGTTTAGTTGTTTGAATTAAGTATAACAGTTGGTTAGAATATGAAAACTAACAACCTTACGAAAACAATCAATTTTAGCATGATGAGTGGTTAACCAATCAATCCCTAAAATCACATCAAATGCAAGTATCTTTAAAGAAATAAGATCAACAGGTAATGTGATTGTGCCAACTTAGATCAAGCAAGATTTATAAACTGTAGATGTAATGAATGTTTCACCCAATGGAGTTTCAACAAATAAGTTAAAGTCTAATTTCTCCTGAGTCGAGTTTAAACGTTGAGAACAAGCGGAGAGATAAAAGAATGGGTAGAACCCAGATTAGTAAGGTATAAACTTCGCAAGAATAAATTTAGCTTACCTAGTTCACCTAGATTAGGGTTCTCACCGCGATCACCTCGTTCGGGCTTTTCCGGAACCGTTTTGACTTATCCGGACAACCTTTGGAGTCACCATCCTGTTGAACTTGGTTTTGCTTGAACCACCGACTTTGTTTTGTCTACAATTATAACATACCTTTGGTGCCAAGTTTGTAATTCGACGAATTATTAAGTTGTGACAACGAGGACATAATTTTTTAAGTAATTTAATTTTAATATTTATTTTATTGAATAAATATATTTTTTTGATGAATTAATTATTAAATTAATTAATTAATTGATGAAGTTGTGATAGATTAATTTAATTATATGTGTTATATTTATTAAATTGATGTGGAGAATTTTATTATTCAAGTATGTGATTATGCGAGCTTATTGAATTAAAAAAAATATTTAATAAGCCTTTGTTATTTTAATTAATTTAATTATTAATTAGAGATTTAATAATTGATATTATTATTAAATGAGAAAATTTAATTATGTGACTATGTGCATTATTGAGAAATCATTATATTTTATTTAAAGTAAATTAAATAAGATATTGATTTATTTTATAAAAGATGTGACATTATTTAAACTATATGATAATGTTTTATTAAATTAAATGGTTTTTGAATTATTTTTTTTCGCTAACCAAACATGGCCTTAAGGGAGGTTATGGGCGTTAACCCATGATCGGGTAATTAACCACACCGCGTCGATTGATTTTCTTTATTACGCCTTTCTTCTTCATCATTTTCCTAAGTCTAGAAAAAATAAAAACAGAGAGAGTTTCGAGAGAGATTGAGAAGTGTTGAGGGAGAATTGAGATTGAAGAAGAGTTTAGAAGGAATTCATTCACACACTAATCTACGCTTTACGCTTTGGGTAATTCTCTCCAACCCAAATTCCTATTTTTCGTCTTTTTAAGTTTTCATGAATATGGCCTAAGTTTTCTGTAAAGTTTCTATAGTTGGAAAGGGTAACAATTATGTGATTATGTGTTAATATATAACATCATAATATGTTTTATATATATTATATGGGTTTTCATATCTTCGCCATGAAATTATACAAATAAAAAGATTTCAGAGTATGTTATATGGCCATATGGCCTTATACGTGATTTTTATATGTCAAATATAATTTATTTTACAAAATTTCCACTATTATATGATTATGCATGTTAAAATGAACAAAATGAAACTTTAATGGTTGGATTTGGCTTTATAATGAATCTATGTAGCATTAAAATCCATGTTTTATGTTCAAAACTTCAAGAACATCAAGAATAAAGTCAATTTGCATGCTTTAATTTCGTGATTATGTGTTTTAATGGGTGAAAATCACTCCATAGATGTTAAGTATTGATTATTTATAAATTCTAACATGTGGGTATGTTTTATTTGGGGAATTTGAAAGTTTTAATTATTTGGTTCTCGTGTTTTCGCTAATTAGAGAATCAAATTGAGTGTCGAATCGAGTCTCAGAGTAATCGATGTCCATGGCCTCCCGACCCCAAGATTTCTGTCTCAACACAGTAAAAGCAAGTGTCCTACGTACCATGATGCCAGAGTTAAATACAAAAGTATTATAAAAGTGAAATGTATACCACTTAATGTAATGGTCGAAATGAGTTTTTAAAGTGTACAAGTATGGAAATGTGATAAAGAACTTAGTCTAATGATTATAAAGACTTGTTAGACCTATAATGAGATGTTAAAATAAATTCTTAACATGTCCATAACATAATTACGTGTGGATTGAATGATCAAATGCATAGTTACCTTATTGTTTGTGAAGTCTTAATTTTTGACAATAAGTGTAGTAATTGACTAAGTATAGTCATGAACTCGAGTTAGACAAAGAATAAACTTGTGATGTTTATTACGTGATAATTGATTGGTGTTGTGAACATGAATGATATGTAGGATTTAATTCAAAGAACGAGTTATTAACGTGTAATCTACGCACGAGGCAAGTTTCTAAACCTTATCTTGTTACATTGAGCAAGTTCATTTACGTTGAGCAAGTTTCTTATCCTAAACTTTCGTTGAGCAAGTTTCCTAACCCTACTTGTTATCCTTATATAAGGTGATTAATTCATCTTTCTACATTGAGCAAGTTATCATTATTATTGATCAAGCCTGTCTTGTATATTCAAGGTTATTAATCTTCAAGCATGATGTTGTTATACAATAATTATTCTATTGTATACCTTTTGAGATGTTATTCAAGTTAAATATTCATTTACTGTTAAACCTTATTAGACTAGCGAACCCTTATTGATTCGACTAGTCCATAATTGATGAGCGTTCTAAATTTCAGAATCCCTTGATGAATTATCCAAACCAAACTTCCTTTGGTGCGGACTCGAATGTCAAACTGAGATGAATAACCCTGTATAGGGGATTATTTGCGCTTTAGCGTTAAGATATTGTGCACAGTATGGTACTAAGGGCTGATCCCCCTAAGTACGAGAAGAAGAGTCCATAGTTTTATGACTGTTAAAGGTTTCAAGTAATAAAACTTGACAACCTAGGACATAGTTCAAGGTCTTATGACCCTCAGAAAGTCTTTTGATTCTTGTTATTCATTCTTGATTCAAAAGTTGAGCTTTTATATCCGAAGTTATTATTTCTCTCGCATGTTATTATTCATTGTTATATTGTTATACTTGTGGGCAATCGTGCTCTCTCTTGCATAATAATAACATTGCAGTTAAGAACGAAAAGAGCGTATTTAACCTTCCACTAGTAAGGGCAAGGGCAAGATTAGCAAGTAATGAAGACTGCTTTATTATTGTGGTTATGTAATGATGATTAGAATTGATGCTACTTAAGACTTATTTATTTATATTTTTCGCATAGATGATTTAAGATTAGAGTAACTCGGGATTTATTTATTATGTAGTTGATGTAACCCCAAGGGGGAGAGATTTTATTATTTATTTCTATATATTGCATGGTTTGCATTTATTTATGGATAGATAGATAGATGATGTTTGTCAAAGGAACACCAAATCTGTGGAAATGGAAGTACCAGATTTGGGGTGTCATTTACTTGACTTGTCACACAAAATTCCAAGCTATGTATGTCCGTCTTTTCCATAATTTAAACACACCTTGGAGGGTTGTGAACAGTTTGGACTTATGTGTCCCTCCTCTTCGCATCTGTAGCATCTAACTGGCGGTCGTTCTCCTCCCCAAGAATTTGTTATTGGTGCTGGTGCTGCTGCTGATGTCTTCCCGTCATTATAGAATCTTCTCTTTTTAAAATTTCCACTTGACTCACCTCTCCTATTATCATGGCCACGATGACCACTCGAATGGTTACCGCTTTTGTCCGTATTCTTTCCTCCTCGCTGATTATCATCGCTCCGATGATTGCTGTCACCGGTATAACCCTGGTTGTGGTCCCTCGGTTGAACATACTCACTATATCACGCTTCTAATAATTGAGCCCATTTTACAACATCCTAATATAAAGAAAATTTATGAGAGATAAGATATTGTCTAATCTCGGTTTTAGACCTCTCGAAACATCCGCGTCATACGCTCCTCATTTTCTACCAAATGAGGTGCAAACTCGATAACTCCACGAACTTCGCCTCATCGAGAGACACCGCCATGTTATTTTTGTTCTAGTCTAATAAACTCTACCTCTTTCATATGACGAATACTTTCAGGAAAGTACTTGTCATTAAACAGTTTCTGAAATCTTTCCCAAGACATGTTGAGTGCGGCTGGATGGGTACGCTTCACAGACTCCCACCAATAATCTACCTCACCACGGAACATAAAGGTAGCGAATGAAACCTTCGGTTCCTCCGTGCAGCCCATGACATCGAATATCTTGGTAATTTGCTTAACCCACGTTTCACCTTTTAATCGGATCAGCTTTTCCCCAAAAACTGGTGGTCCCAATTCCTTAAACCGCTTGGTTGTGACAAATCACAGCATTTGCCATCATTTCCACCCGTATTTTTGTACACGAGTCTCCCTCGCCTAATTTTGCATGAACTGCAAAAAAGCTTCTAAACATCGCATCATTCATCGCTTGCTCGATAACGTTGTTTTTATAGGAGGAATATTACCTTCATGTTGCACGTTCTCTTGGTTGGTAATCAAAGGTTGTTCCACAATCTCATAGACTCCATTGTTAACGTTCTCAGCTGCCATTCTTAAAAACTGCCATAAAACAGGTGTTAATTAAACAAATTAACATATCACATAATATCCCTATATTATGACCGACCAACAAATAAGCTTAGGTAGGACACACTAGCGAAGGATTTACTCGTCTTTCCCCTACTAGTTCTATTCCCCGATCTCCACCAAAGACCATATCCCTAAGCTCTGATACTAACTGTGACGCCCCCAAAATAAGTATACATCACCTATTCTGAGTCGTCAAATACATGGGACAGAAAACAACTACAACTTTATTATTACAATTGTCGTGCAAAATATGACAACACATACTGTGAGTTTAAATACAAATATTGTCTTCTAGACAATATCCACACCCAAATATGTCTTCATTACAATTATTGATGCACTATTTTACAAAATAGTGAGGACTACTAAAACAACTATCTTGAATCATCACTCCATACCCCGGCTAGTCCCAGCTAAATTCTCAACTCCTGAGAAGAAAAATGGAACCAAAAAAAAAAGGGTGAGCTCAACTAGCCCAGTAAAGAATATTATGACTAAGATAATATACAACAAATTATCATTAGTCTTCAACAGGGAAAAATCTGATAGAATACAATAGACAACAAGTTTTAGATCAACAACTGCAGCGGAAACAACAATTCATTAGAAGAGTTAAGTAGATAATGAAATCAATCTACTATCAACTATGAATTTAAAAGTCCATCATCAATATTTTATCCCTGTAACATCAATCAATATACATCTTTGCACTGCGGGCCAAAGATATTCATTTGTCACCAGATGTTCATCTCATTCATCTTTGCACTACGGGCCAAAGATATTCATCGATTAATCATTCATCTTTGCTTTCTACGGCCAAAGATATTCATCAATATCACCATTAAGGACTGAGGATGATGAAAAACATTTTAGTGAACGAATCCAGTAAGACAGAAGGACAAATATTAGGGATTCGTATTTCGGTTTATCCAAATTCAATAATACTCCATAATAACCAAGTGTGAAGTAGAATTCAAAAATAAAGATCAAAACATGGATACAATCAAAGATAGTAACCATAAAAGACATCTGGGAAGAAAAAGAGAAAATTTCATTTTTTGGTGAATAGTGTCGTATTTGTGAATAGTGTCATATACATGAATAGTGTCGTATGCGTGAATAGTAACCCCGACACAAAAAGTTCCAAATTTAATTAAAAAATTTAGATCAATACTTCGGCATAATGATATTGAAAGAAATAATATCATATATGAAGAAAATAACATCCCTTACGCCAAAGAAATAATACTTGAATGAAACGTCGGATGATCTTTGAATGAAACTTGTCTTTGAATAAAACTCTCAAAGTATCTAAATACTCACAAAATACGCTCGATAATATAGAAAGAGAAAGAGAGAAAGCTTATGTTTCTGGTGTGATTTTCAATTCTAACTTAGCCCTCTATTTATAGGAAAATTTTAGCCCAATCAAGGCAGACTTGACTGCTACACTATGGCTTTACTCGCTACTATTGCCACCCACCACATTTGAAATAAAATTCAAGATATTTCTTCACAAACCACAAGTGGGGCCCACTCAATTCTAGAATTTTCCACCAAAATCATTTATAAACCTAATTTTCGAATCAGTCACCTCTTAAAATTCATAACAAATCATACGTTTAATTTTAACGGTTCAAAATTTATGGACATATACTCAACTTATATATGTATAACATATCCAAAATCACAATGATCTAATGGTCAGATTAAAAATTATAACTCACGCAATATATCTCAAGAACAGTGATTTAATTTTTAATACCTCTATCCCGACAAAAATACCTCAACATTAATTCCTTCAATTATATCCACATAAAATAAATATATCCATCAATTATATCCACATAAAATAAATATTTTCTTATCATATAAATCAATAATTAATTATTCACAAATAATATTACAAAATCACAATTATGACAACCAAAAGCCGCTCTGTGGAAAGAGGGGCTTTCCAATAAGAATTTCTCCTTCTGGCACGCAATTAGATGACCAAACCTCTCCTTGATAGAACTTTCTAGACATTGCCAATAATGTTATCTAATAATATTATTCAAATAATATGAATTATTGATCTGATAATGGAAAATATTGTGCAGTGATAATTATTGAAACAACAATAATATAAAACATAAACGCAGCAACTATTGAATCAATAAAATATTAAAAGTAATTACTGTAACAATTATTGAGTAGTGCTTTCTTACGTAAGAATCAATAATTCAAAAATACTGTGCAATACCGTGTGTTACTGTGCAACCACGCGTATTATTGTATTTTAACCACCAGGTAATCCAACAGTATTAACGGTAACGATTACGTCGTTATTTATAAAAACTCAAACTTATCGTTTTCCTCATCCGACAGTTATTCTATTATCACGAATGACTGCGCCGTCGTACGAATATTTCCCGACAACAAGAATATTCCACGACCAAACGAATATTCCCCGACAAAATGAATATTTTATAATCACTTGCTTATTTTGTAAAATTTGCACATTTCACCCATAATCAAAGTATTATATCAAATTAACTCCTTATTATTTCAAGATAATAATTAGAGAAAAATTTAATTTTATTCATAATAAATTGGGGTCTTACACTTTGGGCCCGTTTGCCAGGTCTATTCTTGCTGGTTTGGTAACTCTGATTTTTTCTTTTTCGATTTGTTTTGGTTGTTCGTGATTTCCTCTTTGTTTTGTTTTCGATTTGTTTGGTAACTTTGAATATTTGAATTTAAATTATTATTTTGAATTTGAATTTATTTTTGTTGTTAGATCCAAGATATTTGAATTTGAATTATTATTTATGGCAGTTATTTCTCCTTGATTTTAGGTTTCCTTATTATTATGAATTGAATCCTATACTAATTCTCTAAATTAAGAAATCCTAATTGCCATAATATTGTCAATAAATATGGGAAAGTGTATTATTTTTGTAATTATTTTTAATACACTAATGGTGTAATTACTTTCTAATTGTTGTATATTTCTGTTAAAAAAACATCAATCCAAATGCAATATAAACATTCAATTAATTCAAGAAAACTCACTTGGGAACCTTCTCAGCAGAAGAAACCCTCTCTGGCTTGCTGCATCTGCATATTACATCATAAAAATAAAAACTTTATGGCCTATTGGACTACTACTATTCGTTAAAAGTGTAGGGTATGTAAAATAAAAAGGTATGTACCGACACAAAAGGACTGCTTCATATATATATATATATATATATTGATGCAATTGGTGATCAATTAGGTTCATTATTTCGATTAAGCATGGCAGAATTCAAGCACTTGGTACGTGGTGGTTAAGTTCAGGGAAGATGTTGTGGTGGAAGATATTCTTAAAGGGTTGGAAAAACTCACTTCAGAAGTTGATACAGTCAAGTCTTTTATCTGGTAATTAAGTCTTCTTACTATAATTTTATTTTTTTTAAAAAAAAAGTAGAAATAAAAATTTTACACTTATTTTTTTCCTAAAGATTTGAATCTCTTTAGTAAGTATATATAATAGATTTATTAAAAGTTACAGAATCCAAATAAGTTTAACAGATTGAAACAAACGTTTAAGAAAGAAATTAGTGTTTTTTTAATTTAATTTGTTGCCACATATAAGATGCAAGAAGCCATATATATAAGGGTTCTTTGAAAGGTGAACATATATAGGAAAAAATAGCTAGTTGATTTTTATTTTTATTTTCTGGTGGTGGATTAAAGAAATTTTGCAACCTGAATGGCCAACTTAGAAATTAGTCAAAAACATCATATATGCTATATATTAAAAAGTTGATTATATATATATATAGGTTATATCCATCAACAACAATAGGTTGTTGAAAGCAACTGATTTTACCCCAAAGTTAGAGCAGAAACAGCGCCTTAGACAATTTTTTTTTTTTTTTTTTTTATAAGTTTGTACAAGCTCTATCGGTTTACCAAAATGGGTTCTTCCCCAACAACCAGTTCTTTGTGGATGGAGACTTATATATATATATATATATATATATATATATATATATATATATATATATATATATAATATATATATTTTTTCAACAGGGGGCAGGACATAGAAAATCATGAGATGCTTACACAGGGTTTTACTCATGCTTTATTGATGACATTCAGCAGCAAGGAAGACTTCACCAGTTTCATCATTCATTAGCCATCCAAATCATGTAGAGGTTTCCTCTACTTTTTTCAGCTGCTATAGACAAGATTGTGCTTCTTGATTTCCCAGCTAGCTGTTCTTGTCAAGCTAAAATTAGCATGATCCTCCATTATAAGAAATTAATTAAGATCGTCAAAATTCTTTCAGACATCGATCAAGAACCCTTTAATTTTTTTTTATCCAAATGATCGATCGATATATACTAAAAATATGTTATGTATCTCTAGCTATTAATTAATTTTAATTTATATGCATGCATGCATGTGCATGTTCCTATGAGTTTGAGTTTGTGCATGTCAATGTGTCTTTGTGTTTCTTTGCTTCAAGTACTTAATGAAGGTGATTGGATTTATTCACATCCAAACTTCATCTTTGTATCAGAATCTATGGATCCTTTTTTATAAATTTTTGATAATTGTCATATATATATATATATATATATATATATATATATATATATATATATATATATTGTAAAATTCCAAATTTTACGAATAAAGATTTAAATTTCTAGAATTTTTTTTTTTGAAAATTATGGTGTGAATTTAATATAATGTTATAGTTGTGAGTAATATTTATAAATTTTGCAAAGTATGCAAGTTGTTATATTATATTCGATTGGTCGGGAAATATTCTTTGTGTCGGAAAATATTCGTACGACGGCACAATTATTGGTGAACCCCACAACGAAATTATTGTCGGATTAAGAAAACGACAAAAATATTTTTATGAAAATAACGGCGGAAGTTTTACCGTTAATACTGTTGAAACACTCGGTGTTAAAAGTATAGTATGGTTGCATAGTAGCACACCAAGATTGATTATTGATGCTTACGTGATAAGTCACCAGCTTTTGTTTTATTGATATTATTAATGTAATAAAAGCGAAAAGCTTTTTATATAAAATGTAATACTTTTATAAAGTTATTCTATAAATAGAATATATTATATTCTATTATGCATAGTGTTTTTGCATAGTAAAATCTTTTTATATAAAAAGCAGAATACTTTTATAAAGTTATTCTATAAATAAAATATATTATATTTTATTATGCATAGTGTTACATAGTGCTGCGTAGTATTTTTGCATAGTAAAATTTTTTTATAAAAAATAATACTTTTATAAAGTTATTCATTTTATTAGATTATAAATAGAATATATTATATTTTATTTAAAAGATTTTGCTTTTAAATATGGATAGTCCGATTAAAAATAAATCAATCTGACCGTTCATGAATTAGTTACTATGCAGTCCATTCTTATATAAATAAAGCTCATTCCTTCATTATTTCTTACGAATTTACTAAACTCTGTAGAGAAAGCGTAGAGAGAATTCTTCTTCTATAATCTTGAGCGTCTTTCTTTAGCGTTTAAAAAAGCTTTGAGCGTAGTGCAAGTTTCTTCAAGTATCCCCGCCTCTACCGGTTGAAAGAGTACTCTTCTTTATAAGGTAAGGGGTATTATTTTTTTTCATATTCATGAAGAGAACTTACATTATTCCAGGTCTTTATTATTACATTGGAATAACTTGTTTACGCTATCACCCTATACTTGGTGAAATTCTTCCATTATTCCATTATTTATTATTCTCATGGAATAACTTTGTTTATCTGAATCTGCATACATGGTGAAATTCTCGTTGTTATTCCATTCTTTATTATTACATTTGAATATCCTATCTGCATGCGTTTCTGGCCGGGACTCGTTCGATCTTTATTATTCTGTTGGAATATCCTCACATGCAATGCGTTTTCTGTTGAACACGGTTCCGTTATTTATTATTCTGTTGGAATAACTCGCCATCTGAAGTACCGCATGCATGGTGATTTCATTGTTATTCCATTCTTTATTATTCTGCTTGGAATATCCTCATCCGGTGTGTATTACGCTTTGACCGGTTCCGTTATTTATTATTCTGTTGAAATAATGCATCTGTGCAAAGTACCGCATGCATGGTGATTTCATTGTTATTCCATTCTTTATTATTCATTTGGAATATCCCAGCTTGGCAAGCGTATTACGCCTGACCTGGTTCCGTTATTTATTATTCTGTTGGAATAACCTGTCCATGCGAAGTACCGCATGTATGGTGATTTCTTTTGTTATTCTATTTTTTATTATATTCAGTTGGTTAAAGTTTTAACTTTTATACTCCATGAAATTAGTGGAATATCCTTGATATTTGCACTTCATCCAGTATCTTTTCATGAAAATATTCTTCTGAGCATTCTTGAATTTTACTCTACAAAAAAGTATCATGTTGACAATTTGGACGTTATTAGTTCCTGAATAAATTAATTCTTTAACTTGTTTTATTGAATTCTTATATCATTGTCATCATCCTCATATTTATATTTTGTTGAAAGTCACCGTGGTGGCAGTGTAGTGCATAGATGGACTTGGTATGATTATGACCGAGGATTATTCGGTGTAATCATGGTAGTAATATTACAAATGATGTGGTAAAAGTCCTTATTGGCCCATAGTGCATTGATGGACAGTTGTTGGCATGATCATGACCATTGATGATGTGACGCCCCCAAAATAGGTCCATTCCACCCAACCCATTCTGAGTCGCCAAATACATGGTACAGAAATAACTACAACTTTATTAATACATTTGTCGTGCAAAATACGACAACATATATATAATGTGAGTTTAAATACAATTATTGTCTTCTAGACAATATACATACCCAAATAAATCCCCATCATAATTATTGATACATTATTTTACAACAATGGTGAGGACTACTAAACAACTCTCCTAGAACTTTCATTCCATACCCAGCTAAATACTCGCTTATATTCTCGCCTCCCGAGAAGAAAAATGGAACAAAAGGAAAAGGGTGAGCTCGACTAGCCCAAGAAAGAATATTATGACTAAGATAATATACAACAAAATTATCGTTAGTCTTCAACAGGAAAAAACATAATAGAATACAATAGACAACAAGTTTTAAATCAATATTCGCAGGTATGAAATAATAATTCATTAGAAGAGTTAAGTAGAGAATGCAAACTACTATCTTCTATGTATGAATTTTAAAGTTCATCATCTATTTTATCCCCAGTAACATCAATCAATATATATCCGAGATCAAATATTCATCCTCACACTACAGAGCCGAGGACATTCACCAATTAGTCATGTTCATCTAAACACCTGTTCATCTTTGCACTACGGGCCAAAGATATTCATCAGAAATCATTCATCTTTGCACTACAGGCCAAAGATATTCATCGGAAATCATTCATCTTTGCACTATAGGCCAAAGATATTCATCAAAAATCATTCATCTTTGCACTACAGGCCAAAGATATTCATCATAAATCATTCATCTTTGCACTACAGGCCAAAGATATTCCATAATATCATCATTTAAGACTGAGGATGATGAAAAATATTTTTTTTAAAGAAACGAATCCAGTGAAACAAAATGACAAGGATTAAGGATTAAGGATTAAGGATTCGTACTTTGTTTTATCCACGTCCAAAAATACCTCAAAAATAATCATAGTGGTGTAAAATTTAAGAATGATCAAAACATGGATACAATCAAAGCTAGTATCCATAATAGATATTTTGGACAAAAAGAAGAAATTTCATTTTTCGGTAAATAGTGGCAGTATTCGTGAATACTCCGACACCAAAAGATAGAAATTTCACAAAAAACATCTTCACGCTTCGTGAATAGTACTCGTGAATAGTAACTCATGAATAGTAACCCCGACATGAAAAAGTTTCAAATTTGATAAAAATTCCAACCAATATTTCAAAGATAATGATATTGAAGAAATAATATCATTTGAGAAGAAAATAACATCCCTTACCTCGAAAAGACAAGATTCTAGTTGAAACAGGATATAAAGCTATGACTTGAACTTGCACCGTATAAAGCAATACTCAAAGTATACTCAAAATACTCACAAGAATACGCTTTCGATAATATAGAGAGAAAACTTGAGCTTTAATTGTGATTTTCAATTCTAACCCAAGACCTATTTATAGAAATTCTTGAACACCAAAGCGAAAATTTAATATAATATTATTATTTATAATAATAATTCCTACGCACACCTTGAATCTGAATTTCAGCAACTTGTCATGTGTTAAATGAGGGAACCAAATGAAAAAACGTTTTTGTAAATAAAAATATTTTAAACTTCCAAAAATCAATTATTTGAGCTTTCTAACTTCAATAATTCACAATAAATAGCCCTTTTGCCAGAAAATTTGAATCTCGCGAGTTTTTATAGGAAATCCAATTCTCTACAACTTTACAGAAGAAAGTTTTTCTAAATTCCCAACAAAAATTGACCGAAATCCATAAACGGGTGATTTTAGAGGCTATAATCAAATTTCAGTCAATAAATGGGGTCCACCGACATGTTTAACATGTTTTAAACATTTTTGGTAACAACAATACTCCTCCTCCACATATACTCATATATCTCACATTCATCGTAAAAATATCATCGTTAATATATTATTAAAATAATATATTTAAATGAATTATTTTATCAGAAAAAGATAAAATATTAATTTTCAACAATTGTCACATTAAAAATTTTCTCCATCTATATCCTCATAAAATCAATATTTTTCTCATCGTATGAATCAATAATTAATTATTCACAAATAATATTACAGAATCACAATATTGACAACCGTGCGCTCCTAAGAAAGAGGGGCTTTCCAATAAGAATTTCTCCTTACTGGGCGCGCAATTAGGTGACCAAACCTCTCCTTAGACGAACTTTCTAGACATTGCCAATAATGTTATCTAATAATATTATTCAGATAATATGAATTATTGGTTCGATAATGAAAAATATTGTGTAATGACAATTATTGAAACAACAGCAATATAAAATATCAACGCAGCAATTATTGAATCAATAAAATAAAATCTTTGAGCGAAATTATCATAACCATTATTGAGTAGTGCCTTCTTTACGTAAGAATCAATAATTGGTGCAATACTGAGTGTCTTCTGCAAGCAACAACGCGTATTCATCGTGTTTTAACCACCGGGTATTCCAACATTAATAAATCTGTAATAACTACGTAGTTATTTTTAAACAACTTATTTTTGTCGTTTTCTTCCTCCAATCGCTTTCAGTTATGGGGCCCACACACGGTCATACTTGTAGTAAATTTAATATTCCCGACAAAGATCGAAATATTCCACGACCAAAACGAATATTCTCCGACAATAATGAATATTATATCACCACTTGCTTATTTAAAATATTTATGCGCATTTTACCCATAACTAATCACATTAATCAAATTCACCCTTACTATTTCAAAATAATAAATAAAAGAAATTCCTTTTATTAAAAAAATTTTGGGGTCTTACTGATGAATACACAAATATCCTTGGCTTGTAGTGCATGGATAAATTATGGTTAAATACTTAATGAATATCATTGGTAGTAGTGTAGGGATGATGTGGATTATTTATTAAAATTCGAGTCCCAAATGATAAAAGTGATGAAAACCTTTTAAATCATAAAAGATAGTAGATTTTATTCTCTACTTGACTCTTTTAATGGATTGCATGTTCCGCTGCAGTTAAACTTGATGTCTATTGTATTTTATCAGTTTAATATTGTTGAAGAATAATGATAATTTAATCTGCATTATCTTAGTCATAATATTTTTTTCTTTGGGGCTAGTTGAGCTCAACCTTTCTTTCAATCGTTCTCTTGAGAAATGAGCGTGTAATCGGGACTAGTCGGGGAGCGGAGTGGCCGGTCCGGATGATAGTATTAGTAGTTCTCACTATTACATTAAATAGTGTATTAATAAATGTAATGAGGACTTATTCTAAGAGTGGATATTATCTGTAAGGCGATGTTTGTATTAAAACTCACAGCCTTTCTCTTGTTATATATTTAAGATTGTATTTGTATTCATATCATGTATTTGGCGACTTCGGAATAGATGATGTATACCTATTTTGGGGTCGCACACACACACACACACACACACACACACACACACACACACACACACATATATATATATATATATATATATATATATATATATATATAGTGTGTGTGTGTGTGGCTTAATTAATTCGGTGAATTTAGGATTATTATTTTTTTTTAACGACAACTTTTATGATAAGATATTAATTAGTTACCAATTTTGTTTAATACTTTTTCTAAATAAAAAAAAAGATTTAATATTATGTGAAGGTGATCAATTATAACTAAGTGAGCATATCTATCTATCCAAGGAATTTTTTTTACCAACTATAACTTTATCAAAACATTGTATATATGGAGAGGCAATGTATGAAAAGAAAATTGAACAAAAAAAAAAGTTGGCTATGTAGAAAAAATAAATTAAGCAAAAAGAATTATCAAATCTATTGGAGAGAAAATTTCAATTTGTGCCATTTTTACACTTTGAAGTTGATATATATTTCTAAGAATGTAGGAAAATGACCAAACATCTCCATGGCATGTGGCAGCATGTGATTCTTAAATGCTTCAAGTCTATGCTAATTTGGCCACACTCTCAATTAATTGGGCAGCTATGGTGATTGACTACCCAAGCTAGGTGGTAACATGCCTAATTTTTAAGTCAAAAGTAAGACCTAAAAGTACAGAAGGTTAGTGTAAAGATTAATCATGCTAAATAAGTCATATTTTATAATTAATTAATTAATCAATTTCAATGATTTCATCTCATTGACCAAGTATATATAGGGGACTGAGAATATATATATATATATATATATATATATATATATATATATATATATATATATATATGCTCCAATAATTTGAAAAGTCCAGTTGAATTTATTGACCTAATTTGCCATAACACTTTTAACCAAAAAAATTGTGGGATAATTCAGAAGGGAGGTGAATTTAGGCAAGAAGAAACTGATGCCAGTTCATTTGGTCAATACAAATTTTATAAGAAAAATATAATATATACTTTTTTATTAGGCAAAAAAGGAGGTGAGGCGTACGGGTTATTTACAAAAGGGTGTTTTGTAATTTTTTAAAATAGTGTTATTATAATGAACAACTCGCGCAAGAACGTGAGATATCTCTCACCTCCTATGCCTCTATTTATTTTATTTTTATATTATTTTGTTGTCGTTGGATTAACTCATTATGAACTATTAACATGACTACTTTCACGGGAGCTAATTGATCTTTATTTTCTATGCCATTTCTCCTTAATTTTTTTATAAATCCAAAAGGTTAAAATATGACTCGATTCTTTTTTGACGGAAAGTGTTTTTTTAAATAATTTTATATTAGTAATTTTTTTAAACTCACTTCCTTTCTTTGACATGTCAAATATTAAACTGTCAATCTCATGGTTACCATGAATTGGGTTATATTACTGGGCCAAAGATCACTCGGTATAAAATATATTTTTAAATTAAGCTAATTTCCGTCAACATAAGCCTAGGAAATCAGAATGAGAAATCAAAAATGTGATTTTTAATGCAAAGTAAACCCAATATGTTCGTCTAATGGTCAAGAAGGTTTGCTCTTTTCTTTGATTTCTCTTACGGTTAACAGGTAAGAAAAAATTCTCCTAAATGCATCAAGTCGATGTGGGATGCCTTTAGTCTCGATTGACGCATAAATTAATTCAAAAATACCTTTATCGGTCAATAAAAAATAAAAATAAAATAAATGTAAAGTAGTATGTGTCACATGTTTCTATAGTCGCAAAATTAAATTCTAACAACCAATTTCATGTGTGATTTCTGACATACCCCTTTAAATGATTTCATTTAAGCTCGACATGGTCATAATAGATGAGTCTGAAAATCTGTTATTTTGTACTGCTAACATTTATTTATGTAGCACTTTAAGTTTTGATTCATTTAAAGAACTGTACATGTACGTACTTCAAAAAATTTAAAATTCCTTAAAAATTTAATAGGAGGCAACAAACAGTTCACACATTAATGTTCCACAACTACCTTCACCAACAATTTAAGAATCCAATTTACCAAAGCATTTTTATGAAGTTTTAAATGCATAGAAGAACTACTATTTATAGTCTATGCCTACGGAGTAAATAGAAAAATGATATATATGTCGGAAAAATATGTGACGAAATTGAATTGTGATTAACTTATGAGATGGAGTAAGATAGAAAAATTATAGTGGGACCATTCTCTATGCATATTAAGGTGAATTTTTTCACAATACATAACAGAATTCTGCGACAAAATCGTAGGATTCAATTGCTTTCCTATGAGAAAAACTTGGTGAAATTTAATATTTTTCCTCGAGAGATTTTTATGTTTCCATAGAGAAGCAAATTATACTCCTACTCACAAATTGAAAATAAGGTATTGTTGAGGATGATAACTATTAAATACAAAGTTGTTTTGTATTATGTTTTTATGTGGGTTTATCTTTACTCATCACAGTCAATTAAGCAAAAGGCCAAGTCTACTCGAGTTCATTAGCAGTTATACTTGCCCAACATTATTTCTTTCCACTTTAACAACTTCTCTGCTCTACTTTTTTTCTTTTGATATATTATTTTGGAAAATGGTTAGTATGAAGTTTATTTTCGAGTAAGTTAGTCAATTAATCAATAGAATAGTGACACGCAAATGGCGTCAGATATGTGTGTCGAGATTTTATTATTCGATTAATAAACTACTCAAAAAAAATAACTTCACGCTTAACTTGGTCGATTATTATTATTATTATTATTATTATTGTGTGTGTGTGTATATATATATATATATATATATATATATATATATATTCTAAATTTCGGAGAGAGAAAAAATAAGAAAAAAGAATAAGCTCTTCTGAATGTGGTCCTAGAAAGAAATTGTGTGGACAAGACAACCCCACTATGATAAGATCCTGTCTTGAGGTTTTGTCATTCAGTTTTACAGGAAGAGGACAAACAAATTCTGGGCGTTCACTTGTTATTGTAACTAACATGTGTCATCTTCATCCTGTGTTTGTTCTCATGTAATTTCTATCATCTCTTTGGGCTAATTTTTCAAACTAAATCAACTACCAAAATATTGGATTAATTTTACTCATCAAGAAATTCTCAATCTTACTTGTCAGTTTGAGTCCTAAACCAATCTCTCTCAAATCTATCAAAAGCCCACACGTGTGACAAATCTTCATATAAATCTTCCCAAATGTCCTTCTGGGGTATCTTTTCTTTTAACCTTTATGCATGCACATAGTCATATAGCTAGCTAGATATGGGGTTTAAAACAATGAACCATCTTTTAATTTAGACAGGCTTGTCCGTTTTGGTTGGCGATTTTTAAGCCCCAAACTCATTACATAGAAAATGATGTGGTGATCAGCTCTGAGTGATTTAACAAGGAAATAATAGAGACGAAGGAGTTTGAGAAAGTGGGATCAACACCATGCAAATGGCTTACATTTCTTGAAACTAATACAATTATGATTGTGCATTCCAAGTTATTTCATATCACTATCAATCAAAAGAATAAGTATGGATCTATTCTTTACCATATATAATGGCCAATAAAAACCAAAGAGAGAGAGAGAGAGAGAGAGATAAAGAACTGATCAATGAGCTAAAGAAACTGAGAAAACATACATCACATAAGTTAATTTGTTCTAACGGCTGTTGCAGCCATAAATCAACAAAGAAAATTCAACTTTTTCTTGCTCATCTTTCTGCACCAACTTCTCCTCAAGCCATAGCCTGCTGTCCATCCCATTTCTTGTCCTGAACATGAACACCGCATAACCCGAACCCGGATTAAAGAACCAATCATGAACATCCCAAAACAGATCAACCAACAAACCATCCACAAAAATTGACTGATTCCCTCTAAAATTCAAGTGCAGCCTTTTTACCCTTATCACCATTTTCTTGTCTATACAAACCGATAAAACCGGGTACTTGAGGCCTTCATTTTCCCCACTACACCTTATCAAAATATCATGTGAAATCCCAGTTTCACAAAATTGAGCCTTAGTGGAATAATGGGTATTTCCAGAAAAATGTTCTCGCCGCGAAATTAATGAGAATTTGGGTAAATGAGTGCCATTTTTGAATTTCTTGGCCACTGCTTCTTGTGCCATGTCTCCAAGAGCTAGGCCAAGTTCTGTCTCAAACGTTATTAGGACATAATAGCCTTGAACCGGTTCTGGGCCTGTTTTATATTGAGCTCCAGATAAATCCCAGAAAATTTCACACTTGGAGTTGCTGAATTCTAATGATTTGCTGCCTTTCTTCTTTCTGAATAATCGCGAATTCGAGTTAAGCTTGAATGTGGTTACTGTATCATCCCCAAAGCTTATGGTTAGGCCTTGGGACATGTTGTTTTTGCTCCATGTGACAGTTGCAATAATCTGGTTTTGATTTGAGAGAATGATTTTGTATAGACAAGTGACTGCGATTTGCATTGAAGGGATCAATTTCAAATTTGGAGAAATACAAGACTGGTTTGAATAGCTAGAACAAGATGCATCAGATACTTCTATTGCATATTCACTAAAACAAGAAGCAAAATCTCTCATTTTGGGCTCTCTCTTTTTTTCCTTTTTTTTGCAGAAATGAGAAGAGAACAGAGAAATCTAATGGTTTTTTGGAAAAAAAAAAACAACAAAAAAATGGTTCTGTTCTTGGAAGAAATGGAGATACAAGAGAAAAATGGTGGCCTTACATTTTGGTCTAAAGAGGAAAAAGGAGACTGAAGAGGAAGATAAAAGGAAAGGAAATGAAAGGGCAAGAAATCCAGCAGCTTTCTGACAACACCATGTAACTAATAAATATGATTCTCTTTCTCTCTCTCTCTCTCTCTCTGTCACCTTAAATTGGATCTAATTATAAGAAGCAAAATGGAAGAATAGAAAATTAAGGTAGACCTTGAAGATTTCTTGCTCTAATTTTTCGTGACGGTTCATCTGAGATATTAAAATATGATGACGAATATAAGATCTAAAGGACGATAACTTAGGTATGAGCCCAATCGTTAGTTCTATTAAGTTCAATACCCGTCTTATTTAAAATGTCAATTAATTATTTTGCCATCAGTGTAATATTTTTATGGGTCAATGATAATTGTGATCCAACTCAATGATCGAAATGTGTCAATTATTTTCTTTCTTACTAGGGACAATAAACATTCTAACTTTGCATAATATTTTTTTTATCGAGTCTCTTTGTCTTTCTTAATTTATCGTTATCACATTCATTATTTGGTGAACAGTTTAAAGCCGTTGGTCTACCAATTTTGTTTACATATATATAACTTGGACGACACATCATTACTGTGAACATGTTTATGACTAGTGGCAATTTTAAACTCAAATCCATTTTTGTGTACATAAGATCTATAAAAAAAATTAGGTTCTTCCAACTTAGTGAACAATTGACCAACATAAGGAACTATCTTAGGTTTAATTACTACTTTCAACATCTTTAACAAACTCAGATGTATTTGTACAATTTAAACTAGCAAGAAATTCATAACAACTAGATAAAAATATCTTTGTAGCAATCATGAAAGTCATTGATAAATTTAACAAAATTATGAACGAACAACTAATTTCTTTAAAGCTCAACAAATTCTCTCTAAAGTTAGATTTTTGCAATTGCATAGAAAATAGATGTGTATGGAGTAAAATATTAGAAATCATATATAAATATTCAGATCTGGATTTTGTTTATCGTTTGGCCGCTACTCCTACTAGTGGTAAGAGTTTTCCTAGTCGTTAGAAGGACTAGCGGTCGAACTCATGCCCAAGTTGATCTCGACTTTTATTTGCTGAAATATTGTCCATAATAAATATTTATTATAAATCATTATCTTTTATATATATATATATATATATATATATATATATATAATGGGAGTTGGACAAATTTTGAGCCATTAAGTGTGATAATATTATAATTATTTTAGGCCGTTGAAAAAATAACGTTGTTATAACGACATATTTATAATTATTTTGCAGACACTTAATATTTATCGCCAGTTGTTGCTCTAGCACCCATCAATTTTGGTCTAACAATGTTAACAACCTTATTTTAATATATAATATGACATAAAAAAAGTAAAAATAATAATAATAACTCTATTTATTGAGAGTATTTGTGGTAGAATATGGATATAGAGCTGAAAATGGTAAGAAAGTTTTGGTTAAATAGTCAATATATAATAAAAATACAGCTAAAAATGAGAAAGAAAAAAAAGTTAAATAGCTGAATATATTTTAATTTTAACTCAAAAAAGTTGATATGAGGATTCAGATGATTATGATAGTGAGAGACTGAGAGGTGGCCCTCCAGAAATATAAACCAATCTGTTGACCCACCAACTCCTACTCCCAACACACCTATGATTAAAAGCAGAGGAATAATGTGAGCTACAAACTTTCTTTCAGTTCCAATTTTAAATCAAAAGGATAAAAAAAAAAATTAGATTATTAATAATAAAAGAAGCAATTATATAGTACTATAATTTTTAAAGGGTTAGTTTGATGTAACTGAGATTGATTTTTTAAAGGGTTATCATACCTTTGCAGTTGGCATGGTTTTAAAAACCAAACCGGACTTAGATCGTCAATTTGATTGATAAAAATCGAAATCGATTGGCACTCCGGTTGATCGGTGGGTCAATCGGTAAAATTAATTATTGTCCTAGTAATCTGATTTTTTTTTTGTCAAAAAAAGTTTTAATATTAAAATTAACTAATTTTAATAATATTATAACTCAATTTTGTTATATTTTAATTCATAAAAAATAAGATTTTTTAATTTTATTAATTATTAATAATATATTTTTATATGTTAATATCTTCACTCCCATCTAATCTTATACTTTTTCTGATTTGATGACGGGTATGAATCTAAGAGCTTAACGGTTCGGAGGAGAACAAATCATAAATTTCAATTTTTAAGCCCCATGAACCTAATAAATTCTAGGTTGGGTCCCCTCCCCTCCCCAATATAAAACATAAAAACCAAAATAAAATTTAAAAAAATTAAAAGTGAACGGCCGACATCATTTCTCATATTTCATTTCCACAAGTTTTTAACAGAACTTCATTACATTTGGAAAAAATAATGAAGGAGCCATTCAAATATTTCTTTTAAATTTAGTTTCAAATTAATGGATATTGTCAAAGGGAGTGACAACGCAATACGCAAAAAGAAAGAAATTTAGAAAATGACAGAGACAAATATAGTTTTTGTACATTTTTATTAATCCATGAACAAGATCTTTACATCTTGATCGGAAAAAAATAAAAAAAAAACGAGAAGGAAACAAAAATCATGGATCAACTGAACTCTCTTGGGGAACTTCTTCAAAAATAAAAAAGAAGAAACTCATGTAAATACTATTAAATAAAATTTGATCCTATTCATTCATGAAGATTTTGTAAATATTTCATTCCAAAAATAATTGAAATTTTTTTGGGAAATTGAATGCAGTTAGTAAAAATAAAAATGGATTGATTGTATTTACTAACACTAAATAATGAGTAGAAAAATTAAAAGGCAAGTAAAGTAAGAGTCAGAATGATAGTATGCATAACAATAAGTATAAAAGCAGCATGCCTGATGAAAGGGGTAAATAGTAAAACATAGTGTTTGATAAAGCCAGCAAAAGGAGGATTAAAAGAAAAAGGCTTGGATTTTTGTAATTATCAATCTTCACTGGTAACACTTTTTTTTCACATGTACTTAAAATAAGAGACTAACAACAAATTATACATAAAAATTATAGATAAATAATATAAAAATAAAATATAAAGTATTATTTACGATTAGATGTCCTATTTATTCTTTTTTTTATATTATTTATGCACAATTTTTATATATAATTTGTATCTTTAATATTATTCAAAATAACCATGAGTGGCTAAGTATTAGTCAGTTTCTTGATTAAATGTATCTTAAATGTACTCATCCCTTTCACAAATTGTTCATAAATTTATAAAATTTTAAGGATAATGTTTTTGTGGCATGTCTATCTATATATTTATTGATAATATAGTTTAATAGTGACAACTTAATATACAAAAAATATATAATAGTAATTAATAAATATTGTTTCATTTGATATTATTAGTATTCAATTAAATGAAACTCTTTTTATGAAATGATAATAATTGGGGATGGACACAGATGGGTCCTAGGGTTCTGGGGCATGTAATTTTCACCACAATGGCCTACAATAATACAGTGAATGAATGATTATGTTGGAGATCAAAATAGGCATGCATGTTGAAGGAACCCTCCCTCTATAGCTCATGAATCTACAACTACAATTATTTATTTATATGGAAAAACTCACCAAAATACAAAATTCTCTTCATATTTTTACCTAACCCAAACAGACCATGAACCAGTGTACAAACTACACAACACAATATGTCAATAGCCAAATGGGACTTCCATTTTGACAAAAAAAACCTCATATATTTTCTATGTATACATTGAAAAGTGTAACCATTACAATTTGGTCCTCACTCCCTTGAGTATTCAATCCGTTTAGCTTAATTAATCCCTTGACCTCTTGCATATATAGGAGGAGGAGATTGTTAAATACGAAGTTAACTTTAGTCAATTAATCAATTCAGTGTATTAATCAATTAAAGTCAACTTCATGATATATATATATATATATATATATATATATATATATATATATATATAGCAAGGGAGAGGGCAAGGTAATACCAACTAAGCCAATAGCTGTTGAAATGGTCTCAGTAGAATTTACTTGAAGTCGGTGGTGAGACTATACACAGCTGCACCACCAACCATGGGGACAGCTCATAGCTAGGTTAAAGATATACTAAAATATATACCTCCTGCTTCTGCTTCTGCTTCTGCTTCTGTTTCAAATTGGAAAGACACAAAACAAAAGACCCGGCAACTGTAACCCCATAAAACCTGGAAATCAAATTCTCAAACTCCAAAAAACAATTGACCTCTGCTTCTATATTCATCACACTTCCTATTCTATTCTATTGGAATAATAATATTCTAAAATTTAAGTTCAAGTGCTAATAAACAAAGTCCCAGACTCCCTCCCCCTCAGTTTCAAAATAACATCGTTTGTCAAAATTATTCCGTATAAAACAGCCACTACTAACTAACAACAAATAATCTCATCTACTAATACAAAATGATAAGCCATCTCATCTACTACAAGTATGTGCTATCTCAGTTTCCACTCCAATCCCTTTTTAAAATCATGATATAACTAAACACTACATCACCATAAATGAAAATGCATAGTCAATGATATTATTATATAAACTAATACACCAACTGAAAGAGATTAAACGGTTTCTGGAAGCAAATAATAGATTAATTAGAAGAACGCGACTTTTAAATTCCCTGCTAATCAGTTTACAGGCCACAATAATTTTCTTCTGACATCTAAGATTAGTTTCCTAATCATCCACCTGCCTTCAATAACTGCAAACATGTATGACATACAAAAACAAGAAAACATGTATGTAAATATGCACACAACTAAGCTTAGAAATATGAGTATAAATTGTCATCATAAGGCAGGCAGATCCTCAGCTTTGATGTACTGAGCCTGCCAAAAGGGCACATTTAACGTTTAAATGATGCCCTTCTACTTCTACAAATGACAGATTTTCGTTGACATTTAAGAAAGTAGTTGCATCAATTATCAAGTTTATGTTCCATTTGAATATAATCTCTTGATATTATTTAATCACACTATCCAAGACTCGATTAATCTAGAGACTAGTAGTATCACAATTTCAGACAACTTGACAAAATAACCATAAGATCCATGAGAAAGATTTTCTTTATTTATTAATATACAGAAAGGAATGTATGGTTAGTAACTTTGTATGCACCAAACAATTTAGGGTTTAAAATATTGGACGTGAGACCTAACAATAACAAATTTATTCTTGAGCAATTTGATCCAAGTAAATAAAACTTTGAGCAACATTCATGACTGCAAACTACCTCAACATCAAGCTTAGAATTTCAAATATAAAAATTAAAGTTCTTAACAAAAACGCCGAGGTATCTATCGAAATAGTATTTACCTAAAATTTGGTACATATATCAAACCAGCTGTAGGAGTCTTCTACGGTTATAAATAATTTGCAAACTACGGATTGAGTAGACGCTTCTCTTTCTCCTCAAGTCTTTTTAACCATCTAAATTCAAGATCACATTCTGCTTTAGCAGCAATTTCAAATTGTTCTCTTGCCATCTCAAGTGGATTTTTCTTAGGGCTTCCTTCATTATTCCTTGATGTTCTAGTTGTCGAATCCCTTTTTGCATTGAATTTTGTCAAACATTCCGGAAATTGAACACCTGATAAGAATTTTTCGTATCTTTAAAAATAATTAGGCAACAGAAAATTGAAATAAAAACACTTGACTCAGAATATCCAAAGAAGCAAAGGAATTTGGGAAGAAAATATAGGATCGCCATATAATCTATAATCAACATAACTGTTTATCCAGCTTGACATAATAAATATACTCTCGTCCAAAACAACTACAAATATAGTTTCTCATTTCTTTCATCTCTTTTTTTGGCTTCTTACCAAAACTGTTAATAAACAAAGAAAATGTTTCCTCTTCTCTATTTCAATACTCATCATAATTTCTATTCTATTCTGTGTAAATGGATTGTGAACCATAGTTGTCAACTTGTCATGTCATCGCCATGTTGTCGTAGGCGAAGACTAGGCGCTCTAGCGCTAGAGAAGGACAAGGCGACGCCTTGGACACCGAGCTGCCAAGACTCACACCATGGTAGTTGGCCCAAGTGGATAAGTCATTTTACCCATGACTCGTCATACCATGAACTTGCTATGTAAGATAATTTTATTACTTATTAGACTTTTAATTTGTGATGGGAGTTTACTTGGTTGATTCTTTATTTTCTACGTAGTGTTTGGTAACTTGTTATACTAGTTTTTAATGTCAAGTGTTTTATTTTTGAATTTTGATTGTGAAGTATTCATATAATTGTGTTTTTAATTGTATTCTATAGTGTTAGTTATTATGTTTCAATTTTTAATGTATATAAGCTTTTATTTTTCCATATACCCTTGAAGTTAATAAATAATGTATAAATTGCAAATTGTTAATGACTTGTCGCCATACAGAGGCCATGATAGGCGGCACATCGCCTAGCCGTCCTCAAGAAATAACTTTAAAGTAAATTCAAAAGACTTCATTAGGTAAAGAAAGATTAAAAAATGGAACTGTATGTGATCAGCAATGTCAAAAGGTGTGAGCAGCTGACCTCTAAGAAGAAGGGATCCATATGCTATAGCAGCCCCAGCATGGCCCTGCATATATGCAAAAAATAAAAGTTTAGAGGACACATATGACAGCTTCCATAGTTGAATAACCGAGTCCTGGTTGCAAGTTCCAGCTCGATACATAAAGGTTCAAGCATACAAATTAAGTAGTTATTAGAACTGTTGTTTACATTGCTGAGATTCAAAGTTTCAAAACTAGTACGTAACATAAAACTTTGAAAGCCACTGAAGCAATTAGTTTCAATCTTAACAGTGTTGCTGACTAACATATAACATTACTGATTAACTTGAGGTGATGTATTTCAATAAATGCAAAGATGAGTTAACTTTTACCTTCTCTGATGCTCTATGGAAACACCATACTGCTGAGGTAATATCTTTCTTCACACAATCCCCTGTCAAATATACAGCCCCTAGAAGATATAGAGCACCTGGATGTAACTACAAAATAGCAAGCATCATTAGGTTTCGAGCCTTGAAAACTTACACTGAAAATGATAATGCTTTGGTGAAACATACTACACACCTGGTCAACCGCCTTCTCCAAATAATGAAAAGCTTGTTGATCTGATTGAACATATTCATTCTATTTATAAACCAATCAAAAGGATACTAGAGTTAGATAGGATTTAGGGGGGAAAAAGATTACTAGAAAAGGAATAATAAAATATGTGGGAGAATAGTAGTATGTCTGACATGGAATCAAGCAGACAAAAAAATATGCAATTCAAAAACTCAAACATCAACTGATTAATACCAAAAGTTGTCCTTGAACGCAAAAGAAAAACAAAAACTAAGGAGAGGGCATTACAACATTCACTTTCATGGTATTGGTAATATTTCATACTAGATAAGTCTACCACTGAGGCCTTCTCTGTCCATCTCCTCAGTAGCGCCACCATTCAAAACCAACCAGCATATTAAGTTCTGAATCTGCTAATGCTTCCCCACAGAACATAAAAACGACTCCAGTGTCATCTTTGAATTGTGTACCATTCAAGAGGTGTGTGAATTCATTGTTTTCAAACAAATAATAGGTTATCAATTAGGTCTACAATTGGTTATAGATTGCAATGAGAACATGAACGTTTCACCAAGGAAAGAAGGCTTAAGATGTTTTTGAATTGCTTCCAATGAAAATTTAACGGCAGTTCACAATATATTACTAAATTGCTACTTTGTTGCGAAACATCGGTTTTAACTTTTAATAAAAAGCATATGGAGTCTGACCTCAACTCTTAAACGGCAACCCAACTCATACTGCGCATCTGCATCCCCCATATTTGCGGCTTCTACTAACAAAGCAGCACCTCTTTCATGACAAGGAAAGGAAGGATTATTATTATTGAGCATAAACAACATATGCGTAAACGAAAAAATAATGAAGGTCCTCAGAAAGTTAAGTTACCATAACCTCAAAGTCAGATAGACAATAATGCTACAGGGTAGTTGTGTGAACCACATGGAAAGAAGTGAAAAGAAAGAATTTAAGAACTTCAGCCATGTCCTGACATCATCTAATTTATCAAAATATCTAGAACATTGGTCAGCTAATATTACCTAGAACACAAAGTTTCGTAGAGAAGTAATAAGCACTGAACTTCACATTTTGAAAATGATAAAGGTTTCTTACATAGCTTTGCATGCCCCAGGGACATGGTATTTCAGATGCAATTTGGAAAGCCAATATCTCGCATGCGTATTTGAGTTGTCAGCCTCCAGAGCCAATTCAAAGTTATTACATAAAACCCGAAAACAAATGCTAGTAATTAATAAAATAAAAAAAGTGTTTCTCCTCAGTTAAAAGTCTTAACTTCAAATAAACAACACTTGAAGTTTAAAAACCAAGAATGAAGTAAAACAGATTACTCAATTCAAATTGCAAATATAGCAAGAGGATGTAACGTTAAACAAGGAAAGAAGGGTGACAGAAGGAGAAACCAATACGAGAGTGCGTCCACATAGCACTTCAATTCTGAAATGGTTCAAACTTTTTATTAATTTTTTTATAATTTCCAAATAAACATTGTACTTGCATAAAAGCTACTTTCTATATGGATTACGCGATGATCAAGCATTTTGTTTAGTTGGAACGTACTTGCATTTGTTTGGAAAGCCTTCCACAATCCAAAGCTTCACGAGAGAGAGAGAAACAAAGACACTTCATTGACATTTCACACCAAAATTTTAACCCCGTATACCTAAATAGAATGATAAACAATCAAATACAACCAGCTTCATCAACTAAATAAAATTCCCTATGTCTAGTAAAAATCCTAAAATCTGAATACAACAGAATGAAAAAAAATAAAAATAAATGAGGATTTGGTTCCATTGAACAAAGCTGAACATGGCATTGGTCATACATTTGAATTAGATACTCACTTTCTTAAAGTATGTTTTGTTCATATTACTCAGAACATTAATGTTCCAACCCAATCAAATGAAATTGCCTCAGAATTGTAATGCAATAATATGTGAATATATATCATTTGAATAAATAACTTTAATCCACTTCTCAAAGTTCTAAAAACTAGGACACTCCACTAAGTACACCCTTTATGTAGTATGCACCTACTATATCCCCATGAATGCAAATGCAGGTAGCCATGTAGTTTAAAATTTATACAGTGAGAGAGAGACAAGCACAACATATTCAACAAAGAGTATGAAATAACTTAATAGGCATAATCAGAGATGTTGGAAAACAGACATACTACAAAAAAAAATATCTATATGTTATTATAGGAAATTATAGAGAAAAAATAAGTTATTAATTGATGTTTATTCAACTACAATTTACCCTAAGGAGTGGGATTAGACGTTTATCATTAAGTTCGCAATAGTCAATCACTCTATCAACTTCTTTCAGGGCGCTCCACCCTTTGGCAATGAGCTCCATCGCTGTTTTATTCCTGGTGTGCATCCGTCTCTGTGACAAAAGCATAAACTAAATAAATTATTGAATTGCATACATCAGGAAGACGGAAAATTACCTGTGGATTGCATTGAGCAAGATGAAGGTTGTGTTTAGTAGTAGCCTTCATGAACAATGATCTCAGCATCGTTTGAGGCATATATTCAGGAGACTTGGATCAAACACAGCAATCTTGCATGAGGTTAAAAATCCAGAAGCCCAACTAATAAAGCAGAAAAATAACTCGTCATATTTAGTTTTGTTGGAATGATGGAACCACCTTAAGAAAGTGAGTCAATTTAACATGAGCTACTTGAAAATAACATCGTCAAACATAAATTACGAGCAGTGAGACAAATGCAAAGCGTCAAGAAGATTATCTTTTATGTGTGTATTCGAAGAAATTCTACAGTGGGAAGCAAAATTCTCAAGCGAATGTGCTTTGCTCACATATTCAAAAAATGTGGCAAGATCAAAACATCCTAGTAACATCTTCATGTAGAGAAATAAGTTTAGTCGTATTTGACATTCATGTGGTACATCATTGTGCCTATTACGGGAGAATGTATGATCAAACGCAAAATTGTCTTGGATACTAATAATCAAGTTTTCAACTGAATATAACATCTAATATAACTAATCACATTTCAAGAACCCATGTAGGATTTCTTGTGAAATTAAAGTGAGCAAATTTCTACTTTCAATGATTCTAGTTTAACAATTACAACAATCCTAACAGGTCTATTTAAGTGTCTTCTCAGCAATACAAAGGCAACTATGCCACGGGTGCAAGAGTACAGACCTCAAAAAACCATTTCCTCTATGGGAATAATAAACTTTCCACCAAAAAAAATATGGTGGGGGCACCCTTCAGTAAAACCCCAATCCAGTAGTTTGTATTTAACCTATTGGCTGATTACTATGCTTAATGATTAATTTATCATAAGCATTCATATATTCTACTTGTTGTAGACATAATCACAAACATATGGGGTGCATCATAAAATACCCAGAGACAGAATAAAAAGTAAATAGTTATGCAACCAATATTATCTAGGAAACTAAATTCCAAAAAAAAAAATCAGTTTTTGGAAATTCGATTGCACCTCAAGTATGCTCATTAAAGTGTTTTTCACTTGAAGTTTGTAACCATTCTAGCGTATAATTTAAAATTCGATAGCGAAAATAAAAAAAACGAGGTAATGAGAGGGAGAGTCATACTCGAGTGAGTTGCGGGTAGGAAGAAGATGAAGTGGGTTGTTGCAGACCTCGCAGGTACTGCTTCAACTGATGGAAATGGATTGGTAAGATCCGTCCAAACCACTCTATAAACAGATCTATATATTCCTTCTTAGTTTTTATATAAAATTCTTAGTAAATATATATATATGTGTGTGCGTGTGTGACCCGAAAGTACAAAAGTAATAAAAAAAATTGGCTCGAAAGCCCCCGCCAAATTATTTATAGCTTAGTAATAATTTTGACCCCACCGAAAAATGTTTCTGGCGTCGCCGCTGCCCACAAGTGATTTCTTCTCAAAGTAATAGTAGGTATCCAGATTGTGTCCATAAACTTTTATGAATTTCCAGTACATTGTCAAGTTTGAAAATCTTTCATTAGAAAGGAAAGCATCTCTATAATTTTCTATGTTTAGAGTAGTCAGTCAGAAACAGCAGTAATCATCACCTGGGTTAGCTTCAAATCACCAAAACCTTGTTTACAACTATATATTCCAACACCCACAAAACCATTTCCATCATCAAACTCCATCTTGCCCGGCAAAGCATAGTAGTTGTCACAAGTGTAGATATACAACCATTAGTCTGTGAATCCTCTGTTAAAACACCCTGCTGAATTTTGTCTTGCTACCTGTTTCCATCTCCTTTTAAAGCATAACTTGGTGTTCTTTCAGAAATGTTGTTAATTCAAATAAACAGACTTCATCAACATAAATTATTTACACAAAAATCTCTACCCCACTATATTTCTGCAACACAATTTCATTTGAGCACCCATCTCACTTAACATGGAGTACAACATGCTCCTCTTATGGACTAAATCATTTCCTCGCAAAGATTTGATCCCTAGATCGCATCCCTGAAACACGCTAGACCCTACAACTTTTTGGAACCCCTTTTCCATCATCATCATCCTCACATTTTCTACATCGCCCCATCTCCCTTCCGCAGCATAAATATTCGATAGCAATACATAAGGTCCAATATCTTCTGGTTCCAACTCTATTAACCGCTTGGCCACAACTTCCCCAAGCTCTAGATTTGAGTGGGTCCTACAAGCTGAAAGCAAAGCTCCCCATAGAGCAGGCCCCGCTTCCATAGGCATCTTCCTGATAATCTCCTCTGAATCTTTCATCAAACCAGCACGGCCAAGGAGATCAACCATACAGCCATAGTGCTCAATCTTAGGCTCTATCTTGTAGACTCGATGCATAAGGTCAAAGTACCACCAACCCTCTAAAACCTTTCCCTCATGAGTACATGCGCTTAAAATGCATACAAATGTAGCATCATTCGGCATCTGGCCACTCCTTTCCATCTCCAAGAATATTTGAAGAGCTTTCTCTCCATGGCCATGCATTCCATACCCCATAATCATAAAATTCCATGATACAACACTTTTGTCAGGCATCTCGTCAAAGACATTCTTGGCCAAATTCATAGCCCCGCATTTGGAATACATTGTCAAGAGAGCAGTTGAAAGTAACACATCAGGAATAATATTTTCATTATTTTGTATGAAAGAATGAATCCATTTACCCTTTCCAAGTTCCCCCAAGTGTGCACATGCAGTAAGGATACTCATGATAGTCGCTTCATTCGGATGAACATCTCCTTCTTCCATCATCCTATCAAATAGTCTAAAACATTCACCATAGTTCTTGGACCGCACATAAAGAGCCAACATTTTATTCCAAGAAATGACATTTCGAAATGCCATCTGATCAAAATACTCACGAGCAGCTACAACATTCCCAATCCTAGCATACCCATCTATCAAACAATTCCAAGAAACTAGATCTGTACACGGCATCTCCTCAAACAACTCTTTTGCCCCTCCATATCCCCAACTCCCAGCATAGCCATAACCATAGAATTCCAACTAAACAAGTCTCTCTCTGATATCTCACCAAAAAGCCAACGCGCCAGACTCACTTCCCCATTCTTCACATACCCATCAATCATGGAATTCCAGGTCACCAAATCTGACTCAAAACTCAAATCAAACACCTTCCGGGCATCCCAAATTCTCCCACAAACAGAGTACATATGAATCAGCAATTCGAACAAACAAATTTAACTCAAACCCAAGTTTCACAATCCTGGCATGAGCCTTTTCCCTTCTTTCACCCAAACCAACCCAGCACAAACCTTCACAAGTATCGGAAAACTGTAATGATTAGGCGAAACAAATTTACCAATCATTTTCTCATTATAAAAAGCTAAAGCACTCAATGGGTCATTCAAATTCACAAAACCTCTTATAATCGTATTACATATGAATGCATCCGGCTCGTCAAAGTGATTAAAGAGCTCAGCAGTGTGGAAACCCCAGATGGTGAAGAGCAAAGCTTCTTCATCACCCGGCTAAAAGCTAGAGAGTGTTGAAAGAGACCTGAAATTACGAGATGGGCATGTACTTGATTGAATTCTTTTAGTGTTCCATTGCATGAATCTAATGTGCGCAGGATTGGGTGGCTCAGCTTTAACGTGGGCACCCCTTGATCATCCAGGTCTGCAAATCGGTCGTCGTAGAGATCGAGCCAGAGTTTTGGTCGGGACTTCGACAGGCTTTTCTGGGTTGCGATGAATTTTTGGAGAGAACGTGATGATATTCGGGCCATTTTTTCTCTTCCTGTTATTAGATTTGGCGAGAAGGAAGGATGTACACTATACACTCCCCACTAGGCCTAGTGTCTCTCCCCAATAATATCTCAGCTGTCCGTGCTCCTCCTTCGAGTGGAATGTTTTCCTTCTTCACAAATTTAGCTATCACCTGTTTCAAAAATTTAGAGACGAATTACACAACAAATAACTAAAAAGATACAACTAAACATAAATAACTTTCAAAATGCACACTATAATACCTCACATACCAAAAAAGAGCTTATCAGCCACCAAACAGTAAACCTTGACAAAAGGTAAAACAAAACAAAAACACTCTTACATACAATATGGATGCATAATATATGGTATTTTGACCAAGTTCAAAGTCGGCCTCAAACTGCAATTGCATCTATTTTTTGTGAGTGCATATACTTGAATTTTCTTTTAGCTAAATTATATATGCACCTAATTCGTAAACATAATTTATCCATGTATAATTACATAAACCCAGTTTATAAACCCAATGTCTTTGCTCCTCACATCCTACTTTTAAGAACTTCTGTTAGTTTCAACGCATCATAGTAAATAATATAAATCACCCACATTTGAGTTAACTCATTTCAAATCAAAGAAACAACTTGAACCTGAAGCAGGTGTTGAGGATCAGGGGCATTAGCCAAAGGCACCCAATCCTGAGTGAGCATTTCACCCGTTGGATCAGCAATTTTGACTCCATTGTCGGAGACTTGGTTATGGGAAGCAGTGATAATCAATCCGATCACAGCTCTAGTCTTGAGCGACCTCAGCGCCGCCAATATCCCAACCCTATACACCGTCGATTCCAAAATCGATACGTCTGCTCTAAAGCCCAGAAGTTCCGTACGATAATCTCACCCCTAATTCATTCCAAAATCATCAACCACAAAATTGCAAGTCAGAATTCCGAAGGCTTATAATACAGTGTTAAAACCTGAAATAGAAATTTATTGATTGGGAATAGAACCGACCTTGGGGAGGAGGGAAACGAGCAGAGGAATCGAGGAGGATGGATTGATATTGTTCGTTCATCTTCTGATCTCTTCAACGATCTACTAGTGTGGATGTGAGAGAAAGCTTCTTACTTATGAAAGTGGCACTTGTAAGGACATTTTTGGAAAGGAGGTAAGAATATTTATACGGCAAAGGTGCAAAAATACCCCAAAGTTTACCCTGAAGTCTCACTCATTCCCTGAATTATTATTTTTCAAAAGTACATTTGACGTTATAAATTTTGGGTCAATTGTGACTAAGGCTGAAAACGAGTCGGGTCGGGGTCGGGGTCGGATCGGAGTCGACACGGGAAAAAATCGAACGGGACTCGAGTTCGTATATGGGCGAGTCGATTTTGAGCAGTCTTTATTATTCGACTCCTCAAGCGATCCGGATGTGAGAGAAGTCCTACTCTACTCGTTTTCTACATGAGTAGCTCGATAGATTTCGAATCATTCGTCATGAATTCAATCGAATATGTTCGATTATGGTTCGCGAGTATGAATATATGTAAAGCTAAATTTGATTCTTGGGCGGCTGACGATATTTGGAGCGGAAGTACCAAATTGACCCAACTGGGGAACAGAAATCGTCAGCCGCCCAAGAATCAAACTTAACTTTACATATATTCATACTCGCGAACCATAATCGAAAAATAACATTCCCTTATAATCTTACTAATAACAAGAAAAATAACTAAAACAACAAAGATTGGAGCCTTTCTATAACACACGAATAAGAAATCAATTGGGAAAAAGTAGAACCAGACACAATTTTATAGCAGTAAATAAATTAATAAAACATGAGTTCGAAAGAATAAAAAAAGGTAAATTGAAATTTTGAGAAAGATTATTAATAAAATAAAAATAAAAAATTTCTGCAAATAACTAATGAAACAAGATATAACACATAGGAATTCCTAGTGACCATTGAATTTGACAACCATAAATAAAAAGTGAATTATTGGATTTTCCCTTTAGCATTTTCGCTTGTAATCATACTAATGACAAGAAAAATCAATAAAACAACAAAGATTGGAGCTTTTCTATAACACACGAAAAAGAAATCAATTGGAAAAAGTAGGGGGGGAGTGCCCCAACTTTTATAGCTACTATATATGCAACTAATAAAATTTAGCAAGGTTAGAACATAATATGCACAAGATAACTTATTCAGAACTGACACATGCTGCAGTGGAAACTCTTTTACCAGAATTCTCATATTTTAATCTCTACGATAAAAATAGAGAGAATGACTAATCAAAATAACAGAACCAGCAGTGCCCGAACAATTTCACAAAACAAAGAAAATAACAAATGAAATAAGGTTTATATACAAGCAAGTAAAGAAATTCCACGTTTCCTGACTTCTTTTCCTTTATAAATCCAGTTCTAAACATCAAATCCTATTTCTTTTTTTGGGAGAGGTAACTGTAGCCCCATACTAAGCTAGAGTCTAGACATCAAATCTTAGTTACTGTTTTTGGAATTTTCTGAAAATGAGCACTTTCTTAGATACCAACTTCAAAAAAAAATCATTTCAGAAGTAAGAAATCAATTGGAAAAAAGTAGACCCAGGCACAATTTTATAGCAGTAAATAAATTAATAAAACATGAGTTCGAAAGAATAAAAAAAGGTAAACTGAAATTTTGAGAAAGATTATTAATAAAATAAAAATAAAAAATTTCTGCAGATAACTAATGAAACTAGAGGGTGAGAGGGGAAAAAAGTGTAATGATTAATTAAGAAAATTGTACCTCTTATACACTGGCAATGGCTATTGAGCATTTCAATGTTCGTACGGGAGAGAAAGATGAAATAACATAAGGAACAAACCCTCTAAAAATACCCAAATTGCAAAGAGACTTAAATGGACCACATAAAACCTAGAAATCGTCCAAGGTAAACCCTTAACAAAATCTCTGTTCTCTCCAAATCAAAAACAAAACCCAACCTCTGTTCGATCTCTCCAAAACAAATTGAAGTTGTTCGCTCAAAAAATGAGCACACATACATACATCATCATTACCGTACAAAATAAGAACAACCAATAAAAAATTGCCCGTCTGTTACTATTAATAACGAACGGGGTTCAAAATTTTAAAATGTTCTCTACTAATAGTTGCAACCCTAATCAAAATAACTTTATTCTTCTTCATCTCTTTCGCTCGATTTATTATTTAGTGTTTAACCTCTTATATATATTTTAATTAATTTATTAATTAAAATTTAAAATTTATTAACTCATTTATAAAATAAAATAGAGTGAATAATCTCCAAACCCTAGTTTATTAACTCATTTGATTACGTGGATTTGCATCCACAGTATAATTAAACGATTTAAAGTAATAATATTAATAATTAATGAAAAAGTATACTTTTGGGTACTAAACATACTTTATAGAGGTTACATGAAACAATAATATATTCTTAGTATTTATAATTTTTTTCGAATAAGATATTTTTTTTGAACGAAAGAAATAATACTCAAGTTACTAGTAATAAAGTGATGATGAAATTTTAACGACAAACTTAAGAAATTATCATTTTAAGTATATACAATAAGAGAAAATAAATAATTTTTTTTTTCTTTTCTTTACTTTCTACCTATCACATCACATATATAACAATCATAGACTTCTGTAATTTTGCATCATCCACTTTTTCAGGACGACGCAGCATAAAGAGTTTGATGTGTAAATTCATACACCTTTTTAAGTATATATTTTATTCCATCTTTATCCCTACATTTTATATTCCATGTAGACCTTAACATATGTAAAAAAATAACAAAAATAGGGTAACAAAATAAATAAGGATTACCTTTTGACGGGGAGTATGATTTACATACCATTTGGGCTATTGTGGCCAGCACATTTAAACAATGAATAACATTTTCCAATAATATAATAAAAGTCACAAGTTTTAATAATATACAAATAGTGGAAAATAACATCATTGCATCCTTAAGTTCTTGCCCCCATCAATAGGAGGTATGAAATCAAGATAGCTTCTAATTGGGTTAAGTGGATGATTAATGGGAAGAAAAAGTCCATGTTTACAAATTACATACAGGGTGGGTGGGTATACATTTTAAGATTACAACACAGCAGATTCTCCCAGAGATCCTCCAATGTACACAAATAACTCATCTCTACAAAACCTATAATCCCAAGAACTCGCACTGTGAACAGAGTAAAAAAAAAAAAAAAAAAAAGTTTTATAGACTACAATTTCGCCGTACCTGTACTGTTGGACTTGATCTAGAATCAAGATGCAAAAACATAAAATCCCCGACAACCGGATGTTGATGAATTTGATAATCTGATGATGGTTAAACTATAATTTGTAATTTGGTATATCGCATCTCAAACTCCAACCCATTTGACCCATTTGAAAAACTTCCCAACTCTGAATGGTAACTCGTAGTCTTTAACAACAGCAGGCTCCCTTCTTGCAGCATCGGGTTCAGACCACACATAAACTCCACGTTCTTGCTGACTGCCTGGTACAGTGTTGTCCAGGACTACTGCTACTATGAATGCTATCACCATGTGAAGTGAGAACAATGTATTCATGACATAGTTTAGCTGCAAAGAAAATAATTCAGCAACTTAAATTAAATATAAACAAGCTTTTTATGTTTCACCAAAAAACAAGGGAAAAAACACGTACCAGTCCAGAGGTGGTGTGGAAAGGCCCATGAGAAGCTACAATGTACGGTTGAAAGTAACTTGGAACAGGCAAGTTGCTATTTGGAGAGACACCGTATTGCTGAAAGTAAGCTGGCACCGATAGAGAGAGAAACAAAGACAATCCTACTATGATGATGTTCCTGGAACTTCCAGCCTCACTGTAACGTAGATTGGACAAGCCCAATGCCGCAAGCATTGCCCACATAAAGCACAGTAAAGCTGCAACCATGACATCAGGAATTGAAGCAATAAACCCTCCAACTTTACCTATAAGCATGGCAGAAATTGAATTCAGTATGGTTAGGCATTGTACATGGGGAGCCTCAGAATCTCGTTTTGTATTACAATAATTTTCTTATAGATTCACATATATTTTTTTACCAAAGCGAAGGCAGCTGTGATCTATTAGATAATGAATAATAAATCTTAGCCCAAAAAAGAAAAAAGAAGAAAAAGATATCAGACTAAAACTTGTGTGAACGATTTTCACAACCCAGATGATGTGCAGATTAGGCAGTAAGCCACAAACCTTCAAATTCACTACTCTTTGGGTTATTTAACCATCCAAATAAAAAAATGGTTACACTTGTGAGGGTGAGTTGAAACCTAAAAGCTTAAGGATGTATCACACTCTGAATAAAAGTACAAGTATCTTTCATAAAAACTAGTGCTATGACATGAATATGTACATTCAACCAAATCAAAACAATAGCCTCGGCACAAAAGCACAAACACATACCAATAAGAGACAAGACAATCAGGACACATGCACCCAACTCAACTGATCTGCGGCTTCCCATTTTCGTAACAGCAATAGTATGCACATTTTCGGTTAGAGTCGTGGACCCAGTTCCAGTTCCCCATAGACCAGCCAAGATGCTAGTAAGACCTTCAAGACCAATTCCTCGACTTAGAACACCTGGAGTTGGAGGTCTGGATGCAACCAACAATGATGATGCATGGTATGACCCAACCTAATAAGTTAGAAACAAACAGCGAGGAATTGTTAACCATCCAACATTACTATACATGGCAAATAAGAGCTTTACACAGCATTCTTTAGTAACTTTTCAGTGAATCGAAATTTAAGACACTGGGAATATAACATTAGAACTAGCAGTAAGCAGAATAGCCAAAATGCACAAATGGGCCTAGGAGATAGACCTTGCCCAGTGGCCAGGTTGTCGACTGGCCAACTCATACTGGCATACTGCCAATGAAATAAATATGCTTTCACACTCATTGGAATCGATGCACATTATAAATAATACACCCAACTTCAACAAATTAAATGTTGACATTACTTAAAATACAGATGAGAATTCCATACAAATTGTTAATAAACTTTAAGAATAATGATTATATTAGTTAAAACCTTTTAAATTTAACTTGTTATGAAATAGAGTGTTGGTACTATTACCAAGCTGCATTCTCCTCTCTTTTTTCTTGGCCAACGCCAAACTGCATTCTCTATCTATATAATAATTTTTGCATTCTCTATTTGTTTTAAACTAATAATCTACAACTCCAAATATACAAGTGTATCTTGAAGATTACAGAAATTCAGATGACATAGAAGATATAATCTGATAGAAAAACAAGTTTGTAAGAAATTGATGCTACTCTAATGACAATTGCTTAGGGAATAGGGTGGGCATCACTACATAGCTTAGGAGAAACTCGAACCCAGAACAGCCTTGAATCGCCTAAATCAGGTCACCATTCTTAACACTCAGCTGTCACAGGCTTCAAGAAAGCCCAAGAAACTGCTCATACCAATTATTATGTAGTTCAACAGTATGATTCTCATAAAAAAATAAAAAATGTAAACCCACCAAATAATAAGAGATAAATTGCTTTCCAATATCATGTATTAACCTATAGGCTGTAACACTTGTCCTAGAATTTATACGATGTGAGGAAACTTTCAGTTTTTATTTAGTTTTGGTACCCATAAAATCACCAAAATGAGTTGACACCATGATAGAAAATCAAACATTTTGCACAAAACATAAAGAAATTTACATGAATGCAAGACAGCTTACCGAATCCACAGATGAAATTATGGACACCACACACATCACAAGAGCCGTTTTCCAGCTGAAGACAGGTGTACCCCATTGTAACGGATAAGGAAATCTAAACCATGGAGAAGATTTTAATGCCTGAGAAGTATCAACCCGACAGTGCTTCATTCTAGAAATGTGCTTTCTGCAATGCTCTGCTATTATATTTGAGGCTGGTACATTTACATCACAGCCTTTATAGCTATAGGCTCCTGCTTCAGTCAGTAGGAAAGCAGCAGCCCATGTGATAGCCAGACCCAATGGTACCTGGAGACAAGTTAAATTCTGCAAGTTATGCTTACAGAAGGTCTGATGGAAAATAAAGTAATAAACCTTATACTCAAAAATAAATCCCTCGATTCCAAATAAAAATTAAAAGCAAAATTTGAAGTCAAACTTTTTAAGAAAACCTTGACTTCGATTTAATCAACAGATAAATATCAAGCCATATGTTAATCTCATGAGATATGGTAACTTGGTTCTCAAAGTGCACTCGTTTATTTAAGAAGCCTCAGAAAAGGAAATTTTGACTCTTAATTAGGACAGGAGTGTTTGGAGGCAGAGACAAAAAAAGGAAAAACAAACATATACACATTGAAATAAAAAGCCGAAAATAATTATTTAAACTTACCGCATATATTAGAAATACACGATGACCAAAAACAGAAATCTTCCTGAGGTACTGCACAATGACAAGTTGGTTAGAAGTAGTGTTACTGTTATGTAAAAATATTTAGCTTGTTTTGACATTTCAAAGCAGCAACAACAGTTCGGTGATGGCATTCCACCAAAAAGAAAAGTCATGTTTGTATAAATTTTTAGGGTAAAAAAAAGTGAAGAGGAACTTCACCGAACTTACAAGAGAAAAGATAATAACAACTAATATCTGCACTACACCAATCTCAAGACATTTGCCAACTTGTGAGAAGCCATAACTATAGAAAGAAAGTCCAACAGCAGCAATAGTTGGGGAGACAACCACTGGATTAATCAACCTGGAATGGAAGAGCAAATGAGCTTAATATGAGTTGTTTGACATGTTGAAAATCAATACGATTAAGTTTGGAATTACTTCGCTATTTAAAGAGAATCAAAACCCTAATTTCATTTGGGGAACAATAAAAGTACTAAAAGTTTAAAATACTTAGATAATAAATTTCGCAACCAATTACATCAATTTCACCCAGTTAAATATAATAAAATAACCAAATTATAATATAAGGATTCTTTCTTGGCTTTGGACTTGTGGTCTCCATCAACCACAATCCCCCGCGCAATAGTGTTAGTTAAAACATATCAACCATGCATCTTATTTTGAAAATCTTGACGAGAACTTTCCAACGATATATAGATTGACAAATTTGAATTTGTAGCAATAAAATTTTAAAATTTTAAAATTTGATTGAAGAAAGAAAAAAAGGTTGGGTTAGGAGAGAGAATGAATGACTTGACTTTCTGAGTTTTTTAACGTAAAAAACTATCCGCAAGAACTTCTTCCAGATACTAATTGGTATCCACAAGAACTTGTTGCACATAGTAATGTGAAGATATTCTAATCTGGGCTGTCTAACATTGCAATGAATGGCAGGAGATGGGTTGGCTAGGAAATGATCTATAGCCATATATATATATATATATATATATATATATATATATATATATATACCTTCAAAGTAAAAGTGACTTCATTAATATATGTGCTATCAATACAAGAGACATCCTTTTTTAAAGGTTGAAAGAAGTAAGATTTGAGTCTTCAACTCAATCACAACCTAACATTTTTCAATATAAATTGATAAGAGATGATTAGCCAAAACCCAAACCCAATCCTACATTTAAAACATCATGCTACATTAAACCATTGTGCTTGAATGAAATTTGGTCCAAATAAAGGGAGGAAAACAGAAATAGAAAATAAAAAGAACTACCAAAAGACATCATAGCTATAATAGCACAATTGTCCAAATCAAAAGTACATTGAATAAAATCAAAAGGAGTTATTGGGTACATTGAATAAGTTCAAAGGTTACTGATTTTTTTATTTTTATTTTTATTTTTTATTTTGGGGGGGGAGGAGGAGGGCGGAGAGAGGGGGAAGAAGAATAAACTTAGCAACGATATGATAGTCATGCAGCTACAAGCCTTTGAACAATCAAAAAGGTATCGCTCAATTTTATAATCAAGCTACAATTTGTTGATGAATATATCATAGCATTGCATGCTAAGCGGCTAAAGTAATGGCATTAAGAACAAAAGAAAAAAAGAAGAGATAAGCTTTCTATTCCTACTTTTTGTTATCTATACAAGCTTATGTACATTTTCAAATAAAAATTTAGTAAAGAAATCCTTACCTTAAGAATACTGTCATCAATCCACTATATCCCAGTATTGCTTGAAAAGCTGAAGCAATAATTATTGCCCCCTGCAGTTCCTTCATAATATGCTTGAAATTCTGCAATGTAAAATGTTTTGCAGAATTGCGAAAGGTATTCACCACAAGAATAAGTTATTCCACCAGAATGCAGTTCAATGAAGTTTTACCAAAAGCATTTACTTGAGCATATATAGTATATCAAGGATCTGATTGAATTGGATATTGGATCCACATCCTTGACATTGATAATTCAGTTAATGAACAACGTATTTTCTTTTATCATAGATGGTTGAAGGGTATAACACACACATCTATATATGTATAATATATATATATATATACACACACATATCATTCTTTATTCACTTGCACAAAATAAATTTTGTAGTGAGTCGGAGTTCCATAATCCTTGCACAACAGATTCTTCAGAGACGAACTATACTCTAACCTCCGAGCAAGGAATGAGGAAAGGTGAATTATCATCTCCTTAAACAACTTCTATTCATGAACAGGTTCTTGTCCTAATACCAAATAACTATCGTCTAAATTAAAATCTTATCAATATTTGCTAAAGTTCACAAGTTCCAACAACCTACTTGATAAAAATAATTATTGCCTACTCCTACGTACCTATTTAGACCATTCCATCCAAAACACTGACCCTAATTCCCGTCAATAAATCTTGTTCAACAGAAAGATCTCGCCTTAGTAAAATGTCCAAAACCTAAGCTTGCCTTAATGAATTTATCCAATTGATTGTTTACATGAATAAAATGTTATTGATTGTGACTAATTTTGGCACCACTTTAGTTGTTGAAGAGAGAACATTTTAATAAAAAAGAACCCAAATTTTCTCATGGGTAACTAAAGTGGGACCCAAAATTAGCCACTAACAAAAGTATTTTATCCACGTACATGGGTAACTAAAAACGAAACTAAAACATTTAGGTATGGGAAATCTGAGAGAAAAGGAATGGCAACTAAATTGGGAGGGGATTGAATATGTAAAAATACCTAAACATCAACAAATTTGTTACACTTTCCTAGTAGCACATCATTCTCAACCATTAGCAATCACTTCCATAACCATGGTCGTCATTCTAGCCATCATATATAGATTATCTCAGTTTCCAAAAAATTCTTATTGTTTCAAAGAGGACTGGTAAAATATAGATGAGATCTACCCTAAACTACATGATATAGAAAGGAATAGTGTGAGCTACCACTATAGAATACTGCTATTTTACTGAAGCATGCTTTTTTCCCAAAAATTTCTTTATCTTTTATCCCCACTACAAGCTCTGTACAAAAATAAGTAAAAAAAGTTTTGACCCTAGGAAATGCACACCTTTATTAGGTCGTATCTATCTAATTGTCTTTCTTGTAAACAAATGTATGGGCAACAAAAGATACTTTCACGTATTCTTATGTTTTGAAAAAACTTTTCAAGTTCATATGCCTACAATATAGTACCATTTGATGCATAGTTAATTGTATGGAATATATGCATTTTACTTATTTTACAAGGGGGAAACACCTAGACTAGAAACATACATTTCCATTTAATCCCGTGAACTCAGGGGAGTTAATTATTGCAAGCGTTGGAGCAAGAAATACAAAAGATGGACCCTGTATTAAGGGTAACCTTGATCCAAAGGATGTATGCAGAAGTGTTGTCATTCCTGATACAAAAAGCACAGTCGAGACCACCTTCGAAGTATCCTCCTACACCCACTAATTTCCATCAGGTCAAATCATTTATGATAATCCAAAATAAACAAGCTTCAAAAGAAATGTTAAGGAAATAGATTACAAGTGCTCACATAGGTGCCACCCATTGCCGGAACTATGACGAGCGGAATAAGAATCAACGATCCCAATATCGAAAGATAATGTTGGAATCCATACAAACCAATGGGAACTGAAATACAAAGAAACATGTTTAATCAATTTCAGCATAAACTTCAACATAGTAACATAATTCCATATGGACCAATGGAATACAAACAAAGGATGGACAGTGTTACTTTTATCATTTAAAATTTTATTAATTCTTTTATTTAAAATTACAAGTTTTTATTGAACAAGCTGTATATGTAAAAGAACTACTAACCAAGAATAAAAACTAAAATAAAAATAGGAATCCACCAATGGATGAAGTATAAGTCAAAAAGAAAATTAAGATTTCACATAGCATCTACTCTAAATCTATCCCATTACGTGAACCAACCCTTCAAATGGCAAATTATGGCATGCTACAAAATACTAATTTATGGCATGCTACTAAAAATAATCAAACTTAACCCATTTCAGTATTTTGACAATATAAAATTACTTATCAAAACAGAAAAGTATTGCAAATTACAATATAAGACACATGATTTAGAAAATAATATTTTTTTACAAGTAAAAAGTGGAGTAATATATATCCCACATAGTCCAATAGTGACCGAGATACAAACACACACTTGTAAGCCACTAAGCCATATAAATATCAACAAGACTGTTGAAAAAATAAAATATCAGCAAGACTATATATAAACCATATAAATAAAAATGACATCTTTTTTCATACAGAATAATATATACATAAATATCAATCATATTTAAGTAACCAAATAAAGCTCACCAAGCCCTGGTGTATCTCTAAGCTCATACTTCATATGTGAATAGCGAGAAACAAACCCATCGTCATCAACCGTTTGAGGCAGTAACCCCTCATTACTCCTCGCCGGCCTCCGACTCGCCGCTCCATCCGGTAGGGCGGCACTCTTAAGCGGAACTACTACTGCTGCTGCTCCACCGTCGGAGTCTCTCCTCCTCTTCACCTGCTGATTCTTATCCAGAGTCTGCTCCTTGTCCGGAGTCTGATTCTTAACCGGAGTTGGAACTTTATCGGTTTGTACCTCACCGTTAACGGCAGTAGCTGCCGGAGGACGGCCCAATTCGAGATCCGCTTGCGGGGCAGTCTCTTTAGGCTTAGGTTGGACCGGAAGCTGACCTGAATCGGTGGCATTGGTCTCGCCGGAGAACTTAGGTCGGAATCCGGTGCGTTTTGCCCATGTAGACGGCGGCATTGCGGTCGATTCCGGTACAGGATGCCATGGTCCGGGTCGGGGACGCTTTGTCGGGTCTGACCTCGCCATTGATGTAGTAGTAGACTAATAGTTCATGAGTCTTTTGTAGTAGAGGTAGTGTAATGTGAACAGATCTGAGCTAGGGTTTAGGGATTTGAGAGAGAGTGAAGGATCTTCAAGTAGAGGGGAGTTGGAATTGGTCTGGAGAGAGAAACAGAGTGAAGTTGGAGCGGTGCTATTTACTTTAGAGAGAGAAAAGGAGAGAGAGAGAGTGAAGATAAACAGTGTGGTGGTGTTGGTGGAGTAAAACCGTGTTGTCTGTCTATTCCCTTCAATCAGTAATCGGGTGACATGTCAAAATTATTCTACAGCTTTGTTTTTAGGTTGTTTAAATATTTAATTAATTTTATTAAGATTATAATTGTTGAGATATAAATATCAAGATCATAATTTTCTTAAATTGTGTAATCCACAACGTTTTATTTGTTTATAGAATTTGAAAAATCTAAACATATTTTTATCAAAAAGTATCTCATTTTAAATATAATTTATTTAATTTATAAATATAAAACTCAAACACAATGTATTTATTTAATTCACAAAAATTAATATAAATTTTAAAATCACGATAGTTTTAACATTTTAAAAGATAGTAACAGAGAAAACGCACATAAAAATAAAATATTATATGAAAAGGAGACATAAATATTTTTATTACTATTTTAATTTTTGAATTTGACAGTAGACATGCACATAAATATATTATTGTGATAAAGAGAATATATTTTAAAAAAATGGTGTATGATTTTTTTTAAGTGTGTATTATTGATAGTTTAATTAAATTTACATTTTATTAGGTCATAAAATAAGTCGAAAAATTCGTTTAGTTTATTTGTACTCGATGCAATAATTTTGTAAGACCCCAACTTTTATGAATAAAAATGAATTTTCTATAAATATCATTTTTGAATATTATGGAATAAATTTGATATAATGTTATAGTTGTGGATAATGTTTATAAATTTTGCAAAAGACGTGAAGTTGTTATATAATATTCGATTGGTGGGGAATATTCGTAACCAAAGACAATCATCGTTGGTGGACCTAATAACAAAATTATTGTTTGGATTGAGAAAACGACAAAAAATATTTTTATGAAAATAACGGCGGAAGTTTTACCATTGATCTTTGTTGAACTACTTTCGGTAGTAAAAAGAAAAGAATATGCCAGAATGAGTTGCGTAGAAGCACTGCGGTATTGATTATTAATGCTTATGTGAGAAGTCACTCAGTTTGATTCAATTATTGTCGATATTTTATATGTTATTAAATCAATAATTAAAATGACGAAGTTTTTAATATTATTATTTGCATTATTAACGATGTCTAAAAATTATGTCAATAAGAGGTTTGGTCACCTAATTGCGCGCCAATAGGGAGAAATCCTTATTGGAAAGTCCCATCTTTTTTGGGAACGACCTAGTCGATTAATAGTGTGAATAATAATAATAATAATAATGACGTTTTGTTTTATTCGTATTATTAACGTAATAAAACAGAAAAACTTTTTATATAAAATAGAATACTTTTATAAAGTTATTCGTTTTATTAGGCTAATAGTAAAAAAAATTTATATAAAACATAATACTTTTATAAAGTTATCTATTTTATTAGACAATAATTAAAATATATTATATTTTATTATGCGTAGTGTTTGCGTAGTAAAAAAAAAATTTAAAAATTATTCGTTTTATTAGATTATAAATAGAATATTTATATTTTATTTAAAAGATTTTGCTTTAAATATGGATAGTCCGATTAAAGTAAATCAATCTGACCGCTCATGAATTGGTTACTTATTCATTCCATTCTTCTATAAATAAAGCTCATTCCTTCATTATTTCTTACGAATTCAACGAAACTCTGTATAGAGAAACTATAGAGAGAAAGAAGAGAAAAGTATTATAACTCTTCACTACTCCGATATAAAGTTTCTTTTACTGGTGAGGATATTATTTCTTTTGTATTCATGAAGAGAACTTCTATTATTCCATCTTTATTATTCTGTTGGAATAACTCAGATACGCTGCCATTTACTACCCTATACTTGGTGAAATTCTTCTATATTCCATTCTTTATTATTCTGTTGGAATCATTTGGACTGGGTTACATCTTTTATTATTACATTGGAACATCCTTGGTGTGAATTTCACCCGACACAGTTCCGTCATTTAGTATTCTCATTGGAATAACTTTTCTACATCACGAAATCGCATGCGTGGTGATTTCTCATTGTATTTCATTATTTATTATTCTGTTGGAATATCCCAGCCGGTCATATATTACGTCCGACTGGTTCCGTTTATTTATTATTACGATGGAATAACTTGTCATCACAATCTGCGTGCGTGGTGATTTCTTTTGTTATTCCATTCTTTATTATACTCAGTTGGTTAAAGTTTTGACTTCTACACTCCATGAAATTAGTGGAATATTCTTGATATTTACACTTCATCTAAAGATCTCTTTTCATGAAAATATTCTTCTCGAGCATTCTTGAATTTTACTTTACAAAAAAGTATCATGTTGACAATTTGGACGTTATTAGTTCCTGAATAAAATAATTATTGAACTTGTTTTATTGAATTCTTATATCATTGTCATCTTCCTCATGTTTATTTTATTTTTGAAAGTCATCTGTGGCCTGTAGTGCATAGATGGACTTGGTATGTGACACCCCCAAAATAGGTATACATCACCCATTCTGAGTTGTCAATACACCTGATGTAAACAACTACAACTTTATTATTACAATAGTAAAAATGTGAGTTTAAATACAAATATTGTCATCTAGACAATATCCACATACAAATAAATCCTCATCATAATTATTGATACATTATTTTACAACAATGGTGAGGACTACTAAACAACTCTCCCTAGAACCTTCATTCCAAACCCCGACTTGTACTCGCTATATTCTCGCCTCCTGGGAAGAAAAATGGAACAAAAAGGAAAAGGGTGAGCTCGACTAGCCCAGTAAAGAATATTATGACTAAGATAATATACAAAAAAATTATCATTAGTCTTCAACAGGGGAAAATATAATAGAATACAATAGACAAACAAGTTTTAAATCAATATTCATGCAATGAAAATAATAATTCATTAGAAGAGTTAAGTAGAGAATGAAAACTACTATCTTCTATGTATGAATTTTAAAGTTCATCGCCTATTTTATCCTCGTAACATCAATCAATATATATCGGATCAAATATTCATCCTTGCAGCTACTACAGCCGAGGACATTCACCAAATGGTCATGTTTCATCTAAACACTTGTTCATCTTTGCACTTTACGGCCAAAGATATTCATCGAAAATCATTCATCTATGCACTACTGAGCCAAAGATATTCATCATAAATCATTCATCTTTGCACTACAAAGCAAAGATATTCAATAATATCATCATTTAAGACCGAGGATGATGAAAAATATTTTTTTTTAAAAAACGAATCCAAAGTGAATCAAAATGACAAGGATTAAGGATTAAGGATTCGTACTTTGTTTTATCCACGTCCAAAATACCTCAAAAATAATCATAGTGGTGTAAAAATCAAGAATGATCAAAATATGGATACAATCAAAACTAGTATCCACATAGATATTTTGGACGAAAAAGAAAAATTTTCATTTTTCGATGAATAGTCTTATGATTCGTGAATAAGATCAGATATCGTGAATAAAGGTCGATATCGTGAATAAGAAACTCAGACACCAAAAGTTTCAAATTTGATAAAAACTTCAGATCAATATTTCAAAGATAATGATATTGAAAAATAATATCATTACGAAAAAAATAATATCCCTTACCTCGAAAGATCAAGATTTCACCTTTGGAATCTTTCGGATATAAAGCTATAACTTGAACTTGCATCAGATATAGCAATACTCAAAATACTTACAAGAATACGCTTCGATAATATAGAGAGAAAACTTCATTTACGGTGTAATTTTCAATTCTAACCCAAGCACCTATTTATAGGAAAATGCTTAGAACAAAGCGTAAAATTTAATATAATAATATTATATATTTACAATTTTCTACGCACACTTTGAATCATCTGAATTCAAACCACTAGCATGTGTTTCATGAGGCTAATCAACACAAAAAAACGTTTTCCTATTTTAAATATTATAAACTTCCAAAAATCAATTATTTTGCCTTGAAACTTCAATAATTCATAATAAATAGCTCTTTTGTCGTAAAAAATCGACTCACGAGTTTTTATAGGAAATTCAATTCTCTACAACTTTACTGAATAAAGTTTTCCAAATTCCCAATGAAAAATGACCAAATCCATAAACGAGCGATTTTTCGTGCTATAATCAAATTTCACCAATAAATGGGTCCATGAGACATGTTTAACATGTTTTAAATATTTATTACAACAAAAATACTCTTTTCTCCTCGTATACTCAGATATCACACATTCATTATAAAAATATCACCATTATTATATTATTAAAAATATAATAATATTTTTAAATGAATTATTTTATCGAAAAAAGATAAATTTTAATTTTCAACAATTGTCATTTAAAAATTTTCTCCATCTATATCCATATAAAATCAATATTTTCCTCATCATATGAATCAATAATTAATTATTCACAAATAATATTACGTAATCACAATATTGACAACCGTGTAGTTCCTGGAAGAGGGAGCTTTCCAATAAAAATTTCTCCTTCTCTGGCGCCTTGATTAGGTGACCAAACCTCTCCTTAGATGTAACTTTCTAGACATTGCCAATAATGTTATCTAATAATATTATTCAGATAATATGAATTATTGTTTCGATAATAAAAATATCTTTGTGTAATGACAATTATCAAACAACAAAGAATATAAAATATCAACGCAAAGAATTATTGAATCAATAAAATAAAATATTGAACAAAGAATTATTGTAACCATTATGGAGTAGTGCCTTTCTACGTAAGAGTCAATAATTGGTGCAATATCTTGTGTCTTCTTGTCTGACAACGCCAGATTCATCGTGTTTTAACCACCGGGTATTCCAACAAAGTATGTGGCAACAACTACTGCCAGTTATTTTTAAACAACTTATATTTGTCGTTTTCTTCCTCCAATCGCTTTCCGTTATGGGGCCCACTCATGGTCATGGTCTTAACCGCATTTAATATTCCCCGACAACAATGAATATTTTATAACCACTTGTTTATTTTGAAATATTTATGTATTTTACCCATAACTATCCACATTAATCACATCAATCCTTACTATTTCAAAATAATAATTAGAGGAAATTAAATTTCATTTATTAATTATTTGGGGTCTTACAACCTCCCTCCTTATGAAATTTCGTCCTCAAAATTGACATACGTGCTGTGTGTTTGAAAAGGTGAGGATACCTCGCTTTCATTTCCGCTTTCCAATTCCCGGTCATTTCTTCTATAGCATGGTTCCTCCACAAAACTTTAACTTGTGGTATGACCTTCGTCGTGGGACATGCTCCTTCCTATCCAAGATCTTGACAGTGCACCTCCTCATACGTTAAGTCTTGGCTATCTCGTCCGGTTCTAACTCAATAACGTGGTTCGGGTCTTTCACATATTTACTGAAATATGAGATATGTGAAACACATTATGAACACGAGACATACTCGGAGGTAACACGAGTCTATAGGCTACATTACCTACTTCGGTCAAGAATTTGAAATGGACCAATAAATTGTGGATTGAGCTTTCCTCTTCCGAATCTTGTAACTCCCTTCCATGGGGCAACACGCAATAATAATCATGATCCCCTATACTAAATTCCACATACTTTCGATGAAGATCCGCGTAACTCTTTTGTCGATCTCTTGTCTGGTTGTATCGTTGTCGAATCATTTGGATCTTTTCAAGAGTCATACGTATTAACTTCGGGTCCCAACAATGTTGCTTCACCCACCTCATCCCAACATATTGGAGAGCGACACTTTCGTCCCATATAATGCTTCATATGGAGCCACACCTATACTTGCTCGATAATCATTGTTGTAGGAGAATCCACCAATGGTAAATACTTATCCCAACCGCCTTTGAAATCTAGGACACAGAGTCTAAATAAATCTTCAAGAGTTTGAATAGTCCTCTCGATTGTCTCATTCGTCTTTTGAGATGGTATCGCGAATCAATCTTAAATCCGTACCCATAGCTTTTTGCAAGCTAACCCAAAATCTTGAAGTGAATCTTAGGTCACGATCCGAAACTATGGATGCTGGTATGCCATGCAACCTCACAATCTCATTTACATACATACTAGCAAGACGTTCAAGAGAATAAGTCTCCCATATCGGCAATAAATGTGCAGACTTGGTTAATCTATCAACAATAACTCAAATAGCATTTATGCCTTGAGAAATCGTGGGAAGACCCGTAACGAAATCCATGGTAATGTGTTCCCACTTCCATTTCGGAATCTCAAGTGGTTGCAACGGTCCCTTAGGCACTTGATGCTCCGCCTTTACACATTGACAAGTTAAACATGTTGAGATAAACTTTGCAGTCTCTCTCTTCATATTGTTCCACCAAAATGTATGTCGAAGATCACGATACATTTTGGTACTTCCAGGATGAATTGCAAATGGTGTATTGTGTGCCTCCATCATGATCTTGTATTTCAAATCGTAATCGTTAGAACACAAAAGTCCGGAGTGGACTCAAGTATTCCTTCTTCATCAATTCTCGCTTAGGAATAGCACCTTCTTGTACTTTCTTCTTCATACGATCATTTCCGGGTCGGTGGCTCGAAAGCAACCTTAACTTTTTCTATTAAAGTTGGCTCTATCGCGATACTTGACATCATCACACTCGTTCCTCGCGATATGATCTTCTACTCAACGCTGTCCGCCACTACCACGTCGCTTTTCGGGATGGTATTGAATAGTGTGGTCGTAGTCTTTCAATAGCTCGAGCCAACGTCATTGCCAGCATGTTGAGTTCTTTTTGAGTGAAGAAATATTTAAGGCTTTTATGGTCCGAATATATCTCCACTTTCTCCCCATATAGATAAGGCCTCCATATCTTTAACGCTGCAACGATCACCGCTTAACTCTGTATCATCATGAGTAGGATAATTCCTCTCATATTCTTTAAGTTATCATGAGGCATAAAGGCTATGACTTTCTCACGTTGCATGAGAACACATCCTAACCCTTTGCACGAAGCATCATTTGTAGATAACAAATCCATCCGAACCAGATGGTATTGTTAGAACAGTCTTAAAATAAGTCTCCTCTTAAGCTCTTGGAAACTCTTCTCGCGTTCTTCGCTCCAAACGAATTTTGTATCCTTCCGAGTTAAATTTGGGTTAATGGAGTAGCGATTCGAGAAAACCTTCCACGAATCTCCGATAATAACCAGTTAAGCCCAAAAGCTACGTCTTGATCCACCGACTTGATTGCTCCTAACTTTGTATTGCTTCAATCTTCGCCGAGTCAACAGATACTCCATGTCTTGACACCACATGCCCAAGAAATGCTACTTCCTCAAGCCAGAACTCGCATTTCTTTAACATGGTATAAAGCTTGTTTTCACGAATCCTTTGTAGTACCAGCTTCAAATGGTGCTCATGATCTTCACGGCTTTTGGAATATATGAGGATGTCATCAAAAAAGACAACAACGAATTTATCCAAATATTCTTTGAATACTCGATTCATCATATCCATGAAAGCAGCAGGGAGCATTAGTCAATCCAAAAGACATGACTAGAATTCATAATGCCCGTCATCAGGTTCTAAAGGCGCCTTTGGAATATCCTCGATTAAATCTTCACCGATGATATCCGAATCGAAGATCAATTTTTGAAAAGAATTGTGCTTCCTCAGCAATTTGGTCAAACAAGTCATCAATACGAGGTAGAGGATACCTATTCTTGATAGTGACATGGTTCAATTCCCGATAGTCAATACAAAGTCGCATACTCCCGCCTTTCTTCTTTACAAATAAAACAGGAGCACCCCAAGGAGATGTACTTGATCCAATGAAACCCGAATGTCCAACAACTCTTGTAGTTGGACCTTTAACTCTGAAGTTCAATAGAGCCATTCGATATGGGGTTTTAGAAATGGGCTTTGTACTGGTTCAAGATCAATAAAGAATTCAACTTCACGTTCTTGGGGTAATCGAAGTTCTTCTTGAAATACGTTAGGAAAAGTCAATAACAACAGGAATATTATTCAAATTTGACGTGTCCTTATTTAAATCCACAACATGGGCTAAGAAAACTTGACATCCGCTTTTCAATAAACGAATAGCTTTATGATTAGATATGACGTTGATTGATTTTAATGGTTTAGTTGCTTGAATTAAATACACAAAGTTGTTTAGGAATATGAAAGCTAACAACCTTACGAAAACAATCAATTTTGGCGTGATGAGTAGTTAACCAATCAATCCCTAAAATCACATCAAAAGCAAGTATCTTTAAAGAGATAAGGTTAACAAAAGAGATAAGGGTGCCAACTTAGATTAGACAAGATTTATAAATAGTGGATGTGATGAAAGTTTCTCTAACGGAGTTTCCACAGATAGGTCAAAGTCTAATTTTTTCTGAGTCAAATTTTAACGTTGAGCACAAGTAGGAGAGATAAATGAATGGGTAGCAGACCCAGATATCTAGTAAAGTATAAACTTCACAAGAATTTATAAATACCTTACCCGTGATCACCTCGTTTGGGTTCTCGCATTTTGACCACCACACAACAAACGCCTTCTTCCGAGAACCGCTTGACTTTGACTTTTATGGGATGGTCTTTTGAGTCACCGTCCCCATTGAACTAGGTTTCGCCATCGCGTCTGCAATCTCGAAAAGCGATATGTCCTTCCTTTCCACAATATATAGCATACCGAATCTGTTGTGTGGGCGGTTTGGTGATATGTCCCTCTTTCCGCATTTTATAGCATATAATGGGTGGTCGTTTCTCCTCCTTGGAACCATTCTTTCTTGTAATCGCTGCTTCACATACGGTCGTTGTTGAATCTCCTTTTTAAAATCTCCTCCCGACTCGCTTCTTCTATTTTCATGGCTATGATTACCACCAGAGTGGTTACCATTTTTGTCCGCTCTTTTTTCTTTCTCCATTTGGTTATTGTTGTTTTGTTGATCGCTATCTCCTAGATGATCCTCGATTGTGGTACCTCGGTTGACCGTACTCGTTATCTCGCTTCTAACAATTGAGCCCTATTAACAACATCTGAATAAAGAGAAAATTTATGAGAGATGAGATCTTGACGTATCTTAGGGTTTCAAACCTCTCGTAAACATCCGCGTCATACGTTCCTCATTCTCCACCAAATGAGGTGCAAACCACGATAACTCTGCAAACTTCTCCTCGTCTTTGAGACCGTCATGTTGTTCTCGCTTCTAGTCTAATAAACTCCACTTCCTTTATATAGACGAACACTTTCGGAAAGTATTTGTCATTAAATAGTTTCAAACGCTCCCAAGACATCTTTGAGTGCGGTTTGGATGGATGGGTACACTTCATGCACTCCCACCAAGAAATGCTTTCGCCACTTGAACATAAAGGTGGCGAATGGAACCTTCTGTTCTCTGTGCATCCCAAGACATCGAATATCTTGGTAATTTGCTTGACCCATGTTTCCGCTTATGATCGGATCAAAGCTTTCCCTTAAATTCGTGGTCCCAACTCTTTGAATCGCTTGCATTTGACAACCCGTGAATTCTATCATTTCCTCCTATGTTTTGAACACGAGTCTCCTCGTGCGATTTTGCATGAATCGCAAAAAAGCTTCTAAACATCCCTCGTTCATCATCTCGCCAGATGGTGTTGTTCACAGGATGAACATTACCACTGTTGCATGTTCTCCTCGTTGATGAGTACAGACGCCTCCACTTGGCCTCATTTCCATTTATTAATATTCTCGATTGACATTCTCAAATCATCATAAAACAAGGGTTAATTAAGAAATCAATATATCACATAATATCCCTATATACTTGACTAACTAACAAATAAGCTTAGGTAGAACACACTAAAGCGAAGGATTTACTCGCTCTCTCTCCTCCTAGTTCTATTCCCCGATCTCCGCCAGAGATCATATCCCTAAGCTCTAATACCAACCATGACACCCCAAAATATGTATACATCACCCATTCCGAGTTGTCAATACACTGCATGAAACAACTACAACTTTATTATTACAATAAGAAACTGTGAGTTTAAATACAAATATTGCCATCTGCATAATATCCACATACAAATAAATCCTCATCATAATTATTGATACATTATTTTACAACAATGGTGAGGACTACTAAACAACTCTCCTCTTGAACCTTCATTCCATACCCCACTAAATCTTCGCTTATATTCTCGCCTCCCAGGAAGAAAAATGGAACAAAAAGGAAAAGGGTGAGCTCGACTAACCAGAAGAAGAATATTATGACTAAGATAATATACAACAAAATTATCGTTAGTCTTCAACAGGAAAAATATAATAGAATACAATAGACAACAAGTTTTAAATCAATATTCGCAATGAAATAATAATTCATTAGAAGAGTTAAGTAGAGAATGCAAACTACTATCTTCTATGTATGAATTTTAAAGTTCATCGCCTATTTTTATCCTCAGTAACATCAATCAATATATATCTCGGGATCAAATATTCATCCTTGCACCTGAGGCCAAGGACATTCACCAACAATCATGTTCATCTAAACACTGCTCATCTTTGCACTACTGGGCCAAAGATATTCATCGAAAATCATTCATCTTTTGCACTACGGGCCAAAGATATTTATCGAAAATCATTCATCTTTGCACTAAAAGCCAAAGATATTCATCATAAATCATTCATCTTTGCACTACAGCAAAAGATATTCAATAATATCATCATTTAAGACCGAGGATGATGAAAATATTTTTTTTAAAAGAAACGAATCCAATGAATCAAAATGACAAGGATTAAGGATTAAGGATTCGTGATTTGTTTTATCCACGTCCAAAAAATACCTCAAAAATAATCATAGTGGTGTAAAATTCAAGAATGATCAAAACATGGATACAATCAAAACTAGTATCCACAATAGATATTTTGGACGAAAAAGGAAAATTTTCATTTTTCGATGAATAGTGTTGTATTCGTGAATAATCTGCAGATATCGTGAATAAGAACTCAGACACCAAAAGTTCCAAATTTAATAAAAACTTCAGATCAATATTTCAAATAATGATATTGAAGAAATAATATCATTACAAAAAAAAAAATCCTTTACCTCGAAAGATCAATCTTACCACCTAATCTCGGATATAAATTTATAACTTGAACTTGCATCAGATAAAGCAATACTCAAAGTATACTCAAAATACTCACAAGAATACGCTCGATAATATAGAGAGAAAACTTGAGCTTACGTTGTAATTTTCAATTCTAACCTAAGCACCTATTTATAGGAAAATCGCTTAGAACACCAAAAGCGTAAAATTTAATATAATAATATTATATATATTACAATTTCCTACGCACACTTTGATTCATCTGAATTCAGCCACTAGCATGTGTTTCATGAGGCTAATCAACACAAAAAACGTTTTTCCTATTTTAAATATTTTAAACTTCCAAAAATCAATTATTTCGGTTCTTCGAAACTTCAATAATTCATAATAAATAGCTTTTTTGTCAGAAAAATCGAATCTCGCGAGTTTTTATAGAAAATTCAATTATCTACAACTTTACAGAAGAAAGTTTTTCCAAATTCACAACAGAAAATGACCAAAATCCATAAACGAACGATTTTTCAGGCTATAATCAAATTTCAGTCAATAAATGGGCCCACAGACATGTTTAACATGTTTTAAACATTTATTGCAACAAAAATACTCTTTCTTCTCGTATACTCGTATATCACACATTCATTATAAAAATATCACCATTATTATATTATTAAAAATATAATAATATTTTTAAATGAATTATTTTATCGAAAAAGATAAAATTTTAATTTTTAACAATTGTCACATTAAAAATTTTCTCCATCTATATCCATATAAAATCAATATTTTCCTCATCATATGAATCAATAATTAATTATTCACAAATAATATTACGTAATCACAATATCGACAACCAACGGCGGTTCAGGAAAGAGGGGCTTTCAATAAGAATTTCTCCTTCTTGGCGTGCGATTAGGTGACCAAACCTCTCCTTAGATGTAACTTTCTAGACATTGCCAATAATGTTATCTAATAATATTATTCGGGATAATATGAATTATTGTTTTGATAATGAAAATACTTGTAAATGACAATTATCAAACAACAAAGAATATAAAATATCAACGCAAAGAATTATTGGATCAATAAAATAAAATAATTGAGCGATAAGAATTATCGTAACCATTATGGAGTAAAGCCTTATTACGTAAAAGTCAATAATTGGTGCAATACTGCATGTCTTCTTGTCTGAACAACGCGTATTCATCGTGTTTTAACCACCGGGTATTCCAACAAAGGTAAAAGCGGTAACAACTACGCCAGATTATTTTTAAACAACTTATATTTGTCGCTTTCTTCCTCCAATCGCTTTTTCGTTATGGGGCCCACTTCATGGTCATGTGTCGTTGAGTAAATTAAATATTCCTCCAACAACAATGAATATTTTATAACCACTTGTTTATTTTGAAATATTTGCGTATTTTACCCATAACTATCCACATTAATCACATCAATCCTTACTATTTCAAAATAATAATTAGAGAAAATTAAATTTCATTTATTAATTATTTGGGGTCTTACATGGTATGATTATGACCAGAGATTATTCGGTATAATCATGACCGTAATGTTACAAATGATGTGATAAAAGTCCTCATTGGCCCGAAGTGCATTGATGGACAGTTGTTGGCATGATCATGACCATTGATAAATACACAAATATCCTTGGCCCGTAGTGCATGGATAATTTGTGGTCGTGACCCTAATGAATATCCTCGTCGTAGTGCGGGGATGATGTGGATTATTTATTAAACTTGGAGTCTGAGCGAAAAAAGTGATGAAAAACCTTTTTAAATCATAAAAGATAGTAGATTTTATTCTCTACTCGACTCTTTTAATGGATTGCATGTTCATTTGCAGCTTAAACTCGATGTCTATTGTATTTTATCGGTTTAACATCGTTGATGACTAATGATAATTTATTCTCGCATTATCTTAGTCATAATATTTCTTCTTGGGCTAGTTGAGCTCACCCTTTCTTTCACTATTCTCTTCGTGAAATGAGAACGTGGCAAAAACTAATCGGGGAACGGAGTGATGGTCCGAGATATGGTCTTAGTAGTCCTCACTATTACATTAAATAAAGTGATAATAAATATAATGAGGACTAAATTGAGTGTGGATATTGTCTAAATGACAATATTTGTATTAAAACTCATAGCATGTATTTTGTCGTATTTTACACGAGTGTTGATAATCAAGTTGTATTTGAATTTAGTACCATGTATTTGACGACTCAAGATGGGTAATGTATACCTATTTTGGGGGCGTCACAAATTTTGTACAATGAAAAGTATTATTAATTTAATGACTTTTATTTTTAAAATTACATAAATCACATTATTTTAAGTTTAAATGTTTATATAACTTAAAAATACACAACAAGAGAAAGGACAATACTTATATTATTTTTATTTTAAATAAATACTACTCTATCATTTCACAAAAAAAATTATTTTATTAATGATAATATAAGAAAATAATATCACATCACTTTATAAGTTTGTCCACAATTTTAGTAATATATCATTATTATTAAAATAAATATTTATTATATTTAAAGATGAACATAAAAATTATTATATTTTTAAAGCTTGTAATTTTTTGAGATTTGGAGGGAGTACATTTATCAATTAAATTGAATATAGCCAAGGCCACCTATTAGTCCCTACAAAAATATCCATTTTTTAATACTACTAAAATCTTATCATCATCATCTTCCCCTCGTCTCACCCAAACTGAAAGACACACAAACAACACAGAGTATGGAGGACTGAATTAAGCTACTATACTATAATTCAAAGGGAGATGAGCGTATCAACAATGAGACTACCAGGACTGCCTTTACGCAATACAATTTCACTCACCTCTCATCCCCTCTTCTTCTGTCCTTCCAGTAAACCCTCCTCTCTCCTCATCATTAAACCCTTCTCCTCCCTCCGTACCAGCACCCCTAAAACCCCCAAACCCAAGCAAACCCCAAACTCTACAAATAACCCATCAAACTCCTCATCCCCTTCAGCCCCTTGGCTCAACAAATGGCCCTCGCCAAACCCTTTAACCCAATCAAACTCTAAGCCCTCAAAACCTATTAAACAATCGGAAAGTCGGAATCTTGATAGTAATAGTAGCGGAAGAACTACTGCAATTGAGAGAATTGTGCTCCGGTTGCGAAATTTGGGGTTGGGTTCAGATGATGAAGACGAGGAAGAGGAGGGAGAAGATGGGCCAATGCAGGTTACTGGGCAGGAGAGATTGGGGGATTTGTTGAGGAGAGACTGGGTTCGGCCGGACACGATTTTAGTTGAGGATGACGAGGATGGCACGGTGTTGCCGTGGGAGAGAGAGGAGGTGGAGGTGGAGGTGGAGGAGGGGGGGAGAGGGGCGAGGAAAAGGGCCGTGAAAGCGCCCACATTGGCGGAGTTGACAATTGAGGATGAGGAGTTAAGGAGGTTGCGGAGGCTGGGGATGACTATTAGGGAGAGGATTAGTGTGGCCAAGGCAGGTGTCACTGCGTTGGTTCTTGAGAAGATTCATGATCAGTGGAGGAAATCGGAGGTGGTTAGGCTTAAGTTTCACGAGACATTGGCCCGTGACATGAGAACTGCACATGAGATTGTTGAGGTTTGTGAATTTTGTTGAGGTTTATTATATGGAATGTTTGAGTAAAAAATATCAGTGTTGTGAATAATTCCATTTGATTTACATATTGCTTTTATATGCTATTACATAGTTTGATAAAAGTGTCTCAACTTCCAGTAGTTTTCATTGGTCTTTATTTTGTTTTAGTTAATTGCTGTATTTTTTAGTTTTAAACAAAAAAAACTCTGAACTTTCTGTCAACTGTATGTGATAATGGTCAGAGAAGAACAGGAGGATTAGTCATATGGAGGTCTGGAAGTGTTATGATGGTATTCCGAGGAAGTAATTATGCAGGGCCTTCTTCACGACCTCAACCAACTGATAGAGAAGGTGATACCCTTTTTGTCTCAGATGTCACCTCTTCTCACAATCTAGTAACAGCAACTGGCGTTGATGATAGTTCTGTTCCGACAAATAGCAAACCAGTTGTTTCAAGCCGTGTTGAGAGCATGACTGAAGAGGAAGCTGAGTTCAATAGCCTGCTAGATGGTTTAGGTCCGCGGTTTGATGATTGGTGGGGTACAGGGATACTTCCCGTAGATGCTGATTTGCTCCCTCAGAAAATTCCTGGCTACAAGACACCTTTTAGGCTTCTTCCAACTGGAATGCGACCTCGCCTAACAAATGCGGAGATGACTAATTTACGAAAACTTGCTAAATCGCTTCCATGTCATTTTGCTCTTGGTATTATTCTCCTTCCATACATAATTTATTTGGTTTGCCATTACTATTTCTGGCATTGATTTTGTAATCAATTTCTTCACAAAGGGAGAAATAGGAATCACCAGGGATTGGCTGCAGCAATAATTAAGCTTTGGGAGAAAAGCCTAGTTGTGAAAATTGCTGTGAAACGTGGAATTCAGAATACTAACAACTTATTAATGGCTGAGGAGATAAAGGTAAGCTGCATATTTCCCACACAATAATTTATTTCTCTCTTTTTTTGACCCTTCTCTTTATTTCTTAGTCAAAGTTGCTGTTTCAAAAAGCATATACTTCCTCTTAAAGTAGAATGTTTAATTTACATCTAATTTTTTAGTAGAATAAAGGTTTTGGAGCTGTTGAACTGCTTAGGAAAGAAAAGCTGATATAAAGTAACATACAAGAGAAATAGGATATCAGACTGAGACGAGGAGAGGAGATCATATTTTCAGACTGATGAATGGATAAAATAGGATATCATGGTCATTTTAGAAAAAGGTTCAGGTTAATTTTGTCTAGAGATTTTTAGTCCCAATGGTAGGATTATAATACCCGATAGAATATGGTATTAAATAATCCCTCCTATTAAGCTATTTAATAATCCCTGGACTAATAGTCCCAAACTCAAATTTAAAAACAGATAAGGAACTTGGGATTAATAGTCCTATCTCAAGTGTAATCCTTGTAAACAAACATAGCCCTATGGGTAATATTATCCTTTTTAAACCTTCTTAGACCCTACAAGTATGATACATCACAGATCATGTAGCTTGGTTGGAAGCTGTGTATATGGTTGAAACATTCAAAGAATGGAGACCATGTGAAATCCTTTGCCCAAGTTTTTCCATGATGTTCTATTCTAGTTCTGAGGTTGTGAACATTTGGTCATCCAATGCATATTCTCTTTGGTAAAGCCTTTTTTGTATTACCAGACTAGTTGGTTGCCCCAGGTGTGATGTGCTTATGTATATTGATTTCAAATATAACTTCCTGTGGTTGGCCCATTTGGGATTCGTTTATGGATATTGATTTCAGAAATAACTTCCTGAGGTGTTACTCGGAACAAGTTATGGCTTTCAACTTCCCTCATCAAATACCTTCAAGAATTTGTATATCCTTAGTCTTATCCTTAAAATGTCGAGTATTTGGAATTGACCTTCCCATTGCAGTGAACTGATTGAGCCGTAAAAAGATTATTGGCACTTCATTGAGAAATGTACCACCATTTTGTTTGTGGTTTATGTAGTATGAATTTACTTGGGTAAAATTTCTGGTGATGTTATGACATTGGTATGCTAAAATTAATGGTATATGATCATTTGGTGCAATATCTCAGTTACTTGAACATGGTTAAACTTGTGGTATATACCAGACATTGCAGAAGAATTTGTCCCCTCCGAAATTTGAACAATGAAAAAGATCTGATTCTAACACCTGAACCATATCACAGAAACTAACAGGAGGTGTATTACTACTCAGAAACAAATATTATATTGTCATATATCGGGGAAAAGATTTTGTTCCAAAAAGTGTGGCTGTTGCTTTAGCTGAGAGACAAGAAGTGGCAAAAGAAATACAAGATGTTGAAGAGAGAGTCCGCAGGGGAGTAGTGGAAGCAGCCTCTGTCAATGGTTTAGCTGAAAGTCAAGAACCTTCAAAACAGATACCAGATGTTGAAGATAAAGTGAGGACAGGAGCAGCAGAAACAGCTCCACTTGGTGAACAGGGACAAGCACTTGCAGGTACTTTGGCTGAGTTTTACGAGGCTCAGGCCCAGTGGGGAAGAGATATATCTGCTGAAGAACAAGAGAAGATGATTGAAGAACTGTCTAGATCAAAGACAAACAGGGTTGTTAAGCGGCTTGAACATAAACTATTCATCGTAAGCATGTCTTTTTAATTTATTGTCCTAATAAAAGCATGAAGTTTAGACTTCAGAATCACTTGCATCATTTTGCCTTTATGAACTTGCTTTCTTTTATTAGTGTTTCTAGCAATATCGTTTTTATTATATATATACCTTTTTTTTGTATTTTCTAAAAAAATTAAAAAATAATAGTGGGTCATATCCATTACAAGATAATGCCTCCACTTAGACTTGATCAAGTAATTGCTCCACCAAGACTCGTAGCCTCACCTCTCCAATGTAAGGGACTAAGGGAGGATCTCATTTATCTCGTACCACTTGAACTAGGAGTTGTTTGGTTATAATTAGAAAACGTGTTGTGAGGTATTTAAAAAATCATGTCTAGCACTCGGGGAAATTTTTACATTCTGAATTATTCTTGAACCCTTTGTGTTATATAGGTGTAATATTCATGTCGAGTTCTTTTAGTTGACAATGTTCATAATCGTGGAGCTGTTGCACAACATTGTTTTGTCCAAGTAGCAGCATATAGTCTGGGTAAAGATGTCATTTGCCATGATTACCTTTTTTATTCAGTTTTTCTAATTTTCAAAAGCAGGAACTTACCGAGCAAGAAGTCCATAACTTAGATTAAGTTCACTGCTAAAGGAGATATAGTCAACCAAGGATGTTTCACTTGTCTGCTTTTTGAGAATTCCTTTGGCCATAGAAAAGGCACTGAGGCATCCTATTCAAATATCTTATTTTGGAATTGATGACACATTCTTTGGGTTAAATTTTGATAAGGTTTCACTGCATGACGGCTTACTTGGAAAATATTAAAAAAAGAATAACAACATTCATCTAAACATACTTAAAGATTTTTGGCCTTCACGTGCTTGTGTATTCAGAATAAATTACATGACTGTCTCTAATAGGCATAAATTATATTCTTTTAAGTTTTTCCAACTAGGGTTTATTACATCCAGAACAAGGATGTCCATTTCACTATTTCAACATATTCTTATCATTTTACCACTTGTTAATATTTTTGTACTACCATATCAGAAAGTACACCTTGTTAATGTATGTACGTACGTAATGAGAGATGGCACTCTTGGTTAATGGTTTGGCTCTGATTGTTGCGGAGTCATTTGTATTATAATTTAATGCTTTAGCATCTAGTTTTGTTGCATGTAGGTCTGCTTATTATAATCAGCTCCTATCAGATCTATTCATGTAAAGTTTTTGAATACATCAACAGGCGCAGGCAAAAAATGCTAAAGCAGAGAAAGAGTTAGTTAAGATAAGAGAATCCTGGCTACCTGTTGGTCCTCCCGATGATCAGGAAACAATCACTGACGAGGAACGAGTTATGTTTCGTAGAGTTGGATTAAGAATGAAGCCATACTTACCACTTGGTGAGTTATTGTCATTTCATTACGTATATTAGTTTATATCAAAATGAATGACTGATGATGTGTGCATGGTGATCTACCAGGCATTCGTGGTGTTTTTGATGGCGTAATTGAAAACATGCATTTGCATTGGAAGCATAGAGAACTTGTAAAGCTGATTTCAAAACAAAAAGACCTCGCCTTTGTTGAAGAAACAACAAGACTACTGGAATATGAAAGTGGTGGAATACTCGTGGACATAGTAAGAGTCCCAAAAGGTTATGCTGTCATATATTATCGTGGGAAGAATTATCGACGGCCCATTAGCCTGAGGCCAAGAAACCTTCCAACAAAGGCTCGAGCATTGAAGCGTTGGAGGGCATTGCAGCGATATGAGGTCATCTTTCGTGTCACAGAGTTTCGTTAAATAAATAATGACCTTAACTGATACTCATACTGAATACAATATGTTTCCTCACCTTCATATCTTGCACTTTTACAAACATATGTTGTACAGGCTCTCAGTCAACACATATCCGAATTGGAGAAAGCAGTGGAGCAAATGAAATCACAGAATGTGAGTGGTGCCTTTCACAGTTAATTTTATTTTGGGTAAATGATGTCTTTAATGCATTATACATGTAGATACAGCACTTGGGCTGATTCGCTTGGAAATGCGGTAACTTGTTATTTGATGCATGCATAGTAGTAGTTTTTTTTTTGTGTTATCATTCTCCATAAGGTAATATAGTCTATTCTTATCAGAAAAGACATGTTGGGACCTCGCATGGTAGATTAGTGGCCACATAAAAGGAGACTGTGAGAGTACTTTCTTTTTGCAGAAATTGTGATTCAATTGTAAAAGAGGCGGAGGTACATAATCTGATCCATTGCCTCTGGAGATGTATCTTGGTAATTTTTGATTCATTTGGATGGTACACTGAGTTGAGCAAAATATGAGGAAAATATCCTAGTGGCAATGCCTTTCATAGAAGATGTCCTCCACAATTTTTCTTAAATTTCTTTCACTAATTTCTCTGCAGTTAAAACTTGAATGAGCTCAAAATGGCTTGATTAAAAGAAGTTGACAAGATGATAACCTGGTTCCTGCAAAAAGGTTATGCTATGCTGGTCAGCTGCTGGGTTAATATATCTACCATTACCAACATCCCATGAGTCTAGGCATTGGAATTCTGAAGATATTTCACTTGATGGTTGGGTAGGCGTAGTAGAAAAGAAAATATAGGGTCATCTGTGAGTCCATTTTGACTGATTCTCCTACTTGTCCTCGAGGAAATGATTCCCCGAGAAAGGAATACTGGTGTCTTCAAAGTATTAAGTTATTTTTATTTCAACTTTTGACCCAATATAGATTCTTTGGGAGTTTTAAGGCCTTTCTTCTCTGCATTGCAAGTGTCCATCGTATGCCTTGATTATAAAGGTATCCGAGGGAAGATATCCTTGGATTTATAACTTCTTTTGAACAGGTCTTGTAAATCTTTATCTTTTAATGTTTTGCATGTTTGCGAGGAAAGGTGTTTATTAGAAATTATCATCTCCTCTTAGCTTATTATCATAATCATCAAAACTAGACTTCATCAAAGTTTTTTTGTGAATTGAAATCTAAATTCTTTGTTGCTAACTGTCCACAGGATGATTCGAAAGATGCAGAGGACGATAAGACCCGGAATTCAGATGAGCATAGCCAGTATGATCACATCCTAGAGTCCGACCTGGTGAGGCTTCTATTTAATTTTTGTATTTATGCTGATGGTTCCTGTAGTGACCCAGTGCTATCACACATTACACGCCGCAAACTACATATTCTAACAGAAAGATTAAAGAGAAATCTAAAACTTGAGATGTTGGATTTGTGGGATAAGAGGTTAAGACCACAGGAAGTAATTGATATATATATATATATAGTCCATTTCAAGGGCTCACCCCCTTATTTTACATACCATACTCACCCCCTTTAGCGACGGTTCGGTCCGTCGCTTTAACCGTCGTCTTAGTTTTTAGTGATAACGACGGACCGAACCGTCGACTGGTCCATCGCTAAAGGGGATATGCAAGGTATATAGGATCAAGGGGTAAGCACCTGATCCTTTTCGTGTATATATATATACGTGACTTCCCCTCATTTACAGAGTGAAGATGAATGGATGAGTTCTGATGAAGATGAAAGTGAAGACCTTGAAGACCTTGAAGACGGTGATTGCGATGATCCTGAAGATGATGAACACTCAAAAACTTCAAGCTTTGAGAACCTTGATTTTGCTTCTGCGGGTTAACAAATTCAGGTTGAATTTCTTCCATTGAAGTGCATAACAGGATTCTGGCAGAGGTAATCTATATACTTTATTTTAATATGTCAAATCTTAGCTGAAAGAAGACACTCCACTCTGCATGTACAACACTGGATATCCATAAGCCCGTGCTGTGAACTTTCTTCATTGAGAAAGTAAAGCTACATACATTTAGTAATAGATGAAATACTGCCATCACTATCTGAAGTCTGGAATAGAATAGTTTTGTTTCAAATGGCCATATTTGGTCAATAGAAAAGCAAGATTTATTCTATAAAATAAAATAAACAAATAATTGTACAACTGTTCTGTTCCTAGAGGCTATGAGCAAGAATTTCACTATTTTTAATATCCCCCCCCAACCCTTACTTGAAGCAGGTTGATGCATGTCTGTCACACAAAAAGAATTGTGATTTACTGATCGCAGGTACTTACTTATCACAGATAAAGAAGTTGGAGGAAGAAAGTCATTGGACAACTGTATGCACGAGGGTACATTAGTATTCTGCTTGTAGCGCGTGATCGACTCTAGTCTTCCAATTCTAATAAATGCATGGAGCAAAAATCTTCAACTTGCTGATGTACGTACCCTTGCTTGAATCCTATGAGTTTGTTAAAAAATGATTTAGCTACTGAAGTAGTCAGACAGTTGCATATCATCACCCAAAAGTCAAAACATCATCTGATGGCAAACTGGTTTATTGCTTTGTCAAGCCACATTTTACATTTTGGTTAGCTTTATCTTATAAGCCTTGCTTGCTATCATAATTAGAATGAAAGCTGTTTCAATCATTCACCTGCTGTGTTTTTGCTAACTTGAAGCTAGGGACAACTGGAAATTTACGTATATATTATTGTTTTGACTGTGAAGTGTTGACCGGAAAGGAGCAATAAATGTATGTCTGGGGTAGTCATAGCTTGTACGAAAGAACGAACTCGAGTTGTACACAGTTTTTCCTTACTAATGGTAGTAGTATGTATATATGTGAAGAGCATCAAGTAGAATTTAAGTTGCCTTGCGCTATTAAATTGTCCTTAATGGTAGTATATATGTGTGTTTGATTGCATCTTAACTGTCTATCTTTTAATATATATTTAACCGCTCACATCTTTTATATTAAGAGGTCAGAGTTTTCTGAATAGTTAAAGATATAAATATGAGTTTAATAGAATCTCTTCGTTAAGATCCATTAAAAGGTGGCTGTTAAGATGTAATCAAAACATTATTGTACAACTTAAGTTGCCTTGCGGTTATTAAATTGTCTCCACTTTTTCCCTTTCTTTCTTTTGGGAGAATGGTAATGAAGCAATATAAAATTTAAAAAATATAAATATTGAAAGGTTGATAATTCCAGTCTTTTTTTGGCCTATATAAAGACTCTTTATGTAATATCCAAATTTCAGTTGTACATTTGTTGAGAAATGTTAAGAACTTGCCTACATTTAATTTGCCAAAATATCTTTATAATTTTTTAAAAAAATGTATTTATTAGATATAATTTGTTTTAAATACTTTTTTAAAAATAAAAATAAAATTACTAATAATAATATTTCATCTCAGTGCACTATTTCAAACCCCAAATGTAACAAAAAGATTAAAGTTATAAACTAATATATATATAAATCCACTTCTCCAAATGAATGGAAGGAGAGAACAAAGAATCTAATCGACGGTTTTTTTGATTACGATATAAGCGTAGAAAAGTCGATTTTTATGCTAGAGTGACGGAAAAACTATCGCTATAATCGGTTTTGTTTTAGTTCGCTTCTCCTCCAGTCACTTGGAGAGAGCGAGACAATATATATATATATATATATATATATATATATATATATATATATATATATATATAAATGATTCATAAGCGATGTATTTGTTATGAATGAAAAATGGGCAAATAAGATCTCCACCACACGTTACATAAATTAAAATTTGGTATTAAAATGGTAATAAATCGTCCATTAGTTGAACTAGCGGACGATAAATCATAATTTTTGAATGATTTGACCTCTTTAATGCGCCTTGGCTTTGTTTCAGTCCATCAATCCGCTAGTTGAACTAGCAGGAACCCTTAAATATTATTCAAAACTAGCCTGTAATATGATATGCCCAAATATTATGCGAATGAATGACTGATCCAACGCAAAATATGGTATGCCCAAATATTATTCGCAATGACTGATTGACCTGTAATATGACTGACTGACCTGTAATATGGTATGCCCAAATATTATGCAAATAAATGACTGATCTAGAATATTAAGTATATCTCGAATATTGAATGATTTAGAGCTTGTATTTTCAAATACTAATCGTACGGAGAAAATAATATTACAAAAATATAAAAAAATATTTTAAATATGTAATATTACAAAAATAACACTTAGTTTGAGGCTTTCCAAAAATTAAGAAATTCCAAAATTTGAAAACAAGTTCCTCCAATGCTACCCAAAGCCAGAAGATTAGACAAATTTCTACTAAACTGATCTTAGAATAATATTATCTGAATCCTAATATCAGGCCAATTACTTTTTTGAAAGTAGTCAACTATACAGTAAATTGAAAATGAGATACATGACCAACAACAAATTAATAGATTTGATAACTAAAAATAACCAAAACTACAAAATCTCTAAAACCCATCTAGGGAAAAACTAAAAAGTATATACCATAAGATTAATTAGATAAGCAAAACTAAACACTGATACAAACTATTTAGTAGCAAAATCAGCCGAACTTGATACAAAGCAAAAATACCTGATCAATCGCAGCAGGAGTGAGGGTTTGGTTTAGGGAATCGTCGCAGGAATCATAATTTTCGTACGTTAGTTGAACTCGAAATCGCAGCTCGAAAGAGGGAGGGTTTGGTTTAGGGAATCGCAGCTCGATTTGGATTTCGAAATCCTTGACTTTGATTTAAGAATCGCAGCAGGAGGGACGGTTTAGGGGTTTGGTTTTCGAACTCGAACTCGCATCAGGAGCAGGAGGGAGGGTGCAGCACCTGAAATCGCCTTGACTTTGATTTTCGAATCGCAGCAGGAGAGAGGGTTCAGTTTAGGGAGTTGCAACTCGATTTGGATTTCAAAATCCTTGGCTTTGATTTAGGAATCGCAGCAGGAGGGACGATTTAGGGGTTTGGTTTTCGAACTCGCAGCAGGAGCAAGAAGGAGGGTGTAGCACCTGGAATCGCCTTGGCTTTGATTTTCGAATCGCAGCAGGAGGGAGGGTTTGAGTTTAATTTAAGAATCGCAGTTTGATTTCGTATGCTAGTTGAAGGTTACTGAGAATGTGGGTTAAATTTGTCCGAAAATTATGATTTATGCGTCTGCTAGTTCAACTAGCGGACGTCGTATTACCATTTTTAATCCCAGCCCTTCGTTTATGTAACGTGTGGTGGAGATGCTATTGTCCAATTCCATAGCAAATACATGCTATAGATCATTTCTCTCTCTCTCTCTCTCTCTCTCTATATATATATATAGTCACGGACTAAAGACGAATTGAATAAAAAACACGCGGGTTGAGGTTGAGCTCTGGGTCAAATTAGAAAAAAACATGCAGGTTGAGCTCTACCTCAAATTACTAACAAAATAGAACCAGAGCTCAGATTAGATGCAAAAACTACTTTCTCTCTCCAACTTTTTCCTTCCCTCTCTCACACGATAAAGTAACAGACGGAAGAGCTCAAGGTAAAAGCCAACGGAAGGTCTCTGCGATGAAACCATAGCAAACGGATTGGAAGGTAAAGCTCCATAACTTTATTGGGTTTGTAATTTTTTTTGTCGCGTTAAAAATCTAGGGTTTGTTCTTTAAAAATTTGATTTTTTTCGACGGTTGTTCGTCCTGACTACCGGTCTAATTTTTTTAATTTCTCGTGGCCTAATTTCTTTAATCGTGGCTTAATTCGTACAACTCGTGGCCTAAAACTTTGACTACGAGTTTTACGAATTAGGCCACGAGTTGTACGAATTAGGCCACGATTAAAGAAACTAGGCGACGAGAAATTAAAGAAATTAGACCAGTAGCCACGACGAGCAACCGTCGGAAAAAGTCGGATTTTTAAAGAATAACCCTAGATTTTTAAGTGATAAAAAAAATTACAAACTCAATAAAATTTGGAACTTTATTTTTCGATCCGTTTACTATGGTTTCGTCGCGGAGACATTCCGTTAACCCTTTACCTTGTGCTCTTTCCGTCTGCTATTTTATCGTCTGAGAGAAGGAGGGAAAAAGTTGGAGAGAGTAAGTAATTTGAGGCAGAACTCAACCCGCATATTTTTTCCCTATTTGACCCAGAAGTCAACCCGCTTATTTTTTACCCAAATCGTCTTTAGTCCTTGACTTTAGTTAGCTGGAGAAAGTATACGCACGTGCAATGTCACGTGTTATGTTCCCTTCCCCCTCTCCTCAAAGGCTCAAAGCGATAGAATCAACGGTAACCATACAAAACTAATTTACCGTTTTAGCGCCAAAACAAATGAAAAATATTAAAAACAATAAAAAACACACTTTCACAGTAAACAGCTATGTTTTCCGTCACACCTCCTCTCTTCAGGCAAGACCCTCTCTCTCTCCTCCGTACAAACCCTAAGAATTGTATCGGCATCAAAGCAAGCCCTAACGGTTCCTTTACAATCCGATCATCTTCGAGCTTACAAGTACCTCTAGATGAAGTTTCATCGGAGGAGAGAGAAAAGTTTAGTTCGGAGCTACGAGATTCGGCCCCTTTTCCGACTATTAAGGCGTCGAAGAGGGTCGTGCTGGTGAGCACGGGCAGAGCACGTGGAACGAGGAAGGGAGGATTCAAGGAAGTTCTAATTTCTCTGTGCTCACTCAGAAAGGGGAGTCTCAGGCCGAAACTTCTCGACAAATGCTTATTGATGATTCCTTTGATATCTGCTTCTCAAGGTTCGATTTTCTTGTTCAATTTCATTTTCAGTTGTTTTCCTGAAACTGTGTGTTTTGTTGTATTGGGGTCTTCATTTTGAATTGCAGAGTTTTCACTAGATTTAACGTGGTCTTGTGTGTAATTGTTTTCCTGAAACTGTGTGTTTTGTTGTATTGGGGTCTTAATTTTGAATTGCAGAGTTTTCACTAGATTTAACGTGCTCTTGTGTGTAATGTAAAAGTATAAATCCACTAAATAAATGCTTCTTCATTCAGAGATGGAAGTCCATATAACAATTTTGTACATCCCATTCCAAAAGTAGAGTTGATTTTCTAAAAATACACTAGAAAAATACTGTCCATTTGCAAAATTTACAAACTTTATTGATATATGTTTCACATAGCAGTGGAATGCATTATGAGGTATGGTTCAGTCATCTTGAAAGGGTTATTACAAGAATTAGTGGGATTCTAATAACTATTCATTTCATTAGTGACTGCTCAAATTCTTTTTCCCTGTTCCTATTCGGTGGTGGATCCATATATTCATACTTTGGAGCATTCAATGGAGCAATGATTTCCACTTCATGCAAATAACTCGATTTAGTAAAAATGTTGATAATGAATGTGGGTATCTTAGACACTTCTTTTTTTTTACTATATTCTTGAACTAAAATGAATATTATCTTTCATCTTTTTAGAATCAACTGAACCATGGTGGGCTTGTATTTTACAGTCCACTGATTAGATCAAAGCGAACTGCTGAAATCATATGGGGTACTCGCAAGGAGGAGATACTTACTTATTCTGATCTGAGAGAAATTGACCTGTACTCATTTCAAGTTAGTTTGATTTCTCAGCATTTCTTTCTCAAGAGGTGTACCATTTGTCAAAGATACTGAAATGATATTCAAATCTAAGGTGGATGTAGAGAGTTAGGGGCTGTTTGTTTAGAGCTGAATGGAGCTGAATCGGTCAGTGCGTTTGTTTTGGTCTGAATGGCTGAATCGGTAAGATGGACGACTGAATGGCTAAGTCAGATTTTTTGAGCTGAATGGCTGAATGAGCAGCTGAATGAAGTAAAAAAAATAAAAAAAAAAAACTATTATATTAAGTAATATTAAATAAATTTACAACAATTTTGAATTTTTCAGAAGGATAAAATAATAAAGTTTTGTCATTCAGATATTTCAGATATGTCAATTATCAAACAATTTTATTCATTCAGATTCAACTCATTCAGATTCAGATTCAGCTTATTCAGATTCAGGTTTATTCAATTTTTATCAAACACCCCCCTAGTTTGTAGTAGCTAATGATTCCTTTATTGACTTTAGGGTCTCCTAAAACATGAAGGAAAAGCAAAATTTGGTGAGGCTTTTCTTGAGTGGCAAATAAATCCAACCAATTTCAGTATTGATGGTAACTATCCAGTGAGGCAATTGTGGGAACGTGCTAGAAACTGTTGGAATAAAATATTATTCCATGATAGCAGGTCTGTTCTCGTGGTTGCTCACAATGCTGTTAACCAGGCTCTCGTTGCTACAGCCATTGGTACGCTTTGTCTATTCTGTAAATTGGCGGGGAAATATATGAAAACTCCGAATGATATTTTCTTCTCCTGTTTGCTGTTTGTTTCCAATTTATCAGGATTAGGAACAGAGTACTTCAGGGTTTTACTTCAGAGTAATTGTGGTGTAAGTGTGCTGGATTTCACCCCATGGCTTGAGGGTGGGTCTCCATATATTTGTCTCAATCGTTTAAATCAGGTATACGGCAATTTTATGCTTTGTAATCTGTTTTTATAAATGACAACAAGGCTACAACCTTCTTTTGTTTCTTGAGTTCATCAAAGCATATAATTATGTGTTAGTTTCGGGTTAGAAACAAAAAAAAAACAATAATGCAACCTTGGACTAAGAGGCAGAATGGGGGGAAGGGGTGTTAACTCATCATATTTGATTGATCAAGGTTTGCTTTGCTGTTATGTGTTAATGGTTTATCCAGTATGCTTGATATACACCTCGTGAAAACTTTAATATCATTATCATTGTTTTTTTGTTAATGGTTTATCCCAGTAATTCTGCATTTTAACTATTTAAGATCACAGGTATAGTATAGGTTAAGTTTATGCAGATACTTCAAGTATGAACAGTCCTTTTTGCGTAAATATTGAATCATTTCTCCCCCATCTTAATTTATCTTTATAGTCCCCTGTGGTTTAATTTTCTTTTGAGTTTTATCGGTAATTCTAATGTAAATGCAACAGACCCCAGGTTCACCTGTTGCTGGTGGAAGTTCTGGAGGCAGGAAAGCCAGTAAGCGGATCATACTTGTCTGTCATGGATCCTCACAGAGATATTCCAAGGTATGAAAGTACTAAGGAGCTGTTACTGATGTTATATAACATCGACTCTTTTCATGGTTGATTCTGTGATATTGAGTTTAAAGTTTACCTTTATGTTTGCAAGTGATTAAATAGGTGATCTGGTGGTTGGGTATTATAGAAATTCCAATCATATACCTTGACCTTTTGTTCTTTTTATGACTATTCTATCTCTAGTTGAAGGCCCTCATATAGTCTTTCTAGAACAAAATGAAAGAATTTAATGTCTCCATATGCCTAATTCCCAAATATTATAGAGTTGGAGACACCATTCTGGACTCATCCATAACTTGAATTGGCCTTGCTATTGTGATTGTGCATTTTACCATATTGTTAGTTCATTTACCTTTCTGTTTTTGTTCCCCTTGTTCGCCTGTTCAAGAATTGTCATGATGTATGTGTATAAATTTATTACTATTATTTCTTGTATGTATAAAATTATGTCTAACTGAACATGATTTCAAAGATATTATGGTTTATATATGTCAAAGCATAATGTAAATTGTTGAATACATTTTTAAATAATTTAAGATTTAAAGCAACTGGTAACATGACAATTGACATGGTATCATATCTCAGGTTACACACGTAATGTCATGGTTTCAACTTTCAAGTCTTTCCACGTACATCTGATTCCCCATTATGTTGTTAGTGCAGTTGCACTCTCTTTCGTTTCTGAATTGTAATAAAACATGGTTTCTCTCTTTCACGTACGAGTGGGATTGCACATGAGAAGCAATGTGGAAGCATGATACATATTGTTAAAAGCTCATTCTCTATTAGCTTCAACATTTAGCATTTAACTAAATATATAACTTTGACATTTGTTTAATGTATTCGTAAATTCATATTAATAGTTTTGTTAGATAACCATTAAACTTCTGTTTTAAAGATTTGATTTAGTTATAGCCTAAATATTTTTGGCTGAACGACACTTTTGTCTCTCCAAGTTACTACCCACATTCTGATTTACTCTAATATCTCCAATAATTTTTATGTCTGATTTACTCTAATAAAGATGAATTGGGATCAGCGTTTTATGTCTGATTTACTCTAATATCTCCAATAATTTTTTAATTAGTAGTTTCACTTTTTTACCTTGCACATGTATAGTTGGTAAAATTCTTTAGTATTTGACAGGTTTCTGGAGACTCGTCAATGAACATGCTCGGAATTATACAGGTTTAAACAATTTCCTCTTTTCCGTGTTAAGCAAGTCATGGTACAAAAGTTTTACCATCTGATTTTGTTTCCGAACACATTGCAGTCCCAGAAAACAGCGGAGCTACTACTTGATTTGAGAGTGAAAACAGTAGTTAGCAGCCCTAACAGGGCGTCAACTGGGACAGCCAACACCATTGTTCAAGGAAAAGGCAGCGTGCAATTGTATATCAATGGAGTGAAGCATGTAGTCACAGAATTTTATTATGTACCAGAGCTCAAGAACAACCTATTGAGTGTAGGTCAATTACAAGAAAAAGGTTTAGCTATTCTGATGCATGAAGGGAAATGCATAATTTACCATCCAAAAAGAGGGTTGATCATTGAAACAACAATGACTGCAAATAGGATGTTCATTATTATGGCCAGAGCAGTTACAAATCCTACCAACTGCTTTCTCACTTCAATACTTGACCTGCCACAACTTTGGCATTGCAGGTACGGTCACCTGAGATACAAGGGTCTGAAGACTTTGCAGAGTAAGAACATGGTTCATGGGCTGCCAAAATTTGATGTTGCAAAGAGGGAATGTGTAGACTGTCTCATTGGAAAGCATCATAGAAATTCCTTTCCAAAGAAGAGTACTTGGAGGGCAAAACAGAGGTTGGAGCTAGTTCATGCAGATCTTTGCGGACCGATCTCACCAGAATCCAATAGTAATAAAAGGTACATACTATGCTTCATTGATGACTTTAGTTGAAGAGCATGTACTTTTTATTTGACAAACAAGGCAGATACATTTAGCTCCTTTGTAGCTTTCAAAAGAAATGTTGAAAAGGAAACAGGTCTATCAATCAAGTGCCTTCGTGACTGACAGAGGTGGAGAGTTCAATTCAAATGATTTCAATGAATTTTGTAAAGAGAATGGAATCAAAAGGCAGTTGACAGCAGCATACTCACCACAATAGAACGGAGTTGCGGAGAGGAAGAAAAGAACAGTTCTAAACATGGTGAGATCGATGCTTTCAGAAAAGAAGATGCCAAAGACCTTTTGGTCAGAAGTAGTCAATTGGACGACGTTTGTGTTAAATAGATGCCCTACAAGTGCAGTGAAAGACATGACACCTCAGGAGCCCTGGAGCGGAGAGAAACCTTCTGTGGAATTCTTAATGCTCTTCGACTGTATTGCTTTCGTTCATGTTCCAGAGGCTAGAAGAACCAAATTGGAGAATAGAAGTGTGCCTTGCGTCTTACTTGGAGTAAGTGAAGAGACTACAGACTCTACAATCCAATCACCAAAAAGATAGTGATTAGTAGAGACGTAGTGTTCGAAGAAAACAAAGAGTGGGACTGGAATACAAGCTATGGGCAGTAAGTGTCAATGGAGCTGGAGTGGGGAGAAGATCAAAGTAACACCGACGAGATAGAAGATGAAGCATCTGATAGTGATGATGAGAGCAAAGATCAAGAAGCTGAAAATTCTAGAGAAGGTACTTCGAACTCAAGAAAGGCAGAAAAAAATGTGGACAACTCACCTATGGGTTATGAGACACCAGAAGGAAGGGAGGCCAGAGAAAGAGGACCACCAGCTTGGATGAGTGATTATACACCAGGTTCGGGACTTTCGGACTTAGAGTTGCAAGCTAATATGACATTAGTGATGTCCGATGATCCTACAAGTTTCGAGGATGCAGTAGAAAGTGAGAAGTGGAGAAAGGCCATAGATGCAGAAATTGAGTCCATTGAGAAGAACAATACATGGAAGTCGGGTTAAAATCGCCTCCGAGAGCTAAAAGGATAGGAGTAAAATGGGTTTTCAAAACTAAATACAATGATACAGGGGAGATTGACAAGTACAAGGCTCGATTGGTAGCAAAAGGCAACTCGCAGAGGCAAGGAGTGGATTTTACAGAGGTTTATGCTCCGGTGGCTCGAATGGATACAATTAGAGTGATGCTTGCTCTTGCTGCATAGAGAGGCTGGATTGTGTATCAACTCGATGTCAAATCAGCGTTCTTGCATGGTGAATTAATTGAAGATGTCTACGTCGAGCAACCTTTGGGGTATGAGAAGAAAGGAGAAGAGGATAAAGTTTACAAGCTGCAGAGAGCACTGTATGGGTTAAAGCAAGCACCTCGTGCTTGGTTTAGTCGAATTGATACTTACTTCAACAAAGAAGGATTTCAGAAATGTGGCAGTGAGCAGACTCTATTCTCTAAAGTTAGTAGTGGAGGTAAAATCTTGCTAGTAAGTGTTTATGTTGATGATCTTATCTATACTAGCAATGATGACGTGATGTTGAGAGAATTTAAGACTTCTATGATGAAGGAATTCGAAATGACAGACTTGGGGAAGATGAGGTTCTTTCTTGGTTTAGAAGTCTTGCAAAGAGATAATGGTATTTTTGTGTGTCAAAGGCAGTATGTGATGGAGGTGCTTAGGAGGTTTGGGATGGAGGAAAACAAAGAAGTGAAAAGTCCAATAGTTCCAGGCTGCAAGTTAAGTAAGAATGAAGGAGGAGAGTTAGTGAATGAAACCTACTACAAACAAATTGTAGGGAGTTTGATATATTTGACGGCCTCAAGACCAGATCTGATGTTTGCAGTGAGCTTACTGAGCAGATTCATGTGCCAGCCAACAAAAATGCATTTTCAAGCTGCCAAGAGGGTGATGCGATATCTTAAAGGTACCACAAGTTATGGTATATTCTATAAGAAGCAAGAATATGATGAACTTGTTGCTTTTACGGATAGTGATTATGCCGGAGACTTGGATGATTGGAAAAGTACTTTCGGTTATGTGTTCTTAATTGGGGGAAGTGCAGTATCTTGGGCATCAAAGAAGCAACCTATAGTCACACTATCAACAACAGAGGCAGAACATGTTGTTGAGACAAATTGTGCCTTGCAAGTCATTTAGCTGAAACAAGTTCTAGAGGAAATGGGAAGCAAACAAGATGGAAGCATTGTGATTTGGTGTGATAATAGTTCAACCATAAAGTTCTCGAAGAATCCAGTGTTCCATGGACGCAGCAAGCATATTGCAGTCAGGTTTCATTTTCTTAGAAATTTAACTCATGATGGTGTTGTTAAATTAGTTCATTGTGATACTAGTGAGCAGTTGGCAGATATGTTCACAAAACCTTTGAAACTGGAAGCCTTTGAGAAACTCAGAAAGGTGTTGGGAGTTTGTGATTTGAACAACATAAGCTGAGTGCTTGAACGCACTAGCTTAAGGGAGGGATTGTTGGAAGACTTAGTCGTGGTTGTTGCTGTTTGTTGCTTGAAAGTAGGAGACTTGGTTATCTAGAGTCTCAGTCAAAAAATAGTCCTACAAGTTAGGATGTAGTTGTTAGCTTTGAATTTCTTGATTCCTGTTAATTTTCCACTATGTTAGTGGGCTGCAATTTCTCTTTTCTGTTATGTTGTATGGCTATAAAGCCAGAAGTTTGCATTCAATAAAGAGGTAAGTATTCTAGCAATCTTTGTTCTCAGATATCCTGATACTAATTCTCAACAAACTCGTTCTGGGTTTTGACCTTGGACGATTTCTAGGTTTTATGTGGTCCATTTAAGTCTCTTTGTAATTTGGGTTTTTTTAGAGGGTTTGTTCCTTATGTTATTTCATCTTTCTCTCCCGTACGAACATTGAAATGCTCGATAGCCATTGCCAGTGTATAAGAGGTACAATTTTCTTAATTAATCATTACACTTTTTTCCCCTCTCACTCTCTAGTTTCATTAGTTATTTGCAGAAAGTTTTTATTTTTATTTTATTAATAATCTTTCTCAAAATTTCAGTTTACCTTTTCTTATTCTTTCGAACTCATGTTTTATTAATTTATTTACTGCTATAAAATTGTGTCTGGTTCTACTTTTTTTCAATTGATTTCTTACTTCTGAAATGAATTTTTTTGAAGTTGGTATCTAAGAAAGTGCTCATTTTCAGAAAATTCCAAAAACAGTAACTAAGAGTTGTTGGATTTGTAAAGGAAAAGAAGTCAGGAAACGTGGAATTTCTTTACTTGCTTGTATATAAACCTTATTTCATTTTTATTTTCTTTGTTTTGTGAAATTATTCTGGCACTGCTGGTTCTGTTTTTTTGATTAGTCATTCTCTCTATTTTTATCGTAGAGATTAAAATATGAGAATTCTGGTAAAAGAGTTTCCACTGCAGCATGTGTCAGTTCTGAATAAGTTATCTTGTGCATATTATGTTCTAACCTTGCTAAATTTTATTAGTTGCATATATAGTAGCTACAAAAGTTGGGGCAGTCCCCCCTACTTTTTTCCAATTGATTTCTTATTCGTGTGTTATAGAAAAGCTCCAATCTTTGTTGTTTTAGTGATTTTTCTTGTCAGTAGTATGATTACAAGGGAAAATGCTAAAGGGCAAATCCAATAATTCACTTTTTATTTATGGTTGTCAAATTCAATGGTCACTAGGAATTCCTGTGTGTTATATCTTGTTTCATTAGTTATTTGCAGAAATTTTTTATTTTTATTTTATTAATAATCTTTCTCAAAATTACAGTTTACCTTTTTTTATTCTTTCGAACTCATGTTTTATTAATTTATTTACTGCTATAAAATTGTGTCTGGTTCTACTTTTTCCCAATTGATTTCTTATTCGTGTGTTATAGAAAAGCTCCAATCTTTGTTGTTTTAGTTATTTTTCTTGTCATTAGTATGATTATAAGGGAATGTTATTTTTCGATTATGGTTCGCGAGTATGAATATATGTAAAGCTAAGTTTGATTCTTGGGCGGCTGACGATTTTTGTTCCCCAGTTGGGTCAATTTGGTACTTCCAAATCCGTAAATCGTCACCGCTCAAGAATCAAACTTAGCTTTTATTATATTCATATCATGAACCATAATCGAACATATTCGATTGAATTCATGGCGAATGATTCGAAATCTATCGAGCTACTCATGTAGAAAACAAGTAGAGTAGGACTTCTCTCACATCCGGATCGTTTGAGGAGTCGAATAAATGTTGCCGTTCCCCAGTTGGGTCAATTTGGTACTTCCAGTCCAGAAATCGTCAGCCGCTCAAGAATCAAACTTAGCTTTACATATATTCATACTCGCGAACCATAATCGAACATATTCGATTGAATTCATGGCGAATGATTCGAAATCTATCGAGCTACTCATGTAGAAAACAAGTAGAGTAGGACTTCTCTCACATCCGGATCGTTTGAGGAGTCGAATAAATGTTGCCTTATTGCATTTGAATTCTCTATGCACCTGAAAACAGAGGTAAAAAATAGTACAATTCATAACTATCTATCTTCTAGCTGTTGTTACGATGTTATGCCATCTCTGAAACAGTGTGTAATCAATAACAAAGAAATGGCAGCTGCATCTTCTTCACTCAAGGAATATCTTAAAATATACGAAAGCAATGAAGATGCTGAGAAAAAAAAGAAGAAGAAGAAGAAGCAAAAGAAATATGATGTGACGGGTGTTCTTGTGGTTGATGAAGATCCCGTATGGCAAAAACCATTAATACTTGAAGAAGAAAATGACGATTCAGCAGGTTGTTTAAGGACTAACTTTGCTGTGTTGTATACTTTTTTATTTTTGAATTTGAGCTTTCCCATGTTAATAAAAATATGCACTCTTATACAGATGAAGAGAAGCCCCAGGTTGAAGAAGACATTGAAGTCAAGCGTATGAAGAGACTGGAGCAACTGAAATCCAGATGTCCTTTTGGTGTCATTTCTGAGGACGGAAGTGGCTGGGTTTCGGTCTCTGATACTCCCCAAAAAATAAATTTGAATGACCATTATCCTGATATTTCTCCACCTCAAAAACGAAGGTCTAGGAATGACACACCTTCACTAAAACCTAAATTGAATTCTTCTAGCCAAGAAATTGCTGATTTATCACCACCACGGCAGCGGAGGAAGCATTATCATACTCCATCACCAGAATCTGAAACAAAGCCATTGGATTCTTCTAGCTTCGACCATCGCAATACGAATTCTGATGACCAGAAGGCTGATATATCTCCTCCCCAAAAGTGGGCTCGTAACGACATGCCTTCACCAGAACGAAACTCAAAATATTCGAAGTTGGGGAGAGAAGTTTCGGATTTGTCACCACCACGACAGCGAAGTCATGTCCCAGATCCTGATCTTTCCCCTCCTCGACAAGTTCCTCGTGGCTCCTCAAATCAAGGGTATTCACATTCCTCTCCTGGGCCAGATCTTTCACCCCCAATGAAAAGTAGGAGGGACATTCTAGGAGATCTTTCACCCCAAGGAAAAGTAGGAGGGACTTTCTGGCATCTCCTGCTCAAGATCTCCCCCCCCCCCAGGAAGAGTCGAAGGGATCTTTCTCCACCAAGAAAAAATCTGAAGGAATCAACCTCCTTGACAGACCGTCCAAAAACTGTTTTGGTCACTGGCAAAGATGTCAAAAAAGAGGTTTTGAAAACAAAGAAGGAAGAATGGTTAAGGTAATGAAGTATTTATCATTTTAGGCTAGATTTATACGTTTATGTTTATGTCCCGTCTTTCAACTTATGTTCACTTGTTGATTCCGTCCGACATGTTGGTTATTCAAGTAGTGGTATTGGTATGGTAAGCCAGGGAGCGTCATTTGTATCTTGTCTTTAATAAACTCACAGCAGTAGCTATTGCATTTTTTAGTATACATAACTATATTTGAGATGGTTTCATCTTCTGAACTATAATTTAAATATGTTTGTATTTACGCGAAGATGTAAACAATCACATACTTTTGTTTGTGATATGTAAAGTAAGGTGATAAAGAATCAAAACTGACACTCGTTTAGAGAGTTGGGATTTTTATGATATGAAATATGTGAATATGAATAGGTCTAACTTTAATAAACACTCAAGAGGGGTAAAATGATTCTGTTGTCTTGCTTCAGTGAAAGAATTTATTTGTTTGTTTGTTTTTTGCTCGGTAAAGAAATTTTAAATAGCTTTTTGAAAATATATATATATATATATATATATATATATATATATATATATATATATATATTGTCTAGCAATAATGTACTCTTTTTCTCAATTATTTCTTTCCATTTGTAGAATATGAGCCACGATGAGGTGGGATTCTTCTTTAACATTTTGAAATAAGTGTCATATACATAGATTCCTATTCACTTAGTAAAACCAGTTTGGTGTAGGTTCTTTATGGTGCATGACTTCTTTTGTTTGCCATCTTTGTGAATTTTTTTCCCCAGGGAATGACAAACCAAGTGACTACTTTCAGGGAAGGGGAACAATGATGGTAAAAAACTTTGATTTTCTAAATTTTGTGTGAAGAATAATTATGAAATCATTCACTGCCCTTGATTCTTTTGTCATGATTAAAATGATTTATACGTATCCTTTGATTGATGTGGAAAGTGGTCACTTGATCAGATGTAGTAATCAGAAAAGTTAAATACTATATTTCTTTTAAATGAGTTTTCTGTTTTATCCTCAATAGTTCATCCTTTGTACATTTTTGCGTGCGTGTGTGGGTGGATGGGTGCGGGGAGTAGTGAAAGTTCCCTCCATTATTTTTTTTTTTAAAAAATTCATCTGTTTACTGATGTAAGACCCCAACTTATTATTAATGAAATTTAATTTTCTCTATTTATTATTTTGAAATAGTAAGGGTTGATTTGATTAATGTGGATAGTTATGGGTAAAAATACATAAATATTTCAAAATAAGCAAGTGGTTATAAAATATTCATTATTATTAGGGAATATTCGTTTGGTCGAGGAATATTAAATCTTTGTCGGGAATATTAAATGCGACCAATATGACCATGTGTGGGCCCATAACTAAAAAAGCGATTGGAGGAAGAAAACGACAAGAATAAGTTGTTTAAAAATAACGGCGTAGTTATTCACTGATTAATCTTGTTAAAATACTGGTGGTTAAAACACGAGAAGACACGGTATTGCACTAATTATTGATTTTTTTTAAGTAAAGAAGGCACTACTCAATAATTGTTACGGTAATTCTTATTCAAAGATTTTATTTTATTGATTCAATAATTCTTTGCGTTGATATTTTATATTCTTTATTGTTTCAATAATTGTCACTTCTACGTATTTTTCATTATCGAAGCAATAATTCATATTATCTGAATAATATTATTGGATAACATTATTGGCAATGTTTAGAAAGTTCTGCTTAAGGAGAGGTTTGGTCACCTAATTGCGCTACCAAGTAAGGAAAAATTCTTATTGAAAGCCCCTGCTCACAGAACCGCACAGGTTGTCAATATTGTGATTACGTAATATTATTAAGTGAATAATTAATTATTGATTTATATGATGAGGAAAATATTAATTTTATGTGGATATAGATGGAGAAAATTTTTTAATGAGACAATTGTTGAAAATTAAAATTTTATCTTTTTCCGATAAAATAATTCATTTAAATATATTATTATATTTTTAATAATATAATAATGGTGATATTTTTACAATGAATGTGATATATATGAGTATACTGAGGAGAAAAGAGTATTTTTGTTGCAATAAATGTTTAAAACGTGTTAAACATGTCGGTGGACCCCATTTCTTGGATGAAATTTGATTATAACACAATAAAATCACCCGTTTATGGATTTCGGTCAATTTACATTTGGAATTTGGAAAAACTTTCTTACGCAAAGTTGTAGAGAATTGAATTTCTATAAAAACTTCGCAAGATTCAATTTTTCCGACAAAAGGGCTATTTATTGTGAATTATTGAAGTTCTCAAGCTCAAAATAATTAATTTTTGAAGTTTTAAATATTTTAATAAGAAAACGTTTTTTTTTGAGTTAGGAAAGGTGAGTCACTCTTGGTGGCTGATGGTTTGAATCATATTTTGGGTGAGTAGGAATTTAATAAATATATATTAATATTTTATTAAATTTTACGCTTTGATGTTCTAAGCATTTTCCTATAAATAGGGTCTTAGGTTAGAATTAAAAATCACACCGAAAATTGAAGTTTTCTCTCTATATATTATTGAGCGTATTCTTGTGAGTATTTTGAGTATACTTTGAGTATTGCTATCTGGTCTGCAAGTTCGAGTTATAAATATATCCAATATTCCAGCTTAAATCTTTGTCTTTTCCGAGGTAAGGGATATTATTTTTTCTCGTAATAATATTATTTCTTCAATATCATTATCTTTGAAATATTGATCTCATTGTTTTATCAAATTTGGAACTTTTGTTGTGAGTTCTTATTCACGTATATCAGACCTTATCCACGTATCGACCTTATTCACGAATCTGGCCTTATTCATCTAAAAATGAAAAATTTTTCTTTGTCGTCTAAAATATCTATTGTGGATACTAGCTTTGATTGTATCCATGTTTTGATCATTCTTGAATTTTACACCACTATGATTATTTTTGAGGTATTTTGGACATGGATAAAACAAAGTACGAATCTTTAATCCTTAATCCTTGTCATTTTGTTTCACTTTGGATTCGTTTTTTAAAAATATTTTTCATCATCCTCGGTCTTAAATGATGATATTATTGAATATCTTTGGCACCTAGTGCAAAAGATGAATGATTTCGATGAATATCTTTGGCCGTAGTCAAAAGATGAACATGTGTTTAGATGAACATGACCAATGATGAATATCTTTGGCACAGTAGTGCAAAGATGAATATTTGATTCGATATATATATTGATTGATGTTACGAGGGATAAAACATAGACGATGAACTTTTAAATTCATATATAGAAGATAGTAGTTTGCATTCTCTACTTAACTCTTCTAATGAATTGTTGTTTCCGCTGCAGTTGTTGATTTAAAACTTGTTGTCTATTGTATTCTATTAGATTTTTCCCTGTTGAAGACTAACGATAATTTGTTGTATAATATCTTAGTAATAATATTTTTTACTGGGATAGTTGAGCTCACCCTTTTCCTTTTTGTTCCATTTTTTTTCTCAGGAGGCGAGAATATAGCGAGTACGAGTCGAGGTATGGAATGAATGTTCTAGAGAGAGTTGTTTAGTAGTCCTCACCATTTTTATAAAATAATGTATCAATAAATGTGATGAGGGTTTATTTGAGTATAGATATTGTCTAGAAGATAATATTTGTATTCAAACTCACAGTTTTACTGTTGTAATAATAAAGTTGTAGTTGTTTCTGTACCATGTATTGACAACTCAGAATGGGTGATGTATACCTATTTTGGGGGCGTCACAACTGATACATTGGCCATCTTATATGTTTATTTGGAAAGGAATTGTTTATTATTGGTATTCTATGTCTTCCTCCCCCCACCCCCCACCCCCCTTAAAAAAAAGAGGGCAAGAAATACGAAACATCTTACTGATACATATATGTTGACCATCTTATATGTTTATTTGGTAAGGAATTGTTTATTATTGGTCTTCTCTCTGCCCCCCTCCCCCCTTTTTCCCCTCTCTTATATCAAATATGTGCACATCTCATAGATGCCTTGACATGAATATGGAAAGTGCGAATGAATTTTCTTACACGCTTCTTGGAGAACACTATAAGTTGGTATAATAAGCCAATGTTATTTGTTATCATAGGTTTAAAGCGATGGATCTCAAATACCATGTCCCTGGGGCATGCAAAGCTATGTAAGAAACCTTTATCATTTTTAAAATGTGAAGCTCAGTGCTTATTACTTCTCTACGAAATTTTGTGTTCTAGGTAATATTAGTTGACCAATGTTCTAGATATTTTGATAAATTAGATGATGTCTAGATTTGGACATGGCTGAAGTTCTTAAATTCTTTCTTTTCAATTCTTTCAATGTGGTTCACACAACTACCCTGTAGCATTATTGTCTATCTGACTTTGAGGTTATGGTAACTTAACTTTCTGACGACCTTCATTATTTTTCATTTACGCATATGTTGTTTATGCTCAATAATAATAATCCTTCCTTTCCTTGTCATAAAAGAGGTCTTTGCTTTGTTAGGAGAAGCTAGTAAATATGGGGGATCTTGAGATCTGATCGTAGTATGAGTTGGGTTCTTGCCGCTTAAGAGTTGAGGTCGACTCCATATGCTTTTTATTAAAAGTTAAAACGATGTTACGACAACAATGAGAATTTAGTAATATATTGTGAATCTATGAATTAAATTTTCATTGGAAGCAATTCAAAAACATCTTAAGCCTTCTTTCCTTGGTGAAACGTTCATGTTCTCATTGCAATCTATAACCAATTGTAGACCTAATTGATAACCTATTATTTGTTTGAAAACAATGAATTCACACACTCTTAAATGGTACACAATTCAAAGATGACCTTTGAGTCGTCTTTATGTTCTGTAATGTAGGGGAAGCATTAGCAGATTCGAACTTAATATCTTTGGTTGGTTTTGAATGGTGGCTTATTGAGGAGATGGACGGAGAAGGCCTCGATGGTAGACTTATCTAGTATGAAATATTACCAATACCATGAAAGTGAATGTTGTAATGCCTCTCCTTAGTTTTTGTTTTTTCTTTTTTATTTTAAGGACAACTTTTGGTATTAATCAGTTGATGTTTGAGTTTTTGAATTGCATATTTTTTTGTCTGCTTGATTCCATTACAGACATACTACTATTCTCCCACATATTTTATTATTCCTTTTCTAGTAATCTTTCCCCCCCTAAATCCTATCTAACTCTAGTGTCCTTTTGATTGGTTTATAAATAGAATGAATATTTTCAATCAGATCAATAAGCTTTTCATTATTTGGAGAAGGCGGTTGACCAGGTGTGTAGTATGTTTCACTAAAGCATTATCATTTTCGATGTAAGTTTTCAAGGCTCGAAACCTAATGATGCTTGCTATTTTGTAGTTACATCCGTGTCTTCTATATCTTCAGAGTCATATATTTGATGTGGGATTGTGTGAAGAAAGATATTACCTCGGTATGATGGTGTTTCCATGAGAGCATCGAGAGAAGGTAAAAGTTAACTCATCTTTGCATTTATTGAAATACATCACCTCAAGTTAATCGGTAATGTTATATGTTAATCGTGCCAACATTGTTAAGATTGAAACTAATTGCTTTTGTGGCTTTCAAAGTTTTATATTACGTCACGAGTTTTGAAACTTTGAATCTCTGCAATGTAAACAACAGATTCTAATAACTACTTAATTTGTATGTTTGAACCTTTATGTATCGAGCTAGAACTTGCAACCAGGACTCGGTTATTCAACTAAGTAAGTTGTCATACGTGTCCTTTTAACTTTTATTTTTTGTATATATGCAGGGCCATGCTAGAAACATTATAGCATATATGATCCTTCTTCTTAGAGGTCAATTCTTTTCACACCTTTTGACATTCTTGATCACATACAGATTCCATTTTTAATCTTTCTTTACCTAATGAAGTCTTTTGAATTTACTTTAAAGTTATTTCTTGATTCGATCAATAGCTTCTATTAATAATAGACTAAATGAGAAGACATTGTATGTCTTTAGTTTTGTATGGCCTGTTCACGACATAGTTGTCACGGCGAGACACGACGGTAGTTGAGGACGGCTAGGCGATGTGTTATAGAAATTTGCCTTTGTAGTAAGATATAGAACAACAATATTTCTTCCTGAATCGAATGGTTGACCACTCTTTCCTTAAGACTATATTCGCCCCTTACTTTTGCTATACAGGGTTACTGCGAATTAGTCTCCCAAGATAAAACAGACCCAGATTTTACACTGTACTAGAATTTATTGTGTAGGAACAAATCTAGTGCTAAACTTTAAATGAAATAAGAAAAATTATAATAAGGAAAATTCAGAATGATAATTTTCCTAACTTGAGAAGGATTGAAAATTTGAAGTGTGTTGAATTTGGTGGATTCTGATCTATTTATAGGTTTGTCGTATCCCAATTATTGATGGGTCGTATCCCAATATATATATATATATATATATATATATATATATATATATATATATATATATATATAAAAGAAATGTTCCCATGACTTGAACCCAAGTCCTTAATATCAACACATCTCTCTTATCCAACTGAACCAATATTATTATTGGTTACATGGATAACATATAATATATTTATTATATACTTTTAGATAATGAAAATATCTAACAATCCTCCCCTATTTTCATAATCCTCCAATCCTTTTCCTTTGTCATTCTTCTTTCTCTTATTAAATATAGTATACATAAGTAATAGGTGTCTTTCGACTTGAACCTTTACATAGTCTATTTCACAAAATATCTGAATTTTTTAGTAGTGTTAGCTTTGAACTAAAAAATCTTAAAGTGATATCTTGCTTTATAGACATATACTATATCTCTTATAGTTTAAGGAAACCCAACACATTTATGGCCTTGTGTTTACCTCTTGGGTTTCGTAAGTGACTTAGAGATAAGCCTTATGTCTCTGTGAGCGGCCCCCACTTCCTTCACTTACATAGGTGAATCTAATTAGATGCACTTGTATGACCCGCATCCTCTAAACCCACATAGATTCATTAAAGGTTTACCCTACCTCTTTGTTCTTCATACAAGCACATACCTTATCTTTGAGATGGTTTTGAAGAATTTCTTCTTCATACTTGTCTAGTGTATAACTGGTTATTACTATAAGTATTTTTTCATTGAACTAATATATCAGATGTTACTCTAGTATTTAGTTGGGTTTCACTTATAGATTACCTCTCATTTAAAGGCTTTAAACCCATCTCCCTGGAAGTCTTACATATTACATCCTTGCCTAGGCCTTTTGTAAAAGGATCTGCCAAATTTCCCTTTGACTTAACATAGTTAAAGGTAACAACCCCTTTATTGATTTGTTCCCTTACATAACTATGTTTTAAACTTATATGTCTAGACTTTCCGTTATAAGACCGTGATAACGCTGCCTCATTATCACAATTTATTGAGATAGCTGTCATTGGTTTGGACCAAAGTGGTATCTCAAATAATAAATCCTTAAGCCATTCGGCTTCTTTTACAGCAGTCGATAATGCAACAAACTCAGATTCCATAGTTGAATGTGTTATCAAGGTTTGTTTCTTGGAACCCCAAGAAATTGCCCCTCCTCCTAAAGTGAATATCCATCCACTTGTAGACTTTATTTCATCCGAATCTGTTATCCAGTTTGCATCCGTGTACCCTTCTACCACAGCTGGGTATCCTGTATAGCATAATGCATAGTTCATTGTGCCTTTAAGATATTTAAGTATGCTTGATATTGCATCCCAATGAACCTGACCTGGATTATGAGTAAACCTAATCAATACTCCTACTGCAAATGCTATATCAGGTCTAGTACACTGCATTGCATACATTAGACTATCAATTACACTTGCATACTCTAATTGAGATATGTTATTTCCTTTATTTGGAAATAACTTAACAGAATGATCATATGGGGTAGAGACTATCTTGCAATTATCGTGATTAAACTTTTTTAACAATTTCTCAATATAATGAGATTGAGTTAAAGAAATAGTATCTTGAGACCGCACAATTTTAATACCTAAAATTACATCAGCCTCCCCCATATCTTTCATATCAAAAGTAGCAGACAAAAATGCTTTAGTTTCTAATACTACTTTTTCACTAGTAACAAATATAAGCATATCATCAACATATAAACAAATTATAACTCCAAAACTTTTATTAAACATAAAATAAACACATTTATCCGATTCATTTATTTTAAATCCATTTGAAACAATCATTTGGTCAAATTTGTCATGCCACTACTTAGGTGCTTGTTTTAGGCCATATAAAGATTTAATAAGTTTACAAACTTTATTTTCTTGGCCTTTCAAAACAAATTCTTCTGGTTGTTCCATATAGACTTCCTCTTCTAAATCACCATTTAGAAAAAGCAGTTTTAACATCCATTTGGTGTATAACAAGTTTGTGAATTGATGCTAATGCAATTAATAACCTAATGGTACTAATTCTTGCTACTGGAACATATGTATCAAAATAATCAATTCCTTTTTTTTGCTTAAAACCTTTGGATACCAGTCTAGCTTTATACTTATCAATGGATCCATCTGATTTTCTTTTCTTTTTAAATATCCATTTACAGCCAATGGGTTTACTACCAGGAGGTAAATCCACCAAGACCCAAGTCTTTTTACCCATGATAGAATCCATTTCATCATTTATGACTTCTTGCCAAAAACCTGAATCTTAAGAAGACATAGCTTCTCTAAAAGTCAATGGATCTGTAGAATCATGTTCAGTCACAAAAACACTAGAAGAAACAATAACATCCCTGTTTCCTTCTACTAGGTACATGTAGAAATCAGGGCCATAGGATTTTTCTATCCTTGTTCTTTTACTTCTTTTTGGTTCTATTTCTTCAGTAGATGTGGTAAGTTCCATTTCATCATTTGTTCCATGATGAACAATTTTTTGTTCCTCTTTATCAGTGTCTTCTCTTGACCTTTTCCTAAAGAAAGAATTCTCAAAGAACTCAACATCTCTAGATTCTAAAATTATATTTTGGCTAACAGAATCTGTGGATTCCATGGTAAAAAATTTATAGGCTTTGATATTTTGTGCATAGCTTATAAAAGCACACTCGATTGCTTTAGTTGTAAGACCCCAAAATTTTTTTTAATAAAAAGGAATTTCCTTTATTTATTATTTTGAAATAGTAAGGGTGAATTTGATTAATGTGGTTAGTTATGGGTAAAATGCGCAAATATTTTAAATAAGCAAGTGGTGATATAATATTCATTATTGTCGGAGAATATTAGTTTTGGTCGTGGAATATTAAATCTTTGTCGAGAATATTAAATGCGACGGCCAGCAGACCATGTGTGGGCCCCATAACGGAAAGCGATTGGAGGAAGAAAAGCGACAAAAATAAGTTGTTTAAAAATAACTAGGCGTAGTTATTCTGGTTTACCTTTGTTGGAATACCCGGTGGTTAAAACACGATGTCTACGCGTTGTTGCACTGGTAGCACCTGCAGTATTGCACCAATTATTGATTCTTACGTGAAAGGCCTTTCAATAATGGTTACAATAATTCTTGCTTCGATATTTTATTTTTATTGATTCAATAATTGTCTTGCGTTGATATTTTTATATTCTTTGTTATTTCATAATTGTCATTACACATTATTTTTCATTATCGAACCAATAATTCATATTATCTGAATAATATTATTAGATAACATTATTGGCAATGTCTAGAAAGTTCATCTAAGGAGAGGTTTGGTCACCTAATTGCGCGCCAAGAAGGAGAAATTCTTATTGGAAAGCCCTCTTTCCTGAGACTGCACTGTTGTCGATATTGTGATTACGTAATATTATTTATGAATAATTAATTATTGATTCATATGATGAGGAAAATATTGATTTTATGTGGATATAGATGGAGAAAATTTTTATAGTGACAATTGTTGAAAATTAATATTTTATCTTTTTACGATAAAATAATTCATTTAAATATATTATTTTAATAATATATTAACGATGATATTTTTACGATGAATGTGGGATATATGAGTATATGTGGAGGAGTATTTTTGTTACCAAAATGTTTAAAACATATTAAACATGTCGGTGGACCCCATTTATTGATTTGAAATTTGATTATAGCACATAAAATCGCCCATTTATGGATTTCATTAATTTCTGTTGGAATTTGGAAAAACTTTCTTCTCAGTAAAGTTGTAGAGAATTGAATTTCCTATAAAAACTCGCAAGATTTGAATTTTTTCGGCAAAAGGGCTATTTATTGTGAATTATTGAAGTTCAAGCTCAAAATAATTGATTTTTGGAAGTTTAAAATATTTTTATTTACAAAAACGTTTTTTTCATTTGGTTCCCTCATTTAACACATGACAAGTTGCTGAAATTCAGATTCAAGGTATGTGCGTAAGAATTATTATTATAAATAATAATATTATATTAAATTTTCTGCTTTGGTGTTCTAAGCGATTTCTATAAATAGGTCTTGGGTTAAATTCAAAATCACACCGAAAATGAAGTTTTCTCTCTATATTATCGATCGGCGTATTCTTGTGAGTATTTTGAGTATACTTTGAGTATTGCTATCTGGTGCAAGTTCAAGTCATAGCCTTTATATCCTGTTTCAACTAAAATCTTGTCTTTCGAGGTAAGGGATGTTATTTTCTTCTCAAATGATATTATTTCTTCAATATCATTATCTTTGAAATATTGGTTGAAACTTTTTATCAAATTTGGAAATTTTTCATATCGAGATTACTTATTCATGAGTTACTATTCATGAGTTCTTATTACTGAGTTCTTATTCACGAAAGTCTATTCACAAAGCGTGAAGATTTTTTTTGTGAAATTTCTATCTTTTGGTGTCAGAGTTACTTATTCACGTATCGGCTTATTCACGATATCGACACTTATTCATCGAAAAATAAAATTTCTTCTTTTTGTCCAAAATATCTATTATGGATACTAGCTTTGATTGTATCCATATTTTGATCATTCTTGAATTTTACACCACTATGATTATTTTTGAGGTATTTTTGGACGTGGATAAAACAAAGTACGAATCCTTAATCCTTAATCCTTGTCATTTTGTTTCACCGATTCGTTTCTTTAAAAAATATTTTCATCATCCTCGGTCTTAAATGATGATATTATGGAATATCTTTGGCACATGTAGTGCAAAGATGAATGATTTCGATGAATATCTTTGGCACCAGAAGCAAAGATGAATGATTTCGATGAATATCTTTGGCCGTGGTAGTGCAAAGATGAACATGTGTTTAGATGAACATGACCAAATCGGTGAATGTCCTTGGCACGTAGTGCAAGGATAAATATTTGATCTCGAGATATATATTGATTGATGTTACAGGGATAAAATAGACGATGAACTTTAAAATTCATACATAGAAGATAGTAGTTTGCATTTTCTACTTAACTCTTCTAATGAATTATTATTTCACTGCGAATATTGATTTAAAACTTGTTGTCTATTGTATTCTATTATATTTTTCCTGTTGAAGACTAACGATAATTTTGTTGTATATTATCTTAGTCATAATATTCTTTTTCTGGGCTAATCGAGCTCACCTTTTCCTTTTTGTTCCATTTTTCTTCTCGGGAGGCGAGAATGTAGCGAATACTTAGTCGGGTATGGAATAAAGGTTCTAGAAAGAGTTGTTTAGTAGTCCTCACCATTTTTGGTAAAATAATGTATAAATAATTGTGATGAGGATTTATTTGAGTATGTATATTGTCTAGAAGACAATAATTGTTTTTTTAAACTCACATGATATATATGTTGTCGTATTTTTTGCACGACAAATGTATTAATAAAGTTGTAGTTATTTACATACCATGTATTTGGCGACTCGAGAATGGGTTGGATGGAATGGACCTATTTTGGGGCGTCCACGGTTGGTATCGAGCTTAGGGATATGATCTCTGGTGGAGATCGGGGAATAGAACTAGGAGGGGAGAGACGAATAAATCCTTCGCTAGTGTGTCTTACCTAAGCTTATTTGTTAGTTGGTCAGTATATAGGGATATTATGTGATATATTGATTTCCTTAATTAACCCTTGTTTTATGATAGTTTTTAAGAATGGTCTGCTGGAACGTTAACAATGGAGTGAATGAGATCGTGGAGACACCTCTAATCGCCAACCGACGAGATAATGTGATGTCGGTGAAGAAGGAATTAGAGATATCCATGTGGTGAGTGAAGAATTGATAGTTGCACTTTTAGAGATAGTTGAAGAGGTAACAATTTGAGAGTGAGGAAGAAGAGGAAGAAAAGGTACACGAGGAGAGTTTATTAGAGGTATTTTATGATCAAAATGTAGAATTGCAAAATCGTATTTATGAGTTAGAAGAAGCGAAATTTGAAGAATTGCGAGGCGATCGTGGAGCAAAAAAGAATGCAACGATTCAAGCTTGTGTTACCCGATATGTGATGCTTGAATGAAGCACTCTTTGGCGAGTATAAGATGATAAAGTTGGAATCTGAAAATTGAAAGAAGAAATAAGCGAGCGAGTGAGAATGAGTGATGCATGGGTAAAAAGCCGCTGACGCGTTGATATTATGGAAAGAGATGTCCAATCTAAAAGAAAGATTTAACGATGACGGAAGGCGTCGGCAGCAAACATCGGCACACCAACAGAACAAATTCTAGGGAAGAGAACAATCGTCGGTTAGATCTTCTGAGATCACGGAGAGGAGGACATATAAGGTCAAACCGTTCAAAGTCTTCCAAGGTATGTTTTAGTTGTGGAAAAGACGATCACATAGCTCGATTTTGTCCTATAAGCGAAATCAAGTCCAGGTTGGGGACGTTGGCACCGAGGCGGATCTGAAAAAGTCAAAGTCAACGATTCTTTGGAAGAAGCGTTTTCGTGACTTCTCAAAAAGCGAAATGCTTAACGAAGTTAGCACGGTTAGTTAATTATAAATTCTTGCGAAGTTTATACCTTACTAGATACCTGGGATTCTACCCATTCTTTTATCTCTTTGCTTGCGCTCAACGTTTGAATTTGACTACGGAGAAATTAGACTTTGACTTTATCATGGAGAGAAAACTTTTATTACATCCGTTGTTTAGAAATCTTGCTTGATTCAGGTTGGCACTATCACATTACTGTTAACCTTAGTTCTATAGAGATATTTGTTTTTGATGTGATTTTAAGGTTAACTACTCATCATTGCAAAATTGATTGCTTTCGTAAGGTTGTTAGTTTTCATATTCTTAAGCAACTCATTTATTCAATTCAAGCAACCAAACCATTGAAGTCAAACTCTTTCATATTAAATTATAAAGCCATTTGTTTATTGAAAAACGAATGTCAAGCTTTCTTAGTCCATGTTATGGATTTGAATAAAGACACGTCAGATTTGAATAATATTCCTGTTGTTATTGATTTTTCTGACGTATTTCCTGAATAATTCATTGGCCTACTCCCAGAGCGTGATATTGAATTTGTATCGACTTTAAATCCGGTACAAAACCCATTTCTAAAATCTCATATCGAATGGCTCCTATTAAACTTCAGGAGTTAAAAATTCAACTATAGAATTTGGTACCCGAGCCTTTATCTGGTGACTTCCTTCGTGGAATACACCGAAGCCAGACTCTCCGTAGGGGACGCCATATTCGTGCGGTAGTAAACTGATAGGTGTTATTGTGACGTGTTATCCAAGATTGGGATGTGAGTCACGATTGAGAACAACTCTAAGTCGATGAATCGAAATACGTAGTTTTTGGGCTTAGCTGGTTAGTATCGGAGATTCGTTGAAAGATATTCTCGAATCGCTATTCCATTAACGCAGCTGACTCGTAGAGATACAAAATTCGAATGGAGCAAAGAATGTGGGAAGAGCTTCGAAGAACTCAAGAGGAGACTCATTTCAAAGACATGTTACGACCATGCCATCCTCGGAAAAGCGAACGTGGTAGGCGGCGTGTTGAGTAGAAGATCGTATACAATTACGAGTACGATATTGTCAAAAACTAATTTCGTATAATTTATAAATGGAGATGAAAACTCTAGGTACCCACGTGATGATATACGAGTATAATCGACTTTAATCGATAAAGTTAAAGATGTTCAAGCTACACAGGGGATGATGAATTTAAAAATGAGGTCTGCAAAGTTGTTATTTCAAAAGCGAGAATCGGTGAGGTGAGGAAAACTCAAACCTTCGATTTATTAATCCATTTGAAATTCTCGATCGAATAGGAACTGTGGACTATAGAATCGTTTTACCGCCAAGTATGACGCGTGTTCATAACGTTTTTCACGTATCGATGTTACGTAAATATATGGACGACCCGAACCACGTCATTGAGTTAGAACCCAGACGAGATAATAAGACTTAACGTCACGAGGAGGTACTTATCAGGATCTTGGATAGGAAAGAACATGTCTTATGTACCGAGGTTATACCACAAGTTAAAGTTTTGTGGAGAAACCATGCTATTGAGGAAATGACCTGAGAGTTGGAAACGGAAATGAAAGCGAGGTATTCTCATCTTTTTGAAACACCAGTCGTCGTCGTCGATTTCGAGAGGACGAAATTTCATAAGGAGGGAGAGTTGTAAGACCCCAAAATTTTTTTTAATAAAAGGAATTTCCTTTATTTATTATTTTGAAATAGTAAGGGTGAATTTGATTAATGTGGTTAGTTATGGGTAAAATGCGCAAAATATTTTAAATAAGCAGTGGTGATATAATATTCATTATTAGCCGGAGAATATTAGTTTGGTCGTGGAATATTAAATCGCTTGTCGAAATATTAAATGCGACGGCCAGTAGCGACCATGTGTGGGCCCCATAACGGAAAGCGATTGGAGGAAGAAAGCGACAAAAATAAGTTGTTTAAAAATAACTACGTAGTTATTACAGTTTACACTTTGTTGGAATACCGGTGGTTAAAACACGATGTCTGGCGTTGTTGCCTTGGCAGTAGCACACTTGTATTGCACCAATTATTGATTCTTACGTGAAGAAGGCTACTTTTCGATAATGGTTACGATAATTCTTTATTCGATTATTTTATTTTATTGATTCAATAATTCTTTGCGTTGATATTTTTATTCTTTGTTATTTCAATAATTGTCATTACACAAGATTTTTTTCATTATCGAACCAATAATTCATATTATCTGAATAATATTATTAGATAACATTATTGGCAATGTCTAGAAAGTTACATCTAAGGAGAGGTTTGGTCACCTAATTGCTTGGCCAGGTGAAGGAGAGAAATTCTTATTGGAAAGCCCCTCTTTCCTGAACCCGCACAGTTTGTCAATATTGTGATTACGTAATATTATTTATGAATAATTAATTATTGATTCATATGATGAGGAAAATATTGATTTTATGTGGATATAGACGGAGAAAATTTTTATAGTGACAATTGTTGAAAATTAATATTTTATCTTTTTCTGATAAAATAATTCATTTAAATATATTATTTTAATAATATATTAACGATGATATTTTTACGATGAATGTGGGATATATGAGTATATGTGGAGGAGTATTTTTGTTACCAAAAATGTTTAAAACATATTAAACATGTCGGTGGACCCCATTTATTGACTGAAATTTGATTATAGCACAAAAATCGCCCATTTATGGATTTGGTCAATTTACATTTGGAATTTGGAAAAACTTTCTTACGTAAAGTTGTAGAGAATTGAATTTCCTATAAAAACTCATAAGATTTGAATTTTCTGGCAAAAGGGCTATTTATTGTGAATTATTGAAGTTAGAAGCTCAAAATAATTGATTTTGGAAGTTTAAAATATTTTATTTACAAAACGTTTTTTTTCATTTGGTTCCCTCATTTAACACATGACAAGTTGCTGAAATTCAGATTCAAGGTAAAGGTAAAATTATTATTATAAATAATAATATTATATTAAATTTTACTTTTGGTGTTAAGCGATTTCCTATAAATAGGTCTTGGGTTAAATTCAAAATCACACCGAAGCAAGTTTTCTCTCTATATTATCGAGCGTATTCTTGTGAGTATTTTGAGTATACTTTGAGTATTGCTATACGGTGCAAGTTCAAGTCATAGCCTATATCCTGTTTCAACTAGAAATCACTGTTTTCGAGGTAAGGGATGTTATTTTCTTCTCAAATGATATTATTTCTTCAATATCATTATCTTTGAAATATTGGTTGAAACTTTTTATCAAATTTGGAAATTTTTCATGTGAGATTTACTATTCATGAGTTCTTATTCATGAGTTCTTATTACGAAGTTCTTATTCACGAGTCTTATTCACAAAAGCGTGAAGATGTTTTTTGTGAAATTTCTATCTTTTGGTGTCGAGTTACTATTCACGTGTACTACGGCCTTATTCACGTATCTGACACTTATTCATCGAAAAATGAAATTTCTTCTTTTTGTCCAAAATATCTATTATGGATACTAGCTTTTGATTGTATCCATATTTTGATCATTCTTGAATTTTACACCACTATGATTATTTTTGAGGTATTTTTGGGCGTGGATAAAACAAAGTACGAATCCTTAATCCTTAATCCTTGTCATTTTGTTTCACCGGATTCGTTTCTTTAAAAAATATTTTCATCATCCTCGATCTTAAATGATGATATTATGGAATATCTTTGGCTGTAGTGCAAAGATGAATGATTTCGATGAATATCTTTGGCTGTAGTGCAAAGATGAATGATTTCGATGAATATCTTTGGCGCGTAGTGCAAAAGATGAGCAGTGTTTAGATGAACATGACCAATGGTGAATGTCCTTGGCTTCAGTAGTGCGAGGATAAATATTTGATCTCGATTATATATTGATTGATGTTACTGAGGGATAAAATAGGCGATGAACTTTAAAATTCATACATAAAGATAGTAGTTTGCATTTTCTACTTAACTCTTCTAATGAATTATTATTTCATTGCGAATATTGATTTAAAACTTGTTGTCTATTGTATTCTATTATATTTTTCCTGTTGAAGACTAACGATAATTTTGTTGTATATTATCTTAGTCATAATATTCTTTCTTGAAATTTAGTCGAGCTCACCCTTTTCCTTTTTGTTCCATTTTTATTCTCGGGAGGCGAGAATGTGGCGAGTCTTAGTCGGGGTATGGAATAAAGGTTCTAGAAAGAGTTGTTTAGTAGTCCTCACCATTTTGGTAAAATAATGTATAAATAATTGTGATGAGGATTTATTTGAGTATGTATATTGTCTGAAGACAATAATTGTTTTTAAACTCACAATTATATATGTTGTCGTATTTTGCACGACAAATGTATTAATAAAGTTGTAGTTATTTCTGTACCATGTATTTGGCGACTCAGAATGGGTTGGATGGAATGGACCTATTTTGGGGGCGTCACATTAGTACCTAGTTTAGGCCTTTTAGGATCAGTTAACCTTACTAATGTTCTACATCCCCACACCCTTAAATGGTCAAGAGAGGGTTTTCTCTTTTTCCACAACACTACAAAAAAATAGGCCTATCTGCGACCAATAATATCAGCGACCGCATGCGGTCGCTGATCGGTCGCTGAGATGAATTTTCCCCCTAAAAATTTGGTGCGAAACCTGGCACAGTTTTTGTTGCGACTAATCTTTATCAGCGACCGCATGTTGTCGCTGAAAACGTCCACATCATTAAAAATCAGCGACCGCATGAGGTCGCTTTGAAATGCCAATCATTGATTCTCTTAAATGATTCGGACTCGAGCGTTATTTCGATTCAAAGAGGAAAAAAAAAAGAGGGCAACAGAAGAGGGAGAATGGGGAGAAAAGAAGAGGGAGTCTGGTTGGTGTTCGTGTGTTCAATCTTCTTCAAATCAGATTAATTTTAGAGGTAAGAAATTCTTCTTCTTTTTTCGGTTGTTTGTTCGTGTGTTTTTTTGGTTGTTTGTTTTTTGTTTTTTGTTTTTTGTTTTTTGTTGTTTGTCGTTCGTGTGTTGTTTGTTGTTTGTTATTCTACGAATTTTTGTTTTAAGAGTTAATTTATTGCAAAGATTTGAATGAATGAAAATGAATTTGGGATTATTGAAGTTGGGATTACTGAAATGTATAGCTTCTTATTGAAATTGGGAATATACTGAAATTGTTGCAAAGAGTTTTATGAGATTACTGAAATTTTTAGGTTAAATTATTTTTAGGGTTAATATGTGTTTTAATATGAGATTATGTGAAGTTGGATAATTTGGATAATTTATGGATAACAGTTACTAAAATTTGAATTTTTTTTAATATAACATTACTACTTGGCTAGGTTTTCAGAATTTTCTTTATATAAATTGAAACATTTATTTCATACCCTCGGATTTCATGACCTAATATGCGAGGAAACATGTGATTTTGCCCCTACCACAATAGAGAACAAAATATCCGTTAACATAATATACTCCATGTATAACAATGGTTATAAGTTAGTAATGTGATGGATATGGATTTATCATATGAATGCAAGAATCAATGGAAAATTAGACTAATAATGAGAGATATCCTCTAATAAGTTGTTATAACCTTAAATTAAACAACTAAAAAATAAAAATAGTACTCCAAATATGTTATTACAAACAACAAGAATATCAAAGTATTCTGCAAAAGCAAGATCAACAAAACCATGAAAATGAGTATGACATAAAACATAACTAGGAATTAAGTTTATCCATAATTCAATCAAGAAGAAGGTTCAAAGAAGTTTATCCATAATTCACATCAAATATGCTAATTGATGTTAATTATAAAATTCATTTATAATGTATGTTTGTTAAAACTAAAATTCATGTATAATTGTATATTGGTAATGTTTTGATTGATATTATATTGGTAATGTATATGAGTCTGAATTTTTTACTGCTTTAATTTGCATTCAATCGTTATTGTTTTGGTCTTATTGTATTGAAAATTTGTATATTTCTCTTGGTTTGTGTCTTGGGTGCCTAGAAATGTCCATATATGCATGCCATCGTGCATATGGCTAGTCTATATTGTAGGGGAGACTCTGGCGAATTTTTATTAAGTATTATAAGTATATGTTTGAAAAATGTTCATAATAAGTATAAGTTTGTAGTTGAATTTTTTTTACCTCTTTTATTGTGAACAGTTTTAGGTTTAAAATATATAATAGCTTTTGGTTATAGGAAAGCTATGCCCATTATTGAAATAAAATAAGAAATTGAATTGTTTGAATATGCGAGTAGCTTAATTTTAGTAATTCTTAGTAAATTGGGTTACTGTTATATAGAGAGAGCACGGATATTGCTTATCAACCGGATATAAATATTTTGGTGATCCACTTAGAGCCTATTAAGAAATTTATTGGATCGATGATGGGTTTGGGCTTGAAATTTGCGAGGCCACACGAGGCCACACCTGAGCTTAGCCTTGACCTCACGGGGCCAAGCCAAGCTTGGTTGTCGACATAGTAAGTATCGGAAATTTTGTTAAGCCAAAATAGGAGGTCTTTGGGAACCTGTTAATTGCAATGAGAAAGGTAACTAGACACACTTGGTCAATAAAGAGACTGTTTTGGCTATAACAGAAAAACAAGGGTATTTAACACTTATGTATACAAGAATAAAGCTACAAAATGTTATAGAAGCTATAAATTTCGCCGGCAAATTGTGACTATCCCAGAACATAAAAGATTATAGAAAGGGACTGTGAGGGGTATAATCTTAAAACATGTTAGCAAATTGTTTTATTCTTTTGTTAATTACAGGGCACTAATTTGGATGATCCATGAAGAGCTAGACCAGTCATATTTGTTAGATTTTTAAAGCTTTGTTAGACTTGTTTTTTAGATTTTTAAAGCCTTGTACTCTTTTAGATTGATTCTTTGGACAATTGTATTGGTTTACGATTATATTATATGGATGTTTACGATTGTATTGTGTTAGTTTACGATGGATGTTTATCATATAGTAGTTATAATGGATGAATGTTTATCATATAGTAGTTATCATGGATGGATGCTTATATATACTGTTGTGTGTTGGGATAGAAAATAGGTACAAAGCAGGTTATTTTTGGGAAATCAATAAAACAGGAAAAATATTATAAAAAAAAAAAGGATCGTGACCGCGTCGCGGTCATTTAAAAGCTAAACGCATCATCGTGATAGCTACTTTGAAACTAGCGATCGCGGTCGCTATTGCCGGTCGCTGACATGTGTGCTATGTCACAGCTGACAAATGACTCAGCATGAGTCATAATAACGACGGATTCAGTCGTTAATAGCGGTCGCTGATAAGTCGGTCGCTATTGTTGGTCGCTAATGTCCATCCAACGACCAGATTATCTGCGATTCTTATCGTGACGCATTCGATTCATGCGGATACTCATCTCATGATCATATCACGTCATGATGATATCTGATCATTGATAAGTCTTTTTGTTGTAGTGCAATTCATAAGGTGTAATATTAGTTTTCTTATGGGGTATACGATTAAGTATATAACAAGCAGTCATTAATGCTTCCCAAGTAAATTTTAAGCAAAACCGAGTAAGTAATGTATTAATCATTTCTCCAAGTGTTCTATTTTTTCGTTCTGCCACTCCATTTTATTGAGGACTATAAGGGGCTGTATTTTGTTGAATTATACCATAATTCTCACAAAAATCATTATAAGAGAAGTATTCCCCTCCTCTATCCGATCTAAGAATTTTAATTCTTTGATTTAATTGATTTTCAACTTCAGCCTTGTAGATTTTAAATTTTTCTAAAGCCTCATCTTTAGTCCTTAACAAATAAACTTTAGTGTATCTAGAACAATCATCTATAAATGTTATAAAATATCTTTTACCTCCCCTAGTTAATATGCCCTCAAATTCACAAATATCGGAATGAATTAATTCTAATAATTGTGAATTTCTTTCTATTTTTTTAAAAGGCTTCTTGGCAATTTTAGATTTAACACATATAACACATTTTTCTAAGTACGAAAAATTAATCTTAGGAATTAAACTAAGATTACTCATACTATGCATACTTTTATAATTTACATGTCCTAATCTAGCATGCCAAATATTAAAAGTAGAAATCATATAAGCAAAAGATGAATTTTCATTAATAACATTTAGTTTGTACATGCCATTAGATTCATATCATTTTCCCGAACATACATACCACCCTTAGACAATCTGAATACAATTAGCGTCAAACAAGACTTTTATGCCATGTTTGTTTAAAAGACTATGAGATACAAGATTTTTCCAAATTTACGGAACATGAAGAACATCATTAAGAGTAATTGTCTTCCCCGGGATGACGACTTGAGAACCACTTGCCTTTGCCCATCACTTTTGCAGTTGATGAATTTCCCATGAATAGTTCTTGACTATCCTTCATAGGTTCATAGGCTTGAAATATTGCTTTATTCTTAGCAATATGCTTGGTTGCTCCAGAATCAATCCACCATTCCATGTCATTTCTAACCATGTTAGTCTCCATGGTCATAGCAGCAATATCCTCATTGTCTACCATATTTGTTTGGTCATTCTTTTGTTGCCTTTGTTTCAAGTACAAAGTACATTGTTTCTTGAAACGTCCTGGCTTACCACACTTCCAACAAGTACCTTTCGGTTTTTTATTTCCAGAAGTGCTATGTTGACCACCACACTTTCTTTTATTGTTGCTCCTTGGTTTAAATGCATTTTCTATGACAAGAGCTTTAACACTTTTATTTTCTATTTCCAATTTATCCAAGTTTCGAGAATTTTCTTCAACTTGGAGAAATTTAATAAGTTCTTGCATAGTCATTGCATCTTTCTTTTCTTTCAATTCTTTTCGACAATCTTTTCATAAAAATGGTAATTTTGAAATGATTATCGATACTTGAAACCCTTCGTCAAGTCTATGGTCTTCCGACACAATTTGATTCATAATAATTTGAAGTTTATGTACTTGCAGCATAACAGATTTGTTATCTATCATTTGATAATCAAATAATGAAATTACTAGAAATTTTTTTATTTTCGGCGTCTTCAATTTTGTATTTGTTGTCGAAATCCTCCCATAATTCCCTTGCCGTCTTTTCCATGAATTTGGCTTCATATACATCATACACGAATTAGATAGGGCATTTAGAATGTACCCTTTACACATGAAGTCATCTTGTTCCCATTTTATTCGATTCTTCATTTCTGCCGGTGTCTCATTTTCTTTTTCTTCAATTTCTCTTCATTTAGCACATGAGAGATTTTTAATGCTGTTAAGCAAAAATACATTTTGTTTTTCCAACGTCTGAAGAATAAACCATCAAACTTTTCAAATTTGTTAATTTGATTCAAGCTATTTTTTGAATTGTTGTCCTCCATGGTAAAATATAGTCTTAAGATTGTTGTAGAAATTTGCCTTTGTAGTAAGATATAGAACAACAATATTTCTGCCTGAATCGAATGGTTGACCACTCTTTTCTTAAGACTATATTCGCCCCTTACTTTTGCTACACAGGGTTACTGCGAATTAGTCTCCCAATGATAATTTTCCTAACTTGAGAAGGATTGAATAACTTGAAGTGTGTTGAATTTGGTGGATTCCTGATCTATTTATAAGTTTGTCGTATCCCAATTATTGATGAGTCGTATCCCAATATATATATATATATATATATATATATATATATATATATATATATATATATATATAAAGAAATGTTGTTCCCATGACTTGAACCCAAGTCCTTAATATCAACACATCTCTCTTATCCAACTAAACCAATATTATTATTGGTTACATGGATAACATATAATATATTTATTATATACTTTTAGATAATGAAAATATCTAACACGATGTGCCGCCTATCATGGCCTCTATATGGCGACAAGTCATTAACAATTTGCAATTTATACATTATTTATTAACTTCAAGGGTATATGGAAAAATAAAAGCTTATATACATTAAAAATCGAAACATAATAACTAACACTATAGAATACAATTAAAAACACAATTATATGAATACTTCACAATCAAAATTCAAAAATAAAACACTTGACATTAAAAACTAGTATAACAAGTTACCAAACACTACGTAGAAAATAAAGAATCAACCAAGTAAACTCCCATCACAAATTAAAAGTCTAATAAGTAATAAAATTATCTTCACATAAGAAGTTCATGGTATGATGAGTCATGGGTAAAATGACTTATCCACTTGGGCCAACTACCATGGTGTGAGTCTTGGCGACTTCGGTGTCCAGGCGTCGCCTTATCCTTCTCTGGTGCATTAGAGCGCCTAGTCTTCGCCTACGACAACAACATGGCGATGACATGACAAGTTGACAACTATGGTTCACAATCCATTTACACGAGATAGAATAGAAATTATGATGAGTATTGAAATAGAAGAGGAAACACTTTCTTTGTTTATTAACAGGTTTGGTAAAGCCAAAAAAAGAGATGAAAGAAATGAGAAACTATATTTGTAGTTGTTTTGGACGAGAGTATATTTATTATGTCGTCAATTTGGATAAATGTTATGTTGATTATAGATTATATGGCGATCCTATATTTTCTTCCCAAATTCCTTTGCTTCTTTGGATATTACGAGTCAAGTGTTTTTATTTCAATTTTTCACATTGCCTAATTATTTTAAAGATACGAAAAATTCTTATCGGTGTTCAATTTCCTAATGTTTGACAAAATTCAATGCAAAAGGGATTCGACAACTAGAACATCAAGGAATAATGAAGGAAGCCCTAAGAAAAATCCACTTGAGATGGCAAGAGAACAATTTGAAATTGTCTTTGCTAAAGCGAAATGTGATCTTGAATTTAGATGGTTAAAAAGACTTGAGGAGAAAGAGAAGCGTCTACTCAATCCGTAGTTTGCAAATTATTTATAACCGTAGAAGACTCCTACAAATGGGTTTGATATATGTACCAAATTTTAGGTAAATACTATTTCGATAGATACCTCGGCGCTTTTGTTAAGAACTTTAATTTTATATTTGAAATTCTAAGCTTGATGTTGAGGTAGTTTGCAGTCATGAATGTTGCTCAAAGTTTTATTTACTTGGATCAAATTGCTCAAGAATAAATTTGTTATTGTTAGGTCTCACGTCCAATATTTTAAACCCTAAATTGTTTGGTGCATACAAAGTTACTAACCATACATTCCTTTCTGTATATTAATAAATAAAGAAAATCTTTCTCATGGATCTTATGGTTATTTTGTCAAGTTGTCTGAAATTGTGATACTACTAGTCTCTAGATTAATCGAGTCTTGGATAGTGTGATTAAATAATATCAAGAGATTATATTCAAATGGAACATAAACTTGATAATTGATGCAACTACTTTCTTAAATGTCAACGAAAATCTGTCATTTGTAGAAGTAGAAGGGCATCATTTAAAAGGTCAAATAGGCCCTTTTGGCAGGCTCAGTGCATCAAAGCTGAGGATCTGCCTGCCTTATGATGACAATTTATACTCATATTTCTAAGGTGTAATATTGAATCTCATTTTAATATTTATTTTATTAATTTTTATATTAAAAAATATAAATATAAGATTATTATTAATTTTTTAAATAAATTTAATACATTACAAACTCAACTTAAAATAATCATCAATAATTAATATAATGATAAATATTTAAAATGTATAAATATACTACTAATTAAAATTTTATTATTTCATAGTCATCAATAATCAATACAATTAATTTTTATACTAAAAAGAGTAAAATTGTCATTAAATTTACATTAAAAACATCTACTTAATTAATTAATTAAGGTCCTAAAATAACTTTTGGAGAAATTAATGTTCTCATGTTTTTTAAGAATCACAAATACGAGTAAATACCCCATGCCTCATGCATGCTCATTAATTCTAGCTACTTTGTTATAGTTAAGTTCTATATAATCTAAGCTAATTAACAACTAACAAGTTAAAATCAATTTCCTATATTTGACCTTTGAACTATTCAACGGGAATGAGTACAATAAGCCGGTCTCATAACAGACACACATGTTTGTGGGTTATATGTATATACACAGCTGTATATTATACAGTCGAGTGAACGGTGACGATTCACTTATCGTTGTAACTCAGAATAACTATAGCAACAGATGAAACCGTCGGTATAGCTCAAAAAATCGTAGTCATAGCCGACTGTGTACTACATAGATGTGTACATATATTTTTTCATATATAAAATATAGATTCAAAAAAAATAAACTTTATTTTCAAAAGAAAAAAATATTTTTTTTAAAATCAGTAATGTTTTATAAAATATTAATTTTTTTAAATCTATATTTTATGAAACTTTACTCATTTTGTGCAAAAAATTAAAGTTCCTAATATTTTTTTACTGAAAATAATAATTATTTTTTAAATATAATCATTTTTTAATTGGTTTAATGGGGTAATCTGAAAAATTAAAAGTTCAATGATGTAATCGGTAAAACGTGCCAACTACAGTGGGTAATTCATTAGTGTTGTAGATAAAAAATTAACGTCTGTTTATTTTTTTTAACGGACCCAATTTCAAAATAATAATTAGTTTAGTGTGATAATTTGAAAAATTAAAAGTTCAATTGTGTAATCAGTAAAATTTGTCAACTATAGTGTGCATTTCATTAGTTTTAACGATTTCATTGATATTTTTATTTTGTAGGTACATGTGATGATTCTTTGTTTCGATGACATTTTAAAATGTTCTTTCTTATCTTTTGTAAATTCTTATAATTTTAATAAAATTAATTAGTTGATAATTTATTTATTTTTTTATTTAGTTTATATAAAAAAACACTTGAGAAAATTTGCCCTGAACCTTAGAAAACCTAAGACCAATTCTGATAAAAAAATATTTTAGATTTTGAATATGTTTGGTTTTATGAGAGCATGACTTGTGTTTTTTGTGTACCCCTATTCAACCCTTTTGGATTCGTCTCTTTTGTAATCTTTTTGGGTGTTATTAAAATTTCTTTTGCCGATCAAGTATATATATATAGAAGCGAGGATCGAGTCATCTAGCTTATCTTCTTTCACCGTCTAACTCTCCTTTAACGATGAATCTCATGACGATTTGATTATATACAATAGTAAATCTATACTTTTAGTGACGACATGACATATATAGCGTCGCTTAAAAGTATAGAGCAACGGTTATATGACCGAACCGTCGTCGATCGGATCCGTCACTAAAAAGGATAAACACGGGTGAGTAAGATAAAATATCTTGACTTGATCCCGAATCATCATATATATATATATATCTTATTCGAAATGATAGTTGAACATTGAGCTAGGGGAGGTTTTCTTTCTCTCACCAACCTTTTCAGCTACCTAAGTTTTTTTCTGTCTCAACAACCTTTTCTATTGTCGTATCTGTGAAGTGTGAACCCAACCAAGGATATATATATATATATTAAATACTATAATATTAATTAAAAATAAAAATATGGTTAAAGTAAATTTATAATGCATTGAAAAAGTGAGCTTATTCATTAAGAAAAAAAGATGAGAGAGATGGAAGGACCTACTTTCTTTACAGTCTAGGTCAAGAGTTATCTAGAAACGAACTTTAAAAGGAATTGAAGACCAACCCACACGCACGGTTGGATTGCCTCTGTTTTTATTATTTATTTTGATCTATTTAAATTTAAGAGTCACCAGGTCATCATGCATGAGGCCAAAAAGATTATATTAGGGAAAAAAACATTATAATTTAAATTTATACTAAGAAAAGTTATCGAAAAATTATGTCTAAATATGTGAACTACTGCAAACCTTAACTTAATATTCATAATTGTATATATTGACTTTAAATCCAAATTTGTTCATTTAAATTAGAATTTGAAATGCCTCAAATTGATTTAAGTAGGACGTTACGTTAGCCAATATTTTGATACTTTGATTTACTCGAAGTCTACCATTTGAGACTAAAAATTTGTGTATAAAATTTATTTTTAATTTTATTTGAAAAAATTGATGTATTTTATCCTATTTATCTATTTTTAAGGTCGTGTTTGTTTGTAAATATTATACTTGGGATGTGAATATTAATCTCAAGTGTCTTGTTTGTTTTTAAATTTAGATTTTGAACAATTAGTCTATGAATTATAAAATAACTTAATAGTCTTGAGATTATAATTATAATCTCAGAATTATAATCCTAGAATTAATAGTTATCCCATGAATAATTTTATAAAAAACAAACATGTGACTAAGACTATTTAATCGATAATAATTTATGAAAATATAGTCCGAGATTATAATTATTACAAAGAAGCATGGTCAAAGGGATTGTGGTATTTAAAAGCTCGTAAATTTTTTTTAGTGTTAATATAAAATGGCAAAATATTCTTAAATTTATTACTCTCCATCCTAAGATAATAATCTTGTTTGATTTTTTGCGCATATTAAGAAAGAGAATAAAATGACAAAATTTTCCATAATTAAATGATTATAGTTTTCTACACATGACTAAAAATGTTTCATAAATATGCATATAGAAAATAAATATGACAATTAATAATAAGGGAATTATAGAAAATTATTATAAAAATAGATTATTTAAAGTAAGTAGATACTTAACTTTGAAGTACCTAAAATAATAATAAAGGTTTTTATCTTAGGACCGGAGAGTATTATAATATTTTATCATGTTATAATTAAAATTAAAAACTATACAAAAGATGTATTATTTTAGTAACAGTGCGTAATGACATATTATAAAATAACATAATATTCTTAAATTTATTATTATTATTATTTTTATCATGTTATAATTATAAATTAAAAACTGTATACGAGACGTATTATTTTTAAAAAAAGTGTGTAATGACATTACCAAAGGTTGCCCTATATTGGGGGCAACGCCCTCAGGGGTTTTTTGCAAAAAAAACATTTTATATGTACGGTAACTATTTGCAATTTTTTAAAATATAAATTTATAATAATTAATATTTCATCCATTTCACAATGTTTTTCAGTTTAACTTAAAGTTTTTCTAATATTCTAATTTAAAATTAGTATATACGAATTTAATTATAGACAATAAAATCATAAATTTTACTTCATCTGTTCTACAAAAAAAAAATCGCATTTGTAAGCTTTAATTTCATATATTAATGTTTCATGTTTAGCTTTACTTTTAAATAATAATTGAGTATTTAGTTTAATGGTGATAATGTGGTAATGTAATTGTGATGATAAAATTTATAAATAACTAACAATAAAAGTAAAAGAAAGTCGTGTATTCCTTTTTCTAACATAGCAAATTAATAATAAATGTTTTTAATATGATTCTCTAGTGATTTACCTCCATTTTATGAAAAAAATAAAATAAATAATATCTATCATTAATATTGACATGGAGTGTAATGGTTGAGAGTGATTAATCCATTGTCGATTTCATTCTCTTACCATGGAGAGATATATAAACATATATGGGATTCTATTTATAGTAAATAGTGATTATGTTTATATATATATATATATGGGGAGCGATTCATAGCATCTATATGTTATGGGATAAAAAATGGCATATAGGCTTTAATCCGTTCGTTTTATTGATGAAAATTTGAGATTAGATTTGGGCTTACAAATCATTAGTATTACTAGCGGACACAATTAATATAAATTACGGACACTTAAGACCCTCCAGTTTACCCTCCAATGGACCAAAATAGACCCAATATTATTGAGTCCGCTAGTAATACTAGCGAGACGAAAAAAAAGACCACGACTTCTTTCTATTTATTAAACTTGAAATTGCAATTACAACACGTGAACACGATAATCAACACAGACACAGACGCAATTATACGGAAGGCACAACATGTATGGATAGCATGTTTTTTAATGCATGATTTAAAAGCAATCTGTTAATGCATTGGACCACTTGATGTATGAAAACAACCTTCAAATATGATTACATTCAACAGCTTTACGAATAGCTGCACATGCTTAATTTAACAGAAGGAAAATGCCCATGCTTTGTTTGTAAATTTTGTTGAAAAATTTCTTATAATAGTTCGACAGTTTCTAGTTCACTGAAGATATATGAGTGGAGTTAATAAGAACTAAAATTGTAAGAAATTAACTTACTCCTGCTCAATGACAATGTCTGCAACATACACGCCACAATGAGAGAGAAGATATCAAATTATGCATTGCAACTGTCAGAGGTATGATTTATGATTTGAAAAAAATATTAAGAATAATTTTCCAACTTGTCAATATTTCTTGTTGAAAAAAAATACCTCCAACCATTCCTGAGCTCCTGCAGTTCCCATCTTTGATAAGCCACCATTTTTGCTCTGAAAATCATCATTTTATTAATAAAGTTAGAACTTCTTGATTGATGTTATATATCAAGTCGGTGATCTAGTAGATTCGATAGCCAAAGTTGGACAAAAAATGATTTATTTCACCATGCATGGATGTTCTAAAATATTTAAGTATACAACTTTAGTGTTTCAAGCATTCGTGTGTGTTCTTGTAAATATATATGTATTAGGTCACCTTTCACACAAAATTTTAAGTCCGCTAGTATTACTAGCGGAACACATCTACACATCTATTGGAGGGTAAACTGGAGGGTCTTAAGTGTCCGAATTTATACTAATTAAATCATTAGTAATACTAGCGGATGGTGTAAGCTTGCAAATTTGATCGCACCTTTTCATCAATAAAAGCCAGCGGACGGATTAGAGCACTATATGCTATTTTTTTTTATCCCATAAAGATATAGATCTTTATGGATCGCTCCCTATATATATATATATATATATATATATATATATATATATATATATATTATTGTCTTTGCTCTATATTATTTGATTATTGTTGACTTTTTGCAGTCAACTTAAAAATTTTAAATTTTAAAATTGACATAGATTTTTTTGTAAACTATATTTAAAATTATTAATGAATTATTGTAAGTCTTCTTGTTTAATTCAATTTTGAGTTTAAAATTAATATCTTAAGTTGATAACTTTAAAAAAATAATAATTATCATATAATTTGAAACTGAGAGACTATATCACAATTACTGTTTATAGCGGTAATATTTCACAGTTAAAAATAACACGAATACATATGTATACGGATAATTTCTTTTTTTAAAAAAAATTCGTGATCAAATCTTGCACTGTTTATAATTAACAACATCGTAAGATCTAGTGGCCGACCATATAAACTCTCATACCCAAATATGCATATGGGAAACATTATTATAATTGTCAAAATTATTTAAACGTGACAAATTGAAAAACCAAAACAACGTAGGACCAAAATTATTTAAACGTTTTAGATTTTTCCATAGAACCAAACATATCCTCAAAATTCGGACTATTTCAACAGATTTTAATTTTGCATTACACTAATTTTATTTCGAAAATTTCAACTACCAACTTTTTTGTGGCCAAAAAGAGTTACTTATATTCTTTTATAGCAGCCGCTATATATGCTTTTACCAAACTTTCAAAGCTTGCACATGTTCAAAAATGGACCGTCCATCACCAATCAGTTGGTTGAGTGGGTTGGGGGGTGCATGGGGGTGAGGGTGGGGGTGGGGGTGGGGGTGGGGGTTGGGGGTTGGGGTGGTAATTAAGATAAAATTGTTTATAAAAAATACATTTGTATTTTACATCTATTAGACTATTACTATATATAAGAAGGTAATCGGAGATTTTATCTAAATTGATCGAGTTAATACTGAGTTAGTTCTGAGTTCATCATCTCTACCGATACAATGTATGTTATACTGATCATAATTATACTAAACTATTTGTATATATTCTTTATTGTACTATTTCAAGATGTAGATGCATGTATTAAATAACATATATAATAATTTTGTTATACATACAATTCTTTAATTTTATGTTCGATGAATGTATTAGTACTACTACTTATAGTATACTATTTATACTCAAATTATAAATACTAAATATCGCATACTGTAATTTTAAATTCTATTATCGATACTAACACGTGTCTTACAAATTTTATCAGTTTGGTAGTAAAAATTTATGAAATGAATAAAGTGCATTTTAATCTCCAATAGATATATATTTTCATGCAATTTAATTGAAGGAGCAAAGAAATTGACTAGCAATTAAAGAATAAAAAAGATAGAATATGGAGAGTTTGTGAATAGAGGAGTAAATTATACTCCTAAAGAAGAAACATAGAAAGGAGTTTTGGGAATTTGGACCCAATTGAGTGAATATTGACCTGGTGGACCTCAAAATGGTCCAAGCCACCGGCCATCCACCATTTTGCATTTTTCAATATGTTACGTACATATTTAAATATCTACATGTATGTAAAAATTACTATAAGTTAAATAAATGAATTTTCGTGCATTTGTTGTAGTCCTTTTGTAATTTACCTGTCCCCTTGGTGAAAAATAGAGTTTAACATATATATATATATATTTATATATATATATATATATATAAATGATTCATAATAAATATTTATTATAAATTAAAAATGGATAAATACATTATTAATGTTCAATATAAAAATTAACCATCGAAATTAAAATTAAAAAATATATGTTACTATTAAGAAGGGACGAAAGGTGCTTACCAATTAATTACAGGAAGAACGGTGCTTATATACCAACTCATCATGCTTGAGACCACCTTTTAAACTTGTATATAATATCCCAATCTTTACGTACACATAACTACCTATAGGTTGATTTACATGTATAATTATAGACATGGTAGATTAAATAAGGATGGTTTATACCCTAAGACATATATACATATATATAAAAAGAGATCAGTCATCACTTATCTTGTTTTACCCGTGTTCACTCTTTTTAACGACCAGACGCGACGACGGTTTTCGATCATACTGACGTAAATATATACTTTTAGCGATGGACAACATATAGCGTCGCTAAAAAGTATAGACGACGGTTGTATGACCAAACCGTCGTCGGTTCATCACTAAAGGTGGTGAGCGCGAAGTGAAAGAAATAAGGGTATCTGTACTCGATCCGAACCGCACATATATATATATATATTAAGCATGAAACTTCATGTACAACTAGGTTGTTTTATTGAAAGAAGCATGCATCATACTTCCTGTAAAATATATATCGTGAAATTAATATTGTCAATACTCTGGATATAGGCGCAACCCTTGGTTAAGGGTTGAATATATATTGTCATAATTTTAATATCGCACACACACACACACACACACACACACACACACACACACACACACACACACACACACACACACACACACATATATATATATATATAGATAGGATCAGTGCATATCTCTTATTATCTTACTCACCAGACTCACTTCTCTTTAGCAGACGGATCCGGCGGCGATTTATCATCTGAATATAACTGTCTATACTTTTAGCGACGCTATATATTATCCGTCGCTAAAAGTATAGACGACGGTAGAGGACCGAAACCCGTCACGGCCAAATCCGCTCAAAAAAGTAAGTGAGTACGGAAGAAATAAGAAGATATCTGATCTTCTCTCTCTCTCTCTCTATATATATATATATATATATGGAAAAAATGTAAATCTGGCGATTGTGTATTATGATTTATTTATAGCGACAATTTTTTTAGACTATAGCCCGTCATTTAAAAAAAAATCGCTTATAAACGATTAATGTCTGATATGATTTATGCATCATATATATATATATATATATATATATATATATCAAATTTAAGCTCTTCTTGTATTCACTCCTTTAAACGTCAATATTCATGTTTTTAGATGTTAAAATTTTCCTCCCTTCTGTTTATTTATTTAGTTTTACTTATTTACCTATTATTGTAACAAATTTCAAGAGAATAAAAACCTTATGGATCGTTCAAAACGGCACATGTTCAATAATGGATTTTGAAGAAGAAGCTAGAAAAAAAAATAGATGGAGGGAAAGAGAAAAGGAGAGGGAGAGGGAGAGGGAGATTTATATAAAGAGAGAGATTAGATGTCATTTATAAAAAAAAAAATACTGAGTAAAATTGTCATTATATTAGATTAAAGTTTAACCAACTTATAAGTTGTGGCCGAATTACATGCCGGCAAGTAATAGCTTATACCCAAGTAAAACCTTTTTTTTGTTGTTGTTATTTATGGCAAAAAAAAAAAGAGTTAAACCATAAATTTTATTCTAGGTCAAACATTTTACTAACTTCTAGTCAAACAGTGTTATCAAGTCCATTTTTTATTTTTTTTATTTTGATTTGTTTGAAGAAGTTTCTTTAAAATATATATTAAGACAAATGCTCATTGCCAAAACTTAACATGCTAGTGGCCATAAATACTCGATTACAAAATATAAAACATAAATTCATAACAATAAAAATAAAAAAATTATATGAAAAGGACTACCATGCCAATTTACTATTTACAAGTTTGATAACCGTGCAAAATACAGGCTTATTTGATAGATCTTATAAAAATATATATTTTGTTTTACTAATTTCTTATATATTATACACTGTTGGTTTCATGTAAATATTTTTCTGTATTACCTGTTATACTATTATATTTTTTATATTGTGAGTGTATTATATAATAATGGGTTAAGATCAGATGACCATCTGGGGTTTGGACGGTTTCTCACTTAACCACCTGTAGTCAGTAAAACTACATTTAAACTCTCAACCTTTTGAGGTGAAGTGAAAAAATATTTTCCGTCTTAACTTCGTTACTTGAGTTGGCTAAAGACTTAATTACCCTCCAATTTCTTTTTTTTTTATGGTTTAAGTGGAATGAGAGATTTCACAAACAGAGCTGCTAGCTTCTCACTATAGAAGAACTCTCTCTATAGTTTCTCTCTCTAGAGTTTCAGTGAATTCGTAAGAAATAATGAAGGAATGAACTTTTATTTATAGGAGAATGGACTGCATAGTAATTAATTCATAAATATTCCAGATTGATTTACTTTAAACGGATGGTCCAGATTGATTTAATAAAATATTCTAATAAAATAAAATCTTTTAAATAAAATATAACATATTCTATTTATAATCTAATAAAACGAATAACTTTATAAAAGTATTTTGTTTTATATAAAAAAGATTTTACTATGCAAAATACTATCTTGATCATTTATACTATGCAACACTATGCATAATAAAATATAATATATTCTAATTATTGTCTAATAAAATAAATAACTTTATAAAAGTATTACATTTTATATAAAAAGATATTACTATCAAAAAATACTATGCATAATAGAATATAATATATTCTATTTATAGTCTAATAAAACGAATAACTTTATAAAAGTATTACATTTTTATATAAAAAAGTTTTTCATTTTTATTACATTAATAATACTAATAAAACAAAAGCGGAAGTGACTTATCACGTAAAGCATCAATAATCAATCTTGTGTCTTCTTATGCTGACCACGCCTTATTCTTTATCACTTTTCTTTACTATCGAGTAGTTTAACGGATTATTAGCAGGTAAAACTTCCATAGTTATTTTTATAAAATATTTTTGTCATTTTCTCGATTCGACAATAATTTAGATTCGGGTCCACCAATAATTGTAATAAGTTGTGCGAATATTCCCGATAAAACGAATATTCCCACCAATGATAGATATTATATAACAAATTGCATACTTTGCAAAATTTATAAATACTACCCACAACTATAACATTATATCAAATCCACACCATAATATTTATAAAAAAAAATATTTCGAAAAAATTAAATATTTATTCATAAAATCTAGGGTCTTATATTTTTAGTTAACCCTAATACTGATATTGGTCTTAGAATATCTAGATTCCTCGTAATTATCAATAAAGCAAGTCTAAAGTTTATTTAAGCCACCAAAATTTATCATACCGCTTAATAATAATTATTAACGAATTGATATTTTACAAGTAAATTTTAATATTTTCACAAATTTTCATTCACATGAGTGTGGGGTCCAATTATTTTTTATATAAGAATGACCTTGTAAAATTATAATTTTTACTCGTACAAATATCAATTTCCTAATTATTATTATTGATTATAACCTATAATAATTGTTTTATCTTAGAAGAGATTGTAACTAATACTCTCTCCGTTCTTTAATATAAATCGTTTTAGAGTTGTGTACAAGTATTAAGGAAATAATTGTATAACATTAAATATAATATCAATTGGTTATATTGCCCTTGTATTAAAAAAAGATTATGTTATGTTATGTTATTTATTGGACACAAAGCAATTAATGCTTATTTCAAATTTTCAAACGACTTATATTAAGGAACAAAAATAATTATATAAAACAACTTACATAATAATTGTCAAATCTTATTAGAGATTGTAATCGATAATAATTGTCTTATCTTACAATAGATTGTACTAGTAACTATTCCTTCCGTTCTTTAATATAAGTCGTTTTAGAATTTTGTACAAGTATTAAAAAAATATTTGTATAGCATTAAATATAATATCAATTATCTATACTGTCCTTGTATTAAAAAAAGAAAGTGTTATCTATTGAGCAAAAAATAGTTAGAAAACCAAAATTATATTTATTACTTGGGGTAATATTGAAAACTAATCAATTAATTTTTATTTGAAATTCTTAAACAGCTTATATTAAATAACACAAATAATTTTTTAAAACGAATTATATTTAGAAAGAGAAAGAGTAATAATAATTGTCATAGCTTAATTTATTTCCTTGTTACGGGGAAAGGATATGATTAAGTTGTCTATAATTGTGTAAAAATAGAAATGTAGAAAAAATGTCTTTTTCCGAAGTTTTGTTGATATTTGATATTTTTACAAATCAAAATGATAATTTTACAAAGATTTTTATATGATAATAAATATGTCTCATACTCATATGCAAAAAATATTATAAAAATATCAATTTTCTTATTTTATTATCAATAAATGTTTTTCTACATTTTCTATTTTTTTATCAAAAAAATCTCATTTGTTAATTTTTTTTTTTTTATAAAAGCCAGTCAGTTTACTAACAATAATATAAAATAACATAATATATTCAAGTTTTAAAATTATTTTATTATCATTACTAAATTATTGTAAAACTCCAACTTTTATGAATAAAGATGATTTTTCTATAAATATCATTTTTTAATATTATGAAATGAATTTGATATAATGTTATAGTTGGGGATAATATTTATAAATTTTGCAAAATACGTGAGTTGTTATATAATATTCGATTGGTGGGAATATTCGTTTTAACGAAAATATTCGTGCAACTAAGACAATCATTGGTGGACCCCATGAATGGAATTATTGTCGATTAAGAAAATGACAAAAAATATTTTATGAAAATAACGGCAAGTTAGATGCAGTTAATCTGTTGAAACACCCGGTGTTAAAAAATACAGATGTCTGGCGTGGTTGCGTAGTAGCACACGGTATTGAATATTGATGCTTACGTGAAAGTCACTCGGTTTTTATTCAATTATTACTACAATAATTGTTGCATAGTATCTCACGTTATTTGATTCAATTATTGTCAATATTTTATATATTATTAAATCAATAATTGAGATGACAGAGTTATTAATATTATTATTTGCAATATTAACGATGTCTAGAAGTTCTGCCAAGGAGATGTTTGGTCTCCTAATTGCGCGCCAATAGGGAGAAATCCTTATTGGAAAGTCCCATCTTTCCTCGGAACGACCTGATCGATTAATATTGTGAATTATAATAATGAGAATAAATATTGTTAAATATATTGAGGTATTTTTTATGAAGTCGTGGAAGTTTATATATATATTTATTATATATATAAATTTTGTTTTATTAGTATTATTAATGTTATAAAATAGAAAATCTTTTTATATAAAAGCGAATACTTTTATATAAAGTTATTTGTTTTATTAGACAATAATTAGAATATATTATATTTTATTATGCATAGTATTTTGCATAGTAAAATCTTTTTATATAAAACAGAATATTTTTATAAAGTTATTTGTTTTATTAGACAATAATTAGAATATATTATATTTTATTATGCATAGTATTTGCATAGTGCCTGCATAGTATTTTGCATAGTAAAATCTTTTTATATAAAACAGAATACTTTGTTATATTGTATCAGTTTAACATTGTTGAAGGCGAACGATTTATCTTTTTTTAAAATATTTTAAAATAAATGTTTTATTTTTATATTAATAATTGTATTTATCATATTATTCCTCTTATACCCTCATAATATTGTCGTTTAAAATTTTTGCACATGGATTAAAAAAGTCATTTAATACTATTATTTAACAATTAAAAATTTGTTTAAAATTTCATCACTATCCCTTTATGGGAAGTTGAAAACTATTAATACTATAGAGAGAATTTCTTGGAACAATGAGAGAAGATCGAGGTGATATAGGAAAGTAAATGATTTATTCTTTTAGAAAGTTGTAAACGATAAATAAATTGGAACAATTTTTTTTTTAAAATGATAATCTTTTAGGAACGGAAGGAATATTTAATATACTTATTGGGAATGTGAGAGTTACAAAAAAATATATCTAGAAAATTAAATGACATAAAAAAAGATAATTATTAAGGTTATAAAAAAGTGAAAAAATAATTATTTCAGACATGTCAATTATCAAACAACTTTTTTTATTCAGTATTCAGTTTCATTCAACTCATTCAGATTTAGAACCATCTCATTCAGTTTTTATTAAACAGCCCTTACTCGACAAATATATTGATGACACATAATTTAAGACATTTTTTTAGAACAAAGTACTAATAGTGAAAAATATTACTCCCTCCGTTCTTTAATATAAGTGGTTTTAGAAAAATATTTTTGTTCCTTTATATAAGTCATTTGAGAATTTCAAAAAAATATTAATGGCTTAGTTTTCAATATTACCCCAAGTATTAAATGTAACTTTGATTCTCCCATTATTTTCTGTCCAATAAATAACAATTTCTTATTCTAATTCAAGGACAATGTAAATAATTGATATTATAGTTAATACTATACAATCATTGCCTTAATATTTATGCACAATCCTAAAATGACTTATATTAAAGAACGGATGGAGTATTCAACAATGAGAAGTCAATCCGATGTAAATGCAATAAATACCCAATTTTTAGAAGAGAATTGATATTTTTATAATAGAAATTATTATTTTCGTAAGACTCTTTTCACATGAATATTAAGTTTCATTTTTATGTGAATAAAATACAATAAAAATATCATTTTTCTTTATGAAAATGGTAATTTCCTTTTAAAAATTGTGCCATGTGCTAATATCCGCGAAATTATGTATATCATTTTTTCTTTATAATTTAAAGAGAAAATATAAGTAGAAAAAAATGAGAAATATATAATAATAAATCAATTAGAAGATTTTAGACAAATTTTTTAGAGTAGATCGGAAAGAAAATAGATTTTGGCACTTGCACACCTACTAAACATATACTCCCTCTGTTCCATATTAAATGTCCTAATTTTTTTTTAAAATATTTTAAAATAAATATCTTATTTTTATATTAATAATTATATTTATCATATTCTTCCTCTTATACCTTTATATTCTATTTAATATATTTATTAGGAATGTGAAAGTTACAAAATATATATCTAGAGAATCAATTGACATAAGAAAAATAATTAATAATTATTAGGATCATAAAAAAATGAAAAATTAATTATTAGGGTCACTTTAATTAATAAGTAATTAATAGAATAATTTAGGTAAAAAAAATTTATTAATTAACGTGTCAAAATTAATTAATAACATAGTATTAATTAGGAGATTTATTTTGAAATTAATTTAATTTAAAAAATAAATTATTATTATACATATAGAGAGAGAGAAAAGGTAAGAGAGGGAGGGGGTAGGTGTGAGATTGACCGAACCTGCTCCGCTCATATAGTCATTTCTCTCCAATATAAAAACCCCAAACATCCCATTCTTTTTTCTCAGCTTGGACGTTCCCTCCTTTAGAAGAGAACTACAAGCTTCAAACCAAATCTCTTTTTTCTCTCGTTCATTTTTTAGTTTTAAGATTCTACCCTGAACTTATTTACTTATTTTCAATTTAGTCCTGTTAATTTTTTTGAGAAAACCAAGGAGAAAGAAAAATGCAGTCCCTATCACCGTCGTCGAATATTAGTCTCAAATCAGCAATTACACGGCGGCGGATGGCGAGTTCGGCTAGCCGGATCGGTACGAGTCAACTCGCGATTCAATCTTTGTATCGTTTTGACTCGGCTAACGCGACAAACACGGCAAATACAGCGAGCAGCGCAAACTTTGCCGGCGGAGTTGGTGCAAACCGAGCAGATTGGCAAGCTTCCTGCGCCATTTTGGCCAGTAAAGTAGTGTCGCAGCAGCAAGAAACCGAAAAAGCCGGCGGCGCCGATAACCTCACTGCCGTGAACGGTCACAAGACTTTGGATCTTGTGCCGATCGACAAACACCCGAAGCCGCTCACAATCACTGACCTGTCGCCGGCGCCGATGCACGGGTCGACACTCCGTGTCGCGTACCAGGGCGTCCCCGGCGCGTACAGCGAAGCCGCTGCCGGGAAAGCCTATCCGAACTGTGAAGCCATTCCTTGTGATCAGTTCGAGGTCGCATTCCAAGCCGTCGAGCTATGGATTTCCGATCGCGCCGTGCTCCCCGTGGAGAATTCTCTCGGCGGCAGCATTCACCGGAACTACGACCTCCTCCTCCGGCACCGACTCCACATCGTCGGCGAAGTCCAGCTACCAGTTCACCACTGCCTCCTAGCCCTCCCTGGCGTCCGTAAAGAATACTTAACCCGCGTAATCAGCCATCCACAGGCGCTAGCGCAGTGCGAGCACACATTAACCAAGCTTGGCCTCAAGGTAGCTCGTGAAGCCGTCGACGATACCGCCGGAGCGGCGGAATTCATCGCTTCCAACAACCTCCGCGACACCGCCGCAGTCGCCTCTGCTCGCGCCGCCGAACTCTACGGTCTCCAAGTTCTGGCGGACGGAATCCAAGACGATTCCAGCAACGTCACTCGATTCGTGATGCTAGCTCGAGAGCCAATCATACCGAGAACAGATCGGCCGTTCAAAACGAGCATAGTATTTGCTCACGATAAAGGCACCTCTGTCCTGTTCAAAGTCTTATCGGCTTTCGCTTTCAGGAACATCAGCCTGACGAAAATCGAGAGCCGGCCCCACCGGAACCGGCCTATTCGACTCGTCGACGACACAAACGTGGGCACGGCGAAGCACTTCGAGTACTTATTCTATGTAGATTTCGAGGCATCAATGGCGGACGTTAGGGCTCAAAACGCACTGGCCGAAGTTCAAGAGTTCACATCATTTCTTAGGGTTTTGGGGAGTTACCCAATTGACATGACTCCTTGGTCTCCCTCTCGGGAAGATTAACAAAATATCCTGCATTTTATGAAATTAAACTATAATATACTAGTAATTCATTGTTTGGAGTTTTGATTAGTTATTATTTCTTTTGGGGGGAAAATGATTACCCAAAGCAAAGATTGTTGGGTAAATATGTGGTTGATGCCCATGAAATTCATTTATGGTGTATTTGTGATTAAGATTGTGTATACTTGTACCCTTACCAGTTACCAACCAATCTTTTATGGAGTATTATACTTTTATGCATTCGACATAAAAACAGCTGCAACATTTTGTTAGAATATTCTTTTTCTTCATTTATATCATCTTAAATATCTGTAAAAATTTTAGTTACCCATCTATCTAATAATAAAGATGACAAAATGTCCTTATAAATTGGCTTAATTAATTAATTAGTCTTTATTATAAATTATTATTTTACAAAATTATCAAAAAATTAAATTTATTTTATTAAATTAACTAGTTAGACAGTAATTTAATTCGACAAAAATTGATTGGTGAATTATTTGGCGTACGTTAGTATTATATGGGTCATTTTAATAAAGGGTGAATAACTCCCTACAAAACGAAAATGATAAGATGTGACTAATTTTTACTATCAGTAATCAAATACTAATTAACTAATATTAATTTCGACGGGTATTTTAAATAACCTTAATAATTTTTATATATTATTTTTTGCTATATATTAGTGAAGTAAATAGGAATAGGAAAATTCTCCAAGAATTTTGATGTTAGTTCGAGTTCACTCGAGGATAGATTACGTGTGATCCTTAACATATACTTCTTCCGTCTCTTAATATAAATTTTTTTAGATTTGATGATTGTATAACATTAAATATAATATTAAATATCTATATTATACTTGTATCAAAAAAAAGTGATTGTTATTTATTGAATAAAAAATAGTGAGAGAATCAAAGTTATATTTAATACTTGGGATAATATTAAAAACTAAACAATTAACGCTCACTTGAAATTCTAAAACGTCATATATTAAAAGATAATTTTTTTTTCTAAAACATCTTACATTAAGGGATAGAAGGAGTACTTAAAATGTCTTACTTTTATCGGGGTAATAAATTGAAAAATGTTTTTTAGTTTAGTTTATTTTTCTTACGTGAGTTTTTCTATATTAAGCAACGAGGCAAAGATTTTCGACAACCAACTTATACTTACACGGTATTTTTTGATATTTTTACATGTGTAACTTATTTTTTAATTAAATATTCTCTGTCCTATAATATATGACGCTTTAGGTGATTATATTTGTCTCAAATTATTTGACGTTTTAGAAAATCTAGGAGAATTAATTATAATCTTTTTAAAATTATCTCTCATGAGAAAATATTACGGATAAAAGAAAGTATGAGATAAGTATGGTAATAAATGAGATTTTAAGGGTATTATAAACAATTGATACTATATTAAATAATTTTTAATCATTTTCTTAATTCTTGTGCACAACTCTAAAACGTCATATATTATGAGACAGGAGAGCATTAATACTGAATTAACAAAAAAATGGGACCCACGTATAAAAATATCAAAAAATATTGTGTAAGTAGCTGTACATGTTATAAAAAAATCCATGCAATCTTTCTCTAATTCCCTAACATGGATTGTTTTTTTATTTTTTTTATTTAATTATGAGGTTGTATTTCTTTTGAAGTGATTAAGATAAGTTGTAGACAATATTTTCTTCATCTACCAAGTACATTGTTGAAAGGTGAGGTTTTCTTCAATTACACGTGTATGTATTTTCTTATTTGACATTTTGACTTGATTGAAGAAATAGTCATATCCCACATTGATGCAAGAACGTGTTCTTGTTCCAAATAATTTGGTGAGAATTCATATGCTTATGGTTTGCTACTACAACCACTTTTGTGTCAACTGGATTTATTTATTTATTTATTTTTACAATATGCATTTTTTTAATGTGGTGTTTAATTTGTTTATCTATTAATATATATCTTAACAACTTCATGACTAAGAGGATAAAATTGTGTTAAAATTTTTTTGTCTCTAGGTTAGAGAAATATATAAATTCAAATTATTAAGAAATGTTTTTTAATAAAAAATTTAAATCTGTGGACCCTCTAAGTCTGTTAATATATGTTGTTTTTAAAGTTGTACAGAATATTAAGGAAATGATTGTATAGCATTAATACAATATCAATTATCTATATTGGAAAATAAAAATATTAGCGTTGTTTATTGGACAAATAATAGTAAAACAATTAAAATTGTATTATTTAATAATTAAAATAATAATCCTACATCTACAGCGACACTTGTATTATTTAATAATCCTATAGCTACAGTGTTCACCGTCGCTATACATCTACAGCGACACTTTTGTTGTGGAAATAACAAAAAGTGTTGTGGATTTAACAATTCTCAAAAATAAATAATTTATTCTCCTAGAAAGTTATAAACGACAAATAAATTGAAAACAAAATTATTCTAAAAAGACAGTTATTATGGAATCGAGGGAGTAGCACGTAAGATAATTTTTTTAAAAAAAATAAAAAATTAATATAACAATAAAAAGATAATTATTATGGAATGGAGGGTAATATGAAAATATCAGTTTATTAAAAAATTAATGTAGCAATAAGTAATTGATTAATAATAAAAGAATTAAAGTGTGATGAATTGATTACGTGAGTGATGAAGTCATTTATTCTTTGGTGAGCAAAGCAAATGAGGTAATGATGGGAATTGGTATTTGTGGCAGGTGAAGCTTTGCTTTGGTGGTTGTTGAAACTTAATCGCGGGAAAGACTGTGGTTTGTACCATCTCAAATTTTAATTATTTTGGATGTTGTGTTACATTAATAAAATACATTTTGTCTTTAGCAAAACAAATAATTATATTTGTGAAAGAAAGTAGTCTTCTAACATTTGTCAAATAGGTTAAAATTGGCACAATAATAATAATAATAATAATAATAATATATTTATAAGAATAATATTACATGCACAAACTATTTTGCAAATGGTTGATGTGGTATATTCCACCTCAACTTTTTATGCGACGCCGAAAATTACATTGAAATAATTATTTCATCAATATGCTGAGATGGAATATGTCACATAAACAATTATAAAATAAGTTGTGTCTCTAACATTACTCTTTTTGTTATATCATTTCAGGGTGTACATACATATATTAAAACACATATAAAAATGAGTTTAATATACATACAACTCTTCAATCAATGTTATGTTCAACTTATTAGTGTCATCCATACTATCCTATTTATATTCAAGAGATCTTATATAAATTAATTGAGTCATTTTAGTTGATCAACGATTTAATTTCGAGTTAATTTTAAGTTCATCACCTGATACAATGCATATCATGTTCATAATTATATCAAACTCTTCGTATAATTTGTTATATTACTTCAAGGGTGTACATGTATATATTAAAAAATATATATATAAAAGAGTTTGATATACATACAACTCTTTAATGTGTTATTATCATTCATACTATGCTATTTATATTCACATTATAATACTAAATGTAATAGATTATTAATACTAACTCGTGTCTTGTATGAGTTATCAATCTAGTAAAATAATACGTATAAAATAACATAATACCCTCATCTTAATTATCATAATTTTATGATTTAAAGTCTAATACAATAACAATATCACATATCAAGGGTTAATTAACATATCACATATTTTTCTTATACTCTGACCGACCAATTAAATACCAAATAAACTTAGGTAGGTCATACTAGCGAAGGAATTCTCCGTCTCTCCCCTCCTAGTTCTTATCTCACATTTCAGTCAGGGATCATATCCCTAAGCTCTGATACCAACTGTGACGTCCCCAAAATAGGTATACATCACTCATCTTAAGTCGCCAAATACATGGTACTAAATTTAAATACAACTTGATTATACAACAGTCATGTAAAATACGACAAAATACATGATGTGAGTTTTAATACAAATATTGTCATCTAGATAATATCCACACTTAATTTAGTCCTTATTACATTTATTATCACACTATTTAATGTAATAAATGAGGACTACTAAGACACCATCTCTGACCATCACCCGCTCCCCGACTAATTAAATTTCGCTCTCATTTTCTCGAAGAATAGGTGAAAGAAAGGGTGAGCTCAACTATGCAAACACTATGCATAATAAAATATAATATATTCTAATTATTGTTTAATAAAATGATAACTTTATAAAAGTATTACATTTTATATAAAAAAGATTTTTTATTAGCCTTAATAAAACGAATATCTTTATAAAAGTATTCATTTTATATAAAAAAATTGCTTTTATTACGTTAATAATACTGAATAAAACAAAACGTCATCATCATTATTATTATTCACACTATTAATCGACAAGGTCGTTCTTGTGAAAGAGAACTTTCCAATAAGGATTCTCACTATTATCAAGCGCCGCAATTAAGTGACCAAACCTCTCCTCGATGTAACTTTTAGACATCGTTAATAATGCAAATAATAATATTAACAACTTCGTCATCTCAATTATTGATTTAATAACATATAAAATATCGACAATAATTGAATCAAACCGAAAGTGAGTTCTCACGAAGCATTAATAATCAATACCGTAGTGTCTTCTACGCAACCACGCCAGACATCGTATTTTTACTACCAAGTAGTTCAACAAGATCAACAAAAGAAACTTCGTCGTTATTTTCATAAAAATATTTTTGTCGTTTTTTCAATCCGATGATAATTCTTTTAATAGGGTCCACCAATGATTGTCTTGCCAGTCGTACGAATATTCCCCACCAATCAAATATTATATAACAACTTTGCGTCTTTTGCAAAATTTATAAATATTATCTACAACTATAATAATATATCAAATTTATTCCATAATATTCAAAAATGATATTTATAAAAAATTCATTTTTATTCATAAAAGTTGAAGTCTTACAAAATGACCTTTATTTTAAGAGTAGTTCTACACGGACAACTTTTTTAGACATAAAAATTGGACATTTTCTATTATTTATTTATTTTTTTTACTTGTGACTCTTAAAAAATATATAATATTTATTTTAACAGGAATTTTTATAAAATATAGGGTTATCTGTACAACCCTGTTCTTATATATGTATCTAAATTACACCTAAAATATTATATTTTATAAATTTTTCTGTTAAAATAAATATTATACATTTTTTAAATCATAAGTGAAAAAAAAAAATATATCCAATTTATCTGTCTAAAAAACCTGTCCGTCAAGACTTTTTCTTACTTTAATAATATGTTATAATCACAGTGCTGAAAAAGATGCACTCAGATAGTAGATCTCAGCCATACAAATTATTGCAAGGGAAACATATTTTGACTCTATTTCAGTAGTAGTATTTATATTTTAAGAATAAATATGATATAAAAATATATCTTTAATACTTATAAAAAATTTAAATGTAATTTTTATTTTTATTTTAAAAAAAGAGTAAGGAGTTTATGATTAATTTGATTCTTCGTCATAAAAAACAAAACAAAAAAAATTATAGACGATTCCAAATTCCAATGATTACTTGGTCAAATATGAATCTAGTCAATTGAGAGCCTCTACAACAACACGCTTACTGCCTTTTCTTGCTTTTGTAATTTTTCTTCTTTTATTTAATTTTATAATAGTAGAAATATTCAACTTCTTTGACTTGATTAAATTATACTCTAAATGCACTTCATTTAAAATGTTGCTTTAGTTATTATATTCATTGATATTTGTTATACTTATAATTATTTTATTCATTGGATCATAAAATATTATAATTATAAAAACATATCTTCATGTAACTTTCATCAAATTCACTAGTCACACTCAACCAAAAAGAGAAAACTATTAGTTTTAAATGGGACAATAAGAATTAGGGAAGTGATATTTTTACATAAAAAAAATTAATATTTTTATATAAATTGTGAGTGGATCACACCTTTATGTGAGAGAGATTCATGCAGAAATAATATTTTAATATGTAAAAATATCAGTTTTTTTAAAAAATTAATGTAGCAATAAGTAATTGATTAATAATAAGGAATATTAATAAAATTTATTAAAAATTTAATGTAACAATTAGTAATTGATTAAGAACATGTGAAAATATCAATTTTTCCTACTTACATGTGAAATAGACTCGTATAAAAAATATTATTTTAATGTGTGAATTTCCATGGGTCCCATTTCAATGAGCAAATCAATATTAAGTAACAAATTTCTACAAAAAGTTGGTGAACATACGTAGATGAGTCATGGAGATACATTGCACCTTATAAATTATATATATGCAGTTATAGTTTTTTCTTCCATTTGATTATGTTTATATGCTTCATTAATTTTATTTTATTTTATTTAACTTGATCTTTCCTTACCTACCCTTGATACTCCAATTCCCACCTACCCTTGATATTTATATAGTATATTTCTATGACACCAAAACTCCCTTTCCGCATTGGGAGAAAAGTGACATTTCCACTCAAAATGCCACCAAATTGAACACCAACACAAGTGGGATGGGGAAGGAGATTGACAGAATTGATTCGAGTAGATGGCTAAATAATTAAATATGCTCCCATTTCTACTACTAATTCATAAATCATAAGCATAACTACTCATAAGCAGACGAAATTATTGATATTTTCAAAATTTTATATATATTTTGGCCTTTTTTTATGTCAATTAACAAAATTTTAAAATATAATTTTAGTCTAAATCCATATAATTCTAGCTAAACAAATTACAATGTTTGAAGTTTAAATAAATTTATATCAATTTTAAATTAAAAATTTACTAATTTTGAAATTTAATAAATATCGTAAAAGAAACTAAATTGATGTTCATCTGTACCTGAATTTAACACCAACAAAAAACTTAAGCCCACTAGCATTGTCACAAAGAAGCATCATATAGGCTTAGCAGTCGGGCCAAAAATTTTGTCCCCAAAGCTAGGGAGAAAGATATAAGAATTGATTTTAAATTGAACATGGATATTGAAAATCCTTTTTGAAAATAGGGAGACAGAGATCATTTACACATAGTAATAGAGAACATCAACATTCATTAGATATTTTATATTAAGTGGATTGAAGATAGAGATTCAGGATCTCCGACTCTCACTCGAGAAGGGCATTGGAAGCGTTTTTAATGCGCATTGATTATTTGACAGTGGGGAAGGAAGTACGAGATCCGGTCATTGAGAACAAGATATTGAAAGGCTTGAATAGACGGGTAAGGAGATAAATTTATGGGTTATTTACACTTTTTAGTATATTTTTAGAAAAAATTAAAATAAAAGTGTATTTAAAAAATATTTACAGAATTGATACATTTTTAATATTTTATTTATAAAATTAATGCATTTGGTATCCCTTTAATTTAGTTGGAAGTTTTAATGGGTTGCTGATGTGGCAAATCAGTTTTGTAATTATGTAATTGTTCCCGGTTGTTTCTCTTCGCTGTGACAATTTGAATTGCATGTCAAACCCGAGTAGTCATACATTTTGTATATAGTGCAGTTGAAAGCCAAACCTTCATACAAAGGTAACTATTCTAGTTTTTGTGGGTAACCAGATAGTCATAAAAAAAATTCAGAATAGTTACCAAGTTTTACATGTATTTGTTTACTTTATCTTGTTAAACCATGATGGAATCAGAGAGTAGTTGTTAAACCATGATGCAAAATATTATTCAATATTGTGTAACACAATCTCAGTTACCTTACATCAATAAAAATGTGCAGTTGGTAACCAAACCTTTATACAAAGGTAACTATTTAAATTTTTGTGGGTAACCAAATAGTCATAAAAAAATTTAGTCTCGGTCGAACGAAAAGTCATCAAGTGGATACTGAAGTTAGAAGGCCATCTCGTCTTCCTGCACAAATAATTGATGGTTTGTCGTCGTTTCTTCCTCCGATTAGAGCTCTCTTTGCTTGTGGGACGAATCTTCTCCTTCTTCTCATTGGCAGCAGAGGATCAAAGGATGAAGGGGCGACATAGGGGGAGGAAGAAGGGGAGGAGAGAGGAGTAGGATGAAGGGGCGGTAGAGGAGGATGATGAAGGGGAGGAGAGAGGAGGCGGCAAAGGAGGAAGATGAAAGGAGCGGCAGAAGAGGAGGACGAAGGGGAGGAGAGAGGAGGCGGTGAGAGAATGGGCAGATGAGAGGTGTAGGGTTTAATATGTTTGGTTACTGTGTTGTATTTTTTTTGTAATTATTTTGTGGATTCACTAATCTTGTAATTTCTTTCTAATTTATGTTGTATAGTAGTGTAAAGAACCCTAAATTTATATCGATAGTAAATAGTGACGTATATTTAATAGGAAAAATTACATATGTTAGTACCTTTTAGAAAATATTTACAAAAATCTTACATCCATAAAATAATTACAAAAACATTACACTTTTTTAATTTTATTTACAATATTATTATAATTATGAATCCTTAATTTAAGGGATTAATAATATTAATGGGGGTATGTTTTTTGAAATGCGTGATAACCGCCATCTATTGTCTCTGTAGGACTCTTCATCTTCGTCTTAAGACACTTTACACGCTGAAACCCTCTTTTCTCTTTCCTTCGTGTTTCAGTATTCTCCATTGATCGTTATCGAAGTTCATAGCCATTTCGTTTTCGTTTTGTTTTCGTCACCATCGTTGTTACTTGTTTTCGTGACTACATAGTGTTCCAGTTGGTTTATTCTTCTTCGTTATCAATTCTGGTTGTGTATATTTTCAGGTCAGGTATTTTGATATAGTTTAACGTATTATATATTAATGTAGTTTATCAGTCGAATGTAGTATTAATTGTTGTGTGGGTTTGTGTTATTTTTTATGTTTTGTATAGAATGGTTGATCTGAGAAGAAGGATGGGAAGAGGAAGAGAATATCGGAGCGTGATTACATCGAGGGCGTGAAGAAGTTTGTTTGTGGATAGGAGGGAAGGAAAAGGATGTAGGTCGAAATCGAGTAAGAATGAGAATAAATTTGGTGATACATAGTGATATCAAGCATTCTCAAGTGCGATTAGATTACGAGTTTGATGTTCACAATAGTTAAGGCCAAAAGGTCAGTGCTTATCCGAATATAATTCCAACCAGAGAATTTTAAAGGTGTGTTAATTTAAATTTTCTTATGGTTACCATTATATAATTATTTGGTTACTTATTAGTATGTATTTGGTTACTTATTAGTATGTATTTATTCTTTGTAAACTTATAATGATTTGGTTACTTATTAGTATGTATTTGGTTCTTGTGATATTATATTAGTTTGTTACTTTTATGGTTTGATTACTTATTAGTATGTATTTGGTTCTTTGTGATTTTTTATTAGTATGTATTTAGTTCTTTGTAAAATCATAATTATTTGGTTACTTATTAGTATGTATTTGGTTCTTTGTAAACTTATAATGATTTGGTTACTTATTAGTATGTATTTAGTTCTTTGTGATATTATATTTTAGTTCTTTGTTATATCAGGTTTTAGTTCTTATCATATTACTTTGTTTGGTTAGTATTTTGTATTATTTAATTTATGTTAATGTTCCATTGAAGTAAGCTTATTATTTTGATACCATTTATGTTTTTTAAGTTGGGACTTTGGTTACCTTATTATGTTGTTATGTTTAATATGTTTTTGCCTATTATACATGTTTTAATAAACTGAGTTTAGTGTATATGTTGTTTATGTATTGGTTACCATTAAAAGATGGTTTGGTTACCATCATAGAATTAATCGGTTACTCGTTTAGTATGTATTTGGTTAATGGGTTTACTGTATATTTTGTTTTTGGTATAAATTTTTCTTATATTGGTTACTAATAACTGTTAAATTCTGGTTTTATGTATTTACAGTTATGGAATCTTTACTATGAGGAATGCAACAGAAAATTCACCGGAAAAGTAATATATTGGTGACATGGAAGTCCCCATTATTATTGCTAAGAAATTGAATGAAAGTCAGCTGGAGAAATTTAGGGCAACATGTTTTGGAAATTTTTTGGAGTTTGGTGAGCATCAAATGTATTCACAGATTATTCACCATGCTCTTGTAAGGGAGGTTCACCAAAGGGATGATGGTGAGATGTGGTTTTTATTTGGGGGAAAAAATGGTTAGGCTTGGGTTGCCTGAGTTTTGTATGATTTCTGGGTTGAGATGGCAAGGCAATGATGATATAAGTGCATATAAAGGTATGCAGAATCTGATTATTGAAATTTTTTTTGGAGCTAAAGCTGTTACTCGTAGTAGTATAGGTAGGGTTTTCTGGAAGGCAGTTTTTGATGACGATGATGAGGCTATTAGGATGTCATTGATTTTTTTGGTGTTTAATTTTATTCTTTCAACAGTTTTTGAAAATTTTGTTGATGGGGCAATGGTCAATTTTTTATGTTATGGTGATGTTAGCAGTTTTCCTTGGGGGAAAGTTGCGTTTGAAATGACAAAGTACTCTTTGTCAAATGCTTTGAAGGGGCATATAAAAAAAAGGAAGGAGTAGTGGTTCAACATATAATTTCTACAAGGACCATTATATTAAATTGTATAAGTTGAATGGTCTTCCATATGTATTTCAAGTATTTATGTTTGAAACCATTTCAACTTTCAAAGCTTGTGGTATATCTGACAACGAGCATCATCGGATATCCGTTTATGTAGATGGAAGGAGCTAGTGAAGCCCCTTCAAATGACAAGTTGAATGATCTGGTATTTTGTTCTGGACAGGTATGCAGTTTAATACTAATAATGCAATTGGTTACCTTTAGTTAATTATTTGATTACTGATTATTTTTCTGAAGTTTACTATTAACATAGTAGTTAGTTACCTTTATATACTAATTTAATTCTTGATTATATTATGTGTATGTTAACAATAAAAATGTTGTTGGTTACTTAGAATATACAAAGTTTGGTTACTGTATACATTTAGTTGATTCTTGATTTATATATATTTGGTTACCAATATATATGTTTTTGTTTCTGATTATGTTTTATGATTCTTTATTTTATCTTTTTGTTATTGTAATTGTATAATGTTTTTCGGATGTTATCTTTGAAGTGTACTTATTGTTTTTAATTTGAGGTAAAAGTTTGATTCCACGGTGAGGAGAATGAAACGACTTGATTTGGGTGGGTTTCACTTTTTGATGGGATGGGAAGGATCTTGACAAAAAAAAGGTTGAAAAAGAGGTGAAGGATGACAACATTGGATTTGATATATCGGACATTAAAGATGCAATTGATACAGTTCTGGTAGTTGGAGAAAAAAGTTTACGAAATTAAGAAAGGCGTTGTAAAATTTGAGTGATATTAAGGATGAGATCACAGTTTACACGTTCATTTATCTGAGAGACTTTAGGTTAATTATTAGAGATGAGTTACATGGGATCAAAGATGGTGGGGTTAAAGAAGTTGATAGTGATTCTGTTGATGAGTCTGATTATGATTCTGATTCTGATGAGGGTGGTGATGTTGATGATGATGATGAATCCGATGAAGCCGATGAAGCTGATGATGTTGTTGATGAGGATGCTGATGTTTCTAAAGGTAATAATAATAATAATGATGATGAGGTTGGTGATGATGGGTTAAAAGTTGATGAGAAGAATGATGATGTTGAAAATGAAGCTGATGATATTATGGTTGAACACCGTCATGTTGTTGAGGATGGTTCAAAACTAAATAAAAATAAATATGGTGATGATGTGTCGGATTTTGTTGAGAAGAAGGATGAGAATGAATTTGAGTATGGTAATGAAGTTGAACGTGATGGTATGGTTGAAGAACATCATGAAATAATAAGTAATGATGATCAAGAAAATGTCAAGGTTAGAAATTTTTGTTTGTTTTGCTTTGTGTTAGATGTCTTTTTCTTAATAATTAATTGGTTGTTTTATATTTTGCACAGTTTATCAAGAATGATGACATACCAACTTTTGACATATATAAGCGATTACCTTTGGGAAAAAAATTGTTATTTATGTTCTTTGTTGAGGTTAGTGTTATAACGATTACATCTTTAGGTTTTTGAGTTCTTTGTTATACATTACATGATTTGGGTTTTAGTTCTTTGTTACAATTTTACGATAACCAACTCATAAATATATATAGTAACCATTATAATGTTTTACAGTAACCAAATCAGCATTAGTTAGTAACAAGTATAATGTTTCATAGTAACCAATACTGCATTAGACAGTAACCAATACTGCATTAGACAATAACCAATTCAGCATTAGACAGTATAATGTTACACAGTAACCAAGACATCATTAGATAGTATATTATTGTTACCCTTTATGTCAATATAATAGGGGAATAAATTTGAGGCCGAAACAAGACTGCATTAGCCAGTAACTAATAGAGCATTAGGCGGTATAATGTTACGATGGAATCGAGACATCATTATCACGATGAACTAATAGTTGCAGGAAGGTAACCAATGTATATGATGAGTAACCATCAGTATTAAAAAATCAGTAGAACTCACTTGAAAATTATAAAGTAATCAAGTAAACATTCTTCACCAAACAAATATATAATAAATAGTAAGCAATTTATATCTATTTAGTATTATGGATTGTTTACTATTATTATATTGGTTGGTTACTATAACAATGTGTGTTGGTTACCATTATATAACTGTTTGGTTAATGTTTTATTTTGTTTTTGTTTCTATTATTATACGTTCACTTTAATTTGTCCGTTATTATTCAATTTATATCTTTTTACAACTGTTTGTTATTGCATATGTTAGTTAAATGCTGGTGTTTATGTGAAAATCTAATTGTATTTGTTACATTTTTTGTCAATTGTAAAAGGGGAATAAATTCGAGGCAGAATTAAAGCAAATATGTACTTGATGAGATGGTTCTGACTACACAGGACATAGTTCAGTGTGATGAATTGGAGAAGAGCGTTAATAAAGCCAGTGGTAGACCTGTTTGTGAACATGCAAAGAGTGCCGTTCTGCGATCTCCATACACTCTAACTCTTGGTTCGACTGGGTTATCGTCTAATGCATCGGTCTTTAGTCGAAAGAGTTCTTTATTAATTTGCATTCCCCAAATTTTGCATGGATATCTTGGTCAAAATATGAAGAGGCATTGTTTGAACAATGGTTTAAAATAGGACTTAACAACAGGAAAAAGGTATGTTTTTCTTTATTAACAATGTTATAGTTTTTATGAAACAAATAAATTTGTTTTTGGGTATTGTGTATATACTAATACGGTGATTGTTAATGTCGGCGTTTATACTAATATGCTTTTATATTGAAGGACGGACAAATTCCACAGGAAAAATGACATTATCGAACTTTCTTTTGTATTTGGGTCTATCCCAATTTCATCAAAAATGTGGTTTTATAAATTAAAGACTCTTGGGCAATGGTTGAAACTGACGATGTAAGTTCTTTTTTTTCAAATTATGTTTTTATAGTTATGGTTACATTATTTAGTTGTTTAAGTAACTAAGCGTTAATAGTGTTGATTCTTTGTCGTATATAATTGTTTTATTCTTTATCATATAATTGTTTTATTTCTATCATATTATTGTTTGGTTCTTATCATACAACTATTTGATTCTTATCATATAATTTTTTAGTTCTTATCATATTTGTTTTATATATGTTTTGGTTACCATCATATAAACCGATATGTTATTATATAAACATGTTTTGTTCTTATGATATAAGTGATTGATTCTTTATCGTATAAACTTGTTTTGTTATTATCATATAATTGTTTGTTACTATCTTTCAATTGTTTGGTTCTTATCATATAAGCTTTGTTTGGTTACTTTCATATATATTTTATATATATGTTTTGGTTTCTTATCATACATGTTTTATGTTTTTTTTTTCAAATTATGTTTTTATAGTTATGGTTACATTATTTAGTTGTTTAAGTAACTAAGCGTTAACGATGTTGGTTACATTCATTACATAATGTTATTTTTCAGCAACTATTAATATTTTATGTTTTTTTGGTTCAACACATCAATGTTGCATTATATTATTTTCGTAAATTGGCGGACATTACGATAGTGTGTATATAAAGAACAACAACTACGGATTGTTGGTTCCATGCCAATATGACCTCTCTTTTTGAAGAGTATTCAAGTAAAAATGCAGATAATAGTGTATTGTCTGGGGAGGGTGATGTTGCTGAATACATTCATGGCCTGTTTATGAATGTCAACACACCATGGAGAAATGTTGACTATGTGTTGTTCCCCATCCATATGTCATCACCGGACCATTGGTTTTTGTTAACTTTTGATGTGCATCGTAGACGTCTAACTGTTTACAATTCTCTATAGCCAAAAAAGAAATCCATACAAACAAAAATCATGGATGTTTGTGAGCCTTACATCTTTATGCTTCCCACTTTACTGTGCAAGACTGGTTTTTGGAGGGATAGGTGTGACATTGACTTTAGCAGTGAACCGTATCGAAATAAGGAGAAAGATGATATAATTGAGTTGGAATTTGCAGAGATGGTTCCTGAACAAGTCGAGGGGTAAGAGTTACATTGTTTACATTTTTTAAATTATTACATATAGGTTGGGTTTCCATGTATTTGACTAGTATTCATGGTTTAATAAACCTATTTTAGTGTACATGTTATTTATGATTAGGTTACCATCATATAAATATTTTGGTTACTATCATATAACTATTTTGGTTACTATGTTGTAAGTATTTGGTTACTTATTTAGTATGCTTTTTGTTTCTGTTTGCTTATGATTCGAAAAATATTTTTGTTCACTCAATTTTGTTACAATATGACTTTCATTATAGGTTCTTTGGATATACTGAGTTTGGTTATGCTTTGGTTCTTATTAAAATAAGTATATGGTTATTGTTATATACCTATTTGGTTACTTATTTGTTATATTTTGTTGATTGTTATAACAAATAAGTATCCAAATAGGTTGGAGTTACCATGCATTTGCTTATAAAGATATTTTTCGATTTTTTTTAATATTATGTGTGGATTTGATATAATGGTATAGTTATGGGTATTTATAAATTTTGCATGGTTTAATAAAATATCACGTGCAATTCTATTCATTCATGTTTAATAAAATTTGGTTTTTTAGTGCACATGTTGTTTATGATTTGGTTAACATCATATAACTATTTTGGTTACTATTATATAACTATTTTGGTTCTTATCATATCTTGTTTGGTTACTTATTTAGTATGCTTTTTTGTTCTTGTTTGCTTATGATTTGGAAAATACTCTTTGTTCCCTCGATTTGGTATTTTTGTTACTTTTGTATGTTATTTTGGTTACCATGTATTTGCGTAGTATACATTGGTTTATGCGAACTGGTTTGGTCAATATATGTTGATCATGTATGGATTACCATTAAAACATGGTTTGGTTAATCTGATATAATTGTTGGTTACTTCTTGATATGTTTTTGGTATACATGTTTTTTTTTGGTTACCTTTAATTTATGTTTTGGTTAATTTTATATATAACTGTTTTGATTCTTGTATAAAGCGATATATTCATATATAGGTTGATTCTAGTATTGATTTTGTTATCTTTTGTCCATTTATACGTTGATTGCGGGATGTTCACAATTTGTTTATTTGAGCATGTCATTCATCGAAGTTTGATGAAATTCTATTTCATTCCCCATTCATGCGATGTCGGAAGAAGTTATGCACAAATCTATATATATATGCATGCAAGGAACAAAAAATTGGAGGGATATGAGGCCGACGAGAGAATTTCCGGGAAGATTTGTTCCAGATTTTGATTAGTTCGATCTTGTAGTTTTGTCGATTATGAATTATGTTTTGTATTTTTATTTTTTTTTGGAATATACACAACAATGTTGTATGGTTTATAAAGGGGTGATTATTGGATCTTATATAGATGGGATTTCATATTTTATTATATTAGCAGTATTGGAAGTAATTTTGTGTGTTGGTTGGTATTTGATTCGTTTAGGTTGTGTTTGCTACATTATTTTGAAATGTACAGTTGGTAACCAAATATGTATAAAAGGGTAACCAGCTAATGTTTTGATAGTAAACAAAGATTTATAATATTGTATCAGGACATATAACTAACTATTGTTAAATGTATCAGGACATGTAACTATTGTTAATTGTATATGTGAGAGTATACATTAGTTAACATAAAAATTTGTTTTGGTATTTATTATCTAAATATTTGGTTACCTATTTGTTATATTTTGTTTATTGTTATAACAAATAAGTAACCAAATAGTTCTTATTATGGTCACCATATTATGTTTTATAAGTAAACAAATTGTAATAAAATTTGATAAAATCAGTATATATCAGTTATTTAAGTTGAAATGTTATGTTGGTGTCCAAACATACATATATGTTAACAATATTTGTTTTAGTTTGTAACAAAACAGTTATAAATTTATATCACGAATGTTATGAACTGTTAAATGTATGTGTTTTTTTTAGTCTATCATCATGATGGAATAAGAAATTTTAATTAAGAGATTCCATTATTATATATGATGGTCATTTATAAACTCATTAAATTAAATATATTTTTGAGATGTGCAATTGGTATCCAAATTGTCATATAAGGTAACCATTTGACTTTATGTTAGTAACCAAATAATTTACAACTTATATTTGGAATAATTATCAAGTGCACAGTGTACTTTTGTGGGTTTCCAATTATATTGACAACTCTTAATGAATTCAGAAATCAAAATATTAATCAATTAAAATTTTTGTTACTGTACAAAACCAAAAATGTTAACAACCATGTGGTTTATGGTTAATGATAGTAAACAATTATATATACATGTATTTACACTATTAATGTAAATGTACTATATTAGGATTTTTTTGGTCTTAAAACCGGTGGATTATTGCAGGTTTTCCTGTTGTGTCCTTTTCTTGCACTTCTTTTGCATTTGTTTTGAATTTTGATTTCAGATCCGTGTTTGTACCTCCCTACTTTTGGTCTTCCAGCTGGTCTTCTTGTGTTCGGTGGTTTTATAACCATGTTTCTTAATTCTTTTGGTACATCCCAGTTTTCTTTGTCATCTAACGGCATGATTGATTGAAGCGAATATGTATGACCAAAGTTGTTTTATAGTATTTTTTGAGCAAAAATTATAATACTCAAATTTAAACTTCTTTCATACTTATGACGTCACGAACAAGGCATCTCATGGTATTGAAATTTTCACATGTGCATGTCTTTTGGTCGATGTCCACAATATATTGTTTGGCGACATAAATAAATGATAAAAATCACTAAGTTTGATGTCTCAACCTACATCACAAATAAAGTTTTGTTAGAATAAAAGTACAACTGGAATCATTTTCATTGTTTGAAAAAGAATAAATATAGTAAAGTAAACAACTCAATGTTATAATTTCAAAACAAGCAATTCAGCAGTAACCAACTCAATAGTAACATTATAATTATACAGAGTAACCAAACAAGCAACAGTTAGTAACCAAACAAGCATCGATTTAGTAACCAAACAAGCATCGATTATAATTATACGAGTAACCAAACAAGCAAACAAGCATCGATTAGTAACCAAATATAATGATACACATAACTTGAACTCAATGATAACATTATAATTATTCAGAGTAACCAAACAAGAACAAGTTAGTAACCAGTATAATGATACACAGTAACTTGACTCGGTGATGATCGATAACCATTGTAATGATATGAATCAAACAATTAAGTATTAATTAATAACCAATATAATATTTCATAGTAACCAAGTTTCCATTAGTCAATAAACAAGTCATTATTAGTCAGTAACCATTATAGTGTAACACAGTAACCAAGTCAGCATTAGTTAGTAAACAATTCAACATTAATTAGTAATATTAATCAGTAACCAAGTCAGCATTAGTAAGTAACTAGTACAATGATACACAGTAACCAACTCAGCAGTATTAAGTAACCATTATAATGTTATGCAATAAGCAATTAAGTATTAGTTAGTAACCAATATAATATTACATAATAACCAAGTTACCATTAGTCAGTAAACAAGTCAGTATTAGTCAGTAACCATTATAGTGTAACACAGTAACCAAGTCAGCATTAGTCAGTAAACAATTCAACATTAATTAGTAATATTATGCAGTAATCAAGACAACATTAGTCAGTAACAAATACAATATAAAAATTGATGCAATAAATTATAATTTGTATTAGTTACCTTAAGTTTCTTTGATTTAATGATATTAGATTGCAACCTTTTTTCAGCTGTTGTGGAAAGTGTTGTGAATGTTAATAGGGCTGCTTGTTTGTTTGTGAAATACCATCTTTGAACCAGACAACGTAGGCATTCAATCATTGATGCAACTGGAAGATCCCTGATCATCTTGATTGCGTTATTAATAGATTCGGCGGTGTTTGAAGTCATTGTTGAGTATCTACTTACAGTCCCATGGAGCCTGGTGCACTTTTCCAAATTGACCTCTTTCTCCAAATATGTCCTTATTCGAGGATCAATGGCATCAAGTTCAGCCATGTGTTTGTTGAATTGTTCAATATTTTATGCTCTACATGCCCCGTTGTAAGCCTGTTTAAGTTCTTCTCCTCTCTTTTTGAATCTATTTTTTATATTTTTCAGTATATGGTATGTGCAGGAACCATGCATGACATCCGAAAACACATAATTCAGTCCTTGTATTATGGCTTCATGTCTATCTGAAACAATGCATTGCCCTTCCCTAACTCCACAAGCAGTTCTCAAATTCATGAAAAACCATCTCCAAGATAATTCATTTTCGCTGTCAACCACTGCAAAAGCAATCGGAACAATGTTTCGGTTTACATCTTGTGTGCTTGATATCAGTAGTGTCCCCCCGTAAGTTGATTGTATGAATGTGCCATCGATTACAATAATTAGAAAGCAATGATGCCATGCTTGAATGGATGCTCCAATGGCAAAGAATAAATATTTGAAAAGATCATTTATTTCCAACTCAAGAGATGTGACGGAACCTATTATGAAACATCAACATTATCAATAGAATTACAAGTAGTATAATGTTACAAAGTAACCAAGACAGCATTAGACAGTAACCAATATATTGTCATACAGTAACGAAGACAGCATTGGACAGTAACCAATATATTGTTACACAATCAGTAACCAATATATTGTTATACAGTAACCAATACAGCATTAGACAGTAACCAATAAAGCATTAATCAGTAACCAATATATTGTTACAAAGTAACCAAAACATCATTAGACAGTAACCAATATATTATCATACAATAACCAAGACAACATTAAATAGTATAATGTTATTCAGTAACCAATCAGTTACCAATATATTATTACATAGTAACCAAGACATCATTAGGCAGTAACCAATAAAGCATTAGACAGTATAATGTTACAAAGTAACCAATAAAGCATTAGACAGTAACCAACATATTGTCATACAGTAACCAAGACAACATTATATAGTATAATGTTATTCAGTAACCAAGACAACATGATACAGTAAACAACTTATTGTTATACAATAACCAAAATAGCATTAAGCAGTGACCTAGAGAGCATTAAACAGTATAACCAACAGTAACCAAGAAAACATTAGACAGTAACCAACAGTTGTAGTAGACAGTAACCAATGTATTTGATAAGTAACCATTAATATAAAAAAATCAGTAGAACTCATTTAAAAATTATAAATATGAGGAAGGTAAGCAATGCATATTATAGCAACCAAATCAGTTGAATTGAGTAACGAACTAATTATGAAAACTAATAATATGTTTTAAAGTGTTACCTGGATTTGTTTTTTGCAGCATGTGTAACCATGATGAGATCAATGAGTAGTCGTGTGGATTTCCTCTTAACTTTTCCAACGCTTTCTCCTTCGATCTCCATGCTTTTTGGTAAGAGATAGACACATTATATTCTGTCATCATGTCCTCAACAATATCGGTTGGTGTGTATATTTTCTTCAAATTTGTTAATTTATGCATTATGCATTCGCTGACCAACTCACTATTTGCCTGTCTGTGGTATCCCAGCAATACATTGACTGAACACGTGTGAATGTCATTGAATTCCCTCACCTTGAACAGACTGGTTTTTTGAATACTTGATGCTCTCATCTTCTATTTGCAATTTTCAACATCTACGCACACTAGCACAAAGTCTCTATGACTTGTTCGTTGAATTTTGTGTTGTCTGTTTTTCTTGATTGAATGCAGCCTCATTGATTGTGATAGGATTTTTTTGTCTTTGTAGTTTTGATGTAATTTTACTTCACGTTCATTCGGATCTGCTATTACATCATCATATCGTTCTTCTGTGTATGATTTGTCATGTTATCTGTCTTGTTGTTGTACAATAATTTCCATTGCAAGCTGATCAGCATATTGCGTTCCAATTTGGCAATCTTGTGTTGCTAGTGGAACTAGTGCTGAATTCCCTTGTGTTGATCTGATTGGCGTTACATTGTGAACAACAGATTCTTCTATATTTGTCAAGTTATGTAAGATTGTTGTGCGGCCGCTTCTTTTTTCAATATATATAATTAGTGGGAATTTTCCTTGTTCATCAGATTTTTTACTGACTTCAATAAAGAATCTCAAGGTTGCTTCATCTGATATACAGATCAGTGGAATGTCGATTCTAATATGAAATTCGATCGACAATGTTATTGTGTTTGTGTCTATCCGTAATGCAATGCATATCATGTTTTGCATTTCTCTGAACGAACAAGTTGATGGAACTAGCATGCCGGTAACTTCAAAGTTGGTGTACTGGTTACTATCAATCCATGTACCATTGAAATAAAGCACAACAGGAATCATCTCCATTGTCTAAAAATAGAATAAATTTTGTAAAGTAACCAAATCAATGTTAACCAGTAACCAAACTATATAATGTTAGTAACCAGAAAATGAAACACATTTGTACATTCATTTTACAATGAAAACAATCAGTTTAATGTTATTTGTTAGCAATTAAATTATAACAGTTGTATGAAGGTAACCAATGTAGTCAATTAATTTCCATCATAATAAAACAAACCAATATAAAATAATAAAATATTACACAGTAATCATAACAACATTATAAAGTAACAAAATCCAATGTAGACTGTAACTAACACATGTTTATTTAGTAACCATAGGATAAAAACATTTTCAATACTAATGAGTATAATTAGATTAATGGGTTTGTGGGAAGTTAAATAAAATTGATTCAAATGTAACTAATGAACATACATTATATTTTATAAGTACATAGATTATCCATTTCAAGAATACATTATAATGTTAAATATCAATCAACTAATATAATGTTAATTAATCAACTCGATTAATCATATACATATAATTGTTCATACATAGGTAACTATATACATATAATTGTTCAGTAACCATTTGTAACCATAGGAATTTGTAGTAACCATAGGTAAATATATACATATAATTTTAAAACTGATACACCTCAATATTATACAGTAACCAATACAATGTAGTCAATTAGTAACCTCAAATATAAAAGAATATAAATTTATAATCTTACACAATAACCAGGTCAGCACTATCGTGTATCCGTTATAGTTTTACATAGTAACCAAGTCAGTATTAGTTAGTAACCAATATAATGTTAAACAGTATCAAAGTCAACATTAGTCAGTAACCAAGTCATAATTTTTCATTAACCAAGTCAGTATTGTTCAGTAATATTATGCACTAACCATTAAAATTTTACACAGCAACCAACTCAGCAATATGTAGTAACCACAATAAAGTTACACAGTAATCGAATCATCATGAATCAGTAACCAATATATTGTTATTTAGTAACCTAGGAAGCATTAGACAGTAACTAATAAATTATTAGATAGTATAATGTTACAAAGTAACCAATCTGACATTAGGCGATAACCAACATATTATTGTCAAATACGATAACGAAGGCAACATTAGACAATATAATGTTGCAAAAAGTAACCAAACAACATTAGGCGATAACTTGACATATTGTCAATACACAAGAACTTCAAAGCAACATTACACAATATAATGTTGCAAAGTAACCAAGACAACATTAGACAATAACCAACATATTGTCATATAGTAACCAAGATAGCATTAGACAGTAACCAAGACATCATTGAACAATATAATGTTATACAGTAACCAAGACAACGATGAGCGGTAACCGATGGTTGCGGTGAAGCGGTAACTAATGTTTTTGATGAGTAACCATTAATATAAAAAAATCAGTAGAACTCGTTTTAAAATTATAAATTAATCAAATAAACATTATTTAGCAAACAAATACATAATATACAGTAAACAATTTATATGTATTTAGTAACCATAATCTAAAACATATAAATGAATCAACAAAACGCTATAGGAATTTGTAGTAACCATTTTAAGTGTGAAAAACTTAAGAAAGGTAATCAATATATGAATACCGTAGTAACCATAGGTAACTATATGCATACGAACTTTAAACTCACATACCTCAGTGTTCCGAATTGTATCGAAGTTGCTGTGATTGTTTTTGGTTACTGAACTTGAAGTTGATGATGATTTTGTATGCTATTTCGTCTTCTCCGATCTTAGATGTTTGTCGCGATCTCAGAGGTGAGTCCAAAGGCAAACGTCGACAGAAGATTTGGCTCTCTCTGATATCAGAGTTGCATGTTGTGTTCGATTGTTTGAATTTAGGAGCGGTTAGTGTTAGATAGAACGATCGATGGCAAGCGTGTATGCGTGATGTTAAAGAACTTTATTATTGTGTTATTTTATTTTTGTAATTATGTTGTGTGTGTTTTATTTTTGTAATTATTTTCTAATTGTTCTATATTAGTGTAAGGACCCTATTTAATATATCAAAGTTGTACGTTAGTCGCAATCTCATTTGTTCATGAAATTTTATTAACATATAAATTATTTTCCACCTATATTTTAAACATAAGAAAAAACTAGACGAAAAATAGAGAAGTATTTTTTTCAAGCGTAGAAGAGGTGATTGGAGGATCATCTATTTACCCCTCAATGGAGATTATCCAAATCAAAATTAAATCTAATTCCAAAATTTATACCTACATTTTGGTTGAAAATGATCTTTAGCTTCGGCAATGTTCAGGGGCCCCTCAAATGTAATCCAAACCCAAGTCCAAATTAAAAAGGACATGAGACCCAAGTCCAAACTAGAAAGCTGAACATGTAAAAACTTTGTTCTTGTATACAAAACTTCTAAGTAGCTTATAGGGATCTCGTTGTGATTCTTTAGGGCCCTTAAGCCTTAAAGATTCGGCCTTTCAAAGATTCTTTGCAAATAAGACTGTAAAATAAACCAAACAGTTTGAACTTGATTCATATTCATTCGACTAAAAGTTTGATTTGAGCTCGACTTGAAATATAAACTATTCAAATATGAGTAAATTTTAAATTTTGATAAATTACTCAAATCTCTTCAAATTTCAATTTTGTATTGATACTATGATCATATTAGCTCGAAAAGTTTAAACTGATCGGGCTCGATTTGAGATCGGGCTTGACTCGGTAGTTAAACAAGTCTCAATCAAACTTTATTTCATATTCAATAAATTTTATGAATTAAATCATAGCAACTCAATACTCGGCTCGACTCGATTCATTTACGTCCTAAATTAATTTTTAAGTCTGACATTAAATATTATAAGAAGAGCAATGGACTTATTAATTATAGAGATCATGAAACAATTAACATGGAGCTTAGTTTACTATTTATGAAATCCAAATTAAACTATAACATTTTAAGGAGTTTACACAATCAAATTATTATTATTATAAGCTATTGTCATTGTTATAAAATTATAATCATCTCTATTACGACCATTTAGAGTAATATTTGGTGAGATATTTTTTAAACCCCCCTTTTATTTTTTCTAAGACTAGACTCAAAGTATATAAAATGAAATGTCTATATTAATCTATTTCACTTTTAATTTTAAATGATTTTGTGGGGGAATTGTCATTTTTCTTAATAATTATTCTAATTATTGGACTTTTATGAATTTTACTTAATATTAGGAGTCCCTAAAAATAAGTGCGATTTGAGAAAATAGCATAATTATTCCAAATTTCCAACTATTAATAGTACGAAAAGAAGTTATTTTTAGACAAAAAACATGTAGGTCTTTTATTGCAAGTATACACATTAATTAATTATTCATGTATTTAGTTTTAAATTTCAGATTATATCATTATATTCACTCGCAATAAAAATTTATATATTTTTGTTGCAATTTATAATAGAATTAACTCCAACTATTAGCACAAACTCGATATCACCACCAAACTAAAGAATCCAAAACAATAATTCATTTTTATTTATTTATTTCTATTATGTCATTGTATTCACTCGCAATTAAAATTTAACATATAATACATAATTATTGTAAGATCTTAACTTTTTATGAATAAAAATTTAATTTTCTCTAAATAATATTCTAAATAGTAAGGTGATAATTTAATAAATGTTATAGTTATGGGTGATATATGCAAATTTTATAAATTAAACAAGTTGTCATAAAATATTTATTTGGTTGGAGAATATTCGCACGACGATGCAATCATTGGTGGACCCCACAACGAAATAACTGTCAGATATTGGAAGCAACAAAAATAACTTTTTATAAAAATAACAGTAAAACATTTACCGTTAAACTGTTTAAATACCCGATGATAAAAATACAGTAATACGCATTGTTGCACAGTAGCACACGATATTACACAGTATCTCTAATTATTGATGCTTACGTAAGAAGTTACTCAGTTTTATTCAGTAATTGTCACAGTTATTGCTACATAGTATCTCATATTATTGATTCAATTATTGTCACAGTATCATCTGCACAATATTTTATATTATTAAATTAATAATTAAGACGACACATTTATTCATATTATTATTTGTATTATTGACAATGTCTAGAAAGTTATGTCGAGTAAAGGGGCTAGGTAATTTAATTATGCGTCAATAAGTAGAAATTCTTATCGGAAAACTCTCTCTTTCCTGGGAATGATCTGGTTGTCAATATTGTGAGTTATAATATTAATGATGAATAATTGTTGAAAGATTAAAAATGTGTTGATTGAAGATAAGTGATTTGTGGTAGATATTTATTCAATTTGTGATATGAATAAAAGAGTTGTTGTATTATTCCATGGACCCCTAAGTGCCAAATTATTCAAACCATCAGTATAAATTACTTTTTAAGTTTTTGTTTCATTGTTATAATAATAATAATAAAATAGAAAACTTTTTATATAAAATAGAAATTTTTTTTATATAAAACAGAATTTTTTTTAATATATATAAAATTATTTGTTTTATTAGAATAATTTACATGAATAGTGAAAATCAGACGAAATTTTAGAAAATTCACTATTGAGTCCGTGATTGTTTACTATTTAAATAGTGCCCTGTCATTCTCCTATAAATAGGTTGTTTAGTTAAGAAATAAAAATTACACCAGAATCAGAGAATTCTTCTTCTATAATATCGTGCGTATTTCTTTTGAGTATACGAATATTTGAGTGTAGCAAATAGTGCAAGATTTTCTCAAAATAATATCTGTTATTTCAGTCAGATTTAGTCTTCTATTAAGGTAAATGATGTTATTTTCTTTATACTAATAAGATTTGTCATTCTATTCCTTATTAATATGTGGGAATAACATGTCTACGCGGATTACTACATGCATGGTGAATAACTCTTCGTATTTATTCTTTATTAAGTTGTGAAAATGATCTGTCTACGCAGATTACCGCATAACGGGTGAAAATCTATTTGTAATTTTTTATATTCTTTCATACTCGTATGGGATATCATTTCTTTTGTACTCGTCAAATGATATCGTTTTCTTTCATATATTTCTCCATTTATGGTACAAAATTATTGTTTGTTTCCATAACCTTATTGTTAAATGGTGAAAATCCCTAAAATTAGTAGAATATCTTTAATAGTTTACGTTTCATCTATATCATTTCATTGATTCAGTAGTCTGCAAAGATGAATCGCTCATCCGGGTCTTATTCATCCGAGTCTTATTCATATCGAATCTTATTCATAACTTGAATTTAGTTTTTTTCTTTGTCCAAATTATCTTTAAAATTTAAATCTTAAATATCATTATTGAATTTTACTCCATAATTGGTGATCATGTTGATAATTTGGACATTCTTGAACTCTGAATAAATTAAATTATAAATTTCTAATATTTATCCTTGATCTCACTTAATTCATTCTTTATATCATTGTTATCATCCTCATGCTTGTATTATGGTGAAAGTTATATTTGGCCTGTAGTACAAAGATATACTGTTGATTAGTATGATTATGAACAGGAATTGTGTATTGTTATAATCATAACCTTTAATGTTATAGATAAAAGTTTGTAGTGAAAGTACTCTTTGGCCCGTAGTGCATAGATGAATAGGTGTTTTGCATGATCATGACTACTAGTGATACAAAGGATTATCTTTGGCCCGTAGTGCATATATAATTCGTTGATTGAAAATAATTATTGATTGGTGTTACAAGGATAAAATATTGATGATGGATTTTTAAATCACAGAAGATAGTAGACATCATGCTCTACTTGACTCTTCTAATGAATTGTTACTTCCGCTGCAATTGTTGATCTAAAATTTGTTGTCTATTGTTTTCTATCATATTTTTTTCTTTTGAGGACTAAGGATAATTTGTTCTACATTATCTTAGTCATAATATTTTTTACTGGGCTAGTTGAGCTCACAATTTTCTTTCATTGATCTTCTCAGGAAATGAAAGTGTAGCTGAGATTAGCCGGGAAGTGGAGTAATGGTCCAAGATTGTTAATATAGAAGTCTTCATTATGTTGTGAAATAGTGTGATAATAAATGTAATGAAGACTTAATTTGAATTTGGATATTGTCTACGAGACAATATTTGTATTGAAACTCACAACATATGTTTTGTTGTATTTATGAAGTTTGTATTTAGATTTTGTACCATGTATTTTGACAACTCAAAATAAATTGTGTGGACCTATTTTGGAGGCGTCATAATTATCCCCACTCTTCACCCCCCAATAAATAAAAAAAAGGAGTATCAAGTAGGTTAAACATTTAAAATAATTTACAAATGCAAAATCTTGTTATGAAAATCAAATGTTTGATCTTATATATTCTTGATTTTATCCACTAAAATATAATCTTTGCCCCTAAAAAAAATGAACACAATATAATTTGCATACATATTAAAAAAGATAAAAATTAAATAAGGAAAGTAAAAAAGTTTTAAATTTATCCATAGCGACCTCACAAAATTATATAAAGTGATGAATACTTTTATTATTGTTATACTAATAGACCTCACTACATGACATATTTACTTTTCACTTTATATATTTTATCTCATCATTCTAAAATTAAAAAAAATGTATCTTTAGTCATCTTTTTTGGAACGAAAAGAGTAAACTCAAGAAGTTAAATGTAGGATATTACTCTTGGAAGCTTAAACCTTTTTTATAAAGTTGGGCCTTCTTAAACTAATGCACTCAAGTTTGCTAAATCATATTCAATATTAGTATATATACTTCTTCCGTTCCATAATTATGACATTTTAGAGTTGTGCATAATAATTAAAAAAATAATTGTATAGTATCAATTATTTATAATACCTTTTATCATACTTATCTCATATTTTTCCTCTATTTGATCTGTAAACATTTTTCCATGAGGGGTGATTTTATAAAGATTGTAGCTCATTCTCCTAAATTATATAAAACGTTAAATAATTTATAAAATATAAAATTGTCTAAAACGTCATATATTATGGAACGGAAGGAGTAATAAGTTAAGAAGCTATCCATTTCTTAATTAAATTATATTAATTTTGTCAGGAATAAGCATGTGAATTGTGACGCCCCCAAAATAAGTATACATCACATATTACGAGTCAATCAAATACATGGTACGTAATACAAATACAATCTTAAATATACAACAAGAAGATGCTATGAGTTTTAATACAAATATTGTCTTCTGACAATATCCACTCTCGAAATAAGTCCTCATTACATTTATTATCACACTATTTTATAGAATAGTGAGGACTACTAAGACACCAACTCGACCACACTCCGCTCCCCGACCTAGTCCATTTCGTTATCATTTTCTGAAGAGAACAGTGAAAGAAATGGTGAGCTCAACTAGCCTAGTAAGAAATATTATGACTAAGATAATACAGAATAAATTATCATTAGTCTTCAACAATGTTAAACTGATAAAATTTAATAGACATCAAGTTTAACTGAAGCAGAACAAATAATCTATTAAAAGAGTCAAGTAGAGAATAAAATCTCCTACCTTTTATGATTTAAAAGGTTTTTTTATCACTTTTATCGTTGGAACTCAGCTTAATAAATAATCCACATCATCCCCCGCTTTTCTACGGCCAAGGATATTCATTAATATCACGACCACAAATTATCCATGCACTACGAAGCAAGGATATTCATGTATTCATCAATGGTCATGATCATGCCAACAATCGTCCATCAATGCACTACGGGCCAATGAGAACTTTTACCACATCATTTGTAACATTACGGTTAATGATTACACCGAATAATCCCCAGTCATAATCATACCAAGTCCATCTATGCACCATGTGCCACGTATGACTTTCAAAAAAAATATAAACATGAGGATGATGACAATGATATAAGAATTTAATAAAACAAGTTCAAGAATTAATTTATTCAGAACTAATAACGTCCAAATTGTCAACATGATACTTCTTCGTAAAGTAAAATTCAAGAATGCTCGAAAGAATATTTTCATGAAAAGATCTTGGATGAAGCGCTTGAATATCAAGGATATTCCACTAATTTCACGGAGTATAGAAGTCAAAACTTTAACCAACTAAGTATAATAAAGAATGGAATAACAAAAGAAATCACCAAGCTGCGATAGATCGCATGACGAGTTTATTCCAATGTAATAATAAAGATTTTACCAGGTCCCACAGTAAAACGCATTGCATGCAGATATTCCAATGAATAATAAAGACGGAACCAGTCCCACGAAAACGCATAGACATGATATTCCAATTCCAATAATAATAAAAAGGCGAGAACCGAGTCCAACGTAAAAACGCATGCAGATGTGATATTCCAATAGAATAATAAATAACGGAACCAATGTCATGCGTAAAAAGCACGACGGATGTTCCAATGTAATAATAAAGAATGAAATAATGAAAAATTTCACCATGTATGCGGTACTTGCGATAGACAAGTTATTCCAACATAATGATAAAGAATGGAATAATGTAAGAATTTTACCAAGTATAGGGTGAATCAGCGTGATACAAAAGTTATTCCAATGAATAAAAAAAAATAGAATAACAAAAGTTCTCTTCATAAATACGAAAGAAATAATACCTCTTATTGTGACGCCCCCAAAATAGGTCCATTCCATCCAACCCATTCTGAGTCGCCAAATACAGAGTACGAAATAACTACAACTTTATTAATACATTTGTCGTGCAAAATACGACAACATATATATTGTGAGTTTAAATACAATTATTGTCTTGCATAATATACATACCAAATAAATCTCCATCATAATTATTGATACATTATTTTATAAAAATGGTGAGGACTATTAAACAACTCTCTCTAAACCTTCATTCCATACCCCGACTAAGTACTTTCTACATTCTCGCCTCTCACGAGAAGAAAAATGGAACAAAAAGGAAAAGTGTGAGCTCAACTAGCCCGATAAAAAAGAATATTATGACTAAGATAATATACAACAAATTATCGTTAGTCTTCAACAGGGGAAAAATTTAATAGAATACAATAGACAACAAGTTTTAAATCAATACTGCAATGAAAAATATTAATTCATAGAAGAGTTACGTAGAGGATGAAATCTACTAATATCCATGAATTTAACATCCATCATCAATATTTTTATCCTCAGTAACATCAATCAATATATATCCGGAATCATATACTCGCCCTCGCACTACTACGTGCCAAGGATATTCATCGATTAGTCATGTTCATCTAAACATCTGCTCATCTTTGCACTACGGGCCAAAGATATTCATCGAAATCATTCATCTTTGCACTACAAGCCAAAGATATTCATCATAAATCATTCATCTTTGCCACTACGGCCAAAGATATTCAATAATATCATTATTTAAGGCCGAGGATGATGAAAAATATTTTAAAGGAAACGAATCCAAAGAAACAAAAGAACAAATATTAAGGATTCAGTATTTTAAACAATTCCGCTCAAAAATACTTCATAAATAACCGTGAGTGAGGTAAAATTCAAGAATGATAAAAACATGGATACAATCAAAGCTAGTATCCATAGTAGATATTTTGACAAAAAGAAGAAATTTTATTTTTCTATGAATAGTGCCGTATTAAGTGAATAATGCCGTATCGTGAATAGTCAAGTATCACGTGAATAAGTAACTCGACACCAAAAGATAGAAATTTCACAAAAAAACATCTTCACGCTTCGTGAATAGTATTTCGTGAATAAGAATCGTGAATAGTGACTCGTGAATAAGAACTCAGAGCATGAAAAAGTTCCAAATTTGATAAAAGTTCCAACCAATATTTCAAAGATAATGATATTGAAGAAATAATATCATTTGAAAAGAAAATAACATCCCTTACCTTGAAAGACAAGATTTTAATTGAAACACCTGATATAAAGCTATGACTTGAACTTGCATCGTATAGCAATACTCAAAGTATACTCAAAATACTCACAAGAATACGCCGATAATATAGAGAGAAAACTTGAGTTTAAAGTGATTTTCAATTCTAACCTAAACACCCTATTTATAGAAATTGCTTAGAACACCAAAAGCGAAAATTTAATATAATAATAATATATATAATCAAATTTCCTACGCACACAATTCTGGTCCAAACTTCAGACACACATGTGACAAAAACAATAAAAACGTTTTTCTTAATAAAAATATTTTAAACTTCCAAAAATCAATTATTTCGGAGCTTCGGAAGTTCAATAATTCACAATAAATAGCCCTTTTTGTCAGAAAATTCGAATCTTGCAAATTCTTATAGGAAATTCCATTATCTACAACTTTGCGGAAGAAAACTTTTCCAAATTCCAAATGCGAAATTGACCAAATCCATCCACAACCAGGCGATTTTACATTATAATCAAATTTCTATTCGATAATTGTGTCCACCAACACACAAAATATGTGTTAAACATTTAATGCCACAAAATACTCTTCCTCCTCATATACTCATATATCCCACATTCATTATAAAATATCACCGTTAATATATTATTAAAATAATATATTTAAATGAATTATTTTATCGAGAAAAAGATAAAATATTAATTTTAACAATTGTCACATTAAAAATTTTCTCCATCTATATCCACATAAAATCAATATTTTTCTCATCATATAAATCAATAATTAATTATTCACAAATAATATTACGGAATCACAATATTAGAACTGCACTTCTCCAGGAAAGAGGGGCTTTCCAATAAGAATTTCTCCTTCTTTGGCAAGCAATTAGGTGACCAAACCTCTCCTTAGATGTAACTTTCTAGACATTGCCAATAATATTATCTAATAATATTATTCGGATAATATGAATTATTGCTTCGATAATAAAAAATTGTGTAATGACAATTATTGAAACAACGGTAATATAAAATATCAATGCAACAATTATTGAATCAATAAAATAAAATACCGAATAATTAATTATCAGAACAATTATTGAGTAGTGCCTTCTTACGTAAGAATCAATAATTGGTGCAATCTGCAAATCTTCTTGTCTGACGCGTATTCTTGTGTTTTAACCACCGGGGTATTCCAACGAAGATAATTGTGAATAACTACGCCGTTATTTATAAACAACTTATATTTGTCGTTTTCTTCATCCAATCGCTTTCCGTTATGGGGCCCACACATGGTTGCGCCGTCGTACGAATATTCTCCGACAGTACGAATATTCCACGACCAAACGAATATTCCCCGACAATAATGAATATTTTATAACCACTTGCTTATTCGAAATATTTGCGTATTTTACCCATAACTATCCACATTAATCAAATCAACCCTTACTATTTCAAAATAATAATTAGAGAAAATTAAATTTCATTTATTAATTATTTGGGGTCTTACAACCTCCTCTCCTTATGAAATTTCGTCCTCGAAATTGACATACGTACCTGGTGTTTCGAAAAGATGAAAATACCTCGCTTTCATTTCCGCTTTCTAACTCTCGGTCATTTCCTCAATAAGCATGGTTTCTCCACAAAACTTTAACTTGTGGTATAACCTCGAATACATAGGACATGTTCTTTCTATCCAATATCTTGACAGTACCTCCTCGTCGTTAAGTCTTCTATATCTCGTCGATTCTAACTCAATGACGTGGTTCGGGTCATCCACATATTTACGTAATATCGATACGTAAAAAACGTTATGAACACGCGTCATACTTGGCGGTAAAACGAGTCTATAGGTCACAGTTCCTATTCGATCGAGAATTTTATGTGAAATTTATTTGTGAACTTATTTATTAATTATTTTATCGAGGTTTAATTGGTTTATTTATTCATTTTTTTTATTGAGATTTGATTAGTTATTGATATTATAATAAGAATGGTGGATTACTCACGGGTTGTGACAATTAGGGATCAATTTTAAAAATAATTAATGTTTTCAAATGCATCGTTGATTAGTTAAGAATTTAGTAGTGCTAAAATATAATTATAATTTTAAAACATTATGAATATATAACAAGGTAAGTACCGAGCCATTTTCGTTGATCTTGAGTCAATTTAGTAGTCCAATTTTGATGACTTGATATCTCAAAAGATTATATATTTTTGTTGATTTTCATGTCTTATAATTGGTCATAAATTTTAATTTTCCCAAAAAGTCAACTCAAAAGTTTAAAAGTTATGTTTTTTCACAAAATTTTAATACACATTTATTATTAAATATACAATATACCATTTGTCACTAAGAATTGAGTAAAGATAAAATAAATAAATAAAGAATAAAATTTAAGCTATCAAGTCACCAAATTTGGACTGATAAGTTCACTTGAGATCAATTAAAATATCATTTAAAAATATTATATATAAAATTTACTTAATTAGTCGTTTTTACGCTTACCTGCACTCAGGGGTGGATCTATATATGGGGTAGTATAGACAACTTGTAAGACCCCAACTTATTAAAAATAAAATTGAATTTTTCTTTATTCATTATTCTAAATTAATAAGGGTTAATTTGATATAATTCTTTGGTTATGGGTGAAATGTGCAAAGTTTACAAAATAAGCAAGTGGTTATAAAATATTCATTATTGTTTGGGAATATTCGTTTGGTCGTGGAATATTCTTTTTGTCGGGAATCTCCGCATGCGGCACAAGTAGATCATTGGTGGGCCCCATAACGAAAAAAAACGGTTGGATGAAGGAAAACGACAAAGATTGAGTTTTATAAATAACGACTTAAATTATTACCGCTAACAATCGTTGGGTTACACGGTGGTTAAAATACTGATACTGCGTGGTTGCACAAGAAGATGACACCTGGTATTGCATAAGATTGTTGAATTATTGATCCTTACGTAAGAAGGCACTACTCAATAATTGTTACATGTAATTCTTCGTTCATTATTTTATCTTATTGATTCAATAATTCTTTGCATTGATATTTATATTATTATTGTTTCAATAATTGTCATTACACAAGATTTTCCATTATCAAATCAATAATTCATATTATTTGAATAATATTATCGATAACATTATTGGCAATGTCTAGAAAGTTCTCATCTCAGGAGAGGTTTGGTCACCTAATCATGCTTGCCAAAGAAGGAGAAATCCTTATTGAAAGCCCTCTTTCCTGGAATCTACCGGGTTGTCAAGATCTTGTGATTCTGTAATATTATTTTTGAATAATTAATTATTGATTATTATGATAAAGAAAATATTTATTTTATGTGGATATAGATGGAGAAAATTTTTAATGTGACAATTGTTTGAAAATTAATATTTTATCTTTTTCTCGATAAAATAATACATTTAAATATATTATTTTAATAATATATTAACTATGATATTTTTATAATAATTGTGGGATATATGAGTATATGAGGAGGTAGAGTATTTTGTGGCATTAAATGTTTAACATATGTTTTGTGTGTCTGGTGGACACAATTCTCGAACCGAAAATTGATTATAGATCGTAAAATCGTCTGCTTATGAATTTCGGTCAATTTCTGCTTGGAATTTGGAAAACTTTTTCTTCCGCAAAGTTGTAGAGAATGGAATTTCCCATGGAAAGTCGCGAGTTTCAATTTTTCTGATAAACGAGCTATTTTCTGAATTATTGAAGTTTCGGAAGATAAAATAATTTTTATTAAATAATGGGTGGGACCCACTCTTGTTTGACAACATGTGGGCTGCTGGAAAATTATTTTCAAGAGTGGCATGCTGGTCTTTGATGGCTAGCATGCGTAGAAATTTGATTTTTAATAATAATAATTTATTAATTTAGTCTCCTTTTGGCGTTAAACATTTTTCTATAAATAGAGGCTAAGTTAGAATTGAAAATCACACCGAAACTAAGTTTTCTCTTCTCTCTCTAAATTATCGAGCGTATTCTTGTGAGTATACTTTGAGTGTTCTTTATACTATCTATGGGGTTTCACAAGACTATACCGAAATTCAATCGTAATACGATTATTTTGAGGTAAAGGGTATTATTTTCTTCTTAAATGATATTTTTTTCTTCAATATCATTGTCAAGTATCGGTGAACCTTTTATCAAATTTGGAACTTGTTGTGTCGGGGTTCTTATTCACGATACTCACGACTATTCACGATATCGACCTTATTCACGAATCTGAAGACTATTTCAATTTAAAAATAAAAATTTTCTTTTTGTCCAAAATATCTATTCTCGATACTAGCTTTGATTGTATCCATGTTTTGATCATTCTTGAATTTTACACCAATATGATTATTTTCAAGTATTTTTTTTGACATGGATAAAACAAAGTACGAATCCTTAATCCTTAATCCTTGTCATTTTGTTTCACTTTGGATTCGCTTTCTTTAAAATATTTTCATCATCCTCGGTCCTAAATGGTGATATAAATGAATATCTTTGGCACGTAGTGCAAAAGATGAACGATTAATCGATGAATATCTTTGGCTGTAGTGACAAAAGATGAATGTATGTTGAGATGAACATGACCAACTGGTGATATGAATGAATATCTTTGGCTGTAGTGCAAAGATGATTAAAGATGTATATTGATTGTTATTACGAGGATAAACTATTGATGATGGACTTTTAAACCTTAGAAGGCGAGAGAATTCTTTCTCTACGTGACTCTTCTAATGGATTCTTGCTTCATTGCATTTGTTGATCTAAAACTTGTTTGTCCTATTGTATTCTATTAGATTTTTTTCCTGTTGAAGACTAACGATAATTTGTTGTATATTATCTTAGTCATAATATTCTTCTTTGGGCTAGTTGAGCTCACCCTTTTCCTTTTTGTTCCATTTTTCTTCTTAGGAGGTGAGAACATAAGAGGATCGAGTCGGGGTATGGAGTGATGGTTCTAGGAAGATGTTTTAGTCATTGTCCTCACTACTTCGTAAAATAAAATAGTGTATGAATAATTAATGAGGACTTATTTGGGTGTGTATATTATACAGAAGACAATATTTGTATTCAAACTCACAATTGTATTGTCGTATTCTACACGACATCCAGATTGTCAAAGTTGTAGTTTGCTTTCTATACCATGTATTTTGGCGACTCGAATGGGTGTTGTATACCTATTTTGGGGGCGTCATAGTTGGTATCGAGCTTAGGGATATGATCTCTGGCGAGATCGGGGAATAGAACTAGGAGGGAGAGACGAGTAAATCCTTGCTTGCTAGTGTGTCTACCTAAGCTTATTTGTTGGTCGGTCATAATATAGGATATTATGTGATATGTTAATTTGTTTAATTAACCCTTGTTTTATGGCGATTTAAGAATGGCTCACGAGAACGTTAACAATGGAGTTTATGAGACCGTGTGAGAGCCTTTGCAGTCTTCACCAACGGAGAGCGTCTGCAACAGTCAGGCAATGTTCCTCCCGTGAACAACGCCATTTGAGCAAATGATGAACGACGGGATGTTTAAAAGCTTTTTGCGGTTCATGCAAAAATCGAATGCGGAGACTCGTGTACAAAATACGGGTGGAAATGATGGCAATGCACGGTTTATCACAATGCAAGCGGTTTAAGGAGTTGGGACCACCAGATTTCCATGGAAAGCGGATCCGATCAAAGGCGTAAACGTGGGTCAAGCAAATTACCAAGATATTCGATGTCTTGGGGTGCACGGAGAATGAAGGTTCCATTCGCCACCTTTATGTTTCGTGGTGAAGCGATTCTTTGGTGGGAATCATGAAGCGTACTCACCACGATGATGCTTAACATGTCTTGGGAAAGATTTGAAACTGTTCAATGACAAGTACTTTCCGTAAAGTATTCATCATATGAAGGAGGTAGAGTTTATTAGACTCGAGCGAACAACATAATGCGGTGTCTCGAAGACGAGGCAAAGTTCGCAGAGTTATCCAGTTTCACTTTCATTTGGTGGAGAATGAGGAACGAATGACGCCAGATATGTTTACGAGAGGTCTAAAACCGGATTCGTCAATACCTTATCTCTCATAAATTTTCTCTCAGTATTCGGATGTTGTCAATGTGGCTCGATTATTAGAACGAGATAGTGAGTATACTCAACCGAGGGACCATAATCGAATAGTCATCGAACGATGATAACCAAATGAGGAGGAAAGAATACTGGACAAAGCGGTAACCACTCGGTGTGTAATCGTGGACATGATAATAGGAGAGGTGACTCAAGTGGAAATTTCGAAGAGAGATTCAACAATGACGGGAAGATATCAACGGCAAAGACCAAAGACCAACAACAAATGCTTGGGGAGAGAACGGCCGCCGGTTAGATGTTACAAATCACGGGAAGGAGGGACATATCATTAACCGTCCACAACAATCCAAGGTATGTTACAACTGTGGAAAGGAAGGCCACATCGCGAGATTGTACTATCGCGAAACCAAGTTCAAGCAGAGAGTGGTGATTCCAAGGGTCATCCCGGATAAGTCGAAATCGGCGGTTTCTGGAAGAGCATTTGTCGTGGATTGGACAAAACGTGAGGAACCCAAACGAGGTGATCACGGGTAAGCTAATCTTGAATTCTTGCAAGTTTATACCTTACTAGATATCTGGTTCTACCCATTCTTTATCTCTCCCGCTTGTGCTCAACGTTTAAACTTGACTCGGAGAAATTAGATTTTGATTTATCTGTTGAAACTCCGTTGGGTGAAACCTTCGTTACATCTACGCTTATAAATCTTGCATGATCCAAGTTGGCACTATCACATTACCCGCTTGATCTTATCTCTTTAAAGATACTTGCTTTTGATGTGATTTTAGGAATTGATTGGTTAACCACTCATCATGCCAAAATTGATTGTTTTCGTAAGGTTGTTAGTTTTCATATTCCTAACCAACTTTGTCATACAATTTCAAACCACTAAACCACTAAAATCATCATTTGTCATATCAAGCCACAAAGCTATTCGCTTATTGAAAAACGGATGTCAAGCTTTCTTAGCCCATGTTATGGATTTGAATAAAGACAAGTCGATTTGAATAATATTTCGTGGTTAAAGAATTCCCGATGTATTTCTGAAGAGCTTCCTGCCTACCCCGAACGTGATGTTGAATTCTTTATTGACCTTGAACCGCACAAAGCCCATTTCTAAAACCCCATATCGAATGGCTCTATTGAACTTCGAGGAGTTAAAAGTCCAACTACGGGAGTTATTAGACATCGGTTTCATTCGCCCTAAAATGACGTCTCCTTGGGGTGCTCTGCTTTTATTCAGTAAAGAAGAAAGAGCGGAGTATGCGACTTTTATATTGACTATCGAGAATTGAACCATGTCACCATCAAGAATAGTATCCGCCACCTCGCATTGATGACCCGTTCGACCCGATTCTGAGGCCGCAATTCTTTTCAAAGATCGATCTTAGCTTCGGATATCATCAAATTTGAAGATTAAAACCGAGGATATTCCAAAGACGGCATTCGAGGACTCGATCACGGGCATTATGAATTCTTGGTCATGTCTTTTGGATTGACTAATGCTCCTAACGCTTTCATGGATATGATGAACCGTGTATTTAAGGAATATTTGGATCGATTCGTTGTTGTCTTTATTGATGACATCCTCATCTATTCCAAAAGCCGTGAAGATCATGAAAGACCATTTGAAGTTGGTACTACAAAGACTTCGTGAACACAAGCTTTATGCCAAAAGTCAAGAAATGTGAGTTCGGCTTGAGGAAGTAGCATTCCTTGGGCACGTGGTGTCAAAACAAGGAGTATCTCATTGACCCGGCCAAGATTGAAGCAATACAAAGTTAGAACAACCAAAATCGGTGGCCAAGACGCAGCGACTTCTCGGGCTTAATTGGTTATTATCGGAGATTTGTGGAAGGATTTTCTCGAATCGCTACTCAGATTAACTCGGTGACTCGGAAGGATGCAAAATTCTTATGGAGCGAGGAATGCGAGAAGAGCTTCCAAGAGCTCAAGAGGAGACTCATTTCTACCGTTTCGACAATACCATCCGGTTCGGATGGATTTGTTATCTGACGATGCTTACGGAAAGGGGTTAGGATGTGTTCTCATGCAACATGGGAAAGTCATAGCCTATGCCTCACGACAAACTCAAAAGAATATGAGAGGAATTATCCTACTCATGATCTAGAAATTGGCGCGCAATGATTCGCGTTGAGGATATGGAGACACTTTACTTGTATGGAGAGAAAGTGGAGATTTATACGGACCATAAAAGCCTCAAATATTCTTCACCCAAAAAGAACTCAATATCTTGGCGGCAAATGACGTTGGGTGGAGTCTGTTAAAAGATTATGATCACACTATTCAATATCATCCCGAAAAGCGTGGTGGTAGTGGACGCGAGTAGAAGATCATATCAAATCTGAAAGTCTGATATTGTCAACGCAAAGGCCCATTTTATCGACTTACAAAGGATGAAGATAGAATTAAAGACTCGTGGTCCCACATGATGATGGCGAATATACTGAGTAGAACCGACTTTTAATCGATAAAGTTAAAGTTTTTTCAAGCTTCTTGACACAGGGCGATCGTATTATGAAGAAGAAAGTGCAAGAAGGAGCTATTCCTAAGCAAGAATTGATGAGGAAGGAATACTTGAGTCAATTCTAGACTTTCGCGTTCTAACGATTACGACTGAAGCATAAAATCATGATGGAGGCACACAACACCCCGTTTGCGATCCATCTCGGAAGTACCAAAATGTATCGTGATATTCGACGTACATTTTGGTGGAACAATATGAAGAGAGAGATTGCGGAGTTTATCTCAAGATGTTTAACTTTGTCGGCGTGTAAAGGCGGAGCATCAAGTGCCAAAAGGTCCATTCAGAACCACTTGAGATTCCTTGAATGGAAATGGGAACACATTACTATGGATTTTATTATAGGTCTTCCCAAAGTTTCTCGGCGTAGATGCAATTTGGGTTATTGTTGATAGATTAACCAAGTCGCGCCCATTTCTTACCGATCTGCGAGACTTATTCCTTTGAACGCGTCTTGCTTTCGTATGTACGTGAATGAGATTATGCGATTGCATGGCACGCCAAAGATCCATAGTTTGGATCGTGACCCGAGATTCACTTCAAGATTTTGGGTTAGCTTGCGAAAAGCTATGGAGCGCAGATTTACGATTTAGTTCGAAGATCTGACCGTCCTCAAACGGACGGACAATCGAGAGGACTATTCAAACCCTTGAAAATCTATTAAGACTCGTGTCCTAGATTTCAAAGGAAGTTGGGATAAGTACTTACCACCGGTGGAATTCTCCTACAACAACAGATTATCGTTAAGTATAGGCATGGCTCCATTTGAGGCGTTGTATGGGCCGAAAATGTCGCTTCTCAAATCTTTGGGGCGAGGTGGGAGAAGCAATATTGTTGGGACCAGAATTAAACGCATTTACTGACTGAAATGATCCAAATGATTCGACAACGTATTCAAACTTCACAAGATCGACAAAAGAGTTATCTTGATCTTCATAGAAAGGGCGTGGAGTTTAATATTGGAGATCATGTATTGTTACGTATTGCTCCATGGAAGGGAGTTACAAGATTTGGGAAAAGAGGAAAGCTCAATCCAAGGTTTGTTGGTCCATTTGAGATTCTTGACCAGAATAGGGGAACGTAACCTATAGACTCGCGTTACCTCCAAGTATGTCTCGTGTTCACAATGTATTCCATATATCTATGCTTCGTAAATATGTGAAAGACCCGAACCACATTATTACATTAGAACCGGATGAGATAGCGAAGATTTAACCTACGAGGAGATACTGTTGAGATTTTGGATAGGAAAGAAGCGGTGTCTTACGCGACGAAGGTTATACCACAAGTTAAGGTTTTGTGGAGAAACCATGCAATTGAGGAAATGACATGGGAGTTGGAATCGGAGATGAAAGCAAGGTACCTCACCTTTTTCGATATACAGTGCACGTATGTTAATTTCGAGGACGAAATTTCATAAGGAGGGGAGGTTGTAAGACCCCAACTTATTAAAAATAAAATTGAATTTTTCTTTATTCATTATTCTAAATTAATAAGGGTTAATTTGATATAATTCTTTGGTTATGGGTGAAATGTGCAAAGTTTACAAAATAAGCAAGTGGTTATAAAATATTCATTATTATTTGGGAATATTCGTTTGGTCGTGGAATATTCTTTTTGTTTGAATCTCCGTGCTACAGTAGCGATCATTAATTGGGCCCATAACGAGAAACTAGTTGGATGAAGGAAAGCGACAAAGATTGAGTTTTATAAATAACGACGTAAATTATTACCGATTAACAATTGTTGGGTTACACGGTGGTTAAAATACTGATGTCTGGCGTGGTTAGCGATGCACTACCTTATTGCATATTTGTTGAATTATTGATCCTTACGTGAAGAAGGCACTACTCAATAATTGTTACAGAATTACTTATTCATTATTTTATCTTATTGATTCAATAATTCTTTGCATTGATATTTATATTATTATTGTTTCAATAATTGTCATTACACAAGATTTTTTCCATTATCAAATCAATAATTCATATTATTTGAATAATATTATCGGATAACATTATTGGCAATGTCTAGAAAGTTACGTACAAGAGAGGTTTGGTCACCTAATTGCGGCCAAGTAAGGAGAAATCCTTATTGAAAGCCCTCTTTCTGGTGAATCGGCTGGTTGTCGATCTTGTGATTACAGAATATTATTTTGAATAATTAATTATTGATTATTATGATAAAGAAAATATTTATTTTATGTGGATATAGATGGAGAAAATTTTTAATGTGACAATTGTTGAAAATTAATATTTTATCTTTTTCTGATAAAATAATACATTTAAATATATTATTTTAATAATATATTAACGGTGATATTTTTATAATAATTGTGGGATATATGAGTATATGAGGAGGTAGAGTATTTTGTGGCATTAAATGTTTAACATATGTTTTGTGTGTCGGTGGACACAATTCTTGACCAAAAATTGATTATAGACTGTAAAATCGTCCGTTTATGGATTTCGGTCAATTTCTGTTTGGAATTTGGAAAAAGTTTCTTCTGCAAAGTTGTAGAGAATGGAATTTCCCATGGAAAGTCGCGAGTTTCGAATTTTTCTGATAAACGAGCTATTTTCTACGAATTATTGAAGTTTCGGAAGATAAAATAATTTTATTAAATAATGGGTGGGACCCACTCTTGTTTGACAACATGTGGGCTGCTGGAAAATTATTTTCAAGAGTGGCATGCTGGTCTTTGATGGCTAGCATGCGTAGAAATTTGATTTTAATAATAATAATTTATTAATTTAGTCTCCTTTCTGGCGTTAAACATTTTTCATAAATAGAGGGCTAAGTTAGAATTGAAAATCACACCGAAACTAAGTTTTCTCTTTCTCTCTCTAAATTATCGGCGTATTCTTGTGAGTATACTTTGAGTGTTCTTTATCTGATGTCTTGGTTTCACAAGACTATATACCAAATTTAGTCAAATCACGATTATTTTGAGGTAAGGGGTATTATTTTCTTCTTAAATGATATTTTTTCTTCAATATCATTGTATGCAAGTATTGGTGAACCTTTTATCAAATTTGGAACTTGTTGTGTTTGGGGTTACTATTCACGTGATACTGGACTATTCACGATACGACGACTTTATTCACGAATCACTAAGACTATTCAATCGAAAAATAAAAATTTTCTTTTTGTCCAAAATATCTATTCGGATACTAGCTTTGATTGTATCCATGTTTTGATCATTCTTGAATTTTACACCAATATGATTATTTTCAAGTATTTTTTGACGTGGGTAAAACAAAGTACGAATCCTTAATCCTTAATCCTTGTCATTTTGTTTCATTTGGATTCGTTTTTTTAAAAATGTTTTTCATCATCCTCGATCCTAAATGGTGATATAAATGAATATCTTTGGCCCATAGTGCAAAGATGAACGATTAATCGATGAATATCTTTGGCTTTAGTGGTAAAGAAGATGAGCAGTGTTGAGATGAACATGACCAACCGGTGATCTGAAATGAATATCTTTGGCACCAGAGTGCAAAGATGATTAAAGATGTATATTGATTGTTATTACGAGGATAAACTATTGATGATGGACTTTTAAACCTTAGAAGACGGTAGAATTCTTTCTACGTGACTCTTCAATGGATTCTTTATTCCATTGCATTTGTTGATCTAAAACTTGTTGTCTATTGTATTCTATTAGATTTTTTTCCTGTTGAAGACTAACGATAATTTGTTGTATATTATCTTAGTCATAATATTCTTTATCAATAGTTGAGCTCACCCTTTTCCTTTTTGTTCCATTTTTCTTCTCGGGAGGTGAGAACATGGCGAGGATCGAGTCGGGGTATGGAGTGATGGTTCAGGAAGATGTTTTAAATTTGTCCTCACTACTTACAGTAAAATAGTGTATGAATAATTAATGAGGACTTATTTGGGTGTGTATATTGTACAGAAAGACAATATTTGTATTCAAACTCACAGTTGTATTGTCGTATTCTACACGACATCTGTATTGTCAAAGTTGTAGTTTGCTTTCTATACCATGTATTTTGGCGACTCAGAATGGGTGTTGTATACCTATTTTGGGGGCGTCACACAACTATCCCAGCTAGATTTTTTTTTATATAAGTATAAAGGCAGGGAATATATGTAAATTAATAAATTTAAGGGGGCAAATTAATAGAAAAGTTAAACTTGGAGGCGGCAAAATAAATTTTATAAACCAATTTTAAATACAAGTACAAAAATCTTCTTAATTTTAAGGCTTGGTGAAATCTTAGAAGTACAAAATTAGTTTATACTTTGAAATTAATTCACACTTTCATTTGAATATATAAAACAAATTTGGTTCGAGACTTTGAGCATTTAGAGAATCATTCAAATTGAACTATGACAAGTAATCGAAATAAGTTTTTAAATTGTATCTAAATATTTTTTATTTGAAATCTTTTTTTAGTAGTTTTGATTATGAATATTTATTGCAATTTGTAAATATTATTATGATTAGGTCAAATTTTATTTATTTAACTTCAATAAAAAAAATAGTTAAAATCCGTTTATGATGAAAAAAATTATTGGATCCTCCCTTGTTTGCGCTTTGTATGAGTTATTAAGTTTGTACCAATATATAATAAGGCAAATCGAGTGATTATGGTTGGTCATGACACTCAACAATTCAAATTGAGCAACTCGATAACTCAAAAGTTTTTTTTTTTTAATTTTCATTTCTTATTGGTCATAAAGCTTGTTATTCTTAAAAATCAACTCAAAAGCTCAAAAATTATATTTTTTCACAAAATTTTAGTGCACATTTATTATTAAAGACAACGTATTTTTGTCACTAAGAATTGAATAAAAATATAAAAATTAAAAAGAAATAAATTTTTTTTGAACCATCAAGTCACTAAATTTAGAGTGTTGAGTTAACTTGAAATTAATTAAAATATTATTCAAAAAATATCATATATAAAATTTACTTGATATATAATTTCCCGTATTTTACACAACTTATTAAGCTTATTATTTTCATATCTTTAAATCAATCATAGAGTCCATTAGGGATGAGCATGATGCGATTTGAAGTCTAAACTGCACATAAAATCGTTTATGTGCGGTTTGACATATCTAAGATCGCACATGAAACCGTTTGTGATTGGTGCGGTTCAATTTTGAACTGTACGGTGCGATTTCATTTGGTACAATTTCGGTTTCAAAACCAATTGAAACAACCAAAAAAGTTGTATAAAATTTAAATTAACAATTTAGCATCACACAATATTAAATATTATTTTGATAACACACATAACTTTACTTATAATGTTTTATATAAACAAAAGCTAAAAATGATAGAGTAACATGATGTAAATTATTAAAGTAGAATATAGTAGAGTAAACAAAAGCTAAATACGATCTTTACTACTCTACTCTTAGTAATAATATGTTGTAATATTCTTAGTAACAATATGCTGTAATAATTTACAAACTACTCTACCATATTACATCATATTGTTACTAAGAGTAGCTCAATCATATTACACATATTGTTAACAAAGATCATATTACAGTAATATTATAATTATAATACAAAGAGTCAGAAACATTATAGGCTACTCTACCAATACGGTGTAATTTTAATTTTATGTGTGCGGTTTCAGCTAGTAACCAAACTGGAACCGTAAATTTAGTTTTTCAACCTACCTAAAACCATTACAAACGTCGAAATTGTTGGTGCAATTTTAATTGGTACAATTTTAATTCTAATTTGATTACTTGCTCAGGCCTAGAGTCCACCCATGAAATAAAACAAGTAAACAATAACAAAAACAAAATCTGGGCCAGCGCATAAACCTTTTTAATATCTATTTCTTCACAATAATATAACATATTTACACCTTTAATAATTGGACTATAACATTTCTTAGTTTTTTTTTTCTTTTACAAAATTGGGTTTACAAAATAACAAATAAGGGAAAAGTAAGCTACCAAACCAGCCTATTGACAATGAAAATGGCACAAAATAAAATAGTTTAATTAATAACTTAACAATATTATTATTTTTCATACAATAAAATAATACTTTTTTTTTTCAAAAATTACATTTTTTTAATTCATTTTAAAATTAAATATATATTTATAATTTTAATAATATTAAGTGACATGATATTCTTTGACTGTCATTAGTTTTTCACTATCATTTTCAACAACAGTGGTACAAACCATTGAAAACATAAAATTATATCAATTTTAGAAACAATAAAACCACAGTCAATAAAATTTTAGAAAAATTATTACATATTTATTTGGGCTTTTATTTTATTATCGGACTACATACACTTCACTATTCACACCTTATCTTCTTCTTCTTCCTCTGCTACTTCGTCTTCTTCATCTCTCTCTCACAAACACTGCTTGAGAAAATGGCGTATGAGGACCCAGAGCCAAACCCAGAAGTCTCGTCTGAATCATCCGAATCCGACGCTGGTAACGACGCCGGCTCCAAATCGGATTCAGACGATTCTTCCGCAGCCGAAAATCAATCCGACGGCGGCAGCGACTATTACGATGAAGACGACGAGTCGCCGGAGACCACTATTAAGATGTTCAACAGTGCTATGGATGCCGAATTTTTTAGGAAAGCGCTAGAACGGGAGGATAAAGGTTATATTCCACACGAAGAGAAGTTCAATTTTCCGCCGGACCCAGAAAACTGGAGAGAGGAGGATTTGAAGGAGTTATGGGCGGATGGTCCGATTGGAATGACCAAACCCGGGTGGGACCCGAACTGGGTCGACGAGGAAGACGTAGAGGTGTTGAAAGATGAGATCACGGAGGGCAATGATCCCCCAATTGCCCCATTTTATGTGCCCTTCCGGAAGCCTTATCCGGTCATTCCCTCTAATCATCTCGATATTTCAAACCCCAAGTCTGTTATTGAAGAGCTTGATAGGATTGAGGAGTTTTTGCAATGGGTTAGCTTCATTTTCCATGATGGGAGCTCGTAAGGATTTTCTTAATTTTTTTTAATATAATGCAAAATGTGTTAATGATATCCTTGGTATTTTTTTGATGACTAAATATTTTTTGTATTTTTTACCACAAGGTTTAGTTTAATATGTGAATGGGGATGAGCATATAGAATGAATCATTTTGTTTTGTTTTAAACTAAATATATGTAGGACATTATAGATGAAAATCTGAAATTTGAACTGATAATACAAGTGTGTTTGAAATAGTCCTGATAATCATTTTGGATTTGATAATTTAATTCGTGATCGGAGTGATTGTTATAAATGAATATTATTGTTGCAATGAGTTGGCTGTGATCTGTTGCAGTTAGACTCTCAACTTGTATTTCTCTAATTTGTATTGGTGATACTAGTTGAATTTGTTGCACACTAATATAAAAGCCGGATTGTTTGACTGAAGAAAAGTTTTGTGCTCAAGGGTACATGCAATACTGATTATTATACCATTTAAGAACCATATCACTGACTGGAGGGGTACATAATGATGTAAATTTTGCATTTGGATTGAATTTTTTGAATAAGAATTCAGTTACAGTGACTAGCATATTACATTTTATGGGAGTGCATAGGAGGTGAAAGGAGTATGTCATGGAGGCTTATATGAGTAAATTTGAAATGACAAGGTGATAGGAGTTACTTTAAATTTTAAATCTTAGGCAAGGTGCATTTTGGCTGCACAAGGATTTCGACGAATGCATCTCCTCTTTGTCTTCTGTTCTCCCACCAAAAAGTCACATAATTGGGAGCTCTTATATTTTACTGCCATTCCATATACGCTAAATTGTTTTGTTACTCAACAGACTTCTTTAGGTCAGTTATAGTTTCCTTGACGAGGCCTTGTAGACGATGTTTGTCAATTGTCATTGGACTTGTCATTTTGCATTAATGTTGTGTAACATAATTTTTAAAATTTTCTATTTGTTTGGTCTTGTATAATCATTAATGGGGATTTGAATTTAAAATTAGTTATCTGAGTTGGATACTTTTTTTTGGCTTAATATATAGTTGGGTACTGCTTTCTTTAGGATGAGTAAGTGCATTTTTGTTACTTTTATTTGTATGCAACATTCAAAAGCAACAATGACGAGGGTTCGTTAGGTCAAATAGGTTATATGGAGCATAGATTTCATTCTTAATGGTCAACTATTTAGTGGTTAGAGCTTTCAAGTTTATCAGGAATGCTAGAATCTAGGCAGCACAGGACTCAGATTTTATTTTTTGGGCAATCTTGATTGTAGTGGTTTACTGAAGGTCAAAGAATCTGAGAGACTAAACACAGAGTAACAAGAAAAAGAAGACGGGGAAGAAAAATTACAAGTAAAATATTAGAGGTTGAGAAAGAAGAGAAAGAAGAATGATGCAAGAGTATCATGGTTTGTCGCAAAAAAGGCTCTAGTAATTCAACTTCTCAAGTGCACGTTCACGAGCTCCTGCAGATAACAATAAATCTATTAAGACTTGAAAACAAAACTAACAAGAGTGTTTTTGAAGCGGAACAGGACATGAAGAATAATGGAAATTGCTGGAAATTATTAATTAATCAATTAATTATTTTAGAGATAAATCAGTTGTAATCAGTATAGTTCCACAATAAGAGCCCCATTTGTCAATTTTTTTTGTTCCACAAAAGAGCCTACTTTTTAGTGATAGGAATATAACACATTACACAATGTCCTCTAGTTTGCCATCATAATTTTATTATCATACCAGACTACTAAAATAACAACTTGTTATTTTTAGGGCATACATGGAACAAAAATATATCATTTATATTCTCAAATTTTGTGAATTGTTATTTTTAGGACATACATGGAACAAAAATATATCATTGATATTCTCAAATTTTGTGAATGAGACTCTTTTATAGTTTGTAGATTACAGGAATAGCTATTAAATTAGTTAATTTAAAAAAGACAAAGTATGATATTAGACTGTAGTAGATTATTTTTGATAAATAAATTAGCTTACCTTAGTTATAGGACAATTAAGTAGTTTTTTTTTTCAAAATAAAAAAAACCAATGTATTGATTTGAGTTAAGGCTATGTGCCATAGTGGTCTTTGAGATCCTTATGCTATTTTCTCGTTCTTTCTTTTGCTTAATCTCTTACCTATACCCTTTCAAATATTGTCCTGCATAAGAGGTTATTGCCTTTTTTCAATACTGAATCCATGATCTATGTCTTGAAAGACACTTGATAATTGGATCTGTACCACTTGAGTTAACCCAATTGGGGTTTAGCTCAAATATTATTTCATTATAATGTCCAGTTTATAAACTGGCTATGATATCTTTATGTTAATTAAATGGGAAAAAATTAAGTTAGTTTGAAGTTCTTAGATTTCATGGACAATTCTTACTTATTTAATATTTTGGGCACAACATTTATAAACCTTGGTCTTATCTTTGCTCAAAAATAATATTTGGTTCTTATGCGGGTCTTTCTTATTTCTTAGTAGTATCTTACTAGTCAAAGTGAAACAAAATTTCCCATTTTTGAAGGCAAATACTAATGGGGTTACAAGTCCAATTTTTACTTATTTATTATTTTGGGTGCAACATTTATGAGGTTAAAACATTGAGATTCAAGGATTGATTTTTCAGTTTTTCGTCTTTATTTAATTCTTAATACAATATAATAATATTAGACTATCATATATATGCCCTTCCACTATTATACACTTTGACATCATCCCCAATACAACAATGAAGTTTCTATTCAATGGGTGATGCGTCCAGAGCACACCTTGAAACTGTTCTACTCCTTTGGCTACCAATTTTTTCCACTGACAACCCTAACTTTTTTTTGGTCCTTGAAGACGTTAATCATAAATCTTCCTCTGAAGCTAAACGCAGCAACCAAAAACAAAAAAGATTTGATGCAGAATTTTCTGGGGATATTATTATATTTTGTTTGTACTTTGTACATGAACTTTAGGAGTTTTTATTTGTGTTTAATTATGTTCAGGTGACTATGTTGTTTAAGTGGTCATATGATTAAGATATGTATTTTTTTGTCCTATAAATGTAGGATCGATTTTTTATCCAAAACAATAAAAATGATCTGTTGATTTGTTGACTAAGGGACTGTCCATTCCTTGCGAGAGAACAGTCGCTCTACCTGCTGGATATTAGATCCTCAGCTAATACCAAATACAATTGATCTTATAGGATTGTCTAAATCAGCATCTGGTTTATGCTGTTATTTGGACATGTGGTTTCATACATAAATTACTAGAATTATTTCTCACTAGATGACGTGGGGTGTGATAAAATCTCCATGTGGGTTTCTGAATAGTAAAATTCTTAGCCTAGTTCCTTTTTGAAACATATATGAGATGCACTTTCCTTATTAAAATTTATAACTTGATGACCTTTCACTTGTTCAAGGTATGAAGGCACTGTGTGGGATGACTTGGCGCATGGAAAAGGTGTTTATGTTGCTGAGCAAGGGCTGGTCAGGTTAGTTATTTTATTGTTTCTTGATAAAAGATTGGCGAGTTAGCTTATTCTTACTTTTAGTAGTCATGTAACTGTTACATCCTCTAAAGGAGCTTATAGGATAGTTGGATTTTTCTTTGTTGGCTTGCACAAAACTAACTTTTGAGGTAGTTATCTGTCTTAAACTTATTAATTTATTATAATTCTGACAGAACGCCTGTTACTTGTAGGTATGAAGGTGAATGGCTTCAAAACAACATGGAGGGTCATGGAGTTGTCGAAGTTGAAATACCTGATATTGAACCAATGCCAGGTTCAAAGTACGCTACTGATCCCTAATTATGTACCATCTTCGAATTTATCAGTAATTTTAATCATAAATAAATCTCGACTGAGGGCCCCCTCATTCATATTCCCAGGCTTGAAGAAGAAATGCGTGCTGAAGGGAAAATAATAAAAAGAGATTTTATGTCCCCTGAAGACAGAGAATGGCTGGAGATGGATATTGAAGATAGTGTTCGTTTAGCTGGGGGAAGATCTGAGATTCCTTTCTATGAGAATAATGAATGGATCAGACAGTTTGGAACAAAACCGTAAGTTTTATGTTCCAGCAGTAGACAGATCCAAAATGCTATTGCTATTGCATCATATATTGATTTTGTGTTTAAAGTATTGGTTTCTTTCCTTTACATCATAATTCTGCTAGATATTTTATCTCTTCTTTGTCTTTACCCTCCAGATATTACAGAACTAGATCTCTTGCTAGAAAGTTCAAACTATTAACTAATTGTTCAATCCTATGATATGCATACTGCTTGAGACAAGTACTAATATAAATCCCTAGACTGGGAAAATCCTCTGGGCATAATGGCCTATGTGGTTGCGACTCGGTGCTTTCTGCCACAGTGCCAATTTATAATTTTCACCAAGGCAGCTGACTTGAAAGTAGTGCCCATTCAAATAGACTGATGTTGATAAATGTGATCAGGACATATTATAAATATAACTATTGTATCTTATAGTCTTGTACTGAAATCCTATTGGGATATAAATTGGCAGTGAAATCGCCATCATGAGTGATTTTTATATCTGCATTTACTTAGTTAAGCTAATGACTGGTTAAATTGGATAATATTGTTTAAAGATTCTGTAGTTATTGACCTGTAACCAACTTATCCACCTCGAGAAACTTTCGGAATTTTGTTCTCCTATGTTAAATTTTCTTGGCAGCGTTTGAACTTCAACTAGACAAAAGTTCTAAAATATCAAGAACAGAATTTCTCTGTTAACCTTAATGTCAAGTGAACAAAGAAAGGAATAATAATAATAAGAGTTTTTCTTTAAATAACCTCAATAGAAAATAATAATTTGGTGTAATGTATGCCAAACTTGATGTGAAAATTACTTGTCCAATAAAATTTGTGTAATTTTCTTCATGTCCTGAGGAGGGAGTTTACAATCCATTCATATTAGATTACACGAATATATAATATATAAAAAGCATCTTGATGTATCCGACTGTTACAATGTTTTGATGTTAGGGAGAAAGGTCGGTATCGTGTCGGTATCGTTATGCTGGTCAATGGAAGCATGGCAGAATGCATGGATGTGGGGTATATGAAGTCAATGAACGTACAATATTTGTAAGTGGATGAAGCATATGATTTACCATTGGTGCTCATCTGATATATTTTTATGTCTTTGCAATAGTATGTATGCATTATGCTCCACTGGAGTCGAGGAAAAATGGGGAAAAGATTGACAGGGGATGTGGAAATCTACATTTCATCTAGGTCTTTTACTGTATATGATTTTGGGAATAGTCGTGGATGCATCAAAATCATTGATATTGGATCTGTTATACCAACAATTACAACTTAATTCTCCTTGGTCTTGTTTCTCAGTGTTAAACAAATCTCTAATCCCATGAAATTGAAATTACATTCTTGCATATTTTGTTTGCAGGGTCGATTCTATTTTGGAGAGTTATTGGAGGATTCTTATGGCTGTGATGTGGATGTCTCTGCGGTATAAGAAATTCAGTCTCTCTGTGCGTGTTTGATTTTGTACTAGCTATGATCAAATAATTTAAGGTATGGTATTTCAGTTACATTCAGGTATAGCTGAAGTTGCGGCGGCAAAGGCTCGGATGTTCATCAACAAGCCTGATGGAAGTGCGTCCTCTTACTATCTCCTAAAAATTTCTATAAAAAAAGGGAAGTGTCATGTCACACCAGTATGGAGCATTGGTATATGAGAGAAGCTTGTATTTACGTAAAATAGCGTACTAACATGTAAAGGACTTTCACTGTCAATTTTTATGAGATATTTGAAGCTGACTTGACATGACCTTGATGTTACACACGTAAGAGATTGTGTTACTCATCGGTTAAAAAGATGAATACTTTAGGATGCAGATTTTTTGAAAGCTTAACTCGGTACAAATAATTTTATGATAACTTATGCATGCACGAGGATATAAATATTAGTGTGAAAATTACTTTGTAGCATTTATGTGATACCCTATCTCACATCGGAACAAGTGGGATGTACATGACTGTGTAGTGTGTATAAGGTCTCAACTCAACTATCAAGAATATCAATAACTTGTCACGACATTTGAGTGTGCCAAGCTATTGAGCGTTATTCTGGAGTTGGATTTGGACTCCGGTCATTACACTTTAAAACATAAACTGGATTTGAGACCTTTAGTTTATGGTAATTTAATTAATCTTCCTGTTAAACACGTGCTTTAACAAGGGCATCTTTGAACTTTACTTTACGAATACATCATTTAACTTGAATGTTGTTTTGATATCATGAATGAATACTTGCTTGAGAAAATTTGAAAAGATGAAAGTCCTCTTTTAGATTGGTGGAGGATGGATTTATTATTTACAAAAGCAATGCCCACACATTTAATGGTCGTTTACCTGCTTGTTAATTACAAGACGGTTATCTTCCTCACTTCTTCTTGGGCATCTGCCATGTGGCTTTTAGGGATTGCTTTGTCAGATGTTTATAGGTTTTGAAGGGTAGTCCTGCACTATAACTTTGTACTTCCTGTTTTTACTGGAGGATGTCAAGTCTCCTTGCCTCTTGTTTCTTCCTTTTCTCTTTGACAGACTTTTTCATCTAAAAAAAATTAGGCAATTTACATTACTGTCTTCTTTTAACCTAAATTCAATGATTACATTTCCTTTATCTTTATTTTATTTTCATGAATCGGCTTGGCCTTTAGTTGCAGAAACCTAAGCCATAGATTTGACATGTCTGGGTTGTTTTTCCTGTTTCTGTTTCCTTTTCCTTAGCACTTTGACCAGGTTCTTTTTATAATTTCACAATAATTGCACTTTTTGCAAGTTATAGTTTTCCTATTAGACTTAAGTTTTGTTATGGGCTTTACAGCCTCTTCATACTTGAGTTCTGGTTTGGCTGTACAGTGGTCAGAGAAGAGAGGGGTCCTTACAGTGATCCTCAACATCCATATCTTTATGAGGAAGAGGATGTATGGATGGCACCAGGCTTTGTCAACCAGTTTTATGAAGTATGGTAAAATTTGTTTATTAAATTAGAGACGGCTCATTATTGGAATGTTTGAGAACAATTATTGTTCTGTGTGCAGGTTCCTGATTATTGGAAAACATATGTGGATGAGGTGGATGAAGAAAGGGAGATGTGGTTGAACTCGTTCTATAAAGCTCCTTTGAGGCTCCCTATGCCTCCTGAACTGGAATACTGGTGGTCGAATGGTAATATTGATTCCTTTTGTTTCTGTCCTTCAAAGGAGTCTTTTTTTCCATGTTAGAAACAAGTTTGGTGTAGGGTAGATACATAAGCCCTCCTGGCCTTTGCACTCTTTTTATGGAATTTCCCTTTGTTTTTTCTTAAAACATTGCTAATAAGATGTGATAGATTGAACAGTTTTTGTTTCCTGTTGGTAAGCACTCAGTTTTATCTCTTAAATTAGCCATTAAGTTAGTAACAAACTTGAATCAAGATATCAACAACTGTGGTCCTAGATTTAGCATTTAACCTTTTGAAGGAAAATTTAGAAAATTGTTTTTGTTTATCAACTGGACGTACTGATTAGTGGTTCTGCTGATCAATTAGTGGTTTATAAAACTAGGAAAATTCAAAAATGGATAAAATTGTTATTGTTTCTCAATTTGTTGATTAGTAGTTTGGCTAATTAATGATTGGTTACTAAACTAGGTAGAACTTATGTTTATATATGAAACTAAGAAGAGATTAAACCCAATTAAAAAACATCAAGGTGCATGCTTCTGTTTGTTTGTGCCATAAGTAGATTACGTTTTGCCTCTAATCTGATGGGCTTGCTGCTACTTTGTAGATTTTCTGCAACTACATATATTTCATTCAACATATGGATATTTGTTTGACCAGATGAGACGACGCCAGAATTTGTTCTCATTAACAAGGAACCAGAGCCGGATCCTGAAGATCCATCAAAGCTCATATATACTGAAGATCCTCTTATCCTACACACACCAACCGGAAGGTTAATCAATTACGTGGATGACGAGGAATATGGACTACGCTTATTTTGGCAACCACCTCTAAAAGATGGTGAAGATGTTGACCCAGACAAGGCCCAGTTCTTACCCCTTGGATTTGATGAATTTTATGGACGAGTTGATGACTCCAAGAACAACATATGGGTGCGTCTCATAACTGCAATAGAAAATGCATTAAAGCCAATGTTTGAGAAAGTAGAGAAGTGGACTGAAGAGAAGAAGAAAGAGGGCGAGATGAAGATTGAGTTGGTTGAAAAGGAGCTTGAATTAAAAGAAGCTGAATTGACTCTAAAGGAGGTCGTTGAAGACATGGATGAGGAGTTGAAGAGAATGCAAGAAGAGGAGGAGAAGAAAATGGAAATGGGCTTGCAAGAGGAAGAAGAAGGGAAAGAACAAGCAATCGAACTAAAGAAACCTGCAGACCAAGAGGAGGAAGATGAAGAGGAAGATGCGGAGGATGAAGATGCACCTTCCAGTTTTGGCTCTGCTATTGTACAGGATTCAACAAACAAAGACGAGGGAATCGAAAACAGAAAGTCGCCATTCGCTGCAGCTTCTTTGTCATATGCTCCTTCTAGCCTTATTTCAGCGGTGAGTTTTTAATTTCCTTGAGGATTCTTCAGATCTATCATAATATCCGCAACTGCAGTCAAAAGTTTATTTATAGGACCAACATTGGCCCTAATGATTTTCTAGCAGTTGGTGCATACATATGGACTGATTTCTTCATTTATAAACTGTACTATGGCATGCCTTGCTTCATGTTCATTGTGCCACTTAACCAGGTCTAGCAGGTAGAGAAATACTACAAAAGTATATTGGGAAACTCGACAAGGAATTTGGTGTCAGATAAAACAATGAATAATAGGGTGAAAAAGTAAAACAGTTTTACTATTTTCTTTCTTTAGAGATTTCCTAGAAGTTAAGCAAACAGTATTTGATTTAGTTGTATAATGACTAGAATAAAGTTGTCTTTGATACTTTCTACCATGTTATCTGGTTAGTAAGCTTAAATGCTTACCTACTTTCTCTATTGGCTTCGTAGCTTCCATCTCAACTGCAGCGGTCATTTTCCAAATGGAAGGGGTCGAAATTGCAATCCCAGAATTCTCCATCAGCTTCACGTCAACCACATACTTCTCTCGATGTTTGCCAAAAGTCGGCAGACAGACAGGCCTCTTCGCGGTGCTCAGTCAGCTTTCCTCGCATGTCTCGTGAAAGTTGGAGAATAAGAGCAGTGAAGCAGACGCATGGCCAGGGCAAGCCTATCACTAAGTCGCGAATGAGAAAGCATTCAAAGCACAATTCCCAGAGCTGCGATTGGCTGTGCTCTGGTTCAGTAAACGATTTAAACATATTTTCCATGCACACCCCAACATAGATTTATCAACTGCTGCATTTACTTTCTCATTTATTACAAACTTCATCAATTCTGTAGTGCCTGCAGGAATGCATCTGTTGTGTACCATTGTTTTGTGTAAGATTATTGAATGTAGATCAGCTTGGGCTGGTCTAATATCAGGCATGGAAATTAGGATCTGGAAAATGGTGAGTTGATATACTTTTTTGACATCGAGGGCTTATTATTATAAAAGGCTTATTCTCTGTTTTGTGATCTGAAGTCATACATGGATTTGAATGATTAAAGTTTTAGACCGACCTACTAGGCAACTGACACAGTTTCTGTCCTATGGAATGCACTGTTGTTTAGAAAAATGAACTTGTTGAATGGTGGCTCCTTCATATACAATTTTGAGTATATGTCAAAATTATGCACGACTGTGAAAGAAAGCGAATAACCTCCAGTATTTTATTAGAAAGAAATGGTTGATTTCTTTTAGTTGGGACAGTGCCACGAAATTGAAAATTTTGACATTAAAACGTCGGCATACCAGTTAGGAAAAAACAACTTGTACAAACTTCCTACTATCAGCCATGTTGCAGAGTAATTAAAAAGAAATCATAAGTCCACTGAACTTTGACCCCCTCAGAATTCCATCCAATCGAACAAATGAGAATGATTAGTATAAAGTTAATTTTGGTCAAATAAATTAATACAGTGTCACACGCAAGACGAGAGATAATTTCTCTCTCTCGCGTGTCAGCAGTGTATTGATCAATTGACTAACTTACTATGGAGTTAATTTCATGATAACAAGATCCCAAACAAACCACAATCCAACATGTATGATTTTTTATTTATATGAAATCTTGAGTAGTATTTAAAAGACAAGTTAGCAAAAAATCACAAAATAATTGAAACTTATTGTTATTGGTTACACTGATAAGTTATATATTATTGTGTGTTGTATTTCTTAATATTATTGATAGTGATTTCGTTTATATCTTCACTAGTAAACAGTTTATTCTTTTTATTGTTTAGCCTTATCTTAGTTTACTTTCCTTGAATAATGACTATGATGATGTTGGATGGATTATGTTCATGCTAAATATTGATTATTTTTTATGTATTTAAACTGAGTATTTTTATTATGATTATTGAAGTAATAAAAATTGTCTAAATTTATTTAAACATAAAATAGTTAGAAAAAATTAAATCAAGTTAAAAAAAAAATACTAGCCCCACTCCCTAGTACAATGGTCCAAAAGGGGGCAACTCGAAGGTGACCAATTAAATCAAGATCATAATTGATATTTTCTTATAATTTTTTTGATATTTTTATACGTAAGGTTCATATATTAGCTGATATGTCGAATTTTTATTAATATATTGATCATAAGCATGAAAATATATCAAAAAATGATATAAAAATATTAATTTTCAATATATTTGGTACTTCCACGCTACAACAATTGGGTCCTCTTGACTCTCATTTTCTCAATACTCCCTTCGAACATGTGGAAAAAAATATTTAGTAATATACTAATCGAGTTATTATATAGAAATATATGAGTTAACACTTTTATCAATTATTAACCTTAATCGAAAATATAGAAAAAATTATCCTTAAAATTGTGTAATTATTTACATTACATTTTGTCGGGTAACTAATAATAAAGAAATTATTAATTATTTTATTTAAAGAATAAATATTTTGAGATTATATATGTAGTCTAAAATGCAATGGACCCAGATTCTGAGGTCCAATCGCATGCCACGATACACGTAGGCTGACCTTACCATGAAGAAGATTGAAGACCACCACATCCTTGACTGTTGAGTATGGACCAGGACTACTCTATTGTAAGTATGTTACTATTACTTTCATACCCCTAATTATTTTTCAGCTACCGCCCTTCTCCCTCCCTCCCTCCCTCCCTCAAACACCGGTTTAATTTGATTTTATAAAAAATTGTGGAAAGTATAGTTAGTTAATCGGTCGGCAGTTAAGCCGTAAGAGTACACGTTGTTCAATTGACTTGTACACCAGCTACATTGAGTGACCGACCTTCAGATTCTCATCATTAATCAATAAATAATGTAAAGTTGGGATCCACCAATTATATCCTTCCACGTATCACCTATTAGAAACAAATAAAAATGTAGTGTAGTGTAGTGTAGTGTAGTACTCCTATATATTAGTAGTATATTGTTCTCTAATACATTACTGAATAAATCTATAAAACTTATGATACAATTTTTTTGTCTCATTAAAGGTTTCTATAGTATAATAGAGAAATTCTCATCGATCATCCTACATAATATTAATAGTAGTTAAAAAATAAAATTTTATATTTACTTTTATATTTAAAAAAATAAGTTAAATATCAGCAGTTAACGCAATAGTCTGGTATAAGTCATAAATTCAAATATTTTAAGTTCGACTCTCACTTATAATAATTATCAAAGCATTCGGGTTGAGATATTAGTTTAAATGCAATTGAAAAACCCCACTTAATCAAAAAAAAAAAAGTAAGCTAAAAACATATTTATGTTATGTATAAAAATATATTTATATAGATTTTCAAAATATTGCCTTCACCTTTTGTCCCTTTTATTCTTTTTAAGATGAGAAATTATGATATTTATATTTATTTACGTAATTAATATTTTTACAAGAAATTTAATAGTTTTATACGTTCTTTCTTATATAAATATTAAATAGAATCCATTTTATGTGAAAAAAAATATTATGAAATTATCAAATTTAATTATAAAAATATAAATTACTTTTTATCTATGTAATCAAATTATATACAAGTGGTAGTCGTAAAACTTATTAGTCACTTGTTTACTTCATCCCAATCCTTAAAAGAGGAAAAAGACCCATGTTACATTTAACCTCGTCAAAGATAAACCGATTTCAACCCCACCTAATTGGACACTCAAATCATTTTTATTTTATTTTATTTTTAATAATATTCAGTGCACCGCATGTTAGCAGCAGCCGCCAAAGTGAATGAATGGACAAACAGCAATGAAATAATTGGCGGTAACCGGTTATTATTATTTAGACGCCGTTTCCAGATCTTTTCTGTAAACTAAAACTATTTTTAAATCAGAAATAAAAATATTATTTATTATGGTAGTATTTGGTAATTACTTATTGAATAAGTCTAGGCAGACCGGTTTATTATACCGAAAAATTAGATATTTATAATTATTTTTTTTACTTGTGACTCTCAAAAAATGTATACTTCAACATGATTTTTTATAAAATATAATATTTTAGGTGTAATTCGGATACATGTACAAAAACAAGATTATACATATATTTTAGGTGTAATTTGGATACATATATAAAAACAGGGTTATACAGTTTGTATAACCCTGCTTTTGTATATGTATCCAAATTACACCTAAAACACTATATTTTATAAAAATTCTTGTTGGAATAAATACTATACATTTTTTGAAAATCACAAAAAAAAAATTGAAAATATCCAATAAAAATGTTCATGTAGAAGGACTTACTTATTTGAAAAGGGTTAATAGTATGAGTTTAAAAATGCTTTTAGCTGAATTAGATTTTTTTAAATTAGTTAAAACACTTTTGACAAAGTGTTAGAATTGTTAAAGAAAATAAAATCTTATATCACACATTTGACATTACCGTAAATTTATCTTTTATATTTTTTTTTAATTTTTTTTTTATAATTATGTAACCAAATACTTCAATTTTAACTTTCTTTTAACATACTACTTTTTCTAAAACTCTATATTAAAAGTATTACACATTTTTTGTCTGTCCATCTATGCATGCCATTGGCAATAGCAGGTAATCAAAGCCGAAATATCCTTGGCCCTTCTCAGAGGCCTCTTCCTTATCTTCATGACTTCATCCCTCCTCCGCATATTATATATATAAACCTCATGAATCCAGTGTCTACTCTTCCTCATCAGCCTTCTATTCATCCAATTATTATTCATAAAACTATTATATTTGCTCCCCTTCGTAATTACGGTTGTACCATCCGGTTGGTTATGATAGCTGCCGGAAACTGTGAAGCAGCTGAGAGCCTCCGCTCCTCTCCACCTCTGGGCTTTCCACGCCTCCGCTTCTTCCGTTACCGTCGCTTGAGGTAGCCGCCCCACCTCACCCCCACGACTAAAATTACCGTATTGCCATCGTATATATCTATACATATACACAGTTGATAGTATAATTCTTCAATTCTATGTCGACGACCAAGAATAATAGGATGGCTTATGAGAAGAAAAATAGGAAGGGGAGATTAGCGGAGAAAGCGTCGTCGTTTCACGGAAGGAATCCGGACGCCATGGTAGTTGGGAAGCTTCACAGGCCGAGGACTGTGCCGGACCTGCTCTCCGGGAGAAGCGTCGCCGGAGTTTCTTCGACGGAAATAAGGCCGAAGCTGACGAAGCTGTTGCTCAACGTTACAATTCAGAGGAGCCTGGGGCCGGTGATGGTAATCATGTCGCCGGAGTCGACGGTCGGTGATTTGATAGCGGCGTCTCTGCGGCAGTACGCCAAGGAAGGGAGACGACCAATTTTAGGAGCTGCCGATTGTTCCGGTTTCGATCTCCATTATTCTCAGTTTAGCTTAGAAAGTAAGTTTAATTTAAATTCTCTATATATAATTTTCTATTCAAAAATTCATTTAGGCATTGATTTTGATATATATATATATATATATGAATGAATTTGGGGATAGGTTTGGATAGGGAGGAGAAGCTGATGAATTTAGGATCGAGAAACTTCTTTCTGTGCCCTAGAAAGTCTGAGACGGCGGAAAGTAGTGGCGGAACGGCGAAACCGCCGACGTCGTGTTCGAAGGAAGCGGAGAAAGGGCCGAAGGTGGGGTGGCTCAAGTTCATGGATTTCTTTGTTCCGAACCAATCACAGTAGGTTACTTGCTTAGTTACTTTGTAGCTAGATGTACTATTTTAGCCCTGTAGTTTGTTACTACTAATTTGTTTACTCAACTTTCAACCTTGTAAAATGTTTTAATTAAAAAAAATAATAATAATAATAATAAATCGATTTATTGAACCGATTTAATTCGGATTTTTCAGGTCAGATCGAACCGAATATAAAATCGATTTTTAGTTCAACCGGTTGAATGGGCTGCTCCGGACTGAGTTTCAAAACAGTGATTGTAATAATAGTATAAAGTTGAAATTATTGTATATAAAGTGGAGATTTTGTAGAAACTGTGTTTATGAGTTTCTAAACTAAAAAGATGGAATACTCTGTTGAATAGACAAAAAAATAAAAAACATTTATTAGTTTTGTGTTATTTGTAATGTGGACAATTTACCGGGAATTATAAAAGACCGTGCTTATATTATTTAGTTTAAAATTTGTTGATTCTTGAATTAAAAAAATGTGCAAATTTTATGTCCATTTTTTTTAGAATAATGATGGAGACACAAAATATTTTATAAACTGCTGATGTGGTATATTCCACATCAACATATTGTGTGTGGCCGAAGACTACATTGAAACAATTTATTGATCAATATGCTGAGGTGGACTATGCCACATCAGTAATTTATAAAATGTTTATAAAATAATTTTTGTCTGTAATATTATTCTTTTTCTTATTCATTAAGAAGATAATCGGAGAAACTCATATTGAAAAATAATTAATTATAATTGTGAAAATGAAATATCTTATGCTATTTTGTTACCTTTTAAATATATACGATGAATTTCATTCCGTGAACGTATACTCAATGGCAGTGGTGGGCTCAAATATAAATGTAGATGTTGAATTATTGTTGATAATGATAATGTCCGACACAAATGTAGTAAAGTCTTAATAATTGCAAAGGAAACGTTCCCAAAAAGAAATTCTCTTTTAGACTAGTAGTAGTAATTAATAACGGTATAAAAATGACATACTAATTTCTTGAGCTTGCGAGATTGTACTATATCCTTAAATTATAATCCTACCTTAGTTTTATAAAATGAGTTTGTCTCAATTTTTTTAGTAAAAATTTATCTTACGGATGAAAATATTATACAAAAATATGAGTAATTTCTTGGACTTGCAAGATATACCCTTAAAATATATTACTAGTACTTTAATTTTATAAAATGAGTTTATCTTACTGATGGAATGAGTAAATTTATTTTTAGAATTTTGAGGATTTTGTTTCCAAATGTACTACTACATTTTAGAATTGTAGAGGTGTCTGTAGGACTGAACAAGTAATCAAATTGAAACTGAAATCGCATCAATTAAAATCGCACCAACGGTTTCGGTGTATGTGACGGTTTTAAGTGGGTTAAAAAACCAAATTTATGGTTTCAATTTGGTTACTAGCCAAAACCGCACACATAAAATCGAAATCGCATCGTGTGTGTGTATGTAATACACACATATGAACACGCTCAAATGTGTGTGTATGTATTATCTCTACTAAATTCTAAAGTTACTTTTCACTTGAACACGCTCAGAAAAAATCCAGTCTTGCATTGTCATTTTTTTACCAATTGAAAGAAGATGGTTAGAGGTTATAGAGTCAAAAATTAAGTAATTGGGTTTTGGAATTTCGAATTTGTTTTATGCGTTAATGGAGGGGCTTATAGCCGAGGGGTCAAATTCGTTGGTTTGAGCACTTGATGCATTGGTTAAGGTCAATACTATAATAGTAATAGTCTAATAGATTATTTTTCAAATTAGGTATAGTTAGGATTATATTCTATAAGTTCTCCCTGTAATATATAAGATAGAATTTCATTCTATCTCCAGTATATACTTTTAATTTTTTGGGAAACTATATAAACTTTTTTGCTTGTTATCGAATATATGGTCTCCGTTGTTTTATATAGCGTATGTTTTAGTTTTAAAGCATCATTCCTTTATTATAAACTAAAACTATTTTACGTGTTTCACTGTTCTATGATTTGATGGTGAATTTGACATGTTTGGCATAAGGAACTTTGGTTCTATGCTTGATATATTAATTCTCATTGCAGACTCTATCACTAAGTTAATTGCTCGATGTAAGTTCTATGTTAAATTTTATTGAAGACTTAGACTTTTTTGTTGTTTTAATTGGTTTTGAAACCGAAACCGCACCAATTAAAACCGCACTGCACACTTTAAAACCGCACCACACCAATCACAAGCGATTTCGTGTGCGATTTTAAAATTTTCAAACCGTACCTAAGCGATTTCGGATGCGGTTTGGACTTCAAACCGCACCATGCTCACCCCTAGGTGCCTGAACCAGTTGGTCCCTTCTTACAATATTACTACTTATTGTTCACTTGAATTAGCAAGCTCTAACAAAATTAGGAATGATTATATTATATTAAAAATTTTGCATTAGAAATTCACTAACCCACTTGATTTTTGGTCCATGCCTATTTTGATACTGATTTTAGTTCCAACTTAACATTTAATTCGCCTAAAAAAACAATTAGAAAACTCTTGTATTGTTATTGTTATTATTTTTTTTGTCAAACTCGACATTAAAGGCCTTCTTGATTTACATCATTTTCTTCATCAAGCCACAAACTTGAATAAGAAAAACAAAAAAGATTTGCTTTCTTTTTACTACTATAAGGATTCTAATTTATATATATATATATATATATATATATATATATATATATATATATATATATATATATATATATATATAGTCCTGATCCAAATCCAGACTCAAGTATATTCTTAAATTGTAGATTTTTTTTATTTTTTTTTAAAACAACTAAAAAAAAATTAATAGTTTATGGAACTGAAATTTTTGCATAATACAGTGTTTTGGATGTGATTTAGATACGTATAACAAAAATGGTATGTATACGATTCGCACGTCTAAAGCATTGTATTATGAAAAAATTTCAGTTCCATAAAATATTAATTTTTTTTTAGTTGTTTTAAAAAAAACAAAAAAATATAGGGTCTGAATTTTCTCCCATCAAGGAGTCCGGGCCTGATCTATTTTCTATATATATATATATATATATATATATATATATATATATATATATTTAAATGAGATATTTTTTGAATTATGCATTGTTATATAATAAGTTGGATCAACTTTTTTTTTATTCATTGAACTTGATGAAATGTTTATTTTATGTTTGTATATGTATATAAGAATTCAGGATATTTCATATATATTTCAAATTAAATTTTGGATGGTAAATTAATTTAAAGCACATTAAATGATTGATGATATGTCATTAGACCTGGTAAAACATGGCTTTAAGCCAATGTGTCGTCTTGGGTCATCCGCACACGTCGATTTTGAAATAGAATTTTAGTCCAGTAAAACTCGGACATTTTTGGCCAGCTTATTTTTGGCCCGGCCTGCCACCCATCCGTTCCGTTTGAGCCAAACCCAAAAAAATAGCATAAAATAGGCACGAATTGGTCTCGGCCCACCCGCCACAGTGGACCTAGCCCAACAAAACTCGGGACTTTTTTGGCCCAGCCCGCCACTCGCCCGGCCCGTTTGGGCTTGGCCTGTAAGACCCCAACTTTTATGAATAAAGATTAATTTTTCTCAAAATAAATTTTTGAATATTATGGTGTGGATTTGATATAATATTATAGTTGTGGGTAATATTTATAAATTTTGCAAATTAAGTAAGTTGTTGTAAAATATTTGATTGGCCGAGGAATATTCGTTTTAACAGGAAATATTCGTACCACGACATAATCATTGGTGGACCCCACAACGAAAATATTGTCAAAATTAGAAAACGACATAAATATCTTTTTATTAAATTAAAGGCGAAAGTTTTACTGTTAACTGTTGAAATACCCGGTGATATAAGTACAGTAATACGCGTGGTTGCATAGTAGCAAACAGTATTGTACAATATCTTTGATTATTGATGTTTACGTAAGCAGTCATTCAGTATACTCAATTATTATTACAATAATTGCTGCATAATATCTCTCATATTAATGATTCAATTATTTTCACAGTATCATCTGCATAATATTTTATATTATTAAATTAATAATTAAGACAACAAAGTTATTTATATTATTATTTGCATTATTGACGATGTCTAAAAAGTTCTGTCGAGAAAAGAGGTTTGGTCACCTAATTACGCGCCAATAGGGAGAAATTCTTATCGAAAAGCCCCCTCTTTTCTGGGAATAATTTGGTTGTTAAATATTGTGAGTTATAATATTAATGATGAATAAATTCGTGTTGATTAAAGATGAAATTGATATTTCCATTATGTTGGGATTATTAGTGTTAGTGGAAATCAATATTTATTTCGATAATAATTAATTTATGGAGGTTAAATTGACTAATCAGATAATTAATCGGATAAATAAACAATTAATTGTTATTAGTTCACATGCATACAACTATTTGTTCACATGAATGAAACTATTGATTCACATGCTTATACTGTTGATTCACATGCATGTACTATTAGGGGAGATGGTGCAAGTTTGATAATACTTGTAGGACTAAATTAAAAATAGAGAAAAAGATGAAGGTACTATATTGTAATAATTCGAGCCTCAAAACGTGCAATTATCGAAACTATGTTTTCCTATAAATAGAAGTTCATTCTTCTTTCATTCTCACCAATTCACTAAGACTCACAAGAGCAATTATAGAGAGATAAACTATAGAGAAAAAGAAGAAGAGTATTTTACTACTTCACTATTCTAGTATCCAGTATTCTTTTAAGGTAAAAGATATTATTTTTGTTCAATACTCGTATGAAATAATATATTTTTTCCACTCTATAGTATGTAAGTAATATTATTTCATTTTGTATTCCTACTTCTACACTCATTTTGTTAAAGTATTGCTTCTATACTCCGTGAAATTAGTAGAATATCTTTGAAATTTGCGCTTCATCTAGTATCGTTTCACAAGGATATTTTTCTGAACATTCTTGTTAAATTTTAAGATTTTCATACCGGAGTACTGTTCACGGGGTACTGTTTACGGGGTACTATTCACAAAGTACTATTCACGGAATACTATTCACAAAGTACTATTTACGAGGTACTATTCATAGAGTACTATTCCCGAAATACTATTCACGAAGTACTATTTATGGGTTACTATTCACTCGAATACTATTCACCCGGGGGATAATTTTTTTTTTTCCTGTCCAAATCATTTTTGATATAATATTATTCTTGAATTTTACTCCACAAAGTAGTATCATGTTGACAATTTGGACATTATTGACTTTTCGATAAATTAAATTTAAAATCTTTAAAGTTTATCCTTTTTGCTTTCTTTTAGTTGAATTCTTATATCATTGTCATCATCCTCATGTTTATATTGTGATGAAAGTCATCTTTGACTTACGTGCATAGATGGACTATTGATTGGTATGATTATGACCAGAGATTATTCGGTGTAATCATGACCTGTAATGTTATAAATGATGTGGTAAAGTCTTCATTGGCCCGTAGTACATTGATGGACAATTATTGACATGATTATGACCATTAGTGAAAACACGAATATCCTTGGCCCGTAGTGCATGGATAATTCGTGGTTGTGATACTAATAAATATCCTTGGCCCGTAGTGCATGGATAATTCAGTGATGTGGATTATTTATTAATCTGAGTTTCAACGGTAAAATTGATGATAAACTTTTTAAATCAAAGAAGATAGTAGATGTGACACCCCCAAAATAGGTATACAACACCCATTCTGAGTCGCCAAATACATGGAACAAAAAGCAAACTACAACTTCAATAATACAATTGTCTTGCAAAATACGACAACACATACTGTGAGTTTAAATACAAATATTATCTTCTAGACAATATCAACACTCAAATAAGTCCTCATTAAAATTATTCATACACTATTTTACAGAAATAGTGAGGACTGCTAAAACATCTTTCTAGAATTATCACTCCATACCCCGATTAGATCCTGCTATGTTCTCACCTCCTGAGAAGAAAAATGGAACAAAAAGGAAAAGGGTGAGCTCAACTAGCCCAGTAAAGAATATTATGACTAAGATAATATACAACAAATTATCATTAGTCTTCAACAGGGAAAAATCTGATAGAATATAATAGACAACAAGTTTTAAATCAATATTCGCAAAATAAAAACAACAATCCATTAGAAGAGTCAAGTAGAGAATGAGTTCTACTATCTTCTAAGATTTAAAAGTTCATCATCAATATTTTATCCCTGTAACATCAATCAATATACATCTTTAATCAAATATTCATCTTTGCACTACAAGCCAAAGATATTCATTTGTATCACCAGTCGATCATGTTCATCTCAACACTGCTCATCTTTGCACTACGCCAAAGATATTCGCTGATTAATCATTCATCTTTGCATTACAAGCCAAAGATATTCAGTAACTTCATCATTTAAGACTGAGGATGATGAAAAATATGTTAAAGAAAATGAATCCAAAGGAGATGTAAGGATAAATATTAGGGATTCGTGATAACGGTTTATCCAAGATCAATAATACTTCATAATAACCAATTGTGAAGCAGAATTCAAAAATAACGATCAAAACATGGATACAATCAAAGATAGTAGCCAAAATAAACATCTTGGACAAAAAAGAAAATTTTTATTTTTCGGTGAATAATGTCGATTCGTGAATAAAGGTCGATATCGTGAATAAGAACTCAAACACAAAAAGTTCCAAATTTGATTAAAAAGTTCACCAATATTTTGGCATAATGATATTAAAGAAAACAATATCATTTAAAAAGAAAATAATATTCCTTACCTCAAAATAACGGCACTTCTTATCTAATATCTGATAAGAAAGTCAAGAAAACTTGAATTAACAACAACTCTCAAAGTATCAAAATACTCACAAAAATACGCTCGATAATCTAGAGAGAAAGAAAACTTATTTCTGATGTGATTTTCAATTCTAACCTAAGCGTCTATTTATAAGAAAATGCTAGAACGCCATAAGAGACTAAAATAATAAAATATAATATTTTCTTTTCTTTTCTCCTACGCATGCTAGGTTTGAAAATCAAGACCAGCCATCTTTGAACAAAATTAGCAGCCCACATGTGTATTCAACACAACCAAAAAGTGGGTCCCACCCATAAATTAATAAAAATTATTTTATTTTCTGAAACTTCAGTAATTCATAGAAAATAGTCCGTTTATCAGAAAAATACGAATTTTATGTCCATTCCATACGAAATCGAATTCTATACAACTTTGTAACTTTGATTTTTTCTAAATTCCAAACCAAATAAATATTTCCTTATCATATAAATCAATAATTAATTATTCACAAATAATATTACAGAATCACAATTATGACAACCAGGCAGTTCCCAGGAAAGAGGGGGCTTTCCAATAAGGATTTCTCCTTACTGGCGCGCAATTAGGTGACCAAACCTTTCCTTGACAGAATTTTCTAGACATTGTCTGTGACGCCCCCAAAATAGGTCCATTCCACCCAACCCATTCTGAGTCGCCAAATACATGGTACAAAAATAACTACAACTTCAATAATACACATGTCGTGTGAAATACGACAATACATACTGTGAGTTTAAATACGAGATATTGCCATCTGCATAATATCCACACGCAAATAAATCCCCATCATAATTATTGATACATTATTTTACAACAATGGTGAGGACTACTAAACAACTCTTTCTAGAACCTTTATTCCATACCCCGACTAAGTACTTCCGCTACATTCTCGCCTCCCGAGAAGAAAAATGGAACAAAAAGGAAAAGGGTGAGCTCGACTAGCCCGAAGAAAGAATATTATGACTAAGATAATATACAACAAAATTATCGTTAGTCTTCAACGAGGAAAAATATAATAGAATACAATAGACAACAAGTTTTAAATCAATATTGGCAAATGGAAATAATAATTCATTAGAAGAGTTAAGTAGAGAATGCAAACTACTATCTTCTATGTATGAATTTCAAAGTTCATCGCCTATTTTTATCCCTCGTAACATCAATCAATATATATCGAGATCAAATATTCATCCTTGCACTACGTGCCAAGGACATTCACCAAATTGGTCATGTTCATCTAAACACTGCTCATCTTTTGCACTACGGGCCAAAGATATTCATCGAAATCATTCATCTTTGCACTACGTGCCAAAGATATTCCATAATATCATCATTTAAGACCGAGGATGATGAAAAAAATATTTTTTAAAGAAACGAATCCAAAGAAACAAAATGACAAGGATTAAGGATTAAGGATTCGTACTTTGTTTTATCCACGTCCAAAAATACCTCAAAAATAATCATAGTGGTGTAAAATTCAAGAATGATCAAAACATGGATACAATCAAAGCTAGTATCCGGAATAGATATTTTGGAAAAAGAAAGAAATTTCATTTTTCTATGAATAGTCTTCAGATTCGTGAATAGTCTTGATATCGTGAATAATAATTCGACACCAAAAGATAGAAATTTCACAAAAACATCATCACGCTTACATGAATAGTATTCGTGAATAAGAACTCGTGAATAAATAATAACTCATGAATAAGTAACTCCGACATGAAAAAGTTCCAAATTTGATAAAAAGTTCCAACCAATATTTCAAAGATAATGATATTGAAGAAATAATATCATTTGAGAAGAAAATAACATCCCTTACCTCGAAAGATCAAGATTTAACCGGAATATCGGATATAAAGCTATGACTTGAACTTGCACCGTATAACAATACTCAAAGTATACTCAAAATACTTACAAGAATACGCCGATAATATAGAGAGAGAAAACTTCAGCCGTGTGATTTTCAATTCTAACCTAAGACCTATTTATAGAAATTCTTAGAACACCAAAAGTTAGTAAAATTTAATATAATATTAATATATTTAATAAATTCTCTCGCCCATCTAGACAATCTGATCTCAGCCATCAACACATGTTAAAGATGCCCAAAAACATTTAAAAAACGTTTTTGTAAATAAAAATATTTTAAACTTCCAAAATCAATTATTTTGAGCTTCTAACTTCAATAATTCACAATAAATAGCCCTTTTATCAGAAAATTCGAATCTCGCGAGTTTTTATAGGAAATTCAATTCTCTACAACTTTACAGAAGAAAGTTTTTTCAAATTCCCAACAGAAATTGACCGAAATCCACAAATGGGCGATTTTACAGGCTATAATCAAATTTCAGTCAATAATGGGGTCCACCGACATGTTTAACATGTTTTAAACATTTATTACAACAAAAATACTCCTCCTCCACATATACTCATATATCCCACATTCATCGTAAAAATATCATCGTTAATATATTATTAAAATAATATATTTAAATGAATTATTTTATCAGAAAAAGATAAAATATTAATTTTCAACAATTGTCACATTAAAAATTTTCTCCATCTATATCCTCATAAAATTAATATTTTCCTCATCATATGAATCAATAATTAATTATTCACAAATAATATTACAGAATCACAATATTGACAACCGTGCGCGGTTCAGAGAAAGAGGGCTTTCCAATAAGAATTTCTCCTTATTGGCGCCAGCAATTAGGTGACCAAACCTCTCCTTAGATGAACTTTCTAGACATTGCCAATAATGTTATCTAATAATATTATTTAGATAATATGAATTATTGGTTCGATAATGAAAAATATCTTGTGTAATGACAATTATTGAAACAACAAACGAATATACAATATCAACGCAAAGAATTATTGAATCAATACAATAAAATACCAATAAGAATTATCGTAACCATTATTGAGTAAAGCCTTCTTACGTAAGAATCAATAATTGGTGCAATACTGCAGTGCTTCTTGTGCGATAACGCCAGACATCTTGTGTTTTAACCACCGGGTATTCCAACAATTAAATTGTGAATAACTACTGTAGTTATTTTTAAACAATTTATTTTTGTCGCTTTCTTCCTCCAATCGCTTTTCCGTTATGGGGCCCACACATGGTTGCTTGTATTGCATTTAATATTCCCCGACAAAGATTTAATATTCCACGACCAAACGAATATTCTCCGACAATAATGAATATTATATCACCACTTGCTTATTTAAAATATTTATGCATTTTACCCATAACTAACCACATTAATCAAATCCACCCTTACTATTTCAAAATAATAAATAAAGGAAATTCCTTTTTATTTAAAAAATTTCGGTTCTTACAACCTCCCTCCTTATGAAATTTCGTCCTCGAAATTGACGTGACGATACTGTGTGTTTGAAAAGATGAAAATACCTCGCTTTCATTTTCGCTTCCAACTCCCGTTATTTCCTCAATAAGATGGTTTCTCCACAAAACTTTAACTTGTGGTATAACCTCAGATACATGGGACATGTTCTTTCCTATCCAAGATCTTGACAATACCTCCTCGTCGTTAAGTCTTCTGGCCACCTTGTCCTGGTTTCTAACTCAATGACGTGGTTCGGTCGTCCACATATTTACGTAACATCGATACGTGAAAAACGTTATAAACACGCGTCATACTTGGCGGTAAAACGAGTCTATAGGCCACGCTTCTATTCGATCGAAAATTTCAAATGGATTAATAAATCGAAGGTTTGAGTTTTCCTCACCTCACCGATTCTCGCTTTTGAAATAACAACTTCTTGCACCTCCTTCTTCAAATTCATCATTTCGGTGTGTAGCTTGAATAAACTTTAAACTTTATCGATTAAAGTTGATTATACTCAGATATCATCAATGTGGGTACCTAGAGTTTTCATCTCCATCTCTATTATTTGTAAATTATAATGAAATTAATTTTTGACAATATCGTACTCGTCTTGTATACGATCTTCTACTCAACACGTCACCTACCACGTTCGCTTTTCTAGGATGGCACGGTCGAACATGTCTGAAATGAGTCTCTTCTTGAGTTCTTCGAAGCTCTTCCCACATTCTTTGCTCCATTCGAATTTTGTATCTCTACGAGTCACCATTTGCGTTAATGGAATAGCGATTCGAGAATATCCTTCAACGAATCTCCGATAATAACCAACTAAGCCTAGAAATTACATATTTCGATTACCGAAACTTAGGTTGTTCTCAATCGTGACTCATATCCCAACCTTGGATAAAGACATTACAATGACACCTATCGCTTTACTATCACACGAATATGGCATCCTCTACGGAGAGTCCGGCTTCAGCCAGTATTCCACAAAGGAAGTCACCAGATAGAGGCTCGGGTATCAACTTCTACAAATGGGTTTTAACTCCTCGAAGTTCAATAGAGCCATTCGATATGAGATTTTAGAAATGGGTTTTGTCTTCGGGTTCAAAGTCGATACAAAATTTAATATCACGCTCGGGAGTAGGCGAAGAAATTCTTCAGAAATACGTCAGAAAAATCAATAACAACAGAATATTATTCAAATCGACGTGTCTTTATTCAAATCCATAACATGGACTAAGAAAGCTTGACATTCGCTTTTCAATAAACAAATGGCTTTATAATTTAGTATGAAAGAGTTTGACTTCAATGGTTTGGTTGCTTGAATTCAATAACAAAGTTGCTTAAGAATATGAAAACTAACAACCTTACGAAAGCAATCAATTTTGGCATGATGAGTAGTTAACCTTAAAATCACATCAAAAACAAATATCTCTATAGAAATAAGGTTAACAGATAATGTGATAGTGCCAACTTTGAATCAAGCAAGATTTCTAAACAACGGATGTAATAAAAGTTTCTCTTAACTGAGTCTCCACAGATAGGTCAAAGTCTAATTTCTCCGTGAGTCAAATTCAAACGTTGAGCGCAAGCAAGAGATAAAAGAATGGGTAGAACCAATGATTCATAAAGGTATAAACTTCGCAAGAATTTATAATTAACTAACCCGTGCTAAACTCGTTCGGGTTCCTCGATTTTAATGGGGCCGACGACAAACGCTTCTTCCAGAACCGCTTGACTTTGACTTTTCCGGACATCCTTTTGAGTCACCATCCCCGCATTGACTTGGTTTCGCTACCAGACACTCTCGAGCTATATGTCCTTCCTTTCCACAATTATAGCATACCCGAACTGCTGTGGGCGCTTTGGTGATATGTCCCTCTTTCCTCGCATTTATAAAGATACGACCGGTGGTCGCTTCTCCTCCTTGGAACCGATTCTTCTTTGGCGACGCCTTCACATGGTTATTGTTGAACCTTCTCTCGAAATGTCCACTGAGTCACCTCTCCTATTATCATGGCCACGATTACCACCCAAGTGGTTACCGCTTTTCCCAAGATTCTTTCCTCCCCACCGTTATCATCGTTTTGATGATCACACACCGATATGACCACGGTTGTGGTCCTTGGTTGAACATACTGTTATCACGCTTCTAATAATTGAGCCTGCTTACAACATCCGAATATAAAGAAAATTTATGAGAGATAAGATATTGTCGAATCTCTGGCTTTAGACCCTCGAAACATACGCGTCATTCATTCCTCATTTTCCACCAAATGAGGTGCAAACTCGACAACTCATGAAACTTCGCCTCATACGAGACACCGCCGTCGTGTTGTTCTGCTCGCCTAATAAACTCCACTTCCTTCATACGATTTAACACTTTCGTGAAAGTATTTGTCATTAAATAGTTTCAAACGACTCCCAAGACATCTTGGAAATAAGAACCGGATTGGGTACGCTTCACGCATTCCCACCAAGTAGTCTGCTTTCGCCACTAAACATAAAGGTGGCGAATGGAACCTTCGTTCTCCGCATCCCAAGACATCGAATATCTTGGTGATTTGCTTGACCCATGTTTCCGCCATGATCGGATCGGGCTTTCCTTAAAATTCGTGGTCCCAACTCTTTGAATCGCTTGCATTTGTGACAACCCGTGAATTGCTATCATTTCTCCTATGTTTTGAACACGAGTCTCCTCGTCTGCATTTTTGCATGAACTGCAAAAAGCTTCTAAATATCCTCGCTCATCATCTCGCTTTCGGTGGTATTGTTCACAGAGGAACATTGCCAACTGTGTTGACGTTCTCCTCGTTGGTGAGTCAGCATCTCCACTGGGTCTCATTCACTCCATCATTGTTAATATTCTCGACGACATTCTCAAATCATCATCATAAAACAAGGGTTAATTAAGGAAATCAATATATCACATAATATCCCTATATACTAACCAACTAACAAATAAGCTTAGGTAGGACACACTAAGCGAAGGATTTACTCGCCTCTTCCTCCTAGTTCTATTCCCGATCTCCGCCAGAGATCATATCCCTAAGCTCGATACCAACCGGCGCCCCCAAAATAGGTCCATTCCACCCAACCCATTCGAGTCGCCAAATACATGGTACGTAAATAACTACAACTTCAATAATACACATGTCGTGTGTGAAATACGACACAATACATACTGTGAGTTTAAATACGAGATATTGCCATCTGCACAATATCCACACGCAAATAAATCCCCATCATAATTATTGATACATTATTTTACAACAATGGTGAGGACTACTAAACAACTCTTTCTAGAACCTTTATTCCATACCCCGACTAAGACTTCGCTACATTCTCGCCTCCCGAGAAGAAAAAAATGGAACAAAAAGGAAAAGGGTGAGCTCGATTAGCCCAAAAAAGAATATTATGACTAAGATAATATACAACAAAATTATCGTTAGTCTTCAACAGGAAAAATATAATAGAATACAATAGACAACAAGTTTTAAATCAATATTGGCGTGAAATAATAATTCATTAGAAGAGTTAAGTAGAGAATGCAAACTACTATCTTCTACATGTATGAATTTCAAAGTTCATCGCCTATTTTATCCTCGTAACATCAATCAATATATATCTCGAGATCAAATATTCATCCTTGCACTACAAAGGCCAAGGACATTCACCATTGGTCATGTTCATCTAAACACTGCTCATCTTTGCACTACGGGCCAAAGATATTCATCGAAATCATTCATCTTCTTTTGCTACGTGCCAAAGATATTCCATAATATCATCATTTAAGACCGAGGATGATGAAAAATATTTTTTAAAGAAACGAATCCAAAGGAAAAACAAAATGACAAGGATTAAGGATTAAGGATTCGTACTTTGTTTTATCCACGTCCAAAAATACCTCAAAAATAATCATAGTGGTGTAAAATTCAAGAATGATCAAAACATGGATACAATCAAAGCTAGTATCCGAAATAGATATTTTGGAAAAAGAAAGAAATTTCATTTTTCTATGAATTGAATAGTCAGTATTCGTGAATAGTCTTCAGACACGTGAATAGTAATTCCGACACCAAAAGATAGAAATTTCACAAAAAATCATCATCACGCTTACATGAATAGTATTCGTGAATAAGAACTCGTGAATAAGAACTCATGAATAAGAAACTCCATACATGAAAAAGTTCCAAATTTGATAAAAGTTCCAACCAATATTTCAAATAATGATATTGAAGAAATAATATCATTTGAGAAAGAAAATAACATCCTTACCTCGAAAGATCGGTCATTTAAATGGAATCTTTGGATATAAAGCTATGACTTGAACTTGCAGACCGTATAACAATACTCAAAGTATACTCAAAATACTTACAAGAATACGCTCGATAATATAGAGAGAGAAAACTTGAGCTTACGGTGTGATTTTCAATTCTAACCTAAGACCTATTTATTTAGAAATTGCTTTAGAACACCAAAGCAGAAAATTTAATATAATATTAATATATTTAATAAATTCTCTACGCCCATCTAGACAATCTGATCTCAGCCATCAACACATGTTAAAGATGCCCAAAAACATTTAAAAAACGTTTTTGTAAATAAAAATATTTTAAACTTCCAAAAATCAATTATTTCGGAGCTTCGGAACTTCAATAATTCACAATAAATAGCCCTTTTATCAGAAAATTCGAATCTCGCGAGTTTTTATAGGAAATTCAATTCTCTACAACTTTACAGAAGAAAGTTTTTTCAAATTCCCAACAGAAATTGACCGAAATCCACAAATGGGCGATTTTACAGGCTATAATCAAATTTCAGTCAATAATGGGGTCCACCGACATGTTTAACATGTTTTAAACATTTATTACAACAAAAATACTCCTCCTCCACATATACTCATATATCCCACATTCATCGTAAAAATATCATCGTTAATATATTATTAAAATAATATATTTAAATGAATTATTTTATCAGAAAAAGATAAAATATTAATTTTCAACAATTGTCACATTAAAAATTTTCTCCATCTATATCCTCATAAAATTAATATTTTCCTCATCATATGAATCAATAATTAATTATTCACAAATAATATTACGAATCACAATATTGACAACCAGCGGTTCCTGGAAGAGGGGGCTTTCCAATAAGAATTTCTCCTTATTTAGCAGCAATTGATTAGGTGACCAAACCTCTCCTTAGATGTAACTTTCTAGACATTGCCAATAATGTTATCTAATAATATTATTTAGATAATATGAATTATTGGTTCGATAATGAAAAATACTTGTGTAATGACAATTATTGAAACAACAAAGAATATACAATATCAACGCAAAGAATTATTGAATCAATACAATAAAATATCGAATAAGAATAATTCAGAACCATTATTGAGTAGTGCCTTCTTACGTAAGAATCAATAATTGGTGCAATACTGCGTATCTTCTTGTCAATAACGCCAGACATCGTGTTTTTAACCACCGGGTATTCCAACAAAGGTAAACGGTAATAACTTCTGTAGATTATTTTTAAACAACTTATTTTTGTCGCTTTCTTCCTCCAATCGCTTTCCGCTATGGGGCCCACACATGGTCGCTACCATTGCATTTAATATTCCCCGACAATGATTTAATATTCCACGACCAAACGAATATTCTCCGATAATAATGAATATTATATCACCACTGCTTATTTAAAATATTTGCGATTTTACCCATAACTAACCACATTAATCAAATCCACCCTTACTATTTCAAAATAATAAATAAAAGAAATTCCTTTTTATTTAAAAAATTTTAGGTCTTACATTGTCAATAATGCTATCTAATAATATTATTCAAATAATATAAATTATTTATATGATAATGGGAAATACTGTGTAGTGACAATTATTGAAACAACAATAATATAAACTATCAACGCAACAATTATTGAATCAAGAAAATAAAATATTGAATGAAAGAATTCATCAGAATAAATAATGAGTAGTGTGCCTTTTTACGCATTTAATCAATAATTCAACAATATTGTGCAATACCGGTAGTATTACTATGCCACCACGCGTATTATTGTATTTTAACCACCGTATTCCAACAAAGGTTAATTCAGAATAATTTCAATAGTTATTTGTAAAAACTCATACTTTATCGTTTTTCTTCATCCAACCGTTTTCGTTATTGGGCCCACAAATGGCTGCGCCGTCGTACGAATATTCCCCGACAACAAGAATATTCCACGATCGAATGAATATTCCCCGACAACAATGAATATTTTATAACCACTTGCTTATTTTATAAAATTTGCACATTTCACCCATAACCAAAGCATTATATCAAATTAACATCTTATTAATTTAGAATAATGAATAGAAAAAATTCAATTTTATTTATAATAAGTTGGGGACTTACAGTAGATAGCATGCTCTACTTGACTCTTCTAATGGATTGCTTGTTCCGCTGCAGTTAAACTTGATGTTTATTGTATTTTATTATTATAACACTGTTAAAGGCTAACGATAATTTATTTTACATTATCTTAATCATAATATTTCTTAATGGGCTAGTTGAACTCACCCTTTTGCTTTCATTGTTCTCTTCAGGAAATGAGAACGTAGCCAGGACTAGTCGAGGAACGGAGTGATGGTCCGAGATGGTGTTATAGTAGTCCTCACTATTCTATGAAATAGTGTCATAATAATTGTAATGATGACTCCATTTGAGTCTGGATATTGTCTAGAAGACAATATTCGTGTAAAAATTCTCAGCTCATGTTGTATAATTAAGTTTGTATTTGTATTTTGTACCATGTATTTGGCGACTCAGAATGGGTGATGTATACCTATTTTGGGGTGATCATATGGTCCGCCCGTTTGCCAAGTCTATATGTCATACTCCCTCCGTCCCTAATTATTTGACGTTTTAGAGGTGGACACAAGAATTAAGATAATGATTAGAAAGTATTAAATATAATATTCAATTGTCTATGATATTCTTACATCTTTTGTTGGGATAAGGAGAGTTTTGTTGAGATAAGGAGAAAGAAAGAGTTTAAAGTATCAAAAAAATAGGCAGAGTAATGAAGGATAATTTTGAAAAAATTATTATTAATTTTTCTATTTGAACAAACGTCAAATAATTAAAAATAAATGAAAAACTCTTAAACGTTAAATAATTAAGAATGAATGGAGTAAAGAGTATGTGAATAACCCACATCACATACAATTAGCTAGATAAACTCATGAGTTAGAAAGCTAGTATTATGATATTCTCAAACATATTTCGAGAGTACTTTTCTTTTTTAACTTGAGTATATGTTAAATTAATAAAATGTACTCAACTTTAGCATATAAAGACATCCACACCCAAATCTAAGCATATATAGAAAGAAATTTAGTCTAAAATGATAAGAATTAACTCAACTCGTTATATATTAAGACATATTTTGTCATATGAGACAAGATATATACTTTTAACACTCGTTTTTATTTTTAATCAGTATAATCATTGTATGTGAATCTGATGAATATGAGACCCGCACAAGATAAATAAACCAAGAAAAAAGCTTGTCACAATACAAGTATAGAAGAAACTTAGTAAACTATGAGAAACTGTTAGCCCAATTGATAAATGGTATTAATTAAGAAATGAGTAATTTTGACTTTTTAAGATTTTAATTAAGAAATAGTATTAATTAAGAAGTGAGTAAGAATTAAAATTAAGAAAAATATTTAGTTTGACTCGCTTTGATACCATATTAAATTTATAAATTGAATTCAAGTTTAACCCATAAAGATATTAAAATTATATAATTCATTTTCTTCTTTCCAAGAAGAAAGATGCCTCCTCTTTTATGGCTGCTTGACTTCATCCATCATTATATTTGAATCCTAACTCTTAAGAGAGTACAATTTTCTTTACAAAATAACAATGAAATAAGTATTATTTACACTTTCGTCCAATAAAAATAATCTTTTTCTTTTCTTGAATGGAAATCTTTTTAGTGCAAATATTTATAGAAATAACTATTTTTTTTTCTCGGTCGTCAAGCAAATTATATTTGTCAATAAATTTCTAAAAAAGTAAGAGAACAAATATTAATATTTTAATTTTTTTAATCCAGTAACTTTTCGTAAATAATACTAATTGCAACTAAAGGACGTCTATCTGGGCTCAACCCATGTTTCTGAATGAGGATAAAAATAGGGCCCACAGTTGATGACACTATAGGCCCAATTACATATGAAAGCCCAAGCCCACCCCAAAACTTCCACTTTTGTATCAGTCAACTGTCAGAAATGAAAAACCCTTGCAAAACCCTAGGCCGGCCAGCAAGCAACGGCAACGCTATAAATACCCTTTAAATCCACCATCCTTTAAGCCTCTTCTTTCAAAAACTCCTTTGTCAAACCCTAGTTCGTTTCTCTTCCTCAATCAATCAATGGAGTTCTGGGGTAAGCTTCGCCTGTTTTCAATTTCTGTTATCATTTCATTTAACTATCTGATTGATTGTTTATATCTATCTATGTATGTATATAAGATTAGCTTGCTTATTTGCATTTTTGGGGTATTTGGTTGCTGTTGTTTTAGTTTCGTATTTGTTTTATCTTCGATTTTTCTTCTATATATATGTATATATATTTTGTGTTGAGATGAGAAATGATATATGATTAAGTCAGTAGCAAAACATTTTTGATTTCCAGTAATCTCTCTTTTTTCTTCTTTGTAATTGTATTCCATTTTATAAGTTGTGTTGAGCTTTACTTAGTTTACTATGCTGGAACTAATCATTTCTGATTAGCATTTAACAAGCAAGCTACACCAGAATAAAAATAATCAGTTGCTATTTTTTATCTTGTGAGCATGTGCTTACGCTTGCTATCTTTCCGAAAAGGTAGGTGTCTCCCAAGGCTGAACGTGATTAATGCATTTTAATGGTTGTCCTGTGGATTACATCATTTAGCATTAATCTACTACATGTTTTGAGTCTTTTCTGCTTTCTGCTTAACCTAATTAAGCTTAACATGTCAAAATCTTAGGTGTTGAAGTTAAATCTGGGGAGTCCCTAAGTGTCTCACCTGAAGAAGGCCGACTTATTCATGTTTCCCAGGTTAATAATAGTTTTGCTTGTTTTTTGTGTCAAATTGTTCAAGTTTAATAATTTTTTGTCATAAGGTTATCTATAAATCTTTTGTTGAGGATTTTTTGGAATGTTGCAAATTTAGGTTGCACTGGGAGAAGTGAAGAACATCAAAGGAGCCCAGTATGTGCCAATCCGTATGAAGATTGATGACAAGAAGTATATTATAGGGTCACTGTCAGCAGAGAGTAGACCTCATTTGACATTTGACTTGGTGTTTGAGAAAGAATTTGAACTCTCACATGACTGGAAAGATGGCAGTGTCTTCTTTTGCGGATACACAGCTGATAATCCATATCCTTCTCATTCCTAATCTTAATCTTGTATTCTATCTTGTACTCAAATGTATTTTCACATTGTTTTGAATCTGCTCTGTAACCTATAGAAAAAGTGTATTAATTGTGTCATGGCATCAACCTTAAGACAATGTTTATCAGTTTATGTTTTGAGTTATATTTAATGTTTCCTTGACTCGCCGTCTTCTCCACGGATCAGGAGGAATTCGGTCCTGGTGAGTATTGCACCTTGAGTTGTACAGGTTTCTAGCATTTTATATTATATGTTGATGCTTGACTAAATTTTGTTTTCAGAAGACTTTTCTGATGAGGATGAGGACGAGGAAGAGGATTTAATCCTTGAGAATGGTAGATGTAGTATATTTGATTCTAGAATATAGTGTATATTACTTTAGTTGTTTAAATATATTGATCTAGAAACATTGTTTATTTGGCTGTTTCTTTATCAGGTAAAGTTGTGCCTGATGTCCAGGTAGCAAACCCTACTAAATCTAAGGATGCTGCTAAAAAGCCTGTATCTGCTACAAAGCCAAAGGTTACACTTGTGGATCCCAAGAAAGAAAAGTCTGATAAGGAAGAAGATAGTGATGATTCGGATGAGGAACTCAATGATGATGTAAAGTTCTCTAATCCACTTCTTTTTAATTTGTTTCTTTTATATGATTAGTTACTTCTTTGATATTATTGTTTTATCGCACTTATTTGCTTGAATTTTTTTTCATCGTCTCAAGGAGACTGTAAATTGTTTTCTGCATATGATAGTTGTGCATAAAATTTTGTTGGTGTTAATTTTTTTAATTGCCTTTTGAACTCGGATTTATTATTCTTTTTGCTAGGAAGATTGGTCTTTTCAAATTGTTTTAGTAAAGGACCTGAGAAGATTCACTTCAGTGTACCCTGATATTTCTTGAGCTGCATGACACTTGAACAGTCCTATTAGAAGAATCCTTGCACAGAAACTGATTGAGCCTATCATTTTTCTTGGCTCAAGATTAGCAGTAATAGAATCCTTTATAAGCTGGAAATAAGAATTCTCTACCATTTTAGTAAAAGTACTTGTTTGCTTTTGCATCGTGCCGTGGACTATTCCTCTTATTTTTTGTAGTAAAGGTTTCTGCCGTGATCCCTGCATCAAAACTAAATTATTACAACGATATTTATGTTATGATGAGCATTAGCAGATCCTCTAACATCAAGTAGAAAAAAGATTTTACTATATCAAGAAATGATTAACCACTTCCCTTTCTGATATGTTACCCTGGACTCGCACTCTTTTTTGTGCAAGGATTAAGATTAATTCCCTTGTTATGCTAGAAATTTCTGGTTTCTCAAAGTCAGAATTTTAATGTTTTAATTGTGAAAATGATGCTAATTTTTGGAACAAGTATACTGATTTCTATATATTTAATTCTTCTCTGTTTAAAACCTTTGGTTGGTGCAATTCCCCAATCTCAGTCTAGTTTTGAGTTGGTGTGATTCCCAATTTTAACTTAGTCTCGAGTTGGTTGGGGCATGAGAACTTGTTAATTCTACTTATTTGTTTGTATTTTTCACTTATTTACAAACCAAATAGTTCATGATCTTTTTTTCTAGTTAGGTATTTTAGTCATTTAGCATTTCTGCTATTCCACAAGTAATATTATGATTTGGTTCTCTTTAAATAGTCATGTAATCCTTGCATAGACATTGAGATTATTCTTGGTATTTATTATTATAAACATTGATTGCAATCAATTTACTCATTGAAGATCCTAGGGTTAGTGGAGTTTTGAAGCTTCACCCTAGTAACAATTTTCCTGTTTTTTCAATTATTTTCTGCAATTCAAGCTTTAAAAATCATGTCCTGTGTTAATTTTTTTTATGGATGCTAGATTCTTCCGTTCGTTCTGTAATTGTTTTGTTATTTAAGCTGCTGCAATTTTTAAGTCATCTTGATTTTCTGTCAGTTTTTTAGCCAATAGTGTGACAATTTAAATTTTCTCACGTTTTTATTTTGTTCAGTTTAGCAACAGCAATAACGAATATTTATTCTTTTTGATGTATTTTCATTGTTTTCAGTCGGATGATAGCGATTTAAGTGGTGATTCAGATGATGATATGTCTGAACATGAAGAGACACCTAAGAAGGTACTAGCATGCAGGAATATGTTGATGTCTGTCCCCCTCCGCACACACCCACAGCTGTCCTAATTGTTTGTAAGCTGACTTGGGTTAACTCGTTAAACATTTTCAGGCTGAGCCATCCAAGAAGAGACCCTCGGAGTCTGCAACAAAAACTCCAGTTGGAACTGCTAAAAAAGCTAAATCTGATACACCTCAGAAAACAGGTGAAATGCTTTATTTTCATTAATTATTTTTGACTAGATAAGTATCAAGTTCTTTGATACCAGCTAATAAAATTCCTGTTGCCTTCATTTTTTTGTGTGTTGCATGTTTCTATTAATGTAAACTTTCACTCATTATAATTGTACCTGTTTCTATTAATGTAAACTTTCACTCATTATAATTTTCAAAGCTACATATTAAAGCAATTGAGTGCAATTGAGTAAACCTAGCAAAAACAATAAAGCATAAATATAGTAGTGTCCTGTATGTATAGAGATGCAATCCAGCGTCTTTGTTAGCATAATTGGGATTCAATCACATTTGATAAACAAATAACATCCACCTTTTTCTTGTGCTTAACGCCTTGCTAAATTCAACTGTTTTTATTCTGAAAATACTTCAATTTTAACTTTCTTGCAGATGGTAAAAAAGGCAGCGGTCACAAAGCAACTCCCCACCCTTCAAAGCAGGCTGTGAAGAAGACGGTCGAGACACCCAAATCCAGCGGCCAAGTTTCTTGCAAATCTTGTAGCAAGTTCGTTCAGTCGCACAGCTCAGCTCGCTCTTGTTTAAATATTGAGTTATTGAGACTTAACTTTATTGCAACTATTTTGCAGGACATTCAACTCGGAAAAGGGCTTGGAGTCTCATTCAAAGGCTAAGCATGGTGGCAAGTAAAGCGGGATTGATCTTGCACTTCCCGGAGTTATGTTGGCGGGATTGATCTAGTGTTGGCATTCATATTTCATATTGCTATCAGTTTTAAGTTTTGCAATTCAGTTGTGACCTGTTACTTTATGATATCATCTTCAATCACCATATTCAAATTTTTGATAATGGTAATCAAGTGAACTCTTTCATTCTCCCCAGGTGCTATATATTTTGATTGCATGATTTAAAATATTTTCTAATTGCAAATGAACTTTTACTTATTCTACATAATTGGAGTTGGTTTTCTGGTCAAGTCGAAACAAGGACTTAAAAAGTAACTTTTTTTAAATTTAGCCAATTTAGATCAGGATACATCATCATTTTCATTTTACAAAGATAATATTTTTTAATATTCGACTGATATATCTAATTGAATCCGGTTGATAATAATAATAGATAGAAATCAAATTCATAATTAATAGAATAGCCTCGCCAAACTCCATCCATTTGGAAGAGAACCTATGTTTGTTTGTATATAATTGTAAAGCACTCGTGAAGAGAGTAGTGTTTAGACCGATAATAAAATACACATTAGGATGGTAGAATTTATAATCGCAAGGAAAGGAAAATTTAGAAATCAAAAATTATGAATGTAGTAGCTTATAGTGGAGTTGCAAATAATAGGCTTTCTTGGTCAAGTAACTAAGCCCGAAGGCTGGCGAAGAAGAAAGAAACAGGCAACACAACAACTCAAAAAACACATTTTGAAATTGATTCCGAACATCAAAATGAATAGATGACACAACAAACAATACAAGAAATTCAGAATCCCCCCAATAAAACAAAAAAAGGGTGATAATTAGAATAGAATAGATTGAATCAGAAATGACCTTACCAAGAGGCTAGCAGCTATGAAAATGGAACACCATGTAACAGACTAACAGCTAAACAAACCATCAACTATAAATTATACCATCATTCTTAACATAGTTTCTTGCATTAAATAACACTTGGCTAAGGTTTTTCAAAGAATGAAAGTAAAGGAAAATCCGAATGCAAGAGCAAAAACTACCATCCCTAACATGGACACAGTGCAGAAAGTACATAGCTTTTTCTCAACTCCTCCCAACGAGTCCCTGAAAATCCCTGTCAGATCAGCACCAAACAAACCTGTACACAAATTCATGGTAAGCTGCAGTTAAAACATGTCCTCAATCTTTTGAAGCAGGAAACCTGGACCTGCAAATCTCATGTAATCACAAGATCACTTTGGAACGAAAAATGACATGGCTAAACAGCAAAATGAAAGCACACCAGCCAGGATGTGCCCACTAATTAGTAGACAAAAATCATGAATGCATGAGTTCCACTTTTACCAGTTTATTGAAGTACGTATTAAAATTTTCACATTGCTTGTAAAAGATCTGTATTTGTAGAAATATTATAAACATATTTATATATATATATATATATATATATATAATTTTAATATTTATAGGGCAGAAATAAAACTTCTATTTGAATTTCCATGATACTGTACTGCTTTAATGGAAGGAGTTGCAACTTTTCAGTACCCACGAACTTTAAAAACTCTATGCTCAGCATAATCTGATAGGACCGAGAGCTAGAGAATCAAAATATCAAATAACTACATACAATTATAATCTGCCAAATATGCCTGAATCCTGATTAGTAGGAAGAAATCTGGCAAATAACAAGGAAGTTTGATTGATAAACACGCCCAAAAGACAGAAAAGAATGACTAACAGAAAATTGTATGAAGTTTGGAGACTGCATGGAAATCTGCAGAAAACATCTAGAAAATTAGCTTCTATGAAGTGGGAGGTATAATAAAAATGACAATATCACACCTTTAAATAAATTAGAGAAAATAGCAACTACGCATGCTCAAACTAGTACTCCGTTTGGAGCAAATAACTAGTTAGTACTCCATCTGTCCCATTTTAGAGGACAAATTTATGGGGTCTTGGACAACAGAATTTGAAATTTACGACATACATTAATAAATTATATATTCTCTCTTTGATATAGTCTAAAGTATAATATACAAATATATTTAGAATATAAAGAATAAATACATAAATTATAATATATATTGGTAATTTTTCGATGTGTCTTAATTTTCATGTTGAAAACACCCTAAAATTATAGCATTAAAAGTAGGACTGATGATGCAATGTAGTCTTGATTCTTATAATCAAACGATACGTAGGAAAACCCTTGAATTAAGGACTTATTTGGTTTACAAAATAAAAACACAACAGAGCAAAACAACTCAATTTCATTATAATTGTAATTATTAATATTATTGTCTCTTTTAAAGAGAGTAAAATACATGCAGTCCTACATTAGCATGCATATATACAAAAAAAATGGGATGAAGGCTCAGAATGGAGTTCAGCTCATTGAAGTTGGAAGAAAATGAATGCAAAGATAAAGCACAATATGAATGCACGCATGCAAAAGGAGATATGAAAATCACACCAAAAAAATATAGAAAATAACAGAAAAAGAAGAAAATATTTCACATTCCATATCAATGAACTGTAAACCTGTACACCACCTGCACAGTGTAAAATGGGCTGTAAGCTAAAATTGAAGCACCAGAGAGATGGGCTTCCTATAAAAGTGAACTCTATTTAGAGACCAACAATAATGTCACAATCATAAGAGAGAAGAGACGAACCAGAAGCTACATGTTTCAGTATTGATATCCACTTTGCTCTGACTGCAGCTGATTATAGTATTGATCACCATTTTGCATATGCCCGTCATAATCCCCTTCATTTTCATTGTTCATACCATTGGCTTTGTTACCAAGTTCTGCCTGTTCTTTTTCCCTGTTCCATTGTTCAATTTTAGCGCGTCTCTCTTCACTACCTTCTCTAATCGGACTACAATGCCTCTTTGCCCCTGGGCTCCTGCTTCGTCCTCTCTTATGTTCAGGGCTTATGCTCTTATACCTCCTGCTCCGACTCTCATGATGGAAATCCCTGTCATCATACCTCCTACCATGGCTGCGGCTGATGTGTGAGCGCTCGTCATAGCTTCGATGCCTGTAGGGACTTCTGCTTGCTTCGGCTTCGGCTGCGACTATGCCTTCGTTGGTACCTCCCAAATAACTGGCGCCTCAGCTCCCTGAATGAATGTATGAGGAAGTAGATCCATTCATGAAACAAAACAATGATTCCAAGTACCGTAAACCAAAATTTAATTGACAGCTAGAGAGGGAGAGAGATGTACCGGCTGATCTTTTTCAGATGCATAAAGTTGCAGTACCCACCACGATTGCAAACATTCTCCTCATATTGCCTACATGTGGCTTCACGAAAATCAGTCACTGGCGAGAAATCAACAATGATGGGCCGTCCTGTATGGATGATTATTAACAATGAGATAACATATCCCAAAAAAAGAAGAGAGAATACAGCTAAATACATAGCATTGCATTAAGTGAATATTCAAGGTTCAAAACCATGACTATGACAGAGTCTTACCAGCATAGTATCTTCCAGTCAGATTTTTCAATGCATTTCCAGCATGTTCTTCTTCTCTAAACTGAACATAAACATTACCCACCTGTAATACAGCAGAACTTGCGTCATATTATATGTTGAATTCAAAGAAATCGCACACTGGGAAACACGATAAGTAACCATATGCACATCAAGGGTCAAGAAGGTTCACCATGTGGTCAGCCAAATTGTCGCACACATTCAAGCTCTCAATCTCTCCATACTTGTTCAGCTCCTCAAAAAGATCTTCATAGAAATCCTACAATTTACACAAACCCACAAGTCAAATGAAGTTGCGTACAGCAGAATTTCCCACATAGTATGGAGGAAGAAAGTTTTGAATGTAATTCATGTAGAAATAAAACTAAAACCTAACATAATCTGAATTGAAATCAAATTTGATAATAATAAGTTTTACACCCAAAGCAAAAGCTATTCAGCGACATCACATAAAACAAAACCTAAGAACTTATGGTAATGTATCATTGAAAACTTAGGGTCCGAACCTGAAATCAGGAAATCATGAAAGAGAAAAACCTAATTCCGATTGCATCAAATCAAATGTTTATCAGATACAAACAAAAATCATACTAAATCAAAGAATTAAAACAATGAAAATTCCAAGAAAGAAATAGTGTTGCATAAAATAAAACTAACTGACATATAGCATTATACTAAATCACAAAGTAATTAGTAAATATGTCCCAATAGTTAAATTTTAATAATATTATTCTTGCAAATGGCCAGCTAATTGTCCTGCATGCTAGTCATGCTCCCATATCAATATTTTAAATGTAATATTATAAAGTAGAACACTACTATGGTTTTTCAAAAGAGGTGAGCTTATAAACATGCAAATACACTTCCACGCTATATCTTAACCGGTGCACTTATTCATGTCATTCTGCTTATTTATTTTTCAGCTAACTGAGCTTTAGTTATATTTGTAGTCAGTTTTTTATGGTTTATACTTTTATTTTTTTAATCTAAAATTATTTTCATCTTGTTCTTGCTATATATCCCCTCCATTCCAAAAATTAAAAATATATTTTCAAAATGAAGCAAAATTTTATTTTTCCAAACACATCCCTAAACATTTGATAGAAATTTAATACTCAATTTACCTCCTATATCATTCAAACGCACCAATAAATATATAGGAATGGAAATGCATAAAAACCTCGAAGTGATCCTGCATTTTACGGGGGTCGAGGGGATTTCCCTGAGCGTCGACGCCAGGGGTGATCATGTCGGGTCGCTGGTACATGTTAGAAAGAAGCAGGGTAGGACTGACGCTGGGCTTGGTGTGGAGCCTGGAGCAACGATCGCCGTGCCTGCAAGCTCCGATCTTGAAATAGAACGGGCAATTCACCCTGTCCTTCTCTGTCCCGAATATCGATGCCAAATGCTCCGCCATTTCAGACGACCAATTAACTCTCTCTCTCTCTAGGGTTTCTTCTTTCAGGTAAAGGAAATTTCTTCGATTATAGGGGCGGAGGGGCGAGGGGCGGGGGGCGGGGGGTAAGGTTTATATAGGAGAGAGAGAGAGAAGGCTATACAATTTCTCTTCTGGATAGTTCTATATAAGTGCCAATTAGAAATAATACCTCAAAGTTTCGATTTTTTGCAACTTTAGTCCCAAAGTTTAGAACTTGACGTTTATCCTCTTAGCTTCTAAACTCGTAATCATATTTTTCAAAATCATAACTTTTTAATAGGATGTTTATTACCAATTACCAATTTAAATAAATATGCAATACTAAATTTCTATATACATATGTTAAGCAGCCTAATATACATATACAAAAGTTTTGTTTGTATTGACGGTAATAGCAAAATTATTAGGAGAAATCCTTAACATATCATCATTACGAGCTTCCTGAGTTATGAACTAATTAATGATGGCTTAACTTTCCAAATTTGGGCCAATTGATCAAAATTAGTAAATTATGATGGAAACTTTCCAAACTTTACCAAAACTTTTCAATTTGCAGCTCCGTCGAAATAATTTATCAACCAAATTTTATACATAGATAGAACTTAACACTAACTAAAATGGCATGTTATTTTCCATTATAGTTTTGAGATTACAGATCACATATTTTAAAGGTGATTTTGAAAAAATCGACCTAAATGTCGATGAAGTTTGAAAGTTTGATTTTAATACGGCTAATTAGACAGAGTTATTAGTTGGTAAAGATTTAAATAGATGTATCAATTTATCTGAATTTTTAAATTTTAATAATTGAGATGACCCATCGCGTGACTCCGTAAAATTGGTCCGTAATTGAAATTTATTGACTTTGGGGGCTTGTTTAAGTGATGGGAATGTGTTAGGCACCCATGGCTTCCGTGAAACACGGTTATCTCTTTCCTAATGTTTTCTTGAAAATATTAAATGGATTGCCTTGAAAAACATGAAGTGTGTGTTTGTGTTCTGTGTCTATATGAATTGAATTGTGTCTATATGAAGCATAAGGTATCGTCTCCTATGTCATTAAAGTCGAAATCTATGGTATCATCTCCTAGATTAAAGTTGTGAAATATAAGTAACTTAGGGGTCGTCTCCTAAGGACAAGTCATAGAATCTAGGGTGTCGTCTTCTAGAATCGTCAAAATCTTTTTTGGAAGCAACTTTAAGTCTTTTTTGAACTTATGGACGAATAATTTGATTTGAATGAAAATTTTCGTTTTAACTTTTGTTTGATAAAAACTTTTTGGTGTCGTTTAGAAAAACATTGTTTTACAAACCCTTCGTCAAATAGAAATCGATACTCTATTACTTCTCATTTTAGCCTAGAATTAATTTAATAACCTTGTTTGATTCAATTTTAAAATATTTTTACAATTTTGTTCAAAAATCGTTTTCATATGTCGAAAGATAAAATTAAGCATCGAAAATAAAATTGGAGCTAGTTGGGGGTATGTATGCCATTTATATAACTCCAAACACCTCACAATAATAAAATCCACTATCATGAGGCCTTAAATCCAATTTTAGTGGGATGGAACACTTGATATCGTTTTAAAGCCCGAATTACATTTACAATGATTGAATCGCAAAAATTACAATTGTTAACTATGTCCATCGTGAGAATATCCTTCAATTCCAACACGATGTTTAAGGGCTTTGAATTTATTCCTAGACATACATAATTCATAATCATACCCAATAACGCATCAAGACCTATATTTGGAGTTAAGAGTTTAGGAATAGACTTCCATACATCGTACAACAAATCAATAACATCGCAATTATATCGTTAACTATATTGAAATCGCAAGAATCTATTATATATCGACGAGATCTATTAAAGAAACTTAGAATCGAAGGAGTGAAACCGATATATCTAAAATTTAATAGATTTACAAAATAATGCATTGAGATCTGTTATATGATTTTTTGGGTCTAGCCATGGTGCAACCCAGTCTATTTAATAGTCTGGATCTGGTGATGGCTCATATGTATTGATTGTGACACTGGGAGAGTCCTTATTAAAATAGGATTGTGTTTCCATATTTGGAGGGATAAAGAGTCTTTTCCCTAGCTGGATGCGGTTGGAGGTAACTTCTATATATACAGCTACAAGCTAGGGTTTGAGGGGAAAGAGGAACACAAGAGATACAACACAAATTAACACTTTGTACTCTCCATATTATTATAGTGGATTCTCTCTTTCCGTGGTTTTTTTCCAATTGGATTTTCACGTAAATTCTTGTGTTCATATTTTATATTCCTTTATTTATGCTTTTGTGAGTGTATTTCATGAGTTTGATTTCACAACAATACAATCAACCGTTGGCGCGATTTTGGCTCTTGCTTTGGTAATTTAAATCGGTATAAAAATTTAGGCGTTAACATTAGTGCTTGCGTCTGTGGGAAAACAAGACACTTGTTCTAGTGTCGATTTAAAATCACCGATTGACTGAAGAAGATAAGTGATTTCTTTTTATTAAATTAAATATATACTTATACGTGTGTATATATGTATTATGCCAATATATAACAATTGAAACATGATCGTAATTGATTATCGATACAACTTTACATATTCTCTCTCTTATATTATGCATGTAGTGGTAGTATTCACATGATGCATGTAAAATCTAAACATTAACACTTTGGTCCGGTGATGATAAATTGGTCTTTGAGTCCACCGCACTAAGTAATGAATTCAAATTATGAAGATAAAAGTTTAAGCTTTTATATCATTGAAGTGTTTTAAAGGCGGCTTCAGTTTTGTGACGCCCCCAAAATAGGTCCACACGACCCATTCTGAGTCGTCAGATATCACTCTATAAAAATCAAATACAAACTTCATTTATACAAACCGTTGAATCGTAAATGCGATACGACAATGAGATAAGTTGTGAGTTTTAATACAATATTATCTCGTAGACAGTATCGAAATTCAAATTGTTACAATGCCATATAAAATACATCAGTAAATATTTTAAGACCCCAAAGAAGAACGAGAAGATTACTATCATATTCATTATAATGAGGTGCACTTTTGACGCTTTTAAAGTCTGGTTCTTATCACCCTATTGTTGTTCGCCAAAATCAATTATTAAGTGACGTATAAAATACGACACACACATCTTAGGTCCTCAATACAATTATCTGTTGAATGTCATGCCGTTTTATAATGTATTGAGAAACTTGACGATCTCGAACCATCACACTATTTCCCTCATTATCCCCACTTCGACCAAATACCATTGTTATTACACGAAAAGGAATTGTGAAGCAAATGGTGAGAGCACAAATAGCCCATAAAAAGAATATCATGACTAAAGATAATTAAATTATCAATAGCCTTCGTCGAATAATAAATTAGAGATTTAGAACATATGGTAGATGATAAAACTTTTCAACCATAGTTGCGGTGAACGAAACAATCCATTAGAAGAGTCAAATAAACCATCAGGTCTATTATCTTCTCTATGTTAAAAGTCCATCAATAATGTTTTATCCCTGTAACATCAATCAACAATTCTTGTCCACAATCATATGAATAACTCGTAATCATAATTGTGATTCTAAATTCCTCTTCGCACCCAGGACGAAGATAATTTTCAACACCTATTTTCACCTGAAACATCAAAAATCATGGTTATACCAAATCACAATTCCTGCTCATAATCATACTAATAAATTCATCTTTGCACTACGGCCAAAGATATTCATTAACAATTCATCTTTGCACTACAGGCCAAAGACATACAACTGTATTTTAGAAGAGTCAAGTAGAGCATGATATCTACTATCTTTTACGAATTAAAAGTGTATAATCAATATTTTATCGCTGAGACTCAACTTAATAAATAATCCACATCATCGAATCATCCCTGCACTACGGCCAATGATATTCATGTAATCATCAATGGTCATGATTATACTGAATAATCCACGGTTATAATCATACCAATAAGCATCCCATCAATGCACTATGGGCCAATGAGGACTTTTACCACATCATCTATAACATTACGGGTCATGATTATACCGAATGATCCCTGGTCATAATCATACCAATAAACAGTTCATCTATGCACATAAGCCAAAGATACTCATCAATCAATAGTTCATCTTTGCATCGCGTAAGCCAAAGATATATAAACTATAAAATCGAATAATCAACAGTCCATCTTTGCACGTAAGCCAAAGATATACAATCAGAAACCTAATAATCAACGATCCATCTTTGTATGTAAAATAAAGATATACAATTGTAAATCAATAATCGCAATTGATCCATCTTTGCACGTAAGCGAAAGATATACAATCAGAAAACTAATAATCAACAATCCATCTTTGCGTAAGCCAAAGATGACTTTCATCATAATATAAGCATGAGGATGATGACAATGATATAAACATTAATCAAACAAAAACAAGGATAAATATTAAAGACTTTAAATTTATCCAAATATTATCAATCACTTAATAAACTCATAATCTAATATTATTAATATTATAACAATATTTTAATCACTTCTTAAACTTATAAATAATTTATTTCAATTGTTTACACTTTACCAAATAATGCATTTAATTAGGGGTGTAAACGGTATTAAACAGACGTGGATACGATTATATCCAAGTATCCGAATCTGAAAACCAATTCATTATCCGTATCCCATTATCCCATGGGATTTTTAAAATATTATCCGTGATCGGTATTCGGAAAAATATTCAATACGGATAATATCCGTTACCGTTTATTTTATCCGAATAGACAAATTATTTGGATATCCGAATATCCGAATTTGTTTATCAGTAACCTAATATAAAATTCATTCAAAATATTTACGAAAAAAAAATAAAGTTTAAATCATACATATTAATTAAACACAATTTAATATTTAAATCATACATATTAATTAAACATCCTAATCATAAGGGGAGGAAAATGTCAAACACATCATTATAAAAATTACAAGATTAATTTGCATCCTAACTTAACTTGATGCATACACCATTGATCATCCTTCATTGAACATTATCATACAAGAAGATTAACTTAATTCACATCATAATACAACATTGATTGCATCTTAACTTGTACCTGCAAGAGAAAAATAAATAATATTAGTATAACTATTACACTTGTGATTACAAACTATGTAAACATTCTCTAACAAACTACCCATTTATTTTAATATCAAATCGAACTATGCTACTACATTTATTTGTAAAAAACTACTCATTTATTTGTAAAAAACTTACAAATGTTAAGCTCATGATCCTCACTATCTCCAATAGTAGCACCAACTTCAATTGTGGATTCTCCAGCTGTATATAAATTGTAAACATAAATAAAATTAGTACAAGTATTGAACAATTTAAAAAAATGTTAAATTAATCATATTTACATTTACCCATTTCAACTTCCAGTAACCAATCTTTGACACACATTCGAGTTTTCACCGTTGCCGAATTTAATGATGCACGAATGTCGGTGATAAGCCTACGTGCGTGGCTAAAAGATGACTCCGAAGCAATGGAAGAAGAAGGAATAGCAAGAATATCCCGAGCTATCTTTGCAAGTGTTGGAAACTTAGGTCCATAATGTTTCCACCAATGCAAAATATTAAAATCTAGTGGATTGTCATCATCCAAAGGGTGCAAAGTCTCTTCAAGATATTCCTCCAACTCACTTTTTTTCATAACATTAGATGCACAATCTTTTGCTACAAACTTCTTAAATGAGAAAATTTCACTTGGATTATTTTTTGACTTTGATAAAATATCTTCATAGCTTATGGATGAAATACTAGTGTCACCCCTTGTGACGCCCCCAAAATAGGTTTACAACACTCATTCTGAGTCGTCAATAACATGGTACAGAAACAACCACAACTTTATTAATACAACATAAAAACTGTGAGTTTAAATACAAATATTATCTTCTAGACAATATCAACACTCAAATAAGTCCTCATTATAATTATTGATATATTATCTTATAAAAATGGTGATGACTACTAAAACAACTCTCTAAGACCTTCATTCCATACCCCGACTAGTACTAGGTACATTCTCGCTTCCTGAGAAGAAAAATGGAATAAAAAGAAAAAGGGTGAGCTCAACTAGCCCAGTAAAGAATATTATGACTAAGATAATATAGAACAAATTATCGTTAGTCTTCAACAGGGAAAAATCTGATAAAATACAATAGACAACAAGTTTCAGATCAATATTTGCAGCGAAAATAATAATTCATAGATGAGTTACGTAGAGAATGAAATCTACTATAATCTATGAATTTAAAAGTCCATCATCAATATTTTATCCCTGTAACATCAATTAATATTCATCTTGAATCAAATATTCATTTTTGCACTATAGGCCAAAGATATTCATCAATTGGTCATGTTCATCTCAACACCTGTTCATCTTTGTACTATGGGCCAAAGATATTCATAAAAAAATCAACCATCTTTGCACTACAGGGATATTCAGTAACACCATCATTTAGGACTGAGGATGATGAAAAATATTTTAAAGAAAGCGAATCCAATTGAAACAAAAGAACAAATATTAAGGATTCGTACTTTTAAACAATCCGAGTTCAAAAATACTTCATAAATAATCATAGTGAAGTAAAATTCAAGAATGATCAAAACATGGATATAATCAAAGCTAGTATCCATAATAGATATTTTGGACAAAAAATAAAAATTTAATTTTTCCGTGAATAAGGTCAGATTCGTGAATAAAGGTCGTATATCGTGAATAAGAACTCCCGACACTAAAAAGACAAGAATTTTACAAGAAAAATCTTTCCAATATTCTCGCATAATGATATTAGAAGAAATAATATCATTTTAAAAAATAATATCCCTTACCTCGGAAAGACAAAGATTACAATTTGGAATAATGGGATATAATCTTGAACTTGAACTTCAGATATAGCAACACTCAAAGTATCAAAATACTCACAAGAATACGCTCGATAATATAGAGAGAGAAAGAGAGAAAAAACTTCAGTTTCTGGTGTGATTTTTAATTCTAACATAAGCACTCTATTTATAGGAAAATGCTTAGAACACCAACGTAGAAAATTTAATAAAATATTAATATAATTATAAAATTTTCACGCCCATCTTAGAAATATGATTTCAGCTCATTTACCACACATGTGGGGCCCACCAATAATGAAAAAAAACATTTTTCTTTAAAAAAATAATTAAAACTTCAAAAATTAATTATTCCGGAACTTCGGAACTTCAATAATTCATAATAAATAGCTCTTTTATCATAAAAATTCGAACCTTATGTCCTTTCCATAGAAAATTCCATTCTCTACAACTTTGCAGAAGAAAATTTTCCAAATTCTAAACAAAAATTAATCGAAATCCACAAACGGTCGATTTTACAGGCTATAATAAAATTTCAGTCAAGAAATGGGGTCCACACACATGAAAAACATGTTTTAAATATTTTTAGTAACAAAAATACTCTTCCTCCTCATTATTCATATATCCCACATTCATTGTAAAAATATCACCATTATTGTATTATTATAATATAATAATATATTTAAATAAATTATTTATCAGAAAAGATAAAATATCAATTTTTTAACAATTGTCACTTTAAAATTTTATCCATCTATATTCATAAAAAATGAATATTTTCCTTATCATATAAATCAATAATTAATTATTTACAAATAATATTATAGAATCATAAGATCGGCAACCGGCCGCTTCTCGAGAGAGAGGGCTTTCCAATAAGGATTTCTCCTTCTTGCGCGCTTGATTAGGTGACCAAACCTCTCCTTGATGTAACTTTCTAGACATTGCCAATAATGTTATCTAATAATATTATTCAAATAATATGAATTATTGATCTGATAATGGAAAATACTGTGTAGTGACAATTATTGAAACAACAACAATATAAAATATCAACGTAGCAATTATTGAATCAATAAAATAAAATATTAAACAGTAACTGTAACAATTATTGAGTAGTGCCTTCTTACGTAAGAATCAATAATTGGTGCAATACCGTGTGCTACTGTGTTTTTACCATCGAGTATTCCAACAGTATTAACGGTAACAACTACTCCGTTATTTATAACCAACTTATATTTGTCGTTTTCCTTCATCCAATCGCTTTTTGTTATGGGGCCCACACAAGGCTGCACCGTCGTATGAATTTTCCTCGACAGTAAGAATATTCCACGACCAAACGAATATTCCCCGACAACAATAAATATTTTATAACAACTTGCTTATTTAAAATATTTGCGCATTTTACCCATAACTAACCATGTGACGCCCCCAAAATAGGTATACAACACCCATTCTGAGTCGCCAAATACGTGGTAGAGAAAGCAAACTACAACTTCAATAATATAATTATCGTGCAAAATACGTCAACACATACTGTGAGTTTAAATACAAATATTGTCTTCTAGACAATATCCACACCCAAATAAGTCCTCATTACAATTATTCATACACTATTTTTCAAAAATAGTGAGGACAGCTAAAACATCTTTCTAGAACCATCACTCCATACCCCGACTCGATTCTGCTATGTTTTTACCTCCTGAGAAGAAAAATGGAACAAAAAGGAAAAGGGTGAGCTCAACTAGCCCAGTAAAAAATATTATGAGTAAGATAATATACAACAAATTATCATTAGTCTTCAACAGAGAAAAATCTGATAGAATATAATAGACAACAAGTTTTAGATCAACAAATACAGCGAAAACAACAATCCATTAGAAGAGTCACGTAGAGAATGAATTCTACTATCTTCTAAGATTTAAGAGTTCATCATCAATATTTTATCCCTGTAACATCAATCAATATACATCTTTTAATCAAATATTCATCTTTGCACTACAGGCCAAAGATATTCATTTATTTCACTAGTTGGTCATGTTCATCTCAACACCTGTTCATCTTTGCACTACGGGTCAAAGATATTCATCATTTAATCATTCATCTTTGCACTACAGGCCAAAGATATTCAGTAATATCATCATTTAGGACTGAGGATGATGAAAAATATTTTAAAGAAAACGAATCTAGTGAGACAGAAGAACAAATATTAGGGATTCGTATAACAGTTTATCGAAGATCAATAATACTTCATAATAACCAATTATGAAACAGAATTCAAAATAAAGATCAAAACATAGATACAATCAAAGATAGTAACCATAATAGACATCTTGGACAAAAAGAAGAAAATTTTTTTTAGGTGAATAATAGTGCCATATTCGTGAATAAAGGTCGATATCGTGAATAGTCTTAGATACGTGAATAAGAACTCGACACAAAAAGTTCCAAATTTGATTAAAAAGTTCACCAATATTTTGGCATAATGATATTGAAGAAAATAATATCATTTAAGAAAAAATAACATCCCTTACCTCAAAATAACTAGAGATTCCGATCTAATATCGGATAGAAAGCCAAAGAAAACTTATACCGAACAACAACTCTCAAAGTATCAAAATACTCACAAAAATACGCTCGAGAATCTAGAGAGAAAGAAAACTTGTTTCTGGTGTGATTTTCAATTCTAACCTAAGCGTCTATTTATAGAAAAATGCTAGAACGCCATAGGAGACTAAAATAATAAAATATTATTATTTTAAACCAAAATTCTACGCACACCTCAATTGATTCAAAGCATACCAGCCATCATGGAAAAAATAGCAGCCCATGTGTATTTAACACCAACTAAAATGTGGGTCCCACCCATAAATTTAATAAAAAATATTTTTTTTCCGAAACTTCAATAATTCATAGAAAATATATCATTTATAAAAAAAATACGAATTTTATGTCCATTCTGCCTGAAATCGAATTCTCTACAACTTTGTAGCTTTGAGTTTTTCCAAATTCCAAACAAAAAATATCTGAAATCCACAAACGGGTGATTTTTAATACTTCCTTCCTTAGACAAAAATCTTGATAAAACACCTCAACATTAATTCCTTCATTTATAACCACATAAAATAAATAAATCCATCATTTATATCCACATCAAATAAATATTTCCTTATCATATAAATTAATAATTAATTATTCACAAATAATATTACAGAATCACACTTATTACATCCAGGCAGTTCCCAAGAAAGAGGGGGCTTTCTAATAAGGATTTCTCTTTACTGGAGCGCAATTAGGTGACCAAACCTCTCCTTAAACAGAATTTTCTAGACATTGCCAATAATGCTATCTAATAATATTATTCAAATAATATGAATTATTGATATGATAATGGAAAATATTGTGCAGTGATAATTATTAAAATAACAATAATATAAACTATCAACGCAGTAATTATTGAATCAATAAAATAAAATATTAAACGAAGAATTCATCGTAACAATTATTGAGTAAAGCCTTCTTACGTTTAATCAATAATTCAACAATACTTTAGAACTAACGCCAGACATCAGTATTTTAACCACCGTAACCCAACAAAGGTTAATTGGTAACAATTACGTCGTTATTCATAAAAACTCATACTTTGTCATTTTCTTCATTCGACAGTTATTCCGTTATGGGGCCCATAATTGACTGCGCCGTCGTACGGATATTTCCGACAAAAAGAATATTCCACGACCAAACGAATATTCCTCGACAGAAATGAATATTTTATAACCACTTGCATATTTTGCAAAATTTGCACATTTCACCCATAACCAAAACATTATATCAAATTAACCCTTATTAATTTAGAATAATGAATAGAGAAAAATTCAATTTTATTTATAATAAGTTGGGGTCGTACAAACCACATTAATCCAATCAACCCTTACTATTTCAAAATAATAAATAGAGGAAATTTAATTTCATTTTTAATAAGTTGGGGTCTTAAAACCTCTCCTCCTTATGAAATTTTGTCCTCGAAATTGACGTACGTACCTGGTGTTTCGAAAAGGTGAGCATACCTCACTTTCATTTCTGTTTCCAATTCCCAGGTCATTTCCTCAATAGCATGGTTTCTCCACAAAACTTTGACTTGGGGTATGACCTTTGTACGTAGAATATGCTTCTTCTTATCCAAGATCTTAACAGGTACCTCCTCGTACGTTAAGTCTTCGACTATCTCGTCCGGTTCTAACTCAATAACGTGGTTCAGGTCTTTCACATATTTATGTAGCACAGATATGTGAATAACATTATGAACACGAGACATACTTGGAGGTAACGCGAGTCTATAGGTCACATTTTCTACTCGGTCAAGAATCTGAAATGGACCAATAAATCGTGGATTGAGCTTTTCTCTTTTCCCAAATCTTGTAACTCCCTTCCATGGAGCAACACGCAATAATACATGATCCCCAATACTAAATTCCACGTCCTTTCGATGAAGATCCGCATAACTCTTTTGTCGATCTTGTGCCGTTTGTATACGTTGTCGAATCATTTAGATCTTTTCTATAGTCATACAAACCAACTCTGGTCCCAACAATGTTGCTTCACCAACCTCATCCCAACATACTGGAGAGCGACACTTTCTTCCATACAATGCTTCGAATGGAGCTACCCCTATACTTGCCTGATAACTGTTGTTGTAGGAGAATTCCACCAATGGTAAATACTTATTCCAACTCCCTTTGAATTCTAGGACACAGAGTCTTAATAGATCTTCAAGAGTTTGAATAGTCCTCTTTGATTATTCTTCCGTTTGAGGATGGTATGCCGAACTGAATTGTAAATCCATGTCCATAGCTTTTTGCAAACTAACCCAAAATCGTGAAGTGAATCTTGGATCACGATTCGAAACTATGGATACTGGCATGCCATGCAATCTCACAATCTCATTTACATACATATGAGCAAGACGTTCAAGGGAATAAGTCTCCCGTATCGGTAAGAAATGAGCAGACTTGGTTAATCTATCAACAATAACCCAAATAACATTTATTCCTTGAGAAACCGTGGGAAGACCCGTAACGAAATCCATGGTAATGTGTTCCCACTTCCATTTTGGAATCTCAAGTGGTTGCAATGGACCCTTAAGTACTTGATGCTCCTCCTTTACATGTTGACAAGTTAAACACCTCGAGATAAACTTTACAATCTCTCTCTTCATATTGTTCCACCAAAATGTATGTCGAAGATCATGATACATTTTGGTACTTCCAGGATGGATTGCAAACGGTGTATTGTGTGCTTCCATCATGATCTTGTACTTCAAATCGTAGTCGTTAGAACACAAAGTGCAGGTGTACTCAAGTATTCCTTCTTCATCGATTCTTGCTTACGGAATAGCACCTTCTTGTACTTTCTTCTTCATACGCATTAGCTCCGTGTTCGTGGCTTGAACAACTTTAACTTTATCGATTAAAGTTGGTTCTATCGCGATATCTTGTCATCATCGCACTTTCGTTCCTGATATGATCTTCTACTCAACGCGTCACCTACCACGCTTGCTTTTTTTTCGGGATGGTATTGAATGGTGTGGTCATAATCTTTTAACATTTCGAGCCAACATCGTTGCCGCATGTTGAGTTCCTTTTGGGTGAAGAAATATTTGAGGCTTTAATGGTCCGAATATATCTCTACTTTCTCCATATAGATAGTGCCTCCGGATCTTTAAAGACGAAAAACAATCACGCTTAACTCTAGATCATGAGTAGGATAATTCCTCTCATACTCTTTAAGTTGTCGCGAGGCATAGGCTATAACTTTCCCACATTGCATGAGAACACATCCTAACCCTTTGCCTGAAGCATCACTATAGATAACAAATCCATCCGAACCAGATGGTATTGTCAGAACATGTGCCGAAATGAGTCTCCTCTTAAGCTCTTGGAAACTCTTTTCGCATTCCTCGCTCCATACAAATTTTGTATCTTTCCGAGTCAGCTGAGTTAACGGAGTAGCGATTCGAGAAAATCCTTCCATAAATCTCCGATAATAACCAAATTAAGCCCGAAAGCTACGTCTTGATTCTGCCATCGCTTGGTTGCTCTGACTTTGTATTGCTTCAATATTCGCCGGGTTGACAGATACTCCATGTTTTGACACCACGTGCCCAAGGAATGCTACTTCCTCAAGCCAGAACTCGCATTTCTTCAACTTGGCATATAGCTTGTTTTCACGAAGCCTTTGGAGTACTAGCTTCAAATGGTGCTCATGATCTTCATGACTTTTGGAATATATGAGGATGTCATCAATAAAGACAACAACGAACTGATCCAAATAATCCTTGAATACTCGGTTCATCATATTCATGAAAGCCGCAGAAGAATTAGTCAATCCAAAAGACATGACTAAGAATTCATAATGCCCGTACTGAGTTCTAAAAGCAGTCTTTGGAATATCCTCAGTTCTAATCTTCAGCTGATGATATCCAGAACGAAGATCGATATTTGAAAAGAATTATGCTCCTTGCAACTGGTCAAACAGGTCATCAATATGAGGTAGCGGATACCTATTCTTGATAGTGACATGGTTTAATTCTCAATAGTCAATACAAAGTCGCATACTCCCGTCTTTCTTCTTTACAAATAAAACAGGAGCACCCCAAGGAGATGTCTTAGGGCCGAATGAAACCGATGTCCAACAACTCCTCATAGTTGGACTTTTAACTCCTGAAGTTCAATAGGAGCCATTCGATATGGGGTTTTAGAAATGGGCTTTGTACTGTGTTCAAGATCAATAAAGAATTTAACTTCACGCTACGAGGGTAGGCCGGGAAGTTCTTCAGGAAATACGTCAGGAAATTTACTAACAACAGGAATATTATTCAAATCTGATGTGTCTTTATTCAAATCCATAACATGGGCTAAGAAAGCTTGACATCCATTTTTCAATAAACGAATAGCTTTATGACTAGATATGACAATGATTGATTTTAATGGTTTAGTTGCTTGAATTCGTACAACAGGTTGGTTAGGAATATGAAAACTAAGAACCTTACGAAAACAATCAATTTTGGTATGATGAGTAGTTAACCAATCAATCCCTAAAATCACGTCAAATGCAAGTATCTTTAAAGAGATAAGGTCAACAGGTAAGGTGATGGTGCCAACTTGGATCAAACAAGATTTATAAATAGTGGATGTAATGAAATTTTCTCCTAACGGAGTCTCCATAGATAAATCAAAGTCTAATTTCTTTGGAGTCAAGTTTAAACGTTGAGCACAAGCAGAAGAGATAAATGAATGGGTAGCAGCAAGATCTCAAAGGTATAAACTTCGCAAGAATTTATGATTAGCTTACCCATGATCACCTCGTTTGGGTTCCTCGCATTTTGACCAGTCACGACAAAAGCTCTTCTAGGAACCGTTGACATTGATTTTTCTGGGACAGCCTTTTGAGTCACCATCCCCGCTGGACTTGGTTTCGCTACCATACAATCTCGAGCGATATGTCCTTCCTTTCCAAATTATAACATACCTTGAAGTGTTGTGGGCAATTTGGGCTGATATGTCCCTCTTTCCCACATTTATAAAGATACGACCGACAGGTGGTCGCTTCTCCTCCCTAGAACCGATTCTTCTTTGGTCTTTGACGTCTTTGCATTATCATTGTTGAATCTCCTCTTTTTAAAATCTCCCCCCGACTCGCTCCTTCTATTTTCATGGTCATGATTACCAGCAGAGTGGTTACCATTCTTGTCCGTATTTTTCTTTTTTCGCTGGTTATCGTTGTTCTGATGACTGCTGTCACCGGTATGATCCTGGTTGTGGTCCCTCGGTTGAACGTACTCGTTATCTCGCTCTAACAATTGAGCCCTGTTGACAACATCTGAATAGAGAGAAAATTTATAAGAAATGAGATATTGACGTATGCCGGGTTTCAAACCTCTCAGAAACATCCGCGTCATACGTTCTTCATTCTCCACCAAATGAGGTGCAAACCTGGATAACTCTGCAAACTTCGCCTCGTACTAGGACACCGTCATGTTGTTTTGTTCCAATCTAATAAACTCCACTTCCTTCATATGACGAATACTTTCAGGAAAGTACTTATCATTGAATAGTTTACTGAAACGTCTCCCAAGACATCTTGAGTCTTGTACGGATGGAGTACGCTTCACGATTCCCACCAATGTCTGCCTCATTACGGAACATAAAGGTGGCAAATGGAACCTTATGTTCCTCCGTGCATCCCAAAACATCGAATATCTTGGTAATTTGCTTGACCCACGCTTACTTTTAATCGGATCCGCTTTTCCCCTGCACTCGTGGTCCCAACTCTTTGAACTGCTTGGTTGTGACAAACCGTAATGTTCTTATCATTTCCACCAGTATTTTGAATACTGAGTCTCCTCTTTGATTTTGCATGAATCGCAAAAAGCTTCTAAACAACCCGTCGTTCATCATCTCGCTTTCAAATGGTGTTGTTCGCGAGAAAGTAACATTGCCAAACTGTTCCACGTTCTCCTCGTTGGTGAGTAAAGGTGTCTCCACGGTCTCATTTACTCCATCATAACATTCTCGGTCGACATTCTCAAATCTCGCCATAAAACAAGGGTTAATTAAAGAAATCAACATATCACATAATATCCCTATATCTTGAAAGCAACCAACAAATAAGCTTAGGTAAGACACACTAGCGAAGGTTTTACTCGCCTCTCCCCTCCTAGTTCTATTCCCCGATCTCCTTGGAGATCATATCCTAAGCTCGATATTAAATTGTGGCGCCCCCAAAATAGGTTTACAACACCCATTCATTCCGAATCGATAACATGGCACGAAACAACTACAACTTTATTAATACAACATAAAAAGCGTGAGTTTAAATACAAATATTATCTTCAGATAATATCAACACTCAAATAAGTCCTCATTATAATTATTGATATATTATCTTACAAAATGGTGAGGACTACTAAAACAACTCTCTAAGACCTTCATTCCATACCCCCACTAAGTACTCGCTACATTCTCGCCTCCCGAGAAGAAAAATAGAACAAAAAGGAAAAGGGTGAGCTCAACTAGCCCGGTAAAGAATATTATGACTAAGATAATATAGAACAAATTATCATTAGTCTTCAACAGAAAAAAATCGATAAAATACAATGAGATAACAAGTTTCGAGATCAATATTTGCGGTGAAATAATAATTCATAGATGAGTTACGTAGAGAATGAAATCTACTATAATCTATGAATTTAAAAGTCCATCATTAATATTTTATCCTCAGTAACATCAATCAATATTCATCTTGAATCAAATATTCATCTTTGCACTACAGGGCCAAAGATATTCATCGATTAATCATGTTAAATCTCAACACTGCTCATCTTTGCACTACGGGCCAAAGATATTCATAAGAAAATCAACAATCTTTGCACTACAAGCCAAAGATATTCAATAACACCATCATTTAGGACTGAGGATGATGAAAAATATTTTAAAGAAAAGCGAATCCAATGAAACAAAAGAACAAATATTAAGGATTAAGTACTTTAAACAATCCGAGTTCAAAAATACTTCATAAATAATCATAGTGAAGTAAAATTCAAGAATGATCAAAACATGGATACAATCAAAGCTAGTATCCATAATAGATATTTTGGACAAAAAAAAATAAAAATTTAATTTTTTGTGTATAGTGTAAATGATTCGTGAATAGTCTTGAGTATCGTAAATAAGTAACCCCGACACTAAAAGACAAGAATTTTACAAGAAAAAATCTTACCAATATTCCTAATAATGATATTAGAAGAAATAATATCATTTTAAAAAATAATGTCCCTTACCTCGAAAAAAGACAATGATTTAACTGTAATCTGGGATATAGTGTTGAAGGAACTTGCAAGATATAGCAACACTCAAAGTATCAAAATACTCACAAGAATAAACCGATAATATAGAGAGAAGAGAGAAAACTTCAGTTTACGGTGTGATTTTCAATTCTAACATAAAGACTTCTATTTATAGGAAAATGCTTAGAACACCAAAGTAGAAAATTTAATAAAATATTAATATAATTATAAAATTTTCACGCCCATCTTAGAAATATGATTTCAGCTCATTTACCACATATGTGGGGCCCACCAATAATGACAAAAAAATATTTTCTTAAAAAAAAATTAAAACTTCAAAAATTAATTATTTCAGAACTTCAATAATTCATAATAAATAGCCCTTTTATCAGAAAAATTCAAACCTTATGTCCTTTTCATAGAAAATTCTATTCTCTACAACTTTACAGAAGAAAGTTTTTCCAAATTCCAAATAAAAATTGACCGAAATCCTTAAATGGACGATTTTACAGGCTATAATCAAATTTTAGTAAAGAAATGGGGTCCACAAACATGAAAAACATGTTTGAAATATTTTTAGTAACAAAAATACTCTTCCTCCTCATTATTCATATATCCCACATTCATTGTAAAAATATCACCATTATTATATTATTATAATATAATAATATATTTAAATGAATTATTTATCAGAAAAGATAAAATATCAATTTTTCAACAATTGTCACTTTAAAATTTTCTCCATCTATATCCACATAAAATGAATATTTTCCTTATCATATAAATCAATAATTAATTATTTATAAATAATATTACAGAATCACAAGATCTTGGCAACCAGTAGTTCCCCGAAAGAGAGGCTTTTCAATAAGGATTTTTCCTTACTTGGTAGCACAATTAGGTGACCAAACCTTTCCTGTATGTAACTTTCTAGACATTGCCAATAATGTTATCTAATAATATTATTCAAATAATATAAATTATTGATCTAATAATGGAAAATACTGTGTAGTGACAATTATTGAAACAACAACAATATAAAATATTAACGTAGCAATTATTGAATCAATAAAATAAAATATTGAATAAGAATTCTTCGTAACAATTATTGAGTAGTGCCTTCTTTACGTAAGAATCAATAATTGGTGCAATACTGGTAATACACGTATTTTAACTACGAGAATATTCCAACAAGATAATTTGGTAACAACTACTGCAGCTTATTTATAAGCAACTTATATTTGTCGTTTTCCTTCATCCAATCGCTTTTCACTATGGGGCCCACACAAGATCGCTACATTGCATTTAATTTTTCCCGACAGTAAGAATATTCCACGACCAAACGAATATTCCCCGACAACAATGAATATTTTATAGCCACTTGCTTATTTAAAATATTTGCGCATTTTACCCATAACTAACCACATTAATCCAATCAACCCTTACTATTTCAAAATAATAAATAGAGGAAATTTAATTTCATTTATAATAAGTTGGGGTCTTACACCCCTTGCTTCAAATCCACTAGTATCATCATATTCGGTAAATAACTCAAGCAAAAATTTTTGAACTTTGTTTACATATATTTCGGCATAATCACCATGTATTTCCCTACAAGCCCACTCAACAATTTTCATCTTATAACGAGGATCAAGAATTACCGCAATCGTAAGAAGCAAGTTAGATTCCTCCCAATACTTATCAAATTTTGTTTGCATCTCAATGGCCATTATAGAAATATAATAAATATGACTCTCTCTCCACTCCACCAACTTCATGCGAATAGAATGAACTTCCATGTAATACAAATTTGACGTAGGATACTTAACTCCCGAAAGTCTTTTTGTCACGTCATTAAACAAACTCAAACAATCACAAACGTTCTTTCCCCTTTCCCATGCTTCAAAGAAGGCAAAACTTATAACCACTATCTAAATCCATTAAACGCTCAATTGCATCCCGAAGCTTCAAAGCATTCACAAGCATATCAAAGGTAGAATTCCATCTAGTTTTCACATCGAATGGAATACGCCTTTTAGAATTGAATCTTGTTTGGGTCAAAGCAAGAGCAAATTTTTCATCTCTAAAGAGTGAACTATCAATATATTTGATGATTTTTCAATATCCTCAATTAAACCATGAACTATCTTCAAACCTTGTTTAACAATCAAATTTATAATATGAGGACAACATCGAAGATGAAACATGTCACCATTATGCAACAAAGCTTTCTTACCATTCAACCATGTTTTGACACCTTCTAACATTCCGAAATTATTTGAAGCATTGTCAACAACAACACTAGATAATTTTCTATCAATATTCCACTCAAGAATTTTATGTTTTAACCAGTCACTTAAATTCACACCATGATGTGGATATCCAACAACATGAAAAGAAATTACTTTTTTATGTAATTCCCATGCATCATCAATGTAATGACAAGTCACGCAAAAATAACCCCGATTTTGAAAGTTTGGTTTCCATCCATCGGTCGTTAAACTAACTCTAGATGATAAACTCTCAATTTCTGTATAAATTTTAGCCCTCTCTTCTTCAAACACTTCACCCAAATCTTTTTTCACGGTGTTTCGTGAACGGAATTTATAAGTTGGCATAACATATGAAATCCAAAGACGAAAGTAGCTATGCTCAGCCATAAAAAAAGAATAATCATGTTTTGTAAGCATTTTCGCATACAAAGATCTTTCAACTAATGGGTCATATTTATATGTAGTTTCCTTCGGAGTAGGGTTGTCTTTGGTGACACACTTCCCAAGAAATGGTTGCAAAGGGTCAACACATTGTCTTTTGGCAAGAAACACAATTTTTTTTTGATGATTTTTCAAATGAGTTGTGCCTTTATTGTCTTGCCCGCCAAATTTTCTTTACCATGTTTTCAAGTAACAACAACATTCTTACCTGCTCCAACCCTATCAAAATCTGCCCAAACAGTTGATATCAAAACTCTTGTCTTACGACCACTCGCTGTTGGGGCTGTCTCTTCATCAATCGAAGTAGATGTATCATTAGGGACATTAGTTGTAGCATTAGCAGAAGTAGCTAAACTATCAACTTGTGCAATTGAGGCAGCACTGCTACTAACTACTTGTTGAGACATTTTTCAACCTGCAATTAATTAACCTCCATATATCAATCATGGGAAAAAAAGAAGAGATCCAAAGAAATATAAAAAGAAAGAAATATACATATACCACATAAATATCGTAAAAACTATCACATTATCACATTAAATAACTACTGATATGTATATATACACATAAGATGTAATTAGTGTATGAAGAACCGATGTTCTTGTAATCCAAATATTAATGTGATCGAAACACCACAACATTTATCTAAATATTTACGTATCTAATCGAAATAAGCGGATCTAACCGGAGCAAAAGGTGGGTGGCGGCAAGGGACTGGGACTACGGCGAAGTGAGGGCTTGATCTGCTAAAGGACTTGGCCTGAATCCAATTAATCTGCAGATCTAACACAGAAGGAGAAGAAGAAGAAAAAAACCCCCACGAAATAAAGCATATGCAGAGTAGTAGAGGATCTAGAAAAGTTTAGAAACTATTAATTAAACTGAGACCCACGAAATAAAGCATGAGCTTAATTAATTATAATAGATTATCAATTAATTACATTTGAAACATGCTAATTGACGTTTTGGGTGAAAATAAAAAGATTCAATAATGTAACCGATACTTTGTTTGATTGATCAAATTGAAATTAAAATCTTAATATTATTCTTTCAAATTTTATTAAATAATAAAAAAGAGAAATAAATTAATATTTAATAAATGAATAGTAATATTTATGGGAGATTTATTTATTATTTATCCTTAATAAATAAATTACATGGTTATAAGAAATTATTTGATTTCATTATATTTATGGAGAGTGCGAGTTATAATGTATGTGTGACAACTAGTTAATCTAACTTGATTCAAAATTAACATTGAACTTATTTTACATATTTGGACTTCTAGTTTCTAAATAATTAGGCAAATGAAAGTGATAAATACTCTCTCCACCCAAAAATTCATAAACGTGAATTAATTTATTTAACTCTCCCTTCTAGATTAATTTTAAATTAATCCAGACCTAAAACATATGCGTGTGTATATAATGAATATAAGTTATTAGTTTATATATGTAAGTTATTAAATAATGAATATAAATTATTAATTTATATATATATATATATATATATATATATATGTGTGTGTATATATATATATATTAATAACTTATATAAATGAATGCTAGTGCTTTATTAATGAATGTAAGTTATTAATACACACACACACACACACACACACACACATATATATATATATATATATATATATATATATATATATAGTTATTAACTAATTAATGTAAGTGATTAATATATATATTATATATATATATATATAGTAATAACTTATATAAATGAATGTAAGTTATTAATATATATGTGTGTGTATATTATATATATATATATATATATATATATATATATACACGTATATATATTAATAACTTATATAAATGGATGTAACTTATTAATAAATACATATATATATATATAAATATATATATATATATATATATATATGTATATATTAAATTATTAACAACTTATATAGGTAAATTATTAATTAATAATTTACATTAATTAATAACTTAATTAATGTAAATATTAAGTGTGTGTGTGTGTGTGTGTGATATATATATATATATATATATATATATATATATATATATATATATATATATATATATATATATAGTTATTCTGATCACGGATTCCTGGATATCGGTTATCCATGGGGATATATTTACTTTACGGATGTTAATCGAATACTTAATACGCCTATATCGTATTCGTGATCCGCTTATTTACTTGATACCTTTAAATCGAATACGGATATATCCGCTTTTTTAATCTTAATAATATCGATTTTTTCGAATACTTGATGCGATTTAATCACGAATTTTTCTTTTACCATTTACAAATTCTACATTTAATCATTCAAAAATGTCATACTCATAAGATTTCATCACCAATGATCAAATCCCTCATCAAAAATTTGCATATACCCTATATAGGATTCCCAAAACATAAAATCATATTTTCCAATTTTGTTACTTCACATAATATATTTAATTCATTTACTCATAACTAGTTCATTTTCATGAAAAATACCAAATCAAATCCCAAAAATATTTCTTTTTGGGATTTAATGTAATATAGTCCCATATTGAACATATATTTTTCTCATAATTTTTAAATTCATTTACTATTTTTCATATGGCCAAAACTACTAGAATATTTAGACATTTATCATAAATTGTTCTTTTGTCCAAAATTCCAAAATTTATAGGTATACTCTTCATTATATACATGTATCTCCCAATAAAAATTTCACCAATTTGGAGTTAACCACAAGGAATTATAAGGGTTTACTTTTAAAATAGTCTTTTCCCCATAAAATCCATAACTCTTAATCTATACATCCAAAAATCGCCATCTTTGGACACAATATAGAAATCTCATCAAATTATCATTTCAAATTTTTCCGAAATTTTGAGGGTCGAAAAATTCAAACTAAGCAAATGAATTTTCACCCGCCACACGCAGTAATCCATGTAGATGATCATTTCTACAATTTAATAAGGAATGAATACAAAGGATCATTCACTATGCATTCGGTAATCCACATGTAGGCAAAAGTTATTCCAATAGAATAATAAATAATGGAATAACGTAAGAATTCACCATGCATGCGATAGGCCTCGCATGCATGTGTTATTCCCAATGAATAATAAAGAATGAAACCAGTCATGCGAAATTACGCATACGATGATATTCAACGTAATAATAAAGAATGGAATAACAATGTAATTCACCAAGCATGCGATAAACCGCATGCATAAAGTTATTCCAACGAGAATAATAAAGAATAGAATCGGTCAAATACGTAATCCGCATGCATGTGATATTCCAATGAATAATAAAGAATGGAATAATAGAAGAATTTCACCATGTATGCAGTACTTTGCATAGACAGGTTATTCCAATATAATAATAAGGAATGGAATAACAATAGCTCTCTTCATGAATACGAAAGAAATAATACCCCTCGCATTAGAAGAAAACTGGATACTGGAATAGTGAGGTAGCAGACTTCTTCTTTCTCTCTATAATTTCTCTATATAATAATTGCTCTATAGTTTTAGTGAATTGGTGAGAAATGAAGGAAGAATGAGCTTCTATTTATTGAAAAATATAGTTTCGATAATTGCACGTTTTGGGGCTCGAAATATTACAGTACAATAACTTTAACTTTTCTTACATTTTTAATTTAGTCCTACAAGTATTATCAAACTTGCACCACCTCCCCTAATAGTAAATCATGTGAATTAATAGTTCATTCATGTGACTTAATAGTTATAATCATGTGAAAATACGAATTACAGTATAGTACCTCCATCTATACCTCTATTTTTAACTCAGTCATACAAGTATTATTAATCTTGTACCACCTCCCCTAATAGTATATGAATGTAAATTAATAGTACACACATGTGAACAAATAGTTATAATCATGTGAATTAATAGCAATTAATTGCTCATTTATTCGATTAATTACCCGATTGGTCAATATAACCTCCAGACATCAATTATTATCGAAATAAATGTCGATTTCTACTAACACTAATAATCCCAACACAATGGAACTATTTTTATCAAAAACTTTATTTTTTGAAATTTTGAAGTTTGACTTTTTCCGAAAAAGTCAACTATTGACTTTTTGACCAAAAAGTCAACCCCGGTAAATTTTGTGTTTATAGTCTATTTTTACTAATTTCATTGTTCCGGACTCAAATATCACGTCCGCGTCTCCAAATTCAACTCCGAACTCAACTTCGATTTTTTATAACATTCATCATCAATATTATAACTCACAATATTTAACAACCAGGCCGTTCCCAGGAAAGAGGGGGCTTTCCGATAAGGATTTCTCCTTATTGGCGCGCAATTAGGTGACCAACCTCTACTTGACAGAACTTCTAGACATTTTCAATATTGAAAATAATAATATGAATAACTTTGTTGTCTCAATTATTGATTTAATAATATATAACATATTATGCAGATGATACTGTGACAATAATTGAATCAATAATATGAGAGATATGATGCAGCAATTATTGTAGCAATAATTGAGTATATCTGAGTGACTTTTCACATAAGCATCAATAATCAATATCGTGTGCTACTATGCAACCACGAGTATTACTGTACTTTTACTACCGATTATTTTATGACAACTTGCTTACTTTGAAAAATTTTCACATATCACCCTTAACTTTAAACTTTTGTCAATTTAACTATTTACCAAAATAGAAAAATTAAATACTTTTATTTCATAAAATTCGGGATCTCACAAGTTTCATCATCAGCCACAGACTGAAGAAAATTAAAGGATTCAATTCTTATACATGTGCCAACGTGCTCATCTGCGAGGGATAAAAATCCCCAAAGGATGAACATTCTACGGATAAAAATCCCGAGGATAAAAAAATCCCGAAAGAATGAACATTTTACAGATAAAAATTCCGAGGATAAAAATCTCGAAGATAAAAATCCCCGAGGATAAAAATCCTGAGGATAAAAATACCACGGAGTCTTTTTGAATACTCTCATATTCATAAGTTCCTTATAAATAAGAGACTGGGGTGCAAATGTGATTATTTGGGTCTAGCCATGGTGCAGCCCAATTTATTTAATGGGCTAGATTTGGTGTTGACCCGTAATATATTTACTTTGACAGCGAGAGGGTCCTTATTAAAATAAGATTGTGTTTTCTTATTTAGTGGGATAAGGAGGTTTAATTTGGGAAAGAATCTATCAGCCATTAATTATTGTTATAAGGTGATTTTACAAAGGACTTCAACTCCTAATCGGATTCAGGTGGATATGACATCTATAAATACAACAATAAGGAGGGAGATACAAAAGACAAGAAAGAAAAGGGCACAAGAGATACAACACAAATACACAACTTATACTCCCAATATTATTATAGTGGATTACTCCCTCTCCCCGTAGTTTTTTCCCAATTGGATTTCCACGTAAATCTTGTGTTCATACTTTATATTCCTTTATTTATGCTTATGTGAGTGTATTTCGTGAGTTTCATTTCACAACAATACAATCAACCGTTAGCGTGGCCTGTTGTTTTGGTGATTTCGTCAGGAGTACAAAATTTGGCGTTAACATTGACGCCGTCTGTGGGAAACAAAATTATGTTCAAAAAATCATTAAATTTAATTTGTCAAAAGTGTGAAGTTCTTGATTATTATTTCTGCACGGGAGAATTTCTTGGGCAATTTCAAGCATGTCACAATCCGCGATTCACATCGCTAATAACTACATCTTGTTTGTGCTAATTTACTACGACGAGAAGGCGGAACCGATACATAAAGCTAAGTTATTTTCTTTCATAACAATACATATACATGTTCATGTATTACTATGATATAATTATAATATTCATGTCATACACATGTGCCTGATCACTTTGAAAGAAAAAATGACACCAATATTTCATCACCTTCTTTGCACTAAAACGTGGCACCTTGTTCCCATGTGATAGCACTGTAAAATTATTAAGTAATAACATTATATCACTACTAACAAAATACTTTGTACACCACTTTTATCGACATGTGTGTATTAATTAATTTAAGGTATACATGGACTTCATGTGGTATTTGGGTGCAAAGTATTTTATGATGGGACTTGCTATGTTGTACTTGGGGGTGTAGGAACAAAAAATTGAATTTTATTTATGAAGATGAGCCAGAAAGCTTAGAAAGGTGTGTTCTAGAGGAAGATAAGTAAGTACTCACTGAGCACATCTCTGAAGAGCGTCGTTGGCAATAACAAAGAAGATTATTATTATTATTCTAATCGAGACTCGTTCGCCGGCTGGGATAATGAAGAGTCCGACTTTAAGTGGGTCCCGCCCAAACCTCCTCCTTGTGAAGTAATCATGGAAGAGTCTTTGGCAGCACATGGACAGAGAAACAAATCAAAATGGACTTCTACTATTCTGGCTAGCCTTTGTTTCTGGACTCAGCTATTGCTGCCGCCAAAGGCACAACTATCAACGAAGGGGTCTCAACAGGTCCGGCGACCGTAAACAACGATGTCGGGAAATTGAGTTAAGGTGGTGGTGGCAAAAGTGCTTGTTACGAGTGTGGGATGACATGTGCCAACATGCTCATCTGCGAGGGATAAAATTTTTGAAAGAATGAACATTCTACGGATAAAAATCCCGAAAGGATGAACATTCTACGGATAAAAATTTCGAGGATAAAAATCCCACAGAGACTTTTTGAATACTCTCTTATTTGTAAGTTCCTTATAAATAAGAGACTGGGGGTAATGTTGGGATGTGATTTTTTGGGTCTAGCCATGGTGCAGCCCAGTCTATTTAATGGTCCGGATCTGGTGATGGCCCATATATATTTATTATGACAGTGAGAGAGTCCTTATTAAAATAGGATTGTGTATCCATATTTGGAGGGATAAAAAGTCCTTCTCCTAGTTGGATGCGGATGGAGGTGACTTCTATATATACGGCTACAAGTTAGGGTTTGAGGGGAAAGAGGAACACAAGAGATACAACACAAATTAACACTTTGTACTCTCCATATTATTATAGTGGATTCTCTCCCTTCGTGATTTTTTCCCAATTGGATTTCCACGTAAATTCTTGTGTTCATATTTTATATTCCTTTATTTATGCTTTTGTGAGTGTATTTCGTGAGTTTGATTATATTTCACAACAATACAATCAATCGTTGGCGCGATTTTGGCCTGCTGTTTTGGTGATTTCGTCATGCGTATAAAATTTGACGTTAACAAGATCTAATCAGAAATTTATCCTATATTGGCTATAAGGAAACTTCATTTATGAGAAATCATCCTAAGATATTTGGGTGACCTAGAAATCAATAAAAATAACTATTGAACACAAATAATCAGTAAAAAGGATTTGAATCAAAGTCAAAATCGATAAATTACTAAAGAATATCCACAGTTAGTTAGAAGGAGATTCTATATGTGAGAAATCCTCTCTAACTATCTACAATTCCAAAAATATGATCCAAACACATTTAAATATGATCTAGGATGCTATGATAGCCTGAAATGAATAAATAATCATAAACAAAGTACAAACACAATAATTGACAAAATATGTTAGATCTAAGCTAGATCTAGTATTAAGATGAGAAATTTAACTCTAAGAGTAGGAGTTTCTTCTTCCTTATGCTTTTGTATGGATGACTTGATTGTAGATTGATGAGAGAAACTAGATCTAGATTGAATTTAAAGAGGTTTTTCTTTTCTTTTTTCTTTTCCTCTCCCTAGATAACACTTTATTTCTCTAAAATGCCTTTATCTTTCAAAAAATGAGCCAAAACCGTCTTATATAGGCACCCTAGTCATGTCGCATGTCTGCGATAGTCCTAGGGCAAGGTCCAATTGCATCGATTTTTGTGTCACGCCGTCGATTTTTTTGTATTATGCACTGAAACGTCCATAACTTTCAAACTAAGAGTTAGAAAATGTGTCATATCAATCTGGAAAACTCTTTTCGAGAGCTACACAATGACATCAAGTTTAATCTATTTCGAATTCGAGAAGATGTAGAGAAAGAGAAAAAAACTATCATTCTATAAACCTGACTAGTCGCTTATCTTCTTTTCCGTTGCTTGTCGCTCGAAAGTCATTGTGGGGACTCTGAATACTCATTCTGAGCTTTATAATTTTTGTTCTGACATCTTGATCTTTAGGTGAAATGACACTTTTATCCTCCTACCACTATTAGAGAAAAAATGTACAAATTTTGGGTGTACAATGTGGAATGCTGCTGAATTATACAACTAAGAGGTGAACGCATGTTGAGAGGAATGGGGCATAATACTTCCCAAATCAACAGGCAGGCCAGCAAGGAATTCGAAACGGTCATGTGCCATTGTGAAGACCAATAATGTCATGATACATACACCTAAGGACTAATAAGTTTTTATGGCAAAAGCCATAAAATGAGAAGACCAGTCAACCAACAAACTCATAATCTGCCAAATATTTGAGAATATTTAAATAATTTATGTGGGGATTTAGGGTTTCCATTTATTTATTTATTTTTATATTTGTTTCTATTATTGCTTATATTTTCTATCAAACATATTTGTGGGTCAGAAATTAAGAGATTTTATTTTTTTTTATAAGAAATTGCAAATCCTTATCAAATGAAGGTCACAGTAGCTTGTCTCACAAACAAGGGTGTAAGAGTCGAGCCAAGTATTAAGTTTTTTAGATTTGGTTTATAAAATTTATCGAGTATAAAATAAAGTTTGATTAAAGCTCGTTTAGCTACCGAGTCGAGCACGATCTCGAATCGAGCCCGAGAAGCATAAATTTTTCGAACGAATATGATCCGAGTATCAATGGAAAATTACAATTTGAGGAGGTTCGAGTAATTTATCGAACTTTAAAATTTGCTCATATTTGAATTATTATATTTCGAGTTGAGCTCGAATCAAATTTTTAGTCAAGCGAGAATCGAACTAGAACTGCAGAGACAAAACATTGATTTATTGTTAAATGAAAAGATTTACTACAATCTAGGTAGAAAAATAATTATAAGTACTATTTGATGCATACATCTCAAATCTTGTTTATGAGTTATTAATCATTTTTTATATATAGTTTATTGAGACATGAGACCTAAGCATTTTTATAACAAGTTACAAGCCTATAATGGTGTCTTGCTCTTGAAGTTTCTGTAATTACAGTAAATCAAAGTATAATTATACTATTAGGCCAAATGACGTTAACTTAAAGCTTTAAATTAATCAAATAAGATTTTGCAATCCCAAAGAGATCAAGAAACCTATCAAGATCCTGTATTGTAGTATTAATCATTAATATTATTATAATATCTTAACTGAAGAACATACTTTGGTGATTTTCCCCTATTTCTCATTGGTATATGTAAAAGTGATATGTTTATGCCAATTATTACACTTTAAAGTGTTTATTGGTCAGGACAAAGATTAGAAGAAGAGTTATATGTTTGCAAAGTTGGATTAGATGGAGAAATGATTAATTATGTCAAAAACATCATATAGACAAGGCATGAAAAGTTACCATAAACATGTTCTTGATGTCCTGTCCTGTCTCCCAGATTTCATTTAAGAAAAATCTTAAGCAAGACAAATGCTAAATACTTTGCCTAGATTTTCAAGGAACATTGGATTAGCAAAATGCTTTTTTATTAATCTTGGGGGGGAATATTTCTGCTAAACAAAAATTATGGGGAAGATTACAGCTATTAGACTAATGCAAGCGAAAGTTCATGTTTTAATCTTTGAATTTGATCATGATTAAGCAGGACTAAGTAGGTTCATATCAAGTACTTCACACAAGTCATTAGCATATAATACTAGCAAAATAACATAATCTAATAATATAGGAATCCAATTCTTCATATTAGCAAAATTGTAGAACTTGGAGGTATAAATGTATAAATGAACTCCTTTCAAATCCATACGGTTCTATATATAACCAAGAAACTCAATAAATACTACAAAATGGCAAATACTTCTTGATTACAAGATTGACCCTTTCCCTTTTGCTAACAGCTTATTTCACTCTCCAAGCTGAGAAGAAACTAACATATAAATAACTGATGCAGGAAAAATAATTGGGAAAAAAAAAACACAATGTATCACAGTGACAAATAATAGAATCGCAAATTTAAACAGTACACTGATCTATTCTTTAAAATGCACTAGCTTTTTCTGCTTTCTTCAACCTTTATCGACTGTATGTGTGCTAATACCACTACGAATTCTTTTTCGTATTATCTGGTGGCTCCCTAACTGTCACAAGAGATTTCCCTAGGGCCTTGAGGTTTAACTTTTCTGCTCAACATGATGAACAATTTGCTTTTACTCGTATGATCCGAAATGGTGCAAATGCAAAAAAGCTGAACAGAAACCACCCATATATATATATTTGTGTAAAGGAGAAAGATTCACGGACTGGATTGGTAGACAGAAGTGCGCGAATGTGTGTATTTAGGTGATGATGCTTCTTGTGTCTAAGAGCTTGGGACAATAGTGCCAATGTAGCCAAATCCCACGATAGTAAAGGTTATTGTTTGGAGGAACATGTATACGAAGTAGTTGTTTTTCCCATAGAGAAAATCATAGCATCCACAGAAGAAGAGGAATGCTGCAAATCCCAGCTCTGTAAGATGTATTCTGTAAAATATTTTACACACAAAATAAAATAAAAATTAACAAAGCCTAAAATATGTATGTTTCTGCCATTAATTTTTAAAGAGAATGAAAACTTAGAGGCCATAAAAAAGAAATGCCATTTTCATTAGATAGCTCATATATAATATTATAAACTACAATTGAAAGGGGGGGAAACCCAATTAATCTTTTCTCTTTTGGTGCTACCCCTCCCCTCCTCCCCCTTCTCTTAATCCAGTAGTATGCTAGAGGATGAAGAATCAGAAACTATTATCACTGTGTAGGACATATCACATACGCTAATTAAATGCAAGTGAACTGTAAGTAAACGAATTATAACAAAAGGATTCTCACCTGTCTCCAATATTGAATCGGAATTTCTTTGCTGGTTTGTTGTTCTTGTTCTTGAGAGCATCTCCTAGTTTCTCAGTCACAACCCATTCATTAGCCCTCTTTGCTTCTAGTAGACCAATAAAGGTTGCCTTTGTCCGATGGAAAGACATCACATTTTCAAATAAAATCCAGTAAAACAATAAATGGATCGACCTGCAAATCCCAAATTCAACAAGTTAAAAACACAACAGTGCCTGAAAATTCTCCTTTCTCACACATGAGAAAAGATGAAAAGGTTGGTTGCAATGTGTATTAGACCTTGGAGTTCCAACTGAATTGAGAGTGGTAATGATGCAAGGAATGTAAATGGCTCCCCATTTTGGAACATCAATTTCAGGAACCATAATGGTCAATGGAAGGACCACACAGAAAAAGAAAAAGGTGACCATATGAGCTATGATCTTTCGAACAAAGAAGAAACTGTATATCACATAAACCTTCTTCCATACATTTACTTTCTGCAGAAAATTAGCAAAAGAAAAGGAAAGAAATATATTAATACAAACTTAATTCGATTAAAATCAAAATCTCAGTCATCTCTTCTAGAAAGTACCTAAATAATTAAAGTTAATTTACCTTGTTTCTAATAATCTCCATGACCATTTTTCTAAACAAATTGGCAGGACCACAAGACCACCTATGTTGCTGATACCGGAAGGCTTTGAAAGTACTAGGAAGTTCACTTTTCACCTATCATAAGTATCAATTTAACGCGCGCTTGTTAATTCCAAAACTAGATAATAACCAATTGTTTAAATCATTTTCAGTTTCAAATAGTAGAATCTCATCTAAAAAAGTCAAAAAACAAACTGATCACAAAGTGATTATAGACTAATTATGTGATATATTAAGTACATGGATAATTAAACAAGTACCTGAAGGTCACCAAGGTAAACGAATTTCCAGCCCTTGAGACTAGCTCGAACAGCAAGATCCATATCTTCAACTGTTGTTCGGTCCTTCCATCCACCCGCCTCATTAATAGCAGCAATTCTCCATATCCCACCAGTCCCTGCATTATGTATTAGTGATAATGATTTTCTTGGTCTAGTAATATAATTGTTTCTAAATAATATTTAGTTTCCAAAGAAATTCAAAAACAGAAGCCTCATAACTTAAATTAATATGGCACTACTAGTCTATCTATATATACAAGAAAGCTATGTATAACTAACAAGTATAATTATAATTTAAAGTGGTTGGATCACAGAGCAAAAGTATCACTAGTGATCAATCAATTTGTTGATAACTAAAGATAGAACATCATATTATTTCCTTCTGATTTCATAAAAAAGAGTCAAATTTTGGTTGTCATTGTCAAGTCACATGTTAAGGCTGTTTATTGACACAAAAGTGCATTTTAACCTCAAATTCCAGCCCTGTCTATTTTCAATAAGTGATCATTAAATGGCAATTTTGTAGAACATTGCTTTCAGCATGTATAAACTGTTGAGTATCAAGAAGTAAAGTCAAAAAGAAATTGCTGAAGTTTATTTGGAAAAACAACTTATTGCAAGTCATTTTCTTTGTAGTTTCGTTAGAAGGTAATGGGAAAGGAAAAGTTTTTACAGAAGTTGGTGAAGACATGCATGATTATTGATCTGATAACAATTTACTTTTTTTTAGAATATCACCTACCATTGAAACCAAAGAAGGCATGAGTAGCTGATCCCACTTCTTGCTCCACTGTGAAATGGTAATCCAATGACATTTCTTGCATTCTTGTCATCAAACACTCATCAGAATTTACTGTGGTAAAAAAAAACACCATTTTCCTATTAGCATTCTCATTCAGTATGTGTCATATAAAGATGGAAAGAATTAATCCAAGCTCACTCAATGTTGATATAAATACATTTTTGGTAACTAGGTAATACATTAGCAATCCCCCTGTACTGCATTAGTTGTCCTTTATTTAAGTCCTCAAGAACATATTTATCAATTTATTATTAAATTAAAATAAAATGTACGACAATAACACAGGATTTTATTAACTTTTACCATTATATATACACATAAACATATATAAACTTTTATCATAATATATATATAATTAAACCGTGGCACATTATTATTTTTTTCTCTCTTTTGTCTCTTTCGGCCCTTACAAATTGAGTTTTAATATTATTTTATACTTTTTAATTTAAATTTTTATATCTTTCAATTTAATACTTCAAATTAATAAAAAAAAAATTAATATTTTTCTATTTAATCCTTTAAATTTTATAACTACCCTACCCTACATAATTTAAACTACTAATCTACATCAAACCCAAGTGTCGGTCGGTGAGCGTAATAATAAGCCAGTGAGGTCCAGCAGCTGAAATTGTGGGACTGACCACAAGTAAGTATAACAGCACGTGTGGAGTCACTCAAATGACAAATTTACCCTTCTTCTTTTTTCCATTCCCATTCATAATCTATTTATAGTAAATGACAAACTTACCCCAGAAATCTTCCTATTTCAATGCCGATGAATCCGGGAAGCATTTTCTTTCCCAATAGGGCCGGATACTTGCGTCATTTGCTGAATTCTTTGATAACTATCCCAGCCAACCAAATCTATTTTTGTCCCGCATAAATTGTCACCACTAAATTTTTATTTTTATTTTGAATTAATAATATATTATCAAAAGTCAAGAAAATGTCGTTAAACTGGAGTATTTCATAATTAAGTTTAATTATTTAAAATAAGTTTATTTTTTATTTACTGAAAAATATGAAAATATTCAAAAGAGGAGAAGTATTAGGTGTAATTTGTGGATTCGTTGTCCAAACTCCAAACCATGTGATGGACGGCCACAAGACAAACAAGTAAGACAATAAAACGGGGCAAGAAGTGGACCCATTCAATGACCAATGTAGTCTATGTGGGCCCCACCTCGTCCAAGACCGATTAGATTGAAAAGTAACCCAAAATCATATGCATATGCATGCATATTTTTATTTATTTTTTTAATATCTAAAAGAACATGCATGATGCCTGTCCAATTCGGAGTAACTAATAATTGTGACACTACACTATGCCACCGACACTCTTAAATTTCAGTACAAACATAAGAAATTCAATGTGATTAATGTTAAAAGGTTGGCAGTTGTTTAACAGTTCTTGACAAATAATAATTATATTTTTAGTTTACAATCAACATATTGTATAATTATGTTTTCAAGAACTTCTTTTTGTTAATATTATTGTTTAGTTAGTATTTGAAGCTTACCAAATCTCCATCGAGCTTGAACAAGTGCAATTTGAGGGTTGTGCATGAGGAATGGAATGGATCGCCGGAGAAAGTCCGGCTCCGGCCGAAAATCAGCATCGAAAATGGCCACGTATTCGCATTCTTTAACATAATCGCGCTTTAATCCTTCTTTAAGAGCACCAGCTTTGTAGCCTCCCCTGCTTTCTCTAATTTGGTAGGTTATGTTCAGGCCTTTGGCTGCCCACCTTTGACATTCTTTCTCAACCATGTCCTACAACATTAATTATGATTATTAATTTAGTAATGTAGACCGTTGATATTACCAGAATAGGGAGTAAAAATTATCTTGTCAAAGTAAATATACAATTAACCACATTCTCATAACTGTTCTACCAATAACATAATATTTACTACTCTTTAATTAATTGATACCCAAAATAATTTTACTGATTGATTTGGCAACAATGTTAGTTTTTGTGAATCGATAATGTGTCATAATTCATAAAGTAAAGATGATCTCAATTTGGCAATAAAATCAAAACTGAACACAAATCAAAATCAAGTTAAAAAAATAGATTGCCAGAAGATTACGTGTCGGTCTCTAAAAACACTTGAGCTGAACAAAATTGAAGGAGTGTTTGGGCTAAGATAGTACTACTATCTTTTTTTTTAAGTACCTTGATGATAGGGTCAGTGGAATCATCCAGTACTTGAATCACGAGACGATCGGACGGCCATGAAAGGTTGCACGCAGCTCCAATTGAGATCTTGTAAACCTGTCTCAGATGAAACGCACACCAACAAAACAAAACATCAAACGCAGCTTTAATTTTCTCAGATTCGAAAAATGAAGAAATTTAACAATGCCAAATGACATCTCTACTAGTGGAGTAGGAGTATAAAACAGAGGAGAGAGAAAAATTCATAAACCAAAAAAAATTACTACTAACAAAATGCCCCAATTGGATCAAACTCAAACGAATCACAAAACCCATATTCCAAAAAGCAAAGATAAGTAAAAAATAAACTAACCTCTCTTTCATTAAACATTGGGATTTGAATAAGAACCAAAGGGAAAGCCGAGTTACCAATTTCCAAATCATCCCTCATAGGCTCCCAATTATACCTCTTATCAGGCTTTTTCCAAAAGAGCTTAACAAGAATAATGACTATACCCATGTATAATCTCTCACAGAACAACATCAATTCCATAACTAAACATATAATCACAGCCAATTTCAACAATGGAACAATCAATGGCGCTTTAATTAGCTCCCAAATCAGCCCAATTTGGCCTGACAAATCCACTGTTGTCCCCTGAAACGTTTCTGGTAAGAAACTTTTAGCAGAAACCTCAGCCATTTTTGCTATTTCTAGCTTGAAACAGAGCACAAGTCAAAAAAACAGGGAAGCTAAATAGAACCCACTAGATCTGATTTCACACTCTGTTCCTTTTTGGGTATCTACAGATTTGGGTATTGAAGCTAAATAACAATGTGGGTGAGATTTGAGCAAAGCATTTCAACTTATTCTAGTATGGGTAAGTTCAGATCTCTGTTTTTGAAGGTCCCTTCTCTTAAGATATGTGCCAAATACTAGTTCTATGTCTTTCTATTCAATCAAAATAGAAGAGAGACAGAGCGGTATTGTGGCATTGTGAGAGAGGATAGAAATCTAGTGAGAGAGAAAGAGAGACGAGAGTAAGAAGGGAGCAACTGAGCAAGTAAGTGGGGAGAGAGAAGTGAGATTTTTATAGTCAGTTTTTGGTTTATTCTGCATTTTTATTTTTCTACTAATTACCGACTTTCTCCTCTCTCTCTCCAAATATTTCTCAAGGACTATTTGTGATTTGTTATGTACAAAGCCTAAGCTTTAACTGTCCCAACTACTATTGGAGTCAGTTTGTGACTGGTGACCACTTTTTTTTTTCTTTTTTTTTTTTTTTTTGTAATGTAGGGTTTTCGAATTACAGTTGGACAAATCTTCCCGTCTGGACCAACTTTTTCTTGAAACAGTCGGACAAATCATACGACCAATATTTTTACATTAATTTTTGATATTGTCATATGATTTTCTCTTGCATAAATGTGTAATTCATTTTCTTCTCATATGAAAGAGAATTATATAAAAATATCAAAAATATATATAAAAATATCAATTTCCAAATTCTATCGTACATAAAATATAAATTTAACGATATTTTATAGTTGTTTTTAGGACCCTTCTTATTTTAAGTGACAATTTTTATTTTGATATTATCAATCGTCTTTTATAAGTTGGTGATATTATTGTAGTCAAAATAATAAAACAACCCTTTTATAATTATTTTAACAATAAATTAATATTTTAAATAACAATTATTGCTTTGGTAATAATATTTTGATTTTGACAAAATAGCAACCACCTTTTATTTTATTTGTTTTATTTTATGCGAATGATATTATCAAAATAATAATTATATTATCATAATAATAAGTGTCATTTAAAATGTTATGTATCATTAATTATAAAAGTATTATTAAATGTGTATTTGTTCGGATAATACTCCACTATTTTTACTTTTGAAAATCAACCGTCTTATTTTATACTCCCTCCATTCCAGGATAAAAGTCCTAGTTTATTTTTTATATATATTAGGAAAGATGATAAAATGACAAAATTGTCCATATTTAAATTCTCATTTAATTGCATAGTTTTCTGCGCATTACTAATGATACTCTATAAATATGCATAGAAAATAAAAATATAACAATTAATAATAAGAGTATTATAAGTAAATTATTATAAAAAATAGATCATTTAAGGTAAGTAGACATTTAACTTTGGACTATTTAAAATAATAATAAAGACTTTTATTCTGAGATAGAGGGAGTAATTAATTAAGGAGAGAATTATTTTTATATATATTTTTGATATTTTTATATAATTATTTTTTTATGACGGTCATGTTAAGAAAATCATATAAAAATATGACGGTTATGTTAAGAAAATCATATGAAAATATTAAAAATATAGGTAAAAATCCTAGTTCCCTTAATTATCAGTATTACGGAAGAGATGCACAATTCAATTTGGATCAACTCCCAGTTACCGGTTTAAGATTCCGCAGTGGTGTCAGGTTACTTCATCATTATCCCAACCACCAATCAGAACATGCCAACAGAATTATTGATGATCAATTATAAACATACATAGAGCTATAATTATCGACAACAGATCCTCTGTCCCCAAATTTTTTGTTTCTTTGTATCTCTCTACTTAAATTTTAACACATAATTTCTTACTTAACATTAATTAATTCTAAAATTAAATAAAATGACATGGGTCAAAATATAAGTGGGGGGACACAAAGGGGACAGAGAATTTGGGAACAGAAGATTTGCTCTCATAATTACTAGGGCTAGTTTGTTTTAATAATAAAAAAAATTCCATATAAATTTTTTGATACTTTTTTGTATGGCATAGCAATTACATGTGTAAATATGTTGGTATTACTATTTTATTGCTCTATTTTTACTGTGATAACTCATTTTATTTAAGGTCATTTAGTTATTGTTCAATTTTTTGAATCTTCACTTTCATGGTTTTGATCTTTATTTATAACGTAACAATAATTTTTTTGATCTTTGCATTCTTGGCATATTCATAATGGCCATTGTCACTATTGCTATCATCACTTATTTCAATAATTTTGTATTTGTTATGTCATTTGTTTTTTTGGTATAGATCTGCAAATAAATTAAAGCACATAAATTTATAAAAATAACATGTAAAATAGGATGAATATATTAGTTAAGAAAATTATACTAATTACTTTATCTGATATCCATTGTGTATTTATAGGTATTTTATATTAATAAATGTTTTTTTGTCATCAATGACTATCCGTTATATTTTATAAATGCTAATAGAATATTGTTCAAATATTTTATGTTTTTTTCCTTGGGAACTTTTAGGATCTTATGTGTTAGTTTTTTTATTTTTGGACAGTTGTTTCTTTCTTGTTTCATAAATATTCATTGAATGTAATAATCAATGAATATTTAATTAAATAATTTCAAATTAATTGAGTTAATTTTGTTGAAATTCAAATTGGAAGTCAGATAAATTTTAAATTAAGTGAGTTGACTTACCTGAGTGAATTTCCTTTTGGCTTCTAGTTTTGGTTAGTCGGTTTCATATGTAGACTAAGGTGGAGTTTGATAAGGTAAGAAATTAAGATTTGAATAATTAGTACATTTGAATAAATTAAATTATTTGAGTGAAATAATATTAGAATTTAAAATTTTATTTAGTAACTAAAAATTATAAAATATTTAAATAACTTAAATTTAAAAATATTTCAGATTGACTTTTCAAAAATTAATAATAATCTTAAAATTTAAAATAGAGAAGGAAGTACAATATTTATAGAGGTTTCATACATTTAAATTTTGTATTAAGAGACGGCTCTTAATGATTTGAATTTATATATTTCTCTTACCGATTAAAAGACGATAAGAGATAAATAAAATTTAATCAAACTATTTTACTCTTTTACTGAATTAGATATAAAACTGTTAAAAAGTATTAATAGGTAAATAATTTTATGGATACTAATTTATTAATAGATGTTTACTTTAAAGGTGAATTTATTAAGTTTACTAATAAAATCAAAATTAAGAAAAGTATTACAGGTAAAGAAAAGTATCAAATTGAGGAAGTTTCATGTGAGGATGGGGCCATTGAATGTCCAATCATAAACAGCCAGCTTGATATGTAGATAAACAAACAGATGGGATGCACACATGATCCCATTCATAAATAAATGGCCCTTAGTGCATGCCTCTTAAGGTTCATACAAGTATAACTCCCTACTCTGTGTGTGCAAATGGAATATAAAGTATTCTTTATTGAAGACGAATTTAAAATTATGTTGTTTTGATTATTTTTTTTTAAATAAAATAATATTAAACTAAAATTTATCCTCTTCTCTTATTGGGAATAACAACCACCAAGAGACATGATATTTTATATATTTGAACAGGTGGGGACAGTTGGATATTCCTAGCTACGAGATTTTTTCTTAGAATTCAATTACTATTCATTCGTGTGAGAGAAAATATTTTTTTGTGTGAATATAATAGCTTAAAAATAATAATCCTAATAATAAATAGACAGAAAAAAATAGTAAAACCAAAAATATTAGTTTTTTTTTTAATTTAATACTAATTCGACTTAAAAAGAAAGACAAGCATTTTATTAGGGGTTCATGATTTTATTACAAATGTGATGGATAAAAATTCCATACATTTAAGTACGGTCAACCAGCACTTGAAATTAATAATAATAATAATAATAATAATAATAATAATAATAAATAAAAAAAAGTGTTATAAAGTAAATAGTAAAATGTGAAGCCAACCCTTTATTTTGAAATTGTAGGCATGCATATGCATATTAATTTAGAAGTCGGTAGTAAGGGGCAAGGGGGGGAAAAGGCAAATGCATGCGATCGAGTTTTAGGGCGTGATTTAAGAATAGAGATTCGGGTCAAGTCAACTTCTTCGGCACATCAACTATTGAGTCCGTTCATTCTTGTTTTTTCACCAACTTTGTTAGATATATACTTATTTTATTCAATTCATATGGATTCGACTTGACTTTTACCAAAACATGAAATGTCAATTAATTTACATTTACATTAATATATATATATATATATATATTATGGGAATTACTAGAATATTACTCAAGAAACTTGTTTTATTCGGAATTTAATTTATACACAAAGAAGTTGAATGATTTGGCACTGAAAATTGCGAGATTTTCTCTTGCTTTAATTTTAGACTTTTCTTTGGCGGTTGTTCCTCCTTTACTTTGGGTAAGGAATGAATGATATGATATTCCGTATTTATTGGCTTAATCTCGGGTGTAATTACAACAAAAATTGAAACACCAATTGTTGGCTCGTGATGTTTTTTATCTTTGGACCAGGTACATTGGGCCTACTCACATAAAACAATCTATTGGGCCTCTATTATTAATCCGTAAAAAGTCAATTTGAAATTTCTACCACCATATCAGATCCATTTTAACCTTTAAAGATGAGTCGGTCATTCAAAGGATTGACCCATTAGATATTTTAATATCTCATACTTTGACTTGTGATGATTAAAAAGCATGACAATTGACCAAAGCTCCTGCCATGCATTAATGTGGATGGGATCATAGCCGGCCGGCGGTAGAAAACAGTGGCCAAAAGCAATGGATAAACCATACGCAGTCGGCAGAACCCATCGATCGGAGGGGTGTGTCGTAGTAGTAGAAGGTGGCACAATAATCCGGCGAGATAGTATAACCTAGCGAAGGAGGTCTTCACGAAGAGGCGCTCATACATTTTGATTTTCATATTCTCTCACATACACACAATCGAGATTTATTATCTCTCTCTGACACTTTAGATAAAGACACTCCTCCATTGTTAACCTTGTGAACATATACTAATTCTCACGATCGAAGCTATCCCCTCGACGCGGAACCGCCGTCGAAGCTTGCAGGTGTTTACTGTGTGTTTATCGTAAGGGATCGGGGACGTCTTACGTGATTGGGGCGTGGCGTAAGATCCTGGCGTTAACATTGGCGCCAGAAGGAGGGCTTTTGAGTTCTAGTGTCATTAAAATTTTCAATCACAATCGTTTAACCTACTTGGAAGATGATGAGGAGTAGGATGGTACGCCGTAAGAAGAAGCGTTGATGATGATAGTTAATTGCGTCGCCTGCCTCGTGTTTTGGTGAAGGATCGTCTGGTCCTTCCAAAGTGCTCACGAGAAAGCGGCCTTAAGCATAATTCGTGAGATCTCCGTCCAAAGATTCATGGCGGGGCAGACGAAGATTGGTTTTGCAATGCGGATGAGGAGAGCGAGATCATGGTCGAGGGGCAGTGGAAGGAAGGCTCACCACCAAGACTTATCGTAGAAGTGGTCGGGGAAGGTAGAAATCGCCAAGTGGCGAGGATGGCGGACGAAGCAGATAGAGCCACGGAGGTCTTGTTAAAGCAAAGAGAGGATATAAATAAAACGGATGCTTCGGTGGCGGAATTACGGATGAAGATCTAATCATGATCGATCCAAGAAGGTCGAAGTGGGCATAAGGAGGTGCCACAGCGAGAGGGTAAGGAGCCAAAGCATTCTGCACATGTTTCTAGGGATCGCTTCTCAGATAGGAGGAGATCGAAGAAAGCGAACTCCCCGTGGCCTCGAAGAAGGCAATAATGGCTGCTACCTCTCAAAGATCGAGACGATGATGTACAAAGGAGCAGGTCGGGGAGATCGTGCAAAGTCGTGGTGAGGGACTATCAACATGATCATTCTCACTATAAAGACAGAGTTCGCACCGAAGTAGATCAAGAAGTCCCACCAGGCGTAGGATCGGCAGAGAAGGTCGATCCTCTCATGTATTTTAATGTCGTTCGTTAGAAAGAGGTCTCCCCCGCACCAAGGCGTTGATTTTCTCAGTGAAGGAGTTTGAAAAGAGCTCGAGAAAGCAATGGTCAAGTTCGAAAGTGAAGGACGCCCGGAAAGAAGGCATCCCTTTTTCCTCGAGATATTCTCGAGGAGAAAGCGATATTACTAAAAAACCGCCGCATGGAAAGTTACGATGGGACCGGGGATCCTTATGACCATAACCAGCGTTCAATTCCATTAATGGACTATTATGACTTCAATGACGACGCTAAGTGCCACACTTTTGTTACTGACAACGAGAAAAGATGCGAGATGGTGGTTGGGAACTTTGCTTGCGGCAGATTCAATATCCTCTTGATCGAGCTTTGTGATAAATTCCATGCCTGCTTTGAGTAACCGGCAAGAAGAAGAGGAAAGCTACTACGGTTTCTTCCGCATGATCCGGCTAGCTTTACCAAATGAATCTTTGGGCGATATGTAAAGAGGTTCGGAGAAGCGATCGGTCGGTGTCCGATCTTAATGATCTCCAGTCAGTAGGTTTGTTCCGAATGGATTGGATCTGTAAAGTCCGAAAAGTTGGTGAAGAAGTTGATGTTCAACCATCCAAGAAGCTTGGCGAAGCCTTTGACAAAAGCGTATACTATATCGTTAGTGAAAGAAGCTATGAACAGCCTAAAGCATCCTCCTTCGGATTAGGTGAAAGAGTCAGTAGCTCCCTAAGCCGTCAAGTTGAACAGAGAGAGAATCGGGGGTATAATGATCTGACGAGGCGCTTCGAAAAAATACAATAATTTCTAGCGGCGAAGAAGCGATCATCCCTCCGCTCCTACCGAAGGTGAATAAGGTCTACACCAAACTAAACAATCGATAGATCTATAATTCGACCAAATCGTAATCAACCTTTCTTCGAGCCACCCCGTGATAACTACCGAACCGGGCAGGGTAACTCTCATAAGTATTGTGGCTATCATCAGGCCGCTAGCCACGACACTAACGAGTGTTGCAATTTATAAAGACTTTGTGGAGAGGAAGATTAAGGATGGCTTGTTGGTGCGATGTGTGGTAGTAGTGATCGTGAGAATATTAACCGCATCTGTTTCAGAGACGGTTCAAATGGCCCCAGTGCCGCCGCCAAGGCATGTCATCGATGTGATAACCGGTGGATCTGCAGGGAAGTTGATAGGGAGGAAGAGAAGGGCTTACCTGGATTCGGTCATGACTGTGACAGATGCTCCCCTGAAGGTGGATAGACCATTCCCCGGGACTGTCATATCATTTACTGACGCTGACTATCCTTCGGAACCCATCGAGCCACATGAGGGGGCCTTGGTGATCAAAGCGCAAGTGGGAACGGTGGACATGAAGCGCATGATGATAGATAATGGATCTTCAGTGGATATTCTGTACGCCCATGCTTATCAGAGGATGCACCTTGAGGGGCAGAAAATGGAGGTCGGGCAGGAAGCTCCTTTATACGGCTTCAGCAACGATCCGGTCAAAGTTGCAGGCACTATTGAACTCCCGGTTTTCTTGACACGACCCCTCAAAGAGTCGAAATAGTATGTAAATTCTATGTTGTGCACGTTGATTCAAATTTTACAACGCTTATACCGAAGACCTACCTTAATCGCTTCTCCAAGTCGCGACCTTCATCCCTCATTTCAAAGTCAAGTTCCCACGGCCACGGGGGGAGAGAGGTGACGGGGGACTTGGATCTAGCCCGACGATCTTCACCGAAATGTCATTATTTCCTCCCGGAGTGGGGTTGAAAAACAAAATGACGATGGCAATTGAGATTGAGTCCTTTACCGAAAGTAGTTCCAACCAATGGTGATTCCTGCAGGTGGGACGGAGGAGGTTGAATTGATCATCGGAAAGCCCGACAAGACCGTGAAGATCGGTTCGGGTCTACTAGAATCCCTTCGGACAAACCTTATAGAACTCTTACGCTGCTATGCGGATATTTTTGCATGGGAACCGAAGGACATGCCTGGAGTTAGCCGGAAGATAGCTGAGCACAGCTTGAATGTAGATCCCTCGAAGAAGCCGGCCGGCGTAAAAGACGGATCTTTACGCGCCGAAATGACAAAAAATTATTGATGAGGAAATAGCAAAGCTGTTGGCTGCCGACTTCATCTATGAAATTGATTATCCTGAGTGGATGGAGAATGTGGTGTTGGTGCAGAAGCAGAATGGAAAATGGAGGGTTTGCATCGACTACACCGACCTCAATAAAGCTTGTCCGAAGGACTTTTATCCTCTGCCCCATATTGATCAGCTCATCGATGCCACTTCGGGGTATGCATTACTAAGCTTTATGGATGCTTTTTCAGGTTATCACCAAATATCCATGCGTAAAGAGGACATCCCAAAGACCGCGTTTATTACACACCGTTCGATGTACGCCTACAAGAAGATGACTTTTGGCCTTATAAATGCTGGAGCCACTTACCAGAGAATGATGAACTTCATCTTCGATAGGCAGCTAGGAAGGAACATGGAGGTATACGTCGATGACATGATCGTGAAAAGCATGCGAGTTTCGTAATCATTTGACGATCTAGAGGAGTGCTTTCAGATCGTCTGTCCATCGTCAATCGAGACTTAATCCGCCAAATGCACTTTTGGCCCTCGCCAGGAAAGTTTTTGGGTTATCTTGTCACTCAAAGGGGTATCGAGGCCAATCCGGAGAAGATTTAGGCCATTCTTGATATGAAGACTCCTCAGTCGTTCAAAGATGTCCAACGTCTGACTGGCAGGATTGCAGCTTTGAGGAGGTTCGCCACCAGATTCGCAGAGAGGTGCCTTCCTTTCTTTGATACATTGAAAGGTCCAAAGAATGCGAAGACATTCCAAAGGACTTCAGAGTGTGAAGACGCCTTCCAAGGCATAAAGGCATATCTTTACCTTATATCAGCAAGCCTTCTCAGAGACCTTATATTAGCGTTTGGAAGAGCTATACCGTTCGGGAGGTCGCGGAAAGCAAAGATCCGGCCTATTATGTCACCACGCCCCGCGAGATGTCAAACCGTATCCGAATATTGAGAAATTTGCCTTTGCTTTAATAATTGCTAGTAGAAGCTTCGGCAAAGATTTTCAAGGTCCGGCTCTGGTCGCCTACACGGATCGCCCATCAAGAAGGTGATGGGCAAGCCGTAAGTTTCGTGAAGACTAATGCGGCATGGACTATGGAGTTGTCCCAGTTTTTCATCGAATACCATCCCCAACCGCTATCAAAGGTCAAGCTTTGGGCCGATTTCATGGTAGAATGTTCGCTCACCGCTTAGATGCCGAAGTTACCGTGGTTTAATCATCCGATCGAAAGCATTTGCAGCTTCTTCAACAAGATCGTAATGTTTGGACTCTATATGCAGACGGTTCCCTCTACCCTAACCGTTAGTAAGGTGAATTATCTTGACAAGTCCGAACGGATTCAAAGTTCAACAGCCATCGATTCTGGATTAAAGCGACGAATAACGGTTTAGTATGAAGCAGTCTTAGGGTGTGTTCGATTGGCAAAGAGTTTAGAGGTCCGTGCTTTATCATTTATAAAGTGACTCTCAATTAGTCGCCAAGCAAATTGCTTGGAGATTATGAAGCTCGTGGAACTCGGATGATCAAGTATCCGGCGGAGTTAAAGGACCGACTTTTCATGATTTCACTTCAGATTTAATTTCGTGGCATAGAGCGAATGACAATTCTATCGCCGATGCATTGTCGAAATTGGCTACTACGGATGCGTATGTTTTTTAACGGATCGATTTACATGGAAGTTCTGCACAATACCGAAAGTGTTCAAAGATGAAGCGTTGATGTGTATCGAAATGCGATCTAACTCATTGGATGACCCCTACATCGAGTATTTAGCAGATGGCGTCCTTCCTTCTGGATCGAGATGTTAAAGAAAGAAGATCAAATACAAGAGCGCCAACTTTGTTCTTATTGATGGGGATTTTTATCGATTGGCCTTTTTTTCACCATTATCGAAGTGTCCGGTCCCATCCGAGGCGGAATATGCTCTTCTGGAAGTTCACGAGGGTATTTATGCGATCATATGGTCATAAATCTTTGCTTACAAAAGTACTTCGACAAGGATACTATTGGCCTACAATTTTCAAGGAAGCTACAAAGTATGTCAAGAAATGTGAAAAGTGCCAACTCAATAGTCCGATCTCATTATCACCACCTAAGAGTTATACTCGATTTTATCTCCTATACCCTTCATTGTCCGAGGGTAGATATATTGGGCCTGCTGCCTAAAGCTAAAGGTCAAAGTTAGCTTTGTCATAGTTTCTATTGATTACATGACTAAGTGGGTAGAGGCGGCCACTTAGGTTAATAACGAGCAAGAATGTTTGAAGTTCATAAAAGAGTCCGTAGTGTTTCGCTTCGGATCCCTGTAGTATTAATATCGACAACGGACGCCAGCTCGTGGGATCAAAATTTGAAGCATTTTTAAAGGAGTCAGATTCAACATAAGAAGACTTCTGGCTCATCCACAAATAAATGGCCAAGTTGAGGTGACCAACAGACGCTGAAATGGGATCAAGCCGCAGATCGGATGAATCTAAAGGAAGATGGCCGAGGAGTCGCTCAACGTGTTGTGGGCTTACCGACTACACCGAGGACTACCATCGGGATTCACCTTTTCGACCGCCTATAAGATCGATGCCTTAGTCCTCGTCGAAATCGGATCTCCAAGTCTTCGTCGATCAATACAAAGAAATATACAATGACGAAGGATCAAGGCCAATTTGGATCTCTGCTAGAAGAAGTCGAGAGGTGGCTCTCTACTTAAACCGGGTCGCTTATCAACGAAGAGTAGCTAAGCATTACAACAAAGGAGTCAAGCTTCATAGATTCAAGTAGAGACTTTCATCCTCGTAGGTCCAAGCTTCTACACCTCAAAACACGGAAAGTTAATGCCAAACCGGAAGGGCCGTATGGCGTGATCAAGTATCAAAACCGCACTTATTGCTAAGGGCATTAGATGGTTCCAAATCAAAAACACTTGGCATCGTCAAGCAGACTTCTAAAATACTTTCAATAAAGATCAAGTTAATTCATCGAAAGTCTGTATATTATTGTTCATTATCAATAAAAAGTCACTTTTTTACTATTGGTCCTGGTCCTATTTGTCCTATGGTCACTATGGTGTAAGGAGGTATGGTAGGACTCGCTGGCCATTCGATGGCAGCCCATTTGTTGTTCTACCCCGAGTGGTAGACAAAGGATCCTATATTGATTTTACCAGGACGGTAAATCAATGGTCACTATTGGTCCTGGTCCTATTTGTCCTATGGTCACTATGGTGTAAGGAGGTATGGTAGGACTCGCTGGCCATTCGATGGCAGCCCATTTGTTGTTCTACCTCGAGTGGTAGACAAAGGATCCTATATTGATTTTACCAGGGTGGTAAATCAATGGTCACTATTGGTCCCGGTCCTATTTGTTCTATGGTCACTACGGTGTAAGTGAGAGTATGGTAGGACTCACCGGCCATTCGATGGCACCCCATTTGTTGTTCTCTACCCCGAGTGGTGTATAAAGGATCCTATATTGATTTTACCAGGTGGTAAGTCAATGGTCACAATTGGTCCTTATATCTTGGTCCTTATATCTTGATCCTTATATCTTGGTCCTTATATAATTGTTTCACCCTCGAGTGTGATAAACAAATGACCGATCTCACACTTCTAACCGAATGAGATGTATTACTTTATTTTATTTAAGTGTTGAGTTCAAATTTTTTAGTTCAGCTTAAGTTAAATTATGTCCATGAAATTCAATTCCTTCGCCTCATACATTAACTATTATATGTCTTAACCGATTCAATTGCTTAGGTTCATTTTACCGATATTGAATTATCGACAAGAAACTAATCGAAAACATAGTTCACAATTAAGAAAAAATTGCAGATTCATCAGAAAACTAAAACATTCATTCGATCTATTCATTCATGAACAAAAATACACCAATATAGAAACATTGACAACCTCCATATATAAAATTTCAAAATGATCCCAAAAACATAAAAAGTTTAAACAGATAAATTTTTACAAAGTAAGAATGAAAGCGTGAAGAACGCCTGTGCACCACCTTCGCCTTCTGAGTTGAGAAAAAGTGGATCCAGTTGAGCAAAGAATGCTTTTTCTTTGCCTCTCTCGGCGCCTTTTGTAGCCTTCCGAGTAGACTTTCATGATCTCGACGTTAAACTTCGTCTCAATCCCTATATTCTCGCTCAGATTCGCTTTCGAGCTCTTCTACGTAAGAGACCCTTCCCTCAAGCTCCTTTATTTTAAGACGGCTTGTGGCGTTTGTTCTTATGTCTCCGCCCTTCATCCTGGCCTTTGATTGAGCCTCGCCAAGTTGAATAGCTAGGCTTCGGTTGGTCAAGAAAACTCCTCATTCTTGGCCCTCGTGAGCAGTTTTCTTCACCAAGTTCTGCTGCTCAGACGGCGTTAAAGTTTGTTGGCTTGCTTTGATGCGCCAACCCATCCTCAGGGCCCTTAGTTCATCATCGACGCCTTCAAGTCCATCTTAGCTCGATCCAAGTCTCGCTGAGGCCATCGATGACATGAAGAACGCCTTCGATCGACCCTTTTCTCGAGCCAAGGTCGATCTCAAAGATGTTGATCTCCGCCTCATGAAATCTTCCTCGCTTCCCCATTTACGTGTGTTTGGACGCAACGTCCAAAGACAAAGATTGGCTCGCAGATATGTCCAAACAAAGGTTCAAGCCAAGCACTCAAAATATCCAATTAAGAACGTAAAGAAAGAAAAATAAAGAAATGATTATTTACCTTAGCCGATAAATTCATCCCTTCATCGAAAGCGATTCCTCGTCCGTGTGATCACTGAACCGATGATCGTCAGCGTTCCTTACGAAGGCCCCGAATAGGTTAAACGGAAAGTTAGCATTGAATCTAGGCCACAGAGTCGGAGATCCCATGGCCTCGGCATGATAACCCTGACCTGAAGGACCGGGTCGTTCAGGCGAGGGTCTTGACCTTTCTGGGGAAGGAGCTGGTTGCTCAGGAGGAGTAGGTTCATGTTCAGCGTACACGGTCTCGAGAGATGGAGATTTATTTGGACTGGGTACTTGGACAGGAGCGGCAGATGCAGAGCTTGGATGGTCATCGTGTGTTCTTTTTCTTCTCGACAGAGTTTGATAAGATCATCCCGATCACCCTCTTCGCAATCAGATTCTCTGTGGGGGCACGAAAGGAGGAACGATCGAAGATTGGGGCACCCTAAGCTCTTTGGCGGTCAGAGGTGTTATTTTGCTTTTCAATTTTTTGGTTCGAAGGATGATTCTTCTATCGGGACGATCGAGTAAGCCTCCTCGTCGAGGTATGGATGTGGTAGATGGCTCGACATCTGGGGTGGTTTTAGAAGGGATTGGAAAGGTTGTTGATCTTGGTTTTCTGATTGCCCTCCTCTTCTGACGAGGACGGAGGGTTTCGTCCGAATCGAACCTCATCGCCTTCGGTTCGCTGGCCTTCAACTCATCTCAGATGTATCTCCGGAATCGGTTCGACTTCGGGAGTAGCTTCTGTCGCCAGAGTTTCAACAGCTTCCGAAGACCTTCCGGACAAAAAATCTTCGAACTCTTTTATCTCTAAAGAGCTCGGTTTGATCAAAGATACTGCATAACCAAAACAACTCTGTGTTAGAATCCACATTATAAAAGCATTTTCAAAAAATTCGTATACATATAAAATGGATCGATACTTACATTTATAGTCATATAACCATGCTTGCTTCGAGAGGAGTCCGTACTTCCACTCCTCCTTGGGGAAATTGTCAAAAAGTTCCATCATTTCTATTTCTCTTTCTTCAGAAATGTCTCCAAAGTCAGCAGAGATCTTCTCGTCAGTGGCCCAGTTCGGTAGGGAAGAGATTTCGGGGCCTTTGACGTAGAACCACTTTTCATGCCAAATTGTGCTTCGATGGCGTGTTCACCAAATGAACGCCTCTCGAACTTCTCTCCCGACTTGAGAATGCTTACAATGGCCTTGAACCCTTCTCCCTAGATTGTACTATTTTGTATACCGTGAAGAAGAAGTCCGGGGAGGGCTCCACGCCCAATTGCGATGTATGCCACGAAGGCCAAGATGTGAATGTATGATTTCTAAGATTAGTCAAGTAACCCCACCCCCGTAAAACCCTAAAGAAGGTTACTATGAAGATATGCAAAAAGGAAACGAACCCCTTCTCCAACAGAGTCACAGAACTACCGTTCCAACCTTCCGCGTCGTTGGTACATCATTTCACCGGATGTAGGAACCCTAGTCTGCACGGGTATCCTGGATGTGATATCGAGACCGAATCCTCTTTAGTTCAAATCTGTGACGATCGAGGAGTATTGCACGCGAGAATCGCCAAGACTCTGTAGTGTTCAGAGGGAGTGTTGGGATTTTTTGGGGGAGGGTTCTTATCAGATTTCGACCCCTTTGGGTTCAGTGTCGAGGCTCCTTCATGAGTAGCAGTGGTAGGATTTGGTGGAACGATTGTGAGTGGGGTTACCAAGATAGAGAGAGCCTCATGCGAGTAATCCTCGAAGCCATTGTTGATTAGTTCTGTAAGAAAGGAGAAAGTTCAAAAGTCGAGAGTTCTAAGGCGCTCGAAATTCAAATGGGCAGGTAAAACTGTCAAAATTGGTAAAGTTACCTTTTAAACTGACGGTTACACGGTGTTCAAGGCCGGCTCATTAAATGTTAGTAATGATTTGGAATTTGAATGGGAAGGGTCCAGTTCCGGGTTCATGTATCTATTTGATAGGGCTTTTCTGATTTGGGCCTCCATTCTTTTCTCCTTTCATTTCGTGAACAGCGATTGGGTACACTTCAATTATCTCCTACTATGGACCTTTAGTAAACTATCTTGGGCCATATAGTTTTCTATTAAACATTATGTTTAACAAAAAACTAGGGGGCAATGTCAATCGTGATATTTCCTATTTTTGGGCCGGTACATTGGGCCTATTCACATAAACAATCTATTGGGCCTCTATTATTAATCCGTGAAAGTCACCGGGCCCACCACCATATTATATCCATTTTAACCTTAAAAAGTAAAGTCACCCAATGGATCGACTCATTAGATATTTTAATATGTGTTACTTTGACTTGTGATGATTAAAAAGCATGACAGTTGACCAAAGCTCCTGCCATGCATTAATGTGGATGGGATCATAGCCACGGCCAGGCGAAAAAACAAAGCAGTAAAAAGCAAAGGGATAAACCGTGACGTAATGATCAGAACCCATCGATCGTAGGGTGTGTCGTAGTAGTAGTGAGTGGCACAAAGAATCCGCATGAGATAGTATAACCTAGCAAGGAGGTCTTCACGAAGAGGTACGTTCTCATACATTTTGATTTTCATATTCTCTCACATACACACAACCGAGATTTATTATCTCTGATACTTTGAGCAGACACTCCTCCATTGTTAACCTTGTGAACATATACTAATTCTCACGCCTGAGCTATTCCCCGACGGAACCGCCGTCAAGCTTGTGGTGTTTACCGTGTTTATTGTGCAGAATCAGGACGTCTTACGTGATTGAGACGTGACAAAAGATCCTGGCGTTAACACCAATAATGAGTTTTGAGCTTAATTAATTTACCATACTTTCCGTCCGATGCTCCACAGCCTTATTATTTACCCTCTACATCTCCTATAGGCTATTTTTGTGGAGTTAGTTCTTTTGTTTTTGGCTAAATTTTTTAATTATCAACTTCACAGTAATTAATATAATGAAACTTAATTTGTCCCTTCCTTGAACTATATACCCTCAAGTTGTCTCTTTTCTTTTTTCATCTTTACCTTTTTAGGTATGTTACTACTAGTAATATTATTTTACTTGAAGCTAAGTTAGAAAAAGGAAAAAAGTAAAAAAATAAAAATAAAATTTACTTATATACAGATGAAAAGTAAAGGAAAACATTATCCTAGAATTAATTCTACCATAAAGCAAAAGTAATGATTACTAGTAGGGTTAAAAAGAAGAGTGACAATATTACATTAATTGCTGGTGTTGCATGCACAAACTTAAAAAGAAACCCTTGGAAAATTAAATATTTCAATCCCCAATTTGCAAAGTAATTAAACAGCATAATTTATTTATATATATATATATATATATATATATATGATGAAAAGGAAATTCTGACAATTAAATATATAATGAAGGTCTCTCAACTCTTTTTTTGAACATTATTAAAATAGAGGAACTAATATTTTCACATGTATTTTTGATTTCTACATAATTCTCTCTCACATGAGTATATATATACAGTGGATCTCACCTTCATGTGAGAATATTAAAAATACATGTGAAAATAGCGCTCCTCTATTAAAATTAAACAAGAGTATTATTGGAAAAGTAATATCAAAAATAATATTAAAAATAATAAAAAAAAGTAATTCAAATAAACTTGTAGGATAAATTATAAAGCAAATGGGGGTTGTGTTAGTTGAATGCATGTCCCATAATTGGTGCTCGATCTTCTTAATGTCATTCTCCAAATTTTTTATGAACGTTGAGTATGCGTATATGTGTATATAAAAAGGTTAGAATATCAACGTCGTCATTAGCCCGCCCATTCATTACCTTTAGATTTTAATGTTAGGAGACACTTGTCCTTACTTGTCATTCACATTTACAACGTTACACTAACGTAAACCAACTCTTGTCTATGCATTATATTTCAAAAACGTTAATTGTTTCTCTTTATTATTTCATTCAGAAAAAAACTCAAAAATTAACCATTTTCGTTAATACTTTGTTCGTTCTCAAAAAGATGAATAAAATATAATTTATATATATACATGTTAATTATGAAAAGTAAAAATAGAGGGGAAAATTTTGAAATATTTTAAATTTATCTTTAATTAGTGACCCTACAAAATTATATAAATTGATAAATACTTTTATTTTTTTTATATTAATAGATCTCACTAAATGACATAGTTACTCTTTACTTTATGTGTTTTTTCTCATCATTTTAGAGATAAAAAATTATATTTTTAATCATTATTTTGAAGACGGTTACAACTTCACAATCTAAATACCCCCACACAACAAAAATAATAATAATAATAATAATAATAATAATAATAATAATAATAATAATAATAATAATAAAAGATGATGAAATGGGAGGATTCGGTTACTTCATGGTAAATTGATCAATACAATACAATAATGGCACGCAAAGAGAGGTCATCTCTCGACCTGCGTGTCGACACTGTATTTATCAACTGATCAAAAGTTAACTTGATGCTAACTACTCCCGAAATAGAATTTCTTACTAGATACAAACCCGTGCGTTGCTGCGAGATTATTCAAATTTTTAATAATAAATATGTCCGTACAATTAATAAATTAAAATATAATAAGAAAAATAGTATATTATTTTGTAATGATCAAATTTTACACAAAAAAACAAATGAATATACATTATAGGGAATAGTGGTGAAAGTTTACCGATTTGTACATTACACTCTAAGTATGTGACTATTGCTTTTAAGCTAGTGGCAAATTAAGTGACCTCAACTTGATGTGGGAAAAAAAATGAGGCCTTTGAAGGAACCAAAAGTAATGCCCTCACAACCATATCATATTGAACACTTGTGAATGTTTCTGTATTACTTTCCTGACACCTTTTTATTTGTTCTTCATAATAAACTATTTAATTTTCAAAAGCTATTTCATATTAGTGACAAAAGTCACAAAACTTTGTAGCAAAATCAAATATCACATTTTTATAAATCTAACATCCCACCACACTGCACCACTCCCTTAAAAAACTAATAAAATTGCTTCAATAGGTAACAAAAAAGCAACCCAAGATTAATAACCAGTCCATGCTGATAAGCTCCCCTGAATGACACATTACACAAACTAAACAAAAAGAAAATGTTAAAATTTAATTGAAACCAGTTTGGTCTGTACCAATTGACATCAGAATTTGTTCACATGTTTTCTAAATCTGTTTTAAACTTATAAAATAACATGAAATTCTTAATATGCCGGTATTTATATTATGGGTTGAGTGAATGCTATCATGCCACCACTACTACATTTCTAGTTAATATTACGGATACCTTCAAAAAATAAAACTTTCATTAAAAGTCAATATTTTGAAAGTGTATCTATAATTTTGGAACGGAGGGAGTACTCAACGACCTGGAATTTGGTCTTGATGTTTTAGAAAAGATATACACATGTTAATACAAAGAAAATGCGTAAGAAAGAGTAACTAATGCAATTAAAGTAATGGATCCTCAATAAGCATTATGTCGATAATTCCAAAGGTTACATGCGCTCATATGTGTCCTAATCTTAAGTGATGTCGAGAAGAAAGCAACTTAAATATTCATTAAGAGCACACAAATTTATTTCGGAAGAAAAAACATTTAAAGAAGTAAGAATCTCATAATCACTTTCTCGTGTTCAAAACAAATACAAATCTTGCAATTTTCGGGGAAGAAAATTCAAAAATATAATGGAAATAAACTATACAATTATTAAAAAAATCAATGTAAATAGTTATATAATTGATTTACAAACCATGTTAGTAGACTCAGATTTACGACTTCAAAACATGCCAAACACATAAAGAAAGGAACAACAAAATAAATTGTTTAATGAACAAGTAGGATATTAAAGATTTTAAGTCTGATTGATTCCCAACCTGGATTTCCTCATCAAGAAGCAACGACCACCACCAACTTCACCGAGATGAGCGGAGAAATACTTTGAGCTTTCTAATAAAAAGGAAGATTTCAAACAATTAATACATATACTGATTAGCAACTTATTGATGCAATGAGCACTTTGGCAATGAAAATGATATTGAATAGTTTACCCACCTTTAGATCACAAGACACGTGTTGAATTGTGGGAATGACGGATGTCAAGCTATGGTATCATGTATTGCATTTTAGTATATTCAATAGATTACCATTTGAAATGTCACTTAGATGCATTCTGGATGTTTTGCTTTGCTCTCATGTATGTAGTACTTGTGCTCATTTTGTTGGTGGATTCAAACATGAAATAGGAAACACAATCAATATGCATAGGATAGTTTGATGATAAAAAAAATATTTTTATACACAATCAATATGCATAGGATAGTTTTATGATGTATGTACTACGCCAGCATACATAGATGACCTTGATTTTATGTGCATAACCTAAAACAAATTTCTTTTTCCAAATAAACAAACCTGTAGCATCTAAAGCACGGATAGATTCACAAAATGCATTGGCTCTATCACGGCGACGCATCACGTCACTTGTGACGCCCCCAAAATAGGTATACAACACCCATTCTGAGTCGCCAAAATACATGGTATAGAAAGCAAACTACAACTTTGACAATACAGATGTCGTGTAGAATACGACAATACAACTGTGAGTTTGAATACAAATATTATCTTCTAGACAATATACACACCCAAATAAGTCCTCATTAATTATTCATACACTATTTTACAGAAATAGTGAGGACAACTAAAACATCTTCCTAGAACCATCACTCCATACCCCGACTCGATCCTCGCTATGTTCTCACCTCCCGAGAAGAAAAATGGAACAAAAAGGAAAAGGGTGAGCTCAACTAGCCCAAGAAAAGAATATTATGACTAAGATAATATACAAAAATTATCGTTAGTCTTCAACAGGAAAAAAAATCTAATAGAATACAATAGACAACAAGTTTTAGATCAACAAATGCAATGAAATAAAGAATCCATTAGAAGAGTCACGTAGAGAAAGAATTCTACCGCCTTCTAAGGTTTAAAAGTCCATCATCAATAGTTTATCCCCTCGTAATAACAATCAATATACATCTTTAATCATCTTTGCACTACAAAAAAGAAAGATATTCATTTTAGATCACCAAATTGGTCATGTTCATCTCAACACCTGTTCATCTTTGCACTACAGGCCAAAGATATTCATTTATATCACCATTTAGGACTGAGGATGATGAAAAACATTTTTAAAGAAACGAATCCAGTGAAACAAAATGACAAGGATTAAGGATTAAGGATTCGTACTTTGTTTTACCCCCATGTCCAAAATACTTGAAAATAATCATATTGGTGTAAAATTCAAGAATGATCAAAACATGGATACAATCAAAGCTAGTATTCAGAATAGATATTTTGGACAAAAAGAAAATTTTTTATTTTTTCGGTGAATAGTGCCGTATTCGTGAATAGTGTCGTATACGTGAATAGTCTTGGTATATGTGAATAAGAACCCCAGACACCACAAGTTTCAAATTTGATAAAAAGTTCACCAATACTTGACATAATGATATTGAAGAAAAAATATCATTTAAGAAGAAAATAATACCTCTTACCTCAAAATAACCGTCTTACGATCGAATTTCTAGATATAGTCTTGTGAAACCCATACCCAGATATAGCAACACTCAAAGTATACTCACAATAATACGCTCGATAATTTAGAGAGAAAGATAGAAAACTTTGTTTCTCGTGTGATTTTCAATTCTAACTTAGCCTCTATTTATAGGAAAATGTTAGAACATGAAAGGAGACTAAATTAATAAATTATTATTATTTAAAATTACATTTCTAAGCATGCCATTTGAATACTTCAGCCACCAATTAACCTTGACCCAATTTCCAGCAGACCCACATGTTCAAACAAGAGTGGGTCCCACCCATTATTTAATTAAAATTATTTTACCTTCCAAAACTTCAATAATTAAGTAGAAAATAGTTCGTTTATCGTAAAAATTGAAACTTACATGACTTTCCATGGGAAATTCCATTCTCTACAACTTTACGTAGAAAATTTTTCCAAATTTCAAATGTAAATTGATCAAATCCACAAACCAAGCGATTTTACGATACTATAATCAATTTTCTGATTCGAAGAATTGTGTCCAATTTACACACAAAACATATATTAAACATTTAATGCCACAAAATACTCTACCTCCTCATATACTCATATATCCCACATTCATTATAAAAATATCACCGTTAATATATTATTAAAATAATATATTTAAATGAATTATTTTATCGTAAAAAAATAAAATATTAATTTTCAACAATTGTCACATTAAAAATTTTCTCCATCTATATCCACATAAAATAAATATTTTCTTTATCATAATAATCGATAATTAATTATTTAAAATAATATTACGAGAATCACAAGATCTTGTGACGACGGTAGTTCCTTGTGAAAGAGGGGCTTTCCAATAAGGATTTCTCCTTACTTGCGGCCTGAATTAGGTGACCAAACCTCTCCTTGATGTAACTTTCTAGATATTGCCAATAATGTTATCTCGATAATATTATTCAAATAATATGAATTATTGATTTGATAATGGAAAATATTGTGTAATGACAATTATCAAACAACAAAGAATACAAAATATCAACGCAAAGAATTATTGAATCAATAAAATATAATATTGAATAATGAATCTGTTGTAACAATTATTGAGTAGTGCTTTCACGTAAGGATCAATAATTCAATAATCTTGCAATAATCACAGTGTGCCTCTTTATGCGACCACGCGTATTCAGATTTTTTAACCACCGTGTAACCCAACAAATTAATTCGGTAACAATTTACATCGTTATTTATAAAACTCAATCTTTGTCGTTTCCTTTCATCCAACCGCTTTTTCGTTATAGGGCCCACCAATGATCATTACTTGGTAAATTTGGAGATTCCCGAAAAAAAGAATATTCCACGACCAAAACGAATATTCCCAAACAATAATGAATATTTTATAACCACTTGCTTATTTTGTAAACTTTGCACATTTCACCCATAACCAAAGAATTATATCAAATTAACCCATATTAATTTAGAATAATGAATAAAGAAAAATTCAATTTTATTTATAATAAGTTGGGGTCTTACAACCTCCCTCCTTATGAAATTTCGTCCTCAAAATTGACGTCGCATTACGGTATATCAAAAAAGTGAGGTACCTCGCTTTCATCTCCGATTCCAACTCCCATGTCATTTCCTCAATTGCATGGTTTCTCCACAAAAACCTTAACTTGTGGTATAACCTTCGTCATGTAAGACATGCTCTTTTTCATCCAAAATCTCAACAGTATCTCCTCTCGTAGGTTAAATCTTCACTATCTCTACCGGTTCTAATAAAATAATGTGGTTCGGGTCTTTTACATATTTACGAAGCATAGATATGTGGAATACATTGTGAACACGAGACAAACTTGGAGGTAACGTGAGTCTATAGGCTACGCTTTCCTATTCGGTCGAAATCTCAAATGGACCAACAAACCTTGGATTGAGCTTTCCTCTTTTCCCAAATCTTGTAACTCCTTTCCATGGAGCAATACGTAACAATACATGATCTCCAATATTAAACTCCACGTCTTTTACATGAAGATCAAAGATAACTCTTTTGTCGATCTTGTGAAGTTTGAATACGTTGTCGAATCATTTGGATCTTTTCTCGTAGTCATGCGTTCTAATTACGGGTCCCAACAATGTTGCTTCTCCCACCTCATCCCAAAGATATTGAGATCGACATTTTCGTCCCATACAACGCCTCAAATGGAGCCATGCCTATACTTTCTTCTGATAAATCGTTGTTGTAGGAGAATTCCACCAGGTGGTAGGTACTTATCCCAACTTTCTTTGAAATCTAGGACACAGAGTCTTAATAGATCTTCAAGGGTTTGAATAGTCCTCTCGATTGTCCGTCCGCTTGAGGATGGTATCTTTGAATCAATCATAAATCCGCGCCCATAGCTTTACGTAAGCTAACCCAAAATCTTGAAGTGAATCTCGTCACGATCCGAAACTATGGATACTTGGCATGCCATGCAATAGTACAATCTCATTCACGTACATACGAGCAAGACGTTCAAGGGATAAGTCTCGCGTATCGGTAAGAAAATGGGCGCACTTGGTTAATCTATCAACAATAACCCAAATTGCATCTACGCCTTGAGAAACTTTGGGAAGACCTCGTAACAAAATCCATAGTAATGTGTTCCCATTTCCATTCCTAATCTCAAGTGGTTGCAATGGACCTTTTGGCACTTGATGCTCTACGCCTTTACACGTTGACATGAGTTAAACATCTTGAGATAAACTCGCAATCTCTCTCTTCATATTGTTCCACCAAAATGTATGTCGAATATCATGATACATTTTGGTACTCCTGTGATGGATTGCAAACGGGGTGTTGTGTGCCTCCATCATGATTTTATGCTTCAGTCGAATCGTTAGAACGCAAAGTCTAGAATTGACTCAAAGTATTCCTTCCTCATCAATTCTTGCTTCCTAATAGCTCCTTCTTGCACTTTCTTCTTCATACGCATCGCCCCCTGTGTCCGTAGCTTGCTTGAAAATTTTTAACTTTATCGATTAAAGTTTCATTTGGTTCTACTTGTATATTCGCCATCATTATGTGGGTCCCCGAGTCTTTAATTCTACCTCCATCCTTTGCAAGTCATACAAAATGGGCCTTTATGCGTTGACAATATCGCACTCATGACTTGCATATGATCTTCTACTTAATGCGTCGCCTTTCTACGTTCGCTTTTCGAGGATGATATTGAATAGTGTGATCGTAATCTTTTAACATGACTCCGACCAACGTCGTTTGCCGCATGTTGAGTTCTTTTTGGGTGAAGAAATATTTGAGGCTTTTATGATCCGTATAAATCTCTACTTTCTCCCCGTCATAAGTAGTGTCTCCATATCTTCAATGCACAAACACGATCACGCTAACTTCGGATCATGAGTAGGATAATTCCTCTCATATTCTTTGAGTTGTCGTGAGGCATAGGCTATGACTTTCCCATGTTGCATGAGAACACATCCTAACCCCTTGCCGTAAGCATCGTCAGAGATAACAAATCCATCTAAACCAGGATGGTATTATCGAAACAGTCTTAGAAATGAGTCTCCTATTGAGCTCTTGGAAGCTCTTCTCGCATTCCTCGCTCCATAAGAATTTTTCATCCTTAAAAGTCACCGAGTTAACGGAGTAGCGATTCGAGAAAATCCTTCCACAAATCTCCGATAATAACCAAAATTAAGCCCGAGAAAGTGCGTTTTGGTCACCGACTTCTTGGTTGTTCTAACTTTGTATTGCTTCATTCTTCTTCGTCAATCAACAGGGTTGTGCTTTCAAAGAGTGGATGAAACACAACCATGTCTTATGATGACACGAGGTTGTATGTCATTCGACATCTTGTATGATAGTGGCAAAACACCTTCCAAGTTAAATTCCCTCACCTCAACATCTATAGACCTCAGCTCTATTCCCTTGTTATTCCCCGCTCGACCCAAATACACTTTTATTACACGAAAGGAATTGTGAAGCAAAAGGGTGAGCATAACTAACTTCGATAAAAAAATATCATGACTAAAGATAATTAAATTATCAATAGCCTTCATCAATAATAAATCGGAGATTTAGAACATATGGTAGATGATAAAAAAAATTTCAACCATAGTTAAGTTGAACGAGCACTCCATTAGAAGAGTCAAATAGACCATAAAGTCTATTATCTTCTCCATGTTAAAAGTCCACCAACAATGTTTTATCCTCCTAACATCAATCAACAATTCATCGCCCACAATCACATGTATAACTCATAATCGTAATTGTTGTTCTAAATTCCTTTTCTCATTCGGACGAAGATAATTTTCATCACTTGTCTTTACACTCAAACATCAAAGATCATGGTTATACCAAATCACAATTCCTGCTCATAATCATACTAATAAATTTATCTTTTGCACTACACGGCCAAAGATATTCATCAACAGTTCATCTTTGCGCTACAGGCCAAAGATATTCAACAACAGGTCATCTTTTCACTACGACCCAAAGATATTCATCCACAATTCATCTTTGCACTACATGCCAAAGATATTCCTCAACAGTTCATATTTGCATTACAGCCAAATATATTAATATCTCAAAGAAATATATAATCATTTCGAATTTATATAAACAATAATTATAACCATGTTGATCAATTCACCTTTGCACTTAAGCTAAAGATATTCAATTATAAATTCAATGGTCATGATCATACCAAATCACAATTCAACTTTTTACTATCGCCAAAAGAGAACCATAGTCATGATCATACCAATAATCTACCCATCTTTACACTCCAATTGAAAGAGAATTTCAACATCGTGGTTATAAAATGTTATATATGATAATAAAATTAATATAATCAATATATTGTTTTAATATCCGAGTAATATTCATAAATCAACTATAATTTGGTTAGAAAAAAAAAAACAATTTTATCATGAATAAGAACTCATTAATAAGAACTTCGTGAATAAGAACTCATGAATAGTAACTCGTGAATAGTATCTCATGAATAGTAAACCCGACTCAAAAAGGTAGAAATTCCATGATATAAAATCCATACCAATATTTCGGTATAATGATATTGAAAGAATAATATTTTTTAAGCTTATAAACAATTTATTTTAATTGTTTACACTTTACTAAATAATGCATTTAATCATTCTAAAATGCCAAACTCATAAGATTTCATCACCAATAACCAAAATCCTCATCAAAAATCTGCATATACCTCATGTAGGATTCTCAAGCCATAAAATCCTATTTTCTAATTTTCTTACTTCACATAACATATTTAATTCATTTACTCATAACTAGTCCATTTTCATGAAAATAACAAATCAGTTCCAAAATATTTCTTTTACGGAATTTAGCGTAATATAGTCCTATATTGAATATATATTTTCTCGAAAATTTTAAAAGTCATATACTATTTTTCATATGGCCAAACCCAATTAGAATATTTAAACATTTATCATAAATTATACTTTTATCCAAAAATTCTAAAATTTACACGATATAATTGATATTATATAGATGTACTCTCAATAAAAATTTCATCAATTTTGGAATTAACCACAAGGAGTTATAAAGGTTTTCTTTTAAAATAGTCTTTCCTCATAAAATTCATAACTCTTAATCTATACATCCAAAAATCGCCATTTTGGACACAATCAACAAAACTCATCAAATTATCATTTCAAATTTTTCAGAATTTTGAAGGTTCGGAAGAATTTCAAAATAATAACCCTTAAAATTCCTTATTATCCTTACCTCAAAAGAAAGTGATTGGATTTGGAATAACGGCGAATCGAACTTGCACCGTATAGCAATACTCAAAGTATACTCAAAATACTCACAAGAATACGCTCGATAATATAGAGAGAAAACTTCAGTTTCTGGTGTGATTTTCAATTATAACCTAAGCACCCTATTTATAGGAAATTGCTTAGAACACCAAAGCAGAAAATTTATTAAAATAATAATATTATATTTTTTTTTCCAAGACTTCATACGTATGCTCTCAACATCAGAACTCAGCCCCTAACACATGTTAAATGAGGGAAACAAAATGTAAAAAACGTTTTTGTTATTTAAATTATTTTAAACTTCCAAAAATCAATTATTTCGGAGCTTCGGAACTTCAATAATTCATAATAAATAGCCCTTTTGCCAGAAAATTCGAATCTCGCGAGTTTTTATAGGGAATTCAATTCTCTACAACTTTACAGAAAAAAGTTTTTCCAAATTCCAAACAGAAATTGACCAAAATCTACAAACGGATGATTTTATATGCTATAATCAAATTTCAGTCAAGAAATTGGGTCCACCGACATGAAAAACATGTTTTAAATATTTATTGTAACAAAAATACACTTCCTCCTCGTATACTCATATATCCCACATTCATTGTAAAAATATCACCATTATTATATTATTAAAATATAATAATATATTTAAATAAATTATTTTATCAGAAAAAAAATAAAATATTAATTTTTAACAATTGTCTCATTAAAATTTTTTTTCCATCTATATCCACATGAAATCAATATTTTTCTCATCATATTAATTATTCACAAATAATATTACGTAATCACAGTCTTTAAGAACGGTAGTTCCCTGAGAAAGAGGGCTTTCCAATAAGAATTTCTCCTCATCGACGCCTTGATTAGGTGACCAAACATCTCCTCGATGAACTTTCTAGACATTGCCAATAATGCTATCTAATAATATTATTCAAATAATATGAATTATTGATCCGATAATGGGAAATATTATGCAGTTGATAATTATTGAAAGAAAATAATATAAAATATCAACGCTGGCAATTATTGAATCAATAAAATACCGAGCGATAAATTACTGTAACAATTATTGAGTAGTGCCTTCTTCGTACGTAAGAGTTAATAATTCAAAATATTGTATGCAATACGGATTGTCTTCTTTGTGCAACAACGTGTATTACTTTACTTTATCCATCTCAGATTCCAACAAAGGTGTTAACGGTAAAGACTTTCGCCATTATTTATAAAAACTTTAATTTGTCTTTTTCTTCATCCGATAGTTATTCATTATATGGGCCCATAAATGGTCAAGGCCAATAAATACGAATATTCCCAACAGAAAGAATATTCCACGACCCAACGAATATTCTCCGACAACAATGAATATTTTATAACCACTTGCGTATTTTTGAAAAAATTTCATATATCACCCTTAACTTTAACTTTTTATCAATTTAACCATTTACTGAATTGTAATTATAAGAAAAATTGAATACTTTTATTTCATAAAATTCAGGGTCTTACAATATATATCTTGAATATTGATTTGTTTTGTTGATTGTAGTGACTACTAAGAGATTGGGTTTGCTTGACTATTCCAATCTTTGGAGATTGATATACATGGCTTCGCAACAAGTGAGATGATTGAAATAGAAGCATGTTTGATGTCTGGTTTCATTAGGAGTTAGGACAAATTTGTAAGTTACAAATATAAACTTCTAAGCAAACCATAAGCTTAATATTAAATTTTAACTACAAAGTACCAACCAAAGGAAGCGGACAGAATTAACAATTTCTGCGCATTGGACTTTCTTGGTGATCCTCCAATCTCGAACTTTGGACCAACATATTGCTCAAGTACTCATCAAATTTTCATGCTTGCTTGGAGCTCCTAATACACCCGCCAAAAGAAGTGGTAGGACACGAGATAGTAAGTAAGTCTCTCGACCGATTTTTGGCCTCGGACACTGCAGATGCACAAGAGTCAAAATGTTGAAGGTTTATGCAACAACAAACTTAAAACCACTTGAAAACAATGAAAACTTTGAGAATATAAAACCTTTGATTCTCGATTTGGATTACGTGTGGGATAAACGTCAAATCAAGATTATCACCAACAAATACCGGGGAATACAGTTGCATAATGTGTGTCGATAATAACCCCAAAAAAGCTCTGGATATAGCCAAAGAATAACTAAATCACAAGATTGGCACTTGAATTTGAAGTAAAGCTATCAAAGCATCTCGCCAAAGTTCTTTCAAGTGGAAAGTACCTTCGTGATTCGGTTGCTTAAGTTATCTTCCTTCCGAGGCAATAAAGAGACTAATCAATCAACGTGGGAAAGCAATCACAATGCAACCACTCAAATGTAGGCCACTTCGACACATCCCCGACCAAAAATTGAAATATCTCGGAAGAATTTTGCAATGCACCAACAGAGTTAGTTTTAAAACTATTGTAACACAATCTCAAAAATCTAAATAGAAGTGCTAACATACACTTAAAAACAGTAAAGTTGAAATTTACCCGACATACAATTCAAGAAAGGACGTGGAAAATAGTTCACCTTCATCATCTAAGGCAGAAGGAAATAGGCATGTCTCAACTGCTTTCTTGTGCAAATATGGAAGCAATTCTGTCAGTAATCAGAATAAAACATCGACATTCCAACGTTCTCTTTCACCCAAAACATTAAGATGTGACTCGAGAGAACCTTCACCCCCGAAAGAGGAGGACAACACCTCGAAAAAAATAATGTGTCGAAACTATATGTTAAGAGATAAGCTTTGGCCTCAAAAGAATAATTTCTTTAGAAAACACTCATTTTGACGAAGCGAGCTCAAGATGTAAGATAGTAACACAATCGTAATACATTATCCAATCGTAATATTTTTATATTCATTTAACTTTTTTATATGTACGAATCAACTGAGTTGTGGTGTAAATTAAAATTGTTTATCAACTGAATTTTTTATCAAGTGAATCAACCATTAGTATCAGTTATACCTTGAAATCTTTAACTTAAGTCTTCTAATAGCTTCAGTTAAAAATTCAGAACGGTTCATCATAAGTCTTCTTATCTATTTCCGACAGCTTCAGTTTAACTTTGGGTGTTTTAAATTTGTTTTTTTTACAATGAGTGTTTAATTTGTGTTCTCACTCTATCTCTCTGTATCTCTCTTTCATAGCAGTAGCACACACACACAACCTACAAAACACACACACATTTGCACACGAATGTGAGGTTGTTTTTTTAAATTGGGCGTCTTTTAATTTGGCTGTTTTATTTTTATTATTATTATAAAATAGGTTTATAGTTATAATGAAATAGGTTTTTTTTATTATGAATGTTATGATGGAATAGATGTTGAGTTGGTTATTATTGAGTGTTCATTTTGTGAAATTTGTAGGGTAATTTAGGTTGAGTTGGTTATTGTGACACCCCCAAAATAGGTATACATCACCCATTCTGAGTTGTCAATACACGGTACAGAAACAACTACAAATTTATTATTACAACAATAAAACTGTGAGTTTAAATACAGATATTGCCATCTAAACAATATCCACATACAAATAAATCCTCATCATAATTATTGATACATTATTTTACGAAAATGGTGAGGACTACTAAACAACTCTCTAAAACCATCATTTCATACCCCACTGTACTACTCGCATTACATTCTCGCCTCCCGAGAAAAAAAATGGAACAAAAGGAAAAGGTGTGAGCTCAACTAGCCCGAAGAAAGAATATTATGACTAAGATAATACGAAACAAATTATCGTTAGTCTTTAACATGGAAAAAAATCTAATAGAATACAATAGACAACAAGTTTTAAATCAATACTGCAATGAAAAAAATATTAATTCATAGAAGAGTTACGTAGAGGATGAAATCTACTAATATCTATGAATTTAACAAATCCATCATCAATATTTTTATCCTCGTAACATCAATCAATATATATCCGAATCATATATTCATCCTTGCACTACTGAGGCCGAGGACATTCACCATTGGTCATGTTCATCTAAACACCTGTTCATCTTTGCACTACGGGCCAAAGATATTCATCAGAAATCATTCATCTTTGCACTACAGGCCAAAGATATTCATCAGAAATCATTCATCTTTGCACTACAGGCCAAAGATATTCCATAATATCATCATTTAAGACTGAGGATGATGAAAAATATTTTTTAAAAGAAACGAATCCAGTGAATCAAAATGACAAGGATTAAGGATTAAGGATTCGTACTTTGTTTTATCCATGTCCAAAAATACCTCAAAAATAATCATAGTGGTGTAAAATTCAAGAATGATCAAAACATGGATACAATCAAAGCTAGTATCCACAATAGATATTTTGGACGAAAAGAAAAATTTTCATTTTTCGATGAATAAATCCGTGATTCGTGAATAGTATCAGATATCGTAAATAAAGTGTCGTATCGTGAACAATAACTCCAAACACCAAAAGTTCCAAATTTGATAAAACTTTGATCAATATTTCAAAGATAATGATATTGAAGAAATAATATTATTACGAAAAAAAATAATATCTCATTACCTCGGAAGACAAGATTTATCCGGAATCTTTGGATATAAAGCTATAACTTAAACTTTCACCGTATAGAAATACTCAAAGTATACTCAAAAATACTCACAAGAATACGCTCAAAAATATAGAGAGAGAAAACTTCAGTTTCTGGTGTGATTTTCAATTCTAACCTAAGCACCCTATTTATAGGAAAATGCTTAGAACACCAAAGCAGAAATTTTTTTAAAATATTAATATATATATATATATATATAATCTTCACGCACACCTTGGATAATCTGATCTCAGCTCTTTTTCCATGCTAGAGGGCACACCTACCTTGTTAAAAACATTTTTATTATTTAAAATAATTTAAACTTCCAAAAATCAATTATTTCGGAGCTTCGGAACTTCAATAATTCACAATAAATAGTCCTTTTGTCAGAAAATTCAAATCACGCGAATTTTTATAGGAAATTCAATTCTCTACAACTTTGCAGAAGAAAGTTTTTCCAAATTCCAAGCACAAATTATTTGAAATCCACAAACAGACGATTTTAGAAATATAATCAAATTTCATCGATAAATGGGGTCCAACGACATCTTTAACATGTTTTAAACATTTATTGCAACAAAAATACTCTTCCTCCTCGTATACTCATATATTCCACATTCGTTGTAAAAATATCACCATTATTATATTATTAAAATATAATAATATATATATTTAAATGAATTATTTTATCAGAAAAAGATAAAATTTTAATTTTCAACAATTGTCACATTAAAAATTTTCTCCATCTATATCCACATAAAATCAATATTTTCCTCATCATATAAATCAATAATTAATTATTCACAAATAATATTACGTAATCACAATATTGACAACCGACGGGATTCTGCATGAAAGAGGGCTTTCCAATAAGAATTTCTTCTTCTTCGGCAGCAATTAGGTGACCAAACCTCTCCTTGAGATGTAACTTTCTAGACATTGCCAATAATGTTATCTAATAATATTATTCGGATAATATGAATTATTGGTTCGATAATGAAAAATACTTGTGTAATGACAATTATTGAAACAACAACGATATAAAATATCAACGCAACAATTATTGAACCAATAAAATCTCTTTAAGCGATTATCGTAACCATTATTGAGTAATGCCTTCTTACGTAAAGAGTCAATAATTGGTGCAATACTGGTAATATTCTTCTTGTGTGCAACAACGCCGTATTCGTGTGTTTTAACCACCGGGTATTCCAACAATGTAAATTCAGTAACAACTACTGCTAGTTATTTTTAAACAACGCTTTCAGTTATGGGGCCCACACATGGTTGCGCGTCGTCATGCGAAATATTCCCACAGCATTTAATATTCCACGACCAAACGAATATTCCCCAACAACAATGAATATTTTATAATCACTGCTTTATTTTGAAATATTTAAATGTATTTTACCCATAACTATCCACATTAATCACATCAACCATTACTATTTCAAAATAATAATTAGAGGAAATTAAATTTCATTTATTAATTATTTGGGGTCTTATAACTTCCCTCCTTATGAAATTTCGTCCTCGAAATTGACATACGACTGTGTTTCGAAAAGGTGAGGATACCTCGCTTTCATTTTCGCTTTCCAATTTCCAGTCATTTCTTCTATAAGATGGTTCCTCCACAAGACTTTAACTTGTGGTATGACCTTCGTCACGTAGGGACATGCTCCTTCCTATCCAAGATCTTGACAGTGCCTCCTCATACGTTAAGTCTTGGCTATCTCGTCCGGCTCTAACTCAATAACGTGGTTCGGGTCTTTCATATATTTATTTGATGCATGATGTGTGAAACACATTATGAACACGAGACATACTTGGAGGTAACGCGAGTCTATAGGCTACATTTTCTACTCTCATCAAGAATTTAAAATGGACCAATAAATCGTGGATTGAGCTTTCCTTTCTTCCCAAATCTTGTAACTCCCTTCCATGGAAGCAACTTCGCAACAATACATGATCCCCTATACTAAATTCCCGTCCTTTCGATGAAGATCCGCATAACTCTTTTGTCGATCTTGTCTTGCTTTTGTATCGTTTGTCGAATCATTTGGATCTTTTCGGTGAGTCATACGTCTTAACTTCGGGTCACAACAATGTTGCTTCACCCACCTCATCCCAACATATTGGAGAGCGACACTTTCGTCCATATAATGCTTCATATGGAGCCACACCTATACTTGCACGATAATCATTGTTGTTGTAGGAGAATTCCACCAATGGTAAATACTTATCCCAACCGCCCTTGAAGTCTAGGACACGAGTCTTAATAAATCTTTAAGAGTTTGAATAGTCCTCTCGATTGTCCGTCCATTTGAGAATGGTATCTTTGGCCAGATAATCGTAAATCCGTACCCATAGCTTTTTTGCAAGCTAACCCAAAATCTTGAAGTGAATCTTGGGTCACGATCCAAACTATAGATATCTTGGCATGCCATGCAACCTCACAATCTCATTTACATACATACTTGTGAAGACGTTCAAGAGAATAAGTCTCCCATATCGGCAAAAAATGCGCGAGACTTGGTTAATCTATCAACAATAACCCAAATAGCATTTATGCCTTGAGAAACCGTGGGAAGACCCAGTAACGAAATCTATGGTAATGTGTTCCCACTTCCATTTCGAATCTCAAGTGGTTGCAATGGTCCTTAGGCACTTGATGCTCGCCTTTACACGTTGACAAGTTAAACATGTTGAGATAAAATTTACAATCTCTCTCTTCATATTGTTCCACCAAAATGTATGTCAAGATCACGATACATTTTAGTACTTCCAGATGGATTGCAAAAGGTGTATTGTGTGCCTCCATCATGATCTTGTACTTCAAATCGAGAATCGTTAGGAACAAAAGTGCAGGTGGACTCAAGTATTCCTTCTTCATCAATTCTCTTCCGTAATAACACCTTCTTGTACTTTCTTCTTCATATGCATCATCGATTTCAAGATTGCGGTGGCTTGAGCGACCTTAACTTTTTCTATTAAAGTTGGCTCTGTCGATACTTGACATCATCGCACTCGTTCTTGCATATGATCTTCTACTTAACAAGTCGGCTACCACGTTCGCTTTTCGGGATGGTATTAAATAGTGTGGTCGTAGTCTTTCAATAGCTCGAGCCAACGTCTCTGCGCGTGTTGAGTTCTTTTGAGTGAAGAAATATTTAAGGCTTTTATGGTGCGAATATATCTCCACTTTCTCCCCATATAGATAAGGCCTCCAGGATCTTTAACGCAAAAACGATCGCCGCTAACTCTAGATCATGAGTAGGATAATTCCTCTCATATTCTTTAAGTTGTCATGAGGCATAGGCTATGACTTTCCCATGTTGCATGAGAACACATCCTAACCCTTTGCTCAAGCATCATTTGAGATAACAAATCCATCCATGCGGATGGTATTGTTAAAACAGTGCCAAAATGAGTCTCCTCTTAAGCTCTTGGAAACTCTTCTCGCGTTCCTCGCTCCATATGAATTTTGTATCCTTTCGAGTTAGATGAGTTAGCAGATAGCGATTCGAGAAAACCCTTCCACGAATCTCCGATAATAACTAGCTAAACCCAAAAAGCTACGTGCTTGATCCACCGACTTGATTGCTCCCAACTTTGTATTGCTTGATCTTCACGGGTCAACAAATACTCCATGTTTTGACACCACGTTGCCCAAGGAATGCTACTTCCTCAAGCCAGAACTCGCATTTCTTCAACTTAGCATATAGCTTGTTTTCACGAAGCCTTTGGAGTACTAGCTTCAAATGGTGTTCATGATCTTCACGGCTTTTGAAATATATGAGGATGTCATCAATAAAGACAACAACGAATTTATCCAAATATTCTTTGAATACTCGATTCATCATATCCATGAAAGCCGCAGGAGCATTAGTCAATCCGAAAGACATAACTAAGAATTCATAATGCCCATACCGAGAGTTACGAAGGCGATCTTTGGAATATCCTCGATTCTAATTTTCAATTGATGATATCCGAATCGAAGATAGATTTTTGAAAAGAATTGTGCTCCTTGCAATTGGTCAAACAAGTCATCAATCGAGGTAGAGGATACCTATTCTTGATGGTGACATGGTTCAATTCCCGATAGTCAATACAAAAGTCGCATACTCCGTCTTTCTTCTTTACTGAATAAAACAGAGGCACCCCAAGGAGATGTCTTGGGGCGAATGAAACCGATGTCCAACAATTCCGTAGTTGGACCTTTAACTCCTGAAGTTCAATAGGAGCCATTCGATATGGGGTTTTAGAAATGGGCTTTGTACAGGTTCAAGGTCAATAAAGAATTCAACTTCACGTTAAAGGGGTAGGCCGGAAGTTCTTCGAAATCGTCGGAAAGTTAATAACAACATGAATATTATTCAATTTTGACGTGTCTTTATTCAAATCCATAACATGGGCTAAGAAAGCTTGACATCCGTTTTTCAATAAACGAATCGCTTTATGATTAGATATGACAGTGATTGATTTTAATGGTTTAGTTGCCTGAATTCGAACAACAGGTTGATTAGGAATATGAAAACTAATAACCTTACGAAAACAATCAATTTTGGCATGATGAGTAGTTAACCAATCAATCCCTAAAATCACATCAAAAGCAAGTATCTTTAAAGAGATAAGGTCAACAGGTAAGATAAGGGTGCCAACTTGGATTAGAAAAGATTTATAAACGGTGGATGTGATGAAAGTTTCTCCTAACGGAGTTTCCACAGATAGGTCAAAGTCTAATTTTTCCGGAGTCAAATTTAAACTTTGAGCACAAGTAGGAGAGATAAATGAATGGATAGCATCGGTATCTAGTAAAGTATAAACTTCACAAGAATTTATAAATAGCTTACCCGTGATCACCTCGTTTGGGTTCCTCGCATTTTGACCAGTCACAACAAACGCTCTTCCAGGAACTATTGACTTTGACTTTTCTAGGACAGTCTTTTGAGTCACCGTCCCATTGAACTAGGTTTATTCTGAAATGCAATCTCGGCGATATGTCCTTCTTTTTCCACAATTATAGCATACACGGGTTGTTGTGCGCGTTTGACCGATATGTCCCTCTTTCCTGCATTTATAGCATATGATGGGTGGTCGTTTCTCCTCCTTGGAACCGATTCTTTTTCTTGTAATCGTCGTCTTCACATAGTGGTTGTTGAATCTCCTCTTTTTAAAATCTCCTCTAACTTCTTCTTCTTATTTTCATGGCCATGATTACCACCAGTAGTGGTTACCATTTTTGTCCGCTCTTTTTCTTTCTCCACCGGGTTATTGTTGTTTTATTATTGCTTATCTACGGTATGATCCTGATTGTGGTACCTCGGTTGGCCGTACTTTCGTTATCTCGCTCTAAAAATTGAGCCCTATTAACAACATCCCGAATAAAGAGAAAATTTATGAGAGATGAGATCTTGACGTATCTGGGTTTTGAACTCTCGAAACATCCGCGTCATACGTTCCTCATTCTCCACCAAATGAGGTGCAAACCTGAATAACTCTGCAAACTTCGCCTCGTACTGAGACATCGTCATGTTGTTCTGCTCCAGTCTAATAAACTTCACTTCCTTCATATGACGAACACTTTTAGGAAAGTATTTGTTATTAAATAGTTTCAAACGTCTCCCAAGACATCTTTGAGTCTTGGTTGGATGGGTATGCTTCACATGACTCCCACCAAGTGGTTTGCCTCGCTGGAACATAAAGGTGGCGAATAGAACCTTCATTCTCCGTGCATCCCAAGACATCGAATATCTTGGTAATTTGCTTGACCCATGTTTACGCCATGATCGGATCGAAGCTTTCCCTTAAATTCGTGGTCCCAACTCTTTGAATCATTGTGACAACCCGTGAATTGCTATCATTTCCTCCTATGTTTTGAACACGAGTCTCCTCGTCTGATTTTGCATGAACTCAAAAAGCTTCTAAACATCCCTCGTTCTCATCATCTGCTTCCAGTGGTGTTGTTATTGGGAGGAACATTACCCAGAGATCATTATGCGTTCTCCTCTCGTTGGTGAGTCTGAGCGTCTCCACGGTCTCATTTCCATTACTAATATTCTCAACAACATTCTCAAATACTGTCATAAAACAAGGGTTAATTAAGCAAGTCAATATATCACATAATATCCTTATATACTGACCAACTAACAAATAAGCTTAGGTAAGACACACTAGCGAAGGATTTACTCATATCTCCCCTCCTAGTTCTATTCCCCGATCTCCGCCAGAGATCATATCCCTAAGCTCTGATACCAATTGTGACACCCCCAAAATAGGTATACATCACCCATTCTGAGTTGTCAATACACGGTACAGAAACAACTACAACTTTATTATTACAACAATAAAACTATGAGTTTAAATACAGATATTGCCATCTAAACAATATCCACATACAAATAAATCCTCATCATAATTATTGATACATTATTTTACAGAAATGGTGAGGACTACTAAACAATTCTCTAAAACCATCATTCCATACCCCGACTTGTACTCGCTACATTCTCGCCTCCTGAGAAGAAAAATGGAACAAAAAGTAAAAGGGTGAGCTCAACTAGCCCGATAAAGAATATTATGACTAAGATAATACGTAACAAATTATCGTTAGTCTTCAACAGGAAAAAAAATCTAATAGAATACAATAGACAACAAGTTTTAAATCAATACTGCAGTGAGAAAAATATTAATTCATAGAAGAGTTACGTAGAGGATGAAATCTACTAATATCTATGAATTTAACGATCCATCATCAATATTTTTATCCCTCGAAATCAATCAATATATATCCGGAATCATATATTCATCCTTGCACTTTCTGAGCCGAAGGACATTCACCAATTAATCATGTTCATCTAAACACTGTTCATCTTTGCACTCTGAGACAAAGATATTCACCAGAAATCATTGATCTTTTTGCACTACGGGCCAAAGATATTCATCGAAATTATTCATCTTTGCACTGCTAAAGGCCAAAGATATTCCACAATATCATCATTTAAGACTAAGGATGATGAAAAATATTTTTAAAGAAGCGAATCCAATTGAATCAAAATGACAAGGATTAAGGATTAAGGATTCGTACTTTATTTTATTCACGTCCAAAAATACCTCAAAAGTAATCATAGTGGTGTAAAATTCAAGAATGATCAAAACATGGATACAATCAAAGCTAGTATCCACAATAGAAATTTTGGACTAAAAGAAAAATTTTCATTTTTCGATGAATAGTCTTTACAGATTCGTGAATAATCAGTATCGTGAATAGTGTTGTATCGTGAATAAGAACTCCAAACACCAAAAGTTCCAAATTTGATAAAAACTTGGATCAATATTTCAACATAATGATATTGAAGAAATAATATCATTCTGAAATAAAATAATATCCACTTACCTCGGAAGACAAAGATCTTATCCGGAATCTTGGATATAAAGCTATAACTTAAACTTTCACCGTATAGAAATACTCAAAGTATACTCAAAATACTCACAAGAATACGCCGATAATATAGAGAGAAAACTTGAGTTTACGGTGTGATTTTCAATTCTAACCTATGCACTTATTTATAGGAAAATCTTTAGAACACCAAAGCGAGAAAATTTATTAAAATATTAATATATATATATATATATAATCTTCACGCACACCTTGGACAATCTGATCTCAAATTTTTCCATGCTAGTGGGCACACCTACCTTGTTAAAAATGTTTTTATTATTTCAAATAATTTAAACTTCCAAAAATCAATTATTTCGGAGCTTCGGAACTTCAATAATTCACAATAAATAGTCCTTTTGTCATAAAATTCAAATCTCGCTAGTTTTTATAGGAAATTCAATTCTCTACAACTTTACAGAAGAAAGTTTTTCCAAATTCCAAGCAAAAATTGATCAAAATCCATAAACGGACGATTTTAGAGGCTATAATCAAATTTCAGTCAATAAATAGGGTCTACCGACATGTTTAACATATTTTAAACATTTATTGCAACAAAAATACTCTTCCTCCTCGTATACTCATATATTCCACATTCGTTGTAAAAATATCACCATTATTATATTATTAAAATATAATAATATATATATTTAAATGAATTATTTTATCGAGAAAAAATAAAATTTTAATTTTCAAAGAATTGTCACATTAAAAATTTTCTCCATCTATATCCACATAAAATCAATATTTTCCTCATCATATGAATCAATAATTAATTATTCACAAATAATATTACAGAATCACAATATTGACAATCGTGCGGGTTCTCGGGAAAGAGGGGCTTTCCATAAGAATTTCTCCTTACTTGGCACGCAATTAGATGACCAAACCTCTCCTTGAGATGAACTTTCTAGACATTGCCAATAATGTTATCTAATAATATTATTCAGATAATATGAATTATTGGTTCGATAATGAAAAATCTTTGTGTAATGACAATTATTGAAACAACAACAATATAAAAATATCAACGCAACAATTATTGAACCAATAAAATACTAAGCGATAATTCACGTAACCATTATTGAGTAGTGCCTTCTTACGTAAGAGTCAATAATTGGTGCAATACTGGTGTCTTTTTGTGCGACAACGCCGTATTCTCGTGTTTTAAACCAAAGGGTATTCAAACAATTATAAATCGGTAACAACTACTGCCGTATTTTTAAACAACTTATATTTGTCGTTTTCTTCCTCCAATCGCTTTCCGTTATGGGGCCCCACACATGTCATTTCGCTACTAAATAAATGCGAATATTCCCCGACGCAATGATCTGAATATTCCACGACCAAACGAATATTCCCAAACAACAATGAATATTTTATAACCACTTATTTTTTAAAATATTTGCGTATTTTACCCATAACTATCCACATTAATCACATCAACCCTTACTATTTCAAAATAATAATTAGAGGAAATTAAATTTTATTTATTAATTATTTGGGGTCTTACAGTTATTTTGGTTCCGGTAATTTGTAGGGTAATTGATGTTCATTATCCATAACTTATGAAATTTATTGTGTAGCTACAACCGTTTCAACTGCACAATCATCGACCAATGGATGATGTTGTTATATTTGGTGGTGTAAGTTTATTATCTGATTAACTCTCTCTAAATAAATCTTATTGATTTTTTTAATAACTTATTTATTTTAATTTATTTTCATTAATGTCATGACAGATGGATGATGACCTCGAAAATACCGTATGATAATTTTTTCTTGCTCATCATTTTCTTACTTTTTATCTTATTTTTTTACCCACTTATTTACTATTCAACGTTTTTTTTGCCTCTTGAAATTGAATACTTCGTCAGAATAATGTAGGAGTGGTAATTCGTAATGAGTATGAACTAAATTGTCTCCGTATACGTGAGGTAGTGTATCCTTACACCTATTTCTCATTCATTTTTTCTATTCTTTTTTTTTACTTTTAAGTAGCGTTTTTTTACCCAGAAAGAGGAAAAAAGGTATGATGCTTTGGAGAATGCCAAATTTAAGGAGAAAGAAAAATCAACCTCTTCTCTCTGTTTTGACAATTTTAAGTCTCATTTTATGTACAACGTTTGATTTTTCAAGATATTTTTGGTTTTCTCAATTAATAGTACTTATTTTTTTTATCGTGTTCTTACACAGAAGGAGAAACAAAGGTTTGATGCTTTGGCGAATGCCAAATTTACGGGAAAACAAAAATTAAATTCTTCTACCCAAGGAACAAAAATTAAAGATTGTCAACTGGTATCACTTTTAATCATATTCTTTTCGCTCTGTTTTTACAATGGATTTAGATGTTATTGAATTTAAAAAAAATTAAAATTTCGTTTTATGTAGAACGTTTGATTTGTCAACATTTTTTGGTTTGTCTCATTTAATATTATATATTTTTTATCGTGTTCTTCAACAGAAAGAGAAGAAAAGGTCTGATGCTTTGGCGAATGCCAAATTTAAGGGGAAACAGAAATCAACCTTTTTTAGCCAAGGAACAACAAATATAGATTGTCAATTGGTATCACTTTTATTCCTATTCTTTTCTCTCTATTTTTACAATGGTTTTGGATGTTATTGAATTTAAAAAATTTTAAGTTTCGTTTTATGTAGAACGTTTGATTTGTCAACATGTTTTTGGTTTTTCTCATTTAATATTACTTATTTTTTTTGTGTATACAATTAAATTACTGAGAAACTATAATTTTTTGTTTTTTTTACCAATTTTGTAGTTAAGAGCTTTAGTTTCTTTATCTTAATGTTGCTTTGTTACCAATTTTAATGTTACTATATGCAACTGTGGCTCATATCAATTTTGTTAGATAAAGCTATAGCACAGTAGTCCCTTCGTTTTATTTTAATGTTACTAGATGTAATTGTGGCTATAGTGTTTTACTTATGCGTTTCAAAAACTTTATTATAATTATAAAGATGATAAACGGTTGGGTAGATAGTTCTGATAATGCAACACTTTATTGTCATTTTACATCACGTTGCTATATATACAAAGTGGAAAATGATACGATATACGGTAAATCAACAAAATAATAATTAATTTTTATGAGTTTGTGGTTTAGGCACAAAACTATAATGTTATATCAAAATCAACATTATTATGATGTGCAAGGCTTGCTCAAAAATACGTTATCTTTGGGAAAGAAAATGAGTGCTCCAAACGTCGATCGGACAACTTCAGTATCACGAAAGAAAGCAATCAAAACATTGTGACCCCATTCGATCTAGATTTTTCCTTCTTTACCACCGAAGCCGTAAATAAATCGCGAAAGCATGCTGAAGCGAGAATCAAATAAAAGGTCCCGCCTTCAACCAATAACTTTGTCTACCAAAATTTCACATCCTAAAATAGACAGTATAGTGCCAACAAATGTTTTAGAGTCATCGTCATCCACCCTGCTTCAAAATCTTAATGAAGAAAATCCTTCACGGTGGTTGTCTATGGCCATCATGAATCAAGAAAATCCTCCTCAAAATCTTGAAGAAGGCACCCCAACAAATATCTCAAGGTTGTCACCTGTGACTACCATGCTCCAAGACTTGTCTCCTCAAAACCTATACAAAAGCACAACAACAATCTTAGAACCATTCTCCCCACGTTCCCCAGGGGCATCGTATATGACAAACATGTTCCAACAAATGCGTAATCTGAATGAAGGCACCAGGTGTTCGATTTAAGTTTTAATTTTCTATTCTCACACTTGCTGTCTTATTCATGTTATCCTTTTAAAAATTGTATGACATCTATAATTTTATTTGTAGTACCTACACAGTAGAAGGTAATATTGCCGGGAGATGGAGCTGAATCAAGTGGAATGAGAGATATTATGTTACATTTGAGAGGGGATAATGGTTTGATGCAAATTAATGAGTGTCATCCCTTTATTTGCCATTGCATTATGTGGTATTGTTCCTTATGGTGAGCTAGGATGGAATCCAGATTTGAAGCAATGGAATGCTTCCCAATGTGGAACTTCATCTACTCGGATAACCTGATTGCAATATTACGATTATCGTATATTCAACGTGACAATTGAGTATGCAACAATTTTGAGGCCGGAAAACTATTTCAAGAATTTGTAGAGATCTTGGGCATTCTTTGAACAAAATCGGTTGACATACTACAAGTTGAATCAATCGAAGCTTAAATGAGAACTTTACCAAGGTCTTACAGGATGTTTGTGCGGATGAGCTTAGTCTAAACAAGTTGGTCAACGAATGATTTTGCCATCTTCATTCACCTTTAGTAGTCTGAAGACATATGTTTGAAATTTTTCAAGATTCAATGGCTATCACGCGCGGTATAATCAACACCCATATATTTTTCTAACTATGACCGCAAATCCCAAATGGCTGAAATTACTAAATCACTATTGCCAAATCGGATCCCTACTTGATCAGTCCGATTTAGTGGCGTGTTTTTGAGATGAAGCGGAATTTTTGATGAAGGAGATAGAAACAAACAACGTCTTTGGTAGAAAAGTGGCGCATGTTTTTACAATTGAATTCCAAAAAAGGGGGTTACCGCACATGTATGCACTTTTGTTCCTTCATGGTTCAGATAAAATTCAAACATGTGCTCAAGTGGACAGAGTAGTGTGTGCTGAATTTATGGATTGCCAAACTGACCCATTGCTTTTTGAAACAATTATAAGTTGCATGGTACACGGACCATGTGGTGCTCGAAATCCACAAGCACCATGTATGGAAAATGGGGTATGTACCAAGCGGTACCCTCGATCATTTGTTGAATCAACAAGTATGGACTCTGATGGATATCCTGCTCATCGTCGTCGTCGTATCTTTGGTCAAAAGTACATCATGAGGGGCAAGAAATTGATAATAGAGGCGTTGTGCCACATAATCCGTATTTATCAAGAATGTTCAATTGTCATATCAATGTTGAAGTTTGTGCGGGGAGTTAGATGTGTAAAATACATTCACAAGTATATTTATAAAGGACATGATCGCAACAATGGTACTTAGAGGAATTAATGAGATCCAATAATATCTTGATGCTAGGTATATTGGACCTCTAGAAGCCGCGTGGCGATTGTTTGGTAATCCTTTACATGAAGAGATTCCTTCAGTTGTAAGATTGGCACTTCATTTGCCTGGGATGCACCGTGTGGTCTTTAACCCTGCTGAATCTTTTGATATGATCCTTTCTAAAGGTGCACATCAAAAAATAACTCTAACTGGCTTTTTTGATTGTTGCGCTACAAATGAATCTGCCCGTGTATTAACTTATCAAGAATTTCCAGAAAAATTTGTTTGGAACAAGTCTATCAATAAATGGACTCCAAGATAAAGGGGTTATGCAATTGGTAGAATGTACTTTGCTAGCCCTAATTCAGGTGAGCGATTTTATTTGCATTTTCTTCTAACTGTTGTTAAAGGACCTACTTCATTTGACTAGCTACGCACGGTAAATAATGTTATGCATGATACATTCAAGTCAGCATGTATTGCAAGAGGACTTCTTGAAGATGATGAAGAATGGGTACAATGTCTTCAAGAGGCTGCAATTATGAGAACGGGATACCAATTAAGGAGATTATTTGTTATAATTCTAACGGAATGCTTTCCATTGCATCCATTTGAATTGTGGAAGCAATTCTCATCACATATATGTGATAATTTAGCACACAGGATTCATACTATGTTTGGTATTTTGAATCCAACTGATGATCATATTGAAGATTATGGCTTATATTTGATAAATCAATTGCTCCATGAGTCGGGGAAGAGTTTAGTTGACTTTCCACCCATGCCACTACCAACTGGAAATTGGAATGCAATAGTTAGAAATAGAATACTGTTTGAGCACCAACGACTTGAGAATGAAGCACAACAGTCTGATGCATAAATTAATGTTAGATGACTTAATGATGCACAACTTCTTTTATCTTATATCATTGTCATGCGTCGGTGATGTGAAAACATAAGAACTACTTTCTTTTTGAGTGGAGGTCTTTGGGACAGAAAAATATTTTGTCTGAATACCATTGCAACCAAATTGTGTAGCTATGGACATGTTGTTGTTACTGTGGCTTCATCTGGTATTGCATCGTTGTTATTGGTAGGGGGCACACTACACATTCTACATTTTGTATTCCTTTGAAAATCCTAGATAATTCAATATGTGGGTTCACTAAACAATCAATGCATGCTGAGTTGTTTAGAAAAAACAAAACTAATAATATGGGATGAATTCCTATGCAACATCGATACTGTGTTGAGGCAGTCAATCGCACCCTTCAAGATATCAGAGACGATAAAAGACCTTTTGGAGGTATCACTGTTGTCCTAGGTGGAGACTTTTGACAAATATTGCCTATTATTCCTAAAGGCGTTCGCGAGCAAATTGTGGGTGCATCATTGAGACGGTCTTCACTATGGAAAGATATATGTGTTTTGACTCTGGATTCAAACATGCGATTAACTCACACAGACGTTCAAAATATTAATTTTGCTTAATTCTTGATGGAGGTAATATTTCATTCAACCTTAAATTGAATTTTTATAACATGATACTTTGAATTAAATCTCATTTTGTGAACAATTATACTTTCATTTTTTAGCTTGGGACCAATCCACAAGAAATTGTGCAACTTCCATCTACAATAAACCGATATAATAATCTAAATGAATTGATATTCAGAATCTATCCACAATTGGATGTGATTGGTATAGTGACTCCAACCTTTCTCACTGAACGGACAATTCTATCTGCTTTCATGATAATGACGTCGATGATATAAATGATGCAAAGACCTTGAATATTACTCCGGGAGAAACAATTACTTTTTTAGTTGTAGATAAAATGTCTGAAGGTGATGAGCTTGATCATACCATTAGAATCGATATCTAACGAGTACTTAAACTCCTTGAATCCTTGAGGTTTGCCACCGCTTAAATTGGAGTTGAAAGTTGGATGCCCAATAATGTTGTTACTGAAATATTGCAGAAGAAAGATGGACTTTGTAATGGCACGCGATTGATGGTTGTTAGATGTGCCTCGAGGGTAATCGGCTTTCGGATATTAAATGGAGATAAAATTGGCAATTTAGTCTTCATTCCGAGAATATCATTGACACCAACATCTTTGGACTTGTCTTTTCGAATGATGAGACGTCGCTTTCTATCCGATTAACTTATGCTATGACAATCAATAAAGCCCAAGGACAATCATCAAGTTCGTTTGGGATTGATTTGCGAACACTGCTTTTAGTCATGGACACCTTTATGTGTGGCTATCTGAGATGCACATCTGCGGATCGTATTCATCGCCCCTCCTTCCTAAGATGGGTCGAATTGCACCACAAATATTGTTTACCCAGAAGTTTTATTATGATATTCTTACGACAATTAAATGGTATAGTTTAAAAAATTTATTTCTACTAAATTATGTAATCTTTTCAACTTTTAATTTTACAATTAGGTTCATTCTTTGTAGGATTGGAGTGAATTTGTCAACGAGAACAATAAAATATTGAAAATGGACCTTTGTGGATGGGGCCGATGTAATCAGGTAAATCTACTTTTATGTTACTGTATCAAAATAACCTTACTATTCCTATAATATAAATAGTGTTACTTTTATTGTTTATGTAAATAATATAGGTGGTTGTGCATTCTTCTTATTGGGCAAAGTGCGTTTGTATTGATACGAGAACATTAAGGATATTGATGAAGAGAAGGTTTAAAGGGATGAAAAAGACATTTAAGAGAGTTAAATGATATGCAATCCAGTACTGACATGTCCACCTTTAGCGATTACTAACTTACCACTGACCAAACAATTGTCTATGTGTGAAAGTCTCTCTTACTAAGACTATATTTCTCTACTTCTCATGCAGACACACAACACACATAATACATGCACAAACACACACACATAACTATAACCAATCAAACACTCACAAATAAAACTCACACACCATTATACTGCCACCAATAAAAATTTATGATTTAAATCATTAATCAAATGAACCGTTTGTTGAGATAGTACTAAGAAAACTTTATTTGATTGTAAGTCCATATCTTTTCCTTAAAAAATTAATTATTTGTTACAATCTCTCTAAATCCTTACTGCAATCAATCTAAATCATTCCCCTTACATACAAATATGTGTGCTCATTTGTTTTTTAGATAATTCAGGATAAAGTAAGGGGTCTTATGTTTCGGATTTATAATTGTTTTATTTTAACTCACATATTTTGATAATTTTTAAATTTTAAATATTTTCAGGTATATATTGAAGGATACATGATGTAAGCTGTAAAGAATATACTTGGTGTAAGCTGTAAAGTAAAGGGTCTTGTGCTCAACATGTTGTTTCTCTATTTTCTGCATGTATGTATTTTTTTGTTCCTCCTTGTGTAAATTTAGCTAATTGTACTAGGTTATGATGATTTTGGGTATGTAATGATGGTTTTTTTGGTGGTTTGGATATGTATAGATGATTGTATGTTTTGTAAACAGGTTTAGATTTTTCTGGATATCTATTTTTAAAGGAAACTCATTTAAATTTCTTGAAATTAGTAGTATTCTTAAACGATGTTTTGGTTGTTGGATGTGTTGATGATTGAGTATGATTTAATTTCTTCATGTATGTATTTTTTTTGTTCCGTATTTTGTAAACTTAACTAATTATAAATGGTTATGATGATTTTGGGTATGGAATGATTATTTTTTTGGTGGTTTGGATATGTATGGATGATTGTAAGTTTTATAGACAGGTTTATATTTGTCTGGATATCTATTTTTAAAAGAAACTCTGTCGAAATTTTTTAAAATTAGTAGCAACTAGCTTGATGTGTGTATTTTACCCGTTATGTCTTTTATAAAGTTAACTAATTATACATGGTTATGATGATTTTTGGGTATGGAATGATAGTGTTTTTGGTGGTTTGAATATGTATTAAAGGAAATTTTACCTTTTTTTTTTGAAATTAGTATCGACTAGCTCGATGTTTTGGTAATTGAACATGTGTTGATGATTGAGTATGTATTAATTGTTCAATAATAATATAGTGAATTGTGATAATATGTGTCTTTAGATAATATAATATTTTTTAAATTTTAATTTAATTTTTTTACGTAGGCACGGTATATACTAGTAGATTACTAAAGCACAAGGCGCTGACCAAAGCATATTTCCACTCCACCGACAGCATTTCAGTTCAGTTTGTTTGATGCCGTTTCTCTCTCATCCCCCGTTATTTGGTGATAAAAACAAGCTTAAAAGTAGTGGAGTAGTAATTTTTAACAATCATAAATCATACTACATGCCTATCTATTTTATTAGAGAAGAGTAATGAAAATCTATTTCTTTACCCTTATAAATTTGATTTTATTATAATTTCATACTTTTTATTTTTTATTCTACCCCTAAAATTTGATAAAACTCGCTCTTATTATACTGCATGGGCGGACCTATGTTAGAGGTAGAGAAAGGACACATACTCCCACTAAAATTTTATGAGTCATTCGGTTTTAAAAAAAATTAAGAATGCTATAATATTACTACAATACTACTATTATTTCTAAAGGTTATTACCACTAAAGACTACAGTACTACTAATCTACTATAGTACTATTATTTCGAGAAGGCTACTAGTCTACTACAGTACTACTATTAAGACTACATCACTACTACAGTACTATTATTTTGAATATAAAAAGAGCTTAAATGTTGGTTAAGAAAAGAAAGAATGATATGTATCCCCAAATTTATTTGTTAGTTAAATTGGCTCTATTTTTGTCCGTTGCTACTGCAATTGTTGAAATGACATTTTCAGCCATGAACGTTGTGAAAAATAAACTCCGTAACCAAATGAGAGATGAATGACTGTTTAATAATATATGCGTGATATTTTGTAACTATTAAAAATAAAGCTATCATGCAACAATTCAAGCAATGAAATCTCGAAAAATGTTATTACAAATAATATTTGAGAATTGTTTAGTTTTATGATTCATTTTATTATATTTTTATTCGTAAGAAATTTTTTTCGAATTTGACCCTATTGAACTATCAGGCTGGATCCATCCCTGATTATACTCTCTTGTTTCGGACATGTTACTCAATAAATTAGTTATACAAATGAACTAATTTTTTTTAAGGAGAAAAACTATATAATAAATTTAATTCTTTGTAAAGAGAAATAATATATATATATATAAAAAGACCCTCAAGCGTGCATCATTATCATTATTTTTATTTTTATTTGTTGAATGAAATTCAAGCGTGCATCATCATGATAACATTAGTAGTACACGAGCCATCTAGATGCATGCATGGCGGGAAAGTTTCATTTATTTGACTGACTGATCATTTAAAGTCATAAAATTAATTAAACATGACTTTACTTAAAATATTGTATTGAAAATCATTTGTTTTACTTGGTATTAAGACAAATATTATATTGGTCACCTAATTCTTTAATTTCTCCAGACTTTTACGTGGCATGGAAAAGCCCAGCCCTGCCCTGCCCTGCCCTGCCCAGCATAAACTAACTTTTATTCGTCCCTGCATATATGCGAATGAATTAAAGAATGAATTTTCATAATAAATAAACAAAGTAAGTAAGTAAGGTCCTGCTTAGTTTTGATATGCATGGTAATAATATGGACCGACACACCAAATCGAATTACTATAAGTTTCAAATTTAGTTGTAGGCTTGTAGGTTGAATATATATAAAATGCATGCATAAAATAAGAAAATTCGACGAAAGGAGTGTCGGCACCATCTGATATGATGGATTTCAAGTACCACCAACTATACGACTCTCCAGTTTAAGTATACATAAGAAAGTCGCTTCTTATTCTATTTAAATAATAATATTATATAAGAAATAACTCATACAGATAACTGCAAATATATTTATTATCTAATTTTCTTCCTTTATTAGACCAATTAATTATGCTCTCCTATCACACAACACCTTGCTAGTTCCTTCCAAGTGCTTTATCAACCATTATTAACTTATAATACTCCATCAGTAACAAAATTAGAGATTTAGGACTAAAAAGTGACATGTTCTAAGTTGCCATTACTTTTTTTTTTTTTTTACTATTATTTCTAGACGCTCTATTATTTAGATTTTTAGCTAATATTAAGGATACAATTGAAAAAAAAAAATTATACTTAAAAGTGATCAAATCTGATCGTTTTAGAAATGTATTTTTAATTTTTGAAACAAAAAAGGAGTAGTTGAAATCATGTGCAAGAATTTAAATTGTTTTCACTAAGCAGCGCCGCTGCTGTTACTTGCCAACAATCCAGAAAACAGCTGGATATATATAAGCTGTTCAGTTTTTTACCTAGAACAAAATCATGACCTGTACAGGAACATGGTGTGGGTACTACCTAGTTGGTAATGGTGTATATTATTATGCTTATGCAAGTATAAATAGAACCCAAACTAAAGAAAGCCTGCCATTATTTAATGTACCAAAATGGGAATATACTAAGCATCTTCAAAATTGAACTTTCAAGTAGATTGATGCATGAATGACAGACACTGAGACATAAAGTTACTTGTATTATACTACTTCCAATAATAATTCAGCATTTTAATCTACACATTACTTTTTACCTGCAACTCTTGGTCTAAGCAAGAACCACCCTCTAAGAGAAACCCTCAAGTGATGAAACCTGCAGTAAAAAGATAGAACAATGAATTGTTTCAACATATATATCACATTAACATGTCAGCTTTATTTGAGATGAGCACTATTCCATGTATTAATTACATGACAAGGAGCTTAAACTTCCATTTCTTCGGGAAGATGAGAAGTTTTAAGTTCCCATTTCTTAAGCTCTGAAGTTTCAGATTGTTTCGAACAAATACAAGATCTTCCTTTTTCAACACTTCCAACTTGTCGACTGATTCTTGACTTGGAAAATCATCATGTATCCAAGTTTCTCGACAAATTGCAACAGTAGAGACTTGACTCAAAATCTTTATGGCTAATGTCTGCAAATGGGGTGTTTCGAAACCAAAATTCTCCCACCATGCGACTGGATCCATCTTATTTCTACATTCCACGGCATCTTCATCTCCCAAGGATCTCTCCAGACGACAGTAAGAGCTAAGTTGCTCTCTAAGTACCTGTCTACATGCACTATCACACTCGTATCTGTCTAGGGTGGCTTTCCAACCCCGCATTACTGTTTTATCCTTTGTCTGACCCCTCCCATAATATATTGGATTCAGTATATAGCCTGCAGCATGAAGGTGGGGGGAGAAAAACATATGCCACCTGCTTTCGATCAAGGATTCAAGGTTATATAATGCAATGTCATCAATTCCCTTACTCCTCAGAACTTTAAGTGCCTGAAATCACCAGATATAAACATCACCCATGACAGATTTGTCAATATCAAGTGCAGCAAGTAATTCTACAAATGGCTCAAGCAACTGCAACAACAAATGTGCCTTGGCCCAAAACTCCTCCCCCAATATGGTAGCTTCAATTTTGATATCATCTTCATTAGTCGTCTTCCATCGCTTCCATACTTCACGAACAACCAAATCCTGCAGTGCTTGCTTTAGCTCATATATTTTCTGGACAATGCAATAGGAAGGAACAAGTGGATTGGAACATTTTTTGAGATTTTGGGTAAGCACAAACAGAGAAGAATGTTGGGTGATTATGTGTTGGTCAATTCTCTTGGCACACAAGAAAATAGGTTTCATCCAATCCATTTCAGATATATCTTCCATCAACATGCAGACAGAATGCAAAGTGCATGGAGACCAAAATATGTGACGAAACTTTGAGAGTACAAGGGATTCAAAAGATTCAGTAGAAGTACCTAGATGTGATAGTATCTGAAGAACATTCAAGGGACCAACTTCTCCAATTGAATCACAAAGGACTCCAATAAATGCATTTTTTTTGTCGCATTATTTTCACTTATATCTACTTCTTTCAAAAACATTAGTCCCCTGGGACTGGAGAGGAAAACATTGATACACAAGCAACCTACATTATCCAGACGACTGACACAGTATCGTACAGGCTGTGTGAGGCCAGGATTCCTTGATAAGAGCCGTGGATTTCTCTATCCTTGCTTTCTCTTTACTCAAAAACAAATCACCCAGCACATCCAAAGTTGGGGGTTCATAATCTGGGCCAAAAGCAGAAATTGCTTTAGTCATTTCATGAAAATAAGGTGAATTTACCACACTGATATTTAATCAGTCGGCGTAGAAAAATCTGGCCACTATGTCATCAACTTTCTCTTTTGTGATAGTTTTCTCACCGCGGGTTAGATTTGGTTGTGAAGTTTGAATACACTTACTAGGTTTTCCACTTCCACCAGTTCTCTTCTTTTGCCTAGCAAGTCGCTCTTCCTCTAAAATCTGAAATGCTTCTCTCAAAGACCTGTCTATTGCTGGGCAGCTTTTCACCCCTACACTTGTGAATCCAAGAAGGTGAGCTTTGACACGTGAATACGACCCATTATATCGTAGATTACAATGATTACATTTCCACCTTTTTGTACCACTTCCCTTAGCAAATCCACCAAACACACTGACATGCTTCCATCCCCACTTATCAGATTCTGATGGCATTTTGTGCGGTCTACAGTAAACATGAAGATTAGCATCCACCATTCCACTGATGCCTTGCCTGGATGCAAATAACCACGAAAAACATAGAATTAAGCTCCGTAAGAAAATAAAGATTTTGCAAAAAAGTGAAGGAGTGAAATAAGACCAAGGCTGGCAACTGTTGGTTATGCCTATTACACTAAATAGGTTAAGCCCATATAAATAAGTGTATTAGGACCCTCAACTCTAGCACAACTTGTTGATCAATCATGTAAAAATTGTCAGCTCGTGCAACCCATTGAGTAACAGGTTGTATTACGCAAATAACATGACACCACTCATTTTGCCTGTTTATCAAAAAGAACATAAATCATTTAACACAACCTGACAACCTGTTAATACCACAAAGCATGACATGATTAAATAAATAATAAGAAATTTATAACTTGATTATATAAGACAATTCATAGTTTGCGTCTATATCCCAAGTATCCAGATAGCATCTTAAATAAACGTGTTTAATCATGTTATATGGGTTGGCCTGTGACAGAACATCAAACTATGATTTTTACAAAATGTCCATACAATTAATCAAGATATGAACATAAATCTAAATAACCATAAGATGTAACAATTAATAGATTTACACGTCTAGAGTTATTACAATAGTAAAAGAAACAGAATATTCAAACAAAACATTCCACTGTATAAAAAAGGTTTAAATCACCATCTTCAGGAATTATTGGAGAATGAAAGTATGTAAATATGATCACAGAATATTAGATTAATCATAGAGAACATTACTTGATTCAACTTCATCAAATACACTAACGCGGTAAAAAGTTGTGTTTGACCAAAATATCTAAGGGTGTGGTAATCATATTAGACAATCTAATAAACAAACTTAGATCTACATAAATACATCACTGACTAATGGCAATTTTCAAAAAGTTTCCTTCAGTCCTTAGAACAGATCTATACACACCCGTGTGTCCCAAATTTCCCCAATAAGTACCAAACATGAAACATGTGCATGTATTATGACTATCCAGGTGACTGTCAGACTCATCCCCTAAAAATCACTTAAACAGCATTAACTCAAAAGAGTAGTCACTTAAAAGGACGATAATACTGGGACAATACAAATTAAAATCGTCACAAGCTCTTCTTTTTTTTAACAGTGTGTTTGGAGGAAGTAGTAGTTATCACTAGAACTTCTCAAATATTAGCATGGTTTCATACAATCACAAGACAACATGAATTGCTCACCATTACAAAGAATTGTTCCGTCTGTCCCAGATTGATATTTCCAAATTATTATATATTGGCAATGTCCTAAAATGAGAGTCACTCTCAATATATCAAAATCCCATTATATCTATGTTTCTAGTTAAGCCATTGTAACTTAAAAATCAAACATTCCTTAAAAACTTATAACTCTCAAAAGTGAACTACCATTTTGGAACGGAATTGCTACTTTACAATAAGTTGAAAACTAGCCCTTTATGGTTTTGAACTTTTCTCAATTTAAGATTTCTTGACGAGTGATTAATAAAAGATCGAGTTAAAATTTGATACACATGTACGTATGTACGAGTGATGTTAGGATCATGACAAGTCATTAAAATAAATATAATAATATTCAACGTAAGTACTTCATTAACGATGTGTCATCGTCCTCACACCGCTTGATGCATGAAACTTTAATTCTTTAGGAGTAATCAAAAGCTTCCTTTTTCATATAATTTAATTTACAATTAGCTGAAGTTAGTATATTTAGTCCACATCGTATACAAATAAACATGTATTAATGGAAAATTATCACAGAAATGTTGTGGAATAATAGTTTATTTCTAATCAATAACAAAAGGAAGTAAGTTTTGATTGAACCATGAGATATAGGGATTATATTTATATACCTGAAAAATTAAGAATTTGAGAGCAAAAATTGATGATTTCTGGAAAATGTAATCACCTGTTGACCGTCGTCTGAGTAGAAGAAACGTCACCAATCTCAACGAAACTTTGCGTTTTTTTGGACGAAACCTAATGCTCATGAGGACTATAAAAGCGAAGACTTTTTAATGATATAAAGAAACGGGTTGGTAATTTACAATTCCATACCTTTAGTTTTGTCTTGATGTATTGAATTACCCTATTGTAGTTTTTCTTTTTCTTTTTCTTTTTCATATAAACAACTTGAAAAGCGCAAAAGAGAGGAAAAAAAAGGGGGTGAATTATTCTATTAATTTAAGTTTCTAAATTTATATTTACTTTATTTTTACCTTTATTCTAAAACATTTTTCAAGTTTCAAATATAACTATACCTCTATGAACTAGATTCATTCCATAGTAGACTCTGTCATATTTGGTTATTTTATAATTACTTTAATACATACAAATTTACCTAAGTAACTCAAACACTTGAACATAATTTCTTCTAGCAGTAAGAATGTAAAGTTGAGAAATTATTTTGAAAAAAAAAAACTAAATCTTTCCCCAATCCTTAATTAATGAAATGGAAAGGCTTAAATGAATAAAATAAAAATCATATTCCACGAGTTGTCAATTTTATTATGCAGTGTGGGTAAAATTGCAGTTCTATTAATTTGAAAATATGTTTCTAAATATTTTATCATTTTAGGAGCTTTATTGAGCCAAGGATGCACATAATTAAGGTGTATAATTATTCCCCGAAGTTTATAATTGAATGTTTAATTTAACTGTACTGACATGATAAATATAACGGAAGATAACTAGGAGAACCTATAAAACTATGTAGTGCAAACAAGGTGGAATATTGAAATTATAAAAAGAGAAGGAAAAATAATAATAATAATAATAATAAGAAAAACTCAGCTCCCTTCTATTTCCTATGTGTACGTACAAGTAATGTCACAATTTATGATTCCAACAAGTGCATGAATATGATGGCTTTTGTTACGCATTGAATGGCTGAATAGGTCAGCCATTCAGTATCAGTCAGTCATTCAGACGATTTGGGCTAATTTCTGATCATGCTATAATAAAATTTTCTAAATAAATTGACAATAGGAGCTTCCTTATTCATCATTCAAAATGCTTTCTTCATTTTAAAATGTGATTAGTAAACCATGAGACTCTCAATTTCAGCTCCTTAAAACTCCCACATCATGTAAAATAAACCCCTTCTCTCTGGGAAGCCAACATTATCACTAATAATGTTGCTTTTATAATTTCTGTATAAAGTACTGATTTGGAAATTGAAATGGTGTTCATGGGTAGAGAGAAAGATGAGTGAGCTTTTTGGCCAATAAAAGCCCAAAAAAGGACTCTAATCTCCAGGTAGGAACGTATAACTGTGTACATATAACCTCTAAAAATTAACTAAAACACCCAATAAGACAGCAATTTATAACAGAAATGATCGAGAAGACAAGGATAAAACCCTAATCAGTTGCCTGTAGTTATTAAATACTGAATGATCATCAAATTTGAGCTGAAAACCTAACATCACATATATGAATTAGAACTGAAATTTCTGTGCAAATGCAGAGTATAATTTGCATATATTGAGATAGAGAAAGTAAAAGAGGAGTACAATAACAAAACCATAGAGCATCGAAGCATGTGGTGCAAGACATTCTCTTTCTTGGGGCGGCAGAAGAATCTTCCTTCTCTTCGCTCATCCCTCTATCCCTTTGAAACCCCACTTTGTCAAAATGAACTCTCTTTTTTATATACATAAAAATTATAGTAGTATTAATAATTTTTTAAACTCACTGGATCAAAGGTCACGGTTAAAAATGAACTTTTTAATTTTCAGTATTTATAGTTTTAGTTTTAAAATTATTTTGTTTTATTTTTGGAGACATAAATTAATTTAAGTTATTTTATTTTTAGATGATTAAAACTTGTAGTATTTTCTTTTGTCTATTTTGATTATTTTATCCCTCCCAACATCTATATAACAACAATTTTTAGGGTATTCGATCTAGTAAATTTTTTTACAAAAATACTTACTCAATTTGGAATTAATTCCAAAAAATTGAGCTACCCCTAAATTCAATATGAATTGAATTTGAATCTATTTTAATATTTAGACATTTGTCAAATACTAACAATTTATTGTTCTTTTAGTTATAGTAAATTTGTTGATTATTACTCGTATACAATATCCAGTCTAATAATCAAACGATTTAATATATATTGTATTCATCAATTAAATTATTCACATATTTTAAAAAATGGAAGGAGTTTTTTTATTTCTCATACGTGTCCATCAATTAATTCAACAAAATATAATATTATGTCATTAATTTTTTTTACAAGACCCGAGATTATTTAACTTTACGAAACTTATGTAATTTTTTTTTAATTATAATAAAATAAATAGTTGTTTGAATTAATTTTTTCTACATTACACTATAAATAATTCAGTTGTAGTTTGTGTATGTCTCAAATACTTGGGAATAATTTGTCTAAAAAATGACTCGAGTACAGTTGAACTTTATACAATAAAACGAGTCAGATTCGAATATTAGTAAATACAATTTTGAACTCGAGAACATTAAAATGTTTCAAGTATAATATAATATGAGTGAAGTGTGGTTAATATGAAATTTATTTTAGAATAAGTTATTTAATTGACCAATAGAATACTGTCATTAAATTATTATCTTTGTTTTTAATTGAAATTTAAATACACATAAAAAAGAAGAAGAAAATTAAATTGTATAAAATTCAAGTTGTCAGTAGAACAGATGACCGGTAAATAACTACTTGTTAATTTCAGTTACTAATGTTTATTGTAATTTGATTTATGTAAATAATTATTAAACATAATGGCGGGTAAGCATCAAATCTATTCCCGCCAAAATCTTGCTGCATGCCTGTAAACTCTGTCCTTTCAGAAAAAAGAGAACACAGGGGACTTAACTACCTCCACTTGCTGACAGCTGCTGACATATGCAAGTCTGAGCTGACCCATCCCTGAGACAACCTTAAATTATTACTCATTTATGTATAGTCTACAACCTATTTCACCTAAATTACAAATTATATACGACTGCTATCAATTAATTATACTTCTTTTTTCATTAATATTTTTTTTAACTTTCTATTACAAATTCTTAATTCCACTTCATGTATTTAAAAAAAAAAAGCGAGTTTCATTAATCAATTTTTTCTATTTTATTTTAATTTATTTATTATAGTATAAAATAATACAATATCATCAAAATTATTTTCGTAATTTCATTAGTATACCACAATAAAATAAAGGTGAAAGTAAAGATAAATAAAAGAAAAAATATGTGTTGATTATTATAAATTTTGTAGAAAGTATAATTATATACATAGTTCACATCTAAATTTTTTTATTTTATGTTTTTAGTTATTTTTTCCTTGAATTTTACATAGTGGGGAGAAAAAATAATGTTTGATCCATAGGTAGGGTTAATATATTAAGTTAATTAGTTAAAACATTACCCAAGAATATAACATGATATACTATTTGTACTTTATTTTGACTGCAATTTTGTTGCATGTCATACATATTATCATGAATGAATTGTATTTTTTTCAAACTAATTTTTAATTTGGTGGAGTTACAAATATTAATTTATATTGATACATTCATGTAGATATTTCATTTAAAATAAATAAAACAAAATGAACGCGAGGAGTACTCAAGAAAGTTACTACTATGCTTTACTTAGAGCAGATTTGTTCGTAAAAATAATGTTTGGAATTGAATTATTTATTTTAATTTAATATTATGTTTGACTATTTTATTTCATGTCCAGGATTAATAATCCTTCAAATATTCATATGGACTAAAACTAGGAAAAGCCTAGGGAGATCGGGGGTTGACGACCGGTCTAGCGACTGTGTAAATTTTTATTTTTATTATTTATAATTCTCAAATAATTTATAATATTAATTAGAATTGAAATTTTTATAAAATTCAGTATTTAAGTGTTATTTTGATACATGTAAAAAATAGGGTTGTCATAAAAAAAATTCCTCCGGTCACCCCACCCCTATCCCCGTAGAATTGTTTAAATTACCAAATGACTTTATGGAACTAATAGTCTCGCATCAAGGGACTAATAGTGTAAGACCCCAACTTTTTGAATACAGATGAATTTTCTATAATTATCATTTTTGAATATTATGATATAATGTTATAGTTGTGGGTAATAATTATAAATTTTGCAAAGTACGCAAGTTGTTATATAATATTCGATTGATCGGGGAATATTCATTTTAAACAGGAAATATTCGTACGATGGCACAATCATTGGTGGACCCCACAACAGAATTATTGTCTAATTGAGAAAATGACAAAAATATTTTATTGAAATAACGGTGGAAGTTTTACTGGTTGATCTTTGTTGAACTACTTTCGGTAGTAAAAGTACGATGTACATATAGTTGCGTAGTAAGATCGCACGGTATTGATTATTGATGCTTATGTGATGAGTCACTCAGTTTGATTCAATTATTGTCGATATTTTATATGATGATGAAGTTTTGTTTTATTCGTATTATTAACGTAATAAAACAGAAAAGCTTTTTATATAAAACATAATATTTTTATAAAGCTATTCGTTTTATTAGGCTAATAGTAATTTTTTTTTATATAAAACAGAATACTTTTATAAAGTTATTCGTTTTATTTGATAATAATTAGATTATATTATATTTTATTATGCATAGTGTTTCATAGTGTTTTGCATAGTAAAATCTTTTTATAAAGTTTTTCGTTTTATTAGATTATAAATAGAATATATTATATTTTATTTAAAAGATTTTACTTTAAATATGGACCGTCAGATTAAAATAAATCAATCTGGACCGTTCATGAGTTAGTTACTATGCATTTCATTTTTCTATAAATAGAAATTCATTCCTTCATTATTTTCTTACGAATTCACTGAACTCTAGAGAGAGAAAGTTATAGAGAGAAATAAGAAGAAGTCTCTAACTTTCTTTTCCTATATTCAGCTTTTTTTCTGTAAGGGGTGTTATTTCTTTTGTATTCAAGAAGAGAACTTACATTATTCTATTTCTTTATTATTACGTTAGAATAACTCAGTATCGCTGAAATACCCTATATTTGGTGACATTCTTTTATTATTCATCTTTATTATTCATTGGAACATCCTGTTCATGCTTACTTTACCTTGGACCTAGTTCCGCCTCTTTATTATTCTGCTGGAACACCACAGCATCAGCTTTTACGCCGACTGGTTCCGTCTTTATTATTCTGTTCGAACATCCTGTTTGTGCTTTACGCCGACCTGGTTCCGTCTTTATTATTCTGTTGGAACATCCTGTCTGTGCGTTTTACGCCGGACCTGGTTCCGTTATTATTATTCTGTTAGAATAACCTGTCTATGCGAAGTACCGCATGCATGGTGATTTCTGTTGTTATTCCATTACTTATTATTCTGTTGGAACATCCTGTCGGTGTGAATTTCACCTGACCTGGTTCCGTTATTATTATTCTGTTGGAATAACCTGTCTATGCAAAGTACCGCATGCATGGTGATTTTTTTTGTTATTCCATTCTTTATTATACTCAGTTGGTTAAAGTTTTGACTTCTATACTCCATGAAATTAGTAGAATATCCTTGATATTTGCGCTTCATCCAAAGATCTTTTCATGGAAATATTCTTCCGAGCATTCTTGAATTTTACTCTACTACGGTAAGTATCATGTTGACAATTTGACGTTATTGGTTCCTGGACAAATTAATTCGTGAATTTGTTTTGTTGAATTCTTATATCATTGTCATCATCCTTATGTTTATATTATGTTAAAAGTCATTTGTGGCCTGTAGTGCATAGATGGACTTGGTATGATTATGACCAGGGATTGTTTGGTGTAATCATGACTGTAATGTTACAAATGATGTGGTAAAAGTCCTCATTGACCCGTAGTGCATTGATGGACAGTTGTTGGCATGATCATGGTCATTGATGAATACACAAATATCCTTGGCCCGTAGTGCATGGAATTTGTGGTCGTGACCCTAATGAGTATCCTTGGTCGTAGTCTGCGAGGATGATGTGGATTATTTATTAAAATCGAGTCTCGGCGATAAAAGTGATGAAAAACTTTTAAATCATAAAAGATAGTAGATTTTATTCTCTACTTGACTCTTTTAATGGATTGATTGATCCATGCAGCTTAAACTTGATGTCTATTGCATTTTATCGGTTTAACATTATCAAGGCTAATGATAATTTATTCTGCATTATTTTAGTCATAATATTTCTTCTTTGGGCTAGTTGAGCTCACCCTTTTTTCACCGTTCTCTTGAGAAAATGAGAAACGTAAATTTTTGACGAGTCGAGGAACCAGAGTGATGGTCCGGATGATAGTATAGTAGTAGTCCTCACTATTACTGTTAAATAGTGTGACAATAAATATAACGAGGACTTATTACGAGAGTGGATATTGTCTGAAGACAATATTGGTATTTAAACTTCTGACTTCTCTTGTTGTATAATTAAGATTGTATTTATATTATGTACCACGATTTGGTGACTCAAAATGGGTAATGTATACCTATTTTGGGGCGTCCATGATTAATTATCAAAGCCATAAAAAAAGAGCCCCGAGCCTTTATCTGGTGACTTCCAAGTCTTGGGATGCATCGAAGCGGACTTTACTAGTAGGGACGCCAAAGTGATAGCAGTGGCAAGTTGATAGGTATCATTGTGAGGTCTTATCCGAGGTTAAGGGATAGAAGTCACAGTTGGTATCAAAGCTTAGGGATATGATCCCTAGCTAAGGTGTGAGACAAGAACTAGGAGGGGAGAGACGGGGAATTTCTTCGCTAGTATGACCTACCTAAGTTTATTTGATATTTAATTGGTCGGTCATAGTATAGAAATAATATGTGATATGATAATTAACTCTTGTTTTGTGACAGTATTTGAAAATGACATCCGAGAATGTTGAGATTATCAATGGAGCACAGGAGATCGTTAAGTCTCCACAGATCAATAATCAGGATAGTGTGCATCAGGAAGGAGACATTCCTCAGGCAAATAACAACACTGACCAAATGATGAACGATAGTATGTTCAGAGGCTTTATGCAATTCATGCAACAACAGGCGAGAGCGGCTCCTGTCCAAAATGCAGGTGAAAACACTGGCAACTCTCGGACGGCCATCCATGAAGCGATTTAAGAAGCTGGGACCACCAGAGTTTTTTGGAGAGCCAAAACCACTTAAGGCGGAGACGTGGATTAAACAGATCAACAAGATATTTAATGTCTTGGGATGCTCCGAGGAGCAAAAGGTTCCCTTTGCCACCTTCATGTTGCGTGTAGATGCAGATTATTGGTGGGAATCTGTAAAACGTACCCAACCTGCCGCACTGAAGATGACTTGGGAGAAGTTTCAAGAATTATTCAACGACAAATACTTTCCCGAAAGTATTCGTCACATGAAAGAGGTAGAGTTCATCAAGCTAGAGCAAAACAACATGACCGTGTCGCAGTATGAAGCAAAGTTCGCCTAGTTGTCCCGGTTTATGTCCTATTTGGTTGATAATGAGGAGAGAATGACGCGAATATTTCTAAGAGGTTTGAAACCAGAGATACGTCAATATCTTATTTCTCATAAACTGTGTTTGTATTCAAAAGTTGTTAATAGGGCTCAGCTATTGGAGCGTGATAATGAGTCAACCCAACCAAAAAAGAGCAGCCGACAAAATGATAATACTAGTGAAAAGCGATCGTGAGCGGTGATAATAAAGTGAGGAAATCAACGGGATGAAATGGTAACCACTTGATGGTAATCATGGCCAAAACAATAAAGAACGGACATTTCAAGAAGAGGAAATTCAACAATGATGGAAAGACGCGTCGACGATCAAGACTGTCGTTAAGGAAGGAGAACGACCATCTATCATATAATTCAAGTGTGCAGGAGAGGGACACATCAATCCCAACTGTGCGATGCCATCCAAGGCATGTTACAACTGTGGAAGAGATGGTCACCTGACCCAATTTTATCGTGCACCGAAGACAAGTCCAGCTGGGATGGAGGCACCAAAGGCCATCCCAGAAAAGACAAAGCCGGTAGTGCAAGGGAGAGCGTTTGTTGTGACCTCCCAGAAAGCAAGGAACCCGAACGAGGTCATCACGGGTAAGCTAATCATAAACTCTAATGAAGTTTATACTTTATTTGATACCGGTTCTACCCATTCTTTCATTTCTCCTACTTGAGCTCAACGTTTAAATTTGACTCCGGAGAAATTGGATTTTGATTTATCTGTTGAAACCTCGTTGGGAGAAACCTTCATTACATCCACGGTTTATAAGTCTTGTTTGATTCAAATTGGTAACCGCATGTTACCTGTCGATCTTATTTCTTTCAAAATACTTGAATTTAATGTGATTCTAGGGATTGATTAGTTAACTACTCATCATACAAAAATTGATTATTTTCGTAAGGTTATTAGCTTTCATATTCCTAAGCAACCTATTATACGAATTCAAACAACTAAACCATTAAAATCAATCACTGTTATTTCAAGCCATAAAGCTATTCATTTATTGAAAAACGGATGTCAAGCTTTCTTAGCTCATGTCACAGATCTAAACAAAAATACGTCAGTTTTGAATGATATTTCTATTGTTAATGAATTTCCTGACGTATTCCGAAGAAAGAACTTTCGGCTTTACCTCATGACGCCCCAAAATAGGTATACAACACCCATTCTGAAATGCCAAATACATGGTACATAAAGTAAACTACAACTTCAATAATACAAATGTAAATGTGAAATACGATAATACATCTTGTGAGTTTATGATACAAATATTGTCTTCTGATAATATCTCTACACGCAAATAAGTCCTCATTACAATTATTCAAACACTATTTTATAGTAATAGAGAGGACTGCTAAAACATCTTCCTAGAACCATCACTCCATACCCCGACTCGATCCTGCTATGGTGATTTTTTTTGTTATTCCATTCTTTATTATACTCAGTTGGTTAAAGTTTTGACTTCTATACTCCATGAAATTAGTAGAATATCCTTGATATTTGCGCTTCATCCAGTATCTTTTCATGGAAATATTCTTCTGAGCATTCTTGAATTTTACTCTACACAGAAGTATCATGTTGACAATTTGGACGTTATTGGTTCCTGGACAAATTAATTCGTGAATTTGTTTTGTTGAATTCTTATATCATTGTCATCATCCTTATGTTTATATTATGTTAAAAGTCATTTGTGGCCTGTAGTGCATAGATGGACTTGGTATGATTATGACCAGGGATTGTTTGGTGTAATCATGACTGTAATGTTACAAATGATGTGGTAAAAGTCCTCATTGACCCGTAGTGCATTGATGGACAGTTGTTGGCATGATCATGGTCATTGATGAATACACAAATATCCTTGGCCCGTAGTGCATGGAATTTGTGGTCGTGACCCTAATGAGTATCCTTGGTCGTAGTGCAGGGATGATGTGGATTATTTATTAAGCTGAGTCTCAGCGATAAAAGTGATGAAAAACTTTTTAAATCATAAAAGATAGTAGATTTTATTCTCTACTTGACTCTTTTAATGGATTGATTGATCCGCTGCAGTTAAACTTGATGTCTATTGCATTTTATCAGTTTAACATTATTGAAGGCTAATGATAATTTATTCTGCATTATTTTAGTCATAATATTTCTTGCTGGGCTAGTTGAGCTCACCCTTTTTTTCACTGTTCTCTTCAGAAAATGAGAACGTAGCTGGGACGAGTCGGGGAACGGAGTGATGGTCCAGATGATAGTATAGCTAGTAGTCCTCACTATTCTGTTAAATAGTGTGACAATAAATATAACGAGGACTTATTCTGAGAGTGGATATTGTCTAGAAGACAATATTGGTATTTAAACTTACAGCTCTCTTGTTGTATAATTAAGATTGTATTTATATTATGTACCACGTATTTGGTGACTCAAAATGGGTAATGTATACCTATTTTGGGGGCGTCACAGTTGGTATCAAAGCCATAAAAAAGAGCCCCGAGCCTTTATCTGGTGACTTCCAAGTCTTGGGATGCATCGAAGCAGGACTTTACATAGGGGACGCCTTGGTGAATGATGCGGTGGCAAGTTGATAGGTATCATTGTGAGGTGCTATCCAGGTTAAGGGATAGAAGTCACAGTTGGTATCAAAGCTTAGGGATATGATCCCTAGCTAAGGTGTGAGACAAGAACTAGGAGGGGAGAGACGGGGAATTTCTTCGCTAGTATGACCTACCTAAGTTTATTTGATATTTAATTGGTCGGTCATAGTATAGAAATAATATGTGATATGATAATTAACTCTTGTTTTGTGACAGTATTTGAAAATGACATCCGAGAATGTTGAGATTATCAATGGAGCACAGGAGATCGTTAAGTCTCCACAGATCAATAATCAGGATAGTGTGCATCAGGAAGGAGACATTCCTCAGGCAAATAACAACACTGACCAAATGATGAACGATAGTATGTTCGGAGAGCTTTTATGCAATTCATGCAACAACAAAGAGAGAGGCTCCCTCATCCAAAATGCGGTGAAAACACTCGCAACTCTTGGACGGTCCACCATGAAGCGCTTTAAGGAACTGGGACCACCAGAGTTTTTGGAGAGCCAAAACCACTTAAGGCGAGCGTGGATTAAACAGATCAACAAGATATTTAATGTCTTGGGATGCTCCGAGGAGCAAAAGGTTCCCTTTGCCACCTTCATGTTGCGTGTAGATGCAGATTATTGGTGGGAATCTGTAAAACGTACCCAACCTGCCGCACTGAAGATGACTTGGGAGAAGTTTCAAGAATTATTCAACGACAAATACTTTCCCGAAAGTATTCGTCACATGAAAGAGGTAGAGTTCATCAAGCTTAGAGCAAAACAACATGGCCAGTGTCGCAAAGATGAAGCAAAGTTCGCTAGTTGTCCCGGTTTATGTCCTATTTGGTTGATAATGAGGAGAGAATGACGCGAATATTTCTAAGAGGTTTGAAACCAGAGATACGTCAATATCTTATTTCTCATAAACTGTGTTTGTATTCAAAAGTTGTTAATAGGGCTCAGCTATTGGAGCGTGATAATGAGTCAACCCAACCAAAAAAGAGCAGCCGACAAAATGATAATACTAGTGAAAACAGTCATCGAAGCGGTGATAATAAGCGTGGAGGAAATCAACAGGACAGAAATGGTAACCACTTCGGTGGTAATCATGGCCAAAACAATAAGAACGGACATTTCAAGAAGAGGAAATTCAACAATGATGGAAAGACGTCAGCATCAGCACCTGTCGTTAAGGAAGGAGAACGACCATCTATCATATAATTCAAGTGTGCGGAGAGGACACATCAATCCCAATGTCATGATGCCATCCAAGGCATGTTACAATCTGTGGAAGAGATGGTCACCGACCCAATTTTATCGTGCAATCAAGAAGACAAGTCCAAATGGGATGGAGGCACCAAAGGCCATCCCGGAAAACAAAGCCGTGAAGTCTGAGGGAGAGCGTTGTTGTGACCCTCCCGAAAGCAAGGAACCCGAACGAGGTCATCACGGTAAGCTAATCATAAACTCTAATGAAGTTTATACTTTATTTGATACCTGGGATCTACCCATTCTTTCATTTCTCCTACTTGAGCTCAACGTTTAAATTTGACTCAGGAGAAATTGGATTTTGATTTATCCGTTGAAACCTCGTTGGGAGAAACCTTCATTACATCCACGGTTTATAAGTCTTGTTTGATTCAAATTGGTAACCGCATGTTACTCATCGATCTTATTTCTTTCAAAATACTTGAATTTAATGTGATTCTGAGGATTGATTAGTTAACTACTCATCATACAAAAATTGATTATTTTCGTAAGGTTATTAGCTTTCATATTCCTAAGCAACCTATTATACGAATTCAAACAACTAAACCATTAAAATCAATCACTGTTATTTCAAGCCATAAAGCTATTCATTTATTGAAAAACGGATGTCAAGCTTTCTTAGCTCATGTCACAGATCTAAACAAAAATACGTCAGTTTTGAATGATATTTCTATTGTTAATGAATTTCCTGACGTATTCCCTGAAGAACTTTCTGGCCTACCTGTGACGCCCCCAAAATAGGTATACAACACCCATTCTGAGTCGCCAAATACATGGTACATAAAGTAAACTACAACTTCAATAATACAAATGTCGTGTGAAATACGATAATACATACTGTGAGTTTAAAATACAAATATTGTCTTCTAGACAATATCTACACGCAAATAAGTCCTCATTACAATTATTCAAACACTATTTTATAGTAATAGAGAGGACTGCTAAAACATCTTCCTAGAACCATCACTCCATACCCCGACTCGATCCTGCTATGTTCTCACCTCCTGAGAAGAAAAATGGAACAAAAAGGAAAGGGTGAGCTCAACTAGCCTAGTAAAGAATATTATGACTAAAATAATATACAACAAATTATCGTTAGTCTTCAACAGGGAAAAATCTGATAAAATATAATAGACAACAAGTTTTAGATCAATAAATGCAGCGGAACAGCAATCCATTAGAAGACTCACGTAGAAAAGAATTCTACCGCCTTACAAGGTTTAAAAGTCCATCATCAATATTTTATCCCTCAGAATAACAATCAATATACATCTTTAATCATCTTTTTTACTCTGAGGCCAAAGATATTCATTTGTATCACCAGGTTAGTCATGTTCATCTCAACACTGTTCATCTTTGCACAACGGGCCAAAGATATTCATTAGTTAATCATTCATCTTTTTGCACTATGTGCCAAAGATATTCATTTATATCACCATTTAGGATCGAGGATGATGAAAAAATCAAAACATGGATTAAACTTTTTAGAATAAGGGTCACAACAAATAATTTGGAAGAATTTTTTTTATTTATTTTTTGTGAACAAGATTGCTCGTGAACAATACCCGTGAATGATTGCCCCATGAACAAAGATCAATAATGACAAGTTCCAAATTTGATAAAAAGTTCAGACCAATATTCCTATGAAATGATATTTAGATGAAACAAAATTTCTAATCATTTCAGGAATTATAGAAGCAATACTTACCATAGTAAGTTCAAATTTAGGAATACGAGATGAAATAATATCGTTTACATAATATGGAGTATAAAAGAAAATAATATTTTTCTCCCGAGTATTGCAATAAAATAATATCCTTTACCTCAGTAGAAGCTTGGATTTGACTGAAATATCGGATATTATTCTGAGAAAATCTTGCAGAAAAATTACGCTCAAAGTATTCTTCTACTCAAGAAAATACTCACAATACTATAGGAAATTTTTTCTGATTATCAAGGTGTGGTTGAGGAAGGAGGGGTTACCCCTTATTTATAGTAAAACCACGGAGGAAAAACAAAACTGATCTACTTTAACTCATAAGCCTAACTTCACTTTAATTTCATTATTTTCATTAGGTGAGGGCCCATCAATATGAAAAAAAAAATTGTTGCGAAAGTAAAAGTATTCTCGCTCATCAATTTAGAAAACCACATTCTTCCAAAACATAAAGAATTGAATAACACACTTTTGACAAATGAAAGCCACCTAATTGGTCATACTTTGCCAACTTGAATAAATGAATGCACGCCTAGAATTTTTTGCCAAATGAGGGGCCACCTAATAACAATCGCCAATTTAATGCCTTACCATTTCAAAGGTTAAGGCCCACCCATTTTTATCAAACTTTAAACAAAAAAATCTCCCACCCACCCCTTTAATCACATGCATAAATATATATATATATATAATAATATTATTATTTAACCAATTATAAAATATTATAATAATATTTTGAATGAATATTCTATTGGAGAAATAATTGTAATTCCACAAAAATTATGTCAAACTTTCAACAATTATTTCATGCTAAAATTCTTTCATTTATATCCATATAAAATAAATAAATCCATCATTTGTAACCACATAAAATAAATAAATCCATCACTTATATCCATATCAAATAAATATTTCCATATCATATAAATCAATAATTAATTATTCACAAATAATATTACGTAATCACAATTATGACAACCAGTAGTTCCTGTGAAAGAGGGGCTTTCGAATAAGGATTTCTCCTTCTTGGCAAGCAATTAGATGACCTAACCTCTCCTCGATGTAACTTTCTAGACATTGCCAATAATGTTATCTAATAATATTATTCAAATAATATGAATTATTGATCTGATAATGGAAAATATCTTGTCTTGACAATTATTGAACAACAATAATATAAAATATCAACGTAGCAATTATTGAATCAATAAAATAAAATATTGAATAAGTAATTCATCGTAGCAATTATTGAGTAAAGCCTTCACGTAAGAATCAATAATTCAACAATCTTTGTGCAATACCGGTGTCTTCTCTTGTCAACCACGCATATTACTGTATTTTAACCACCAAGTAATCCAACAGTGTTAACGGTAAAAATTATGTCGTTATTTATAAAAACCCAAATTTGTCGTTTTCTTCATTCGACCGTTATTCCGTTATAGGGCCCACAATTGACTGCGCCGTTGTACGAATATTCCTGACAAAAAGAATATTCCACGACCAAACGAATATTCTCCGACAACAATGATATTTTATAACCACTTGCTTATTTTGTAAAATTTGCACATTTCACCCATAACCAAAGTATTATATCAATTAACACCTTTTTACTTCAAAATAATGAATATAGGAAATTCAATTTTATTTATAAAAAGTGGGGTCTTACAACCTCCCTCCTTATGAAATTTCGTCCTCGAAATTGACGTGACGTCGTACTGCAGTATTTCGAAAAGGTGAGGATACCTCGCTTTCATTTCCGTTTCCAACTCCCAAGTCATTTCTTCAATAGCATGGTTTCTCCATAAAACCTTAACTTGTGGTATAACCTTCGTGCGTAGGACATGCTCTTTCCTATCCAAGATCTTAACATGTACCTCCTCGTACGTTAGATCTTCGGCTATCTCGTCTGGTTCTAACTCAATAATGTGGTTCGGGTCTTTAACATATTTACGAAGCATAGATATGTGAAAAACATTATGAACACGAGACATGCTTGGAGGTAATGCGAGTCTATAGGCCACATTTTCTATTCGGTCAAGAATCTCAAATGGACCAACAAATCTTGGATTGAGCTTTCCTCTTTTCCCAAATCTTGTAACTCCTTTCCATGGAGCAATACGTAACAATACATGATCTCCAATATTAAACTCCATGTCCTTTCTATGAAGATCAGCATAACTCTTTTGTCGATCTTGTGAAGTTTGAATCGTTATCGAATCATTTGGATCTTTTACGTAGTCATGCGTCTTAATTACGGTTCCAACAATGTTGTTTTTCCCACCTCGTCCCCAAAGATCTTTGGAGAACGAAATTTTTTTCGTCCATACAACGCCTCAAATGGAGCCATGCCTATACTTGCTTGATAATCTGTTATTGTAGGAGAATTCCACCAAATGGTAGTACTTATCCCAACTTCCTTTGAAATCTAGGACACGAGTCTTAATAGATCTTCAAGAGTTTGAATAGTCTCTCTCGATTGTCCATCCGTTTGAGAATGGTATCTTTGGGCAATCAGAAATCCGTTCCCATAGCTTTACGCAAGCTAACCCAAAATCTTGAAGTGAATCTTGGGTCACAATCCAAAACTATGGATACCGGCATGCCATGCAATCGCACAATCTCATTCACGCATATACGAAAGCAAGACGTTCAAGGAATAAGTTTCTCGATAGGTAAGAAATGAGCGGACTTGGTTAATCTATCAATAATAACCCAAATCGCATCTATGCCTTGAGAAACTTTGGGAAGACACATAACGAAATCCATTGTAATGTGTTCCTACTTCCATTCCTAATCTCAAGTGGTTGCAATGGACCCTTTGGCACTTGATGCTCGCCTTTACTCGTTAACAAGTTAAACACCTCGAGATAAACTCCGCGATCTCTCTCTTCATATTGTTCCACCAAAATGTATGTCCGAATATCATGATACATTTTGGTACTCCCGTGATGGATTGCAAACGGGTGTTGTGTGCCTCCATCATGATTCTATGCTTCAAGTCGAAATCGTTAGAACGCAAAGTCTAGAATTGACTCAAGTATTCCTTCCTCATCGATTATTGTTTCGGAATAAGACCTTCTCGTGCACTTTCTTCTTCATTTGTATCATCCCCAGTGTCCAGTAGCTTGAAAGCAACTTTAACTTTATCAATTAAAGTCGGTTCTACTCAGTATATTTGCCATCATCATGTGGGACCACGAGTCTTTAATTCTACCTCCATCCTTTGTAAGTCATACAAAATGGGCCTTTGTATTGACAATATTGCACTCGTACTCGCATATGATCTTCTACTCAATGCGTCTGCTTCTACGTTCTCTTTTCCACGATGATATTGAATAGTGTGATCGTAATCTTTCAACAGCTCCAGCCAACGTCGTTGGCGCATGTTGAGTTCTTTTTGGGTGAAGAAATATTTGAGGCTTTTATGATCCGTATAAATCTCCACTTTTTCTCTATACAGGTAGTGTCTCCAGATTTTCAACGCAAAAACGACTGCTGCCAACTCCAGATCATGAGTAGGATAATTCCTCTCATATTCTTTGAGTTGTCGTGAGGCATAAATGACTTTCCCATGTTGCATGAGAACACATCCTAACCCCTTGCCGGAAGCATCAGTAGATAACAAATCCATCCGAACCGGATGGTATTGTCGAACAGTGCCGAAATGAGTCTCCTCTTGAGCTCTTGGAAGCTCTTCTCGCATTCCTCGCTTCCATACTGAATTTTGCATCTTTCCGAGTCAGCTAAGTTAACGCAGTAACGATTCGAGAAAATCCTTCCACGAATCTCCGATAATAACCAATAAGCCCGAAGTTGCGTACTTGATCCACCGACTTCCGGTTGCTCCCAACTTTGTATTGCTTCAATCTTGGTGGTCAATGATACTCCTTGTTTTGACACCAAGTGCCCAAGGAATTCTACTTCCTCGCCGAACTCGCATTTCTTCAGCTTGGCATAAAGCTTGTGTTCACGAAGTCTTTGTAGTACCAGCTTCAAATTGTGTTCATGATCTTCACGGCTTTTGGAATAGATGAGGATGTCATCAATAAAGACAACAACGAACTGATCCAAATATTCCTTGACTACACGGTTCATCATATCCATGAAAACAACAGGAGCATTGGTCAATCCAAAAGACATGTCTAAGAATTCATAATGTCCGTACCGAGTTCTGAAGGCAGTCTTTGGAATATCCTCAGTTTTTATCTTCATCTGATGATATCCAGAACGAAGATCGATCTTTGAAAAGAACTGTGCTCCTTGTAACTGGTCGAACAGGTCATCAATGCGAGGTAGCGGATATCTATTCTTGATGGTGACATGGTTCAATTCTCGGTAGTCAATATAAAGTCGCATACTCCCGCCTTTCTTCTTTACTTAATAAAACAGAGCACCCCAAGGAGATGTACTTGGGACGAATGAAACCAATGTCTAACAATTCACTCAGTAGTTGGACTTTTAACTCCTCAAGTTCAATAGAGCCATTCGATATGGGGTTTTAGAAATGGGTTTTGTGCAGGTTGCTCAAGATCAATAAAGAATTCAACATCACGTTACGGGGGTAGACCGAAGCTCTTCAGAAATACATCGTGAATTCTCTAACCACATAAATATTATTCAAATCGACTTGTCTTTATTCAAATCCATAACATGGGCTAAGAAAGCTTGACATTCATTTTTCAATAAACGAATAGCTTTGTGGCTTGATATGACGAAAAGTGATTTTAGTGGTTTAGTGGTTTGAATTGTATGATACGAGTTGGTTAGAATATGAAAACTAACAACCTTACGAAAAACAATCAATTTTGGCATGATGAGTGGTTAACCAATCAATTCCTACAATCACATCAAAAACAAGTATCTTTAAAGAGATAAGATCAATGTAAATGTGATAGTGCCAATTTGGATCATGCAAGATTTATAAACTGTAGATGTAACGAAGGTTTCACCCAACTGAGTTTCAACGGAGATAAATCAAAGTCTAATTTCTCCTGAGTCAAGTTTAAACGTTGAGCACAAGCGGGATAGATAAAAGAATGGGTAGAACCAGGGTATCTAGTAAGGTATATACTTCGTAGAAGAATTCAAAATTAGCTTACCACCGTGATCACCTCGTTCGGGTTCCTCACGCTTTTGGCGATCGCGAAACGCCTTCCTTCCGAATCTACGATTTTGACTTATCCGGACGACCATTTGAATCACCACTCCTATCAACTTGGTTTCGCTTATAAGACAATCCCGAGCGATGTGGCCTTCCTTTCCACAGCTTCTAACATACCTTGGATTGTTGTGGATGAGTTTGAGGTGATATGTCCTCCTTCCCGCATTTGTAACATCTAACTGGCGGTCGTTTCTCCTCCCTAGCATTTGTTCTTGGTCTTGTGTCTTTCTTTGTTGATGTCTTCCCGTCATTGTTGAATCTTCTTTTTCTGAAATTTCCACTTGAGTCACCTCTCCTATTATCATGTCCACGATTACCACACGAGTGGTTTACCGCTTTGTCCGTATTCTTTCCTCCTCATTTGGTTATCATCGTTCTGATGACTACCACCTGTTGTGGTCCCTCGGTTGAGTATACTCACTATCTCGCTCTAATAACTGAGCCCTGTTGACAACATCTGAATACAGAGAAAATTTATGAGAGATAAGGTATTGACGAATCTCGGGTTTTAGACCTCTCAGAAACATACGCGTCATTCGTTCCTCATTCTCCACCAAATGAGGTGCAAACACAGACAACTCATGAAACTTTGCTTCATCTTTGGGACACCGCCATGTTGTTCTGCTCCGGTCTAATAAAAACTCTACCTCTTTCATATATATTTAATACTTTCGGAAAGTACTTGTCATTGAAAAGTTCTCAAATCTTTCCCAAGACATGTTGAGTGCATCTGGTCAAGTACGCTTCACTTCGATTCCCACCAAAGAATCTAACTCACCATGAAACATAAAGGTGGCGAATAGAACCTTCTGTTCTTCCGTGCATCCCAAGACATCAAATATCTTAGTAATTTGCTTGACCCACGTTTCTACTTTGATCGGATCCGGTTTTCCATGGAAATCTGGGGTCCCAACTCCTTGAACTCATGCTAATTTGTGATGCATCAGCGGCCTATCATTTCCACCCGTATTTTGTACCCGAGTCTCCTCGTGCGATTTTGCATGAACTGCAAAAAAGCTTCTAAACATCGTATCATTCATCGCTTGCTCGGTGAGTGTTGTTTACGGAGGAATATTGCCTTCGATGCACGCTCTCTGGGTTTGTGACTAAAGGTGTCTCCACGGTCTCATACACTCCATTGTTAACGTTTCTCATTTGCTATCTTAAATCTCGCCATAAAAACAAGGGTTAATTAAACAAATTAACATGTCACATAATATCCTATATTATGACTGACCAACAAATAAGCTTAGGTAGGACACACTAAATGCGAAGGATTTTACTCGCCTCTCCCTCCTAGTTCTATTCCCCGATCTCCGCCAGAGATCATATCCCTAAGCTCGATATTAATCATGACGCCCCCAAAATAGGTATACAACACCCATTCTCGAGTCGCCAAATACATGGTACATAAAGCAAACTACAACTTCAATAATACAAATGTCGGTGTGAAATAAGATAATACATACTTTGAGAGTTTAAAATACAAATATTGTCTTCTGATAATATCCACACGCAAATAAGTCCTCATTACAATTATTCAAACACTATTTTATAGAAATAGAGAGGACTGCTAAAACATCTTCCTAGAACCATCACTCCATACCCCGACTCGATCCTGCTATGTTCTCACCTCCTAAGAAGAAAAATGGAACAAAAAGGAAAGGGTGAGCTCAACTAGTCTAGTAAAGAATATTATGACTAAGATAATATACAACAAATTATCGTTAGTCTTCAACAGGGAAAAATCTGATAAAATATAATAGACAACAAGTTTTAGATCAATAAATGCAAGGAATAAAGAATCCATTAGAAGACTCACGTAGAAAAGAATTCTACCGCCTTCTAGGTTTAAAAGTCCATCATCAATATTTTATCCTCAGAATAACAATCAATATACATCTTTAATCATCTTTACACTACAGCCAAAGATATTCATTTGTATCACCAATTAGGTCATGTTCGTCTCAACACTGCTCATCTTTGCACTACGGGCCAAAGATATTCATTAGTTAATCATTCATCTTTGCACTACAGGCCAAAAATATTCATTTATATCACCATTTAGGACTGGGGATGATGAAAAATCAAAATATGGATTAAACTTTTAGGAATAAGGGTCACAACAAATAATTTGGAAGAAAAAAAATATATTTTTTTTTTGTGAAACGATGCCGTGAACAATGACTCCGTGAATGAAGTACCCATGAAACGATGACCTGTGAGCAAAGACCTCGTGAACAAAGACCAAAGAATGATAAGTTCCAAATTTGATAAAAAGTTCAGACCAATATTCATATGAAATGATATTAGATGAAATAAAATTTCTAATCATTTCAGGAATTATAGAAGCAATACTTATCACAGTAAGTTCAAATTTAGGAATACGAGATGAAATAATATCGTTTACATAATATGGAGTATAAAAGAAAATAATATTTTTCTCCCGAGTATTGCAATAAAATAATATCCTTTACCTTAGTAGAAGCTTGGATTTGACTGAAATATCGGATATTATTCTGAGAAAATCTTGCAGAAAAACTACGCTCAAAGTATTCTTATACTCAAAAAAATACTCACAATACTATAGAATTTTTTTTTCTGATTATCAAGGTGTGGTTGAGGAATGAGGGGTTACCCCCTATTTATAGTAAAACCACGGAGGAAAAACAAACTGATGCGCCTAACTCATAAGCCTAACTTCTGCCTAATTTCATTATTTTCATTAGGTGAGGGCCCATCAATATGAAAAAAAAATTGTTGTAGGCGAAAGTATTCTGCTCATCAATTTAGAAAACCACATTCTGCCAAAACATAAAGAATTGAATAACACACTTTTGACAAATGAAAGCCACCTAATTGGTCATACTTTGCCAACTTGAATAAATGAATGCACGCCTCTAGAATTTTTTGCCAAATGAGGGGCCACCTAATAACAATCACGCCATTTTAATGCCTTACCATTTCAAAGGTTAAGGCCCACCCATTTTTATCAAACTTTAAAAGAACAAAAATCTCCCACCCACCCCTTTAATCACATGCATAAATATATATATATATATATAAACAATAATATTATTATTTAACCAATTATAAAATATTATAATAATATTTTGAATGAATATTCTATTGGAGAAATAATTGTAATTCCACAAAAATTATGTCAAATTTTCAACAATTATTTCATGCTAAAATTCTTTAATTTATATCCACATAAAATAAATAAATCCATCATTTGTAACCACATAAAATAAATAAATCCATCATTTATATCCATATCAAATAAATATTTCCTTATCATATAAATCAATAATTAATTATTCACAAATAATATTTTAGAATCACAATTATGACAACCAGGCCGTTCCCAGGAAAGAGGGGGCTTCCAATAAGGATTTCTCCTCACTAAGTAGCATGATTAGATGACCTAACCTCTCCTCGATGTAACTTTCTAGACATTGCCAATAATGTTATCTAATAATATTATTCAAATAATATGAATTATTGATCTGATAATGGGAAATATTGTGCCGTGACAATTATTGAACAACAATAATATAAAATATCAACGCAGCAATTATTGAATCAATAAAATAAAATATTGAATAGTAACTACTGTAGCAATTATTGAGTAGTGCCTTCTTACGTAAGAATCAATAATTCAACAATATTGTGCAATACCGTGTGCTTTCTTGATAACCACACGTATTCATCGTATTTTAACCACCAAGTAATCCAACAGTGTTAACGGTAAAAATTATGTCGTTATTTATAAAAACCCAAATTTATCGTTTTCTTCATCCGACCGTTATTCCGTTATGGGGCCCACAATTGACTGCATCGTTGTACGAATATTCCCGACAAAAAGAATATTCCACGACTAAACGAATATTCTCCGACAACAATGATTATTTTATAACCACTTGCTTATTTTGTAAAATTTGCACATTTCACCCATAACCAAAGTATTATATCAATTAACACCTTTTTACTTCAAAATAATGAATATAAGAAATTCAATTTATTTATAAAAAGTTGGGGTCTGACACTACCCCCAGAGCGTGAAATTGAATTTTGTATCTATCTTGAACCTGGTACAAAACCCATTTCCAAAGCCCCATATCGAATGGCTCCTATTGAACTTCGTGAGTTAAAGACCCAAATCGCAGGAATTGTTAGACATTGGCTTTATTCGTCCCTAGTACTTCTCCTCGAGGTGCTCCTATTCTATTCGTGAAGAAGAAAGATGGGAGTGCGACTTTGTATTCATTATCGGGAGTTGAATCATGTCACCATCAAAAATAGTACCCTTTGCCACGCGTATTGATGACCTATTCACCAATTCTGCAAGGAGCCAAATTATTTTCAAAGATTGATCTTCGTTCCGGATATTACCAAATGAAGATTAGAACCGATGACATTCCAAAGACGGCTTTCGAACTTCGATGCGGGCATTATGAATTCCTAGTCATGTCTTTTGGATTGACTAATGCTCCTTCTGCCTTCATGGATATGATGAACCGAGTATTCAAGAAATATTTGGATCACTTTGTAGTCGTCTTTATTGATGACATCCTCATATATTCCAAAACCCGTGAAGATCATGAGCAACACTTGAGGCTGATACTCCAAAAGCTTCGTGAATATAAGCTTTATGCCAAGTCGAAGAAATGCGAATTAAAGCGAGGAAGTAGCATTCCTTGGGCACGTGGTATCAAGTCATGGAATATCTGTTGACCAAAGAAAGATTGAAGCTATTCAAAGTCGGGAGCAACTTCTAAATCGGTGGATCAAGTACGTAGTTTTCTCGGTTTAACTGGTTATTATCGGAGATTCGTGGAAGGATTTTCTTGAATCGCTACTCCACTAACTCAGCTGACTCGGAAAGATACAAAGTTCGGTTGGAGTGAGGAATGTGAGAAGAGTTTTCAAGAACTCAAGAGGAGACTCATTTCAAAGACCTTTTCTCGACAATACCATCCGGTTCGAGGATTTGTCATCTCTGGATGCTTCGGGCAAAGGGTTGGGATGTGTTCTCATGCAACATGGGAAAGTCATAGCCTATGCCTCACGACAACTCAAAGAATATGAGAGAGGAATTATCCTACTCATGATCTAGAGTTAGCGGTATTATTGTCTTCCCACTAAAGATTTGGAGACATTACTTGTATGGGGAGAAAGTGGAGATCTTTACGGATCATAAAAGCCTCAAATATTTCTTCACTCAAAAGGAACTCAACATACGACAACGACGTTGGCTTTAACTGTTGAAAGATTATGATCATACCATCCAATACCATCCTGGAAAAACGAACGTGGTAGCTGACGCATTGAGTAGAAGAACATATGCGGGTACGAGTGCGATATTGTCAACACAACGGCCCATTTGTGCGACTTGCAAAGAATGGAGATAGAGATAAAGACTCCAGGGACCCACGTGATGATGGCGAATATACGAGTAGAACCGACTTTAATTGATAAAGTTAAAGTTGCTCAAACTACAGACTTGGAGCTGATGCGTATGAGGAAGAAAGTGCAAGAAGGTGATATGCCGGAAGCAAGAATCGATGAAGAAGGAATACTTCGAGTCAACTCCAGACTTTGTGTTCCTAATGACCCTGATTTAAAGTATAAAATCATGATGGAGGCGCATAACATACTATTTGCAATCCATCCTGGGAGTACCAAAATGTATCGTGATCTTCGTCATACATTTTGGTGGAGCAATATGAAGAGAGAGAGATAGCGCTATTTATCTCAAGGTGTCTAACTTGTCAACGAGTCAAGGCGGAGTATCAAGTACCAAAAGGTCCATTGCAACCACTTGAAATTCCAGAATGGAAGTGGGAGCACATTACCATGGATTTCGTTACTGGTCTTCCCAAGGTTTCTCAAGGCATAGATGCAATTTGGGTCATTGTTGATAGATTAACCAAGTATGCTCATTTCTTACCAATATGAGAAACTTATACACTTGAACGTCTTACTCAGATGTACATAAACGAGATTGTAAGACCGCATGGTATGCCAAGATCCATAGTTTCCGATCGAGATCCAAGATTCACTTCACGATTTTGGGTTAGTTTGCAAAAAGCTATGAGCACGGATTTACGATTTAGCTTCGGCATATCATCCTCGCATCGGACGGACAATCGTAGAGGACTATTCAAACTCGAAGATTTATTAAGACTCAGTGTCCTTGACTTCAAGGAAGTTGGGACAAGTTCTTAACGTTGGTGGAGTTTTCCTACAACAACAATGCTTATCGCTAAAGATTAGCATGGCTCCATTCGAGGTGTTGTATGGAAGAAAGTGTCGTTCTCCGAAGATCTTTGGGATGAGGTGGGTGAAGCAACGTTGTGGGGACCGGAGTTGGTACATATGACTACGAAAAAGATTTAAACGATCCGACAACGTATAAAAACCTCACAAGCGACAAAAGAGTTATGCTGATCTTCATCGAAAGGACGTGGAATTCGATATAGGAGATCATGTGTTGTTACGTGTTGCTCCTTGGAAAGGAGTTACAAGATTTGGAAAGAGAGAAAAGCTCAATCCTCGATTCATTGGCCCATTTTTAATCCTCGATCGAGTAGGAACTGTGGCCTATAGACTCGCTTTACCGCCAAGTATGTCTCGTGTTCATAAAGTTTTTCACATATCCATGTTACGTAAGTATGTGGAAGACCCGAACCACATTATTGAGTTAGAATCGACGAAAATAATGGAAGATTTAACGTATGAAGAGGTTCCTGCTCAAATCTTGATAAGAAGGAACATATTCTACGCTCCATGGTTATACCTCAAGTCAAAGTTTCATGGAGGAACCACGATGTTGAGGAAATGACCGGGAGTTAGAATCAAAATGAAATCAAGGTATCCTTACCTCTTCGATATACTGTGTACGCACCTAATTTCGAGGGCGAAATTTCTTAAAAAGGGGAGGTTGTAAGACCCCAACTTTTTTAATAAAGATGAATTTTCTATAATTATCATTTTTGAATATTATGATATAATGTTATAGTTGTGGGTAATAATTATAAATTTTGCAAAGTACGCAAGTTGTTATATAATATTCGATTGGTCGGGGAATATTCGCTTTAAGCGAGAAAATATTCGATTATTTACGACACAATCATTGGTGGACCCCACAATGTAATTATCGGATTAATTAAGAAAAACGACAAAAATATTTTATTGAAATAACTACGAAAGTTTTACCGCCGATATCGGTGTTGAACTACTCGATAGTAAAAGAAAAGAATAATACGATGTGGTTGCATAAGTAGACACTACCAGTATTGATTATTGATGCTTATGTGAGAAGTCACCATTTGATTCAATTATTGTTTATATTTTATATGATGATGAAGTTTTGTTTTATTCAGTATTATTAACGTAATAAAATGTAAAGCTTTTTATATAAAACAAAATACTTTTATAAAGTTATTCGCTTTTATTAGGCTAATAAGAAAATCTTTTTATATAAAATAGAATACTTTTATAAAGTTATTCGCTTTTATTTGATAATAATTAGATTATATTATATTTTATTATGCATAGTGTTACATAGTGTTGCATAGTATTTTGCATAGTAAAATCTTTTTATAAAGTTTTTCATTTTATTAGATTATAAATAGAATATATTATATTTTATTTAAAAGATTTTGCTTTAAATATGGACCGTCAGATTAAAGTAAATCAATCTGGATCGTTCATGAGTTAGGTACTATGCAATCTATTTTTCTATAAATAGAAGCTCATTCCTTCATTATTTTCTTACGAATTCACCGAACTCTGTAGAGAAAGTTATAGAGAGAAATAAGAAGAAAGTCTGCTAACTTTCTTTTCCTATATTCAGCTTTTTACTGACGGGTGTTATTTCTTTTGTATTCAAGAAGAGAACTTCATTATTCCATTTCTTTATTATTCTCGTTAGAATAACTCAGATACGCAAGCTACCCTATATTTGGTGACATTCTTCTATTATTCTGCCTTTTATTATTCTCGCTGGAACATCCTCGTTCATGCTTTTACGCCGCCGACTTGGTTCCGCTCTTTATTATTCTGTTGGAACACCGTTCGTCAGCTTTTACGCCGGGACTTCGGTTCCGCCTTTTTATTATTCTGTTGTCTTTATTATTCTGGCTGGAACATCCTGTCATCAGGCTTTTACGCCGGACCGGGTTCCGCTCTTTATTATTCTATTGGAACATCCTCGTCTCATGGCTTTTACGCCGGACCGGTTCCGTTATTATTATTCTCGTTGAATAACTCGCCTATGCCAAGCATCGCATGCACGGTGATTTCGCTTGTTTTTCCATTACTTATTATTCTGTTTGAACATCCTGCTTGGTTGTGAATTTCACCGACCGTTCCGTTATTATTATTCTGCATTGAATAACCTTTGCCTACATCAAGTACAACATGCATGGTGATTTCTTTTGTTATTTCATTCTTTATTATACTCAAATTGGTTAAAGTTTTTTACTTCTACACTCCATGAAATTAGTAGAATATCCTCGATATTTCAAGGCTTCATCCAAAGATCTTTTCATGAAAATATTCTTCCGAGCATTCTTGAATTTTACTCTACACAGAAGTATCATGTTGACAATTTGGACGTTATTGGTTCCTGGACAAATTAATTCGTGAATTTGTTTTATTGAATTCTTATATCATTGTTATCATTCTCATGTTTATATTATGTTGAAAATCATCTGTGGCCTGTAGTGCATAGAAGGACTTGGTATGATTATGACCAGGGATTGTTCGGTGTAATCATGACCGTAATGTTACAAATGATGTGGTAAAAGTCCTCATTGGCCCGTAGTGCATTGATATACAGTTGTTGGCATGATCACGACCATCGATGAATACACAAATATCCTCGCCCATAAGGCATGGAATTTATGGTCGTGACCCTAATGAATATCCTTGGTCGTAGTGCAGGGATGATGTGGATTATTTATTAAGTTGAGTCTCAACGATAAAAGTGATGAAAAACTTTTTAAATCATAAAAGATAGTAGATTTTATTCTCTACTTGACTCTTTTAATGGATTGCTTGATCCGGCCGCAGCTTAAACTTGATGTCTATTGTATTTTATCGGTTTAACATTGTTGAAGGCTAATGATAATTTATTCGCATTATCTTAGTCATAATATTTCTTCTTTGGGCTAGTTGAGCTCACCCTTTTTTCACCGTTTTTTTCGTGAAACGGTGAGCGTAATGGGGCGAGATTTAGTTGGGAAACGGAGTGATGGTCCGGATGATAGTATAGCTAGTAGTCCTCACTATTCTGTTAAATAGTATGACAATAAATATAACGAGGACTTATTCTGAGAGTGGATATTGTCTAGAAGACATTATTTATATTTAAACTTACAGCTCTCTTGTTTTATAATTAAGATTGTATTTATATTATGTACCATGTATTTAGCGACTCAAAATGGGTGATGTATACCTATTTTGGGGGCATCACAAATAGTCATTCATCAAATGATTAAATAATTTAAAATAGTGTTAAATTATGACAAATAATCCCACCTTAAACATGATTTTTACGAACAAATATGACTTTATTTCATTTCACATTATTTGTATACCTAGTTTAGGAGTCTTAATTGTCTACAATTTTAAATTTTACTCACATATATGAAAAAAATAATATATTTTAATAAAAATATATATAAAGAAAATACATGTGTTTGTAATGGGATTATTATTTCCGTCCCAAATTAACTGTTCAATTTTGACTTTTTAAAGTCAAATTGAACATTTTTAAAACTAATCTTTTTACTATTTTTGCTAAAATATAGGTGAAGAGATTATAACCAAAAGAAAGTATATACAATTTATTACTAATTCTAATTTTTATAATTTTAGAAATATATTTATATATACTTAATTATTAATTCTAAAAATAGTCAATTTGACTTAAAAAAATCAAAATTGAGCAATTAATTTGGAACGAAAGAAGTATTTTTTAACCATTACTTGTAATAATGTGTGAATTAAAATATTATTTATTTCACAATTAAGGACTACACCATTTATGAAAAATCCATGTTGTATATCTTTAATCAATTCTATAAATATTTGAATTATTTAAAGCGAGACAATGCAAATTCAAAATTTATTAGAATGACTCGGGCGAGTCGGTCCGAACAAAAGTAGGTTCCGACTCAAATTAAACCACGTTGTTATTACGAGTGCTCCGCTTCCCCCAAATAGAGGGCTATAACGACTCCATATCACTTTCTCTCGCAACCTGAAACCCTAATCACATCTTCAGTGGCGGATTGAGATATTGTTGGATGTGTTGGTTTGATTTAGGAAATTAGGGATTGATCGGGTTGTCGTTGGTGGAATGGAATCTGAAGTGGTCCGAGTGGAGCGTAGAGGGAGAAAAAAGGAAGAGAAAGGATGTTCTGAATGCTGGGATGGATGGAGAATTGAAGAAATGGGCTGTCGAGACGAGGTCTAAAGCATTGGTGGGGTCATATGTGAAGAAAGAGTTCGAGGGTAGTGGGGTTTTTCTTGGGAAGGTTGTTTTTTATGATAGGGGATTGTATAGAATTGATTATGAAGATGGGGATTGCGAAGATTTGGAAAGTGGTGAACTGAGGCAGTTTCTTATTGGGGATGATGATTTTGAGGATGGATTGCTGTTTAAGAAGAAAGAATTAGACAAATTAATTTTGAAGAAATATGCTAAGGAGAAGGATATAAAATGGGAAATGCAGTTGAACTGACAAATGTTGTTGGTGGAGTTGAAGTTTCTTCATTGAGTAAGTCAAATATCTGTGGTACACACATGAAAATAATGGGTTTCAAGCTTGTTGGTGATGGTGCTGATTCAGACTCATCTAGTGATTCTTGTGAGTATGCTCTTGATGGGGCTTTGAGCTTTGAGGAAGAAGCTTCTCTTGTCCCACCACCAGAATTGCCTCCTTCTTCAGGAAATATTGGTGTTCCAGATGAGTGTGTTGCAGACCTTCTTTCTGTATATAGTTTTTTACGCTTGTTTAGTATCCCACTATTTTTGTGTCCTTTTGAACTAGAAGATTTTGTAGGATCTCTCAACTGTTCAGTCCAAAACACATTGTTGGATGCTATTCATGTTGCTCTCATGCGTGCTTTATGCGGCGTCATTTTGAAACTCTCTCATCTGATGGTTCTGAGCTTGCATCAAAATGCCTAAGGTAATTATGTGAATCTTTCTCCCCATTCACTTTGAGAAAGTACTATGTATTATTTATTGCTGTGTTTCTGGTAATTTGATGTTATACTTATAACAACTTACCAGAAATATTGTTGAGGTTGGGACCAATGGACAATGTTTTTTTTTAAGATGTCAATTCCTTTAGAATTTGACCATTTTGTCTGTCCCGTGTGCAAAATAAATTATGTTTGATATGAATGTTAATTGTTCCAAGTATCAATTAGCATATCTATCCCAGTCATTTCTGAAGATCAATAAGAACCTCTTTTGTTTCCTTGACTGGTTTGTGTAAGATGAATCTATTTCAGTTTCAGTGATTGAAACATCAAACTAATATACTTTTTTTTTGCTGCAGGTCCATGGATTGGAGCTTGATTGATCAATGTGACTTGGCCAGTTTTTTAGTTCAATATCTGATGATGATGGGATATACAGATGGGCTTGAATGGAAAGGATTTTATATTGATGCTTTACAGAGGGATTATTATCATTTATCTGTGGGTAGAAAATTGATGATCTTGCAGATATTGTGTGATGATGCTTGGACTCTGCAGAACTAAGAACAGAAATTGACATGCGTGAAGAATCAGAAGTTGGAATTGATTCTGATGGGGTTATTGTTGCTGCTTCTGAAGTTGGGCCTAGAAGGGTCCATCCTAGATACTCTAAAACTTCTGCTTGCCAGGACCAAGAAGCCATGGATATTATTACCGACAGACACAAGACAAATTCATTTTATAATTCCAGTGCTTTAAGGCTATAAAAGTACTGTAACAGATGCTGATGTTGATCAGGATGGCAATGGTGATGAATGTCGCCTTTGTGGCATGGATGGGACATTGCTTTGTTGTTGATGGGTGTCCATCAGCTTACCATTCAAGATGTATAGGTGTGAGCAAAATGTTTATACCAGAAGGGAAATGGTATTGTCCAGAGTGCACAATCAATAAGATCGGTCCCAACAATTACAAGGGAACTTCCCTAAGAGGAGCAGAACTTTTTGGTGTTGACCCATATGAACAAGTTTTTTGGGCACTTGCAATCATTTACTGGTGTAAGTTCAGCTACTTCATTCTAGCCCTTCATTGTTTCTTTACCTCTTTTTCATTGCGTGCTCACTGTTCTGTTGGTACTAGGATTTTTTCCTTTTATTGTTGGATCATAGACCGACAGTTGGTTAGGCTAAATTGTACTTCATTTATGCCTTTGCATAGTTCAATTCTCTACTTTTTTTTGAATGCTCTTAAATCTTTGTATATCTTATTTTTGTAGGATAAAAATGTCAATGACCTCAGAAAAATGTATCAGATACTACTATCAAAAGGATATTCCAACGGTCTTGAAAGCACTTCATTTGTCAGTGCAGCATGTTACTATGTACTCAGGGTTGTGTAAGGGAATTATACAGTACTGGAAAATTCCTGTAGATGTTATATCTCTTACTGAAAAAGTTGAAGTGGGTACAAAACAAAATTATCAAATGAAATGGAAGATGGCAGTTGTCCTACTCCATCACTTGTTCTCTTGAGCAAGAACAGTCATGATATCCTTGAACAGGCTGAAAGTGAGAAGTTTGCAAGTTGTGTTGCTGAAAGTAGCTCTGAAAACGTGGCAATCTCAGGTCTTAGAAATATTTGTGATGAACCTGGGAGTAACAAAGCCTCGTTGGATACATTGATCCAACCTGACAATCCTGGTCACCAGCAAGGGAACGATGACTGTACAACAGAACAGGCTTGGCCTCTTCAGATTACAAACTCTTCTGAGAAGATTAAATTGAAGTGGAACCATGTCTTCTGGTTCAGTAAGCCAGCAGACTGATCCATCTGACTTAACCCAACTAATGTTAACTGGCAAGTCAGATGTTATAGGATATGCTACATGTACCTCAGGGAAAAGCAACTCCAGTAACAGAGGATCTGTTAATGGCACATGTGTTGTTGCAAACATATCTCTCAGGGTAAAGTAGCTAATTGTCCAGTCAGTGGAAGAGATTACAGAAATGTACCTGATGATTGCATTTACATGGGGTCCTCCTTTAAAGCTCAAGCATATATAAATCATTACATGCAATGGAGATTTTGCTGCATCTGCTGCTGCTAATTTAGCCATTCTTTCATCTGAAGAAAATCGAGCTTCTGAATCAAATGCTTTAGACAATTACAGAAAGGTTATATCGGCTAATGTTTCACTTCAAGTAAAAGCATTTTCATCTGCCGTCCATCCGCTTTTTTTGGCCTAATTCTGAAAAGAAGCTTGTGGAAGTCCCAAGGGAAAGGTGTGGTTGGTGTCTTTCTTGCAAGGCCATTGTTCAAAGCAAGAAAGCATGCTTGTTAAATGCAGCTGCTTCAAATGCTATTAAAGGGACCATGAAAGTTCTTTGCTGGCATATGTCCTGCAAAGAATGAGAGGGGAATCTTTATGGCATTGTGACTTATCTGAATTTTCATGGAGGAGAGTTTATGTGGTCTAACAGTTGGCCCCTTTCAAAGTCCAACTTATAGGAAACGATGGTGTAAACAAGCCGAGCAGGCTTTAACTTGCAGCAAATAAAAGTCTTTTTTGCTTGAAGTAAGTATGCTTTCTTTTCTGGCAATTATATGAATGAGTTTTCATTTTCATGTAGCAAGTGCTGAGTGCATTACTGAAAAATGTCATAACTCATGCCTAATGTTCAACATTTAAAAGAAGACGCATGCTCAAACATTTGTCTAATTTGTTTTTGATAATGGCTGAAGCAGTTTATTCCAAACAACACATCATGGGCATACCAACACGAAATGGAAATGTTGACAAACATTTTCCCATAAAGTAGGACCATTGGATGCGGGGGAATTCACTATTATACTTATATAAATATATAAAAACATTTAAACAAAAGTAACATAACCGCAATTTAATTGCAAATCTAAAGATCTACAATACAGTTGCTACAAGGATTAGTGCTAGTAATTGGACTAGGTAGGTAGAAAATTCTTAGAGACTTGTTGATGAAAGCTTTTAAATCATTTAAAAGAAATTTAGTTATGAATTCTAGTAGAGTATGAATTTAAAGACGATCTCGAACTGGAGCTAATTGCAGTGATTTCAACATTGTGCTAGTGCTAATTCATATTTCTTGGTCAATCAATTAACAAAAGCAGAGATTTGCAAAAGTGGTAAGAGAGAGTGGACATAATTTTGCCAACATGAATAAATTGCATGTCTGTTTAATGTCTGATTGGAATAATATATTGGGACAGGCTATGGGAAGGAAACTCTATCTATTTTGTTAAGTTTCCAGTATTTAGATAATAATTTTAAGTTACTTTTTCCATTTTAATTTTCTTAGACGACTTATAAGAAATAAAAAAGGAAAGATTTTTCTACTAGAAAAATGATTCTCAACAGTTGTAACTTGTACACTGCTGTTTTCTGCAGGCATTTGTAGTTTTGTACTTGTCCTCTTGTTAGCCTGAACTTATTATTTATGCTTGCAGCTTGAGGAAAACATACGCATTGTGGCTTTTACTGGGGATTGGGTTAAGCTTGTTGATGGTTGGTCAGTTGAATCTTCTGTCACCCAGAGTACTACAACTGCTGTTGGGTCAAGTCAGAAACGTGGCCCAGGTGGGAGGCGCGGTAGAAAACAATCTGTCATGCCTGAAGTCACAGGTGATGATGCGCGGGATATATCAAATGGATTCGTCTTGTGGCGAGGCGGTATTCTATCAAAGCTTATATTCCAGAAAGGTATTCTACCACACACAATCTTAAAGAAATCAGCTCGTCAAGGTAACTTCCGAGTTTACATTATCACTATTTTGAGAAAAATGTTCATTTATTTTCAATCAGCTTTCCTATAAACATAAGAGTTTGTAAACAGTATGGAGAAAGTAATATGCTAAATCTTATTTTGTAAAAAAAAGTAACACGCTAAATCTTTCCTTTTTCAATTAGGTGGTTTTAGAAAGATTCTGAGTATATATTATGCAGAAGATGTTCAGGTTCCTAAAAGAAGCTGACAATTCGTTTGGAGAGCTGCTGTTGAATCGAGTAAGAACACATCACAACTTGCAGCGCAGGTGTGTTCTTTTTCAACGAGCTAATGGAATCTCTGCTCTTACTTTACTTTGTATTACAACATATTGCATGTCTGTCTGTAGGACTGTATATCTAGTTATTTTCAAAAAAGCTTGTAATAATTTTAACAATAAAAATTTGTTCTCACCTCAGATCAGGTACTTAAACATTCATGTGAGATGGGGGGATCTTGTTCGCCCTGAACAGAGTCCCCTAGATGGAAAAGGTGCAGAGACAGAAGCTTCTGCTTTTAGAAATGCTTTCATCTGTAATAAACAGAATACGGATAATAAAATTAGATATGCTGTTGCTTTTGGGGGTCAAAAGCATCTCCCCTCCTGTGTCATGAAGAATGTCATAGAAGTAGAAAAAAGTGAAGATGGAAAGGAACAATATTGGTTTCCAGAAACACAAGTTCCTTTGTATATGATCAAAGAGTATGAAGAGAAGGTGGAGAAAGTGCCTTTGCCACCAGCTGAGAAGCCTGTGAATGTATTATCAAAATTGCAGAGAAGGCAGTTGAAGGCTTCCCAGTAGATATCTTCTCTTATCTCTCATGGAGGAGAGATAATTTGGACATGTGTCGTTGTGCTTCCTGTCAAATTGATGTTTTTCTCGGGTAATCATGATCATATCCAAATTAAATCAAATGATTATATAAATAATTATTTATTATTGTGATTATCATCGTAAAACTTTTCTTTGAGCTCTTTCAAATGTTTGCTGATAGTTAATTAATATGTTCTCTGCTGTGATTTTCAGGAATGCTGTCAAGTGCAGGATATGCGAAGGTTTGTTAATGGTTTACAGTTAGACCCCAATGACGTGTTTTCCCTTGCCGAGACTAATCTTTACATATTTTGTCCAATTTAGAGTATAAAAGATGTTTTACAAATTCTTTCAAGATTTAGTTTCTTCCTCTCTATCCTTTTAATTTCCAAAATAGGGTCCATGGTGCTAATATGGAATGCCTTTATGGATTTTTGAAAAATGATAAAGGGTAGTCCCTCTTGCTGAAACATATAAACTCAAGTAAAAAATCTGAATAGTGGTGCTTGATGATTGAATATAAATAGAATTTTCCAGAAAGTGAAAGTGCTTGGCACCCCTTAGAATTATGAGTTTCCCTCGCCGAGAGTCTATACGTAATTTGTCTAATTTAGAATATAAATCAATGTTTTACAAATTCTTTCAATCTCTATCTTTTTCACTTCCAAAATTCATTGTACATGGAGCTAATATAGAAGGCCTATAGTGAAAAATCTGAATAGTGGTGCTTGATGATTGAACGTAAATAGAGTTTTTCAGAAAGTGAAAAGTGTTTGGCACTCCTTAGAATTGCTCAGTTGTGGTTATGTAATCCCATGTAGAGCTTTATCTTCTGTTAGATCAAAAACTGTAGCTCAAGATTAGAATAAATTCTCATGTAAGCATTGTATGGGGATTTAGTCTTTAAAGTTTGCTAGCACTCTCTGGAATTTGGAACCAGCTATGCCAATATAAAGCAATTAGCTGTTAAAAGAATCCACACTAATATACTAACACTGAACTGTTCTTTTGAATCCCAAGGGGTGGGAGAAATGGCTGAGGCCTTTCTACTTCAAAGTCACTTGTTCCAGCCCCCAAACTTAATGACAAAATACCTATCCAAAGAGGGGAAAAAAAAGGGAACTTGTTTTTGGTAACATTGAGGATAGGCATTCCTGGTGAGAATTTGTTTAACGATGAATAAATAATGTCAAGTCTCGGTGGTTAATAGTAACATTGATGAAAACATTATTGAGGAAATAAAATGAACATTGGGAAGTTATTATGCTTTTTTTTTTCCTTTTTTTTTGCGTCTTATTTTCTTTCTCGACTCTTTTTGTCATTTTCTTATGATCAGGTGATTTTTAACTACTGTTATCCATTTTTGTCTTCAGGTTATTGTCATGTGCAATGTACAGTTAGCTCGACACTGCACATGCACGAGGAATTTGAGTTCTTAATAACCTGCAAACGCTGTCACCAAACAGAAGCTATCATGGAGAATGAGAACTATAACGTCACTCCTACTAGCCCCTTGTTCTTGCAAAGACAAGAACCTCAAAATTCACTGACAGTTTTCAAAGGTGGAAAGCAAAATGGTTGTAATATGCCTTTAACATCAAATAGAGCTTTGGATAGTTCATCTGATAGAAAAGCAATCAGCAATGGTTCTAGTTTGAAACTGAAAAATAGAAGCAAGTTACAAAGTTGGGGTTTGATATGGAAGAAGAACTGCAAAGACACTGGGATTGATTTCAGATTAAAGCGTATTCTTCTAAAGGGCAATCAAAATGTGTTAAAAGTTGAATGCAACCTTTGCAAGAAGCCATATAATTCAGATCTTATGTATATTTCTTGTGAAACATGCAAAAGTAAGCACGTGTAACTTGATGATTGTCATCATTCTTTTTGTTAACTGTTTGATGTTTTCCATGGTCACTAATGCCATTGGGATTGTTGTTATGTACAGAATGGTATCATGCCGATGCTGTTGAACTTGAGGAGTCGAGAATATTTGAGTTGTTGGGATTCAAATGTTGCAAGTGCCGTAGGATAAAGTCACCCATATGCCCTTATGCTGATCAAATTAACAAAGTTGTATTGGAGGGCAAGAACCTGCGTAAAAGGCGTCCAAAGCAAGGAAGTTTATTAGTGGACCCTAGTCCTGAAACCTTTTATGAACAGCTTATAGAGAGGGAACCTGCTACTCTAGTGTTGCCTGCGAAGGAGGAACTTGTACACATAGAGGGGGATGATCCTTTCATGTTTTCCCTCTCTAGGGTTGAGCATGCTACTAAGCAAACTTCAGAAGTAGAATTGGAATGGAAATCTGCTTCTTTTTCCAATCTTGGGCCTCAGAAACTCCCTGTCAGGAGGCATATGAAGCAGGAAAATGATATTGTTTGTTCATCAGTAAATAATCCACCTGGTGACTCATCCACCCCTCTTATAGGGAACTCCTTGCTTCCCTCTGATGAATCATCATCTCATTGTGTAGAATGGAATGTGTCTACAAATCGCTCTGAAGATGGTATGATGGTTGACTATGATGGTCCTAATTATGAAGATACGGAGTTTGAATCCCAAACCTATTTCTCATTTACAGAGTTGCTGGAATCTGATGATGGTGGTGGGCAGTTAGATGGAGTTGATCCATCTGGGGCTATTATTGAGGATTTGGAGAATTCATCCATAATTTTACGGGATGGTATTCCTGAAACACATGGAATTGGTATTAATCAGCAATAACATACAGATTCTTTGCAACAAGCTGTTCATGTTGTGCCATGTCGGATATGCTCTCGCACAGAACCAAGCCCTGATCGTTCTTGCGAAATATGTGGGTTATGGATGCACAGCCATTGCTCACCATTGGCTGAGGAGTCATCTGGGCAGGTGGGCTGGAGGTGTTGCAACTGCCGGGAGTGGCGGTAGTTGATGTCCTTATATCAGCTTTTGGATTTGTCTGCTTATTCCACAAGGTAAATCTTTCGTGCATCACAAGGGTGGGTTATGATTTATCTTATTGACGATGAAAGACGTTCAGAAATGGTGGTGGTGCAGTTTTGAGAAGAAAGATCAGAATGGCTGGTCCACTGGTGAAGTCTATTTTCATCAGTAGGACACACGGCTGGTAAACTTCACAGCTAAAAGCTGTGTTTGTATAGGTAATGGTTTATATGGAATCTGGTGAGCACCCTGCAAGCTTTCTTTTGTTAGAAACAAGTTTTATCAGTGCATTTTTTTGGAGGTCAACTTTACGATATGGTTGGTACAAGTTTACAAAATTTTATACACAAGTATGCCCTTTTCTTCCCTAGATCAGTACTGGGGACTGGGGGAGTATAATGATCTTTTACGAGCTATGATATTACTTTGATCAGATGGATAGCTGGTTTTTTTGTTGCTCGTCTGATTATTTTGCCTTTGCATAAATTAGTGTCCATGAATGAAGACTGAGATTTTTAAGTGTTTGTTCTAGTCTGTGCACTTGTTCAAATAATCTCTTTTCTGCTGGTGCTCTATAGTAGCAACTTGTAAAAAAAAAATCTATTTTATGCAATAATGATTTTGTCTATAGTTCGGGATGAGGAAATGACCGCAGAATCTAAAGTAGAAGATGAAGAGCCTTCCTGCTGATCTTGTAGTCACAATATTTATGATATTAAACCCTGCTGCTGCTGTCACTAATGGCAGCTTATCATCTAGATTACTGTCATCTGTTGCTTCCACCATCCAAACTTGAGGGAAAAATATAATACAGTATAATTAAATCATCTTGTTATGTTGGATGGATTAATGGGGTTGGAAATAATTGTATTTGCATATACTACACTAATAATCATGCATAGATCATTCCCTCACCAGCTTTGGCCTAGCCATTTCTACTTGCTGGAGTAAAAAGCTATAGCTTTCCAAAATTGAATCTTGGACTTCATCTTATTCCTAATAAAACTAAATTATAGATCTTCTTTCTTTCTACAAATAATGGAAAAGGGGATCCCAAAAAAAAAAAATCAGAAATTAATTGTACGAGTACTCAACGTATTAAATTTATAAAAATTAACCCCCATGCAAAAATTATGATTATATGAAAGAACTGTATGCTTGAGTTTCGTAGTAGAGAAAAGACATCTAGCAATATGAGCTGGTGAATGAGCGTGTGAGCACTGAAAAAGAAGAAAGACTGCAAGATGTGGCATTACCAAAACTATTATAACCCACCCAGCACGTTGTTTTTTCTCCATAAATTCATCATGTTCTTATTTAATCAATGGGAAAGAAATGCCAAGAACGTGGATTGAAGGAGCAAATTACATGAGAGGGATAAGTGCTGTGACGGTCTCCGTCCTAAACTCCCTTTTAAGGTGCGCAAGCAACCTATAATTTGAATTTGCCCCCAAATATTCACTCATACACGAAGTGTCTGTTTAGTTGGTGGCGTTGTAAGATGACAAAATTATTACACCATGCGAACAAAATGTATTTTCATTCCATTGAAAGGATTTATCAACCGAGATAGATCAACAAATACACTTTCATTTCATACCTTCCTTAATACAAAAAAAAATTAAGACTAATTGGCTTAATCTGCACCCAAGGTTTGTGTAAAGTTGCGAGTTCCACATTCATTAAAAAAAAGCAACTACAGTATTGGTCTTTGGAAACCATAAAACAAATATCGACTTTCTTTGTACTCTGACTTTTAACATTTACACTTCCATAGAAATATGTACAAATTACAAAGTAACTGCATCTAATGTATAACAAGCATATTTATTAATGTTTTAAGTCCGGTTAATAGCCTTACCCAGTCAAGCTGCTCTCTGTTACCTCTGTAAGCATAAAGCTACACAATTTATTTCCATAAGAACCACTTGTTTAAAAATGTAGACTAACAAACAAATGCTCTCTCTTCTTACAATCACTTTCCTTCACTGTTCACAACCTATGCATATTACAGAAACCAATTCGGTGAAACCTTGCTATAAACAAAAGGAAGGAGCAAAACTATAGGTAAAACGACACCTGACTATCTAAGGCACAATGTGATTGTGCAGAAAAATAATAATTCAAATCTTCATCCAACCAACCCCTCAGAAATCTATAGCTAATGCTAACAAGCCGATCACATACAAGCTCACCCGTAATCCCGCCAGCCCTTTCGTTGTATCTTTCCTTTCCCACCTTTTTGACTCGAGGAATAGATGGATGCCCAGTTGTATAACAAGTTTTTACAAGTGTGTACTGCATAAATCTTTAATAAATACCTCCTGTAAGTCAAAGCAAACCAGCAAGCATAGCCCCAGGATCCGAGGGAGCTATCGGTGAACTTGTTGGCGGAGCTTGTTGAGGCACTGGTGGAGGTGCCTGAGAAGCTGTAGGAATGCTAATTAATTGTTCCTTGATAAACTCCTTTAACCTGTGGACATACATAGTCAGATGATCTACCAAGTTATAACAAAAGCTATTCGTATAAATTTGGATGAAGTATACATACTCGTATGTTAGTGCAGGGTCCCCTGAGGCAACTGTTATGCGCAGCTGCGTTCTGTCTGCTGGATCTGTTTCAATTCTTACCTGTATTTGACCCACCAAAAGAAATTAAGAAAATGTAGAAGAAAAAAGGGAATTATCAGACAGAAACCTTCTAAAGTATATCATAGATAATGGACTTGATAACTTCACAATCTAGACTATTGTTTTCATGAATGAGCTTCTACACCCACGGGGGTTTAATTGAGCCCAAGTACTTGATCTGGACGTTTAAGTTACAGGCTTGTAGATGGACTCTTGATATAAACAGGATAATCCAAGCATACTAAAGCTTCTTATTATTGAATATTTGAATTTGGCTCTACAAATTTAGGGCATTGTAGATCAGTTCATGAAAATGAAACCAACCAAAACACACTGCAGCTTGCTTTGTGATTTACGTGGTTAGAGGCTCAGCCAAGATTGACCGATGATGGAAACAAGCCAAAGTCAAGCTTCTATTTTCTTTTAAAGCTTGACAAAGTTATCAAAAAGCTCGAGGAAACACGAAGCCATAAAGTAACTTTACTTTGTGAAATAATGCTCATCAAATTAATCGAGCGTCCCACAAAGAGTGGAAGTAAACTTTAGTCAGAAAGCGGTACAAAATTTGAGTCCCAAGTGTTTGCCTATGAATACTAGTTATAAAAAGGAAAAACATGCTCTTACCAAGCATAGCATGGGTCGTGTACTTTCTGAATAAAAGGTTGTGCTGGCAACCAAATTATTTGGATTTGGATCCTGAGAACATTAAAGCAAAAGGTAAGCATGTCTTATATGCATGATAAGCATAGTGCAGGTTAAGGTATAATACACATGGCAGAAGTACCGGTAGAAGTATGGAAACTTACCAGTCCTGGACAAACCATCAACCTGAAACTGTTAAATAAGTTTGCCATTTCCATGAGAGTCATTGGTCTTACACCTCTAACCTGTTCAATATAAAAATATGGTCATACAGATACTTCTTAATACAAATGGAAAGGGTTAAAGAAATTGAACACTAGAAAATTAGCTGAAGATTAACCATAATCATATTAAAGCTTATTGAATTCTCTCCTATCTTTTTTCTCACTCCCCATGGATTCTTATTCCCAGATAAAATGCATTTCTCCGTCAAACTTTATAGGAGAACTTGATAATTTTTAATTTCAAGGATTAATGGTCGACTAACAATTTTGTGACAGACAAGACATTTTTTTGCTCCTAAAGTCTTCAGTTCTGAAATACCCGTCTTGGAATAGGATCCTTAAACTTAATCTGAATAAACATCCTAGCTCCTCCAAGCATGCACTCTGTTCCTCTTGTTTTTCATATTTTATCATGTAAGTTTTGATAGACCACCAGGCTAGATGCCATGAGCACTTATGCTGGTAAGGTATAGGCAAAACAAATGGTATACCAGTGTGGTTTGCCCAACCAATCATACAAATATGTTCCTCATCATTAATATGTTTGCTAGAAAATGTGACAAAATGATACCATAAAAGCACGGTAGATCCGCATCTCTCTCTACAAGTAAGATTCACCCTTTCTTTCCCTTTCCCAACGTCACCACTATACTGTCAACACACCATTTTAACAGTGAACTTGAGAGAAAGAGAAAGGAAAAGGAAATTTACAATGCCTCCTGCCAGCCTAAGAGTAAATGACAGGTGAAAATTTATTAGAAGATTCTGAGAGAAATTCCTATTCCGGCTCCATATATCTCAAAGGTCGCTCTGTTGAGAAGCTTTGCCATTAATAATTTTTTATTTCTCATCAATTAGCTTAACAAATTATATTTCCCACCCAGAAATAATTTTTACCAAGGACAATGTTTTCTAAAACTTAAAGAGTCCACAGGAGAGCATCAGCCCGACCAAAAAATTGGTAAGCAGTCCCGCTTTTCAACTTGTACTTTGTGTATAAACAGCTGTACTCTTTTACATTTTGTACAACTATGTATGTGCATAAGACTGCCAACTACTTTTTTCTTCAAGGGACTGCTGAGCTCTCATTTTCTCTTTGTGAAATTAGGAAGTCTTAATGAACAATATACCTACTGCCTTTGGGACCCAGTTCTTACTTACCAACACCTTGTTCTCTTCCAGTAAGTTGGATCTAGATAACTTCAACTATTTGATAATAGAAGAACTAGTTATGGAAAAAAGAGATTTCTGTTTGTTGTCTATGCCTCTATGTAATGTAACTTCATTTGAATTAAAGCAACAAATGATATCATAGCAAACTAAAAAATATGTAATGTGGTAATTTTACATGTATAAACTGCAAATAAATGTTGTTATGCAGAAGAGGTACAATAGTAACCATATACATTAATACATACCACTTCTTGAAGTTTCAAAGGTGGACCAGAAAGTGATCTCCACTGGGGGAAAAACTCTTCCGGCGAGACTGGTATAGGCCGAAGAAATTTATTCAAGACCACGGGAAGCCGAAGTTTTACATTGACCTATAAAGGGGAAACATAAGTATAACTACTTAGATGCATGCAAAATACATAACACTGAGAATTTCTTTTAGGGTTAATACCATATAGGTTCCAAACTTGTAAGAAAATTCAAGAACGGCTACATCCCTACTAGGGCGAAGATTGACAACTTCGAGTGGGCATTGCACCTAAACAACCAAAACTCACAATCTAACATCATAAGCTAACAAATAAAATTTCATAAGACAAACAGCTAACAAATGTTACATCCAGGGACCTATTAAAGCATGACCATTAGTCTGACCTGCGCCCGTGGGGGAATAGTTTCTGGTACTAATGATAGCTCTAACTTCAAATGGGATGGAGGTAATATCAATGCTTGAACTGAAACAAGTGGAGCAGTATTCTTGTTTCCCAAGAAAAGAGCAAGTCGCCCTTGATGGGATCGCCACTCTGCTTTAATGCCAATCTGGGATGATATGTAAAAATAAATAAATTACAACCATGGTTTAAATAAATATTGCATTTATATTACCTTCTAGAACAATAGCAAAAACAAGACCAAGCTCTAATAAATAGTTGTTAAAGTGAAAAGTAATAAAGGATTGCACCTGTACATAAGGATCCTCGTACAAGACACCACTATCCTTCAGGCATAAAGCATGAAACCTTTCAGCAATATTTCCTATTGGCTGCAAACATAAACCAATGGGGTAACTATGCTGATAGAGATAAATACAATATAAAGTAGTATTAGATATGTTGTCTATATTATTTCATTAGCATTGTTATAATACTCCTTTGTCAATACGGAATATTATCTTGTTAACCTTCAAATAATAATTCGTAAAGATAGATAAAAAGAATATTGAATGCTAAAACTAGCATTGGGCGCACTGCAGCCCCTCCTCTGCCTGATCATTAGGAAAGATCGATGAATCAAGTTCTCAAGTCCATATTAACAATGTTAATGATTTGGGCAGGAGCCACCCAGAGACTATGACTTAATAGATAGCAGGAAGAGCTAGAAAGCATTCTCAATTACTGTTAAATATGGTGAACTATTCTTAAATCCAATCTAGTAGAGCAAACTCATATAAAACCTATAATATAAGTACACAGGGCCACATTAAAGTTCAGGTCAAGCTTATGAAATCAATGTCACGAATAGCAACATAGCAGCTGCCCATACATATTTGCTTCTAAAGCTGCCAACTTCTTGGGGGACTTGGTGGCTTGAATAATATCAAGCTCAGCAAAACAAAATTACTAAACTAGCCGACATAAGTATGAAACAATTCAAAGAAATCAAGAAACATTTAAAAAGAATACTTCTGTGAAAAAGTTTCATATCGGATTCAGGTGATCAGCTCAGTGCCAAATATAGCCTTAGTAAGAAGAACAGGCATCCATAAATTCCATGCTGTGTCTATTTACATCATTCGTTGGTGGATTATAAACAAATTAATAGAATAGAGAAAATATCAAATAAAGGGGACAAGAAGTTCACCCATCCCAAATAAGTGCAAACAATTATAAAAGGATAGAACTTAAAAAAAGTGCATCCCACCAATCCCTACACAGATCGGATATGAAGGTGCCCATAAAGGATCCCATAGCCGAAGTTCAAGTGAGGCAAGAAAAATAATCGTATCCCTCAACAAATTGTAGGACAAATAGCTCTCCCTAAAAATTCTAGCAATATGCTCATTCCATATCCTCCGAAAAAACCAGAAAAGGAGCTATACTTCCATAATATCCTAGCATCCTTTCTTTTAAACACTCAAAATTGAATTTGAAACTATGCTTTTACATTATCAAATGGGGGCTACTAGTTATTAAGACTCGCACCTAGTGGCACACACGTTGCGTGTGTAAATTATGTGGGGTAAAATAAGAATTTTAAAAAATTTGAAGGCCTAAATAGAAAGATAAAAAAAATAAAATAAAAAGAACAAAATAGGAATTATTTGAAGGGTATTTTTGGAAGCCCAAAAGGCTTCAGAAATTTGTTAACGCCATAGCCTCCCTCTCACTTTATATATTACATTTATAAGTACACTTTGAGGTATAGTAATAGGACAGTAGATTTATGTATCATAAAAATATTGAATTTGCTTCGAATTCATATATTTGTACTTTTTCTAAAAGCTGTTATATAGGTGGTATCCGTATTGTGTCATGTTTGACTGTGTTGTAACCTTACCATGTCCATAGTTCATAAGCTAGGATGAAATCACAGAAGTAAATATTAAAGCAACAGAAGGTCATACCTGGACAGTATTAGTCTGCTCTCCAACAAGTGCAATGGCTAGAGCATCTTCTGCAGTTGGAGCACCTTCTGAGCCAGACACTAGATTATGCTCAGATTGGACAGCAGCTGCAAGAGGGCCTTCAATAGCCAAAGGGCTTAAAAGATCACCAAGGAGATCTGGGGAAGGGGTAGAGGTTTGAGGATCCACAGTCCCATTTGACTGAGTCAACCCTTGATCTGCAGTGTTGCGATCCTGTCAAAAGACTTCAGTCAGATCAATATATGATTCGCAAGCTTACTGAATTTTCAATACCAACCAGTTAGTTCAAATAAATTCAGTGGAAAGAGATCTCACCACATTGCTCATGCCAGGCACTTTAACCATACCAAGCTGGGCCACAGGTGGAGTTCCATTGGCAGGGCGTTGGTCTGTTACTGCCAAAGCATTAGATGTTTGCTGCTGTGCCCGTAACTTGATAGCACTTTGCTCTGCAGTATCAACTTCAGTATCTTCAGCTTTTTTAATCAATGAGGACTGAATTTCAAAAAAATTATAACAGTTAGATCAAAAATGTCTATTAGTGCGTGTTTCTGAAAGATAATAAACTAAGACTATATTTCATTCTTTTTTATCAGACAAACTTGTAAAGAAATATGGCAGAGATTCTGAGGAAATACTGAAAAAGTATACACATACCTGACGTTCAGGGAACTTTGGCATTTCAGCTAATATATCCACTAAAGCTGCACCTTTCCTACTCAATGCAAAATACTCTACAGCTCGTTGCTGTATCTCAACATCAATGCAACTCTCATATCTGAAAATGTGCATGACTGTGTCAAACCTTTGGAGCATCATCCTGAATTATGGCTCAAAAAATAATCTCAAGGACAAAATGATTCAGAATTGGGTAATCTCACTTGCTGAATATTGCCCAAATTTGATTCTGTAGTTCTGGATCTGGGGGTTGAGAGTGCATCAATATCTTTGCATATGTTGAAAGAAGAATAGGAATTGTAGGTGTCCTGAAGAAATACTGTGCATGAGAATAGATAAAGAAGAAACAGAAAACATCACGAGAAAGAAAATAAATAAAGGTTAGCTGAACTTACGAAACGGTGGGAAGCTTCTCATTTATTATACTAAATATTTCCTTTGGACTACACCCAGGCCGTCTGGCCAGAAGGTGACTGTATTCTCCAAGGAGATAGGCACTGACCTGTTCCATAAAATAAATTGTATAATAGAATTTTAACTGATCTGATCCTGGAAATTGATCTTACCTAATGAATGCATATTTTTACTTATTTTAAACTTTGAATGTGTGAAAGAAACTCCAAGTTTGAAGTTACTTGATAACAGAAATTAGGCAAGAAAAGAAAAAAAAAAGAATGCCTAAGATGTAAATCATTTATCCATTGCATATTGTCCTATAAATAAAGTTATAATAGTCTAACAGATAGACTCAAACTAGCGAATCCCACCAAAGGTTTTGAAGCCAGAACAATTCCAAATACTGGTCATTTACTCCTTTATTTCAATTGTCATACTCAAATACCAGGTGTAAACTCTAAAATAGAAGACATCAGAAACTAAAATTAGCTGAATTCAATACAGGTATCAACAACTTGGGTGGGGAACTAGGGCAACATAAATTTTTCCAAGAATTCAGCTCCAAAGAGCCAGAACAAAATTAGCACTAGTTAATGATTATCCTACCTCACATACTACAAAACGAAATAAAATAAATATAGGAAAAATACACACCTTCACCATTGTTTCATGTATGGCAGGCTTATCAAGATAATCTCTTGCTTTAAGTGCTGCATAAGGCTAGTAGATACATGAAAAGTGTGAGGAATTTTTCTGAAACAACTTTATAAAATAAGAATACCAGTTATAGCATATAAAACATATACTTTTAGTCACCTGTAGGTCCTCGTTGTTTGTTACAAATTGCACAACTCGAAACCAAATGTCATCACTGACAAAGTCTCCTGCCTTGTCAATCAACTGTAGGATAACATCCACATACCTGCATAGTGATAGGGAAGGAGCATTATAGAAGAACGATTTCATAGGAAAGATAAGATTAGTTTTGAAGAATGGCTTAAATTTTATATAAGAATGTTCATTTAAAGAGCAAAAATATCACATCCTCAAACCTTCTGCTATATGGACTGAAGGTTAGATCAAAATCAGTAGTTACAAGTTACTATACTTCTGCAAACAACAGTTACTGATTTTGTGCATATTCTTATATCGACGCATATATTTACAAAACAACCTTATATCCTCCCTCTGCAATTAAATGTGTATACTGGAAATATTGTATTTCAGCAATATGATGTTCTAAAATATTTCACACTTAACAATACAAATATCATACCATGATAAATCAGGGGCAAACTTCTCCGCAAGAATAGCAGCTTTTAGTGACAATTCTTCACGCATTGCAAAGTCTGCCGTGCCAAGATACTGAAACAGACATGTCAATGGCATCCTTTTGTTTTCTTAGGAGCTTTTTCAAGACAATCACCAGAGTCCAATTATATAATTTAAGAAATCAACTGCAATTAAACAGCTTGCTGTTACATGTCTGTGATTTTTTACCTGTAACAATTCTTCAACAATGTCCTTTGCATTCGAAACATCACACATTCCATAAAGTAGATCTAGAGCACGTCTCCTAATACTGCAGGGACAAATTAATTGCTGGTTAGAGTAATAGAGAAGGTGAACGTTAAACTTTTACAGACTTCACAAACTATAGATATATAAAACAAATACTTTATCACTATCAAAATAATACACAGTTATGATTTGATTAATTTTTTTTTAATGAAATTAACATATTCTCCTCATACAGTACCCCAAAAAAAATAAGTTCTAACATACTTCCTAATTGCGATTTGAAAAATATCAGCTTGATGCATAAAAAGTGTAGAATAAGCAATGGAGAGTGTTGAGACAAACTACTATATGAACTAAAGAGATCAAATGTATAATAAGTTACTCAATGTGTACATCAAGATTAAAATTGGATATACGTGTAGAATACAAGGCTTGAACAATTGAGAACCATAAATCCAACAATTAAGACTAGAAGCGAAGATAAGGCATGAAAGATTGAATATTTTCTTCAATTGAAATTCAATGAAAACTTAAGTTTAACCTGATGTCAGGATCCTTCAAAGAGGTTATAATCTGTGCTTGATGTCTTTTTATGATGTCCTGAACATCTGTAACCATCAACATCCGAGTCATGTTCTCCTGAACCAGAACCATTAAGAAAACATGAAATTAGGTCAAACCTTTGAAGTCTAACATTTTAAGCTCCAGTTATAGAAAGCTTTAAAATGGTTAAATGGGACAAAAGAAGATGCAAAGATATGATTCTTCAGGAGAGAAATAACAAAATGAATTCTTATATTCCTTCAACTTACCAAACCAAGATATCGAATGTTAGGCTCACGCACGGCTATAAATTTTCCAAGTAAGGCAACACATTGTGACATCATTTCCTTTTCAGCATCAAGGTGCATGACCTACAATAAGCACACAGATAAATGTAAATTGACCACAGCCAACCGCAATATGGGGAAGAGGATGGGGGAGAGAGAAAGAGAAAGAAAAAATATACCATTAGGAAGAAAAAATTGCGACATATTGTAGCTAAAACAAATAGTTAAAAGATTGGAAGGTATGGCAAAATAACTTTATCAGGCTCCATGATTGGTCAAGTAGTGAATCAATAATTACTTATTTGGTATCTTTTCCCCAGTCCTTTTGTCTGGGTAAAAGTTTATGACATCAAGCTTCACGAAAAACTCAGAAAAGGTGCACAAGTTCTAAAGCGGTAAATAAAACTATGGATCCTCGAGGGATAAACATAATTTCCAGCAAGTTACAAATTATTTTAAAGCAGAAAGCGCAGACTCCAGAACATATGCTAAAGATATTCTCTTTTTCCTAAAAGAAATGGACCCTACTCAAGTACTTTTGAGGGTAAAATAAGCTTTATATAATATTTTGCATTTGATTGTGTACTTTAGACATCTTTTATGGGACAAAATTTTTTGTACTTCAGGCATCTTTTATGGAACGGATGGAGTATTAACGAGGATAGTATACAATATATGTAATATATTCAAAATTTATGATTTAGGGAAGAATAATCTACAGAATCTAAAAGAATCCAAGAATCCTCAAGGATTCTAGAACCTACAGAAGAACCCTTGTTTCTTAGGAGTACAATTGCTTTTGGTTCCTCCTTTTCAACTGCTAAGTGAATATTGTTATTCCAGGTTTGTATTTACAATCAAAAGGCCTACTCAAGAATCATCTAGGTATTTTATACATTCATCTTGTAACCCACAAAGAATGGGGACTCTGGTTTACACACTAAGCACTAGTATAAAATATGTGAAATAATACTAGGAGTTTCCATGATTGAAAATGATTAAACTACAATTTCCACTTCTTTTGACAAGGAGCATCTACAGTATATGGGATTTTTATAATTTTGTAAGAAAGTCTGCAATCTTATTTGTCAGCCATTTAAGGAAAATAATTCATTTTTGTTTCGCATAATTGCCCGTTTTCCATAATAATGCAGTAATGCACACAGCACCACCAGCGATACACAGACATAATGACAATGTTAGAACTATAAGTTCACGGCTACCAACAAGACATTTGGGGTGGGGGGATCCTTCAGACAGATATGGTAAAATTTGCACGGCACCTTAAATTTGAAGTTCTGGGGATCATAAAACATTTTGAGTAGGTAGACATAAAACTGCATCTTTCACATACCAGGCAGTTTAATGTGAAAGCAAACTTACAAGAGCAAGGGCTTCAAATAGAACTGCGTGTGATGCATTGTTCTTATTTACATTTTTCACAACATCGGTGCCCATTAGTACACGTTGTAAAACCTAAGATAAGAGAAAAAGCTTGTTAGGACCATGATATCTAATGACCAAGAAGTAGAGAAGAAAAAAGACATTTAGAACACTTACCTCAAACAGAGATCTTTTTGTGTTTGGATCTTCTACAGTTGGAAAATATTGAAGAGCCCTCATTGTTTTGACCTGCAGTGACCAAAGGGAGCATTATATGAATTATGAAGGTTCTACACCAATGAGTATACAAAAGCTTTTTCGTCTTGTTAATACTTGAGAACATAAACTAAGCAAATTGAAAGGTTCAGTTTCCATTAATTTAGAAATGAAAGAAAGGCTAGTTGGGCACTTGACTTGCCCCTTCAAAAAACAACTTTTTAACAAGTGATGATTAAATTATAAACTACGACTAGTTTGGGCACTCGACTAATTAGGATATTGTCCTCCATGCTTATAGTAATTTCATTAAGCAAATATTTCTCTTTATTGCAACCCCTTCAAGAAAAAAATAAAGTTGTGTTGGACTCTAATATGCATCATTTGTATTAGTATCTAGGACGACATTATCCAGTGCATGTCAGTAAAAAGTAAAAACCCTTTCCCAGGACATATATTTATACATTTTTTTTATATAGATAAAGGAAGAGTGGAAGACATTTTTATTAGATAGAGAGAAAACAAACAATTAGGGAAGACTAAAAATCCTCTGGGACACAAAAAAAGTGGAAAATCACAAAGGCTACCTAACATGCCCTAATGTAAATCCAAATTAACACCCCCCCAAAAAAAAAAAAAAAAAAAACAGCCATCGCAGGATTCTGCAAAACACAAGAAAAGTAACTGCCTAAAGAAGATGAGTTGACAAGGAGCGATTACTGAAAAACATATTTTTATATTCCTAATTGGAAAATTTTGTATTGTTACTTGCAACACGTCAATTGAATTGTCGGTTGGAATATTCATTATATGGATTGTTTTCCTTGCAATTCTGAAAGTTATATCTTATCGTCTTCATTGAAGGAAGAGTGGAAGACATTTTTATTAGATAGAGAGAATACAAACAATTAGGGGAGACAAAAAATCCTCTGGGACACACAAAAAGTGATGACTTACTATTTACTGGTATTGAAATTTTAATGTACGTGTGTTTGTACATATATATGTAATAATATTTATATGTATATAAAAAATTTATACAATATTTAAAGAAGTGCCGGATCCCCATTTGGCGAACGCAATTAATCCTTACCCCTTTTGTTGAAAACCAAAAATCAACTCCATATAGACAAATGACTGATGCACACACTCTTTAATTCCTGATCCTGTTTTACGAAATTGCTTAAAGACAACATCCATAATTCACAAATTAAAATTATGGAGACTTCAAAGCCTGTTGTACAAATGTTCAAGTTATAATTCATGTTCCATTTCCACTCACAATATCTTCATACTCAAATAAAATTACTTAAAATTCGCCTCTTTAGCAAACAAGCAACAGTGGTTTACGATTTTATAATTATGATGGATACGGATTAATGCTGCTCAACAAAGAGTTCGGACCTAGGTCAAACTAGCCAGTCTTGCTTGGACTAACTATTGCCCCAATAGTAGTAAAAAGCTTGAAGAAAAGGATGCACACACCTGAAGCCAGGGGGAGGGGATACCGTAATACGTGTATTCTTGAGGAATATCCTGATTCCTAGCAAGCCTTTCCAATACTTTGACACACTTCGGAAGACAACTCCAATATGAATCATGGTTATTAGACACTAAAGCAACAAAAAGGCTCATAGATGATGTCAAAACACCAAGATCCCGTTCATCCAACAGCTGTGCCATCCGATCTGACCTGAAAAATAATGAAACCATGAGTGAAGCATAGATACACAAATCCAAGTCATCCTAATTAAGGACCGTCCCAAAAGGATCTAGCATAACACTTACCAGCCATCAACATTGACGACATCAGGATTTTTCCTAAACAGTCGAAGTAGACATAGCGCAGCCTTCTTTCTCACAAGCGGTCTGCAACTACTGGAAAGCTGAAGCAAAGGTAACAGTTACCACCATATACATTTTACAAATACCAGAGTCTACAAACAGTTTCCTCTTACAAGTAACTTTTGAACGTCAGGTGCTAGTGATTCAGCAAACTCTCTTCCACCAATATTCCCCACCTATGAACATAAAATGCAATGGAACATAAGGCTGTTGGGAAAATAGACCATTTAAATTTTGTATCAAGTGGATAAATTCACAAGACAGTCAGATAAGCTGATAAGCATATGTATACGAAAAGGCAAGATATATTTGAAATGAGTAGTCAAGGCTAAACAATTTACTTTGGTATCCTTTTTTTCATAGGTAATTTTGTGCCACCAAGTATACTTTGGTATCCTATATAAACAAGAATTTGGCACAGATATCACACATTCAAAAATGACAATTACAAAGACTGGCAAACAGTTTCAGTCACTTTAGAAAACAACTGTTATGCCATGTAACAGTGTCAGATGAAGCTAAACCAGTTAAACTAGCATATACCGATTACCGATGGGAACTAAAGTTACGTCCATAACACTGACGTAACAGTGTCACAACTGTACTTGTCCCAAAAAAGAAAAGGTGAACGATTGTTACATGCCCATATTTATCATTATAGACCGAGACATCACAAGCAGCATCCGTAATTCATTTCGAGCACGTCAAGATTCAAAAACTAGCTATAATGTAGCAGGTATCAAGTTATATCAAATACACACTAGACGAAGAAGTCAAGATGAAAACATTAGATGAAAATTTGTTTTTGGCAGATAATTTGGTTGATATAAAGATAATGACGATGAGAAACGTTAGCCTTTTACCTCCCAATTGTACGATCTTTAAGAGGTAAAACTTTAATTCAACTCCTAGACGAAATGATCAATGGCTTGAATTTATTTACAGAGGATGAAAGCAGCCCCTAAAGATAACAGATCACAGATTATGCTTATTGCAGAGTCGTGGTTACCATGACAGTCATTGTTAAAACGAACCAGGACTAGGTATAAGTAAAGATGATTACTATCTTGACTCCGAATCCTTTTGTTAGCATCTGAAATCAGAGTTCTGAAAAGGGAACATGGGGTGGCAACCAAGTATCCAGTTTCTCCCTCCAGCAAAATTAATACAGGAATCAATTCAGAATTGATCTATATTGTCACCCAAAAAACATACTTCCACCGTTGCAAATTTAAGTGATTGGACTTTACTACATATTTTAAGAAGGAAAGTACTTGATTAAATTAAAATTATACTTCATATTATTCAGTAAGCAAAGTTTCAGATCAAATGTAATACCTCCCATGGTGGGAACCAAGAAGGTTTTAATGGCAAAGTTAAAATAGTCAAATACACATGTATACTTAAAATTATGTACCTCTGTCCCACTTTACTTGCTATATTTCTTTCCACATGCATATTGAGAAAGTCAGAATCTTGTATAAAAGGTCAAAAAAAATCCCAAATAACCTTTTTTACTGGATCCCATCTCAACACAAATATGTAAATGATTTTACTAAAAAACTAGAGAAGCTTTGTTTTAGGACAACCCGAAAAAAAAAGGTAGAAGTAAAGTGGGACAGAGGGAGCAACTTATTTTGGGACACCCTGAAATGGAAAAAAAAGATCGCTTAATGTGCAAATGAGGAGTTCTAAATTACTACAATCACAACAGTTCACATGATCATGTCATGCAATCAAAATACAGTATACTTCATGATTAGTAACTCACAAAAGAAAAGGCAGGAGATCTAGAAGAATAACAATAAAAAGGATCTAACATGACTAAACACAACATGTCAGGCTCACAAAGAGAATGCTGGGAACTTTTGACCTGCTTTGCCTTACAAATGGCAAAAGATAATTTGGCTTTCAAACTTAAAAGAGTTGCATGAGATATTGAACAATAGTGTGGAAGAAAATATAAACACGCATCATGATAATGTGAAAGAGAACGAAAAAATTTAAGTTACTTGCATATATTAGAAAATAGAAACTAAATAAGTGTGAAATTAAACAGTTGTTTTGTAAACATACCAATGTCAATGCGAGGCACTGAAAAGTTTCATATAACCAATAATATCATTGCGGACTGTATTAATTGCTAGTCTTAAAAAATCATGATTCTCGCTTAGCAAAGATGATGTCACAATGTACCCAACCTGCAGAGATTTATAGAAATATCAAGGTTAATTGACCAATAGTTAAAATTGTGGTTGCAGGGCAGATATGCTCAGTAGACATGTTCGGGAGTTGCTATTCAGCAATTTACTTAGTTTAATACTCGAGCAGTAATATCATAATCGTGGAAGTGAAGGCAATATTATACTGATCATGATTAATGTAATACAGACTGCAAATGAACTTAACAATTATCTGAAGCTCAAATTGATGGTTAGGATGATAGAAGAAGATTAAAACTGATGGTTATGGGTATGAAAAGTAAGATGGATAATTGTATCGTTGCTCTTTACAAAAATTCCATATAATCCTGTTCCTTTATACATATTCTAGCGGTTGACCTATGTTAAAAAAAAAAAAAAATTGTACATTTACCTTGGAATTTCAGCCCAATTTTATAAGATCTTTTTCTTCTCCCTCTTTGTATCAATATGTTAATTAAAATAACAAAAAATGGGTATTACTGCCTCCATGCATCTCAAGACTAAATACCAATCTACATTTATAGATCACATAATAGATTCATAATCATAGCAAAGTAAGACACCATGACTGCCCACAAATAATAAGCTTTCAACATTAATAAGTACCATCCCACAAAAATTGATCAAATGTCAGCCAAAATACCAGAAAAAAGAAACAATTATTTTTAACAATAAAATGGAAATGAAAACTACATTTTTAAAATAAAATGGAAATGAAAAATGCTTACTATGTATATAGATAATACCTGCTTTTCTGGATACTTCGGTGCTGATATTAAAGAAACGGCTTCCATATGACCAAAATCTACATCATAGCCCAGCATATAAATGTAAAGCATTTTCCAAACATATTTCTTCTTTTCGTAATGCGTCAAACCCTGTCAGCAGAACAATATAAATTAAACAATCAAGGCCAAATTAATCTGAAAAGACACACAAGTTGTTACCACCAAAGCAATCCTTGTTTACAGACCATACAATGGATATATTTCATATCGTCAAATATAACTATTTTCAACAACTAGAAAGGAATCCTTATTTAAATTTAAGGCTAAACGGCACTAGACCACTATACCCATTTTGTGAGTGACTGTAAACTATCACATTTTTGAAATCGCTCCCTTGAACTTAACTTAACATCCGTAAGAAACATATGGAAACTTTATACCCTATATTTTAATTTTGTTGTTGACATTGACTAGTCATGCATAGTAGATTACCATGTCATTTCCACATGAAATAATTTGGTAGCTCAGCTCTCTCTCTCACACACACCTCTCTCTCTCTCTTTCTCTCTCACACATATATGTGTATAGATACATATAGATATAGATACATCTTAGATATAAATACATATATGACTAACCCATCTTGCCACCATATACATATAGAGCTCTCTAACCTCATCACCAATCCGAAGTAGGAAGCAAATAAACAATTTACACCTAGATGTGAACAACTTAAATCCCTCAGTAGTCGCCAAGATTAAAAAGTATTAACTGAAAACAGAATTCAAATACTGACAATTGACCTAGGTTGCCACAAAATACTTATAATTGGCCTAGGTTGAACCTGTTGCAAGCTCTAATAGTCGGTTTAAATGGAAGAAAAAAGTGGAGTAAAATATGGATGAGGTTTTCTTCATTTGGTAGAAGGAGAAACATGAAGATTATGAATGTTTATTTTCTCAACTCACTAATTTTTAGTGGGTTAATTGATGTTTTGATCATTGTACTAGGGGTCGATTTTCATTGTGGTTACCAATTTTTTTTTGTTACAAACACATTACTATACTCAAAAAAGGTTACAAAATTATCATTGTTTAACATTTCGTCCAAAAAAGTGAACGGAAGTGCTAACTAGACTAACGGTTAATGTGTTAATTATGTGGCAGGTGATGTGGATCGGGTTAATTGACGTTTTGGTCATTGTACTATGGGTCAATTTTCATTTTAGTTATTAAAACTTTTTTAGTTACATTCTCATTATTGAAGTGCCAAAAATATTACAAATTAGTGATTTTATTACAAAATATTACAACATGTATAAAGAGAGTACATCATAGCTAATTTAAATCTATACATTTTTCAAAATCATATTTAATTTGGAACCTTTCTAAACACCAAACAATAATGCAAAATAAAGTAGAAAATTGGCCCAATAAACCCCCTCAGATCTGCCGACTACTACAAAAATCGGTTTAATAGAAACTATTACAATCTATTTTCGAAGTGAAACAAGTAGCTTTGGACGCCGCCATCATCAATTTGCCGCTCTTCTTTTTTCCGGTTTTTTTCTTTTCCGGCAAGTATATAGAGGTATAAGAGGGACCTATTTTCTAAACTAGATTTCTAAAGAGAGATTGTAGTTCCGACTTGGTCCACGGTGAGAGAAAGATTTGATGTACATAAGCTATAGAACACCAATTTTTCCGATAAGTCCGTCGTTCGTGGTTAAAAAAGGAATATGAAATTTGATTTTTAATTGCTTTTGTTTCTTTAAATTATGTAGGAACTTTAATTATCTTCTTATAATTATGGAGTATTAAAATAATTAGTCTAACTTTATCTTTTTTTTTTCTTTTGTTCTAGCTGAGCATTTTATTTTATTTCTACAAGTTAACCCACACATGCTACCTCATTAGAATATTCCACATCTATATGTCAAATGATTGCCAAGTAAGCTTTTCCACTAATATTTTGGACTGAAAATTATAAAATCACTAATTTATAATATTTTTGGTACTTCGATAACGAGAAAGTAACAAAAAAAGTTTCAATAACCAAAATAAAAATCGACCCCTAGTACAATAACCAAAATATTAATTAACCCGATCCACGTCACCTGCCACATAATTAACACCTTTTAACCGTTATTCTAGTCAGCACTTTCGTTCATTTTTTTTAATGAAATATTATGCAATGACCATTTTGCAGACTTTTTTGATTATAGTAATGTGTTTGTAATAAAAAAAAAATTCGATAACCACAATGAAAATCGATTTGTAGTACAGTGACCAAAACAACAATTAAACCATTTTTTTAGTATATGGGAAAGATGTCATTTAATGGAATGTTGAAATTAAGAGTGAGGAAGCACGGGATAACCTCCAAAAGCACAGCAAGTGGAACAAAATATAATGTCTTCAATGGAAGACTGCCTTCAGTCCCTATTCTTATATCTATAACAGTCCCTCCATGATGTAAGAAAAATTGGAGAAGAATAAATTTGAAAAATAAAGGAAAGTTAAAACTAGGGTGAAACTCCGCACTCCATTACCCTAAGGATCCTCAACTGCATAAAAGTAAATTGATCACAATCAACAACAATATCTCTCAATAACAATATTCAATAGTCTAAATAACTTATGGGATTAAGTATGATGTTAAGGAACTATGCAATCCTTATTCCACAAAAACCTTAAAAGTATGATGCTAGCAGCTCCTCCACAAAATAAGGACATCCGATCTTCACCCAAAAGCACACATAATGAGCATCAACGTCACAAGAGAATTGAAGAAAAGATATGAGAACTTGTCTAACTACTAACTAGCCTACACGTTATCACCATGTAACCATCTACAAAGTAGAAATCTAAAGGCAATGCTTCGTATGGCCCACACGTTGAAAGCAACTCAATAATGTTTAGTATGTACGGACCAGGGGGAAGAGAATGTCTTTATTTAGGACGAGCGCTTGCACTCCAAATGTAAGAATATAATAGAAAGGAGCATTAGGAACAACACCAATACAATAGGAGAAGAACTCATGCAAGAGAAGTTTCCCTAGTGAGTCCAAAGATCAAGAGCACCTGATGAATGCAGGATTTAAGAAGTGAGGGAAAAAATTCAGCTTCTCTAGCATTTAAAGTACAAAGAATAGGGGTAGCAAAAGATAATGCCCCATATTTTAACTTCTTGTTTCTAATGTAAGTTATTAATTTTCTGCTAACTAACAAGAGTAAGGGAGTATGATAAAACCTATCAATAATGAGTTCCTTCTTTCCTTATTAACTAACTAAACATCAAGAGAAAGATGGGTACCCTTATCTGGAGAAATCTTTCACATCCTTCTGCCCCTACTTAGTATCCACAGAGTTTTTACTATTTTTTTGGTACAAGTAAAACTGTAAAAAGCACAGAAACTTATTCTGTTCTTCATGCTCATAATGCAACCAAGTTAAATGAAGTGCTCACTCCATGAAATATTACAGGCCTAAACACCAGATAGACGAATTGGGTTTGCACAACTCCAAAAAGCAAATTGCTTCCAAATTTATCTAGCCACTAACAATAACAAAGATATATTGTTGCCAACCCCGTGTCATTACATAAGAATTCTGAACTAAACATGCTAGCAGAGTTCTTTCTAGCTTTTCACCTATCAACAAAATGAGAATGAAATAGAAAAAGAGGAAAAAAAGTGAAATTGAGGTTTTTCACTAAGTTCACTAACCAATTACTTTTCCACAAGCCCTTACTATCCAAAATGACATTTACTAACTACCATTTACTAATGCTGACCTATCACTCAAAGCTGCAGTAAAGTTTAACTATGGAGCACATTCAATCCAAATAAAAGAGAATTGGGACATTTTAGTTATCTTCAGCTACAACTAATGTTCAATAATATCTCTCGATAATAGATAACGCAGCAAATGCAAACTCACTACATACAAAAAAATCTATATAGAAGTTAAAAATAAAAAATAAAAAAAATAAAAACCTTTTCATTTTTGAAGCGAGTACGGATATTGCCCAGCTCTTTATCAACTCGAAGGCGTTCCTGTTCTTTATTCTGAGAATTACGAATGTCACTAATGAAAATGGAGAGACCTCTCATCCCAGACAACGCCATTTCCCCTCAGATCCAGCCGAGAGGATAGCTCAACTCTCCCGGCGATTCTTCCTCCCTCTAGATCCTAGCCGTTCGATTTTCGATCCAATAGTATAAACAACTGCAAGATCTTCCCAATAGATCGAGACAAAATTCCAGATGGAATTGCCGTGAAGTGTGTTATAGATATATAAATATAAATATATGTATATGAATATGTTAAAAACTGTGATCTGTAGATAGAGAACGGGAGAAGGTGGACTGAGGAAATTTGGAAAAGCCGTCGCCAGTGCAGAAAGACGACTTTTTTTTTACTCACTTTAATTTTTAATCGGTTAAATACATTTCTGTCCCTCAAATATTACCTAACTTACACAAATGACCCTAAACTATAAAAACTAATAATAGCAGTCAAGTACATTTAAATAAGCAAAATTGATCTTACGGTTCTAATTTTGGCTAGAATACCAGTAGTAATCTCTAACATTTGTGACTAAAAATTTGTGGACAAAATTAACCTTTAACTTTGTTTAAAAAGAACGATGTGTCTTATCATTTTTATGCTTAAACTAATGAAAATATGATATCTTTGTTATTAGTAGTAAAGAATGGTCTGGACGATAAATTTTTATCCAATGTTTTAAATAATGTTGAACAAAACAAATATAACATTAGATTATTTTAAATTATCCCATTATTAATTACAGGCGCTTCAAAATTAGAGATACATCACCCATCTCGAGTCGCAAGATGGGTGATGTATACCTAAATTTCAGGCGCCACAAATAATATCAAAGCTTGGATACGATCCCTACCGAGATGTGAGACAAAAACTAGAAGGGGAGAGACGGGAAATTCTTTCGCTAGTATTACCTTGTGAGACCCCAGATTTTATGAATAAAGATTTAAATTTCTCGAAATGTTTTTTTTTTATGGTGTGGATTTGATATAATATTATAGTTGTGGGTAGTATTTTGAAAAGTATGCAAGTTGTTATATAATATTCGATTGGTCGGGGAATATTCTTTGTGTCGGGGAATATTCGTACGACAGCACAATCATTGGTGGACCCCACAACGAAATTATTGTCGGATTGAGAAAACGACAAAAATATTTTTATAAAAATAACGGCGGGAGTTTTACCGTTGATACTTTGTTGAACTACTCGGTAGTAAAAGTAAAGTAATACGCGTGGTTGCATAGTAGCACGCGGTATTGATTATTGATGTTTATGTGAGAAGTCACTCAGTTTTTGCTACAATAGTTGATGTATAGTATCTCACATTATTTGATTCAATTATTTTTGATTTATAAGTTTTGTTTTATTAGTATTATTAACGTAATAAAACAGAAACATCTTTTTATATAAAACAGAATATTTTTATAAAGTTATTCGTTTTATTTGATAATAATTAGGTTATATTATATTTTATTATGCATAGTGTTGCATAGTGTTGTATAGTGTTTTGCATAGTAAAATTATAAATATAATATATTATATTTTATTTAAAAGATTTTGCTTTAAATATGGACCGTCAGATTAAAGTAAATCAATCTGGACCGTTCATGAATTAGTTACTATGCAATCCATTCTTCTATAAATAGAAGCTCATTCCTTCATTATTTTCTTACGAATTCATTGAAACTCTATAGAGATAAATTGTAGAGAGAAATTATAGAGAGATAGAAGAAAAGTATTCTGCTACTTAATATCAAGTTTCTTTTACGGTAAGGGATATTATTCTTTTGTATTCATGAAGAGAATTTCTGTTATTCCATTTCTTATTATTCTGTTGGAATAACTCAGATACTGTGCTACCCTATACTTGGTGACATTCTTCATTATTCTCGTCTTTATTATTACGCTGGAATATCATGTATACATGTGTTTTACACCGACTGGTTCCGCTTTTATTATTCTCATTGGAATATCCCGTGCGTGTGTTTTACACCGGACTGATTCCGCCTCTTTATTATTACATCGTTGAAATATCCCATCATGTGTTTTACAATTTGACCTGGTTCCATCTTTATTAATCTGTCTTTATTATTCTCATTGGAATAACTTTTATGCATCAAGTATCATACCATGTATGGTGATTTCATTTGTTATTCCATTCTTTATTATTCTCATTGGAATATCGTCGCTGTGATGTATTATTATGCGACGACTGGTTTCGTTATTATTATTATTCTTTGAATAACTTTTATCTACGCAAGTACTGCACGCATCGGTGATTTCTTTTGTTATTCCATTATTTATTATACTCAAATTGGTTAAAGTTTTGACTTCTATACTTCATGAAATTAGTGGAATATCCTTGATATTTGTGCTTCATCCAGTATCTTTTCATGGAAATATTCTTCTGAGCATTTTCGAATTTTACTCTACAAAGCAGTATCATGTTGACAATTTGGACATTATTGGTTATTGGATAAATTAATTCTTGAACTTGTTTTATTGAATTATTATGTCATTGTCATCATCCTCATGTTTATATTATGTTGAAAGTCATCTGTGGCATGTAGTGCATAGATGGACTTGGTATGATTATGACCAGGGATTATTCGGTATAATCATGACCGTAATGTTATAAATGATGTGGTAAAAGTCCTCATTGGCCCGTAGTGCATTGATGGATGCTTTTTGTATGATTATGGCTATGGATTCTCTTGACGAGGGAGCAAAGATGAATTGTTTTATGGCATGATCGGATCGTTGATGAAAACACGATTATCTTTGGCCCGTAGTGCATGGATAATTCGTGGTCGTGATATCTTAAAGAATATCCTTGGCACAGTAGTGCGGGGATGATTTAATGATGTGGATTATTTATTGAGCTGAGTCTCAACTATAAAAGTGATGAAAAACTTTTTAAATCATTAAAGATAGTAGATTTTATTCTCTACTTGACTCTTTTAATGGATTGCTTGTTCCACTGCAGTTAAACTTGATGTCTATTGTATTTTATCAGTTTAACATTGTTGGAGACTAATAATAATTTATTCTGCATTATCTTAGTCATAATATTTCTTACTGGGCTAGTTGAGCTCACCCTTTCTTTCAATGTTCTCTTCAGGAAATGAGAACGTAGCTAGGACGAGTCGGGGAACGGAGTGATGGTCCGGATGATAGTATTAGCTAGTAGTCCTCACTATTCTGTTAAATAGTATGATAATAAATGTAATGAGGACCTATTCTGAGAGTGGATATTGTCTAGAAGACAATATTTATATTTAAACTCACAGCATATGTTTTGTCGTATTTTACACGACTGCCGTATTATTAGTTTGTATTTGAATTTTGTACCATGTATTTGGCGACTCAAGATGGATGATGTATACCTATTTTGGGGGAGTCACAGTTGGTATCAAAGCTTAGGGATATGATCCCTGGCTAAGATGTGAGACAAGAACTAGGAGGGGAGAGACGGGGAATTCCTTCGCTAGTATGACCTACCTAAGTTTATTTGGTATTTAATTGGTCGGTTAGAGTATAGGGATAATATGTGATATGTTATTTAACCCTTGTTTTGTGGCAGTATTTGAAAATGACATCCGAGAATGTTGAGAACATCAATGGAGCACAGGAGATCGTTGAGTCTCCACAGATCAATAATCAGGACAACGTGCAACAGGATGGCGATAATCCTCCTCTAAACAACAACACTGATCAAATGACGAATGACGGTATGTTTAGGAGCTTTTTAGAATTCATGCAACTTCAGGCGAAGGCGGCTCCTGTTCATAATGCAGATAAAAATAATGGCAACCCACGGTCGGTCACTGCTAAGCAATTCAAGGAGCTGGGACCACCGGAGTTTTTGGAAAAGTCGGAACCACTTAAAGCGGAGGACGTGGTTAAAGCAAAGGACTAAGATATTTGATGTCTTGGGATGCTCCGAGGAGCAAAAGGTTCCTTTGCCACTTTTATGTTGCGTGAAGAAGAGGCGATTCTTGGTGGGAATCAGAAAAGCACGTACTTGACGACCTTCAAGATGTCTTGGGAGAAGTTCCAAGAGTCATTCAATGACAAGTACTTTCCGAAAGCATTCGTCACATGAAGGAGGTGGAATTTATCGAGTTGGAGCAAAACAACATGACCGTGTCGCGATCGAAGCCAAGTTTGCCGAGTTGTCTCGATTTGCGTCCCCATTTGGTTAATAATGAGGAGAGAATGGCGCCAATGTTTCTAAGAGGTTTGAAACCCGAGATACGTCCAATATCTTATCTCTCATAAACCGTGTTTGTATTCGGATGTTGTTAATAGGGCTCGATTATTGGAGCGCGATAATGAGTCAACCCGACCAAAAGAGAGGTAAATGACAAAATGATAATACATCGTGATAACAAATCATCAAAGCGGTGATAATAAGCATGGAGGAATCAACATGCGAGAAATGGTAACCACTTCGGTGGTAATCATGGCCAAAACAATAAGAATGGACATTTCAAGAAGAAGGTTCAACGATGACGTGAAGACGTCGTCCACCAAAGACCCGTTTCAAAGGAAGAAGAACGACCACCGGTCGATATTTCAAATGCGACGGGAGGACACATCCGTCTAAACCAGTCTGCTGACAATCCAAAGCGTGTTTTAATTGCGGAAGAGAAGGTTACCTAGCTTTCGATTTTGTCGTATGGTGAAGTCAAGTCCAATTTGGGATAGTGATGCCAAAGGATGTCCCGAATAAGTCAAAGCCAGGTAGTTTAAGTGAGAGCATTTTTTTTCTGTGACGAGGAACCCGAATAAAATTATCACGGTGAGTTAATCATAAGCTTTATGGAGTCTCCGAATACCGTGTTGTGATAATCTGGGATTCTACTCACTCTTTTATTTCACCTAGTTGTGTTCAATGTTTGAAGTTAACTCCGGAGAAGTTAGACTTTGATATATCTGTTTAAACTCAGTTGGGAGAAACCTTCTTTACCTCCACTATTTATAAATATTATTCAAATCAACACTTTCACGTTACCTGTAGATCGTATCTCTTTGAAAATACTTGCCTTTGATGTGATTTTAGGAATCGATTGGTTAACTACTCATCATGCTTTTTGTAAGGTTGTTAGCTTTCATACTCCTAACCAACTTGTTATGCAAATTCAAAGTAACCAAACCACTAAAGTCAATCATTGTAATATCAAGCCATAAGTAAAGAGCCCCGATCCTTTCATTGTTGACTTCCTCAGTGTGGAATGCAATCAAGCCAAACTTTCAGTAGGCGACATATCGCGAATGAAGATGGCAAGTTGATAGGTATCAATGTGACGTCTTATCCAAGTCTTGGATGAGGGTCACGCTTTTGAATGATATTTCTATCGTTAATAAACTTCTCGACGTATTCTCAAGACTTCTTACCTACCCTAGAGCGTGAAATCGAATTTTGTATTGACCCCAAAGACAAAACCCATTTCTTAAACCCTCAAATATTTCTTTAATTAAAACGAACGTAATATGCGCCAAAAGACGTTGGCTCAAGTCGTTGAAGATTATGATCGAACCATTCAATACCATTGTGGGAAGAAATGACGTGGTAGTGACGACGCGTTGAGTAGAAAGTTCAGACAAGTTCTGCGCGTGCGATGTTGTTAACACCAAGACCTATTTCGTATAACTTACAAATGATGAAGATAGAGTTAAAGACTCTAGGGACCCACGTAAAGATAACGAATATACGAGTAGAATTGACTTTAATCGATAAAGTTAAAGCCGCTCAAACTACACACAATCGATGAATGTGAAGAACGCGAAGAAGGTTCAAGAGGCGTTATTCTAGAAGCAAGAATCGATGAAGAGAGGAAATTTCAACTCTCAATTTAATTGGCCCATTTGAAATCCTCGATCGAGTAGGAACTGTGGCCTATAGACTCGTTTTACCGCCAAGTATGTCGCGTGTTCATAACGTTTTTTACGTATCATTGTTAGTAAAAACTTAGTCTTGGGGGACTTTGGAGCCAAATTTTGGAATAATTAATAAATCTGAAAAATTATAAAATCATGGGGGTTTTATAAAGCATGTTACAAGCTTTCCATAGCCTCGAAAACGGACTAATTCTGATAACGGATGAAGAAGTTATGAAGATTTGAAGTATGTAAGTCCAAAAGTTGCAAAATCTGAAAATTAGAGCTAAGTGCCAAGAGTCGAGCGCCTAGGCGCTAGACTCGGCTACAACAAATTCTGCTCTTGGGCACCTAGGCGCTTGCCCAAGGTTAAATTTGGGCGCCTAGGCTACCGGTCAAGTGTTAAGCAAAATCGCTCGGATGTCCTTTTTAAATTGGGCATAACTTTTTCATACGAAACTCGATTGAGGTGATTCAAGATGATTCGGAAAGATAACGAGTAGATCTACGACTTTAGTTCTTTATGTTTTGAGATTTGAGATCGGTATCAAGTCCTAAAATGGCTATTTTAGAGACTGATATGCATTCAGAGGCAATCGGAGGACATCGGGCATGCACGTATGCAACGTGTAATGTTTTTGACGATAAAGGTATTCAAGGTTATACCTCAAGAGTTGGAATATGAAATGAAGACAAGGTATCCTCACCTCTTTGGCATACTAGGTACGTACGTAAATTTCGAGGGCGAAATTTCATAAGGAGGGGAGATTGTGAGACCCCAGATTTTATGAATAAAGATTTAAATTTCTCGAAATATTTTTTTTTGAATATTATGGTGTGGATTTGATATAATGTTATAGTTGTGGATAGTATTTTGCAAAATATGAAAGTTGTTATATAATATTCGATTGGTCGGGGAATATTCTTTGTGTCGGGGAATATTCGTATGACAGCACAATCATTGGTGGACCCCATTAACTAATTATTGCTTGATTGAGAAAAACGACAAAAATATTTTTATGAAAATAACGGCGGAAGTTTTACCGTTGATACTTTGTTGAACTACTCGGTAGTAAAGTACAAGATACTGCTGCGTGGTTGCATAAGTAGACATACCCAGTATTGATTATTGATGTTTATGTGAGAAGTCACTCAGTTTTTGCTACAATAGTTGCTGCATAGTATCTCATATTATTTGATTCAATTATTGTTGATTTATAAGTTTTGTTTTATTAGTATTATTAACGTAATAAAACAGAAATATCTTTTTATATAAAACAGAATACTTTTATAAAGTTATTCGTTTTATTTGATAATAATTAGGTTATATTATATTTTATTATGCATAGTGTTGCATAGTATTTTGCATAGTAAAATTATAAATAGAATATGTATTATATTTTATTTAAAAGATTTTGCTTTAAATATGGACCTTCAGATTAAAGTAAATCAATCTGGACCGTTCATGAATTAGTTACTAAACTAGTAGAAATTCGACATATATAGCGACGAAAGCGATAGCGACGATTTACACAGGAATCGTCATTATAGGGTATCTATACTCGACTATAGCGACGGTTCACGCTTTAACCGGCAAATATGGTATCTATAAATGATCTATAAGACGGTCGGCCGCGGAACCTCGCTATAGTATATCTATAGCGATTGGCCGTCGAGTTCGACCATCTAGATATAGTTTTTTTAGAAAAAACACTCTCATTTTCCTCAGATCATATCAAGATTTCACTCCCATTTTTTTCCCAAATTATCTTCGCCCTCTCAAGTCATCTCCCTCATTTCTAACACTTTCATCCGTCTCCAACTTCATTTTTTCACTTATCAAGTGCGATTCTTCATCGAATCTGTAAGTTTCTATCTCTAATTCTCTATAATATCTATATATCACACACACATATATATGTTTATGTGTTTTATATTAATTAAATTTCACTTACATTTCTAGGGTTCTTCACATCGTCTATAACTTCAATGGGTTGACCGTTGTGAGAAAAAACACATCCGCACTCAATCAAGGCCTCGATAATGGTTGGGGCTACAAAGATCAAGAAGCAAGTGGCATAAGTGGACCGTGCAAATGCAGTTGTGAGGCGGCTTGAGACAGAGAATGCAGAAATCAGAGCAAAGATTTAGCATAGTTAATCAATCTGCTTAAAATCTTGGAACAACATAGTTAATCAATCTGCTTCCCCTTTGGATTTCGTAGTAATTTTCTCTCTCTTTTCTATTTGAATTGTTAGATAATTGAGAAGCACATAGAGCCCTTGAATATAATCCATCCAAGTTTCTCTAATAATTCTCTGCTTTAAGTTTTCACCATTTTATTTTTTCTATCTCGATTAATTTTATCAATTTGAATCAATGTATTTGGTTTATAGAGTCAATATCTATCTTTATTAATTCGTTTGTGGTTAAAATCTCTTAATTAATTCATGGGTTTTTCCCTCTAATTTTCTAGGCTTACTGATCTTATATCTGGAGTGGGATCAATTGATTTTGGTCCTCATTGACACAGTGTGGAAGAATTATTAATGTAACTTTAATTTAAAAGCATAGTTATTGATGGACAGGGAGGTAAACTCAGTAAGTTCTTATTGGCATGTTCATTTCTTTGTTCCCATTTTATGTATTGATTGATTTTTAATTTTTGGTTCTGCAGACTATAATTTCATACAGCAGGAAGAAATCCCCATGGACTCTTTGGTGGGTTTTTTCAGTTGTTCTGGTATTTGGATTCTTTACTTGTTTTTAAGCTTCAATCGAATCAAATTGCCACCAAAAAACAAAAGAAAAAACCGCTTTCTTCTATTTTGTCCCCTGCTCAAGAAGTATTTCCAAAGATCTCAGACATTTTCCTCAACTGAAGGACATATAACAGTCATTCATTATTATCCTTACCGTTATTACTTGATCCACATTTATTTATTTCTTCCATATTGAAACTCTCACCAATTTGTTTTTAATCTTTTCATGCCTTTCATATATTGTTTTCTACCGATAATAAAGTTAAGGCATGCATGCTATACTAAACTATCAAACAAACATACGATATATGGCATTTCTTATACAAAAGCTTCATTTTGTTATCGAGATATGAATTTTGATTCTCTATAATGTCAATTCATTTTTATCATGAAATAATGTTTTGATAATTTTCATGGTCTCTATGTTATTATATATGGCATTGTTTCTCGCAAGAAATGAAGTCTACTCAAACTTCATTCACAACAAATACAAAACTATTCAAACTTCCGCACGATTGCTTTGGTATGGATTTACTGATACGCATTGACGCAGACTTGTGTCTTCTTTGCATTTTGACTTGTTGAATGGCACACCACATTGGTTCACATATGCTTTTTGGAGCATTCCTACTTCCAAAAAGTCTCGTGCTATATAGCTAATGAGCTAATCACATCATTTGTTTTAAGACGATTAATTGCGTAAGATAAATGATATAAGTGATTATTGTTTATTGGATGCCCATGTGACTATATGTTGTTATTTGAATTGAAGGTTTCACAAGTTTATTAGTTTTGTTGCCAATTGATAACTTGACATTATATAAGAGCTCCGATTTCTAAGGCCTTGGGATGAAGTCTTACTACCGAGATTTTACTTCCAACTAGTATTCTTAGTGTAATTCCATTCTACTTGGAAGTAATCGGACAAGTTTCAAGTGGAACTCGCATGGCAAAGTACCTTAAATTTCATCCTGTGTCCGGGTTGGGTCTTGTCTTTGGTTTGATTTTTACTAATGATTATTGGTTCCTTTAATTATGAATTCTCGATAACTATTTGTGTATACATTTCATACATATTTATAATTGATACTATTTCCTTTTTGTAAATGCACGCAACCAATTGCAATTCTAGATAGTTATGGTTTTTGTCCATTGTAGGATTGAGGGAGCTGAAATTAACAAGAGTCTTTTGGCTCTTAAGGAGTGTATTTGTGCTCTTGACAATAACCAGCTTTCATATTCCATTTCGTGGGAAGCAAAGATCGTTCTTAGAAACTTCAAAGTTTGGGATCTTGGTGCATGTTCGAAGGCCTCTGCAGTCTGCTTTATACGTGATTAGTAAAATATGAAACCAAGTATTCAGAAAAACATACTCTTGCTTACTACTTTAACCATTAGAATAACCGAAACTAAATGGGCTTTTAATTAAATTCAGTTTTTTCTAATTAAAGATCCTCGATGTCTCGTTAACTGTGTGATTTGGAGCCCAGATGGTTCTTTGTTTTAGTAAGCCTATTTATAAATGTTAATTATCAATATTAATGAAGTTGTGGATTCACCGTTTTTGTCCATTCCATCATTTAAATAGGAGTCAGATATTCAAGACACATTGTTCAAATATATTCTCATCACAGGGGTGATGATATAAAGCAAAGATTGGAGGTACGCATCTTGCTTTCTCGCCAACCCTTCTACCTTTTTCCATTTCCTTTTTTGTCATAATACTTTAGCTTACTACTATGTGCTTAGAAATCGAGACCGGTTTATTTTATTATAAATTGATGCTTATATCGGTGGAGCAAATGATCTTGCATTCTCTCATCCCAATAAGCAAATTTATGTGTGATGATAACCTGTAGGGACGACAAGACCATTAAGGTTGGTTTGGTGCGAACAAATTTACCTCTTAAGAATTTAAAAATGAATCATTTACATGATTCCTTCTCGATACTAATGATTGCGAGTTTGGGATACCACAACTAGTGCAAAAATATACACTTTTGAAGGTCAGTGAAGCTCCCTGCTCATTCTCAGATGCCTCACTATAAAGAAAAAATTCGTGTACTTTTCCATTAGTTTAATTCCTTGCTTATGGTGATATTTTAAGTACATTCCCCTAGAGGTTTTCTCCTGCACTACATTTGCATCGTGATGAGCAATATCCCTTTCTATTTTCATTATATTTTCAACAACTTTGAGATGGAAAGATAAAGGCATGGTTATATGACAATTTGGGATCTCGAGTTGATTATGATGCCTCAAGGTGGTGCACAACAATGGCTCTACAAATCATGATGGAACAAGGTTAGTTCATCTAGTTCAATTTGTTAATCTTGGTGTTTTCATTTGTAGGTAAATAAGCGACTTAATTTGATACAACTAAAAACCGATTTTTTAGCAAATTGGGACCTAATTTTCATTAAATTCGGGATATGAATAATGTTCAACTTTTGACAAGTATTGATGGGGATGGAGGCCTTCCAAAGAAGTTTACAACATTTATGTATGCATTTAGATTCACAAAGTTCATGATTGTTAAAATAATTGCAATTTAAATCCAATATTCCATTTCTTTTAGCTTAAAACAAAATGGAAAAATCGAAAATATATCAATTGGGGTTTGCTTGTTTCAAAAAAGTAAAGATTTTAGTGCTTTGACAATTTCGAATGAACTATTGATCCTTAACTCTTTGTTGATTATTGTTTCTCAACTAAGCTTGTTATAATGGGGAGCTTTTCCTTCATTTAGGATTCTCTTCTTAAAGATCAAGAAAAGCCGGAAGCAAACCAAGTTGGTTGCATGCGGTATCGTCATGGAAATGAGAGAATTGAGCAATCTATAGCTACGATGATGCAATTTGACCGGCCGAAATCAAAATTGCTTATTCAAGTGTTGGATAATTCGGATGATCCAACTACACATTTGTTGATCAAAGACGAGGTACACAAATGGCGGCAAAGAGGGTGCCAACATTTTGTACTCGGCATCGGGTAATTAGAGAAGGATATAAAGTCGATTATCAAATGCAGAAATGAATTGCAGCCTATGTTAAAAATTACAAATTTGTTCACGATTTTCAAATTTCACTGATTCAAATTGAAAATTGAGAATTTGAAGGCACATAGTTCTCATCTCAGAGTAAACATTTGTCTAATTTATACTTTACATTCTTACATTTGCTTAAATTTAGGAGATACAAATGTTTTAGATGTCTAATACATACTAATTTTAAATGATGTATATAATAATGATTATAATAAATACTAATTTTAAATGATGTATATAATAGTTTTTATATTTTATTTTATATTGTATTTGTGTTTGTTGAATAAATTTGCATTATTAATTAATTTTTTAAAATATAAAAAGGCTATAATGACCATCGATCATATTTGTAGCTATAGTTCTTCTAAAGTCTGAGCCCTATAGCGACGGTCACGAAATGGCCGCTATAGACATCTATACACGATTTTGCCACGACCTATAGCTTAGGGTCGGGAATCGTCGCTATAGTAAAAAAAAGACCGTCGCTATAGGCTTTATCGACGGGTTCTATGGCGACGATGTATGACCCGTCGCTAAAACTTTTTAGCGACGGTCTTTTGGCTATATAGCGACGATCGTCACCAAATCGTCATATAGTCGATTTTCTAGTAGATGCAATCCATTCTTCTATAAATAGAAGCTTATTCCTTCATTATTTTCTTACGAATTCATTGAAACTCTAGAGAGATAAACTGTAAAGAGAAATTATAGAGAGATGGAAGAAAAGTATTCTGCTACTTAATATCAAGTTTCTTTTACGGTAAGGGATATTATTCTTTTGTATTCATGAAGAGAATTTCTGTTATTCCATTTCTTATTATTCTGTTTGAATAACCTGTATAAGCGGGCTACCCTATACTTGGTGACATTCTTCTATTATTCTGTCTTTATTATTCGCTGGAATATCCTCGTTTATGTGTTTTACACCCACCGGTTCCGCTCTTTATTTTTCTCGCTGGAATATCCTCGCTCATACATGTGTTTTACACCCACCTGGTTCCGCTCTTTATTATTCTCATTGGAATATCACATGCATGTGTTTTACACCGCACTGGTTCCGCTTTTTATTTTTCATTGGAATATCCTCGCATGCATGTGTTTTACAATTTAGGACTGAGTTAAAATCTTTATTATTCTGTTGGAATATCACATGCGTGTGTTTTTACACCGCACTGGTTCCGCTTTATTATTACATTGGAATATCCTGCATGCTGTGTGTTTTACACCGGACACCGGTTCCATCTTTATTATTCTCGTCTTTATTATTCTGTTGAATAACTTTGCGCTCATGCAATCTGCATGCACGGTGATTTCATTGTTATTCCATTCTTTATTATTCTCGTTGGAATATCATTTGATTAGGCGTATTATGCCCGACCGGTTAGTTATTATTATTCTCCTTGGAATAACATGTCTCATGCCAAGCACCGCGTGCACGGTGATTTCTTTTGTTATTCCATTCTTTATTATACTCAATTGGTTAAAGTTTTGACTTCTATACTCCATGAAATTAGTGGAATATCCTTGATATTTGCGTTTTATCCAAATCTTTCATGGAAATATTCTTACGAGCATTCTTGAATTTTACTCTACAAAGCGAAGATCATGTTGACAATTTGGACATTATTGGTTCTTGAATAAATTAATTCTTGAACTTGTTTTATTGAATTATTATGTCATTGTCATCATCCTCATGATTATATTATGTTGAAAGTCATCTCGTGGCTTCAGAGTGCATAGATGGACTTGGTATGATTATGACCGAGGATTATTCGGTATAATCATGGTCGTAATGTTACAAATGATGTGGTAAAAGTCCCTCATTGGCCCATAAAGGCATTGATGGACGCTTTTTTGGTATGATTATGGCTATGGATTCTCTTCTGCCAAGGAGCAAAGATGAATTGTTTTATGGCATGATCGGATCCAGTTGATGAAAACACGATTATCTTTGGCCCGTAGTGCATGGATAATTAAGTGGTCGTGATACTTAAAGAATATCCTTGGCACGTAGTGCGGGGATGATTTAATGATGTGGATTATTTATTGAAATGAGTCTCAACTATAAAAGTGATGAAAACTTTTTAAATCATTAAAGATAGTAGATTTTATTCTCTACTGACTCTTTTAATGGATTGCTTGTTCATTACCGCAGCTAAACTTGATGTCTATTGTATTTTATCGGTTTAACATTGTTGGAGACTAATGATAATTTATTCTCGCATTATCTTAGTCATAATATTTCTTCTTGTATAGTTGAGCTCACCCTTTTTCTTTCAATGTTCTCTTGGAAATGAACGAGAACGTAAATGGGACGAGTCGGAAACAGAGTGATGGTCCGGATGATAGTATTAGCTAGTAGTCCTCACTATTCTGTTAAATAGTGTGATAATAAATGTAATGAGGACCTATTCTGAGAGTGGATATTGTCTAGAAGACAATATTTATATTTTAACTCACAGCATATGTTTTGTCGTATTTTACACGACTGCCGTATTATTAGTTTGTATTTGAATTTTGTACCATGCATTTGGCGACTTAAGATGGGTGATGTATACCTATTTTGGGGGCGTCATAGACCTACCTAAGTTTATTTGGTATTTAATTGGTTGGTCAGAGTATAGGGATAATATGTGATATGTTATTTAACTCTTGTTTTGTGGAAGTTTTTGAAAATGGCATCTGAAAATGTTGAGATAAGCAATGGAGCACAGGAGACCGTTGAGTCTCCACAGATCAATAATCAAGACAATATGCAGCAGGATGGCGATAATCCTCCTGTAAACAACAACACTGATCAAATGACGAACGACAGTACGTTTAGGAGCTTTTTAGAATTCATGCAACACCAAACGAGAGAGACTCCTGTTCATAATGCAGGTGGAAACAATGGCAACCCACGGTTGGTCACCGCTATGCAGTTCAAGGAGCTGGGACCACCAGAGTTTTTGGGAAAGCCAGAACCACTTAAGGCGGAGACGTGGTTAAAGCAGATGACCAAAATATTTGATGTCTTGGGATGCTCATAGGAGCAAAAGGTTCCCTTTGTAACCTTTATGTTGCGTGAAGAGGCAGATTACTGGTGGGAATCTGTAAAATGTACCCAGCCTGACGCACTCAAGATGTCTTGGGAGAAATTTCAAGAATTGTTCAATGACAAGTACTTTCCTGAAAGTATTCGTCATATGAAGGAAGTAGAATTCATCAAGCTGGAGCAAAACAATATGACCGTGTCGCAGTACGAGGCTAAGTTTACGTAGTTATCCCGATTTGCATCCCATTTGGTCAATAATGAAGAGCGAATGACGCGAATATTTCTAAGAGGTTTGAAACCTAATATATGTCAATACCTCATTTCTCACAAACTTTGTTTATATTCAGATGTTGTGAATAGGGCTCAGTTATTGGAGCACGATAATGAGTTATCACAACCAAAAGGCAACGACCAACAACACGATAATAATCATACCGGTGGCAATGGTCATCGAAACAATGATAACCATCGTGGGGGAAATTATCATGCCAAGAATGGTAACCACTTCGGTGGTAATCATGGCCAAGATAATAGAAGTGAAAATTTCAAGAAGAGAAGTTTCAACAATGACGTGAAGACGTCGGCACCAGCACCCATTTCAAAGGAAAAAGAACGACCACCGGTCGTATGTTTCAAATGCGGACAGGAGGGACACATCCGTCCAAACTGTATGCAACAAACCAAAGCGTGTTTTAATTGCGGAAGAGAAGGTCACCTAGCTCAATTTTGTCGTATGGTGAAGTCAAGTCCAGCAGGGATAGTGATGCCAAAGGATGTCCCAGACAAGCCAAAGCCGGCAGTTTAAGAGAGAGCATTTTTTTTTCGTGACGAGGAGCCTGAATAAAGTTATCATGGGTAAGTAAATCATAAACGCTTGTGAAGCCTATACCTTATTTAATACCGGTTCTACCTATTCTTTTATCTCTCTTGCTTGAGCTCAACGTTTAAATTTGACTCCGAAAAAGTTAGACTTTGACTTATTGGTTGAAACTCTGTTGGGAGAAACCTTCGTTATCTCTACTGTTTATAAATCTTGTTTGATTCAAATTGACACTTTCACGTTACCTGTCGATCTTATCTCTTTGTAAATACTTGCCTTTGATGTGATTTTAAGAAACGATGGGTTAACTACTCATCATGCTTTTCGTAAGGTGGTTAGCTTTTATACTCCTAACCAATCTGTTATGCGAATTCAAAGTAACCAAACCACTAAAGTCAATCATTGTCATATCAAGCCATAAGTAAAGAGTTCGATCCTTTCGTTGTTGACTTCCTTGTGTGGAATGCACCGAAACCAGACTTTCTGTAGGCGATGTCGTAAATGACGATGGCAAGTTGATAAGTATCAATGTGACGTACTATTCAAGTCAGGGATGAGAGTCACAGTTTTGAATGATATTTCTATCATTAATAAATTTCTTGACGTATTCTTAAAGACTTCTTAGCCTACCCCTAGAGCGTGAAATCAAATTTTGTATTGACCCCAGTACAAAACCCATTTCTTAAACCCTCAAATATTTCTTTACTTAAAACGAACGTAACATGCGCCAAAGTCGTTGACTCGAGCTGTTGAAGATTATGATCGTACCATTCAATATCATCGTGGAAAAGTGAACGTGGTAGGTGACGTGTTGAGTAGAAGATCGTATCGTTCTTACAAGTGTGAATATCTGAACCCACACATGAAGATAAAGAATATCTGAGTAGAATCGACTTTAATCGATAAAGTTAAAGCCAGCCAAGCTACACACCTTTGTGATGAATGTGAAGAAGAAGGTTCAAGAGGGCATTATTCTAGAAGCGAAGAATCGACGAAGAGAGGAAATCTCAACCCTCGATTTAATTGGCCCATTTAAAATCCTCGATTAAGTAGGAGTTGTGGCTTATAGACTCGTTTTACCGCCAAATATGTCGCGTGTTCATAACGTTTTAAACGTATCGATGTTACGTAAATATGTGGATGACCTGAACCACATTATTGATTTAGAACCGGACGAGATAGCGGATGATTTAACGTTTGAGGAGATATGTAAGACCCCGAATTTTATGAAATAAAAGTATTCAATTTTTTTATAGTTACTATTCATGAGTTACTATTCATGAGTTACTATTCACGAGTCACTATTCATGAGTTACTATTCACGAGTTACTATTCACGAGTTACTATTTACGAAGCATGATGATTTTTTGTAAGAAGGCACTACTCAATAATTGTTACAGTAATTACTGTTCAATATTTTATTTTATTGATTCAATAATTGTTGCGTTGATATTTTATATTATTGTTATTCAATAATTGTCACTGCACAGTATTTCCCATTATCAGATCAATAATTCATATTATTTGAATAATATTTGTAAGACCCCGAATTTTATGAAATAAAAGTATTCAATTTTTCTATTTTAGTAAATGGTTAAATTGATAAAGTTTAAAGTTAAGGGTGACATTTGAAAATTTTTCAAAGTAAGCAAGTTGTCATAAAATAATCGGTGGAAAAATACGAGTGGTTTCATAGTAGCACACGATATTGATTATTAATGCTTACATAAGAAGTCACTCAGTTATACTCAATTATTGCTATAGTAATTGCTGCATCATATCTCTCATATTATTGATTCAATTATTGTCACAGTATCATCTGCATTATATGATATGTTATTAAATCAATAATTGAGACGATAAATTTATTCATATTATAAATTACAATATTTACAATGTTTAGAAGTTCTGTCAAGGAGAGGTTAGATAATCTAATTGCGCGCCAATAGGGAGAAATCCTTATCGGAAAGCCCCTTTCTTTCGGAACGACTGGTTGTTAAATCTTGTGAATTATAATATTAATGATGAATGTTGTTTGGAGTTGAATTTGGAGACGCGACGTGATATTTGAGTCCTAAACAATGAAAATTAGTAAAAATAGTCTATAAACATAAAATTTTCTGGGATTCACTATTTGGTCAAAAAGTCAACAGTTGACTTTTTCGGGAAAAGTCAAACTTCAAAATTTGAAAATTTATATTTTTGATAAAATTATTTCATTGTGTTGGAATTATTTGTGTTAGTGAAAATCGACATTTATTTCGATAATAATAGATGTCTGGAGGTTAATTGACCAATCGGGTATTTAACCGGATAAATGAGCAATTGATTGCTATTGATTCACATGATTATAACTATTTGTTCATATGTGTGTACTATTGATTCACATTCTTGTTACTATTAGGGGAGTTGGTGCAAGATTGATAATACTTGTATGACTAAGTTAAAAATGGAGGTATAGATGGAGGTACTATACTGTAATTAATTTTTCACATGTTTAGAACTATTGAGTCACATGATTTACTATTGAGTCACATGATTTTACTATTGATTCATCTGATTTACTATTAGGGGAGTTGGTGCAAGTTTGATAATACTTGGATGACTAAATTAAAAATGAAGGAAAAGATGAAGGTATTGTACTGTAATATTTCGAGCCCCAAAACGTGCAATTATCGAAACTATGTTTTCCTATAAATAGAAGCTCATTCTTCTTCATTTCTGACCAATTCACTAAAGCTATAAAGCATTTATTATAGAGAGAAATTATAGAGGGAGAAGCTATAGAGAGAAAGAAGAAGAGAAGTCTGCTACCTCTACTCCAAAGATTCAGCTTTCTTTCTAAGGTAATGGATATCATTATTGTGGTAAGGGATATTATTTGTTGTACTGCGTAAGGGTGTTATTCTTTTTATTCATGAAGAGAACTTCATTATTCCATTCTTTATTATTCTGTTGGAATAACTTTGATATCTGCCAGCATACCCTATACATAACCTTGTATAAGTGGCATACCTATATACTTGGAGAAATCCTCTGTTGTTCCATTCTATATTATTATGTTGGAATGACCTGTTTATGCGAAGTACCCCATAAATGGTGAGATTCTGCTATTATTCCGTTCTTTATTATTACGTTTAATATCCTCATGCGATTATGAATTTCACGACACCGGTTCCATTTATTATTCTCATTGGAATAATACGTGTATATCTGGATTCTACCGTATACTTGGTGATGTTTGTTGTTATTCCATTCTTTAATATTATGTTGGAATATCTTGTCAGTTTGTTTTACACCGGACCTGGTTCCGTCTGTATTATTTTGTTGGAATATCCTCATGCATGTTTTTTTACACCCACTTGGTTCCGCCTCTTTATTATTCTCATTAGAATATTATTACATGCATGCGCTTTCTACGCCTGGCCCGATTCCGCTTTTATTATTACATTGGGAATAACTTTATGCGCAGTGGTCTCTATCGCATGCATGGTGAATCCTTCTGTTATTCCATTATTTATTATTCTATTGGAATAACATGTCTATGTGGTTTACCACATGCATGGTGAATGATCCTTTATATTCATTCCTTATGAAATTGTGGAAATGATTTGGTTATGTTGATTATGATGAGAGTCATAATAAAAGCATTGGACTGATGAAAATCATGGGTATATGAAGTATTAGAAAGTATTATGATGAGTTATGTTGGTTATTATGTGAAAACATGAAAGTTTCTTAGAAATCACAAAGGGTTGAAAAATCAGATTTTGGTAAAAACGTAACAAGAAATTCAATTGACCATATCTCCTATTATATTTTGAATTTTTGAGTGTGGTCAAGTCATAGAGTTAGATCTATGAGTTTTGTAGCGTCTCCAAGTGGAATCACTAGAAAAGGAGTTGTAGATTTTCGTGTGGACTGATTTTGGCAAAGGAGTTAAAAGCTGGAAATTACCAAAAAGCTACTGATCTTATTTTTAAAAGGGCATTTTCGGCCACTTAATTTATGAGAAAAATTCTGGCCTTTTGGGACATGAAAGTATATGGTATAAAGAACCTCATGTCCAAAAATGAGCTCATTCTGACTTAAAATGAGCAAGTTATGACCGTTTTAATATTTAGATTTTTCCGACGAAAAACGCTATAACTGGAGTTCTATAACTCCGATGACCATGAAATTTAAACTGGAACCTCAAATTGACATGTGTAAGATCCTTCCAAGATTTGGGAATTTTTGGAGTTAAACTTGAGGTAATTTCTTAAGTAATTAATTGGAAATTAATTTTTGAAAAATAATAAATGAATTTTAAAAATTCCGAGAAAAATATATTTTCATTATGGGACTATATTATGCTAAATCCCAGAAAAAAATATTTTTGGGACTGATTTGGTATTTTTCATGAAAATAGTTTAGTTACGAATATATGAATTAAATATGTTATGTGAAGTAACAAAGTTGGAAAATAGGATTTTATGGCTTGAAAATCCTATATAAGGTATATATGATATTGTTGATGAGGAATTTGATCATTGGTGATAAAATCTTATGAATATGGCATTCTTGAATGATTAAATGCATTAATTGGTAAAGTGTAAACAATTGAAATAAATTGTTTATAAGTTTAAGAAGTGATTAAAACATTGTTATGATACTAACAATATTAGATTATGAATTTATTATGTGATTGATAATATTTGGATAAATTTAAAGTCTTTAATATTTATCCTTGTTTTCAGTTGATTAATGTTTATATCATTGTCATCATCCTCATGCTTATATGGTGATAAAAGTTATCTTTGGCTTACGTGCGAAGATGGACTGTTGATTATTGAATTGTATATCTTTGGCATACGTACAAAGATGGATTGTTGATTATTGGTTTTATTGTTGTATATCTTTGGGAGATGGACTGGGTATGATTATGATCAGGGATTATTCAGTATAGTCATGACCATTGATGATTTAATGAATATCCTTGGCCCGTAGTGCAGGGATGATTCGATGATGCGGTTCATTTACAGGGATAAAACATTATTGGTGGACTTTTAACATGGAGAAGATAATAGACCTGATGGTCTATTTGACTCTTTAATGGATTGCTTTCGTTCATTGCAACTATGGTTGAAAAGTTTTATCATCTACCATATGTTCTAAATCTACGAGTTATTATTAATGAAAACTATTGATAATGTAATTATCTTTAGTCATGATATTTTTTTCGGGCTAGTTGTGCTTTCACCCTTTCGCTTCACCGCTTCTTGAAAATGAGAATATAGTCGGGACGAGTCGGGGATAACGAGGGGAATAGAGCGGTGGTCTATAGTCATTAAGGTTCTCCTAAATAGTATGGAAATAATTTTATTGAGAACTTTAGATAAGTATATCGTATTGTATATGTCATTTGATATTTAACTTTGGTGAACCAAATAGGGTGAGGTGAACCCAACTTTGGAAGGTGTGTTTGACACTATCATACAAGATGTCTAAAGACATACAACCTCAGATATTATCATAAGAGCGGGGTTGTGCACATCCACTTGTTGAGTATATCTACGAGCACTATCTATATGATCTTGGAGTTTATTTGAAACATAATTTCCACTTGGAGACAGTGGAGATAGTTATATGCCAAGAGAAGACTCACCATTGGAAAGAAGATGATAGTAATCTTCTCATTTTTCTTTGGGGTTTATTAGATCAACCAAGGATAATTACATGGACATATGATATCTACCATAACCTGAGCCGCATGGCCTCCCATGTACGAAGGTTTCATTGAGCACTTCCCAAAGATTTTAATTCCAAGAACAGTTTTTGACTATACTTTTATGTAAAGTACCATTGAAAGGTTGTGGTCGAGGCACCATGAAAGTTACATACATTGTATTGAAACTCACAGCTTAACTGTGTCGTGTTCTATACGACAGATCAATAGTTGTATAAATGAAGTTTATATTTGAATTTTGTACCATGTATTTGGCGACTCAAAATGGGTGATGAAAACCTAATTTTGGGGGCGTCACAGTTGATATCAAAGCTTAGGGATATGATCCCTAGCTGAGATTTGAGACAAAAACTAGGAGGGGAGAGACGAGGAATTGCTTCGCTAGTATGACCTACCTAAGTTTATTTGGTATTTAATTGGTCGGTCAGAGTATAGGGATAATATGTGATATGATAATTAACCATTGTTTTGTGACAGTGTTTGAAAATGGCATCTAAAAATATTGAGATAAGCAATGGAGCAAAATTATATGACCATATCGCAGTACGAGGCTAAGTTTGCGGAGTTATCTCGGTTTGCATCCCATTTGGTCGATAATGAGGAGCGAATGACGCGAATGTTTCTAAGAGGTTTGAAACCCTATATACGTCAATACATCATCCTCATGTTTATATTATGTTGAAAGTCATATGTGGCTTGTAGTGCATAGATGGACTTGGTATGATTATGACTAGGGATTATTCAGTATAATCATGACCGTAATGTTATAAATGATGTGGTAAAAGTCATCTTTGGCCATAGTGCATAGATGGACTTGGTATGATTATGACTAGGGATTATTCGGTATAATCATAACCGTAATATTATAAATGATGTGGTAAAAGTCATCTTTGGCCATAGTGCATAGATGGACTTGGTATGATTATGACTAGGGATTATTCGGTATAATCATAACCGTAATATTATAAATGATGTGGTAAAAGTCATCTTTGGCCGTAGTGCATAGATGGACTTGGTATGATTATGACCAGGGATTATTCGGTATAATCATAACCATAATGGAAAACACGAATATCCTTAGCCCGTAGTGCATGGATAATTCGTGGTCGTGATCTTATTAAGTCTCAAAGATTATTGGTTTTACAGTTGTATATCTTTGGCCTGTAGTGTAAAGATGAACTATTAATTATTGGTTATACAGTTGTATATCTTTAGTCGTAGTGCAAAGATGAATTTATTAGTATGATTATGAGCAGGAATTATGATTTGGTATAACCATGATTTTTGATGTTTCGGTAAAGATAGGTGATGTAAATTATCTTCTTCCCAGGTGCGAAAAGGAATTGAATCACAATTATGATTATGAGTTATTCATATGATTGTGGATGAAATTGTTGATTGATGTTATAAGGATATGGTCATTTGGCGGAGATATTAGTCTAGAACTGGGAGGAGAGAGACGAGTAATATACTTCATTGGGTGTGACTTACCTAAGTAGAAATTTTTACTTGATAAGTTGACAATTTGTGATATGTCAATTAATCTTTGTTTTGAAGGTATATTTTAGAATGATATCCAAATACGGAGATGAGCAATGGAAAAATTATGATATAGAGATATAATCGGAAGGTACAATCCGAAAAGAAAGCAAGGTATTCTCATCTCTTCGGACTATCAGGTATGTACGCAAATTTCGAGGGCGAAATTTCATAAGGATGGGAGATTGTAAGACCCCGAATTTTATAAAATAAAAGTATTCAATTTTTCTATTTTAGTAAATGGTTAAATTGATAAAGTTTAAAGTTAAGGGTGACATTTGAAAATTTTTTCAAAGTAAAGCAAGTTGTCATAAAAATAATCGGTGGAAAAATACGAGTGGTTGCATAGTAGCACGATATTGATTATTAATGCTTACATAAGAAGTCACCGGTTATACTCAATTATTGCTATAGTAATTCTTCGCGATCATATCTCTCATATTATTGATTCAATTATTGTCACAAAGATTATCCGCATTATATGATATGTTATTAAATCAATAATTGAGACGACAAAGTTATTCATATTATAAATTACAATATTTACAATGTCTGCAAGTTACATCAAGGAGAGGTTAGATAATCTAATTGCGGCGCTATAGGGAGAAATCCTTACCGAGGAAGCCGCTCTTTCCTGGAACGACCGGTTGTTAAATCATGTGAATTATAATATTAATGATGAATGTTGTTCAGAGTTGAATTTGGATACGCGGACGTGATATTTGAGTCCGGAACGACGAAATTAATAAAAATAGTCTATAAACACAAAATTTTCCAGGATTCACTATTTGGTCAAAAAGTCATCAGTTGACTTTTTCAGGAAAAGTCAAACTTCAAAATTTCAAAATTTATATTTTTGATAAAATTGTTTCATTGTGTTGGAATTATTTGTGTTAGTGAAAATCGACATTTATTTCGATAATAATTGATGTCTGGAGTTATATCGACCAATCGGTATTTAACCTTAGATAAATGAACAATTGATTGCTATTGATTCACATGATTATAACTATTTGTTCACATGTCTGTACTATTGATTCACATTCTTGTTACTATTAGGGGATGTGACGAACTAGAATTTTTTAATTAATTTTAATATTTATTGAATTAAATAAATATTTTTCGATGATTTAATTATTAGATTAAATAATTAATGGGCGCATTATGGTAGATTAATTTAATTATATGTGTTACATTTATTAAATTAATGTAGAGAGTTTTATTATCAAAGTATGTGATTATGTGAGCTTATTGTATTAAAAGAAATATTTAATAAGCGTATTGGTATTTTAATTAATTTAATTATTAATTAGAGAATTAATAATTTGACATTATTTATTAATGAGAAAATTATTTATGTGACTATGTGAATTTATGAGAAATTATTATATTTTATTTAAAATATATTAAATAAAATATTGGATTTATTTTATAAGGAGTGTGACATTTTCAAACTATATGATAAAGCTTTATTAAATTAAATGACTTTGAATCAATTAAGGGTTGCCAAACAAGGCCCTAGTAGTGGTTGGATGCGATTACCCATGTTTGGGTTAAATTGACCATTACGTACATGATCGATTCTCTTCTCCTCCGTTATATTACATCTTCTTTTATTATTATTATTCTAAGTCCGGAAAGCGGAGTGAGAGAGTTTGAGAACTTTGAGAGAGATTGCGAATCTCTGTGATTAAAGGTGAAGAAGTGTGAGAAATTGGGAATTGTTGTCACCCTGTAATCTAAGCGAGTATTCAAGGTAATCCTTCTTCCCAAATTTTAAAGTTACGTCATTTAGTTTTTATAAAAATGGCTTTCATATATTTTGTAAAATCTCTGTAATTGAAAAAGGGTTTGATTATGAGTTTATATATGGGTTAAGATATATCAAATCGTATTTGATTATATATATATTATGTGAATTATCATGTCATCAGTTTCATAATACTATGAATTGCTATTTCAAAATTTACAGAGTTTGGGTTTTGGCCATATGGCCTTATACGTGATATTTCATGTATTGAACGTATATTATCCCTAAATTTTACATTCGTATGTTGTTATGCATGTTGATACGAAGAGACCAAAGTTTAAATAAACGGATTCGGTGTTATAACGAATCCGTAGTGATAATTTTCATTTTTTTATTTTTAAAACCTTCAAGAACATCAAGAACAAAGGGAAGTAAATGTGTTGATTTTGCAAATTATGTGTTGTAACTTGTTAAAAATTATGCTAGATGGGTTAAGTAATGATTATATATGTATTACAATGATTGGGTAAGTCTAAATTGTAAAAATAACTAATTGGAAGTTATGGCCATATTCATGTATAATTTTCGTGTGATTGATTTTTTTTGCCTAATTTGGCCTTGTTATGTTCATGAATCGCAGAATCTAGAACTCGAGAAAATGAGCACAGTAACCCAGCCCCGTGGCGTTACTAAACTACATTACCACTTCCTACGTGAAAAAAAAAAAAATTAAAAAAAAAAATAAAAAAAATAATAAATATTCAATGAAAATTATTATTAAAATATTATAAAATAAATTAAATATTTTAATTGAGATATTTATGGAATAAAATAAATATTCGATGAAAATTATTATTAAAATATTTATAAAATAAATTAAATATTTTAATTGAGATATTATGGAATAAAATAAATATTTGATGAAAATTATTATTAAAATATTTATAAAATAAATTAAATATTTTAATTGAGATATTTATGGAATAAAATAAATATTCGATGAAAATTATTATTAAAATATTTATAAAATAAAGTAAATATTTTAATTGAGATGTTTATAGAATAAAATAAATATTCGATGGAAATTATTATGAAATAATTTATTCGAGTGTAATAATAGTAAGAGAATGAAAATATTCTAATTTAATTAAGTAATTAAATTAGAAGGGTAATGATTTGTTAAATAAAGTAGAGTTTATATTAAATAATTAAGTGAAAATGTAACTAATGAATGTCGTGAATACATATGGTATGTATGTGTAGGATTTGTGGTGAACGAGGTAGTAATCGTTTAGCCTACATGCACGAGGCAAGTTTCCTAACCCTACTTGTCATTATTGTTCAAGTTTATTATTTACCTCGAGTAAATTATCATTACTATTATTCAAGTTCAAATGTTATATTAAAGATTGATTATCTTTTCAAAGCATGATTCAGGTTATACAATAATTGTTCTATTGTATACTTCCCGAGATTATTATTCAATTTGAATATCATTATTATTGAACCTTATTAGTACTAATGAACCCTTATTGATTGGACTAGTCCATAGTTGATGAAGCGTTAAAATTTCGAACCCCTTGATGAATTATCCAAATCAAACTTCCTTTAGTGCGGACTCGAATGTCAAATTGAGATGAACAACCTGCAAAGGGATTTACTTATCACGTTAAGCGTTAAGATATTGTGCACGATGTATGGTACTAAGGGGTCGATCCCCAAAATGCAGTAGAAAGGTCCATAGTCTTATATCAAGTTAAAGGTTTCAAGTATAACCCTTGATAACCTGGGATATAGTTCAAGTCTTATGACCCTCGTAAATCTTTTGATTCTTGTTATTCATTCTTGATTCAAAAGTTGAGCTTTTATTCGGATGTCTTTGATTCACTCGCATGTTATTATCTTCGTTATTTCATTGTTATACTTGTGGGCATTTGTGCTCACTCTTGCGTAATAATAGCATTGCAGTTAAGAACGAAAGAACCGACGAACCTTCTACTAGTAAAGGCAAGGGCAAGGTTAACAAGTGATGAAGACTTGTTGTTTTATATGATGATGTATTTGTTTAAGACTTAATTGTTTATGATTCCGCACAGATGTTTAAGGTTAGAGTAAGTTAGGATTGTATTTATTATGTAGTTGATGTAACCCCATAAGGGGAGATTTATTATTATTTCTATCTATTGTATGATTTGCATTTATTATGGGTAGATAGATAGATGATATTTGTACAGTGAACACCAAATCCCGTGGAATTGAAGTACCCGGATTTGGGGGTGTCACAGGGGAGTTGGTGCAAGATTGATAATACTTGCATGACTAAGTTAAAAATGGAGGTATAGATGGAAGTACTATACTGTAATTAATTTTTCACATGTTTAGAACTATTGAGTCACATGATTTACTATTGAGTCACATGATTTTACTATTGATTCACATGATTTACTATTAGGGGAGTTAGTGCAAGTTTGATAATACTTGGATGACTGAATTAAAAATGAAGGAAAAGATGAAGGTATTGTACTGTAATATTTCGAGCCCCAAAAAGTGCAATTATCGAAGCTATGTTTGTAAGACCCCAACTTGTTATTAATGAAATTTAATTTTCTCTATTTATTATTTTGAAATAGTAAGGATTGATTTGATTAATGTGGATAGTTATGGGTAAAATACTGCAAATATTTCAAAATAAGCAAATGGTTATAAAATATTCATTGTTGCTTGGAATATTCGTTTGGTCGTGGAATATTCGTCGCCATCGAAATATTCGTAAGACGGTAAGCGACCATGTATGGGCCCCATAACAGAAAGCGATTGGATGAAGAAAACAACAAATATAAGTTGTTTAAAAATAACAGCGTAGTTATTCACAGATTATCTTTGTTAAAATACTCGGTGGTTAACACACAAGAAGAGCACCAGTATTGCACCAATTATTGATTCTTACGTAAAAGGCACTACTTACTCAATAATGGTTATAGTAATTATTGCTCAAGTATTTTATTTTATTGATTTAATAATTGTCTGCGTTGATATTTTATATTCATTGTTTCAATAATTGTCATTACACGATATTTTCATAATCGAAGCAATAATTCATATTATCTCAATAATATTATTAGATAACATTATTGGCAATGTCTAGAAAGTTCTGCATCAAGGAGAGGTTTGATCACCTAATTTTTAGCAAGATGAAGATAAATTCTTATTGAAAGCCCCTCTTTCCTGAACCTCACTGTTTGTCAATATTGTGATTACAGTAATATTATTTGTGAATAATTAATTATTGATTCATATGATGAGAAAAATATTGATTTTATATGGATATAGATGGAGAAAATTTTAATTTAAAATTGAAATTTTATCTTTTTCGATAAAATAATTCATTTAAATATATTATTATATTTTAATAATATAATAATGATGATATTTTTACGATGAATGTGGGATATATGAGTATATATGGAGGAGGAGTATTTTTGTTACCAAAAAATATTTAAAGCATGTTTTATGTGTTTATTGGACCCCATTTCTTGATCGAATTTGATTATAGCTGTAGAAAATCGCTTGTTTGTGAATTTCTTTGTCAATATTTATTTGTAATTTGGAAAAACTTTCTTCTGTAAAGTTGTAGAGAATTGAATTTCCTATAAAAATTCGCAAGTTTTGAATTTTCTGACAAAAGGGCTATTTATTGTGAATTATTGAAGTTCCGAAGCTCCGAAATAATTGATTTTTGGAAGTTTAAATTATTTTAAATTAGAAAAACATTTTTTCTTACTTTTTCTAGAAGGTGGCATGTGCTTATTGAGCTGAAATCAGATTTCAAGAGTGGCGTAGAAATTTTGATATATATATATATATATATTTATATTTTATTAAATTTTCTACTTTGGTGTTCTAAGCATTTTCCTATAAATAGGTACTTAGGTTAGAATTGAAAATCACACCGAAATCAAGTTTTCTCTCTCTATTATCGGCGTATTCTTGTGAGTATTTTGAGTATATTTTGAGTATTGCTATACTGATTGCAAGTTCAAGTCATAAATTTATATCCTGTTGTTTAATTTAGAAGATCTTGATCTTTCGAGGTAAGGGATATTATTTTTTTTAAAATGATATTATTTCTTCTAATATCATTATGCCGAAGTATTGATCTGAACTTTTTAATTAAATTTGGAACTTTTAGTGTTGGAATTAATATTCACGTATACGACCTTATTCACGATACTTGATCTTATTCACGAATCACTTCAAGACTATTCATCGAAAAATAAAAATTTTCCTTTTCCTCCAAAATATCTATTATGGATACTAGCTTTGATTGTATCAATGTTTTGATCATTCTTGAATTTTACACCACTATGATTATTTATGAGATATTTTTGGACATGAAATAAATTTTAAATACTGAATCCTTAATATTTATTCTTTTGTTTCACTAGATTCGTTTTCTTTGAAATATTTTTCATCATCCTCACTCCTAAATGATGATATTACTAAATATCTTTGGCCTGTAATGCAAAGATGAATAATTTCTTGATGAATATCTTTGGCTCGTAGTGCAAATATGAACAGGTGTTTAGATGAACATGACCAACTGATGAATATCTTTGGCTCAGTAGTGCAAAGATGAATATTTGATTCAAGATGAATATTGATTGATGTTACGAGGATAAAATAATGATGATGGATCGTTAAATTCATAGATATTAGTAGATTTCACCCTTTACGTAACTTTTCTATGAATTAATATTTTCAACGCAAATATTGATCTAAAACTTGTTGTTTAATGTATTCTCTCGATTTTTCCTGCTTCAAGACTAACGATAATTTGTTGTATATTATCTTAGTCATAATATTCTTCTTGGGCTAGTTGAGCTCATCCTTTTCCTTTTTGTTCCATTTTTCTTCTCGTGAGGCGAGAATGTATGAAAGTACTAGTCGGGGTATGGAATGAAGGTTCTAGAGAGAGTTGTTTAGTAGTCCTCACCATTTTTATAAAATAATGTATCAATAAATGTGATGAGGATTTATTTGAGTATAGATGTTGTCTAGAAGATAATATTTGTATTCAAACTCACAGTTTTACTGTTGTAATAATAAAGTTGTAGTTGTTTCTGTACCATGTATTGACAACTAAGAATGGGTGATGTATACCTATTTTGGGGCATCACAATGTTTTCCTATAAATAGAAGCTCATTCTTCTTCATTTCTCACTAATTCACTAAAGCTATAGATCATTTATTATAGAGAGAAATTATAGAGGGAGAAGCTATAGAGAGAAAGAAGAAGAGAAGTCTGCTACCTCTCTACTCCAGTATTCAGTTTCTTTCAAAGGTAATGGATATCATTATTGTGGTAAGGGATATTATTTGTTGTACCCGTAAGGGGTGTTATTCTTTCTTATTCATGAAGAAAACTTCTGTTATTCCATTCTTTATTATTCTGTTGGAATAACCTGTATACGCGGCATACCCTATACATAACCTGTATAAGTGGCATACCCTATACTTGGTGAAATCCCTCTGTTGTTCCATTCTATATTATTATGTTGGAATAACTTTGTTTTATGCAATCTGCATACATGGTGAGATTCTGCTATTATTCCGTTCTTTATTATTCTGTCGGAATATCCTGTCGGTGTGAATTTCACCTGACCTGGTTCCATTTATTATTACATTGGAATAACACATATCTGTGATTACCGTATACTTGGTGATGTCTGTTGTTATTCCATTCTTTAATATTCTGTTGGAATATCCTGTCTATTTGTTTTACACCGGACCTGGTTCCGTCTGTATTATTTTGTTGGAATATCCTGTCTGTGTGTTTTACACCGGACTTGGTTCCGTCTTTATTATTCTGTTAGAATATTACATGCATGCGCGTTTTCTGTACCGGCCTGAGTTCCGCTTTTATTATTACATTTAGAATAACTTTTATGCGTGTGGTCTCTATCGCATGCATGGTGAATCCTTCATTATTCCATTATTTATTATTCTATTGGAATAACATATCATGTGGTTTACCACATAAGTAGTGAATGATCCTTTATATTCATTCATTATAAAATTATGGAAATGATTTGGTTATGTTGATTATGATGAGAGTCATAATAAAAGCATTGGACTGATGAAAATCATGGGTATATGAAGTATTAGAAAGTATTATGATGAGTTATGTTGGTTATTATGTGAAAACATGAAAGTTTCTTAGAAATCACAAAGGGTTGAAAAAATCAGATTTTGGTAAAAACGTAACACGAAATTCAATTGACCATATCTCCTATTATATTTTGAATTTTTGAGTGTGGTCAAGTCCTAGAGTTAGATCTATGAGTTTTGTAGCGTCTCCAAGTGGAATCACTAGAAAAGGAGTTGTAGATTTTCGTGTGGACTGATTTTGGCAAAGGAGTTAAAAGCTGGAAATTACCAAAAAGCTACTGATCTTATTTTTAAAAGGGCATTTTCGGCTATTTAATTTATGAGAAAAATTCTGGCCTTTTGGGACATGAAAGTATATGGTATAAAGAACCTCCTGTCCAAAAAATGAGCTCATTCTGACTTAAAATGAGCAAGTTATGACCGTTTTAATATTTAGATTTTTTCGACGAAAAATGCTATAACTGGAGTTCTATAACTCCGATGACCATGAAATTTAAACTGGAAGCACACATTGACATGTGTAAGATCCTTCCAAGATTTGGAAATTTTTGGAGTTAAACTTGAGGTAGCTAATTTCTTAAGGAATTAATTGGAAATTGATTTTCGAAAAATAGTAAATAAATTTTAAAAATTCCGAGAAAAATATATTTTCATTATGGGATTATATTATGCAAAATCCCAGAAAAAAAAATTTTTTGGGACTGATTTGGTATTTTTCATGAAAATGGTTTAGTTACGAATATATGAATTAAATATGTTATGTGAAGTAACAAAGTTGGAAAATAGGATTTTATGGCTTGAAAATCCTATATAAGGTATATGCATATTGTTGATGAGGAATTTGATCATTGGTGATAAAATCTTATGAATATGGCATTCTTGAATGATTAAATGCATTAATTGGTAAAGTGTAAACAATTGAAATAAATTGTTTATAAGTTTAAGAAGTGATTAAAACATTGTTATGATACTAACAATATTAGATTATGAATTTATTATGTGATTGATAATATTTGGATAAATTTAAAGTCTTTAATATTTATCCTTGTTTTCAGTTGATTAATGTTTATATCATTGTCATCATCCTCATGCTTATATGGTGATAAAAGTTATCTTTGGCTTACGTGCGAAGATGGATATTGATTATTGAATTGTATATCTTTAGCGCATCGTCATGAAAGATGGATTGTTGATTATTGGTTTTATTGTTGTATATCTTTGGGAGATGGACTGGGTATGATTATGATCAGGGATTATTCAGTATAGTCATGACCATTGATGATTTAATGAATATCCTTGGCCCGTAGTGCAGGGATGATTCGATGATGCGGTTCATTTACAGGGATAAAACATTATTGGTGGACTTTTAACATGGAGAAGATAATAGACCTGATGGTCTATTTGACTCTTTTAATGGATTGCTCGTTCCGCTGCAACTATGGTTGAAAAGTTTTATCATCTACCATATGTTCTAAATCTCTGAGTTATTATTAATGAAAACTATTGATAATGTAATTATCTTTAGTCATGATATTCTTTACTGGGCTAGTTGTGATCACCCTTTCTTTCACTGTTCTCTTCAGGAAATGAGAATATAGCTGGGACGAGTCGGGGATAACAGGGGAATAGAACGGTGGTCTATAGCTGTTGAGGTTCTCCCTAAATTGTATGGAAATAATTTTATTGAGAACTTTAGATAAGTATGTCGTATTGTATATGTCATTTGATATTTAACTTTGGTGAACCAAATAGGGTGAGGTGAACCCAACTTTGGAAGGGTGTTTTGACACTATTATACAAGATGTCTAAAGACATACAACCTCGTGTTATCATAAGACAGGGTTGTGCACATCAACTTGCTGAGTATATCTACGAGCACTACCTATATGATCTTGGAGTTTATTTGAAATATAATTTCCACTTGGAGACAGTGGAGATAGTTATATGCCAAGAGAAGACTTACCATTGGAAAGAAGATGATAGTAATCTTCTCGTTTTTCTTTGGGGTTTATTGGGTCAACCAAGGATAATTCTGTGGACATATGATATCTACCACAACCTAGACGCATGGCCTCCCATGTACGAAGGTTTTATTGAGCACTTCCCAAAGATTTTAATTCTAAGAACAGTTTTTAACTATACTTTTATGTAAAGTACCATTGTAAGGTTGTGGTCGAGGCACCATGAGAGTTACATACATTGTATTGAAACTCACAGCTTAATTGTGTCGTGCTCTATACGACAGATCAATAGTTGTATAAATGAAGTTTATATTTGAATTTTGTACCATGTATTTGGCAACTCAAAGTGGGTGATGAAAACCTAATTTTGGGGGCGTCACAGTTGGTATCAAAGCTTAGGGATATGATCCTAAGTTTGAGATTTTTAGACAAAAAACTAGGAGGGAGGCGGGGAATTGCTTGCAGTATGACCTACCTAAGTTTATTTAGTATTTAATTTGTCGGTCAGAGTATAGGGATAATATGTGATATGATAATTAACCCTTGTTTTGTGACAGTGTTTGAAAATGGCATCTAAAAATATTGTGATAAGCAATGGAGCAAAATAATATGACCATATCGCAGTACGAGGCTAAGTTTGCGGAGTTATCTCGGTTTGCATCCCATTTGGTCGATAATGAGGAGCGAATGACGCGAATGTTTCTAAGAGGTTTGAAACCCTATATACGTCAATACATCATCCTCATGTTTATATTATGTTGAAAGTCATATGTGGCTTGTAGTGCATAGATGGACTTGGTATGATTATGACCAGGGATTATTCGGTATAATCATGACCGTAATGTTATAAATGATGTGGTAAAAGTTATCTTTGGCCATAGTGCATAGATGGACTTGGTATGATTATGACTAGGGATTATTCGGTATAATCATGATCGTAATGTTATAAATGATGTGGTAAAAGTCATCTTTGGCCATAGTGCATAGATGGACTTGGTATGATTATGACCAGGGATTATTCGGTATAATCATAATCGTAATGGAAAACACGAATATCCTTAACCCGTAGTGCATGGATAATTCGTGGTCGTGATACTATTAAGCTGAGTCTCAGCATTATTGGTTTTACAGTTGTATATCTTTGGCCTGTGGTGCAAAGATGAACTGTTAATTATTGGTTATCTGATTGTATATCTTTAAATAGTAGTCAAAGAAGATGAATTTATTAAGATGATTATGAAAGCGAGGAATTGTGATTTGGTATAACCATGATTTTTGATGTTTCAGGTAAAGATAGGTGATGTAAATTATCTTCTTCCTGGGTGCGAAAATGAATTCAGAATCACAATTATGATTATGAGTTATTCATATGATTGTGGACAGGAATTGTTGATTGATGTTATAGGAATATGGTCACTGGCGGAGATATTAGTCTAGAACTAGGAGGAGAGAGACGAGTAATATACTTCGCTAGGGTGTGACTTACCTAAGCCGAAATTTTTACTTGATAAGTTGACAATTTATGATATGTCAATTAACCTTTGTTTTGAAGGTATATTTTAGAATGATATCCGAAATACAGGAGATGAGCAATGGAAAAATTATGATATAGAGGATATATCCGGGAAGGTACAATCCTAAAAGAAAGCAAGGTATTCTCATCTCTTCGGACTATCAGGTATGTACGCAAATTTCGAGGGCAAAATTTCATAAGGAGGGGAGATTGTAAGACCCTGAATTTTATAAAATAAAAGTATTCAATTTTTCTATTTTAGTAAATGGTTAAATTGATAAAGTTTAAAGTTAAGGGTGACATTTGAAAATTTTTCAAAGTAAGCAAGTTGTCATAAAATAATCGATGGAAAAATACGAGTGGTTGCATAGTAGCACACGATATTGATTATTAATGCTTACATAAGAAGTCACTCAGTTATACTCAATTATTGCTATAGTAATTGCTGCATCATATCTCTCATATTATTGATTCAATTATTGTCACGGTATCATCTGCATTATATGATATGTTATTAAATCAATAATTGAGACGACAAAGTTATTCATATTATAAATTACAATATTTACAATGTCTAGAAGTTTTGTCAAGGAGAGGTTAGATAATATAGGGAGAAATCCTTATCGGAAAGCCCCCTCTTTCCTGGGAACAACCTGGTTGTTAAATACTGTGAATTATAATATTAACGATGAATGTTGTTCGGAGTTGAATTTGGAGACGCAGACGTGATATTTGAGTCCGGAACGACGAAATTAGTAAAAATAGTCAATAAACACAAAATTTTTCGAGATTCACTATTTGGTCAAAAAGTCAACAGTTGACTTTTTCGGGAAAAGTCAAACTTCAAAATTTCAAAATTTATATTTTTGATAAAATTGTTTCATTATGTTGGAATTATTTGTGTTAGTGAAAATCGACATTTATTTCGATAATAATTGATGTCTGGAGGTTATATTGACCAATCGGGTATTTAACCGGATAAATGAGCAATTGATTGCTATTGATTCACATGATTATAACTATTTGTTCACATGTGTGTACTATTGATTCACATTCTTGTTACTATTAGGGGAGTTGGTGCAAGATTGATAATACTTGCATGACTAAGTTAAAAATAGAGGTACAGATGGAGGTACTATACTGTAATTAATTTTTCACATGTTTAGAACTATTGAGTCACATGATTTTACTATTGATTCATATGATTTACTATTAAGGGAGTTGGTGTAAGTTTGATAATACTTGGATGACTGAATTAAAAATGAAGGAAAAGATGAAGGTATTGTACTGTAATATTTCGAGCCCCAAAACGTGCAATTATCGAAACTATATTTTCCTATAAATAGAAGCTCATTCTTCTTCATTTCTGACCAATTCACTAAAGCTATAGATCATTTATTATAGAGAGAAATTATAGAGGGAGAAGCTATAGAGAGAAAGAAGAAGAGAAGTCTGCTACCTCTCTACTCCAGTATTCAGTTTCTTTCTAAGGTAAGGGATATCATTATTGTGGTAAGGGATATTATTTGTTGTACCCGTAAAAGGGTGTTATTCTTTCTTATTCATGAAGAGAACTTCATTATTCCATTCTTTATTATTACATTGGAATAACTTTTATATCGCTGGCATACCCTATACATAACTTTGTATAAGTGGCATACCTATACTTGGTGAAATCCTCTGTTGTTCCATTCTATATTATTATGTTGGAATAACTTTTGTTTATCTGATACCGCATACATGGTGAGATTCTGCTATTATTCCGTTCTTTATTATTACGCCGGAATATCACGCTTGGTGTGAATTTCACCCGACTCGGTTCCATTTATTATTACATTGGATAACTCAGATATACCTGACAGATTCTGATACTTGGTGATGTCTGTTGTTATTCCATTCTTTAATATTACATTGGAATATCACATACATTTGTTTTACAGGACTGGTTAAAATCAGTATTATTTTGTTGGAATATCACATGCATGTGTTTTACACCCGACTGGTTCCGCTTTATTATTACATTGGAATATCCTATCTGTATGCGTTTTACTGCCGGACACAATTCCGTTTTTATTTATTCTCATTGGGAATAACACATGCTGCATGCGGTCTCTATCGCATGCATGGTGAATCCTTCATTATTTCATTATTTATTATTACATTGGAATAACTTTTATACATGTGGTTTACCACATAAGTAGTGAATGATCCTTTATATTCATTCATTATAAAATTATGGAAATGATTTGGTTATGTTGATTATGATGAGAGTCATAATAAAAGCATTGGACCGATGAAAATCATGGGTATATGAAGTATTAGAAAGTATTATGATGAGTTATGTTGGTTATTATGTGAAAACATGAAAGTTTCTTAGAAATCACAAAAGGGTTGAAAAATCGATTTTGGTAAAAAGCGTAACACGAAATTCAATTGACCATATCTCTATTATATTTTTTGAATTTTTGAGTGTGGTCAAGTCCTAGAGTTAGATCTATGAGTTTTGTAAGCGTCTCCAAGTGGAATCACTAGAAAAGGAGTTGTAGATTTTTTCGTGTGGACCCATTTGGCAAAGGAGTTAAAAGCTGGAAATTACCAAAAAGCTCATCGATCTTATTTTTAAAAGGGCATTTTCGGCCATTTAATTTATGAGAAAAATTCTGGCCTTTTGGGACATGAAAGTATATGGTATAAAGAACCTCCTGTCCAAAAAAATGAGCTCATTCTCGACTTAAAATGAGCAAGTTATGACCGATTTTAATATTTAGATTTTTTTCGATTTAAAAATGCTATAATCGGAGTTCTATAACTCCGATGACCATGAAATTTAAACTGGAAGCACACATTGACATGTGTAAGATCCTTCCAAGATTTGGAAATTTTTGGAGTTAAACTTGAGGTAGCTAATTTCTTAAGGAATTAATTGGAAATTGATTTTCGAAAAATAGTAAATAAATTTTAAAAATTCCGAGAAAAATATATTTTCATTATGGGATTATATTATGCAAAATCCCAGAAAAAAAAATTTTTTGGGACTGATTTGGTATTTTTCATGAAAATGGTTTAGTTACGAATATATGAATTAAATATGTTATGTGAAGTAACAAAGTTGGAAAATAGGATTTTATGGCTTGAAAATCCTATATAAGGTATATGCATATTGTTGATGAGGAATTTGATCATTGGTGATAAAATCTTATGAATATGGCATTCTTGAATGATTAAATGCATTAATTGGTAAAGTGTAAACAATTGAAATAAATTGTTTATAAGTTTAAGAAGTGATTAAAACATTGTTATGATACTAACAATATTAGATTATGAATTTATTATGTGATTGATAATATTTGGATAAATTTAAAGTCTTTAATATTTATCCTTGTTTTCAGTTGATTAATGTTTATATCATTGTCATCATCCTCATGCTTATATGGTGATAAAAGTTATCTTTGGCTTACGTGCGAAGATGGACTGTTGATTATTGAATTGTATATCTTTGGCATACGTACAAAGATGGATTGTTGATTATTGGTTTTATTGTTGTATATCTTTGGGAGATGGACTGGGTATGATTATGATCAGGGATTATTCAGTATAGTCATGACCATTGATGATTTAGTGAATATCCTTGGCCCGTAGTGCAGGGATGATTCGATGATGCGGTTCATTTACAGGGATAAAACATTATTGGTGGACTTTTAACATGGAGAAGATAATAGACCGGATGGTCTATTTGACTCTTTCAATGGATTGCTCGTTCCGCTGCAACTATGGTTGAAATTTTTTATCATCTACCATATATTCTAAATCTCTGAGTTATTATTAATGAAAACTATTGATAATGTAATTATCTTTAGTCATGATATTCTTTACTGGGCTAGTTGTGCTCACCCTTTCTTTCACTTTGTTCTCTTGAAATGAGAATATAGGCGGACGAGTCTGGGATAACGGAATAGAGCGGTGGTCTATAGTCATTGAGGTTCTCCTAAATAGTATGGAAATAATTTTATTGAGAACTTTAGATAAGTATGTCGTATTGTATATGTCATTTGATATTTAACTTTGGTGAACCAAATAGGGTGAGGTGAACCCAACTTTGGAAGGGTGTTTTGACACTATCATACAAGATGTCTAAAGACATACAACCTCTTGTTATCATAAGACAGGGTTGTGCACATCCACTTGCTGAGTATGTCTACGAGCACTACCTATATGATCTTGGAGTTTATTTGAAACATAATTTCCACTTGGAGACAGTGAAGATAGTTATATGCCAAGAGAAGACTCACCATTGGAAAGAAGATGATAGTAATCTTCTTGTTTTTCTTTGGGGTTTATTGGGTCAACCATGGATAATTCTGTGGACATATGATATCTACCATAACCTAGACGCATGACCTCCCATGTACGAAAGTTTCATTGAGCACTTCCCAAAGATTTTAATTCCAAGAACAGTTTTTGACTATACTTTTATGTAAAGTACCATTGTAAGGTTGTGGTCGAGGCACCATGAGAGTTACATACATTGTATTGAAACTCACAGCTTAACTGTGTCGTGTTCTATACGACAGATCAATAGTTGTATAAATGAAGTTTATATTTGAATTTTGTACCATGTATTTGGCGACTCAAAATGGGTGATGAAAACCTAATTTTGGGGGCCTCACAATATTATTAGATAACATTATTGGCAATGTCTAGAAAGTTCTGTCGAGGAGAGGTTAGATAATCTAATCAATTGGCCAAAGAAGAGAGAAATCCTTATCTGGAAAGCCCCTCTTCCTGAACCTGCTTTGGTTGTCATAATTGTGATTCAGTAATATTATTTGTGAATAATTATTTATTAATTTATATGATAAGGAAATATTTATTTGATGTGGATATAAATGATGGATTTAGTTATGTGGTTATAAATGAAGAAATTAATGATAAGGTGTTTTATCAGTATTTTTGTCGGAATGGAGGCATTAAAAGATCAAATCAGTGTTCTTAAAGCTTTATTGCGTGAGTTATAATTTTGATCTGACCGTTGGATCGTTGTGATTTTTGGATATGTTATACATATATAAGTTGAGTATATATTCACAAATTTTGAACCGTTAAAAATGAACGTATGATTTGTTATGAATTTTAAGAGGTGACTGGATCAGAAATTGTTGAAGTATCCGAATTTATCATTTTTGTGGAAAATTCTAGAATTGGTGGACCCCACCTATGGTTAGTAAAGAAATGTGCTGAAATTCTAATTCAAATGTGGTGGGTGGCAATAGTAGCAGGTAAAGCCATCAGGTAGCAGGTCAAGTCTCCTTCGGCGTGCTAACATTTTTCTATAAATAGAGGGCTAAGTTAGAATTGAAAATCACACTAGAAACATAAGCTTTCTCTCTTTCTCTCCCTATATTATCAAGCTTATTTTTTGAGTATTTTGATACTTTGAGAGTTGCTATTCAGTGTAAGGTTCCTTCGGCTTTTCATCCGATATTCCAGTCAGAAGTACTGCTCTTTCGAGGTAAGGGATTTTAAGGGTTGTTATGTTTTTCATGTTTCGTAACTTTTCAGACCTTCAAAAATTCTGGAAAATTTTGAAATGATAATTTGATGAGTTTTGTTGATTGTGTCCAAAAATGGCGATTTTTGGATGTATAGATTAAGAATTATGGATTTTATGAGAAAAGACTATTTTAAAAGAAAACCCTTATAACTCCTTGTGGTTAACTCCAAAATTGGTGAAATTTTTATTGGGAGTACATGTATATAACTTGAGTATATTCAATAAATTTCAAAATTTTTGGACAAAAGTACAATTTATGATAAATGTCTAAATATTCGGCGGTTTTGGCCATATGAAAAATAGTAAATGAATTTTAAAAATTACGAGAAAAATATATGTTCAATATGGGAATATATTCTGCTAAATCCCAGAAAAGAAATATTTTTGGAACTGATTTGGTATTTTTTCATGAAAATGGTCTAGTTATGAGTAAATGAATTAAATATGTTATATGAAGGAAAAAAATTGGAAAATATGATTTTATGGCTTGAGAATCATATATGAGGTATATGCAGATTTTTGATGAGGGTTTTAGTTATTGGTGATAAAATCTTATGAGTTTGGCATTTTATGATGATTAAATGCATTAATTAGTAAAGTGTAAATAATTTAAATAAATTATTTATAAGTTTAAGAAATTATTAAATATTGTTGTAATATTAAGAATATTAAGATTATGATATTATTAAGTGATTTATAACATTTGGATTAAGGTGTTATGAAATCATTGATTTATGAATCTTACTCTTGAAATTAAATCCGTGTTTTGATAATATGTTTTTATTATCATATATAACATTTTTATAATCCTGGTGAAGAAATTTCTCTTTGACTTGAGTCTAAAGATGGGTAGATTATTGGTATGATCGTGATAATGAATTCTCTTTGGCCAGTAGTGCAAAATCGAATTATTGACTGGTATGATCATGACCATTGAATTTATAATTGAATATTTTTAGCTTAAGTGCAAAGGTGAATTGATTAACATGGTTATAATTATGGTTTATATAAATTCTGAAATGATTATATATTTATTTGAGATATGAATATCTTTGGCTTGTAGTGCAAAGATGATTTGTTGTTGAATATCTTTGGCTTGTAGTGCAAAGATGACCTATTGTTGAATATCTTTGGCCCGTAGTGCAAAGATGACCTGTTGTTGAATATCTTTGGCCCGTAGTGCAAAGATGATCTGTTAATAAATATCTTTGGCCCGTAGTGCAAAGATTAATTTAGTAGTATGATTATGAATAAGAACTGTAATTTGGTATAACCATGATCTTTGATGTTTCAGGTAAAGACAGGTGATGAAAATTATCTTCGTCCTGGATGAGAAGAGTAATTAGATTCACAATTATGATTATGAGTTATTCATATGATTTTGGAAAGGAACTGTTGAATGATGTTACAGGGATAAAATATTGTTGGTGGACTTTTAATGTGGAGAAGATAATAGACTTTATGGTCTATTTAACTCTTCTAATGGATTGCTCGTTCTGCTGCAACTATAGTTGAAAAGTTTTATTATCTACCATATGTTCTAAATCTCTGATTTATTACTGATGAAGGCTATTGATAATTTAATTATCTTTAGTCATAATATTCTTTACTGAGCTAGTTGTGCTCACCCTTTTGCTTCACAATTCCTTTCGTGTAATAAGAGTGTAAATTTGGGTCAAGCGAGGGGATAACAGGGGAATAGAAATCGGTGGTCTATAGTTTGCTGAGGTTCTCCTAAATAGTATGAAAATAATTTTATTGAGACTTTAGATAAGTGTGTCGTATTGTATACGTCATTTGATATTTAATTTTGGTGAACCAAATAGGGTCAGGTGAACTCAACTTTGGAAGGGTGTTTTACCACTATCATACAAGATGTCTAATGACATACAAACTCATGTTATCATAAGACAAGGTTGTGCATATCCACTTGCTGAGTATATCTACGAGCACTACCTATATGATCTTGTTGTTTATTTGAAATGTAATTCTCACTTGGAGACAACGAAGATAATTATATGTCAAGAAAAGACTCACCACTGGAAAGAACATGATAGTAATTTTCTCGTTTTTCTTTGGGGTCTATTAGGTCAACCAAGGATAATTCTGTGGGCATATGATATCTATTATAACCTAGACGCATGGCCTCCCATGTACGAAGGTTTCCTTGAGCACTTTCCAAAGATTTTAATTTCTAAAACAGTTATTGATTGTACCTTTATGTAAGGTGCCATTGTGATGTGCTATCCAAGGTTGGGACATGAGTCATTAGCTTGGTATATATTTGTATCCAAACTCACAAAGATTTGTGTTGTGGTATTTTGCACGACAATTGTTGTAATAAAGTTGTAGTTATTTTTTATACCATGTATTTGACAACTCAGAATAGGTTGGATGGATTGGACCTATTTTGGGGGCGTCACAGTTGGTATCAGAGCTTAGGGATATGCGGGTACGAGTGCGATGTTGTTAACACAAATACCCATTTTGTACGATTTGCAAAGGATGGAGATAGAATTAAAGACTCCAGGGACCCACATGATGATGGCAAATATACGAATAGAACCGACTTTAATTGATAAAGTTAAAGTTGCTCAAGCTACGGACCTGGGGCTGATGCGTATGAAGAAGAAAGTGCAAGAAGGTGCTACTCCAAAAGCAGGAATCGATGAAGAAGGAATACTTCGAGTCAACTCCAGACTTTGTGTTCCTAACGATCCTGACTTGAAGCATAGAATAATGATGGAGGCACATAACACATCATTTGCAATCCATCCCAGGAGTACCAAAATGTATCATGATCTTCGACATACATTTTGGTGGAACAATATGAAGAGAGAGATAGCGGATTTTATTTCGAGGCGTTTAACTTGTCAACGTGTAATGGCGGAGCATCAAGAGCCAAAAGGTCTATTGCAACCACTTGAGATTTCGGAATGGAAGTGGGAACACATTACCATGGATTTTGTTACGGGTCTTCCCAAAGTTTCTCAAGGCATAGATGCGATTTGGGTTATTGTTGATAGATTAACCAAGTCTGCTCATTTCTTACCTATACGAGAAACTTATTCCCTTGAACGTCTTGCTCGTATGTACGTGAATGAATTATGCGATTGCATGGCATGCCAGTATCCATAGTTTCGGATCGTGACCCAAGATTCACTTCAAGATTTTGGGTTAGCTTGCAGAAGCTATGGGCACATTTTTATGATTCGATTCAAAGATACCATCCTCAAAGCAGACGAACAATCAAAGAGGACTATTCAAACCCTTGAAGATCTATTAAGACTTTGTGTCCTAGATTTTAAAGGAAGTTGGGATAAGTACTTGCCACCGGTGGAATTCTCCTACAACAACAGCTTATCGCTAAGCAAGTATAGGCATGGCTCCATTTGAGGCGTTGTATGGACAAAAGTGTCATTCTCCAAAGATCTTTGGGGACGAATGGGAGAAACAACGTTGTTGGGACCGTAATTAGTATGCATGACTACTGAGTAAAAGATCCAAATGATTCGACAACGATTCAAACCTCACAAGATCGACAAAAGAGTTATGCTGATCTTCATCGAAAGGACGTGGAATTTAATATTGGGGATCATGTATTGTTACGTGTTGCTCCATGGAAGGTAGTTACAATATTTGGAAAGAGAGGAAAGCTCAATCCAAGATTTGTTGGTCCATTTAAGATTCTTGACCGAATAGGAAATGTGGCCTATAGACTCGCGTTACCTCCAATCATGTCTCGTGTTCATAATGTTTTCCATATATCTATGCTCCGTAAATATGTGAAAGACTTGAACCACATTATTGAGTTAGAACCAGACGAGATAGCCGAAGATTTGACATACGAGGAGGTACCTGTTGAGATCTTGGATAGAAAAGAGCATGTCCTACGCACCAAGGTTATACCACAAGTTATGGTTTTGTGGAGAAACCATGCTATTGAAGAAATGACTTGGGAGTTGGAATCGAAAATGAAAGTGAGGTACCCTCATCTGTTCGAAACACCAGGTACGTACGTCAATTTCGAGGACGAAATTTCATAAGGAGGGGAGGTTGTAAGACCCCAACTTATTATGAATAAAATTAAATTTTCTCTATTTATTATCTTGAAATAGTAAGGAGTTAATTTGATATAATGCTTTGGTTATGGGTGGAATGTGCAAATTTTACAAAATAAGCAAGTGGTTATAAAATATTCATTTCGCTTGGGAATATTCGTTTGGTCGTGGAATATTCTTTTTTACGAAATATCCGTATAACCAAGCAAATATCATTTTGGGCCCCATAATAGAATAAATCGTCGGAAGAAAATGACAAATTTAAGTTGTTGCAAATAACAACAGTAATCAATCGTTCTCATTAACACATCATTTGAATACCCATGGGTTAAAATACGATGTCTACGTAATAGAATGGATGGCAAAGAAGATTACCTGATTATTAAAGATTGTTGAATTATTGATCCTTACGTAAAAGCACTACTCAATAATTGTTACGATGAATTCTTGCTTAATATTTTATTTAATTAATTCAATAATTGCTTTGCATTGATAGTTTATATTATTATTGTTTCAATAATTGTCACTGCACAGTATTTTTCTTTATCAGATCAATAATTCATATTATTTGAATAATATTATTAGATAACATTATTGGCAATGTCTAGAAAGTTATGTCAAGGAGAGGTTAGGTCATCTAATTGCGCGCCAGTAAGGAGAAGTCCTTATTGGAAAGCCCCCTCATTCCTGGGAACGGCCTGATTGTCATAATTGTGATTTTATAATATTATTTGTGAATAATTAATTATTGATTCATATGATAAGGAAATATTTATTTTATATAAATGATGGATTTATTTATTTTATGTGAGTATAATTAATGGAGTTAATGTTGAAGTATTTTATCTATATTTTTGTCAGAATGGAGGTATTAAAAATCAAATCGGTATTTTTACGATATATTGCGTGAATTATAATTTTTAATCTGACCGTTGGATCGTTGTGATTTTTGGATATGTTATACATATATAAGTTGGGTATATGTTCACAAATTTTGAACCATTAAAAATGAACGAATGATTTGTTATGAATTTTAAGAGGTGATTGCTTCGAAAATTAGGGTTATAAATGATTTTGGTGGAAAATTCTAGAATTGAGTGGGTCCCACTTGTGGTTGGTGAGAAATGTGCTCAAATTGAATTTCAAATGTGGTGGGTGGCAATAGTAGCAGGTAAAACCATCAGGTAGCAGGTCAAGTCTGCTTCGGCGTGCTAACATTTTCCTATAAATAGAGGGCTAAGTTAGAATTGAAAATCACACCAGAAATATAAGCTTTCTCTCTCTATATTATCGAGCGTATTTTGTGAGTATTTAGATACTTTGAGAGTTGTTGTTCAGTACAAGTTTCATTCAGCATCACTTCCGACCTTTCATTCCGAAGTACTGATTCTTTGAGGTTAGGGATGCTATTTTCTTCATATATGATATTATTTCTTTCAATATCATTATGCCGAAGTATTGATCTGAAATTTTAATCAAATTTGGAACTTGTTGTGTCGGGATTACTATTCATGTATATGGCACTATTCACGTATACGACACTATTCACAAATACGGCACTATTCACCGAAAAATGAAATTTTCTCTTTTTCTTCCAGATGTCTTTTATGATTACTATCTTTGATTGTATCCATATTTTGATCTTTATTTTGAATTCTACTTCACACTTGGTTATTATGGAGTATTATGAATTTGGATAAACCGAAATACGAATCCCTAATATTTGTCCTTCTGTCTCACTAGATTCGTTCTCTAAAATGTTTTTCATCATCCTCAGTCCTTAATGGTGATACTTGATGAATATCTTTGGCATGTAGTGCAAAGATGAATGATTACCTGATGAATATCTTTGGCCCATAGAGCAAAGATGAACAGGTATTGAGATGAACATGACCAACTGGTGATACAAATGAATATCTTTGGCCCATAGTGCAAAGATGTATATTGATTGATGTTACAGGGATAAAATATTGATGATGGACTTTTAAATTCATAGATGATAGTAGATTTCATTCTCTACTTAACTCTTCTAATGAATTGTTGTTTCCGCTGCAGTTGTTGATCTAAAACTTGTTGTCTGTTGTATTCTATCAGATTTTTCCCTATTAAAGACTAAGGATAATTTGTTGTATATTATCTTAGTCATAATGTTCTTTACTGGGCTAGTTAAGCTCACCCTTTTCCTTTTTGTTCCATCTTTCTTCTCGTGAGGTGAGAGTTTAGCGAGAACTAAATAGGCAGTAATGCGGAGTGATGATTCAAGATAGCTGTTTTAGTAGTCCTCACTATTATGTAAAATAGTGCATCAATAATTGTAATGAGGACTTTATTTGGGTGTGGATATTGTCTAGAAGAAAATATTATATTTAAACTCACAGTATGTGTTGTCGTATTTTGCACGACAATTGTATTAATAAAGTTGTAGTTGTTTTTCTGTACCATGTATTTGGCGACTCGGAATGGGTGATGTATACCTATTTTGGGGGCGTCACAATATTATTAGATAACATTATTGGCAATGTCTAGAAAGTTCTGTCGAGGAGAGGTTAGATAATCTAATTGCGCGCCAGTAAGGAGAAATCCTTATCGGAAAGCCCCCTCTTTCTTGGGAACTGTCTGGTTGTCATAATTGTGATTCTGTAATATTATTTGTGAATAATTAGTTATTGATTTATATGATAAAGAAATATTTATTTGATGTAGATATAAATGATGGATTTATTTATGTGGTTATAAATGAAGGAATTAATGATGAGGTGTTTTATCAGTATTTTTGTCGGAATGGAGGTATTAAAAGATCAAATCGGTGTTCTTAAAGCTTTATTGCGTGAGTTATAATTTTGATTTGACCGTTGGATCGTTGTGATTTTTGGATATATTATACATATATAAGTTGAGTATATATTCACAAATTTTGAACCGTTAAAAATGAACATATGATTTGTTATGGATTTTAAGAGGTGACTGGATCAGAAATTGTTAAAGTATCCGAATTTATCATTTTGGTGAAAAATTCTAGAATTGGTGGACCCCACCTATGGTTGGTGAAGAAATGTGCTAAAATTCTAATTCAAATGTGGTGGGTGGAAATATTAGCAGGTAAAGCCATCAGGTAGCAGGTCAAGTCTCATTCGGCGTGCTAACATTTTCCTATAAATAGAGGGCTAAGTTAGAATTGAAAATCACACTAGAAACATAAGCTTTCTCTCTCTCTCCCTATATTATCAAGCTTATTTTGTGAGTATTTTGATACTTTGAGAGTTGCTATTCAGTGCAAGGTTCCTTCGGCTTTTCATCCGATATTCCAGTCAGAAGTACTGCTCTTTCGAGGTAAGGGATTTTAAGGGTTGTTATGTTTTTCATGTTTCGTAACTTTTCAGACCTTCAAAAATTCTGAAAAATTTTAAAATGATAATTTGATGAGTTTTGTTGATTGTGTCCAAAAATGGCGATTTTTGGATGTATAGATTAAGAATTATGGATTTTATGAGAAAAGACTATTTTAAAAGAAAACCCTTATAACTCCTTGTGGTTAACTCCAAAATTGGTAAAATTTTTATTGGGAGTACATGTATATAACATGAGTATATTCAGTAAATTTCGAAATTTTTGGACAAAAGTACAATTTATGATAAATGTCTAAATATTCAGCGATTTTGGCCATATAAAAAATAGTAAATGAATTTTAAAAATTATGAGAAAAATATATGTTCAATATGGGAATATATTCTGCTAAATCCCAGAAAAGAAATATTTTTGGAACTGATTTGGTATTTTTCCATGAAAATGGTCTAGTTATGAGTAAATGAATTAAATATGTTATATGAAGGAAAAAAATTGGAAAATATGATTTTATGGCTTGAGAATCATATATGAGGTATATGCAGATTTTGATGAGGGTTTTAGTTATTGGTGATGAAATCTTATGAGTTTGGCATTTTATGATGATTAAATGCATTAATTAGTAAAAGTGTAAACAATTTAAATAAATTGTTTATAATTTTAAGAAATTATTAAATATTGTTGTAATATTAAGAATATTAAGATTATGATATTATTAAGTGATTTATAACATTTGGATTAAGGTGTTATGAAATCATTGATTTATGAATCTTACTCTTGAAATTAAATCCGTGTTTTGATAATATGTTTTTATTATCATATATAACATTTTTATAATCCTGGTAAAGAAATTTCTCTTTGACTTGAGTCTAAAGATGGGTAGATTATTGGTATGATCGTGACAATGAGTTCTCTTTGGCCAGTAGTGCAAAGTTGAATCATTAACTGATATGATCATGACCATTGAATTTACAATTGAATATTTTTAGCTTAAGTGCAAAGGTGAATTGATCAACATGGTTATAATTATGGTTTATATAAATTCTAAAATGATTATATATTTATTTGAGATATGAATATCTTTGGCCTGTAGTGCAAAGATGACCTATTGTTGAATATCTTTGGCCCGTAGTGCAAAGATGACCTATTGTTGAATATCTTTGGCCCGTAGTGCAAAGATGATCTGTTGTTGAATATCTTTGGCCTGTAGTGCAAAGATGAACTGTTAATGGATATCTTTGGCCCGTAGTGCAAAGATGAATTTATTAGTATGATTATGAATAGGAACTGTGATTTGGTATAACTATGATCTTTGATGTTTCAGGTAAAGACAGGTGATGAAAATTATCTTCGTCCTGGATGAGAAGAGTAATTAGATTCACAATTATGATTATGAGTTATTCATATGATTGTGGAAAGGAACTGTTGATTGATGTTACAGGGATAAAACATTGTTGGTGGACTTTTAATGTGGAGAAGATAATAGACTTTATGATCTATTTGACTCTTCTAAAGGATTGCTCGTTCCACTGCAACTATGGTTGAAAAGTTTTATCATCTACCATATGTTCTAAATCTCTGATTTATTACTGATGAAGGCTATTGATAATTTAATTATCTTTAGTCATAATATTCTTTACTGAGCTAGTTGTGCTCACCCTTTTGTTTCACAATTCCTTTCAGGTAATAAGAGTGTAGTTGGGTCGAGCGGGGGATAACAGGGGAATAGAACGGTGGTCTATAGCTGTTGAGGTTCTCCCTAAATAGTATGAAAATAATTTTATTGATAACTTTAGATAAGTGTGTCGTATTGTATATGTCATTTGATATTTAATTTTGGTGAACCGAATAGGGTGAGGTGATCTCAACTTTGGAAGGGTGTTTTGCCACTATCATACAAGACATCTAATGACATACAAACTCGTGTTATCATAAGACAGGGTTGTGCACATTCACTTGCTGAGTATATCTACGAGCACTACCTATATGATCTTGGAGTTTATTTGAAATGTAATTCTCACTTGGAGACAACGGAGATAATTATATGTCAAGAGAAGACTCACCACTGGAAAGAACATGATAGTAATCTTCTCGTTTTTCTTTGGGTTCTATTAGGTCAACCAAGGATAATTCTGTGGGCATATGATATCTATTATAACCTAGACGCATGGCCTCCCATGTAAGAAGGTTTCCTTGAGCACTTTTCAAAGATTTTAATTTCTAAAACAGTTATTGACTGTACCTTTTTGTAAGGTGTCATTGTGACGTGCTATCCAAGGTTGGGACATGAGTCACAGTTGGTATATATTTGTATCCAAACTCACAGCATTTGTGTTGTGGTATTTTGCACGACAATTGTTGTAATAAAGTTGTAGTTATTTTCTGTACCATGTATTTGACAACTCAGAATAGGTTGGATGGATTGGACCTATTTTGGGGGCGTCACAAGATACGTGTTAAAATCTTCGATAAGAAGAATCGTATTCAACACTCAAGGGTTATACCTCAAGAGTTAGAATCTGAAATGAAGTCAAGGTATCCTCACCTGTTCGGCATACCAGATACGTACAAAAATTTCGAGGGCAAAATTTCATAAGGAGGGGAGATTGTAAAATCCCAGATTTTTACGGATAAAGATTTAAGTTTTCTCGAAATATTTTTTTTATATTATGATGTGGATTTGATATATTGTTATAGTTGTGGGTAGTATTTATAAATTTTGCAAAGTATGCAAGTTGTCATACTATATTCGATTGGTCGGGAAATATTTTTTTGTCAGGGAATATCTGTACGACGATGGTACAATCATTGGTGGACCCCACAACGGAATTATTGTCGGATTGAGAAAACAACTAAAATATTTTTATGAAAATAACGGCGAAAGTTTTACCGTTAATACTGTTGAACTACTCGATAGTAAAAGTTCCGTATCTGGCGTGGTTGACAAGAATAACACTGCAGGTATTGATTATTGATGCTTACGTGAGAAGTCATTCGGTTTTGATTATTCTTTATAGTAATTGTTGCATAAGATCTCACGTTATTTGATTCAATTATTGTCGATATTTTATATATTGTTAAAATCAATAATTGAGACGACAAGGTTATTAATATTATTATTTTCAATATTAACGATGTCTAGAAGTTCTGTCAAGGAGAGGTTAGATAATCTAATTGCGCGTCAATAGGGAGAAATCCTTATTGGAAAGCCCCTTTTTCCTGGGAACGACCTGGTCGATTAATATTGTGAATTGTAATAAAGATGATAAATGTTGTTAAAATTAGTAAGGTGATTTTTATGAAGTTTTGCTTATTTTTATGGATCCCTATTTACCCATTTTTCAAAATAATCAGTAAAAAAAATTTTAAAGGTGGGGCCCACATGTGGGGCCCATATATGTTGGAAAAATGATTTTGGAAATGGAAGAGTATGAAAGTATATGTATGTATTGAGTATATGGTGGGAGAAAATGATATGTGATAGTGATATGTGTGTGATGTGTGTGTGAGTAGAAAAGTGGTAGTGTGATAGTGATGTGTAAGAGTGTAGTGAATTGATTTTTGGGTGGGTGGGGGATTGATGTTGGTTATGGGAGAGAAAAAATCAAGTGGTGTATATATAATAATGATATATATAAGTTGAAAACATGTGTTTATATATATGTATTATATTTTAATTTTTGTTGTGATTTTATTGGTTAGTTGATTGACTAAATTGTTAGTTGATTGAAAAATAATTCTGTAAAATTATTTTATCCATGAACAGTGCCTTTCTATTCTTCTATAAATAGAAGCTCATTCCTTCATTATTTCTTATAAATTCACTGAAACTCCAGAGAGAGAAATTATAGAAAACTATAGAAAAGTATTCTCGCTACTTCCTCTACTCTTATATCCAGCTTTTACTGTAGTGGGTGTTATTCTTTTTTATTCATGAAGAGAATCTGTTGTTATTCCATTTCTTATTATTCTGTTGGAATAACTCAGATACGCTGTGATCACCCTATACTTGGTGACATTCTTCTATTATTATGTCTTTATTATTCATTTTGGAATATCCTGCGTCGCGTGTTTTACACCCGACCGGTTTCGCCTTTTTATTATTACGTTGGAATATCATATACGTAGTGTTTTTGCAACGGACTGGTTCCGCTTTTTTTTATTCTCATTGGAATATCCTATCTGTGTGTTTTACACCTTGACCGTTCCGCCTTTTTATTATTCTATCTTTATTATTCATTGGAATATCCTGCTTTGTGTTTTACACCGACCGGTTCCGCTTTTTATTATTCTATTGGAATAACTCCGTCTGCCAAGTACCGCATGCATGGTAATTTCATTGTTATTCCATTATTTATTATTCTCGTTGGAACATCTTGTCGGTGCATAATTTTGCCCGACTCGGTTCCGTTATTATTATTCTCGTTGAATAACTTTGCCTATCTGCCTGCACCGCATGCATGGTGATTTTTTTTGTTATTTCATTCTTTATTATACTCAGTTGGTTAAAGTTTTGACTTCTATACTCCATGAAATTAGTGGAATATCTTTGATATTTGCGCTTCATCCAATATCTTTTCATGGAAATATTCTTCTGAGCATTCTTGAATTTATTCTACACAGAAGTATCGTGTTGACAATTTGAACGTTATTGGTTCCTGAATAAATTAATCCGTGAACTTGTTTTATTGAATTATTATGTCATTGTCATCATCCTCATGTTTATATTATGTTGAAAGTCATCTGTGGCCTGTAGTGCATAGATGGACTTGGTATGATTATGACCAGGGATTATTCAGTATAATCATGACCGTAATGTTACAAATGATGTGGAAAAAGTCCTCATTGGCCCGTAATGCATTGATGGACAGTTTTTGGTATGATTATAGCTATGGATTCTCTTCGGCCAAGGGTACAAAGATGAATTATTTTATGGCATGATCAGGACCGTTGATGAAAACACGATTATCTTTGGCCCGTAATGCATGGATAATTCGTGGTCGTGATACTAAAGAATATCCTTGGCCTGTAGTGCAGGGATGATTTAATGATGTTGATTATTTATTAAGCTGAGTCTCAGCGATAAAAGTGATGAAAAACTTTTTAAATCATAAAAGATAGTAGATTTTATCCTCTACTTGACTCTTTTAATGGATTGCTTGTTTCTCTGCAGTTAAACTTGATGTCTATTGTATTTTATCAATTTAACATTGTTGAAGGCTAATGATAATTTATTCTGCATTATCTTAGTCATAATATTTCTTACTGGGCTAGTTGAGCTCACACTTTCTTTCATTATTCTCTTCAGGAAATGAGAACGTAGCTGGGGCTAGTCGGGGAACGGAGTGATAGTCCAGAGGATAGCATTAGTAGTCCTCACTATTCTGTGAAATAATGTGACAATAAATGTAATGAGGACTCCATTGGGTGTGGATATTGTCTAGATGACAATATATGTATTAAAACTCACAACATATGTTTTGTCATATTTTACACGACTACTGTATTATTAGTTTGTATTTGAATTTTGTACCATGTATTTAGCGACTCAAGATGGGTGATGTATATCTATTTTGGGGGTGTCATAAATTCTATAAAAATCAAACATGTGACTAGTACTATTTAATCATATGTTTAATAGTATTGAGATTATAATACACTAGTTGATAGCTCGTGCAATGCACGGGTAAGTTAGATTAACGGATTGTCGTATTTTACACGACTACTGTATTATTAGTTTGTATTTAAATTTTATACCATGTATTTGAAGACACAAGATGGGTGATTTATACCTATTTTGAGGGCGTCACAAATTCTATAAAAATCAAACATGTGACTAGTACTATTTAATCATATGTTTAATAGTATTGAGATTATAATACACTAGTTGATAGCTCGTGCAATGCACGGGCAAGTTAGATTAACGGATTGCACTGCCAATGGCCATTATGATCTGGTGAGGGAGCTTCTTCACCTTGACACAAATCTCATCATCAAACTCACCTCCTTTCGTCAATTCGTTGTTTCAAAAGCAGGTTTGGGACGACGAGGAACAATTTAATGATGTTGTTAAATGTCGATCCCAAGTTGCCCAAAAACTACTCCCGGAATGTGAAAACAAGAAAGGTCATAATTTCTCTCATTAGATTTGCATGGTGGTTGGGTTGAAATGGTTTCACGCAGTTAGGATTTCTAGTCTCTTTAATGGAATGTTTTTAGTTAAAACTTTAATATGTTGTATGGATCGATGGCCAAAACTTATTATTTTGGGTGCAAAGGGTTAAATTTTTGATTTTTGGCCATAACTTTTGTATGAACTTGTTACTTTTGGTATATATTTATTTAGTAACTTATTATATGTGCTTATTGTTTTGACGGATCATGATTTGTTGAAATTGATATATGGGCATTATGTGAGTTTCATTATATCACAAACATATTTTTCTTAATATGTATTGTTACTTGAAACGAATTCGTTCAACAAACATACTAAGAATTAGAGATAACACTTAAATCTTGAGTGGACATGCTTATACATTGGAGTTATTACATGGATCAAGTATGCAATGTCAAGAATTATCTATTTTTATTTGTTATACAATGAATATTGTATTCAATTTTTTTAAAATACATCCAGACAAAATTATATACTTGTTCAGCATAGTTTAGAGGGATAAAATAGTAAAATACTGTTATTCAGATATTTCAGACATATCAATTATTAAACAATATTTTTCATTCAGATTCAGTTCATTCAGATTCAGATTCAGATTCATTCAGTTTTTATCAAACAGCCCCTAAGACTATTGAAAGGATAGTGGTGGGAAAATGGATTACAGTCTAGCGTCACTGAAGGTGCTGTGCGTATCGCTAAAGGCCGCACGCCAAACAAATTCCTAATCCTCCATGACTCTCGGGGGGATCCTCTTCCAGCGCGCCTGGTTACAGGCAATCCAACTCTCATATGTGTGTGTATGTATCTGTTTTATAAATTTGTTAATTTACCCTCTCTTTTCCAACATATACAGGGCATTTTGGTCTCATCACCGACTTCCGGCGGTGGCGACGGCCGTTTCCTCCTCGACGACGGCACTGGAATGATCGAGCTCACCCTTTCCGGCGACTTCCGTAACCGCGAGTTCGAGATTGGTAAATTCTTCACCTTCCCAGCCCAGCCCAGCCAGACCCACTTTTACTTTCTGTATTTAAAACTAATTTTTTTTTTCTGTATGTATATACCGGTCTAAATATACGCAGGAATGTATGTAATGGTAGTCGGTGGGTATTTTGTTCATACTGATGATTTCCCCATGATTAAGGTAAATCCCCAATTTCAAGCATAATCATCAAGAAAATATAAGATACATACATGTCTGATTGAAACAATATCATCATCATTAGGCCTGACAAAATATGGGTATGGGTTGGTTTTGGTTTTAAAAATATGGTTATGGTTCCATTTAAGAACTAAAACCATATTAACTATTTTTAATATGGATAATGTGGGTTGGAACCATATGGTTATGGTTAAAAACTATATTAACCATTTTAATATTGTTATGGGTTATGGGTTCCATGAAGGCCTGATTTGACACTAATATTATGTGATTATGTATATACCCCTTACCCCCATCCCACTCCACCCCACCCCACCCCACCCCACCCCACCCCACGCCCACTAAAAAAAATTAATATTATGTGATTATGTATATACCCTTACCCCCCACCCCACCTCACCCCACCCCACCCCCACTAAAAAAATTAATATTATGTGATTATCCCAAAATAGGTCCATTCAATCCAACCCATTCTCGAGTCGCCAAATACATGGTACGTAATACAACTACAACTTTATTACAACAATTGTCGTGGGGGTAAAATACAACAACACATATACCGTGAGTTTGATACAAATATATACCAAATGTGACACATGTCCCAACCGTGGACAACACCTCACAAAGGACACCTTACATAAAGGTATAGTCAAAGACCGCTTTTAGAAACTAAAATCTTTTTGGAAGTGCTCAAGAAACCTTCGTATACTGGGAGGCCACGCTGCCTAGGTTATGATATAGATATCATATGTCCAGAGAATTATCCTCGTCAATTCTAATAGACCCTAAAGAAAAAACGAGAAGATTACTATCATATTCTTCCCAATGGTGAGTCTTCTCTTGATTTATCATTATCTCCACTATCTCAAATTGAGAATTATACTTCAAACAAACACCAAGATTATATAGTAAGTGCTCAGATATATACTCAAAGTAGTGGATGAGACATCCTCGCCTTATGATGATACGTGGTCAGATGTCATTAGACATCTTGTATGATAAAGGACAAAACACCTTCCAACGCTGGGTTCGCCTTTCACCTATTAGATTCACCAAATATAACTACTAAACGATGACCACCGCTCTATTCCCCTCATTATTCCCGCCAATTCAAATACCACACTCTTATTACCCGAAAGGAATCAGAAAGCAAAAGGGTGAGCACAACTAGCTCAAGAAAAGAATATCATGACTAAAGATAATTAAATTATCAATAGCCTCCATCAATAATAAATCAGATTTTAGAAATATACGGTAGATGATAAAAATTTCAACCATAGTCATAAAATGAACGAAAGCAATCCATTAAGAGAGTCAAATAGACTATAAAGTCTATTATCTTCTCCATGTTAAAAATCCACCAACAATGTTTTATCCTCAGAATATCAATCAACAATTCGTCCACAATCATATGAATAACTCATAATCATAATTGTAGTTCTAAATTCCTCTTCTCATCCAGACGAAGATAATTTTCATCACCTATCTTTACCTCAAACATCAAAGATCATGGTTACACCAAATCACATTTCTTGTTCATAATCATACTAATAATTTCATCTTCAGACTACTACCAAAGAAGATATTCATTCAGATCACCAAATGGTCATGTTCATCTCAACACATGTTCATCTTCAGCACCATCGCCAAAGATATTCAATAACATGTCATCTTCAGACTACTACCAAAGATATTCATCAATAATTCATCTTTGCACTACATGTGCCAAGATATTCATCAATAATTCATCTTTGCACTACAAAGCCAAAGATATTCCTCAACAGCTCATATTTCGCACTATAGCCCAAATATATTATTATCTCAAAGAAATATATAATCATTTCGTAATTTATATAAACAATAATTATAACCATGTTGATCATTTCACCTTTGCACTTAAGCTAAAGATATTCAATTATATATTCAATGGTCATGATCATACCAACCAACAATTCAACTTTGCACCATCGCCAAAGAGAACCCATAACATGATCATACCAAAAATCTACCCATTTTTACACTCAAGTCAAAGAGAAATATCATCATTAGGGTTATAAAAAAATTATATATGATAAGAAAATCAATATAATCAAAACATCTAGATTTAATCTCAAGAGTAATATTCATAAATCAACTATAATTTGTTTAAAAAGAAACCAATTTTGTCGTGAATAAGACCTCGTGAATAAGAATCGTGAATAAGAACTCATGAATAAGAACTCGTGAATAAGAACCCCATACATGAAAAAAGGTAGAAATTCCACAATAAAATCCATACCAATATTTCAGATAATGATATTGAAAGAATAATATTTCTTAAGCTTATAAACAATTTATTTTAATTGTTTACACTTTACTAAATAATGCATTTAATCATTCTAAAATGCCAAACTCATAAGATTTCATCACCAATAACCAAAACCCTCATCAAAAATCATATACCTCATATAGGATTCTCAAGCCATAAAATCTTATTTTCCAATTTTCTTACTTCACACGATATATTTAATTCATTTACTCATAACTAGTCCATTTTCATGAAAAATACCAAATCAGTTCCAAAAATATTTCTTTTCTGAGATTTAGCAGTAATATAGTCTCATATTGAATATATATTTTTCTCGAATTTTTAAAATTCATTTACTATTTTTCATATGGCCAAAACCGCCAATATATTAAAACATTTATCATAAATTGTACTTTTATCCAAAAATTTGAAATTTATAGAATATACCCATGTTATATATATGTACTCCCAATAAAAATTTCATCAATTTTTGAGTTAACCACAAGGAGTTATAAGTGGTTACTTTTAAAATAGTCTTTTCCCGTAAAATTCATAACTCTTAATCTATACATCCAAAAATCACCATTTTTGGACACAATCAACAAAACTCATCAAATTATCATTTCAAATTTTTCCAGAATTTTTGAAGGTCTGCAAAGTTACGAAACATGAAAAATATAACAACCCTTAAAATCCCTTACCTCAAAAGAGCAGTATTTCTGACTGGAATAACGCTGAACGAACTTGCACCGTATAGCAACACTCAAGATACAAGAATACACTTGATAATATAGAGAGAGAAATAGAGAGAAAACTTCAGCTTCGTGTGTGATTTTTCAATTCTAACTTAAGCTTCTATTTATAGAAAAATGCTAGAACGCCAAAGCTTAGACTAAAAATAATAAAATATTATTTTTCTTTTCTACACACCAACCATCCAAGACCAGCCATCCAAGCATGCCAATTTGAAAAAATATAGCAAAATTCACATGTTATTAACACCAACCAAAGTGGGTCCCACCATATAATTTAATAAAAATTATTTTATTTTCCTCAACTTCAATAATTCATAGAAAATAGCCCGCTTATCGTAAAAATTCAAACTCACGATTTTCCATGGGAAATTCCATTCTCTACAACTTTGCGTAAGAAAATTTTTCCAAATTCCAAATGTAAATTGACCAAATCAACAAACGAAAGCGATTTTACGCCTATAATCAATTTTCTATTAAGAATCAGTGTCCACCGACACCCAAAACATATGTTAAATATTTAATGCCACAAAAATACTCTTCCTCCTCATATACTCATATATCCCACATTCATTGTAAAAAATATTACTGCTAATATATTATTAAAATAATATATTTAAATGAATTATTTTATCGTAAAAGATAAAATATTAATTTTCAATAGTTGTCACATTAAAAATTTCTCCATCTATATCCACAATAAATATTTTCTTTATCATAATAATCAATAATTAATTATTCACAAATAATATTACAGACTCACAAAGATCGACAACCGTGCAGCTCCTGTGATAGATAGGGGGGCTTTCCAATAAGGATTTCTCCTTACCTCAAGCAATTAATTAGACCAAACCTCTCCTTAGATGTAACTTTCTAGACATTGCCAATAATGTTATCTCGATAATATTATTCAAATAATTTGAATTATTGATCCGATAATAAAAATATCAGCAAAAGGACAATTATCAAACAATAATAATATATAATATCAACGCAAAGAATTATCAATCAATAAAATAAAATATCGAATAAGAATTATCGTAATAATTATCGAGTAAAGGCCTTCACGTAAGAATCAATAATTCAAAATACGTGTAATACCGCAGCTATCGCGCAAACAACGCCAGACATTACTTTTTTTACCAACCGTATTCCAACAAAGTTAATTCAGAACGATTACGCCGTTATTTATAAAAACTTAATTTTGTCGCTTTTCTTCATCCGACAGCTTATTCTCATATGGGGCCCACAAATGGTCAAGGCTGTTGCATTTAATATTCCCCCCCGTAAAGAATATTCCACCACCAAACGAATATTCCCCGACAATTGAATATTTTATAACCACTCATGCGTATTTTGAAAAAATTTCATATATCATCCTTAACTTTAACTTTTATCAATTTAACCATTTACCTAATTGTAATTATAAGAAAATTGAATACTTTTATTTCATAAAATTCGGTCTTCATGCACGGTGATTTCTATTGTTATTCCATTATTTATTATTCTCATTGAACATCCCCGCTTGCAAATTTTGCCTAACTCCGGTTCCGTTATTATTATTCTTCATTGAATAACTCATCTATCTGTAATCGCATGCACGGTGATTTCTTTTGTTATTCCATTCTTTATTATACTCAGTTGGTAAAAGTTTTGACTTCTATACTCCATGAAATTAGTGGAATTTCCTTGATATTTGCGCTTCATCCAGTATCTTTTCATGAAAATATTCTTCTGAGCATTCTTGAATTTTATTCTACACAGAAGTATCGTGTTGACAATTTGAACGTTATTGGTTCCTGAATAAATTAATTCGTGAACTTGTTTTATTGAATTATTATGTCATTGTCATCATCCTCATGTTTATATTATATTGAAAGTCATCTGTGGCCTGTAGTGCATAGATGGACTTGGTATGATTATGATCAAGGATTATTCGGTATAATCATAACCGTAATGTTATAAATGATATGAAAAAAGTCCTCATTGGCCCGTAATGCATTGATGGACAGTTTTTGGTATGATTATAGCTATGGATTCTCTTCGGCCAAGGGTGCAAAGATGAATTGTTTTATGGCATGATCAGGACCGTTGATGAAAACACGATTATCTTTGGCCTGTATTGCATGGATAATTCGTGGTCGTGATACTAAAGAATATCCTCGGCCTCAAAGTGCATGGATGATTTAATGATGTTGATTATTTATTAAGTCGAGTCTCAAATGATAAAAGTGATAAAAACTTTTTAAATCATAAAAGATAGTAGATTTTATCCTCTACTTGACTCTTTTAATGGATTCTTTGTTTCACCGCAGCTTAAACTTGATGTCTATTGTATTTTATCGCTTTAACATTGTTAAAGGCTAATGATAATTTATTCTGCATTATCTTAATCATAATATTTCTTACTGGGCTAGTTGAGCTCACACTTTCTTTCATTGTTCTCTTCAGGAAATGAGAACGTAGTTGGGGCTAGTCGGGGAACAGAGTGATGGTCCAGAGGATAGCATTAGTAGTCCTCACTATTCTGTGAAATAGTGTGACAATAAATGTCATGAGGACTCTATTGGGTGTGAATATTGTCTAGATGACAATATTTGTATTAAAACTTACAGCATATATTTTGTCGTATTTTACACTACTACTGTATTATTAGTTTGTATTTAAATTTTGTGTCATGTATTTGGCGACTCAAGATGGGTGATGTATGCCTATTTTGGGGGCGTCACAAATTCTATAAAAATCAAACATGTGACTAGTACTATTTAATCATATGTTTAATAGTATTGAGATTATAATACACTAGTTGATAGCTCGTGCAATGCACGGGCAAGTTAGATTAACGGATTGTATAATTTTGTAAAATTGCAATGAGAAAGATATTTTTTATAACAATTTATTTTCGTATAACCTCTCAGACATATTTATGCATGATAACCTCTCAAACATAATAATTTCGTTGCAATATTTTATTAAGGTTATGTTTGATTGCATCTTAATGCATTTTAATAGTCCATCTCTTAATAAATTTTAATAACGCACATATTTGTATTAAGAGGTTATAGTTTAGACTCATATTTATATCTTAACTATTCAGAGGAAATTTTAATACAAAAATATGGATTATTAAAGTGTATTAAAAGATGGACCGTTAAGATGTATTAAAATACAATCAAACACCACTACTGTTGTATTAAGAAATTTAATATATATATATATATATATATATATATATATAAGTATATATATATATGAAATATGAAAATAAATCATTTGCAATCCAAGTCACAAAAGATGAAAAGGTAACAATTTAGTCATCTAGTGTTATTAATGGACCAATGTGACATACATTCCTTTTAGATTACATCTAAAGTGATCATCGAATAACCCACCAACAAAAAGCCCAACGTCAAATAAAACAAATAAGTAATAAATTAATATGAATTCAACCAATTACGCACAATAAAATTTTTAAAAATTCTAAATTTCTAATATAAAATAACACCCGAGCCCTGCACGGGTAATTAAATTAAGGGTCTGTTTGATATGGTCTAAATAAAATTGAATGGCTTTGAATCTGAACAATTCAACCATTCAACTCGTTTTTGTTTATAATTTTTAAAATCTGATTTAAGCTGAATTCGTCTGACCGAATCTATTAAAAAAATCTGGCTGAATGGGCTGAATAATCATATTTTACCCAAATAGCCTTCTCTTCCGCATCTCCATCAGCATCTGCATCGGTGTTCTCTGCTTGAAGGTATATTTCTGTTCTTTTGCCTTTCAAAATTTGTTTCTTCACCTTGAATGTTTCAATCTGAATGTATATATTTGTACCATCTTATGTTTAGGTTTCGGTGTTTTTTTTTTTTTCATGTCTGGTCCCCAGCTATACCTCTGTTCGTGAAAAATGGTGATTATGGTTTCTTTGGGTTTTTTTTAGTTTGTATGATGTTGACTCGAGTTATTTTCTTCCTTTTCCCTCACTTTTCGGTCGGCAATTTTACGTTATAGGAAGCCAAAAAGATTTTTCTGCCGTGTGATTTCATATCTTTATCAGTTGAGATGGCATTTACTGCTGGGCTATCACGGACCAAAGGAATCTCTCAACGATGAAAGGGATTTTTTGGCGACTTTTCTTTATGAGCCATAATCTTCCCAAAGAAATTCTTTAAACATGTGGCCCTTTTTGTTTTGTTATCATCTGCAAATTGTTTGGTGAATAGAAATTGGGTTCTTTTTAATTCTGTAACTTGTTAATTTATTCCAACTTTCCCTTTGAAGCATCTATCTTCAGATTTTACCTGCTCTGTGTTCTTTCATTTTTAGCAATAAATGTTTTTTCTGCATCCTTTTTTTGTTAATCACTTGTTATTGGCTCAACTGTTATCTCTTTTTATATGGGGTTTCCTTGTACACCCATTTGTTAATCTCTTTTATGTAGTATTCATTTTTCCTGGTTCCTCTCCTTCTGTTTAGTCGAGTAAAGATCATATTTTGCTATAAGATTCCTAATTTTGTTTGGCAAAGATCTTTTAGATATGAACATTTCTTTTGCTTTTGCCTTACTAGATATGAGCAAATTTTTGTTTCTGAAATGAACCTGGAAGTGGGCTTTGATTCTATGCTTTCTCAAACTGTGATTCCATAGTGAATTCTACTTATCCGCGTTAAAGTTTGTGACTTTTGGGAGTCCAATGCCTCCAACATACTTTCCTCTTAGGTGGGAGAGTACTGGAGATCAATGGTGGTATGCATCTCCCATTGATTGGGCAGCTGCCAATGGCCATTATGATCTGGTGAGGGAGCTTCTTCACCTTGACACAAATCTCATCATCAAACTCACCTCCCTTCGTCGAATTCGTTGCCTCGAAACAGTTTGGGACGACGAGGAACAATTTAATGATGTTGCTAAATGTCGATCCCAAGTTGCCCAAAAACTACTCCTGGAATGTGAAAACAAGAAAGGTCATAATTCTCTCATTAGAGCTGGCTATGGTGGTTGGGTTGAAATGGTTTCACGCAAGTTAGGATTTCTAGTCTACTGAATGGAATGTTTTTAGTTAAAACTTTAATATGTTGTATGGATCGATGGCCAAAACTTATTATTTTGGGTGCAAAAGATTAATTTTTGATTTTTGGCCATAACTTTTGTATGAACTTGTTACTTTTGGTATATATTTATTTAGTAACTTATTATATGTGCTTATTGTTTTGACGGATCATGATTTGTTGAAATTGACATATGGACATTATGTGAGTTTTATTATATCACAAACATATTTTTCTTAATATGTATTGTTACTTGAAACGAATTCGTTCAACAAACATACCAAGAATTAGAGATAACACTTAAATCTTGAGTGGACATGCTTATACATTGGAGTTATTACATGGATCAAGTATGCAATGTCAAGAATTATCTATTTTTATTTGTTATACAATGAATATCAGATTCAATTTTTTAAAATACATCCGCATAAAAATTATATACTTGTTCAAAGATAGTTTAGAGGGGTAAAATAGTAAAATACTGTTATTCAGATATTTCAGACATATCAATTATTAAACAATTTTTTTCATTCAGATTCAGATTCAGATTCAGTTAATTCAGATTCAGCTTATTCAGATTCAGATTCATTCGCTTTTATCAAAAATTTCTAAGACTATTGAAAGGATAAGGTGGGAAAATGGATTACATGATCTGAAGACTTGAAGGTGCCAGTCGACATGACACCAAAAGGTCAGACGCCAAACAAATTCCCAATCCGCCATGACTCTCGGGGGGATCCTCTTCCAGCGCGCCTGGTTACAGGCAACCCAACTCTCAATCTCTGTCTCTTAGACCCAACTCTCATATGTGTGTGTATGTATCTGTTTTATAAATTTGTTGATTTACCCTCTCTTTTCCAACATATACAGGGCATTTTGGTCTCATCACCGATTCCCATGCATGGCGACTTTTACCGCTTCTCCTCGACGACTCAAGACTTGGAATGATCGAGCTCACCTTTCCTATGACTTCCAGAATCATGAGTTCGAGATTGGTAAATTCTTCATCCTCAAATTTCAAATTTCAGCCCAAATTTTACCCACTTTTTACTTTCTCGTATTTAAAACTAATTTTTTTTTTCTGTATGTATATACCGGTCTAAATATACGCAGGAATGTATGTAATGGTAGTCGGTGGGTATTTTGTTCGTACTGATGATTTCCCCATGATTAAGGTAAATCCCCAATTTCAAGCATAATCATCAAGAAAATATAAGATACATACATGTCTGATTGAAACAATATCATCTAATTGAAACAATATCATCATCATTAGGCCTGACAAAATATGGTTATGGGTTGGTTTTGGTTTTAAAAATATGGTTATGGTTTCATTTAAGAACTAAAACCATATTAACTATTTTTAATATGGATAATGTGGGTTGGAATCATATAGTTATGGTTAAAAACTATATTAACCATTTTAATATTGTTATGGGTTATGGGTTCCATGAAGGCCTGATTTGACACTAATATTATGTGATTATGTATATACCTCTTACCCCCACCCCCACTAAAAAAATTAATATTATGTGATTATGTATATACCCCTTACTCCCCACCCCACCCCACCCCACCCCCACTAAAAAAATTAATATTATGTGACTATGTATATACCCCTTACCTCCACCCCACCCCACCCCCACCCCCACCCCCACCCCCACCCCCACTAAAAAAATTAATATTATGTGATTATGTATATACCCCCACCCCACCCCACCCCACCCCACCCCTCACCCCACCCCACCCCACCCCATCTACTTAACCCACCCCACTCCACCTACCTACTACCCATGCACCCAACACTCTTTTTCAAAAAATAATATTAAACGATTATGTATACCCCACTCACCCCACCTACCCCTACCCTCCTATTCCTCCCACCCTCCACCCAACCCTCCCTCCCAAAAAAAATAATATGGGGTGGTGTACACATTATTTTTTTTGGGTTTGGGTTTGGGTTTGGGTTTGAGTGGGGGTGGGGATGGGGGTGAGGTGGGGGGTAAGGGGTGTATACATAATCACATAATATTATTATTTTTGGTTGGGTTGGGTGGGGGTAAGGGGTATATACATAATTACAAATTATTATTTTTTTTAGTGGGGTTGGGGTGGGGGGGGGTAAGGGGTATATACATAATCACATAATATTTTTTTGGTGGGGGTGGGGGGTAGGGTGGGGTGGGGTGGGGTGGTGCGTGGGTGGTTGAACTTCTTGAATATGTAAATATGGGTGGAAAGAACTTTTGATTTAGATTTGGAATAAAATATGGGTCGAAAAATGGTTAACCGGGTTGGAACTATATTTCTTTTTAAAAATATGGTTCCAAACTTTACCCAACCCAAATAAATAAAAATAGTTAACCAATCCATTTGGTTCCAGTTAATATGGGTTGACTTGACAATTAACCAACTATATTGTCAGGTCTATTCATCATCAAGAGTCAAAAACTTTTGAGCATTCTTTGATCAGTTACTAAATTTGCCCCTCATCTGGTGAGCAGATTATTATTAATACCTCCCAATATATACCCCTGGTCTGATCTGGTGAGCAGATTATACTCCTTAATGTTGTCAGCACACTTACTATTTCTTCCTTTATTTGTTGTATTGGAAGTAAAATTCAGCATAACTTGAGGAGAATGATGGTTTGGACTTGTTTTAACAAGTTATAGGTAGGAAGAAGTATGGTACAACCAAGCTTCCCAAACTAATGACCAGGGCTTTAAAATAGTGCTTACGAAATGATAAAAGGAATTTATTAACACTAATTATGTCGGTCTTTCAACAAACGGAGCTCAGGCAATAACAAAATTATGGAGATATTTAGAACATGATATGTGGTTCTTTTCAGTAAAAGTTGCAGTAATATTGGTTTACCTTTACTGGAGTTGTTTCACAACAATTCAGGCCATTTTGTCTTTGAATTTCAGGTTCACAAAATTGTTGACCTTTCCCCATATCCCGATCGAGAGGCAATGTGGTATCTAGAAGTCCTGGAGGCTTACAAACTTTTCTACGGGCCCCTACTTGAAGAATGATAGAAGGGAGCAAGGTTGGGAGAGAGAGAGTCACTTCTAGTGTACATGATAGAAGGAATGTAAACCTTAATCTTTTTGTTTCATATGTAGCATCAATAGAAACTTAATGCATCAGCCAGTCTTGTTACTACTTACTCCATTTCCATTACGGTTCTAATTGCACAGTTCAATTCAACCGGTATGAGCTCATACATAGAATTATACCATCTTTTAATATGGCAAAACCCAAGTTTCATTACAGTCGAGTTGAGAGCCCAACAAAAAGAGTTCACATGCTCATCCGCTTCATTGGAATGTCGTACTATAAAGCTGCCAAATTATTAATCTCAGAATTATGAAGACTTTTCCATAATTTGATCTGGCTCTTATAAAGTAAGGAGACAAGTTGCTAACATATACTCGGTATCCCTCGACGTCAATTTTAGAGATTGGTGAATGGTGATCTTAAAGGACTTGCACTATAAAGAACAAGAAGAAACAATTAACAAGCAATAAATAAATGCAGATTTACAAAGTTGAAAGATGCCTTGAAGTTGATTCAGTAACATGAGATAGATCATTACAAATTATGTTAACCTCAACACATCAAGTGACCTTATTATACCAAAATTCTTCAAACTACGGACAAAGTTTTACTCCAAATTCATCTCATGTGTTTTCCTCTATCACTCTTCATGATGCATGCACATATCTCACCATAAGAGAGAATTTCCTCTCCGATGTCTCCCATTCAGCTAGCAAGTATGCCTGGTGCAACAGTCTAGTCATTATACATAACTAGCCAAATTCATCTAGACAAGTTTGGGATATGGGACTACAATGTATGTTTATGATGACTAGAAGAATCTTTGAATTGCACAATGGTTTCTCACAATGTGATCCTGAAATGAGCATTACTTGTTTCTTGAATAAGAAGCAGCAGCCTCAAGTTCCTTAATGAACTTTTGGAGCTGCAACTTTGAAGTTTCAGTAATATCAAAAAGCTCAAAAATATACTTTTATGATGCTTATATCCAAGAAGAAATCAACAGTGCAACTTAGGCAGAAAAGAACGATTAATCAATGATGAGTGATACTGCATACGATCTGTCAAAGTTAGAATATCATAATTTTAGGAATGTCTGATTGGAAACAGCATATCGGATTGTTCAGATTATACGTCATATTGGACAAAGTTGCAAAAAGCATACGAAAAAGCAAGAATAGGACTATTATGATACAAATTTTACAAGTAGACAATGTGATTTTGGGAAGAGAAAATATCAGAGGGCCTTAAGGGTTAGTGGACCGCCTGTGTTGTTTGGCACAGCCACAGGGCCATAGGCAGTTAGGACCTAGCTGGGAGTTGAATGAATATTTATCTTGAAAACTATATGAAACCATACTATATGTGATGTAACAGTATGAAAAGGAAATTATCATCTTACTTGGTATATTTACGACAGCAATCCAACAATCTGTCAACATCTTCATCTGCATAATTTTCCTCCATAATAGGATTTCTCGTCATGATCATTTAAGGTTTTCCATTGTTTTAAGAGACTGAAAATTCTGCTCAGCTGTAGCAAGGGTAAAGTAAAACACAAATAGAAGCAATGGACTAATAGTATTCACAGTGAGAGAAATTATATCAGTGAATTGATATATTAGGTCCCTCGAACCAAAACTAATTGTATATTTAATTACTTAATAAATTAAAAACACAAAAAGAAGGATACTGCTGTAGTTATGGTATATAGTTCCGCCGAGCGAAAGCAGTCGAAGCTCTCATGATTTACGTTGGAGTCATCTAGCTCATGGTCAAAGAGTTCTTCTTCGATGAGATCTGATTTACTTAAAAGAACTGATACAAGCTGATGCAGTCTTGATGGGCTTATCTCAGCTTCTTCAACTTGGACCAATAATCTTGAAATGATGCTCCACAAAGGCCCTTCGTGCTTCAACATCATCCGAAGCAAAAGGAAATAAATCAAGCAGACCCTGTATGAAAAACAAATCTGGATGTATACACAATGGTTACTGCTAAGTATCAAATGAAGTTAATGATGATGAAGCTATGAAAGTGAAAACACTCCCTCTATAGCAAGATATTTTTGCTCGTGGAACCTGAACAGTTACCCTGTGATATCTCTAATAATAGGTCAGCAGCATCAGAACATATTCGCTATCAGAATTGCAGCAGTAACACAACAGTTGGCAACCTGCAGAAAAAAAATTATTTATAGTGTCTAAGCACGCGAAATTACAATATTCATACTCATCATTGAAGGAAAGGAGATGAAATCAGAATATGAACTCAATAACAAGATCTTGCACATGGAGCAACAGATTTGTACAGTTGTTCAGGGACTAATTCTATGTAAGGAAGGAGGAAGAGTATGTTGCTAGGATGCTGCAGTTAGTTAATTAGTTAATAAGGGTATCACAGTCTTTTTCTGTTCCCAAGTCAGGTTATTAGTGTCTTTTATTAAGGAAGGTTACTTCTGTCTTTTTGTTCCCTATTTCTGTTTAGTCGTGTGAAGGAAGCATGTGTAGCTAACCTTTTGGGTGTGATATAATCTGTTGGATAGTGTTGTATCATGAATGAAAATCTGTTATTGCTTCTTCCTCAATTCTCTCTTCTCTCTCTATTATTCTCTCTTTTTCCCTCTTCCTCACTCTATTTTCTGCTATTTCTCTGTCAAATTTCACTGGAAAGTCCAAATTACTGAGACTTGTCTCATTACAGTTGCTAAGGTATTGAACTAATTAAGTTAGTTCATTACAGTTGGTATCAAAGCCAGGCGAAACTGTGGATTATGGCTACAAACAATCACCGACTGAGCAGCTTAGAGACTCAGGTTCAAGAGCTGCAAGCACAGTTGGGTTCGGTCTCAACGATGCAGCAGGGGTTTGATTCAAAAATGGAGCAGATGATGAAGAATTTCGATACCCTCCTGAATATTCAGAGACAGCAGTTGGACCCAAATAACACAGGTAACCAGGGTCCTTCATCTATTTCTGTTCTGGGACCTTATGAAAATGCTCCTAAGGGAGATAAATCTGATGATATCTTCAGGACCATCAAGTTTGAATTTCCAAAATTTGATGGGATTAATCCTAGATCATGGGTTAGAAGATATAATAAGTTGTTTGCTCACCATGTGGTGCCTGAGCACCAGAAAATCTATCTAAGTACTATGAATCTGGAAGGAGAGGCTGAAGCTTGGTACTCTGGGTTTGTACAACATGGTCAGGAGCTGACATGGGCTGGTTTAGTGGAGGAGATATTTGCCAGGTTTAGTCCTGAAGCAAGTGAAAATCCTATTGGAGAGCTAAAAAAGTTGCAGCAGCATGACACAGTCGATGAGTATAGAAGCAAATTTGAGGAGTTGAAAGGATGGGCATTGGCTAGGAATCCATCTCTTAATGAGGCATTCTTTATGGACTGTTTCCTGGGTGGATTAAAGGTGGAAATCCAATTGGGGGTGCAGGAGCTTAAACCAAGGGACCTTAAGGAGTTAATCAGATTATCTAGGGTTGAAGAAGCAAAATTAGAAGCATGGCTTAAGAGAAGTAGGGGGGTCAACAAAATGTCTGCAAATGTTTTTTCTCCTAAAACTGTCTCTACCTTTTTCCCCCCAAAACCTGCAGCTGTTTCCCTTCCTCAGGCTAAACCTGCAGAAATGAACAGGGTTGACAATATGAGGTCCTTGCCAATAAGGGGACTCACTAGGGAACAGATGAATGATAAGAGGAAAAGGAAGATATGTTTCTCTTGTGATGAGCCCTATGTTCAGGGACATGTATGCAAAAGACCCCAGTTGTTCATGTCACTTCCTCCGGACCAGATGCGTGGGAGGAATCAACAAGTCGGGTGCACAGAGGAGAAATAAGGCTATTATTAGTCAGAGGAACTGTAAGCCCAAATCACATTGCATGCCTCTCTCGGTCACAACACTAATAACACAACAAATATCAGTTGAATGGCCAATGGTAAATTCCTGAGAATTTCGGTGGATAGTGGCAGCATTCACAATTTTTTGGATCCTCAAGCAGCCAAAGCAATCAAGGCGGATGTAAAAGGTAGCAGTAACTTGACAGTAACTGTAGCAGATGGGTTCAAGGTGAATAGCAGTCAGCTTTGTCCTCAATTGCATTGGTCCATTCAAGGAGAAGAGTTCAATACTGACTTTAGAATACTGCCTCTGGGGGGAATAGATGCTGTCCTAGGTGTACAATGGTTGAAGCTCTTCAATCCTATAACCTTTGACTTCCAGAACCTATAGTTGACTATTACCAGAGGAGGGCAAACTATTGTCTTACAAGGTGAATCTGACCATGTGACACCTACCATTCAAATGATGAATTCTGGGGAGTTCAGCCAAACATTACAATCTGCTACCCATGGTTATTTTGGGTATTTGTTTGGGATACATCCAGAAGAGGACAAGGTCCAAGAAGGTACAAATAGCCATAATGACTTTCTATCGGAGGGATCCAAAACCACCCAATTAATCAAACTCATCCCTAAGATGCAAGGGTTGTTGCAGGATTTCCAGGATGTATTTTAAGAACCAAAGGGTCTTCCACCTAGGAGGACCCATGACCATCACGTAAGGCTTAAGGAGGATAGTCAACCAGTCAGTCTCAGGCCCTATAGGTATCCCTATGTTCAGAAGGAGGAAATAGAGAAGATTGTGCAGGAGATGCTACAAAATGGCGTAATTCAACCAAGCAATAGCCCATATGCTTTCCCCGTTCTTTTAGTCAAAAAACAAGATGGAACATGGAGGTTGTGTGTTGATTATAGGTCTCTAAATGCTATAACCATCAAGGATAGGTTCCCTATACCGCCATCGATGAGTTCATTGGATGAGTTACATGGCTCTCCGTGGTTTTCCAAGCTTGATTTAAGATCAGGATACCATCAAATCTGGGTACATAAAGATGACATACAAAAAACTGCTTTTAGGACTCATAATGGCCATTTTGAATTCTTGGTGATGCCTTTTGGGCTCACAAATGCTCCCCGCCACATTCCAAATCACTAATGAACCGGTATTCCACCCTTTCCTCGTAAAAATTTGTCCTCGCTTTTTTTCGACGATATACTAGTTTATAGTAAGGATTATGATGAACACTGAACACTTAGAAGATCGAACCTCAAACTACTACAAGATTACAAACTTTTTGCCAAAAGGAGTAAATGTGTTTTCGGGACAGATTCTATTCAATACTTAGGCCACATCATATCTCCACAAGGGGTGGCAACTGATCCAGATAAAATTAAATGTATGATGGAATGGCCTGTGCCTAAGAATATAAAAGGGTTGAGGGGATTTCTAGGCCTAACTGGCTACTACAGGAGGTTCATTAGGAATTATGGGTTGATAAGCAGGCCCCTTACTAATTTACTCAGGAAAGATAGCTTCAAATGGTCTGGCCAGGCAACTGAAGCATTCATGTAGCAATAATTGAGTATAACTGAGTGACTTCTTACGTAAGCATCAATAATCAATACCGCTATGCTACTACGCAACCAATGCCAGACATCGCATTTCTTTACTACCGGGTAGTTCAACGGTTTTAATTCAGTAACACTTTCGTTGTTATTTTTATAAAATGATAATTCTATCATTTTCTAACTACGACAATACTTCATTGTGGGGTCCACTAATGAATGTGTCGTCGTCATTTGGATATTCCCCACAAAAAGAATATTCCCCACAAAAAGAATATTCCCCACCAAACGAATATTTTATAACAACTCAGATACTTTTTTGCAAAATTTATAAATATTACCCACAACTATAAATTATATCAAATCCACACCATAATATTCAAAAAAAATATTTTGAGAAATTTAAATCTTTATTCATAAAATTTGGGGTCTCACATATTATTTTATTGTTAGATTATTATACTTGTGGGCACTCGTGCTCACTCTTGCGTAATAATAACATTGCAGTTAATTAGAACGAAAGGTCCGACGAGCCTTCTACTAGCAAAGCCAAGGGCAAAGTTAACAAGTGATGAAGACTTGTTGTTTATTTGATGTATTTATGTTTCAGACTTATGTTAAAGTTGTGTAAGACTTGTTATTTGTTTATGTTTCCGCATTTGAGATTTAAGGTTAGTATGATCTGGGATTGATGTATTTACATTCAGATGTTGTAACTCCATAAGGAGAGTATTTATAAGGAGACTATGACACAAGCTCCAGTCCTTACCATGCCTAATTTTAATGAAGCTTTTGTACTGGAAACAGATGCCTCCCACTACGGCATTGGTGCGCTTTTGTCACAAAGGAAGGCCTATAGCCTTCCTTAGTAAGGCTATAAAGCAGACAACATCTGGGATACTCAACTTATGAAAAAGAACTCATGGTTGTGGTTCATGCAGTAAACAAATGGAGGCATTACCTGTTAGGGAACAAAGTCCTCATCAAGACAGACCACCAGAGTTTAAAGTATCTATTGGACCAAAGGATTACAACAACCAATCAACAAAAATGGATCACCAAACTTATGGGGATGGATTATGAGATAATTTATAGAAAGGGAAAAGAAAATATAGTGGCTGACAGTTTATCTAGGGAGGTTCATTTTCAATTGGACAAAACTGAAGAAGCTGGTGAGCTCAATCTAGTCACAACAGCAATACCAAGTTGGTTCCAGGAGATTGCTCACTCTTGGGAGAAAGATGAAGGACTTAAGGAGCTTATTCTCAGAACTACAAATGTAGACCCCGAGAGCTTACTCCGGATACTCTTTTAACAGTGGCAGACTGAAGTTCCAGAATAGATTGGTGGTGGGGCCAAATTCTGATCTAAGGAGGAAGTTCTAAGAGGAGTTCCATAACTCTCCTATTGGGGGGCATTCTGGGATAAGAGGTACCTATGAACGGATTAATCAATATTTATGGTGGCCAACATTAAGGCAAGATGTAACTGATTTTGTTAAAAAGTGTGATGTATGCCAGCAACAAAAACATGAAAATGTTCTACCTCCAGGTTTGCTCCAGCCTCTTCCAGTTCCAGATACTCCCTGGACTGATATCACCATGGACTTCATAGAAGGACTGCCTAGTTCTGCTGGTATGACAGTCATTTGGGTAGTGGTGGATAGACTTACTAAATATAGCCATTTCATTCCTCTCAAACACCCTTTCACTGCTGCTCATCTAGCCCAGCTTTTCATTACTCACATATACAAACTACATGGCTTACCTTCTTCTATAGTCTCTGATAGAGACAAAATTTTCATTAGCCTTTTTTGGCAATCCCTATTCAAACTTGTGGGTACTAAACTGCAAATGAGTACAGCTTACCATCCCCAAACCGATGGTCAAACTGAAAGGATCAACCAAATTCTAGAATGCTATCTGAGGTGTATGGTGCCCCAAAAGCCACACGACTGGACTGCTTGGTTGGACTTAGCTGAGTGGTGGTATAACTCCCATTTCCACAATGGTTTACAAGCTTCCCCATTTGAAATGTTGTATGGGTATAAGCCTTCCCATTTGTCTTTCCATCAGTGGGGAAGGGTACATGACCCTACTACTAGGCAGTTTTGTAGAGACAAGTCCCAACTACTTAGAATGCTTAAGCAAAATCTGGTGGAAGCTCAGTCAAGGATCAATTATTATGTTGATCGGAATAGATCTAAACGGACATTTGTACCAGGGGACATGGTTTATTTGAAGGTCAGGCCTTATAGACAGGTCACCCTTGCTCAGACCCCTTTTGGAAAGCTAACTCCTAAGTATTATGGTCCATTCATGGTCGAAGCCAAGGTGGGAGCTGTGGCTTATAAATTGCAGCTGCCAGGCCACACTAAGGTTCACCCTATTTTCCATGTATCACTGCTCAAAAAGAAGATTGGCCTGCGCTGCACTTCTTCTCGTTCTTTGCCTCCTGCGGATGCAAATGGTCACTTCTTAGCAGAACCTCTGGCAATACTTGACAAGAGGATGATTAAGAAAAACAATGCAGCTAGTGTGGAACTGTTGGTGCAATGGGAAAACTCTCTACCATCCGAAGCCACCTGGGAAGATTGGGACCAGCTTCACCTGAAATTTCCTCATTTCCATCCTTGGGGACAAAGATCTTCTTAAGAGGGAGGGACTGTAAGGAAGGAGGAAGAGTATGTTGCTAGGATGTTGCAGTTAGTTAATTAGTTAATAAAGGTATCACAGTCTTTTTCTGTTCCCAAGTCAGGTTATTAATGTCTTTTGTTAAGGAAGGTTACTTCTGTCTTTTTGTTCCCTATTTCTGTTTAGTCGTGTGAAGGAAGCATGTGTAGCTAACCTTTTGGGTGTGATATAATCTGTTGGATAGTGTTGTATGGAGGATTATGAATGAAAATCTGTTATTGCCTCTTCCCCAATTCTCTCCTCTCTCTATTATTCTCTCTTTTTCCCTCTTCCTCACTCTATTTTTTGCTATTTCTCTGTCAAATTTCACTGGAAAGTCCAAATTACTGAGACTTGTCATTACAGTTGCTAAGGTATTGAACTAATTAAGCTAGTTTATTACATTCTACTGTTCACTTTCCTCATTAAAGATCATTCTTTAACGCATTATGTGTCATGGTGACTTCTGCGACAGTTTATTGCCACTGTTTTGTGAAAATATACATTTCTCATCATTCTTATTTCACTGCTTTAAATCACAGTTATGAATCCAGTTATCCTGACAAAGCCTTTGATTTATATCATCAATGATAACTTAGATAATCAATTAAGAATCTAGTTATCATTTTTCTTAAATGGCCGTTCAAATATAATATACATAAATTTAGGTCCAAAAGTAGGCAGATTAAGTTCTTGCCCGGTCCATTCAGATATTCTCAAGACCTGTGTACCAAAAGGACCCAATTTGAGAACATCCTATATATAATCAGATATTGACTGTTGAAAAGCTGTATCACACCATTTCAAATATTTTATGACTTCATAACTAACAATAATGTTCAATACTGATATCGCAGCTTGCTACAGGGTAGTAAAACATTTGGAAGCAAGACGCCCGATACTTCTTAGAGTGAGAAAAAACATATATCATTCAGTTTGTTTGGACTGTTGATAGAATATTCAGCACCAGGTAAAAGCTCACCAGCAATGGATCCAATGAAATTAAATAGTTACATACTTGAACCAACATATAAGCACAGATATGCATGCATGCGTACACAACATTACAAATATGTGCACCAAATATGTAGGAGGCAATGGCAAATTGCAATATACCTCAATCTTATCTGGAAGTTTGATCAGGTCAATAAGCAGATGAAAAAGCTCCTTATTTGAACAGAGTTCTTGTGAATAACCATCGATGACGGAAAGGGCTTCAGTTGTCCGAAGTATTAAATCAGTGACAAAATACCTGATGTTACATATTGTAATCAGATAAGAAACGAAGGATTATTTAAAAGATTTGAAACAACTACCTGTTTGAGTTATTAAACTCACAGATCATTTTGCAATACGGTAATTCAATCGAACAGACGAATGCAATACAGATATAAACTGTTGTGAAATTGTTGTTACAAAACCTTCAACTTATAATTACATTTAAAATAGTTTTACTAGATAAAATAAATGTAAGATGGCAATTTATTCTCGGTTCGACTAAGAGGGGTGTATGGCTACTACTTTTGAGTTTTGTCATCATTTTAAGAGCATAATGTTTGTCCATGAGTTTGTAAAAGATGAATCAAACAGCTTCTGAACCTTTCCACAGGCTTACAGAGTTAAACAAGATGTTTCAAGAAATAAAAAAAAATGCCACATGATCTGTAATATTAAAAATTCAAGGTTTTGTGTAAATACGAAATATTACTTCTCTGTGTTGCAATTCACTCTCAAGTCTCAAATGACATTGAGATACAATGTTTGCAGAATCAACGGAACATTGACATACAATAAATGGAAATTAACATAAGTTTTACTAGGATTTTCACATCCACAATAATTAAACCAGAAGGACGTGACATTAAACATAGATCTTTTATACAAGAGAAGCTTCACTCAGTTTGAATAAAACACGGAGGTATAAGTGATATAGAAGCAGTTTCAACTGTAAAACGCATCCACACAAGTTATACTCAGAAATGACCGCATAACCTATATTTCATTATAACAAGAACATGAGATATGATGTATTATGCTGGACATAAGGACAGTGTTACAAACATCACACCTTATAAAAACACCTTTTGATTAGGATTGAATTACAACATCATGGTACTCTCAGCCTTTACAACAAGACAAAAAGAAGCCATACCTTTCAGGTTGTCGTTCTCCCATTAATTTGCTCATCTCAAAAGCCAATAAATTAATTAAAACTCTGGAAAGACCCAACTTCATCCAACCAGGTAGCAGTAGAGATCTTACTTCCGACTGACCTTCTAATACAGCTAACAGCAAACCTACACTCTGTAAAGCGAAAGTACATTGGAGACATAGATAACGGCATGCTAGCTACTTTACATCTTGTTCTGCCAATCTTAATTAATACACTTCAAAATATTTAAAATCACAGATAATAATACAGATATCTGACACATTCAATTGGTTCAGAGTTAAAAATAGAACAGAAAAAAAAATGTAGAAGATAAGGTGCTCTTGCGGTTTGGGATTACATGGGTTATGCCTAAGTTGGTGGTGCAGCTCTTCAGGCATGGAAAGGAGTTAGGAGCCATCAGAGTATGATGAAATGGGAGATGATTCTCATGGGCCACGGTGGATAACAACAGAGTAGCAAACAATACGTCGAGGATGTCAAAACGCCAGCGCTCCGTATCAGACTTTTTTTTCTTTGTGCTTGTATTTTTTGCAGAATGAGTTAACTCCAGGTTTTATTGTTTCCCTCAACATTTTGGGAGTTTGGCTTCAGGACTTTTTGAGTGAGGGGTGTCCGTGATGTAAAGGGGTTATTTATTTGTTTTTATTTCCTGCAGGTTTTTAATTTTCCGGATCTGCCTATATTTAGTATAATTTTCACAAGGTGTGCCCCCTTTTGGCACTTTGTGAACAATATTATTACTTATCCAAAAAAAATATGTTATCATATAAATTTCCTTGTCTAGATACCAAAAGAACACCTTTTTGTAAACTCCTCGTGTCATGTTCTCCGCCATCAGCAATCGGGAACCCTTTCATTATCTTGAACGAGATTGTACAGGTATCTCAAGGTGCCGAGTGAAACAAAATCTTTCCCAGTTAATTGTGTATGATAGAGGTCATGGCAGTAACAGAGAGAAAGTAGGAAAGATGTGAGAACAATTGGATATGTAGTCAAGGGATGCAAATGAGGTAATATGGAGGGAAAAAAGATTGGGCACTATTGGAGCAGGCATGACAAGAAGTGGAAATGAAGAGAATGGTTATTTACACGTGAAATGCAGGTCAATAGAGCAACCAGTTTTTCAATTGTTACATAATAATATGACGCCATATAAATTTGCCACCTTTTCCATAAATTCTATGATTCTTTGTGCATGATGCACTTTGAGTTGTTTACAATCTTGACCCTCCTAGTATTGCTTGCACTTTGAGTTGTTTACAATCTTGACCCTCCTAGTATTGCTTTGAAATATAGATAGTAAAGAACTATCAAACAATAAGTATTCCCATGCTACAAGGCAAGGTGCTAGGTTTTAAGATTTTTTATAAAAAAATAAAAATTAGAGGTATTTTATGGATGCTAAAAGACTAACTTAATGCCCTCACATATAGAAACTCACATCATTATCATGTCATTGTGATATGGCAAAAATTAAGAACAGGTATGGTTTGCTATCTTTTCCATAACTTCTGCATTTCTTGTAGCAAAATGAACTTTTGAGTCTAACAATTCTTGTTCTTTTCATTTTAAATTAAGATATATTATGAGTAGCAACTAGCAACACCAACTAAATGTTCTTGGGTACTACGTGGTTAGTTGTTAAGTTCTTCATAAAACAAAAACCTAAGACATCAGGTTGATGCTAAAAGACTAAGCTCGATGCAAACAGGCATCAAGACATACAAAGTAGGAACACACACCAATATTGGTCACCAATTCTCATAAAAAAATGCATATTTGCTACCTTTTCTATAAGCTGTGGATTCAAAGTGTTTTCTGCAATCCATAAAACGCGGGCTTGAACATTTTCAGGCCGCAATGCTTTAGCCCAGGTAACACCTTCACTACCTTGAACACATAAAGTCAATAACCTGTGTCAAAAAGACCATATATGAGAATGATTATTACAGAGGAGAGGTAAATCATAAACAAGAACGTCAAATCTGTTAGGGCATTGCTCGTCAACTAAACACAACATAAGTGATTAGTATAGAATCACTCCATGCTTGAGGTAAAAGAATGACAATAGTGACATACACTATATCTAAATTCAAAGAGTAACTAGAAAAGTATGTTGAAGCATTCAACATAAAACTAATTTAATTGGCTATGATGGACTAGCTTCCCGGGATTATATAGTGAGTCTTAGTTTTGAGTTTTATTTTGGGGAGAGGGGAAGGCTACACCCCAAAATAAAATTCACAAATAGAACATTAAGGCTCAGATTGTCCTCCTCTCCTCTCCTCTCCTCTCCTCGCTCCCCTCCCCTCCCCTCCCCTCCATTGAATATTATTTCTAGCAAGGTTAGGTTGGTTAATTTTTCCTAGTCCCACTATCTTATGCCAAATTAAACAAATGGCTAACCAATCAAGTACAAATTTTACAGTCTAAGAGAGAGAATTTATTTTAGTTACCTGGCTTTTTAAAGTAATTTTTAATTCATTAGGAGGATTGGAAGAACAAGCATCTGAAAATTAATATGAAAAAGAAAGAAAGAGGTTCAAGAATTGGGGGAATACGTTGTGGATGAGTACAACCGGCGGCAGAAGCAGCACCGGAAAGAAGGGGCCGGCTGATGCGTCTTAAACGATCGACGGTACAGATCTAAAATTCCAACAGGTGGTGCATGGAGACGACGGAGAAGCTGGTGGTACTGCATGCATGTCATGCAACCAAATTCCAAATTCATGCACTTTACCAAGTTGAATAGATTGGTTTGGTTTACATTTCAAAAAACAATATGTCTATGCATCTTGAATAAAACATGTTTGGTTGACAAAATAGAATTCAGATAAACTAAACAGATGCATTGCATTGAAATAAGAATAAGATAACAAAAAGATCCAATGCATTTAATTGGTTTATAAATTTGAGAAGCTTCCATAAATGAATTTATGATACGCCAAAAATATAGACAATTTTTTTTAAAAAAAACTTGAGTTGTTGAGTCATAAAAATTAAAAATTATTATTGATTGATTTGGAGATGAAGAAAATATGAAAACTATTTATTGCATGCTCTCAGACTCAGGACAGAACTAGGCATGTCAAGTGGAGGCTGTCGTCCCCTCTCTACTAATTTTTCCCCTTCTTTGATATATATATATATATATATATATATATATATATATATATATATATATATATATATGTTTTTGCCCCCCACTAAATTTATTTATTACTTTAATTGAGAATCAATTCTATATGAATTGTACGCTATTATTTTTTTACCGTCCTAATTCCTATATGACAACTATATGTGCAGAGAAAATAGCGTAGTTTTGATTCTTTTTAACAGATAATGTAATATTATTTATCATGACAAATTTATTTAATTATTTTAACATAATTAAAACTCTTTAATTTCTCTTAAAATGTAAAGTTGTCATGTAAACACTAATTTACAAGATTCTTATAAAATCTATTATCTATTATATATACTAAAACACAATACATGATACCATAACTTAACATCTGTCATTCTCACAATTCAACACGTGTGTGACACCCCAAAAATAGGTATACATTACCCATTCTGAGTTGTCAAATACATGGTACAGAAACAACTACAATTTTATTAATACAATATAAAAACTGTGAGTTTAAAAACAAATATTGTCTTCTAGACAATATCCACAACCAAATAAGCACTCATTACAATTATTAAAACTTTATTTTACAAAAATGGTGAGGACTACTAAGACAGCTTTTTAGAACCATCATTCCACACCCCGACTCATACTCACTACATTCTCGCCTCCTGAGAAGAAAAATGGAACAACAAGGAAAATGGTGAGCTCAACTAGCCCAGTAAAGGATATTATGACTAAGATAATAAAGAACAAATTATCGTTAGTCCTCAACAGGGAAAAATCTGATAAAATATAATAGACAACAAGTTTCAGATTAATATTCGCAGCGGAAATAATAATTCATAGAAGAGTTACGTAGAGAATGAAATCTACTATAATCTATGAATTTAACAGTCCATCATCAATATTTTATCCCTGTAACATCAATCAATATTCATCTTGAATTAATATTCATCTTTGCACTACAGGCCAAAGATATTCATCAGTTGGTCATGTTCATCTCAACACCTGTACATCTTTGCACTACGGGCTAAAGATATTCATAATAAAATCAACCATCTTTGCACTACAGGCCAAAGATATTCAGTAACACCATCATTTAGGACTGAGGATGATGAAAAATATTTTAAAGAAAACTAATCCAGTGAAATAAAAGAACAAATGTTAAGGATTCGTACTTTAAACAATCCGAGTTTAAAAATACTTCATAAATAATCATACTGAAGTAAAATTCAAGAATAATCAAAACATGGATACAATCAAAGCTAGTATCCATAATAGATATTTTCGACAAAAAACGAAAATTTAATTTTTCTGTGAATAGTGTCGTATACGTGAATAGTAACTCCGACACCAAAAAGTTCCAAATTTGATAAAAAATTCATATCAATATTTCGGCATAATGATATTGAAGAAATAATATCATTTACGAAAAAAAAAAATATCCCTTACCTCGAAAAAGATTTGCGTGCTTCCGATCGAAATCTTCGGATACGTATTTGAAGGAACTTGCAGACTAGTATAACAACACTCAAAGTATCAAAATACTCACAAGAATACGCTCAATATATCGAGAGAGAAGAGAGAAGATTTCAGTTTAAAAGTGATTTTTAATTCTAACCCAAGCACCCTATTTATAGGAAATTGCTTAGAACACCAAAGCATTAAATTTAATATAATATTATTATATTTACAAAATTGTCAAGCCCACCTCTTGAATCTGAATTCAACCTCCTTGCACATGTTTAATGCAGCCCACCAAGCAAAAAAACTTTTTTGTAATTAAAAATAATTAAAACTTTCAAAAATTAATTATTTCAGAACTCCGGAACTTCAATAATTCACAAACGGACGATTTTACAAGCTATAATCAAATTTCAGTCAAGAAATGGGGTCCACCGACATGTTTAACATGTTTTTAACATTTATTGCAACAAAAATACTCTTCCTCCTCATATACTCATATATCCCACATTCATTGTAAAAATATCACCATTATTATATTATTAAAATATAATAATATATTTAAATGAATTATTTTATCAGAAATAGATAAAATATTAATTTTCAACAATTGTCACATTAAAAAAAAAATTTCATCTATATCCACATAAAATCAATATTTTTCTCATCATATAAATCAATAATTAATTATTCACAAATAATATTACAGAATCACAATCTTGATCCAAGCGGTTCACAGGAAAGAGGGGGCTTTTTAATAAGAATTTCTCCTTACTAGCGCGCAATTAGATGACCAAACCTCTCCTTAGACAGAACTTTCTAGACATTGCCAATAATGTTATCTAACAATATTATTCAGATAATATGAATTATTGCTCCGATAATGGAAAATACTGTGTAGTGACAATTATTGAAAAAAACAGTAATATAAAATATCAACACAACAATTATTGAATCAATAAAATACTGAACAATAATTACTGTAACAATTATTGAGTAGTGTCTTCTTACGTAAGAATCAATAATTGGTGCAATACCGCAAAGCGTCTTCTTGTTTTTTAACCACCGAGTATTTCAACAATATAATGTGTAACAACTACGCCTGCTATTATTATAAACAACTTATAATTGTCGTTTTCTTCATCCCATCGCTTTTCCAGTTATGGGGCCACACAAATTATCGCTACTATCCGCATTTAATATTCCCCGACAACAAGAATATTCCACGACCAAACGAATATTCCTTGACAACAATGAATATTTTATAATCACTTGCTTATTTGAAATATATACGCATTTTTACCCATAACTAACCACATTAATCAAATTAACCCTTACTATTTCAAAATAATAAATAGAGGAAATTTAATTTCATTAATAATAAGTTGGGGTCTTACAACCTCCCCTCCTTATGAAATTTTGTCCTCGAAATTAACGTACGTACCTGATGTTTTAAAAAGGTGAGGATACCTCGCTTTCATTTCCATTTCCAACTCCCAGGTCATTTCCTCTATAGCATGGTTCATCCACAAAACTTTAACTTGTGGTATGATCTTTGTGCGTAGGACATGCTCCTTTCTATCCATGATATTGATAGGTACCTCCTCGTACGTTAAGTCTTCGGCTATATCGTCCGATTCTAACTCAATAACGTGGTTCGAGTCTTTCATATATTTACGTAGCACATATATATGAAAAACATTATGAACACGAGACATACTTGGAGGTAACGCGAGTCTATAGGCCACATTTCCTACTCGGTCAAGAATCTGAAATGGACCAATAAATCGTGGATTGAGCTTTTCTCTTTTCCCAAACCTTGTAACTCCTTTCCATGGTGCAACACGCAACAATACATGATCCCCAATATCAAATTCCACGTCCTTTCGATGAAGATCCGTATAACTCTTTTGTCGATCCTGTGTCGTTTGTATACGTTGTCGAATCATATGGATCTTTTCTGTAGTTATACGTACCAACTCGGGTCCCAACAATGTTCCAGCTTATGAAAAAAGACCTTTAGTCAAGCTGACCCGCTTCCCTCGCGAGGTTTGGCTATGCTCTATAACTGGCTTCTCGGAGAAAGAATGTAACCGAGCATATAAGGAATTATGCCCCGGAAGCAACTTAGGACTCTTGAGACTACCTCAAGCCCGACTTTATGCTTGGCAATAGATCTCAATCTCGACTCGTCCTAATACTTTGATAGAAAGGAAATCGCAGAAGAGAAACAGATTCGAGTCTAAGCGTATCGAAAGCCTCTCATTGCTACTAACTCAAGTAGTTTGATGCGGTTTACTGTCTGATTGCCCCATTTCGTGAGAGCAAGGTAATGCAATTAAGATCGAGTCAAGCACTCGAAGCCGGGAGAGTGAAGAGAAGTTCGAAAGAAAAGACATTCACACTATCTCATATATAGAGAGTGCGTATAGTTTTGGACATCTATCGACTTTCCCGAATTCCTTAAAGTTTATTAATGCGATTGACTTGCCTCTTATAAATCATCAATTTTCGGATATTTTTTGCTTGTAATGCTCGTGGTGGAACAAAGGAGTCTTGCAAGGTACAATCCTAAAAAGTGAGATTGGTTATAGGGATATCTTTTCCTCTCTGCTTTTGCATATCAACGACATGACTCGACCTTCCCGATCCTCAGAATCGGGTTTCTCCCATGGTCATGATTGCTTCTCCTTAAGACCAAACCTAAGGGAAGTTCGAGAGGCCCAGACGGTCCCGGCTGGGGGCCCTTCCATGATAAATAGCAGATATAAGAAGAAAGAGAGTGGCAAGGAAGAGGAGGCGACCAAAAGGCCATTAAACCTCGATAATTGGTTGTACAGCATGATGAAATAGAAAAGAAATTCATTGGTTGTTACAATCTTGGCTTTGTGATTGATGAGATAGATTCATCTCCACGGGTTCTCCTTTTAGTAAGAATTTGTGCATGAAGCGACTTAGTGGTTAGCCGGAGCCCATGGCATGATGGGAAAAGCTCTCTTCCGATGGTTGAGCGGGTAAAGCCCTTATGCTTGAAAAGAGTGAACGCGTAGAGGTACGCCAAGAGAGCTTTAAACCTCTATCTGCAGGAGATGTAAATACTTCCTTTCGCCTCTGGAACAAAAAGTCATAGGATCGCCAGCTAGATTGATTGGTAGATTAGAGGTCTTCCGCTCAGCCTCTCGCTCCTTATCTCGCATGAGCACAACGGGTAAGGAAAGTCTTGTTAGGGTAGAGTGTCTTTTTGAGCAACATTTGGTGATTTCATTATCCGAGAGTGGGGACGAAGTCTTTATTTTCCTTTTTCATTCTTAAAAAAGTATTCTATCTTCACTTCAAGTCATCATTCTTGCCTTAAGTCGCCTTGAGATAAGGAAGGTAGCACTAGTCGTCAAATAATACTGGGGAATCAATGCACTTATCTGCTAGCCACTTGCTAGTGATAATATGAGTCGGTTCTTCGATGAGCTAACTAGAAGCTTAGAGGAGAACGCTAAGCGTACACTTCCGTTGATGTGCTTCACCGATCGATGGAATCTTATTTACATTGATTAGTCGGACCAAACGGAGAGACCAATGCTACTCATTCGATCTCACCGCTTTGTCTCTTTCTCCGATATACGATTTCTCCGTCATGAGACTTCCAAAGACACATTGTACATGATTCGTGTTCATTCTCATCCACACGAGAAATTAGAATGTCGTCACCTAATGCTTTTCCTCTCCTATCAAGGAATAGGCATAAGTGACTTGCTCAAAGTAGAATGTCATATGAGAAGATGTTTTCGAAATCCTCCCGTTGATGCATTGCTTAGCTAATTGAGTCTCTGTTCATCACGCCTCTTGCTGGTTGAATGGAAGGGAGGTAGGCCTTATTTAGGAGTGTCTGATGTTAACGATGGTGGTGATGGTGACCAACAAAGGCATGCTTTCTTCCTCCAATCGATAGCCTAATCTTGGCTTAAATCAGATTCAAAAATCAAATGAGAGAAGAGCCATAGTAAGTGGTCAACATAGAATGAGCCTTCTTTCTTCCTACCTTTAGCATTACCATTCTCTCATCGATTCGCAAACTCTACCCTTCTCAAGAAACTTCTAGCTAGTGAATCTTACCTACTATTCGATTTTAGTGAAGGGAATGCTCTAGCCTCTCTCTGAAACTCCGCACTGTCCCGGGTCTCTCAATCTTCCAATCCAGCCTCTCTTTCTAGATATAGACTGAGTGGCCTTTTTTCCTTCTTATTCAATTAATTACTAGGCTTGGTCTAGCCAAACTTTCCCTTCAAAGGTAGCTATGGAGGAAGGCCGACGAAGGAAGTATATAGTGAATAGGAAGTAGGATTACTAAGTACTTCCATAGTAGAGTTATGGCTTAAATCATGTTAGGATCTTGATCGGAGATAGGTAATAGGAAGAAGGATGTTGATCTGCTAAAGAATGAATCTTTCATTTTATAAGGAATAGAGAATAAGGACTAGGGAGGGGCCTTATTTAGGAAGAGGCTAAGGATTCTGGGAATAAGAAGAGGGCTAAGCAAGTTCAGTGGCCAGTCTGGAAGGAAAGCACATCAACCGCTAAACAGAAGCAATTGAAGGTTGAAAGGGCACTTTCAGAGTAGCAACTGGGAAAAAGAAAGTAGATTTCATCTTGGTAATTGAGTGAAGAAGCTCTCAATGAACAACCCCTAAATCTCGGAAGTCTTGATCGACTTTTTTAATGCGAAACGAATCGAAACTTGACGAAAGCAGTATGCGATGTATTAGTGAGGACCGCCACGAGCTCCGTTTTTGACTATACTCGCGGCCGATCTACGACGACATAGCCCCAAACTCCGCCTATATCAAAACAATACTCGGCGGATGAGAATTAAGAAGTATAAATCCTTTCTTTCAAGTCGTGTACCAATGCTTTAATTTGTATTATAGACGGGGCCCCATGTAGGGATCTCATCCGTATTCCAATCGAAGGTTGAAGCCCCTCCGTGCCTTACCGTGAAATAACCTTACTAGGTATGGGGTGTTGTCTTTTTTTTTTTTTTTTTATCTTTAGGTCTCTTTCAATGCGGAGTTTCCTAAAGGCGGGTCTTCTCTGAAAGGCTCGAGAAGGAGGATCCGTACCTTTTAGTCTTTAGCTTCCTTGCTCTCTTTAGTCCTAGACTTTTTTCGAGTAAGGTCTCGCTTGTTACCCTCTTTTGTTTTATCGTCCTTTTGTTGAATCCAATGTCCGATTCTTCCTTCCGTATATGCTTTGTAATCCCTGGTTAAGGAGCCTCATCAAGTGGGTGCTTCTTAAAGTCTCATGGGACCCGAAATACGAGCCTTATTGAGCCTTGTATTGCTTGTAACACTATAGCAGCTAAGCCGCCTCTACGAGTTGACTTAACACATACACAAACAACAATGAAACGCATCACGAGGCGATAAGCCTCTCTGGATTTCCCAAAGGGGACTCTCTCTTGTCATTGAAATTACCCCCTAAAGGTGAAAATTCAAGATGTCGAGATCCCAATTTCCTTTAAATGCGGACCCACCCTATCGAGTACCGCTTTGAATGTAAGAAGGTCCCCTGCCCCTCCTGTTCCTTTCCCAAGACCGCCTTAAAAGCTTCTTTGGGAAAGCCACCGCCTTTATCATCTCGTAGTCTATGATCGTCGTCTCTGTGGATCGCTAAACGCGAGCCATCGAGTAAGCCTTTTTCCCTAATCCTTGTCCGGTTAGGGCCTTAACTGAGGTTCAGTGGTTATTATACGAGTTTAACTTTGCAGCTTCACCCACCTCATCCCAACATATTGGAGAGCGACATTTTCGTCCATACAATGCTTCGAATGGAGCCACACCTATACTTGCCTGATAACTGTTGTTGTAGGAGAATTCCACCAATGGTAAATACTTATCCCAACTCCCTTTGAAGTCTAGGACACAAAGTCTTAATAGATCTTCAAGAGTTTGAATAGTCCCCTCTGATTGTCCGTCCGTTTGAGGATGGTATGCCGAACTAAATCGTAAATTCGTGCCCATAGCTTTTTGCAAGCTAACCCAAAATCTTGAAGTGAATCTTGGGTCACGATTCGAAACTATGGATACTGGCATGCCATGCAACCTCACAATCTCATTTACATACATACGAGCTAGACGTTCAAGGGAATAAGTTTCTCGTATAGGCAAGAAATGAGCAGACTTGGTTAATCTATCAACAATAACCCAAATAGCATTTATGCCTTGAGAAACCGTGGGAAGACCCGTAACGAAATCCATGGTAATATGTTCCCACTTCCATTTCGGAATCTCAAGTGGTTGCAATGGACCCTTTGGCACTTGATGCTCCGCCTTTATACGTTGACAAGTTAAACACCTCGAGATAAACTCCGCGATCTCTCTCTTCATATTGTTCCACCAAAATGTATGTCGAAGATCACGATATATTTTGGTACTTCCAGGATGGATGGAAAATGGTCTATTGTGTGTCTTCATCATGATTTTATACTTCAAATCAGAATCGTTAGGAACACAAAGTCTAGAGTGGACTCGAAGTATTCCTTCTTCATCGATTCTTGCCTCTGGGATAACACCTTCTTGTACTTTCTTCTTCGTATGCATCAGCTCCGGGTCTGTGGCTTGAGCAACTTTAACTTTATAGATTAAAGCTGGTTCTATGCGTATACTTGACATCATCGCATGGCTCCCCGGAGTCTTGAATTCTATCTTCATCTTTTGTAAATCATATAAAATGGGCCTTTGTGTTGACAACATCGCATTCGTTCCCGCGTATGATCTTCTACTCAACGCGTCAGCTATAACATTCGCTTTTCCAGGATGGTATTGAATGGTGTGGTCATAGTCTTTCAACAGCTCGAGCCAACGTCATTGCCGCATGTTGAGTTCTTTTTGGGTGAAGAAATATTTGAGGCTTTTATGGTCTGAATATATCTCCACTTTCTCCCCATATAGATAAGTGCCTCCGGATCTTTAAGCGTGAAAACGCATCGGCCGCTAACTCTAGATCATGAGTAGGATAATTCCTCTCATATTCTTTAAGTTGTCGCGAGGCATAGGCTATGACTTTTCCATGTTGCATGAGAACACATCCTAACCCTTTGCCCGAAGCATCGCTGTAGATAACAAATCCATCCGAACCAGATGGTATTGTCAGAACATGTGCCGAAATGAGTCTCCTCTTAAGCTCTTGGAAACTCTTCTCGTATTCCTCGCTCCATACGAATTTTATATCTTTCTGAGTCAGCTGAGTTAACGGAGTAGCGATTCGAGAAAACCCTTCCACGAATCTCCGATAATAACCAGCTAAGTCCAGAAAGCTATGTACTTCGGTCACCGTCTTCGGTTGCTCCCAACTTTGTATTGCTTCAATCTTCGTCGGGTCAACAGATACTCCATGTTTTGACACCACGTGCCCAAGGAATGATACTTCCTCAAGCCAAAACTCACATTTCTTCAACTTGGCATAAAGCTTGTTTTCACGAAGCCTTTAGAGTACCAGCTTCAAATGGTGCTCATGATCTTCACGACTTTTGGAATATATGAGGATGTCATCAATAAAGACAACAACGAACTGATCCAAATATTCATTGAATACTCGGTTCATCATATCCATGAAAGCCGCAGGAGCATTAGTCAATCCAAAAGACATGACTAGAATTCATAATGCTGCATACCTAGTTCTAAAGGCGCCTTCTAATATCCTCAGTTCTAATCCTCAATTGATGATATCCAGAACGAAGATCGATCTTTGAAAAGAATTGTGCTCCTTGTAACTGGTCAAACAGGTCATCAATACGAGGTAGCGAATACCTATTCTTGATAGTGACATGGTTCAATTCCCGGTAGTCAATACAAAGTCTCATACTCCCGTCTTTCTTCTTTACGAATAAAATAGGAGCACCCCAAGGAGATGTATTAGGACGAATAGAACCGATGTCTAACAACTCCTGTAGTTGAACCTTTAACTCCTGAAGTTCAATAGGAGCCATTCGATATGGGGTTTTAGAAATGGGCTTTGTACCAGGTTCAAGATCAATAAAGAATTCAACTTCACGTTCCGGAGGTAGACCGGGAAGTTCTTCAGGAAACACGTCAGGAAATTTACTAACAACAGGAGTATTATTCAAATTTGACGTGTCTTTATTCAAATCCATAACATGGGCTAAGAAAGCTTGACATCCATTTTTCAATAAACGAATAGCTTTATGACTAGATATGACAACGATTGATTTTAATGGTTTAGTTGTGACGCCCCCAAAATAGGTATACATCACCCATCTTGGGTCGTCAAATACATGGTACAAAATACAAATACAAACTTAATTATACAACAGTCGTGTAAAATACGACAAAACATAAACTGAGAGTTTTAATAAGAATATTGTCATCTAGACAGTATTCAAACACAATGGAGTCCTCATTACATTTATTATCACATTATTTCACAGAATAGTGAGGACTACTAATACACCATCTAGGACCATCACTCTGTTCCCCGACTAGTCCTGGCTACGTTCTCATTTCTCAAGAGAACAATGAAAACAAAGGGTGAGCTCAACTAGCCCAAAGAAGAAATATTATGACTAAGATAATGCAGAATAAATTATCCTTAGCCTTCAACAGTATAACAACTGATAGAATATAATAGACAACAAGTTTTAGATCAAAAACTACAACGGAAATAAGCAATCCATTAAAAGAGTCAAGTAGAGAATAAAATCTACTATCTTTTAAGATTTAAAAGTTTTCATCACTTTTATCGGCGAGACTCGACAATAATAAATAATCCACATCATCGAATCACCCCGCACTACGGCCAAGGATATTCTTTAGTATAACGACCACAAATTATCCATGCATTACGGGCCAAGGATATTCGTGTATTCATCAATGGTCATGATCATGCCATAAAACAATTCATCTTTGCTCCCTTGGCCGAAGAGAATCCATAGCCATAATCATACCAAAAACAGTCCATCAATGCACTACGGGCAATGAGAACTTTTTCCATATCATTGTAACATTACTATCATGATTATACCGAATAATCCTCGGTCATAATCATACTAAGTCCATCTATGCCCTACAGCCACGAGATGACTTTCAACAAAATATAAACATGAGGATGATGACAATGATATAAGAATTCATAAAAACAAGTTCAAGAATTAATTTGTCCAGAACCAATAACGCCCAAATTGTCAACAAGATCTTTTTTTGTGGTGTAAAATTCAAGAATGCTCAGAAGAATATTTCCATGAAAAGATACTGGATGAAGCTCAAATATCAAGGATATTCCACTAATTTCATAGAGTATAGAAATCAAAACTTTAACCAACCGAGTATAATAAAGAATGGAATAACAACAGAAATCACCATGCACGCGACTTTGCGATGATGAGTTATTCAACGTAATAATAAATAACGGAATAATAAATAATGGAACCAGGTCAGGTGAAATTCACACCGACAGGATATTCCGATAGAATATTAAATGCGGAATAATAAATAATGGAACCAGGTCAGGTGAAATTCACACCGACAGGATATTCCGACAAAATAATAAAGAATAGAATAATAGAAGAATTTCACCATGTATGTGGTACTTCGCATAAACAGGTTATTCCAACATAATAATAAAATAATGGAATAACAGAAGAATTTCACCAAGTAAAAGGTATGCCGCTTATACAGGTTATGTATAGGGTATGCCGCGTATATAGGTTATTCCAACAGAATAATAAAGAATGGAATAACAAAAGTTCTCTTCATGAATAAGAAAGAATAACACCCCTTACCGTAAAAGAAACTGGATAAAGGTGTAGTGAGGTAGTAAACTTCTCTTCTTCTTTCTCTCTATAATAACCGCTCTATAGCTTTAGTGAATTGGTGAGAAATGAAGGAAGAACGAGCTTCTATTTATAGAAAAATATAGTTTCGATAATTGCACATTTTGGGGCTCAAAAAATTACAGTACAATACCTCCCTCTTTTTCTTTATTTTAAATTTAGTCATCCAAGTATTATCAAACTTGCACCACCTCCCCTGTGACGCCCCCAAAATAGGTATACATCACCTATTCTGAGTCGCCAAATACATGGTATAAATACAAATAAAAAACTTAATTATACAACTGTCGTGTAAAATACGACAAAACATAATCGAGATTTTAAATGAGGATATTGCCTTCTGCACAATATCCATTCTCAAATAGAGTCCTCGTTACATTTATTATCACACTATTTTACAGAATAGTGAGGACTACTAAGACACCATCTCGGACCATCACTCAGTTCCCCGACTAGTCCCAGCTACGTTCTCATTTCCTGAAGAGGACAGTGAAAGAAAGGGTGAGCTTAACTAGCCCAACAAGAAATATTATGACTAAGATAATGCAGAATAAATTATCATTAGCCTTCAACAATGTTAAATTGATAAAATACAATAGACATCAAATTTAACTTCAGCGGATCAAGCAATCCATTAAAAGAGTCAAGTAGAGAATAAAATCTACTATCTTTTATGATTTAAAAAGTTTTCATCACTTTTATCATTGAGACTCACAATAAATAATCCACATCATCCACGCTTTACGACCAAGGATATTCATTAGGGTCACGACCAAAAATTCCATGCACTACGGGCCAAGGATATTTGTGTATTCATCAATGGTCATGATCATGCCAACAACTGTCCATCAATGCACTACGGGCCAATGAGGACTTTTACAACATCATTTGTAACATTACGGTCATGATTACACCGAATAATCCTTGGTCATAATCATACCAAGTCCATCTATGCACTACAGGCCACATATGACTTTCAACATAATATAAACATGAGGATGATGATAATGATATAAGAATTCAATAAAACAAGTTTACGAATTAATTTGTCCAAGAACTAATAACGTCCAAATTGTCAACATGATACTTCTGTGTAGAGTAAAATTCAAGAATGCTCAGAAGAATATTTCCATGAAAAGATACTGGATGAAGCGTAAATATCAAGAATATTCTACTAATTTCATGGAGTATAGAAGTCAAAACTTTAACCAACTGAGTATAATAACGAATGGAATAACAAAAGAAATCACCATGCATGCGGCGATCTTGGCATATGCGGGTTATTCTAACAGAATAATAATAACGGAACCAGGTCAGGTGAAATTCACACCGACAGGATGTTCCAACAGAATAATAAATAATGGAATAACAACAAAAATTACCATGCATGCGGTACTTCGTATAGACAGGTTATTCCAACAAAATAATAATAACGGAACCAGGTCCGGTGTAAAACACATAGACAAGATGTTCCAACAGAATAATAAAGACGGAACCCGGTCGTCCCACAAGAAAGCCTGAGAGGATGTTCCAACGTAATAATAAAGATTTTAACCAGTCCCAAAGAAAGCATGCATAAGATATTCCAAATGAATAATAAAAGACGAATAATTGAAGAATGTCACCAAGTATAGGGTAGCCCGCTTATACAGGTTATTCCAACAGAATAATAAGGAATGGAATAACAGGAGTTCTCTTCATGAATACAAAAGAATAATATCCCTTACCGTAAAAGAAACTGGATATAGAAAAAGAAAGTTAGCAGACTTCTCTTCTTATTTCTCTCTATAACTTTCTCTCTCTAAAGTTCAGTGAATTCGTAAGAAAATAATGAAGGAATGAGCTTCTATTTATAGAAAAATAGATTGCATAGTAACTTATTCATGAACGATCCAGATTGATTTACTTTAATCTGACGGTCCATATTTAAAGCAAAATCTTTTAAATAAAATATAATATATTCTATTTATAATATAATAAAACGGAAAACTTTATAAAAAGATTTTACTATACAAAACACTATGCAACACTATGCATAATAAAATATAATATAATCTAATTATTATCAAATAAAACGAATAACTTTATAAAAGTATTCTGTTTTATATAAAAAGATTTTACTATTAGCCTAATAAAACGAATAACTTTATAAAAGTATTCTGTTTTATATAAAAAGATGTTTCTGTTTTATTACGTTAATAATACTAATAAAACAAAACTGAGTGACTTATCACATAAGCCTTAATAATCAATACTGTGTGCTACTATGCAACCACGCGTATTACTGCACTTTTACTACCGAGTAGTTCAACAGTATTAACGGTAAAACTTCCGCCGTTATTTTCATAAAATATTTTTGTCGTTTTCTCAATCCGACAATAATTCTGTTGTGGGGTCCACCAATAATTGTACCGTCGTACGGATATTCCCTGACAAAAAGAATATTTTTCGACCAATCGAATATAATATGACAACTTGCATACTTTGAAAAATTTGTAAATATTACCCAAAACTATAACATTATATTAAATTCATTCCATAATACTCCAAAATGATAATTATAGAAAATTCATCTTTATTCAAAAAGTTGGGCTCTTACAACCTCCCCTTCTTATGAAATTTTGCCCTCGAAATTAGGGTACGTACCTGGTATATCGAAGAGGTAAGGATACCTTGACTTCATTTCAGATTCTAACTCCCAGGTCATTTCCTCAACATCGTGGTTTCTCCACAAAACTTTGACTTGAGGTATAACCTTGGAGCGTAGAATATGTTCCTTCTTATCCAAGATTTGAACAGGAACCTCTTTATACGTTAAATCTTCCGCTATTTCGTCTGGTTCTAACTCAATAATGTGGTTCGGGTCTTCCACATATTTACGTAACATGGATATGTAAAAAACATTATGAACACGAGACATACTTGGCGTTAAAGCGAGTCTATAGGCCACAGTTCCTACCCGATCGAGGATTAAAAATGGGCCAATGAATCGAGGATTGAGCTTTCCTCTTTTTCCAAATCTTGAAACTCCTTTCCATGGAGCAATACGTAACAACACATGATCTCCAATATCGAATTCCACGTCCTTTCGATGAAGATCAGCATAACTCTTTTGTCGATCTTGTGAGATTTTTATACGTTGTCGGATCGTTTGAATCTTTTTCGTAGTCATATCGTACCAACTCCGGTCCCAACAACGTTGCTTCACCCACCTCATCCCAAAGATACCGAGAATGACACTTTCTTCCATACAACGCCTCGAATGGAGCCATGCCAATACTTGCTTGATAACTGTTGTTGTATGAAAACTCCACCAACGGTAAGAACTTGTCCCAACTTCCCTTGAAATCAAGGACACAGAGTCTTAATAAATCTTCCAGAGTTTGAATAGTCCTCTCTGATTGTCCATCCGTCTGAGGATGATATGCCGAACTAAATCGTAAATCCGTGCCCATAGATTTTTGCAAACTAACCCAAAATTATGAAGTGAATCTTGGGTCTCGATCAGAAACTATGGATACTGGCAGACCATTCAGTCTTAAAATCTCGTTTATGTACACACGAGCAAGACGTTCAAGTGTATAAGTTTCTCGTATTGGTAAGAAGTGAGCAGACTTGGTCAATCTATCAACAATGACCCAAATTGCATCAATGCCTTGAGAAACCTTGGGAAGACCAATAATGAAATCCATGGTAATATGCTCCCACTTCCATTATGGAATTTCAATTGGTTGCAATTGACCTTTTGGTACTTGATGTTTCGCCTTGACTCGTTGACAAGTTAGACACCTTGAGATAAACAGCGTTATCTCTCTCTTTATATTGCTCCACCAAAATGTATGACGAAGATCACGGTACATTTTGGTACTCCCAGGATGGATTGCAAACGATGTGTTGTGCGCCTCCATCATGATTTTATACTTTAACTCAGGATCGTTAGGAACACAAAGTCTGGAGTTGACTCGAAGTATTCCTTCTTCATCGATTCTTGCTTCCGGCATAGCACCTTCTTGCACTTTCTTTCTCATACGCATCAGCTCTGGATCCGTAACTTGAGCAGCTTTAACTTTATCAATTAAAGTCGGTTCTACTCGTATATTCGTCATCATCACGTGGGTCCCTGGAGTCTTTATCTCTATCTCCATCCTTTGCAAGTCATACAAAATGGGCCTTTGCGTTGACAATATCGCACTCGTACCCGCATATGATCTTCTACTCAATGCGTCTGCTACCACGTTCGCTTTTTCAGGATGGTATTGGATGGTATGATCATAATCTTTCAATAGTTCAAGCCAACTTCGTTGTCGCATGTTGAGTTCCTTTTGAGTGAAGAAATATTTGAGGCTTTTATGATCCGTATCTCTACTTTCTCCCCATACAAGTAATGCCTCCAAATCTTTAGTGCGAAGATAACAGCTACCAACTCTAGATCATGAGTAGGATAATTCCTCTCATATTCTTTGAGTTGTCGTGAGGCATAGGCTATGACTTTCCCATGTTGCATGAGAACACATCCTAACCCCATGCCCTGAAGCATCACTATAGATGACAAATCCTCCGAGCGGATGGTATTGTCGAGCGGTCTTTGAAAATGAGTCTTCTCTTGAGTTCTTGAAAACTCGTCTCACATTCCTCGCTCCAACCGAACTTTGTATCTTCCGAGTCACCGAGTTAGTGGAGTAGCGATTCGAGAAAATCCTTCCACGAATCTCCGATAATAACTAGCTAAACCGAGAAAGCTACGATTTTGATCATCGATTTAGGTTGCTCCCAACTTTGAATAGCTTCAATCTTTCTTTGGGTCAATGAGATATTCCATGACTTGATACTACGTGCCCAAGGAATGCTACTTCCTCGCCTTGAATTCGCATTTCTTCAACTTGGCATAAAGCTTATATTCACGAAGCTTTTGAGTATCGACCTCAAGTGTTGCTTTCATGATCTTTCACGGGTTTTGGAATATATGAGGATGTTATCAATAAAGACGACCACAAAGTGATCCAAATATTCCTTGAATACTCGGTTCATCATATCCATAAAGGCAGCATGAGCATTAGTCAATCCAAAAGACATGACTAGGAATTCATAATGTCCGTACCGAGTTTTGAAAGCCGTCTTTGGAATGTCATCAGTTCTAATCTTCAACTGGTGATATCCGGAACGAAGATCAATCTTTGAAAAGAATTTAGCTCCTTGCAACTGGTCAAATAGGTCATCAATACGTGGCAATGGGTACCTATTTTTGATGGTGACATGATTCAACTCCCGATAATCAATACAAAGTCGCATACTCCTATCTTTCTTCTTCACGAATAGAACAGGAGCACTCCAAAGAGAATTACTAGGATGAATAAAGCCAATGTCTAAGAATTCCTGTAGTTGGGTCTTTAAATCCTGAAGTTCAATAGGAGCCATTCGATATGGGGCTTTGGAAATGGGTTTTGTACCGGGTTAAAGATCGATACAAAATTCAATTTCACGCTCTGGGGGTAGGCCAGGAAGTTCTTCGAGAATACGTCGGAAATTCATTAACAATAGAAATATCATTCAAAACTGACGTATTTTTGTTTAGATCCGTGACATGAGCTAAGAAATCTTGACATCCATTTTTTAATAAAAGAATAGCTTTATGGCTTGAGATGACAGTGATTGATTTTAATGGTTTGGTTGCTTGAATTCGCATAATAGGTTGGTTAAGAATATGAAAGCTAACAACCTTACGAAAATAATCAATTTTTGCATGATGAGTAGTTAACCAATCAATTTCTAGAATCACATCAAATGCAAGTATTTTCAAAGAAATAAGATCGACAGATAACGCGCGGTTACCAATTTGAATCAAACAAAACTTATAAACCGTAGATGTAATGAAGGTTTCTCCCAACGGAGTTTCAACAGATAAGTCAAAGTCTAATTTCTCCAGAGTCAAATCAAACAATACTATGCAACACTATGCATAATAAAATATAATATAATCTAATTATTATCAAATAAAATGAATAACTTTATTAAAGTATTCTGATTTATATAAAAAGATTTTACTATTAGCCTAATAAAGTGAATAACTTTATAAAAGTATTCTATTTTATATAAAAAGATGTTTCTGTTTTATTACGTTAATAATACTAATAAAACAAAATTAGTGACTTATCACATAAGCCTTAATAATCAATCAATACAGTAATACTACTATGCAACCACGCGCCAGATTCTCGCATTTTACTACCGAGTAGTTCAACAAGATACTTAAGGTAAAACTTCCGCCGTTATTTTCATAAAATATTTTTGTCGTTTTCTCAATCCGACAATAATTCTGTTGTGGGGTCCACCAATGATTGTACCATCGTACGGATATTCCCTGACAAAAAGAATATTTTTCGACCAATCGAATATAATATGATAACTTGCATACTTTGCAAAATTTGTAAATATTACCCACAACTATAACATTATATTAAATTCATTCCATAATGCTCAAAAATGATAATTATAGAAAATTCATCTTTATTCAAAAAGTTAGGGTCTTACATCCCCTAATAGTAAATCATGTGAATTAATAGTTTATTCATGTGACTCAATAGTAAAATCATGTGAAAAAACTAATTACATTATAGTACCTTCATCTATACCTCCATTTTTAATTTAGTCATGCAAGTATTATCAATCTTGCACCAACTCCCCTAATAGTAACAAGAATGTGAATCAATAGTACACACATGTGAACAAATAGTTATAAACATGTGAATTAGTAGTAATTAATTGCTAATTTATCCGATAAATTACCCGATTTATCAATATAGCCCCCAGACATCAATTATTATCGAAATAAATGTCGATTTTTACCAACGCAAACAATTCCAACATAATGAAACTATTTTATCAAAAATATAAAATTTGAAATTTCAAGTTTGACTTTTCCCAAAAAAGTCAATGCTGACTTTTCACCGAATAGTGAATCCCTTTAAAATTTTGTGTTTATAGACTATTTTACTAATTTCGCCATTCCTACTCAACTATCACATCCACGTCTCCAAATTCAACTCTGAACACAACTTCAATTAACAATCATCATTAATATTATAACTCACAATATTTATCAACCAAAGTCGCTCCTGTGAAAGAGGGCCTTTCCTAAGTGATTTCTCCTCACCGGCGCCGCAATTACCTAACCTCTCCTCGATGTAACTTCTAGATATTGTAAATATTGTAATTTAATAATATGAATAACTTTATCGTCTCAATTATTGATTTAATAAAATAACATATTATGCGATGATGATCTTGTGACAATAATCGAATCAATAATATAAGAGATATGATGCGTGAATCTTCAGAGTAATAATTGAGTAAAATGAGTGACTTATCACGTAAGCAACAAATAATCAATATTGTGTGCTACTATGCAACCACGCCAGATTCTCGTACTTTTACTACTAAGTAGTTCAATGGTTTTTAACGGTAAAACCTCCACCGTTATTTTCATAAAATATTTTTGTCATTTGCTAACTACGACAGTGCTTCCGTTGTGGGGTCCACCAATGATTATGTCGTCGTACGAATATTCCCCGATAAAAAGAATATTCCCCAACCAAACGAATATTATATAACAACTTGCGTACTTTGCAAAATTTATAAATATTACCCACAACTATAACATTATATCAAATTTACTCCATAATATTCAAAAATGATATTTATAGAAAATTCATTTTTATTCATAAAAGTTGGGGTCTTACATTAGTTGCTTGAATTCGTACAACAGGTTGATTAGGAATATGAAAACTAACAACCTTACGAAAACAATCAATTTTGACATGATGAGTAGTTAACCAATCAATCCCCAAAATCACATCAAAAGCAAGTATCTTTAAAGAGATAAGGTCAACAGGTAATGTGATGGTGCCAACTTGGATCAAACAAGATTTATAAACAGTGGATGTGATGAAAGTTTCTCCTAACTGAGTCTCCACGATAAATCAAAGTTTAATTTCTCCTGAGTCAAGTTTAAACGTTGAGCACAAGCGGGAGAGATAAAATGAATGGGTAGCACCCCAGATCAAGTAAGGTATAAACTTCGCAAGAATTAATGACTAGCTTACCCGTGATCACCTCGTTTGGGTTCCTCGTATTTTGACCAGTCACGACAAACGCTCTTCCAGGAACCGTTGACTTCGACTTTTCTGGGACAGCCTTTTGAGTCACCGTCCCCCCTGGACTTGATTTCACTACTGTACAATCTCGAGCGATATGTCCTTCCTTTCCACAATTATAACATACCTTGAACTGTTGTGGACAGTTTGGACTAATATGCCCTTCTTTCCCGCATTTATAGCATATGACCGGTGGTCGTTCTCCTCCCTTGGAACCAGTTGCTGCTGGTGCTGACGTCTTCGCATTGTCGTTGTTGAATTTCCTCTTTTTAAAACCACCCCCCGATTCGCTTCTTCTATTATCATGACCATGACTACCACCAGAGTGGTTGCCGCTCTTGTCTGCATTTTTCTTTCCCCTCTTATCGTTGCTCCGATGACTGCTTTCACTGGTATGACCCTGGTTGTGGTCCCTTGGTTGAACATACTTGTTATCTCGCTCTAATAATTAAGCCCTGTTGACAACATCTGAATATAGAGAAAATTTATGAGAAATGAGATACTGACGTATGTCGGGTTTCAAACCTCTCAGAAACATCCGCGTCATACGTTCCTCATTCTCCACCAAATGAGGTGCAAACCTGGATAACTCCGCGAACTTCGCCTCGTACTGGGACACCGTCATGTTATTTTATTCCAATCTAATAAACTCTACCTCCTTCATATGACAAACACTTTCAGGAAAGTATTTGTCATTGAACAGTTTCTGAAATGTCTCCCAAGACATGCCGAAAGGCCTACCGGATGGATGTACGCTTACGATTCCCACCAAGATGTCTGCCTCACCACGGAACATAAAGGTGGCGAATGGAACCTTTTGTTCCTCCGTGCATCCCAAGACATCGAATATCTTGGTAATTTACTTGACCCATGTTTCCGCCATGATCGAATCTGGCTTTCCCTTAAATTCTGGTGGTCCCAACTCTTTGAACTGTTTGGCTGTGACAACCCGTGAATTACTATCATTTCTCCTCAGATTTTGAACACGAGTCTCCTCGTCGATTTTGCATGAACTGCAAAAAGCTTCTAAACATCCCCTCGCTCATCATCTCGCCAAATTGGTGTTGTTCACAGGAGAACATTGCCACCGCTGTTACGCGTTCTCCTCGTTGGTGAGTCTGAGACGCTCCACTGGCCTCATTTCCACCATTAATATTCTCGAGTTGACATTCTCAAATACCGCATAAAACAAGGGTTAATTAAGGAAATCAATATATCACATAATATCCCTATATACTGACCAACTAACAAATAAGCTTAGGTAGGACACACTAGCGAAGGATTTACTCGCCTCTCCCCTCCTAGTTCTATTCCCCGATCTCCGCCAGAGATCATATCCCTAAGCTCTGATACCAACTGTGACGCCCCAAAATAGGTATACATCATCCATTCTGAGTTGTCAATACATGGTACAAAAATAACTACAACTTTATTATTACAACAAGAAATCGTGAGTTTGAATACAAATATTATCTTCTAGACAATATCTATACTCAAATAAATTCTCATCACATTTATTGATACATTATTTTACAAAAATAGTGAGGACTACTAAACAACTCTCTCTAGAACCTTCATTCCATACCCCGACTCATACTCGCTATATTCTCGCCTCCTGAGAAGAAAAATGGAACAAAAAGGAAAATGGTGAGCTCAACTAGCCCAGTAAAGAATATTATGACTAAGATAATATACAACAAATTATCATTAGTCTTCAACAGGGAAAACAATCTAATAGAATACAATAGACAACAAGTTTTAAATCAATATTCGCAGCGGAAATAATAATTCATTAGAAGAGTTAAGTAGAGAATGCAAACTACTATCTTCTATGTATGAATTTAAAAGTTCATCGCTCATCTTTTATCCTCAGTAACATCAATCAATATATATCTGGAATCAAATATTCATCTTTGCACTACAGGCCAAAGATATTCATCAGTTGGTCATGGAACCTTTTGTTCCTCCGTGCATCCCAAGACATCGAATATCTTGGTAATTTGCTTGACCCACATTTTCGCCTTAATCGGATCCGGCTTTCCCAAGAATTCTGGTGGTCCCAATTCTTTGAACTGTTTGGCTGTGACCAGCTGTGCGTTGCCATTGTTTCTACCTGTATTTTGAACAGGAATCTCCTTCGTCTGGTTTTGCATGAACCGCAAAAAATTTCTAAACATCTCATCGTTCATCGTCTGCTCCGTGGTATTATTTACAGGAGGAACATTGTCAGCCTGTTGCACGTTCTCCTCATTGGTGAGTACAGGAGTCTCCACGGTCTCATTTACTCCACTGTTAACATTTTCAATTGTCATTCTCAAATACTGCCATAAAATAAGGGTTAATCAAAGAAATTAACATATCACATAATATTCCTATATTATGACCGACCAACAAATAAGCTTAGGTAGGACACACTAGCGAAGGATTTACTCGTCTCTCCCCTTCTAGTTCTATTCCCCGATCTCCGCCAGAGATCATATCCCTAAGCTCTGATACCAACTGTGACACCCCTAAAATAGGTATACATCACCCATTCTGAGTTGTCAAATACATGGTACAGAAACAACTATAACTTTATTAATATAATATAAAAACTGTGAGTTTAAAAACAAATATTGTCTTCTAGACAATATCCACAACCAAATAAGTCCTCATTATAATTATTGAAACTTTATTTTATAAAAATGGTGAGGACTACTAAGACAACTTTCTAGAACCATCATTCCACACCCCGACTCGTACTCAATACATTCTTGCCTCCTGAGAATAAAAATGGAACAACAAGGAAAAGGGTGAGCTCAACTAGCCCAGTAAAGGATATTATGACTAAGATAATAAAGAACAAATTATCATTAGTCCTCAACAGGAAAATATCTGATAGAATATAATAGACAACAAGTTTCAGATCAATATTCGCAGCGAAAATAATAATTCATAGAAAGAGTTACGTAGAGAATGAAATCTACTATAATCTATGAATTTAACAGGTCCATCATCAATATTTTATCCTCAGTAACATCAATCAATATTCATCTTGAATCAATATTCATCTTTGCACTACTGAAAGCCAAAGATATTCATCGATCGGTCATGTTCATCTCAACACTGTACATCTTTTGCACTACTGGCCAAAGATATTCATAATAAAATCAACCATCTTTGCACTACAGTGCCAAAGATATTCAAGAATACCATCATTTAAGATCAAGATGATGAAAAATATTTTAAAGAAAACGAATCCAAAGAAATAAAAGAACAAATGTTAAGGATTCAGTACTTTTAAAACAATCCGAGTTCAAAATACTTCATAAATAATCATATCAAGTAAAATTCAAGAATGATCAAAACATGGATACAATCAAAGCTAGTATCCATAATAGATATTTTCGACAAAAAACAAAAATTTAATTTTTCGTGAATAAGGTCAGATTCGTGATTAGTCTTAGTATCGTGAATAAGAACCCCGACACCAAAAAAAAGTTCCAAATTTGATAAAAGTTCATATCAATATTTCTAAGATAATGATATTGAAGAAATAATATCATTTACTTAAAAAAATAGTATCCCTTACCTCGAAAAGACGGTGCTTTCGATCAAATCTGGGATACAGGATCAAGGAAACTTGCAGACCAGATAACAACACTCAAAGTATCAAAATACTCACAAGAATACGCTTAATATATCGAGAGAAAGAGAGAGAAGATTTCAGCTTCGTGTGATTTTCAATTCTAACCTAAGCACCCTATTTATCTAAAATCGCTTAGAACACCAAAGTAAAAAATTTAATATAATATTATTATATTTACAAAATTGTCGCCCACCTCTTGAATCAATTCACCCACCTTTTGCATATGTTCGATGCAAACCACCAAGGAAAAAAATGTTTTTGTAATTAAAAATAATTAAAACTTCCAAAAATCAATTATTTCGGAACTCCGGAACTTCAATAATTCACAAACGGGCGATTTTACAAGCTATAATCAAATTTCAGTCAAGAAATGGGGTCCACCGACATGTTTAACATGTTTTTAACATTTATTGTAATAAAAATACTCTTCCTCTTCATATACTCATATATCCCACATTTATTATAAAAATATCACTATTATTATATTATTAAAATATAATAATATATTTAAATGAATTATTTTATCAGAAATAGATAAAATATTAATTTTCAACAATTGTCACATTAAAAAAAAATTCCATCTATATCCACATAAAATCAATATTTTCCTCATCATATAAATTAATAATTAATTATTCACAAATAATATTACAGAATCACAATACTGACAACCAGGCAGTTCCCAGGAAAGAGTGTGCTTTCCAATAAGGATTTCTCCTTACCTGCTGTAATTAGATGACCAAACCTCTCCTTATGTAACTTTCTAGACATTGCCAATAATGTTATCTAACAATATTATTCGATAATATGAATTATTGTTCGATAATGGAAAATAATGTATAATGACAATTATCAAACAACAAAGAATATAAAATATCAACACAACAATTATCAATCAATAAAATAATCGAATAAAGAATTACGTAACAATTATTGAGTAAAGCATTCTTACGTAAGAATCAATAATTAGTGCAATACCACGTACTTCTGTGTTTTTAACCACCGAGTATTTCAACAAGATAATTCAGAATAACTACGCCAAGTATTTATAAACAACTTATAATTGTCGCTTTCTTCATCCAATCGCTTTCAGTTATGGGGCCCACACAAAGGTCAAGACCGTCGCATTTAATATTCCCCGACAAAGAAGAATATTCCACGACCAAACGAATATTCCCCGACAACAATGAATATTTTATAACCACTTGCTTATTTGAAATATATATGCATTTTTACCCATAACTAACCACATTAATCAAATTAACCCTTACTATTTCAAAATAATAAATAGAGGAAATTTAATTTCATTAATAATAAGTTGGGGTCTTACAACGTGTCTTGTCTACTTAATACTCCCTCCGTCCCTATTAAATTACGTTTTAGACGTTTGTTCAAATCTAGGAGAATTAATGACAATTTTTTCAAAATTACCCCTCATTATTCTTCCTACTTTTTTGATACTTTAAACTCTTTCTTTCTTACTCTTTCTTTCTTTCTCTCTCCTTATCCCAACAAAACTCTTCTTATCCCAATAAAACTCTCTTTATCCCAATAAAAAATTTAAGGGTATTATAGACAATTGAGTATTATATTTAATTCTTTCTAATCATTATCTTAATGCTTGTGCTCATCTCTAAAACATCATTTAAATAGGGACGGAGGGAGTATTCCTTAAGACTCTTAACAAAACTGTCCAACTAACCTAACAAATGAAGATGAAAACAAATCCTATTTCATTCCCCTAAATTTTAGATTTATAATTCCCTAAATAACTACAAATCTAAACTGTTTTGATAATATCAACTGTTTTGATATTATCCTTTGTAATTTAATTATTATTTAATAAAATCAATACTTTATGCTATTAATTAATTTTTTGGATTTATAATCTTCTAAATCACTACAAATCTAAATAGCTAATAAAGATAATGTCATTCTCTTAATTTTTTAGATTTATAATCCCCTAAATCACTAAAAATCTAAACTATTTTGATAATATCAACTGTTTTGATATTATCCTTTGTAATTTAATTATTATTTAATAAAATCACTATTTTATCTCAACATTATCCATTACAATGTATATTCATCTATTTTCTGGGTAAAATTTGATCATCGTACAACAATCTACTATGTTCTTATTATATTTTAATTTATTAATTTTACGTACACATTTATTATTAAAAAATTGAATAATTGTAAGACCCCAACTTTTTGAATAAAGATGAATTTTCTATAATTATCATTTTTGAATATTATGGAATGAATTTAATATAATAGTTGTGGGTAATATTTATAAATTTTGTAAAGTATGCAAGTTGTCATATTATATTCGATTGGTCTGAAATATTCTTTTTTGTCGTGGGAATATCCGCATTTACTGCATACAATCATTGGTGGACCCCACAACAGAATTATTGTCAGATTGAGAAAACGACAAAAATATTTTATTGAAAATAATGACGAAAGTTTTACCGTTAATACTGTTGAAACACTCGGTGTTAAAAGTACAGTAATACGCGTGGTTGTATAGTAGCACACGATATTGATTATTAAGGCTTACGTGAGAAGTCACTCAGTTTTGTTCAATTATTGCTATAGTAATTATTGTAAATTTTGCTTATTATTTAGATTCCCACTTACCCATTTTTCAAAATAATCGGTAGAAAGTTGTTTAGTATAAATATAATGGGGTGATTGTGAGATGTTGGTGGGAGGGGAACATACGGGGCCCACGTTGGAAGAAAAAAAAATGAAGGGAGAGGAATCTTGCAAAGTTGGTCACGGGTGGAGAAAAATTGGTATATAACATGTGTTATATATATATATTTATATTATATTTTTTTGTTTTACATGATAATTGAATTCAGCAGATTAGTGCGTATGGCATTCTTGACTCTGTAAATTATTTCATCCGTGAGAAAAACCTTACACAGTGCCTTTCTATTCTCCTATAAATAGAAGTTCATTCCTTCATTATTTCTTACGAATTCACTGAAACTCTAGAGAGAGAAAACTATAGAGAGAAAGAAGAAAAGTATTATGCTACTTAACTACTCTTATATCCAGTTTCTTTTACGGTAAGGGGTGTTATTTCTTTTGATTCAAGAAGAGAACTTCATTATTCCATTTCTTTATTATTCTCGTTGAATAACTCAGATATCGCTGCTACCCTATACTTGGTGACATTCTTCTATGATTCTCGTCTTTATTATTCTGTTGGAACATCCCGTCTCGTGTGTTTTACACCGCACTGTTCCATCTTTTATTATTCTCATTGAATAACTCGTCACGCCAAGCAAGTACCGCATGCATGGTGATTTCTTTTGTTATTCCATTCTTATTTATATTCAGTTGGTTAATGTTTTAACTTCTACACTCCATGAAATTAGTAGAATATCCTTGATATTTGCGCTTCATCCAATATCTTTTCATGGAAATATTCTTCTGAGCATTCTTTAATTTTACCCCACAAAGCAGTATCTTGTTGCTAATTTGGACCTTATTGGTTCCTGGACAAATTAATTCTTGAACTTGTTTTATTGAATTCATATATCATTGTCATCATCCTCATGTTTATATTTTGTTGAAAGTCATTTGTGGCCTGTAGTGCATAGATGGACTTGGTATGATTATGACGAGGATTATTCTTGGTATAATCATGACCGTAATGTTACAAATGATGTGGTAAAAGTCCTCAATGGCCCGCAGCATTGATGGACAATTGTTAAAATGATCATGACCATTAATGAATACACGAATGTCCTCGGCCCGTAGTGCATGGATAATTTGTGGTTGTGATACTAAAGAATATCCTCGGCCGTAGATGCGGGGTGATTCGATGATGTGGATTATTTATTGTTCGAGTCCCAAATGATAAAAGTGATGAAAAACCTTTTAAATCATAAAAGATAGTAGATTTTATTCTCTACTTGACTCTTTTAATGGATTGCTTGTTCATTGCAGCTTAAACTTGATGTCTATTGTATTTTATCGCTTTAACATTGTTGGAGACTAATGATAATTTATTCTGCATTATCTTAGTCATAATATTTCTTCTTGGGCTAGTTGAGTTCACCTTTTCTTTCACTTTTCTCTCTTGTGAAATGAGAACATATAAATTGGACGTAGCCGGGGATCTAAGTAATTGTCCTGGATGATAGTATTAGCTAGTAGTCCTCACTATTCATTAAATAGTGTGACAATAAATGTAATGAGGACTTATTTGTGTTTGAATACCGCCTGAAGACAATATTCGAGTTAAAACTCACGCTTTATTTTTTTTCATTATTTAACATGATCGTTGTATAATTAGTTTGTATTTGTATTCAGTACCATGTATTTGGCGACTCAGAATAGGTGATGTATACCTATTTTGGGGGCGTCACAATAATCCCGCCGCAACACGGGGGATACTAAATCACAGTACATTGGCATGATAGGTTGACATCTGTCTTTATAAAGAATCAACACTTGTCCATCCTAAATAGTTTTAACCACTGATGTGAAGACTTGAGGTGAATACATAAATTAATTTTTGGATAAATTCATCCGTTTAAGTCAGTTAGTTTAATTATGTCCCAATTATCTTAATTATATCCTATCTTTTTTTAAATTATGGATAAATAATAACAAACCAAGTAGAATTTAATCTCTTCAACAACCAATCAGCAAAATTTTATATAGATAAAACTTCCTAACTGAATTAGAGTTTGAAATAATGTTAATGATCTTACAATATCACAATCTAAATTCGACAAAATATTTGTCAATATATATATTATTTTTCTTTCTTTTTTATAATCCTTAAATCCCATTTGAAGAGTCTCATTTTTTACATTTTTTTTAGTTGTAATGAAAGAAAAAATTAGTATTTTGATAGTAATATAGAATACGCAGCCTCATGAAAAACCATCATAATTTTATATTTTTATTATGACGTCATGATTATTAAATCAAATATCTAATATTTTTAAAAATTAAAAATACTTAATTTTTCTAATGAAAGGTTGTAGTAGTTTTGAAATTGGAATGACTTAGAATACAAATGTAGCACTTCTATTTATAGCCAAAACTTAACCAACATTTATCAATATATTATTTATCTATTATCATTAATTTATTTATTCGTAATGATTTACACATATTAATCCATTACCATTATCTTTAATTTATTAATCATAATGATAATGGATTAATATGTGTAAATTATTATGAATAAATATATTAAAGATAATGATAATGGATAAATAATATACTGATAAATGTTGATTAAGTTTTGGCTATAAATAGGAGTGTTATATTTTTATTCCAGGCCATTCCAAGTTATGAAGTCTTGTGTTGCATTTTTCTTTCCCAAGTGGAATTTTCTAATGTAGCATCTTAAAAAATCATAGTAAATTCACCCTTTGTCAGAATCGAGTGAATTCAAAGCCTATTTATTCAGTTTTTCGTCCTTTACAATTTTAAAAAAAGGAAGAAAAGTTATGTGATGTCATCTACATGCCTTAAAATGCTAAAACTCGCAACTTGTCCTGATTTTTATCACTATTTTCAGCCCTAATTTTGAACATTCATAATTCAGTCATATTAACTCCGAATGGAGTGATTCTTGAGTTCGTGTTTTGTAAAAACATAAAGAAATTTTGAAAACTCTAAAAGACTCGAATTTGGGACCGTCACAATCCTCCCCTAAATCTATCTTATTTTGATCTAATAAATTATTCTCCCTTCTTGCAGAGTTTGTTTTCTCTTTTTGTGGGACTTATTTTCTCCCTGAGATACTGATTTCTTTCTATTTTGTAAGGCGATTTGATTATCATTTCTTAGGAGATCTTTTTCGTACGCGAGACTTTTTTCGATGCATAAATTGTTAAAAATAAATGGGTCATATTTGGATGTAGCGTTATCTGCTATGATCGACTATTTTTTTAATTATCTATTATTTTGTTTAAAATTCTTTTATTGTAATCCTTTCGTCTTGTATAACAAATTATAATATTAATATATTTTAATTTAATAAAAAAAATAGGCCTTCTAAATCAAAAAATAATATTCAAAATCAATTCTTAATTAGAGGAACAATCTACTTGCTTTATTAGTTACAATAACATAATGTTAGTTGTAAGACTCCACTTTTATGAATAAAAATAAATTTTTCTATAAATATCATTTTTGAATATTATGGAGTAAATTTGATATAATTTTATAGTTGTGGGTAATATTTACAAATTTTGCAAAGTATGCAAGTTGTCATATTATATTCGATTGGTCGGGAAATATTCTTTTTGTCGTGAATATCCGCATTTACCAGTACAATCATTGGTGGACCCCACATCGTAATTATTATCGGATTGAGAAAACGACAAAAATATTTTATTGAAAATAACTATGGAAGTTTTACTGCTGATCTCGTTGAACTACTCGTAGTAGTAAAAGTATGAATACGCTGTGGTCGCATAAGTTGCATAGTACACAATTATTGATTATTAAGGCTTACGTGAGAAGTCACCGGGTTTTGTTCAATTATTGCTATAGTAGTTGTTGTAAATTTTGTCGTATTTTATGGACCCCCATTTACCCATTTTTCAAAATAATCATTCGGGTATATATATATATATATATATATATATATATATATATATATATATATATATATATAAGTGGTGGGGAATGAAAGGATTCTTTTTTAGTGGGGGAGTGAAAGGATTCTTTTGGTGGGAGAATTCCAACCGTATATTTGGGTGGAATGGGGAATGGTGGGGTAATATATATATATATATATATATATATATATATATATATATATATATATATATATATATATATATTCTATTGTCATTTGGTGAATCAAAAGTCCATGAATTGGAAGAGTTTGTCGGGTGGGAGCAATTAATTCAAACAAACATGTGTGGTATATATATATATATGTTATATTTTTGCCTTATTTTGATTGGTTGGATGATTGACAATTTGCATCTGTAGGTTACAAATAATTTTTATCTGATTGCATAACTGTTGCATTACACAGTGCCTTTCCATTCTCCTATAAATAGAAGCTCATTCCTTAATAATTTCTTACGAATTCACCGAAACTCTAGAGAGAGAAAATTATAGAGAGAAAGAAGAAGAGTATTCTTGTGAGACCCCAGATTTTATGAATAAATATTTAATTTTCTCGAAATAATTTTTTTAATATTATGGTGTGGATTTGATATAATATTATAGTTGTGGGTAGTATTTATAAATTTTGCAAAGTATGCAAGTTGTTATATAATATTCGTTTGGCCGGGGAATATTCTTTTTGTCGGGGAATATTCGTACGACGACATAATCATTGGTGGACCCCACAACGAAAGCACTGTCGTAGTTAGAAAACGACAAAAATATTTTATGAAAATAACGACGGAAGTTTTACCGTTAATCTTTGTTGAACTACTCTAAGTAGTAAAAGTACAATGAATACGCGTGGTTGCATAAGTAGCACACTATTATTGATTATTGATTCTTACGTGAGAAGTCACTCAGTTTTACTCAATTATTGCTATAGTAATTGCTGCATCATATCTCTCATATTATTGATTCGATTATTGTCACAGTATCATCTGCATAATATGTTATTTTATTGAATTAATAATTGAGACGACAAAGTTATTCATATTATAAATTGCAATATTTACAATGTCTAGAAGTTCTATCAAGGAGAGGTTAGATAATCTAATAGCGCCAATAGGGAGAAATCCTTATCGGAAAGCCCCCTCTTTCCTGGGAACGACCTGGTTGATAAATATTGTGAGTTATAATGTGACGCCCCCAAAATAGGTATACATCACCTATTCTGAGTCGACAAATACATGGTAAAAATACAAATAAAAAACTTAATTATACAACTGTCATGTAAAATATAACAAAACATAACTGAGATTTTAAACAGGGATATTGCCTTCTAGACAATATCCATTCTTAAATAGAGTCCTCGTTATATTTATTATCACACTATTTTACAGAATAGTGAGGACTATTAAGACACCAACACTCCGTTCCCCGACTAGTCCCAACTACATTCTCATTTCTTGAAGAGAACAGTGAAAGAAAGGGTGAGCTCAACTAGCCCAGCAAGAAATATTATGACTAAGATAATGCAGAATAAATTATCATTAGCCTTCAACAATGTTAAACTGATAAAATACAATAGACATCAAGTTTAACTGCAACGGATCAAGCAATCCATTAAAAGAGTCAAGTAGAGAATAAAATCTACTATCTTTTATGATTTAAAAAGTTTTTCATCACTTTTATCGCTGAGACTCAGCTTAATAAATAATTCACATCATCCCTGCACTACGGCCAAGGATATTCATTAGGGTCACGACCACAAATTCTATGCACTACGGGCCAAGAATATTTGTGTATTCATCAATGGTCATGATCATGCCAACAACTGTCCATCAATGAACTACGGGCCAATGAGGACTTTTACCACATCATTTGTAACATTACGATCATGATTACACCGAATAATCCCTGGTCATAATCATACCAAGTCCATTTATGCACTACAGGCCACAAATGACTTTCAACATAATATGAATATGAGGATGATGACAATGATATAAGAATTCATAAAACAAGTTTACGAATTACTTTGTCTAAGAACCAATAACGTCCAAATTGTCAACATGATACTTATGTGTAGAGTAAAATTCAAGAATGCTCAGAAGAATATTTCCATAAAAAGATACTGGATGAAGCGCAAATATCAAGGATATTCTACTAATTTCATGGAGTATAAAAGTCAAAACTTTAACCAACTGAGTATAATAATGAATGGAATAACAAAAGAAATCACCATACGCATGCAAAGATTGCATAGAGAGAGTTATTCCAATGTAATAATAATAATGAGAACCAGTCGTGTGAAATTCACACCCACAAGATGTTCCAAATGTAATAATAAATAATAGAATAACAACAGAAATCACCATGCATGCGGTACTTCGCATAGACAGGTTATTCCAATAGAATAATAATAACGAAACCAGGTCCGGTGTAAAACACAGACATGATGTTCTAACAGAATAATAAAGACGGAACCAGGTCCGACGTAAAGCACAAACAAGATGTTCCAACATAATAATAAAGACGGAATTGGCCCGGCAGAAAGCATGACATAGGATGTTCCAACGTAATAATAAAGATTTTAACCGTGTCCCAAGTAAAAGCATGAACGAGGATGTTCCAATGTAATAATAAAGACAGAATAATAGAAGAATGTCACCAAGTATAGGGTAGCCCGGTTATACAGGTTATTCCAACAGAATAATAAGGAATGGAATAACAGGAGTTCTCTTCATGAATACAAAAGAATAATATCTCTTACTGTAAAAGAAACTGGATATAGGAAAAGAAAGTTAGCAGACTTCTCTTCTTATTTCTCTCTATAACTTTCTCTCTCTAGAGTTCAGTGAATTCGTAAGAAAATAATGAAGGAATGAGCTTCTATTTATAGAAAAACTAGCTATAACTCGTGCCAGAAGGCACGGCGTAACGAAAGATAAAAATTAAATTAAAATTTAAAAAATATTACATTATCTAAAGACACATACCACCACAACAATTAATACATACTCAATCATCAATACATATTCAACCACCAAAACATCGAGCTAGTCGGTACTACTCTCAAGAAATTTCAGCAAAATTTTCTTTAAAATTATATATCCAAAAAATCAATTATAACCATGTATAATTAGTTAACTTTACAAAAAACGGAACACAAAAAATACAAACATACAGAAAATAGATAAACAACATGTTGTGCATAAGACCCATTACTTTATCACTTACACCAAGTATCCTTTAATGTATATCTGAAAATATACTAAATATGATAACAAAGTTCCAAGTTTTTTAGATACAATTTTTCAGTTTTGAGGTATGAACTTTCAAATTAAAAGTATGCAATTTTTTGTGTTGAATAGAAAATCACAATCTGCTTTGAATATTAAGCAGAAATGGACTACTGTTTATTGACTATTCTGCATAATCTGCTTTGAAAATCAAATTACTTCACTACTATTTATTGACTAAGAAGCAGACTATTCCAAATTATCATGTCATGTAACATTTATACTTTGTGCAGTTTAAATGAGTTTTTGTTCATGAAATAGGGATTACATGCTTGAAACTGAATTAATACATATTCAAACAGAAAGAATGAGATGCACCTCACAATTCTATGATAAAAATTATATGTTAATTAAAATTCTTTTCCAAATAAAAATTGGGAAGCCTAACCAAATTGGATTGTCCTCTTTAGCTATTTTAGATGGAGATTTAGAGATTTAAAGGCAATTTGATAATGTTATTCTCTCTTTATCCCCCCTCCCCTAAATATTAGTTGTGTCACTTTGATAATTGGACTGTCCACATCTTGGTTGTGTCAATTGACAACGATTTCCACCATGCAAGTAGTCCACCCCAGGGTCTATAAATTGCATTATCACTTCCTCTCGACCTCCCACACAGCATCCATCACGCATCTCCGGCAACAAATAAGGCAAAGATCATAAGAACATTGTGGATGACTTTCCAGTAAGTCAAAGAATTGAAGTTTTGCAATTGTTGCTAAATTGAACATATGAAATAATTAATCCCTGTCAAAATCTAAGGAATAGACTTTCATGGAAAAGACATTGCTTCAGTAAACCTACCGATATATAATTTCACCCAACCAGCACTTTGCTTTTTGTACTTTAAGCTTGGACAAAGATAATCCCGCGCAAACAAGCCAACCTAGAATCACTAACATGTGTGGATATTATTTTCTAGTCCATTTTTCAAGCAAGACTTTTGAGCATCCTACTTAATTACCAACCCGGTATAGTTGAAATGCAATCATAAAGAACTGTAACGCCCACCCAAATTTGGGAACTAAATTATAATACCTTGAATTTTAGCTTCTAACCTCTTCTCCACCATCTGCTCTTCATAAAATTATTTTACAAATAGGAGAAGCATCTGTACGATATATTTAGAGTACTGAATCTTTTCTTCAACACATATTTAATTACTTTTGCCTTCCACAAAAAATTAAATTAAAATTTGAAAAATATTACACTATCTAAAGACATACATACTCAATCATATCAATACATATCCAACCACCAAAATATCGAGCTAGTTGGTACTAATTTCACAAAATTTCACCAGAGTTTCCTTTAAAAATAGATATCCAAAAAATTCTAAACCTCTCTACAAAACTTACAATCATCGATACATATCCAAACCACCAAAAAAAACCATCATTCCATACCAAAAAATCACCATAACCATGTATAATTAATTTGCTTTACAAAAGACGGAACACAAAAAATACAAATGGACAGAAAATAGAGAAACGTGTTGCATAAGACCCATTACTTTACAGCTTACACCAAGTATCCTTCAATGTATACCTGAAAATATTTGAAATATAAAAATTATTGAAATATGTGTGTCAAAATAAAATAACTGTAAATTCGAAACATAAGAACCCTTACTTTACCCTGAATTATAAATGGCAGGTAAAATAAATAATAAATGATTCATGTAAACAAAGTACAAAGCACAAATTTCTCAGATTCAACTGTATTAGAGGAGACTATTCAAAAGATTATGTCTAGTATTGGCGACGTTGCCTTTGTCTCTTTCATTATTAAATTTTGCCCACTAAATCTTGTTTCACCCTTAAATCATGTGTTTGCCTAATTTTATTTTATTTGGTTGTATTGTTTCAATCTGATCCGATTTTATTGTCTATTTTTCTCTACAGGAGTCCAAATCAGTTTCGATGATTTGTTTACTGATGAAAAGAACAAATTTCAAAGAGCAGTGGATTCTGGAGAGCTAAGCAGTTTGTTTGAGCCATGGGAATCTTACCTTGGTTGCAAAAGCCTTCCGCTTAAACAATATATATATCATATCTCTGAGCCCAGAAGGAATCCAACTTGTTCAACCATTTGTGAAACATGAAATGACAGCATCAGTGCAAAAGAATATGTTATGGGGACTGACAATAGGATCGGTCATGCTTACCTTGAGTATGTATATCTTCTGTTTTGGGTCAAGGTAGGCATCCAGGAACCATATCTGAATCTCTATCTCACTGTTTGGAGGAAACATGCATGCTCTCCAGCTTCCAGACACATTGGTGGCTTGCAATTTGGATTGGGAACCTACTTTTTCTTGGGGGAAACGCTTTTAGTTTTCCTGCTTTGTGACATCCAGAGGCTGATTCAGGCTGCAGGCGAACATGGGAATTCATTTACTAAGTTTAAAAACTCAAAACCAAGGTGTAAGGAAAAGGGTAAAAAAGGACAAATAGGACTCTCATAGTATTTATAATTTAAAATTCCCTTCTGCCAATATATTGTTACTATCAATGGTGAATATAAAATTGTCAACAATGCAGTTTAGTTTCTTCTGCTCACCATGATGCAATTTTTATCGGCTCTTTCTCAATATATTGTTACTATCGGCGCTTTAGGCCTTAATTTTAGAGGAAGCAAAATTTGATGCGGGAGCCTAAGATAGGAAGTGATGTGTGAAATAAATTAAAAAATTAGCGAACTAATATAATTTCAAATCCCTAATAGAAATTGCATTAATCTACTGCAAGTAAACACAACGTAGCAATTTACGAAGGGGAAACAAAAAAATTAAGAAAATTAACTAAGAATCTATAATATGTAAAAATGACTAAGGAAACCAATACATAATTTGGACAATATGTTAGCAGGTCAAAAATCAAATTCATGTAGAGCTGCGAAATTCATCTTAGAATAGAGTCGTGTGTGCGTGAGAGAGATGTGTAAGGGTGAGAGTGAAGTGTGAGGAACTCAAAAATATCACCGACAATATAGTGTATATCGCTCTAACCGAAATACCAACACGTTAGATAGCTATTAGATATCTACAACAAAAAATATCTTTTCCATACCAACTATGCTCTTATGGATTCATCTAATGACGTCATCACTACTTTCTGCCAGAACTAACTTATAATGAGGTGAGAACATCATTCCCATCCATTCCTGCTATCCAAATGAGGCCTCATGGCCTGTGATTACACCATATAAAGGCCCTTCACTCCAATACAATTGGGCTAGATGACAGTTCATGAGGATAATTAACTTCACTGGATAAATTTTACATAGTTACCACCCACTAACAGGTTTCAACCAATGCCATTCATATCCCACTTAGCTTACCTTCCAGTTATACTATATACAAACAGGAGTACATTAATTTTCATCCATCCCCTAAATCAACTAAACTTCATGTTTATAACAGGGCCTCCTAATATCCTCATATCTCTCCACCAAAAATTAAATACATCAGTATCAACCATCACGTTCCTTAATTAGCTTTCAATATACTCCACCAAAACAGAGATGTAATTATATAAAATTAATAGGTACTTAGATGCTTGGAGGAGATTAACTTCATAATGTTAGAAACAAGCAGGATCTTTATGCTGCATTTGGCACACATTACGTTCAAGCTTAGAAAAAACTTGATATTTGAAGTTAGATAAACCCAAGGGGATAGCTCAAGTGTACTAAACCTAGAGATATGTTCCTTTAAAAGTCAATACTCCGCAAAGGGAATGCTCTCCTTAGGGCGACCCACATAAAATTTACTACTATTGGGCTTAATTGGTGTGTGGTGGGTTGCATGCATAATAGAGCAAGCTAAGTCTTTATCTTTCTATTATTAGTTAGATTCTGTTTGACTTGGTATTTAAAGTTTGAATTTTGTATTTTCAATTTCATTATTTTTAGGAGTTAGTTTAGGAAGCTATGTACTTGAATTGTTTTTAAACTCATTTTTTAATTATAAATAATAATCAATGAATAACCAAGAGGTGAATGCAGTTTCTCTATTTTATACTCTTCACCTCTATGTAACAACACACACCCTAAAGTAGTGGATGCAGGTTCTATGAAGAAAAAAAAACTATCTGGTTAGATATGTTACCATCATATAGCTTTAAATTTCTTTGTTTTTCAACATGTCACCATGAAAATAACTGAGTGATTAAGTTTCTTTATATAACTTCCAAGTACACAGTCAATCAAGTTGTATAGTAGCTCTGTAGCTTTAAAAATTTAGCTCACTGCATGATGCAGAACATGAGTAAATTAGTGAACCTTGGAGGCCAAATGGAAGAGAAAGAATTAGGGATGGGGGGATTCAATCTATTTATTATATAAATGGGGAAAGAAAAGAAAGTCGGACAATGATGAAGCCATGAAGGAAAGTATGCCAAGTATTTGAACAAACTAAAAAGACACCAATATTAAAATCAGATTAGTATAAATAAGAAAACAATACCAGCAATAATTGATCCTCATATAAATACGTAGAACTAAAAAATATTATAGTAGCAAAGCATAAAACACAGTTTATGCCAAAGTAAATTAATTAGTCACAGTGTTAACATCAACACGAATTAGTAAATAAGTCTAAAATTCCACAAAACTAATATTCATACCAGTGGTGTTATACGATATTCAGGTTTTAGAGCAACCCTAATGCCTATTCCAGCTGCAAATTAAGAGAGGAAGAGGGACTTACAAGAAGAAGAGGACGAAGGGGAGTGATGGGTGCGGCCGACGGAAGGAGGGATGAGGGAATGGCCGGTGGGTTGACCGATCCGGGTCCCAAAAAATCTGTTTTGCAAGTTGAGAAAACCCAAGTTTCGATCATTTCGTCCCGAATCAAATCGGAGAAGACAAAGACGAAGAGTCACAGAGGTCTACTCCACCAAAGAATGTTTTTTTATTAACTCGATGTAGATCTACTCCGTACAGATCTTCGTCTTTGGCCAGCCGATTTTGGGGTTCGCCTCAGGCGAGCTTATTAGAAGAAACAGAGGAGGATTTAGGGTTGGGTATGAGGATTTTGAGGGATCGACTTGTTTGGGGGAAAATAAGAGGGAATGAGAGAGCTCTGGGTGTGGTAGAACAGAGAGACGTGTGTGGTAGAACAGAGAGAGAGATGGTTTCAAATTTGAATAAAGGAGAATGAGAGAGAGAGAGCTGCTGACGTTAACTTGATGTGATATTTGTCTATTTTCTCTTTCTGCTCTGTTTTATAGATATAGATGGATTGCATAGTAACTTATTCATAAACGGTCCAGATTGATTTACTTTAATCTGACGGTCCATATTTAAAGCAAAATCTTTTAAATAAAATATAATATATTCTATTTATAATCTAATAAAACGAAAAACTTTATAAAAAGATTTTACTATGCAACACTATGCATAATAAAATATAATATAATCTAATTATTATCAAATAAAATGAATAACTTTATAAAAGTATTCTGTTTTATATAAAAAGATGTTTCTGTTTTATTACGTTAATAATACTAATAAAATAAAACTGAGTGACTTATCACATAAGCCTTAATAATCAATACCTTGTGCTACTATGCAACCACGCATATTACTGCACTTTTACTACCGAGTAGTTCAACAAGATAATCTGTAAAACTTTCGCCGTTATTTTCATAAAATATTTTTGTCATTTTCTCAATCCGGCAATAATTACATTTGTGGGGTCCACCAATAATTGTACCGTCATTATGTATATTCCTCGACAAAAGAATATTTTTCAATTAATCGAATATAATATGACAACTTGCATACTTTGCAAAATTTGTAAATATTACCCACAACTATAACATTATATTAAATTCATTCCATAATACTCAAAAATGATAATTATAGAAAATTCATCTTTATTCAAAAGTTGGGGTCTTACAACCTCCCTTCTTATGAAATTTCTCCCTCGAAATTAGGGTACGTGACTGGTATATCGAAGAGGTAAGGATACCTTGACTTCATTTGATTCTAACTCCTGTGTCATTTCTTCAACATCGTGGTTTCTCCACAAAACTTTGACTTGAGGTATAACCTTGAGCGTAGAATATGTTCCTTCTTATCCAAGATTTGAACAGGAACCTCTTCATACGTTAAATCTTCTGCTATTTCGTCTGGTTCTAACTCAATAATGTGGTTCGTGTCTTCCACATATTTACGTAACATGGATATGTGAAAATGTTATGAACACGAGACATACTTGGCGGTAAAAGAGTCTATAGGCCACAGTTCCTACTCGATCGAGGATTAAAAATGGGCCAATGAATCGAGGATTGAGCTTTCCTCTCTTTCCAAATCTTGTAACTCCTTTCCGAGGAGCAATACGTAACAACACACGATTTCCTATATCGAATTCCACGTCCTTTCGATGAAGATCAGCATAACTCTTTTGTCGGTCTTGTGAGGTTTTTATACGTTGTCGGATCGTTTGAATCTTTTCCATAGTCATACGTACCAACTCTGGTCCCAACAACGTTGCTTCACCCACCTCATCCCAGCATACTAGAGAACGACACTTTCTTCCAAACAACGTCTCGAATGGAGTCATGCCAATACTGGCTTGATAACTGTTGTTATATGAAAACTCCACCAACGGTAAGAACTTGTCCCAACTTCCCTTGAAATCAAGGACACAGAGTCTTAATAAATCTTCCAGAGTTTGAATAGTCCTCTCTGATTATCCGTCCGTCTGAGGATGATATGCTGAACTAAATCGTAAATCCGTGCCCATAGCTTTTTGCAAACTAACCCAAAATCGTGAAGTGAATCTTGGGTCACGATCAGAAACTATGAATACTGGCATACCATGCAGTCTTACAATCTCGTTTATGTACATGCGATCAAGACGTTCAAGTGTATAAGTTTCTCGTATTGGTAAGAAGTGAGCAGACTTGGTCAATCTATCAACAATGACCCAAATTGCATCAATGCCTTGAGAAACCTTGGGAAGACCAGTAACGAAATCCATGGTAATGTGCTCCCACTTCCATTCTGGAATTCAAGTGGTTGTAATGGACCTTTTAGTACTTGATGCTCCGCTTTGACTCGTTGACAAGTTAGAAACCTTGAGATAAACAGTGTTATCTCTCTCTTTATATTGCTCCACCAAAATGTATGACGAAGATCACGATACATTTTGGTACTCCCAGGATGGATTAAAAACGGTGTGCTGTGTGCCTCCATCATGATTTTATACTTTAAATCAGGGTTGTTAGGAACACAAAGTCTGAAGTTGACGTATTCCTTCTTCATCGATTCTTGCTTCCGGCATAGCACCTTCTTGCACTTTCTTTCTCATACGCGTCGACTCGGGATCCAGAAACTTGGCGCAAATTTTAACTTTATCAATTAAAGTCGGGTTCTACTCGTATATTCGACATCATCACGTGGGTCCCTAGAGTCTTTATCTCTATCTCCATCCTTTGCAAGTCATACAAAATGGGCCTTTGCGTTGACAATATCGCACTCATACCCGCATATGATCTTCTACTCAATGCGTCAGCTACCACGTTCGCTTTTCCAGGATGGTATTGGATGGTATGATCATAATCTTTCAATAGTTCAAGCCAACGTCGTTGTCGCATGTTGAGTTCTTTTTGAGTAAAGAAATATTTGAGGCTTTTATGATCCATAAAGATCTCTACTTTCTCCCCATACAAGTAATGCCTCCAAATCATTAGTGCGAAGACAACAACTGCCAACTCTAGATCATGAGTAGGATAATTCCTCTCATATTCTTTGAGTCGTGTGTGAAGCATAGGCTATGACTTTCCCATGTTGCATGAGAACACATCCTAACCCTTTGCCCAAGCATCACTATAGATGACAAATCCTTCCGAGCGGATGGTATTGTCGTAACAAAATTTGAATGAGTCTTCTCTTGAGTTCTTGAAAACTCTTCTCACATTCCTCGCTCTAACCGAACTTTGTATCTTTCCGAGTCAGCTGAGTTAGTGGAGTAGCGATTCGAGAAAATCCTTCCACGAATCTCAAGATAATAACCAAATTTAAACCGAGAAAGCTACGTACTTCGGTCACTGATTTAGGTTGCTCCCAGCTTTGAATAGCTTCAATCTTTGCTGGGTCAACAGATATTCCATGACTTGATACTACGTGCCCAAGGAATACTACTTTCTCAAGCCAGGATTCACATTTCTTCATCTTGGCATTTCTTCACGAAGCTTTTGGAGTATCAGCCTCAAGTGTTGCTCATGATCTTCACGGCTTTTGGAATATATGAGGATGTCATCAATAAAGACGACCACAAAGTGATCCAAATATTCCTCAATACTTGGTTCATCATATCCATGAAGGCGGCAGGCATTAGTCAATCCAAAAGACATGACTAGAATTCATAATGTCCGTCATCGAGTTCCGAAAGCCGCCTTTGGAATGTCATCGGTTCTAATCTTCAACCGGTGATATCCTAACGAAGATCAATCTTTGAAAAGAATTTAGCTCCTTGCAACCGTCAAATAGGTCATCAATACGCGGGCAATAGGTACCTATTTTTGATGGTGACATGATTTAACTCCCGATAATCAATACAAAGTCGCATACTCCCATCTTTCTTCTTCACGAATAAAAAACAGAGCACCCCAAAGGAGAAGTACTTGGGGACGAATAAAGCCAATGTCTAACAATTCCTCGTAGTTGGGTCTTTAACTCCTCAAGTTCAATAGAGCCATTCGATATGGGCTTTGGAAATGGGTTTTGTCTGGGGTTCAAGATCGATACAAAATTCAATTTCATGCTTCTGGGGTAGGCCAGAAGTTCTTCGTGGAATACGCCAGAAATTCATTAACAATAGAAATATCATTCAAAAATCGACGTATTTTTGTTTAGATCCGTGATATGAGCTAAGAAAGCTTGACATCCATTTTTAATAAACGAATAGCTTTATGGCTTGAAATAACAAAGGATTGATTTTAATGGTTTGGTTACTTGAATTAAGATAATAGGTTGGTTAGGAATATGAAAGCTAACAACCTTTACGAAAATAATCAATTTTTGCATGATGAGTAGTTAACCAATCAATCCCTAGAATCACATCAAATGCAAGTATTTTCAAAGAAATAAGATCGACAGATAATGTGCGGTTACCAATTTGAATCAAACAAGACTTATAAACCGTAGATGTAATGAAGGTTTCTCCCAACGGAGTTTCAATAGATAAGTCAAAGTCCAATTTCTCCGGAGTCAAATTTAAAAGTTGAGCGCAAGTAGGAGAAATAAAAGAATGGGTAGAACCGGTATCAAATAAGGTATAAACTTCGCTAGAGTTTATGATAAGATTACCCGTGATGACCTCGTTCGGGTTTCTTGCTTTCTGGGAGGTCACAACAAACGCTCTCCCTTGCACTATCGGCTTTGACTTTTCTGGGACGGCCTTTGGTACCTCCATCCCAGCTGGACTTATCTTCGGTGCATGACAAAATCGGGCCAGGTGACCTTCTCTTCCACAGTTGTAACATGCCTTGGATGGCATTATACAGTTGGGACTGATGTGTCCCTCTCCTCCACACTTGAAGCATATGATAGGTGGTCGTTCTCCTTCCTTAACGACAAGTGCAGATGCTGACGTCTTTCCATCATTGTTGAATCTCTTTTTCTTGAAATGTTCATTCTTATTATTTTGGCCATGATTACCACCGAAGTGGTTACCATTTCTGGCCTGTTGATTCCCTCCACGCTTGTTGTCATCACCGCTTGATGATGCTTTCACCGGTATTATCATTTTGTCACCGCTTCTCCTTTTGGTTGAGATGACTCATTATCACGCCCAATAACTGAGCCCTATTAACAACATCTGAATATAAACACAGTTTATGAGAGATAAGATATTGACGTATCTCAGGTTTCAAACCTCTTAAAAACATTCGCGTCATTCTCTCCTCATTATCAAACAAATGGGACGCAAACCAGGACAACTCGGCAAACTTGGCTTTGTACTACGATACGGTCATGTTGTTTTGTTCCAGTTTGATGAACTCTACATCTTTCATGTGATGAATACTTTCAGGAAAGTACTTGTCATTGAACAGTTCTTGAAACTTCTCCCAAGACATCTTCAAAGTCACGGCGGGTTGAGTACGTTTTACAGATTCCCACCAAGAATCACTCTCTGCCCGCAACATGAAGGTGTCAAAGAGAACATTTTACTCCTCGGAGCATCCCAATACATCAAATATCTTATTGATCTGCTTAATCCACGTCTCCGCCTTAAGTGGTTTTGGCTCTCCAAAGAACTCCGTGGTCCCAGCCTTTAAACCGCTTGGCGGTGACCATCCGAGAGTTGCCGGTGTTTCCACCGCATTATGGATGCGAGCCGCTTTCTTGCTTGATGTTGCATGAATTGCATAAAGCCTCTGAACATTCCATCGTTCATCATCTGGTCCGTGTTGTTATTTACCTGAGGATTGTCGCCATACTGATGCACATTATCCTGATTATTGATCTGTGGAGACTCAACGGTCTCCTGTGCTCCATTGCTAATCTCAACATTCTCGGATGCCATTTTCAAATACTGCCACAAAATAAGAATTAAATAACATATCACATATTATCCCTATACTCTGACCGACCAATTAAATACCAAATAAACTTAGGTAGGTCATACTAGCAAAAGAATTCCCCGTCTCTCCCCTCCTAGTTTTTGTCTCACATCTTAGCCAGGGATCATATCCCTAAGCTTCGATACCAACTGTGATGCCCCCTAAATAGGTATACATCACCTATTCTGAGTTGCCAAATACATGGTACAAATACAAATAAAAACTTAATTATACAACTGTTGTGTAAAATACGACAAAACATAACTAAGATTTTAAACAAGGATATTGCCTTCTAGACAATATCCATTCTTAAATAGAGTCCTCGTTACATTTATTATCACACTATTTTACAGAATAGTGAGGACTACTAAGACACAATCTTAGACCATCACTCCATTCCCCGACTAGTCCCAGCTACGTTCTCATTTCCTGAAAAGAACAGTGAAAGAAAGGGTGAGCTCAACTAGCCCAGCAAGAAATATTATGACTAAGATAATGCAGAATAAATTATCATTAGCCTTCAACAATTTTAAACTGATAAAATACAATAGACACCAAGTTTAACTGCAGTGGATCAAGCAATCCATTAAAAGAGTCAAGTAGAGAATAAAATCTACTATCTTTTATGATTTAAAATATTTTTCATCACTTTTATCACTGAGACTCAGCTTAATATATAACCCACATCATCCCTGCACTACGGCCAAGGATATTCATTAGGGTCACGACCACAAATTCCATGCACTACGGGCCAAGGATATTTGTGTATTCATCAATGGTCATGATCATGCCAACAAATGTCCATCAATGCACTACGGCCCAATGAGGACTTTTACCACATCATTTGTAACATTACTACCATGATTACAATCAATAATCCTCAGTCATAATCATACCAAGTCCATCTATGCACTACAGAGCCACGATGACTTTCAACATAATATAAACATGAGGATGATGACAATAATATAAGAATTGAATAAAACAAGTTTACGAATTAATTTGTCCAAGAACCAATAACGTCCAAATTGTCAACATGATACTTCTGTGTAGAGTAAAATTCAAGAATGCTCAGAAGAATATTTTCATGAAAAGATATCGGATGAAGCGCAAATATCAAGGATATTCTACTAATTTCATGGAGTATAGAAGTCAAAACTTTAACCAACTGAGTATAATAACGAATGGAATAACAAAAGAAATCACCATGCATGCGGTATTGTGATGAAAAGGTTATTCCAACGTAATAATAATAACGAAACCAGTCGTGAAATTCACAATCAAGCGGATGTTCCAACGTAATAATAAATAATGGAATAACAATGAAATCACCATGCATGCGGTATTGCGAGATAGACAAAGTTATTCTAATGTAATAATAATAACGGAACCAGTCCTGTAAAACACACAGACATGTGATGTTCTAACAGAATAATAAAGACGGAACCCGTGTCCCACAGAAAGCACAAACAGATGTTCCAACAGAATAATAAAGATTTTAACCAGTCCTGCGTAAAAGCATGCATGAGGATGTTCCAAATGTAATAATAAAGATGTAATAATAGAATAATATCACCAAGTATAGGGTAGCCCGCTTATACAAAGTTATTCCAATGTAATAATAAGGAATGGAATAACAGGAGTTCTCTTCATGAATACAAAAGAATAATATCCCTTACCGTAAAAGAAATTGGATATAGGAAAAGAAAGTTAGCAGACTTCTCTTCTTATTTCTCTCTATAACTTTCTCTCTCTAGAGTTCAGTGAATTCGTAAGAAAATAATGAAGGAATGAGCTTCTATTTATAGAAAAATGGATTGCATAGTAACTTATTCATTTAACGGTCGTATTAATTTACTTTAATCGACTATCCATATTTAAAGCAAAATCTTTTAAATAAAATATAATATATTCTATTTATAATCTAATAAAACAAAAAACTTTATAAAAAGATTTTACAATGCAAAATACTATGCAATACTATGCATAATAAAATATAATATAATCTAATTATTATCAAATAAAATGAATAACTTTATAAAAGTATTTTATTTTATATAAAAAGATTTTACTATTAGCTTTCAATACAACGAATAACTTTATAAAAGTATTCTTTTTATATTAAAGATGTTTCGCTTTTATTACGTTAATAATACTAATAAAACAAAACCGAGTGACTTATCACATAAGCCTTAATAATCAATACCGTGTCTTGCTACTTACGACCAATGCCAGACATCGTACTTTCTTCTTACTAATGAGTAGTTCAACAAGATAATAGCAGAAAACTTCTGCCGTTATTTTCATAAAATATTTTTGTCATTTTCTCAATCCGATATAATTCTGTTGTGGGATCCATCAATGATTGTACCGTCGTACGGATATTCCCTGACAAAAAGAATATTTTTTGACCAATCGAATATAATATGACAACTTGCATACTTTGCAAAATTTGTAAATATTACCCACAACTATAACATTATATTAAATTTATTCCATAATACTCAAAAATGATAATTATAGAAAATTCATCTTTATTCAAAAAGTTGGGGTCTTATATACAATATTAATGATGAATGTTGTTAAAAATTAAAGTTGTGTTCGGAGTTGAATTTGGAGACGCGGACGTGATATTTGAGTCCAAAATGACGAAATTAGTAAAAATAGTCTATAAACACAAAATTTTTCGGGATTCACTATTTGGTTAAAAAGTCAACAGTTGACTTTTTCGGGAAAAGTCAAACTTCAAAATTTCAAAATTTATATTTTTGATAAAAATAGTTTCATTGTGTTGGAATTGTTTGTGTTAGTGAAAATCGACATTTATTTCGATGATAATTGATGTCTGGGGTTATATTGATAAATCGGGTAATTTATCGGATAAATGAGCAATTAATTGCTACTAATTCATATGTTTATAACTATTTATTCACATGTGTGTACTATTGATTCACATTCTTGTTACTATTATGGGAGTTGGTGCAAGATTGATAATACTTGCATGACTAAGTTAAAAATGGAGGTATAGATGAAGGTACTATAATGTAATTAGTTTTTTTCACATGATTTTACTATTGAGTCACATGAATAAACTATTAATTCACATGATTTACTATTAGGGGAGGTGGTGCAAGTTTGATAATACTTGGATGACTAAATTAAAAATAAAGGAAAAGAGGAAGGTATTGTACTGTAATATTCTGAGCCCCAAAATGTGCAATTATCGAAACTATGTTTTCCTATAAATAGAAGCTCATTCTTCTTCATTTCTCACCAATTCACTAAAGCTATAGAAAAATTATTATAGAGAGAAATTGTAGAGAGGAAATCTATAGAAGAAGAGAAGCATGCTACCTCACTACTCTTATATCCAGTTTCTTTCAAAGGTAAGGGGTGTTATTCTTTCTTATTCATGAAGAGAACTTCTGTTATTCCATTCTTTATTATTCTGTTGGAATAACCTGTATACGCGGCATACCCTATACATAACCTGTATAAGCGGCATACCATTTACTTGGTGAAATCCTTACGTTTTTTCATTCTTTATTATTCTGTTGGAATAACATGTATACGCGGCATACCCTATACATGGTGAAATCCTTATGTTATTCCATTCTTTATTATTATGTTGGAATAACCTGTCTATGCGAAGTACCGCATACACGGTGAAATTCTTCTATTCTTCTATTTTTTAAAATTCTATCAGAATATCCTGTCTGTGCGTTTTACGCCGGACCTGGTTCCATTATTTATTGTTCTGTTATTCCATTTTGTATTATTATGTTGGAATAACTTGTTTATGCGAATTACCGCATACATGGTGAAATTCTTTTATTATTCCATTCTTTAATATTACGCCGAATATCCCATGCATGCGTGCGCTTTACGCTTTAACACAGTTCCATTATTTATTATTCATTATTCATTACAGATTATTATGTTGAATAACTTTGCTTATGCCAAGCATCGCATACATGGTGAAATTCTTCTATTATTCCGTTCTTTATTATTACGCCGAATATCCTATCTCGTAACGTTCTGTGGGACTGGTTCCATTGTTTATTATTACATTGGGATATCATGTCGTATGCAAGTGCGTTTTACCGACTGTTCCGTTATTTATTATTCTTGGAATAACTCATCCATGCGGGCACTCGCATTTACATGGTGATTTCTTTTGTTATTCCATTCTTTATTATACTCGGTTGGTTAAAGTTTTGACTTCTATACTCGCTATGAAATATCATTTTATTTGGTATTTTACATTTAGTTACTATTCACGAAGTTACTATTCACTCTAGTATTATTCACTCTTCGGGTATTCTAAGCACTTTTCATGCCGGAATACTATTCACGAAAGTTACTATTCACGGGTTAATATTCACCCGATTACTATTCACTCTAGTATTATTCACTCGGGTATTCGGCACTTTTCATGTCGTAATGCTATTCACGAATTACTATTTACTTAAGTTCTATTCACCCGCCATTATTCACTCTAGTATTATTCACTCGGGTATTCGGGGCACTTTTTTCATGCGGAATACTATTCACGAAATTCTTATTCACAAGTTACTATTTACCAAAATTACTATTCACTCGAATATTAGTCACTCGGGTATTTGGAGTATTTTTCATATCGGGTTACTATTCATAAAATACTATTCCCGAAGTACTATTCACGGGGTACTATTCACGACGAAAAATTAATTCTTTTCTGTCCAACTTATTTTTGGTGCATGAATATTATTCTTGAATTTTACACCACAAAACAGTATCTTGTTGACAATTTGGACGTTATTGGTTCCTGGACAAATTAATTCTTGAACTTGTTTTATTGAATTCATATATCATTGTCATCATCCTCATGTTTATATTCTGTTGAAAGTCATCTATGGCCTGTAGTGCATAGATGGACTTGGTATGATTATGACTAGGGATTATTCGGTGTAATCATGACCGTAATATTACAAATGATGTGGTAAAAGTCATCTGTGGCCTATAGTGCATAGATGGACTTGGTGTGATTATGACCAGGGATTATTCTGTATAATCATAACCGTAATGTTACAAATGATGTTAAAAAAGTCCTCATTGGCCCGTAATGCATTGATGGACAGTTTTTGGTATGATTATGGCTATGGATTCTCTTCGGCCAAGGGTGCAAAGATGAATTATTTTATGGCATGAACATGACCATTGATGAATACACAAATATCCTTGGCCCGTAGTGTATGGATAATTTGTGGTCGTGATGCTAAAGAATATCATTGGTCGTAGTGTAAGGGTGATTCGATGATGTGGATTATTTATTAAGCTGAGTCTCAGCGATAAAAGTGATGAAAAACCTTTCCACTGCAGTTTAATGGATTGCTTATTTCCGCTGCAGTTTTTGATCTAAAACTTGTTGTCTATTATATTCTATCAGTTGTTATACTGTTGAAGGCTAAGGATAATTTATTCTGCATTATCTTAGTCATAATATTTTTTACTGGGCTAGTTGAGCTCACCCTTTGCTTTCATTGTTCTCTTCAGGAAATGAGAACGTAGCAAGGACTAGTCGGGGAACAGAGTGATGGTCCTAGATGGTGTATTAGTAGTCCTCACTATTCTGTGAAATAGTGTGATAATAAATGTAATGAGGACTCCATTGAGTGTGGATATTGTCTAGATGACAATATTTGTATTAAAACTCATTGTATATGTTTTGTCGTATCTTACACGACTGTTGTATAATTAAGTTTGTAGTTGTATTTTGTACCGTGTATCTGGCGACTGAAGATGGATGATGTATACCTGTTTTGGGGGCGTCACAGTTGGTATCAAAGCTTAGGGATATGATCCCTAGCTAAGATGTGAGACAAGAACTAGGAGGGGAGAGACGGGAAATTCCTTCGTTAGTTTGACCTACCTAAGTTTATTTGTTATTTCATTGGTCGGTCAAAGTATAGGGATAATATGTGATATGTCAATTAACCCTTGTTTTATGCCAGTGTTAGAAAATGAAATCTGAAAATCAAGAGATGAACTCATCTAGAGTTTTAAGTAATGAATTGAGGAGAATTTTGTAAGACCCCAAATAATTAATAAATGAAATTTAATTTCCTCTATTTATTATTTTGAAATAGTAAGGGTTGATGTGATTAATGTGGATAGTTATGGGTAAAATACGCAAATATTTCAAATTAACTAAGTGGTTATAAAATATTCATTGTTGTCGGGGATATTCGTTTGGTGGTGGAATATTAAATTGCTGTCGGGGAATATTAAATAACCAGTAAGCGACCATGTGTGGGCCCCATAACTGAAAGCAATTGGGGAAGAAAGCGACAAATATAAGTTGTTTAAAAATAACGATGTAGTTATTCTGATTTACTGTGTTGGAATACCCGTGGTTAAAACACGATGTCTGGCGTTGTTGCACAAGATGGCGCGCGGTATTGCACCAATTATTGACTTTTACGTGAAGGCCTTTACTCAATAATGGTTACGATAATTCTTTATTCGATATTTTATTTTATTGGTTCAATAATTGTTGCGTTGATATTTTATATTCTTTGTTGTTTCAATAATTGTCATTACACGATATTTTTTTCATTATCGAAGCAATAATTCATATTATCTGAATAATATTATTAGATAACATTATTGGCAATGTCTAGAAAGTTACATCTAAGGAGAGGTTTGGTCACCTAATTGCTGCGCCAGAGAAGAGAAATTCTTATTGAAAGCCCCTTTCTTCTGAACCTGCACATTGTCGATATTGTGATTACGTAATATTATTTGTGAATAATTAATTATTGATTCATATGATGAGGAAAATATTGATTTTATATGGATATAGATGGAGAAAATTTTAATGTGATAATTGTTGAAAATTAAAATTTTATCTTTTTACGATAAAATAATTCATTTAAATATATTATTATATTTTAATAATATAATAATGGTGATATTTTTACAATGAATGTGTGATATATGAGTATACGAGGAGAAAGAGTATTTTTGTTGCAATAAATGTTTAAAACATGTTAAACATGTACGTGGACCCATTTATTGACCGAAATTTGATTATAACTTTGAAAAATCGCTTTCGTTTATAGATTTGGGTCATTTTTTCGTTTGGAATTTGGAAAAATTTTCTTACGTAAAGTTGTAGAAAATTGAATTTCTATAAAAACTCATGAGATTCGATTTTTCTGATAAAAGAGATATTTATTATGAATTATTGAAGTTCAAGAACCAAAATAATTGATTTTGGAAGTTTAAAATATTTAAAATAGGAAAAATATTTTTGTGTTGATTAGCCTCATTAAACACATGCAAGTGGCTGAATTCAGATGATTCAAAGTGTAATAAGTAGGAAATTGTAATATATATAATATTATTATATTAAATTTTCTCGCTTTGGTGTTCTAAGCATTTTCTTATAAATAGGGTCTTGGGTTAGAATTGAAAATTACACGAAATGAAGTTTTCTCTCTATATTATCGGCGTATTCTTGTGAGTATTTTGAGTATACTTTGAGTATTGCTATCGGTTGCAAGTTCAAGTTATAACTTTATATCCGATATTCCAGTTAAATCTTGTCTCTTTCCTGGTAAGGGATATTATTTTTTTTCGTAATGATATTATTTCTTCAATATCATTATCTTTGAAATATTGATCTGAAGTTTTTAATCAAATTTAGAACTTTTAGTGTCGGAGTTCTTATTCACGTGTATCTGACCTTTATTCACGTATACTGATTTATTCACGAATACTGGCCTTATTCATCGAAAAATGAAAAATTTTCTTTTAAGTCAAAATATCTATTACGGATACTAGCTTTGATTGTATCCATGTTTTGATCATTCTTGAATTTTACACCACTATGATTACTTTTGAGGTATTTTTGGGCGTGGATAAAACAAAAGTACGAATCCTTAATCCTTGTCATTTTGTTTCACTTTGGATTCGTTTCTTTAAAAAAATATATATTTTCATCATCCTCGGTCTTAAATGATCATATTATTGAATATCTTTGGCTTTTGTAGTGCAAAGATGAATGATTTCGATGAATATCTTTGGCTGGCCCAAAGATGAATGATTTCGATGAATGCAAAGATGAGCAGTGTTTAGATGAACATGACCAATGGTGAATGTCCTTGGCACAGTAGTGCGAGGATGAATATATGATTACGATATATATTGATTGATGTTACTGAGGATAAAAATATTGATGATGGATTTATTAAATTCATAGATATTAGTAGATTTCATCATCTACGTAACTCTTATGAATTAATATTTTCATTCTGCGAGTATTGATTTAAAACTTGTTGTCTATTGTATTATTATTAAATTTTTCCTGTTGAAGACTAACGATAATTTGTTGTATATTATCTTAGTCATAATATTCTTCTTTGGGCTAGTTGAGCTCACCCTTTTCCTTTTTGTTCCATTTTTCTTCTCGGGAGGCGAGAATGTAAGCGAGTGCAGTCGGGGTATGGAATGATGGTTTTAGAGAGTTGTTTAGTAGTCCTCACCATTTTTGTAAAATAATGTATCAATAATTATGATGAGGATTTATTTATATATGGATATTGTTTAGATGGCAATATCTCGTATTTAAACTCACGATTTCTTTGTTGTAATAATAAAGTTGTAGTTGTTTACATACTGGTATTGACAACTTTCGAGAATGGGTGATGTATACCTATTTTGGGGGTGTCACGGTTGGTATCGAGCTTAGGGATATGATCTCTGGCGGAGATCGGGGAATAGAACTAGGAGGGAGAGCAGGTAAATCCTTTTCATTAGTGTGTCTACCTAAGCTTATTTGTTAGTTAGTCGAGATATAAGGATATTATGTGATATATTGATTTCTTAATTAACCCTTGTTTTATGACGGTGTTTGAGAATGTCGTTGAGAATATTAACAATGGAAATGAGGCCGTGGAGCGCTTTGTACTTTCACCAAGCGAGGAGAGCGTCTGCAACAGTTTGGTAATGTTCCTCCTGTGAACAACACCACCGAAGCGAGATGATGAGCGAGGGGATGTTTAGAAGCTTTTTGCGCTTCATGCAAAATTAGGCGAGGAGACTTCGTGTTCAAAATACTGAGGAGAAATGATAGCAATTCACGGGTTGTCACAACCAAGATTCAAAAAAAGTTGGGACCACGAATTTAAGGAAAGCCGGATCCGATCATGGCGGAAACATGGGTCAAAACAAATTACCAAGATATTCGATGTCTTGGGATGCGGAGGAGAAACGAAGGTTCCATTCTCCACCTTTATGTTAAAGTGGCGAAATGCACTCTTGGTGCGAGTCAGCAGTGAAGCGTACCCATCCAGTACTCTTCGGCATGTCTTGGGAGACATTTAAGAAACTATTTAATGACAAATACTTTCACGAAAGTGTTAAATCGTATGAAGGAGGTGGAGTTTATTAGGCGGAAGCGAACAACATGGCGGTGTCTCGATGAAAGCGAAGTTTGCGAGTTATCGAGTTTGCACCTCTCATTTGGTGGAGAATGAGGAACGTATGACGGGATGTTTACGAGAGGTTGAAACCCGGCGTCGTCGATATCTCATCTCTCATAAATTTTCTCTATTCAGGATGTTGTTAACGAGGCTCAATTGTTAGAAGCGAGATAACGAAATGCGGTCAACCGAGGTACCACAATCGAGGATCATCTAGGAGATAGCGATCAACAAAACAACAATAACCATGGAGAAAGAAAAAGATGGACAAAATGGTAACCACTCTGGTGGTAATCATAGCCATGAAAATAGAAGAAGCGAGTTAGGAGGAGATTTTAAAAGAGAGATTCAACAACGACCATGTGAAGGCAGCGATGCCAAAAGACAAATGGTTTCGAGGAGAGAACGACCACCGGTCGTATCTTTATAAATCTGGAAAGAGGACATATCGGTCAAAGCGCCCCACAACAGTTCGGTATCTATATATAATTGTGGAAAGGAAGGACATATCGCTTCGAGATTGCACGGTGAGAAACCTAGTTCGGCCGAGGGCGGTGGTGACTCAAAAAGATCATCCCGAGAAAAGTCAAAATCAACGGTTCTGGAAGAAGCGTTTGTTGTGGTTTGGTCAAAATCGAGGAACCCAAACGAGGTGATTACGGGTAAGCTATTTATAAATTCTTGTGAAGTTTATACTTTACTAGATATCTGGTCTTACCCATTCATTTATCTCTCTACTTGTGCTCAACGTTTAAATTTGACTCAAAAAAATTAGACTTTGACTGTCTGTGGAAACTCAGTTAGGAGAAACTTTCATCACATCCACTTGTTTATAAATCTTGTCTAATCCAGTTGGCACCCTTATCTTACTGTTGACCTTATCTCTTTAAAGATACTTGCTTTTGATGTGATTTTAGGGATTGATTGGTTAACTACTCATCATACCAAAATTGATTGTTTTCGTAAGGTTGTTAGTTTTCATATTCCTAATCAACTTTTGTTGTTCAATTCAAACAACTAAACCATTAAAATCAATCATTTGTCATATTTAATCATAAAGCTATTCGTTTATTAAAAAGCGGATGTCAAGCTTTCTTAGCCCATGTTGTGGATTTGAATAAGGACACGTCAAATTTGAATAATATTCTGTTGTTATTGACTTTCCGGCGTATTTCTGAAGAACTTCCGTCTACCCCGAGCGTGAAGTTGAATTCTTTATTGATCTTGAACACGGTACAAAGCCCATTTCTAAAACCCCATATCGAATGGCTCTATTGAACTTGAGGAGTTAAAGGTCCAACTACGAGGAGTTGTTGGACATTGGTTTCATTAAATCTAGTACATCTCCTTGGGGTGCTCTGTTTTTATTTGTAAAGAAGAAGAAAGGCGGGAGTATCGCGACTTTGTATTGACTATCGGGAATTGAACCATGTCACTATCAAGAATAGGTATCCTCTACCTCGTATTGATGACTTGTTTGACCGATTGTGAGGAGCACAATTCTTTTCAAAAATCGATCTTAGATTACGGATATCATCAATTTGAAGATTAGAACTAAGGATATTCAAAAGCGCCTTTTAGAACTCGGTACGGGCATTATGAATTCTTAGTTATGTCTTTCGGATTGAATAATGCTCCTGCGGCTTTCATGGATATGATGAATCGAGTATTCAAAGAATATTTGGATAAATTCGTTGTTGTCTTTATTGATGACATCCTCATATATTCCAAAAGCCGTGAAGATCATGAGCACCATTTGAAAATTTGGTACTCAAAAGGCTTCGTGAAAACAAGCTATATGCTAAGTTGAAGAAATCGAGTTAAAGCTTGAGGAATAGCATTCCTTGGGCGCGTGGTGTCAAAACATGGAGTATCTGTTGACGGTGAAGATTGAAGCAATACAAAGTTAGGAACAACAAGAAGGCGGTGGTTGAAGTATGTAACTTTTACGGGTCTAGCCGGTTATTATTGGAGATTTGTGGAAGGGTTTTCTCGAATCGCTACTCAGTTAACTCGATTGACTCGGAAGGATACAAAATTCGTTTGGAGTGAGGAATGCGAGAAGAGTTTCCAAGAGCTTAAGAGAGACTCATTTATTTTGTTACTAACAATACCATCTGGTATGGATGGATTTGTTATCTCTGAATGATGCTTGAGCAAAGGTTAGGATGTGTTCTCATGCAACGTGGGAAAGTCATAGCCTATGCCTCGCGACAACTTAAAGAATATGAGAGGAATTATCCTACTCATGATCTAGAGTTAGCGTGATCGTTTTCATTTCGCTTAAAGATCTGGAGGCACTATCTATATGGGAGAAAGTGGAGATATATTCGCAGACCATAAAAGCCTTAAATATTTCTTCACTCAAAAGAACTTAACATCTGCAATGACGTTGGCTCGAGCTATTGAAAGACTACGATCACACTATTGATACCATCACCGCAAAAAGCGAGCGTGGTAGGTGGCGCGTTGAGTAGAAGATCATATCACGAGGAGCGAGTGCGATGATGTCAAGTATCTGCGTAGAGCCAACTTTAATAGAAAAAGTTAAGGTTGCTCGAGCCACCCGAATCGGGTGATGCGTATGAAGAAGAAAGTCTGAAGGTGCTTATTAGGGCGAGAATTGATGAAGAAGGAATACTTGAGTCCACTCCAGACTTTGTGTTCTAACGATTCTAATTTGAAGTACAAGATCATGATGGAGGCATACAATACACCATTTGCAATCCATCTGGAAGTACTAAAATGTATCGTGATCTTGACATACATTTTGGTGGAACAATATGAAGAGAGAGATTGCAAAGTTTATCTCAACATGTTTAACTTGTCAACGTGTAAAGGCGGAGCATCTAAGTGCCTAAGGGACCATTGCAACCACTTGAGATTCGAAATGGAAGTGGGAACACATTACCATGGATTTAGTTCTGGGTCTTCCCACGGTTTCTCAAGGCATAAATGCTATTTGGGTTATTGTTGATAGATTAACCAAGTCGCACATTTCTTGCCGTCTGGAGACTTATTCTCTTGAGCGTCTTGCTAGTATGTATGTAAATGAGATTGTGAGGTTGCATGGCATGCCCGATATCTATAGTTTGGATCGTGACCCAAGATTCACTTCAAGATTTTGGGTTAGCTTACAAAAAGCTATGGAGTGCAGTTTACGATTGATTCGGCATACCATCCTCAAAGCAGACGGACAATCGAGAGGGACTATTCAAACTCTTGAAGATTTATTAAGACTACATGTCCTAGACTTTAAGGGCGGTTAGGATAAGTATTTACCATTGGTGGAATTCTCCTACAACAACATTATCGATCGAGCAAGTATAGGTGTGGCTCCATTTGAAGCATTATATGGGCGAAAGTGTCGCTCTCCAATATGTTGGGATGAGGTGGGTGAAGCAACATTGTTGGGACCCGAGTTAAAAATACGTATGACTCTTGAAAAGATCCAAATGATTCGACAACGTATACAAAAGCAGCACAGGATCGACAAAAGAATTATCACGGATCTTCATCGAAAGGGCGTGGAATTTAGTATAGGGGATCATGTATTGTTGCGTGTTGCCCCATGGAAGGAGTTACAAGATTCTAGGAAGAGAGAAAAGCTCGATCCACGATTTATTGGTCCATTTCAAATTCTTGGCCGAGTAGGAAATGTAGCCTATAGACTCGCGTTACCTCAAAGTATGTCTCGTGTTCATAATGTGTTTCACATATCATACTTAAATAAATATGTGAAAGACCCGAACCACGTTATTGAGTTAGAACCGGACGAGATAGCCAAAGACTTAACGTATGAGGAGGTACTGTCAAGATCTTGGATAAGAAGGAGCATGTGTCCTACGTCTGAAGGTCATACCACAAGTTAAAGTTTTGTGGATGAACCATGCTATAGAAGAAATGACACAGGGTTGGAAAGCGGAAATGAAAGCGAGGTATCCTCACCTTTTGAAACACCAGTGCGTACGTATGTCAATTTCGAGGACGAAATTTCATAAGGAGGGGAGGTTGTAAGACCCCAAATAATTAATAAATAAAATTTAATTTCCTCTATTTATTATTTTGAAATAGTAAGGGTTGATGTGATTAATGTGGATAGTTATGGGTAAAATACGCAAATATTTCAAAATAAGTAAGTGGTTATAAAATATTCATTGTTGTCGGGGAATATTCGTTTGGTGGAATGGAATATTCGTATTGTCGGGAATATTAAATGCAACCCAGTAGCGACCATGTGTGGGCCCATAACGGAAAGCGATTGGAGGAAAAAACGCACAAATATAAGTTGTTTAAAAATAATCGGTGTAGTTATTCTGGTTTACCTTTGTTGGAATACTTTCGGTGGTTAAAACACGATGTCTGCGTTGTTGCACAAGATAGCGCACGGTATTGCACCAATTATTGACTTTTTACGTGAAGAAGCCTTTACTCGATAATGGTTACGATAATTCTTTTATTCGATATTTTATTTTATTGGTTCAATAATTGTTGCGTTGGTATTTTATATTCTTTGTTGTTTGATAATTGTCATTACACAAGATTTTTCATTATCGAAGCAATAATTCATATTATCTGAATAATATTATTAGATAACATTATTGGCAATGTCTAGAAAGTTACATCTAAGGAGAGGTTTGGTCACCTAATTGCTTGGCGTCGATGAGGAGAAATTTTATTGGAAAGCCCTGCTTTCACGAGGAGCTATGCAGTTTGTCGATATTGTGATTACAAATATTATTTGTGAATAATTAATTATTGATTCATATGATGAGAAAATATTGATTTTATATGGATATAGATGGAGAAAATTTTTAATGTGACAATTGTTGAAAATTAAAATTTTATTTTTTTACGATAAAATAATTCATTTAAATATATTATTATATTTTTAATAATATAATAATGGTGATATTTTTACAATGAATGTGTGATATCTGAGTATCTGAGGAGAAAGAGTATTTTTGTTGCAATAAATGTTTAAAACATGTTAAACATGTATACATGGACCCATTTATTGGTGAAATTTGATTATAACTTTGAAAAATCGCTTCGTTTATGGATTTGGTCATTTTACATTTGGGAATTTGGAAAAACTTTCTTACTATAAAGTTGTAGAAATTGAATTTCCTATAAAAACTCATGAGATTCGATTTTTCTGATAAAAGAGATATTTATTATGAATTATTGAAGTTAGAAGAACCAAAAAATAATTGATTTTGGAAGTTTAAAATATTTAAAATAGGAAAAATGTTTTTTGTGTTGATTAGCCTCATTAAACACATGCAAGTGGATGAATTCAGATGATTCAAAGTGTGCGTAGGAAATTGTAATATATATAATATTATTATATTAAATTTTACGCTTTGTGTTCTAAGCATTTTCTATAAATAGGGTCTTGGGTTAGAATTGAAAATTACACGAGAAACTGAAGTTTTCTCTCTATATTATCGAGCATATTCTTGTGAGTATTTTGAGTATACTTTGAGTATTGCTATACGGTGCAAGTTCAAGTTATAACTTTATATCCGATTATTCCGGTTAAATCTTGTCTTTTTCCGGTAAGGGATATTATTTTTTTCGTAATGATATTATTTCTTCAATATCATTATCTTTGAAATATTGATCTGAAGTTTTAATCAAATTTAGAACTTTTAGTGTCGGGGATTCTTATTCACGTATCTGACCTTTATTCACGTATCTGATCTTATTCACGAATCTGACTTTATTCATCGAAAAATGAAAAATTTTCTTTTAAGTCCAAAATATCTATTACGGATACTAGCTTTGATTGTATCCATGTTTTGATCATTCTTGAATTTTACACCACTATGATTATTTTTGAGGTATTTTTTGACGTGGATAAAACAAAATCTGAATCCTTAATCCTTAATCAATGTCATTTTGTTTCACTTGGATTCGTTTTAAAAAAAATATATTTTTCATCATCCTCGGTCTTAAATGATGATATTATTGAATATATTTGGCACAGTGGTGCAAATGAATGATTTACGATGAATATCTTTGGCTTTGGCTAGTGCAAGTGAATGATTTGATGAATAGATGAAACAGTGTTTAGATGAACATGAACATGACCAAGTGGTGAATATCCTTGGCACATAGTGCAAGGATGAATATATGATTCGGATATATATTGATTGATGTTACGAGGATAAAAATATTGATGATGGTTTAAATTAAATTCATAGATATTAGTAGATTTCATCCTCTACGTAACTCTTACATGAATTAATATTTTCCATTGCAGTATTGATTTAAAACTTGTTGTCTATTGTATTCTATTAAATTTTTCCTGTTGAAGACTAACGATAATTTGTTGTATATTATCTTAGTCATAATATTCTTCTTTGGGCTAGTTGAGCTCACCCTTTTCCTTTTTGTTCCATTTTTCTTCTCGGGGAGGCGAGAATGTAGCGAAAGTCTGAGTCGGGGTATGGAATGATGGTTTTAGAGAGTTGTTTAGTAGTCCTCACCATTTTGTAAAATAATGTATCAATAATTATGATGAGGATTTATTTGTATGTGGATATTGTATAGATGGCAATATCTCGTATTTAAACTCACGCTTTGTTGTAATAATAAAGTTGTAGTTATTTACATCAGTGTATTTACAACTCGTAATGAGTGATGTATACCTATTTTGGGGGTGTCACAAATTTTATGATCGAAATATAGAACTGTAAGATCGTATTAAATGAGTTAAAGAGCGAGGTGAAGAAACAGCGGTGATTAAATGGAACAAAGGGATGCATGAAAGTCAAGTCCAACCGCAATGATGACGCCAAAAGATGTCCCAGACAAGTCAAAGCCGATAGTTTAAGTGAGAGCGTTTGTCAAAGAACCCGAACGAAGTTATCACGGGTAAGTAAATCATAAACTCTAACGAAGTCTATACCTTATTAGATATCGGTTTTATCCATTCTTTTATCTCTCTTGCTTGCGCTCAACGTTTAAATTTAACTCAGGAGAAATTAGACTTTGACTTATTGGTTGAAACTTCGTTAGTAGAAGCCTTCGTTACCTCCATTGTTTATAAATCTTGTTTGATTCAAATCGACATTTTCACGTTACCTGTCGATCTTATCTCTTTGAAAATACTTGCCTTTGATGTGATTTTAGAAATCGATTGGTTAACTACTCATCATGCTTTTCATAAGGTTGTTAGCTTTCATATTACTAACCAACCTGTTATGCGAATTCAAGCAACCAAACCACTAAAGACAATCATTGTCATATCAAGCCATAAGTAAAGAGCCCCGATCCTTTCGTTGTTGACTTCCTTGTGTGGAATGCACTGAAGCCAGACTTTCTGTAGGCGACATCGTGAATGACGATGACAAGTTGATAGGAATCAATGTAACGTACTATCCAAGTCATGGAGGAGAGTCACAGTTTTGAATGATATTTCTATTGTTAATAAAATTTCTGGCGTATTCTTGAAGACTTCTTAGCCTATCCTAGAACGTGAAATCGAATTTTGTATTGACCCCACTACAAAACCCATTTCTAAAACCCTCAAATATTTCTTCAACCAAAACGAACGTATAATGCACCAAAGACGTTGGCTCGAGCTGTTGAAGATTACGATCGTACCATTCAATATCATTGTGGAAGAACGAACGTGGTAGCTGACGCATTGAGTAGAAGATCGTATGCATTTACTAGTGCGATGTTGTTAACATAAAAACTCATTTCGTATAACTTGCAAATGATGAAGATAGAGTTAAAGACTCTAGAGACCCACGTAAAGATAGCGAATATACGAGTAGAATCGACGCCGCTCAAGCTACATACTCAGAGCTGATGAATGTGAAGAAAAAGGTTCAAGAGGGCGTTATTCTAGAAGCAAGAATCGACGAAGAGAGGAAATCTCAACCCTTAATTTTATTGGCTCATTTGAAATCCTCGATCGAGTAGGAACTGTGTCCTATAGACTCATTTTACCGCCAAGAATGTTGCGTGTTCATAACATTTTTCACGTATCGATGTTACGTAAATATGTGGATGACCCGAACCACATTATTGATTTAGAACTGGACGAGATAGCAAAATATTTAACGTATGAGGAGATATGTGTTAAAATGTTGGATAAGAAGAATCGTATTCAACACTCAAAGGTTATACCTCAAGAGTGAGAATTTGAAATAAAGTCAAGGTATCCTCGTCCCTTCAGCATACCAGGTACGTACGTAAATTACGAGGGCGAAATTTCATAAGGAGGGGAGATTGTGAGACCCCAGATTTTATGAATAAATATTTAATTTTCTCGAAATAATTTTTTTAATATTATGGTGTGGATTTGATATAATATTATAGTTGTGGGTAGTTTTTATAAATTTTGCAAAGTATGCAAGTTGTTATATAATATTATTACGTTTGGTAGGAATATTCTTTTTGTGGGGAATATTCATACGACGACATAATCATTAGTGGACCCCATAATTGGAAGCTTTCAAGTAGTTAAAAAAACGACAAAATATTTTATAAAAATAATCTGCGAAAGTTTTACCATTAATCTTTGTTGAACTACACGGTAGTAAAAAAGTACGATGTACACGTGGTTGCATAGTAGCACACGGTATTGATTATTGATGCTTACGTGAGAAGTCACTCGGTTTTACTCAATTATTACTACGATAATTCTTTGATCATATCTCTTATATTATTGATTCGATTATTGTCACAGTATCATCTGCATAATATGTTATTTTATTGAATTAATAATTGAGATGACAAAGTTATTCATATTATAAATTACAATATTTACAATATCTAGAAGTTCTGTCAAAGAGAGATTAGATAATTTAATTGCGTGTCAATAGGGAGAAATCCTTATCGGAAAGCCCCCTCTTTCCTGGGAACGACCTGGTTGATAAATATTGTGAATTATAATATTAATGATGAATGTTATTAAAAATTAAAGTTGTGTTCGGAGTTGAATTTGGAGATGCGGACGTGATATTTGAGTCCGGAACGACGAAATTAGTAAAAATAGTCTATAAACACAAAATTTTCTGAGATTCACTATTTGGTCAAAAAGTCAATAGTTGACTTTTTTGGGAAAAGTCAAACTTTGAAATTTCAAAATTTATATTTTTGATAGAAATAGTTTCATTGTGTTGGAATTGTTTGTGTTAGTGAAAATCGATGATAATTGATGTCTGGGGTTATATTGATAAATCGGGTAATTTATCGGATAAATGAGCAATTAATTGCTACTAATTCACATATTTATAACTATTTGTTCACATGTGTGTACTATTGATTCACATTCTTGTTACTATTAGGGGAGTTGGTGCAAGATTGATAATACTTGCATGACTAAGTTAAAATGGAGGTATAGATGAAGGTACTATAATGTAATTAGTTTTTTTCACATGATTTTACTATTGAGTCACATGAATAAACTATTAATTCACATGATTTACTATTAGGGGAGGTGGTGCAAGTTTGATAATAATTGGATGACTAAATTAAAAATAAAGGAAAAGAGGAAGGTATTATACTGTAATATTCTGAGCCCCAAAATGTGCAATTATCGAAACTATGTTTTCCTATAAATAGAAGCTCATTCTTCTTCATTTCTCACCAATTCACTAAAGCTATAGAAAAATTATTATAGAGAGAAATTGTAGAGAAAAAATCTATAGAAGAAGAGAAAGCCTGCTACCTCACTACTCCTATATCCAGCTTCTTTCAAAGGTAAGGGGTGTTATTCTTTCTTATTCATGAAGAGAACTTACATTATTCCATTCTTTATTATTACATTGGAATAACTTTTGTATCGCTGACATACCCTATACATAACCTGTATAAGCGGCATACCCTTTACTTAGTGAAATCCTTACGTTATTCCATTCTTTATTATTACATTGGAATAACATGTATACGCCATGACACCCTACCTATACATGGTGAAATCCTTATGTTATTCCATTCTTTATTATTATGTTGGAATAACTTTGTCTACATCTGCAATCTGCATATACGGTGAAATTCTTCTATTATTCTATTTTTTAATATTCTATCGAATATCGCATCGTGCATGCGTTTTATCTGGGACTGGTTCCATTATTTATTGTTCATTATTCCATTCTCGTATTATTATGTTGGAATAACTTGTTTATCTGAATCTGCATACATGGTGAAATTCTTTTATTATTCCATTCTTTAATATTTTGTCGAAATATCCACATGCATGCGTTTCACGCCGGACTGGTTCCATTATTTATTATTACATTATTCCATTCTCAGTATTATTATGTTGGAATAACTTTTGTTTATCTAATCACCGCATACATGGTGAAATTCTTCTATTATTCCGTTCTTTTTATTATTACGTCGAAATATATCCTCTCATGCGTTTCTGCCGGACTGGTTCCGATTCTTTATTATTACATTGGGATATCACAGCCGGTGCGTTTACGCACCTAGTTCCGTTATTTATTATTCTGTTGGAATAACTTGTCCATGCGAAGTACCGCATGCATGGTGATTTCTTTTGTTATTCCATTCTTTATTATACTCAGTTGGTTAAAGTTTTGACTTCTATACTCATCATGAAATATCATTTTAATTGGTATTTTCTGTTACGAGTTACTATTCACGGGTTAATATTCACCCGGTTACTATTCACTCTAGTATTATTCACTCGGGTATTCGGGGCACTTTTCATGCCGAAATACTATTCACGAAGTTACTTATTCACGATTCTTATTCACCCTTACTATTATTCACTCTAGTATTATTCACTTTCATTATTCGGGCACTTTTCATGCCTAATACTATTCACGAAAGTTCTTATTCACCCAAATATTAGTCCCTCGGGTATTTGGAGTATTTTTCATATCGGATTCTTATTCATAAAATACTATTCCTCAAGTCTTATTCACGGGGTACTTATTCACTGACGAAAAATTGATTCTTTTCATCATTCAAATTATTTTTGGTGCATGAATATTATTCTTGAATTTTACACCACAAAACAGTATCTTGTTGACAATTTGGACGTTATTGGTTCCTGGACAAATTAATTCATTGAACTTATTTTATTAAATTCATATATCATTGTCATCATCCTCATGTTTATATTCTGTTGAAAGTCATCTATGGCCTGTAGTGCATAGATGGACTTGGTATGATTATGACCAGGGATTATTCGATGTAATCATGACCGTAATGTTACAAATGATGTGGTAAAAGTCATCTGTGGCCTGTAGTGCATAGATGGACTTGGTGTGATTATGACCAGGGATTATTCGGTATAATAATAAACGTAATGTTATAAATGATATGGAAAAAGTCCTCATTGGCCCGTAATGCATTGATGGACAGTTTTTGGTATGATTATGGCTATGGATTCTCTTGACCAAGGGTGCAAAGATGAATTGTTTTATGGCATGATCATGACCATTGATGAATACACGAATATCCTTGGCACATAATGCATGGATAATTTGTGGTCGTGATCTTAAAGAATATCCTGGCGCCGTAGTGTAGGGGTGATTCGATGATGTGGATTATTTATTAAAAGTTGAGTCTCAAATGATAAAAAAGTGATGAAAAACCTTTAAATCATAAAAGATAGTAGATTTTATTCTCTACTTGACTCTTTTAATGGATTGCTTATTTCATTGCGATTTTTTGATCTAAAACTTGTTGTCTATTATATCCTATCGGTTGTTATCTTCATTGAAGGCTAAGGATAATTTATTACGCATTATCTTAGTCATAATATTTTTCTTTGGGCTAGTTGAGCTCACCCTTTTGCTTTCACCGTTCTCTTGAAATGAGAGCGTGGCGAGGGGACTAGTCGGGGAACAGTGATGGTCCTAGATGGTGTATTAGTAGTCCTCACTATTATGTGAAATAGTGTGATAATAAATGTAATGAGGACTTCATTGAGTGTGGATATTGTCTAAATGACAATATTTGTATTAAAACTCATTGTATATGTTTTGTAAATATCTTACTATTTGTTGTATAATTAAGTTTTTAATTGTATTTTGTCATGCCGTGTATCCGCAACTCAAGATGGGTGATGTATACATTTTTTTTGGGCGTCACAATTACTGCTATAACTAACTACTTTATATCCGGCTTCTTTTCTACGGTAGTGGGTGTTATTTCTTTTGTATTCAAGAAGAGAACTTACATTATTCCATTTCTTTATTATTCTGTTGGAATAACTTTTGTATCTGCTGGCTACCCTATACTTGGTGACATTCTTCTATTATTACATCTTTATTATTCTATTGGAACATCCATGCATGTGTTTTACACCGGACTGGTTCCGCTCTTTATTATTATACATTTGGAACATCACATGCTGCGTGTTTTACACTCGGACTGATTACATCTTTATTATTATTTTGTTGGAGCATCACATGCTGCGTGTTTTACACCGGACTGGTTCCATCTTTATTATTATTACATTGGAACATCACATGCTGCGTGTTTTACACCGAACTTTGTTTCCGTCTTTTATTATTATTCTGTTGAAACATCATCTGTCTTGTGTTTTTACACAGGACACTGTTAAAATCTTTATTATTATTCTATTGGAACATCATATGCATGTGTTTTACACCGACACAGTTACTGTCTTTATTATTACATTGGAATATCACCATACATGTGTTTTACATTGGACTGGTTCCGCCTCTTTATTATTACATTGGAATAACTTTGTTTATCTGCAATCTGCGTATGCATGGTGATTTCTTTTGTTATTCCATTCTTTATTATACTCGGTTGGTTAAAGTTTTGACTTCTATACTCCATGAAATTAATAGAATATCCTTGATATTTGCGCTTCATCCAATATCTTTTCATGGAAATATTCTTCTGAGCATTCTTGAATTTTACACCACAAAACAATATCTTGTTGACAATTGGGACGTTATTGGTTCCTGGACAAATTAATTCTTGAACTTGTTTTATTGAATTCATATATCATTGTCATCATCCTCATATTTATATTATGTTGAAAGTCATCTGTGGCCTGTAGTGCATAAATAGACTTGGTATGATTATGACCAGGGATTATTCGGTATAATCATGACCGTAATATTAAAAGTGATGTGGTAAAAGTCCTCATTGGCCCGTAGTGCATTGATGGACAGTTGTTGGCATGATCATGACCATTGATGAATACACAATTATCCTTGGCCCGTAGTGCATGGAATTTGTGGTCGTGACCCTAATGAATATCCTTGGCTGTAGTGCAGGGATGATGTGGATTATTTATTTAGTTTGAGTCTCAAATGATAAAAGTGATGAAAAACTTTTTAAATCATAAAAGATAGTAGATTTTATTCTCTACTTGACTCTTTTAATGGATTGCTTATTTTCGCTACAGTTTTTGATCTAAAACTTGTTGTCTATTATATTCTATCAGTTGTTATCTTTGTTGAAGGCTAAGGATAATTTATTACGCATTATCTTAGTCATAATATTTCTTCTTGGGCTAGTTTAGCTCACCTTTTGCTTTCATTGTTCTCTTGAGAAATGAGAACGTAGCGAGGGACTAGTCGGGGAACAGAGTGATGGTCCTAGATGGTGTATTAGTAGTCCTCACTATTATGTAAAATAGTGTGATAATAACTGTAATGAGGACTCTATTGTGTTTGAATACTGTCTAGATGACAATATTCTTATTGAAACTTTCAATTTATATTTTGTCGTATCTTACATGACTGTTGTATAATTAAGTTTGTAGTTGTATTTTGTACCATGTATTTGGCGACTCAGAATAGGTGATGTATACCTATTTTGGGGGCGTCACAGTTAGTATCAAAGCTTAGGGATATGATCCCTGGCTAAGATGTGAGATAAGAACTAGGAGGGGAGAGACGGGGAATTCTTTCGCTAGTATGACCTACCTAAGTTTATTTGGTATTTAATTGGTCGGTCAGAGTATAGAGATAATATGTGATATGTTATTTAACCATTGTTTTGTGGCAGTATTTGAAAATGACAACCGAGATTGTTGAGAATATCAATGGAGCACAGGAGACCGTTGAGAATCCACAAATCAATAATCAGGATAATGTGCATCAGGAAGGCAACAATCCTCAGGCAAACAACAACACTGACCAAATGATGAACGATGGAATGTTCAGAGGCTTTATGCAATTCATGCAACATCGTGCAAGAAGCGACTCCCGTCCAAAATGCGGTGGAAACACCGGCAACTCTCGACGGTCACCGCTAAGCTGTTCAAGGAACTGAGACCACCGGAGTTTATTGGAGAGCTAAAACCACTTAAGGCGGAGACGTGGATAAAGCAGATTACCAAGATATTTGATGTCTTGGGATGCTCCGAGAACAAAAGGTTCCTTTGCCACCTTCATGTTGTGAGGAGAGAAAGCGACATTCTTGGTGGGAATCAGTAAAGCGTCTCAACTCTTGCCGCTCAAGATGACTTGGGAGAAGTTCCAAGAACTGCTCAACGACAAGTACTTTCCGAAAGTATTCGTCACATGAAAGAGGTAGAGTTCATCAAGTTGGAACAAAACAACATGACCGTATCGCAAATCTGAAGCCAAGTTTGCCGAGTTGTCCGGTTTAAATCCCATTTGGTTGATAATGAGGAGAGAATGACGCGAATGTTTCTAAGAGGTTTGAAACCCGAGATACGTCAATATCTTATCTCTCATAAACTATGTTTGTATTCAGATGTTGTTAATAGGGCTCAGTTATTAGAACGCGATAATGAGTCAACCCAACCAAAAGAGAGCAACCGGCAAAATGATAATACCAGTGATAACAGTTATCGAAGCGGTGATAACAAGCGTAGAGGGAATCAATAGGCCAGATATGGTAACCACTTCGGTGGTAATCAGGGCCAAAACAATAAGAATGGACATTTCAAGAAGAGGAGATTCAACAATGATGGAAAGACGTCAACACCAGCACCTGTTGTGAAGGAAGGAGAACGACCACCTATTATATGCTTCAAATGTGGAAGAGAGGGACACATCAGTCCAAACTACGCGATGCCGTCCAAAGCATGTTATAATTATGGAAGAGAAGGTCACCTGGCCCGATTTTGTCGTTCACCGAAGACAAGTTCAGCTAGGATGGAGGCACCAAAGGCTGTCCTAGAAAAGTCAAAGCCGGTAGTGAAAGGGAGAGCGTTTGTTGTGACCTCCCGGAAAGCAAGGAACCCGAACGAGGTCATCACGGGTAAGCTTATCATAAACTCTAGCGAAGTATATACCTTATTTGATACCAGTTCTACCCATTCTTTTATTTCTCCTACTTGCGCTCAACGTTTAAATTTGACTCCGGAGAAATTGGACTTTGACTTATCTGTTGAAACTCCATTGGGAGAAACCTTTATTACATCCACTGTTTACAAGTCTTGTTTAGTTCAAATCGGTACCCACACGTTACCTGTCGATCTTATTTCTTTGAAAATATTTGCATTTGATGTGATTCTAGGGATTGATTGGTTAACTACTCATCATGCAAAAATTGATTATTTTCGTAAGGTTGTTAGCTTTCATATTCTTAACCAACCTATTATGCGAATTCAAGCAACCAAACCATTAAAATCAATCAATGTCATCTCAAGCCATAAAGTTATTCGTTTATTAAAAAACGGATGTCAAGCTTTCTTAGCTCATGTCACGGATCTAAACAAAAATACGTCAGTTTTGAATGATATTTCTATTGTTAATGAATTTCCTGACGTATTCCCTGAAGAACTTCCTAGTCTACCCCCAGAGCGTGAAATTGAATTTTGTATCGACCTTGAACCCGAGACAAAACCCATTTCCAAAGCCCATGTCGAATGGCTCTATTGAACTTGTGGAGTTAAAGACCCAATTGCATGAATTGTTAGACATTGGCTTTATTAGTCCTAGTACTTCTCCTCCTTGTGCTCTCTGCTTACATTAAGTGAAAAAGAAAGACGGGAGTATGCGACTTTGTATTGATTATCGAGAGTTGAATCATGTCACCATCAAAAAATATAAATCTGGATTGCCACGTATTGATGATCTGTTTAACCAATTCTGCAAGGCGCCAAATTCTTTTAAAGATTTATCTTCATTCCGGATATCACCAATTGAAGATAAGAACCGATGACATTCCAAAGACGGCTTTCAAAACTCCAATGCGGCCATTATGAATTCTAGTCATGTCTTTTGGATTGACTAATGCTCCTCTTTGCCTTCATGGATATGATGAACCGAGTATTCAAGGAATATTTGGATCACTTTGTGGTCGTCTTTATTGATGATGACATCCTCATATATTCCAAAAGCCGTGAAGATCATGACAACACTTGAGGCTGATACTCCAAAAGCTTTGTGAATATAAGCTTTATGCCAAGTTGAAGAAATGCGAGTTCTGGCTTGAAGAAGTAGCATTCCTTGGGCACGTGGTATCAAGTCATGGAATATGTGTTGACCCAGCAAAGATTGAAGCTATTCAAAGTTGGGAGCAACCTAAATCGATGCTAATCAAGTACGTAGCTTTCTCGGTTTAAATTGGTTATTATCGAGATTAAATGGAAGGATTTTCTCGAATCGCTACTCCACTAAATCAAATGACTCGGAAAGATACAAAGTTCGGTTTGAACGAAGAATGTGAGAAGAGTTTTCAAGAACTCAAGAGGAGACTCATTTCAGTACCTGTTCTGACAATACCATCCGGTTCGGAGGATTTGTCATCTACAAAGTGATGCTTCTGTAAGAGAGTTAGGATGTGTTCTCATGCAACATGGGAAAGTCATAGCTTATGCCTCACGACAACTCAAAGAATATGAGAGGAATTATCCTACTCATGATCTAGAGTTAGCGGTTTGTTATCTTCGCACTAAAGATTTGGAGGTATTACTTGTATGGGGAGAAAGTGGAGATCTTTACGGATCATAAAAGCCTCAAATATTTCTTCACTCAAAAGGAACTCAACATGCGACAGCGACGTTGGCTTGAACTGTTGAAATATTATGATCATACCATCCAATACCATCCTGGAAAAGCGAACGTGGTAGCTGACGCATTAAGTAGAAGATCATATGAGGGTACGAGTGCGATATTGTCGACGCAAAGGCCCATTTTGTGTGACTTGCAAAGGATGAAGATAGAGTTAAAGACTCCAGGGACCCATGTGATGATGGCGAACATACGAGTAGAATCGACTTTAATTGATAAAGTTAAAGCTGCTCAAACTACAGACCTGGAGCTGATGCGTATGAGGAAGAAAATGCAAGAAGGTGCTATGTCGAAAACAAGAATCGATGAAGAAGGAATACTTCGAGTCAACTCCAGACTTTGTGTTCCTAACGACCCTGAGTTAAAGTATAAGATCATGATGGAGGCACACATAACACCATTTGCAATCCATCCTGGGAGTACCAAAATGTATCATGATCTTCGACATACATTTTGGTGGGGCAATATGAAGAGAGAGATAGCGTTGTTTATCTCAAGGTGTCTAACTTGTCAACGAGTCAAGGCGGAGCATCAAGTACCAAAAGGTCCATTGCAACCACTTGAAATTTTAGAATGGCAGTGGGAGCACATTACCATGGATTTCTTTACTGGTCTTCCCAAGGTTTCTCAAGGCATTGATGCAATTTGGGTCATTATTGATAGATTGACCAAGTCTGCTCACTTCTTACCAATACGAGAAACTTATACACTTGAACGTCTTACTCGTATGTACATCAACGAGATTGTAAGATTGCATGGTATGCCAGTATCCATAGTTTCTGATCGAGACCCAAGATTTACTTCACGATTTTGGGTTAGTTTGCAAAAAGCTATGGGCACGGATTTACGATTTAGTTCGGTATATCATCCTCAAACGGACGGACAAATAGAGAGGACTATTCAAACTCTGGAAGATTTATTAAGACTCTGTGTCCTTGACTTCAAGGGAAGTTGGGACAAGTTCTTACCGTTGGTGGAGTTTTTCTACAACAACAGTTATCAAGCAAGCATTGGCATGGCTCCATTCGAGGCGTTGTATGGAAGAAAGTGTCGATTCTCGATTATCTTTGGGATGAGGAGGGGGTGAAACGCAACGTTGTTGGGGTAGGAGTTGGTGCGTATGACTACGGAAAAGATTCAAATGATCCGACAACGTATAAAAACCTCACAAGATCGACAAAAGAGTTATGCTAATCTTCATCGAAAGGACGTGGAATTCGATATTGGAGATCATGTGTTGTTACGTGTTGCTCCATGGAAAGGAGTTACGAGATTTGGAAAGAGAGGAAAGCTCAATCCTCAATTCATTGGCCCATTTTTAATCCTCGATCGGATAGGAACTGTGGCCTATAGACTCGCTTTACCGCCAAGTATGTCTCGTGTTCATAACGTTTTTTACATATCTATGTTACGTAAATATGTGGAAGACCCGAATCACATTATTGAGTTAAAACCGGATGAAATAACAGAAGATTTAACATATGAAGAGGTTCATGTTCAAATCTTGGATAAGAAGGAACATATTCTACGCTCCAAGGTTATACCTCAAGTCAAAGTTTTATGGAGGAACCACGATGTTGAGGAAATGACCTGGGAGTTAGAATCTGAAATGAAGTCAAGGTATCCTTACCTCTTCGATATACCAGTCGTGCACTCCTAATTTCGAGGGCGAAATTTCATAAGAAGGGGAGGTTGTAAGACCCCAACTTTTTGAATAAAGATGAATTTTCTATAATTATCATTTTTGAGTATTATGGAATGAATTTAATATAATGTTATAGTTGTGGGTAATATTTACAAATTTTGCAAAGTATGCAAGTTGTCATATTATATTCGATTGGTCGGGAAATATTCTTTTTGTCAGGGAATATCCGTACGACGGTACAATCATTGGTGGACCCAACATCAGAATTATTGTCGGATTGAGAAAACGACAAAAATATTTTATTAAAAATAACGGCGGAAGTTTTACCGTGTTGCATAGTAGCACACGGTATTGATTATTAAGGCTTACGTGAGAAGTCACTCAGTTTTGTTCAATTATTGCTATAGTAGTTGTTGTAAATTTTGACGTATTTTATGGACCCCCATTTACCCATTTTTCAAAATAATCATTCGGTATATATATATATATAATATTATGTGGGGTATGTATTGTGACGCCCCCATCTTGAGTCGCCAGATACATGGTATATAAATCAAATACAACTTAATTATACAACTGTCGACAAAACATAAACTGAGAGTTTAAACAAGAATATTGCCTTCTAGACAATATCCACTCTCAATGGAGTCCTCATAGACAGTATACAAACTCAAATTGGACCTCATTACATTTATTATCACACTATTTAATGTAATAGTGAGGACTACTAATACTATCATCCTGATCGTCACTCCATTCCCCGACTCGTCCCGAAATTCGTTCTTATTTCACAAGAAGAACAAAGAAAGAAAAAGGTGAGCTCAACTAGCCCAAAGAAGAAATATTATGACTAAGATAATGCGAATAAAGTATCATTAGTCTTCAACAATGTTAAACCGATAAAATACAATGTACATCAAGTTTAATGCGGCGAGAACAAGCAATCCATTAAAAGAGTCAGTAGAGAATAGAATCTACTATCTTTTATGATTTAAAAAGTTTTTATCACTTTTATCGTTGGGACTCGACTTAATAAATAATCCATCATCATCATCGAATCACCCCCTGCTACTACTGGCCAAGGATATTCTTTAAGATCACGACCACAAATTATCCATGCACTACGGGCCAAAAGATAATTATGTTTTCATCAACTATCCCGATCATGCTATAAAACAATTCATCTTTACTCCCTTGGCCGAAGAAAATCCACAGCCATAATCATACCAAAAACTGTCCATCAATGCACTACGGGCCAATGAGGACTTTTTCCACATCATTTGTAACATTACGGTCATGATTATACCGAATAATCCCTGGTCATAATCATACCAAGTCCATCTATGCACTACAGGCCACAGATGACTTTCAACATAATATAAACATGAGGATGATGATAATGATATAAGGGTTCAATAAAACAAGTTCACGAATTAATTTGTCCAGGAACTAACAACGTCCAAATTGTCAACATGATACTTCTTTGTAGAGTAAAATTCAAGAATGCTCAGAAGAATATTTCCATGAAAAGATACTGGATGAAGCGCAAATATCAAGGATATTCTACAAATTTCATGGAGTATAAAGTCAAAACTTTAACCAACTAAGTATAATAAAGAATGGAATAATAAAAGAAATCACCATGCGTGCGGTACTTGGCATGACGGAGTTATTCAAACGAGAATAATAATAACGGAACCAGTCGGCAAAATTTAAGCATGCCCAAGCGGGATGTTCCAATGTAATAATAAAGATGAATCCAGTCCTGTAAAACACATGCGACAGAATATTTCAATAGAATAATAAAGACATGAATAATAAAGAGCGGAACCAAGTCCTGTAAAAACACACGATACATGATATTCCAAATGAATAATAAAGATGAATAATAAAAGCGAACCGAGTCCTTAAAAACACATAGACAGGATATTCTAACGGAATAATAAAGATGGAACTAGGTCCGGTGTAAAACACACAGACATGATATTCCAACAGAATAATAGAAGAATGTCACCAAGTATAGGGTAGACCACGTATAAAAGTTATTCCAATGAATAATAAGGAATGGAATAATGAAGTTCTCTTCATGAATTCAAAAGAATAATATCCCTTACCGTAGTAAAAAACTGGATATAAGAGTAGGAAGTAGCGAGTATACTTTTCTATAGTTTCTCTATAATTTCTCTCTCTAGAGTTTCAGTGAATTCGTAAGAAAATAATGAAGGAATGAGCTTCTATTTATAGGAGAATAGAAAGGCACTATTCATGGATGAAATAATTTTACAAAATTATTTTTCAATTAACTAACAATTAAGTCAATCAACTAACCAATAAAATCACAACAAAAATTAAAATATAATACATATATATAAACACATGTTTTCAACTTATATATATCATTATTATATATACACCACTTAATTTTTCTCCCCCATAACCAACATCAATCCCCCACCCACCCAAAAATTAATTTCACTACACTCTTACACATCACTATCACACTACCACTTTTCCACCATTTTCCACTCACACACACATCACATACCTATCACTTTCACATATCATTTTCTCCCACCATATACTCAATACATACATATATTTCTATACATATACTCTTCCATTTCCAAAATTATTTTTCCAACACATATGGGCCCCACATGTGGGCCCCGCCTTTAAAATTTTCTACCGATTATTTTTGAAAAATGGGTAAATAGAGATCCATAAAATAAGCAAAACTTCATAAAAATCACCTTAATAATTTTAACAATATTTATCATCTTTATTACAATTCACAATATTAATCGACCAGGTCGTTCCCAGGAAAGAGGGGGCTTTCCAATAAGGATTTCTCCCTATTAGCGCGCAATTAAATTATCTAACCTCTCCTTGACAGAACTTCTAGACATCATTAATATTGCAAATAATAATATTAATAACTTTGTTGTCTCAATTATTGATTATAACAATATATAAAATATCGACAATAATTGAATCAAATAACGTGAGATATGTGAGACCCCGAATTTTATGAAATAAAAATGTTAAATTTTTTTTCTATTTTGGTGAATAGTTAAATTGATAAAAGTTTAAAGTTAAGGGTGACATTTGAAAATTTTTCAAAGTAAGTGATAATGAAGTTTTGTTTTATTAGTATTATTAACGTAATAAAACAGAAACATCTTTTTATATAAAACAAAATACTTTTATAAAGTTATTCGTTTTATTAAATTTAATAAGTAAATTTTTTATATAAAATGTAATACTTTTATAAAGTTATTCGTTTTATTTGATAATAATTAGATTATATTATATTTTATTATGCATAGTGTTGCATAGTATTGCATAGTATTTTGCATAGTAAAATCTTTTTATAAAGTTTTTCGTTTTATTAGATTATAAATAGAATATATTATATTTTATTTAAAAGATTTTACTTTAATTATAGGCCCATCGATTAAAGTAAATCAATCTGGACCGTTCATGAGTTAATTCTTATGGTCCATTCTTCTATAAATAAAGCTCATTCCTTCATTATTTTCTTACGAATTCACTGAACTCTAGAGAGAGAAAGTTATAGAGAGAAATAAGAAGAGAAGTCTGCTAACTTTCTTTTCCTATATCCAGTTTCTTTTACGGTAAGGGGTATTATTTCTTTTGTATTCAAGAAGAGAACTTCTGTTATTCCATTCCTTTATTATTCTGTTGGAATAACCTGTATACGCGGGCTACCCTATACTTGGTGAAATTCTTCTGTTATTCCATTTCTTTATTATTCATTGGAATAACTCAGATACGCTGCTACCCTATATTTGGTGAAATTCTTACATTATTCTATTTCTTTATTATTCTCATTGAATAACTTTGTATACGCTGCTACCCTATACTTGGTGACATTCTTCATTATTCTCTTTATTATTATTCTGGAACATCCTGTCTGTGTGTTTTAAACCGGACCTGGTTCCGTCTTTATTATTCTGTTGGAATATCCTATCTGTGTGTTTTACATGGACCTAGTTCCGTCTTTTATTATTACATTGGAATAACTTTTATACATCAAAATCTCGCATGCATGGTGATTTCTGTTGTTATTCCATTCTTTATTATTCTGTTGGAACATCCTGTTGGCGCGATTTTTGTCTGACCTGGTTCCGTTACTTATTATTTTGTTGGAATAACGTGTCTATGTGGATTACCACATGCATGGTGAATGATCCTTTGTATTTCATTCCTTATTAAATTGTGGAAATGATCTGTTTACGTGGATTATGATGAAAGTCATAATAAAAGCATTGGACTGATGAAAATCGTGGGTATTTATGGTATTAGTAAGTTTTATGATGAGTTATATTGGTTATTATGTGAAAACATGAAAGTTTCTTAGAAATCACAAAGGGTTGAAAAATCAGATTTTGGTAAAAATGGAACATGAAATTCAATTGACCATATCTCCTATTATATTTCGAATTTTTGAGTGTGGTCAAGTCCTAGAGTTAGATCTATGAGTTTCCTAACTTATACAAGTGGAATCACTGAAAAAGGTGTTGTAGATTTTCGTGGGGGACTGATTTTAGCAAAGTACGAAAAACTGCAAAATATGAAAAAAGTTCCTGCCCATGTTTTTAAAAGGGCTGTTTCGGCCAATTAATTTGTGAGAAAAATTCTGGCCTTTTGGGACATGAAATTATATGGTATAAAGTACCTCCTGTCCAAAAATGAGCTCATTCTGACTTAAAATGAGCAAGTTATGACCATTTTAATATTCAGGTTTTTCCGACGAAAAATGCTATAATCGGAGTTCTATAACTCCGATGACCATGAAATTTAAACTGGAAGCTCACGTTAACATATGTAAGATCCTGCCAAGATTTGGGAATTTCTGGAGTTAAACTTGAGGTAGCTAATTTCTTAAGGAATTAATTAGAAATTGATTTTTGATAAATAGTAAATGAATTTTAAAAATTTTGAAAAAAATATATGTTCTTTATGGAACTATATTATGCTTAATCCCAGAAAAGAATAATTTTTGGGACTGATTTGGTATTTTTTATGAAAATGGTTTAGTTACGAATATTTGAGTTAAATATGTTATGTGAAGTAACAAAGTTAGAAAATAGGATTTTATGGCTTGGAAATCTTATATAAGGTATGTGCAGATTTTTGATGAGTAATTTGATCATTGGTGATGAAATCTTATGAGTATGGCATTTTTGAATGATTAAATGTATTATTTGGTAAAGTGTAAACAATTGAAATAAATTGTTTATAAGTTTAAGAAGTGACTAAAATATTGTTATGATATTAATAATATTAGATTATGAGTGGTTGATAATATTTGGATAAATTTAAAGTCTTTAATATTTATCCTTGTTTTCGTTGATTAATACTTATATCATTGTCATCATCCTCATGTATATATTATGTTGAAAGTCATCCTACATGCCTTTGTAGTGCGTAGATGGACTTGGTATGATTATGACCGTGTGTTATTCTTGCATAATCATGACCGTAATGTTACAAATGATGTGGTAAAAAATCCTCAATTCTTAGTAGTGCATTGATGGACGATTTTTGGTATGATTATGGCTATGGATTCTCTTCTTGCCAGAAGTGCAAAGTAAATTATTTTTATGGCATGATCAGGATCGTTGATAAAAACACGATTATCTTTGGCACGTAGTGCATGGATAATTCGTGGTCGTGATACTAAAGAATATCCTTCGCCTGTAGTGCAGGGATGATTCGATGATGTGGATTAATTATTGAGCTGAGTCTCAGCAATGAAATATTAATTCATGGATGTGATAATAATGAATATCTTTGGCCGTAGTGCATGGATAATTCATGGATGTGATATTAACGAATATCCTTGGCCGTAGTGCATGGGTGATTCGATGATGTGGACTATTTATTAAGTTGAGTCTCAGCATTATTGGTTTTACAGTTGTATATCTTTGGCCGTACTACAAAGATAAATTTATTAGTATGATTATGAGCAGAAATTGTGATTTGGTATAACCATGATTTTTTATGTTTCAGGTGAAGATAGGTGAAGAAAATTATCTTTGTCCTGGGTGTGAAAAGGAATTCAGAATCACAATTATGATTATGAGTTATTCATATGATTGTGGACAGGAATTGTTGATTGATGTTATAGGGATAAAACATTATTGGTGGACTTTTAACATAGAAGATAATAGACACGATGGTCTATTTGACTCTTTAATGGATTGCTTCGCTTCTGCTTGCAACTATGGTTAAAAAGTTTTATCATCTACCATATGTTCTAAATCTACGATTTATTATTGACAAAAGCTATTGATAATTTAATTATCTTTAGTTATGATATTCTTTCTTTGGGTTAGTTGTGTCACCCTTTTTTTCTTCACAATTCCTTTCGGGTAATAAGAGTGTAGAATGAGTCGAAGCGAGATAATAGGGGAATAGAATCGGTGGTCTATATAGTCATTGAGGTTCTCCTTAAATAGTATGGAAATAATTTTATTGAGAACTTTAGATAAGTGTGTGTCGTATTGTATATGTCATTTGATATTTAACTTTGGTGAACCAAATAGGGTGAGGTGAACCCAACTTTGGAAGGGTGTTTTGTCACTATCATACAAGATGTCTAATGACATACAACCTCGTGTTATCATAAGAGGCGTGGTTTAGTGCACATCCACTTCTTTGAGTATATCTACTGAAACACTACCTATATGATCTTGGAGTTTATGTGAAATATAATTTCCACTTGGAGACAGTGGAGATAGTTATATGCCAAGAGAAGACTCACCATTGGAAGGAAGATGATAGTAATCTTCTCGTTTTTATTTGGGGACTATTGGGTCAACCAAGGATAATTATGTGGACATATGATATCTATAATAACCTAGACGCATGGCCTCCCATGTACGAAGGTTTTCTTGAGCACTTCCCAAAGATTTTAATTTCTAGAACAGTTTTTGACTGTACCTTTATGTAAGGTGCAATCATGACATGAGTCAGAGTTGGTATATGTATTTGTTTAAACTCACAGTATACAGGTCGTTGCATTTTGCACGACAGTTGTATAAATGAAGTTGTATTTGATTTTTATAGTGTATTTTCTGGCGACTCAGAATGGGTGATGTATTCCTAATTTTGGGGGCGTCACAATTGGTATCAGAGCTTAGGGATTTGGTCGCTGGCGGAGATACGAGTCTAGAACTAGGAGGGGAGAGACGAGTTATATACTTCGCTAGTGTGTGACTTACTTAAGCTGGAATTGTTTTCTTGATAAGTTGACAAATTGTGATATGTCAATTAACCTTTGTTTTGAAGGAATATTTTAGAATGATATCTTAAATACAGGAGATGAGCAATGGGAAAATTATGATACAGAGAAAATTACCGGGAAGGTACAATCCGAAAAGAAAGCAAGGTATTCTCATCTCTTCGAATATCAGGTACGTACGTAAATTTCGAGGGCGAAATTTCATAAGGAGGGGAGATTGTAAAACCCCGAATTTTATGAAATAAAAGTGTTAAATTTTTTTTCTATTTTGGTGAATAGTTAAATTGATAAAAGTTTAAAGCTAAGGGTGACATTTGAAAATTTTTCAAAGTAAGTGATAATGAAGTTTTGTTTTATTAGTATTATTAACATAATAAAACAGAAACATCTTTTTATATAAAACAGAATACTTTTATAAAGTTATTCATTTTATTAGGCTAATAGTAAAATCTTTTTATATAAAATGCAGAATACTTTTATAAAGTTATTCGTTTTATTTGATAATAATTAGATTATATTATATTTTATTATGACATGTAGTGTTGCGTAGTATTTTGCATAAGTAAAATCTTTTTATGAAGTTTTTCGTTTTATTAGATTATAAATAGAATATATTATATTTTATTTAAAAGATTTTGCTTTAATTATAGGCCATCATCGATTAAAGTAAATCAATCTGGATCGTTCATGAGTTAATTTACTATGCACGATCCATTCTTACATAAATAGAAAGCTCATTCCTTCATTATTTTCTTACGAATTCAATTGAACTCTAAAGAGAAAGTTATAGAGAGAAATAAGAAGAAAGTCTCGCTAGCTTTCTTTTCCTATATCCAGCTTTTTTTTTACGGTAGTGGGTGTTATTTCTTTTTTTATTCAAGAAGAGAACTTACATTATTCCATTTCTTTATTATTCATTGGAATAACTTTTGTATCTGTGAGCTACCCTATACTTGGTGACATTCTTCTATTATTCTGCCTTTATTATTACATTAGAACATCCTCGCTCATGTGTTTTACACCGGACTGGTTCCGCCTTTATTATTATTCATTTGGAATATCCTGCCCGCGTGTGTTTTACAATCGGGCCTAGTTCCGCTCTTTATTATTATTACATTGGAACATCCTCTGCGCGTGTTTTACACCGGACTGATTCTCTCTTTATTATTATTTCTATTGGAACATCATGTCTGCGTGTTTTACACCGAACCTGGTTCCATCTTTATTATTATTCTGTTGAAACATCCTGTCTGCGTGTTTTACACCGAACCTGGTTCCGTCTTTATTATTATTCTATTGGAACATCTTGTTCATGTGTTTTTACAATTCCGTTAAAATCTTTATTATTCTGTTGGAATATCTTGTCTGCATGTGTTTTACACCGACTGGTTCCGCTCTTTATTATTACTTTGAATAACTTTGTTTATCTGAGTACGCATGCATGGTGATTTCTTTTGTTATTCCATTCTTTATTATACTCAGTTGGTTAAAGTTTTGACTTCTATACTCCATAAAATTAATAGAATATTCTTGATATTTACGCTTCATCCAATATCTTTTCATGGAAATATTCTTCTGAGCATTCTTGAATTTTACACCACAAAATATTATCTTGTTGACAATTGGGACGTTATTGGTTCCGGGACAAATTAATTCTTCAACTTGTTCTATTGAATTCATATATCATTGTCATCATCCTCATATTTATATTATGTTGAAAGTCATCTGTGGCCTGTAGTGCATAGATAGACTTGGTATGATTATGACCAGAGATTATTCAGTATAATCATGACCGTAATGTTACAAGTGATGTGGTAAAAGTCCTCATTGGCCCGTAGTGCATTGATGGACAGTTGTTGGCATGATCATGACCATTGATGAATACACAATTATCTTTGGCCCGTAGTGCATGGAATTTGTGGTCGTGACCCTAATGAATATCATTGTCAGTAGTCTTGGGGATGATGTGGATTATTTATTTAGCTGAGTCTCAAATGATAAAAGTGATAAAAAACTTTTTAAATCATAAAAGATAGTAGATTTTATTCTCTACTTGACTCTTTTAATGGATTGCTTATTTCCGCTGCAGTTTTTGATCTAAAACTTGTTGTCTATTATATTCTATCGGTTATTATCTTTGTTGAAGGCTAAGGATAATTTATTACATATTATCTTAGTCATAATATTTCTTCTTGGGCTAGTTGAGCTCACCTTTGCTTTCATTGTTCTCTTCAGGAAATGAGAACGTAGCAGGGACTAGTCGGGGAATATAGTGATGTTCCTAGATGGTGTATTAGTAGTCCTCACTATTCTGTGAAATAGTGTGATAATAAATATAATGAGGACTCTATTTTGTTTGAATACTGTCTATGTGACACCCCCAAAATAGGTATACATCACCCATTCTGAGTTGTCAATACACGGTACAGAAACAACTATAACTTTATTATTACAACAGTAAAACTATGAGTTTAAATACAGATATTGCCATCTAAACAATATCCACATACAAATAAATCCTCATCATAATTATTGATACATTATTTTACAAAAATGGTGAGGACTACTAAACAACTCTCTAAAACCATCATTCTATACCCACTCAGCAAATCGCTAAGCTACATTCTCGCATCCCGAGAAGAAAAATGGAACAAAAAGGAAAAGGGTGAGATCAACTAGCCCAATAAAGAATATTATGACTAAGATAATATACAACAAATTATCGTTAGTCTTCAACGAGGAAAAATTTAATAGAATACAATAGACAACAAGTTTTAAATCAATACTCATAGATGAAAAATATGAATTCATAGAAGAGTTACGTAGAGGATGAAATCTACTAATATCTATGAATTTAATAGTCCATCATCAATATTTTTATCCTCATAACATCAATCAATATATATCTAGAATCATATATTCATCCTTGCACTACAGTGCCAGGATATTCACCACTTAGTCATGTTCATCTAAACACTGCTCATCTTTTGCTGCTACGTCAAAAGATATTCATCGAAATCATTCATCTTTGCACTACGTGCCAAAGATATTCATCAAAAATCAATCATCTTTGCACTACAGGCCAAAGATATTCAATAATATCATCATTTAAGACTGAGGATGATGAATTTTTTTTTTTTTTAAAGAAACGAATCCAAAGAAACAAAATGACAAGGATTAAGGATTAAGGATTCGTGCTTTTTGTTTTATCCACGTCCAAAAATACCTCAAAAAATAATCACAATTGGTGTAAAATTCAAGAATGATCAAAACATGGATACAATCAAAACTAGTATCCACAATAAATATTTTGAACGAAAAGAAAAATTTTTATTTTTTCGATGAATAATTAATCGATTAAGTAAATAAGATCAGATATCGTGAATAAAGGTAGATAAGTATCGTGAATAGAATCTCACACACCAAAAGTTCCAAATTTGATAAAAACTTCAGATCAATATTTCAAAGATAATGATATTGAAGAAATAATATCATTACGAAAAAAAAATAATATCCCTTACCTCTGAAAGAGATAAAGATTTAACTGTAAATCTTTGGATATAAAGCTATAACTTGAACTTTCACCGTATATAGCAATACTCAAAGTATACTCAAAATACTCACAAGAATACGCTTCGATAATATAGAGAGAAAAACTGAGCTTAGTGTGATTTTCAATTCTAACCTAAAGTACTATTTATAGAAATTGCTTAGAACACCAAAGCGTAAAATTTAATATAATATTAATATATAATTATTAAATTCTTATGCAAAATTTTTATCAACTGAATTCAACATTCAACACAAGTAGCCCACCTCACAAAACTTTTAAAAACGTTTTTGTTATTTTAAAAATTAAAACTTCCAAAATCAATTATTTGAACTCCTAACTTCAATAATTCACAATAAATAGTCTTTTGTCAGAAATTCGAATCTCATGAGTTTTTATAGGAAATTCAATTCTCTACAACTTTACGTAAGAAAGTTTTTCCAAATTCCAAATGCAGATTGGCCAAAAATCCACAAACGGGTGATTTTAGATCTTATAATCAAATTTCAAATATAAATGGGGTCCAATTTACATGTTTAACATGTTTTAAACTTTATTGCAACAAAAATACTCTTCCTTCTCAGTATACTCATATATCCCACATTTCGTTATAAAAATATCACCATTATTATATTATTAAAATATAATATATATATATATATATATATATATTTAAATGAATTATTTTATCGTAAAAAGATAAAATTTCAATTTTCAACAATTGTCACATTAAAAATTTTCTCCATCTATATCCTCATAAATTCAATATTTTCCTCATCATATGAATCAATAATTAATTATTCACAAATAATATTACGTAATCACAATATCGATAACCACGCGCTCCTTCAGCAGGGGTTTTCCAATAAGAATTTGTCCTTCTTGGCGCAGCAATTAGGTGACCAAACCTCTCCTTAGATGTAACTTTCTAGACATTGCCAATAATGTTATCTAATAATATTATTCAGATAATATGAATTATTGCTTCGATAATGAAAAATATCTTGTGTAATGATAATTATCAAACAACAAAGAATATAAAATATCAACACAACAATTATTGAACCAATAAAATACTCGAGCAAGAATTACTTGTAACCATTATTGAGTAGTGCCTTCTTCACGTAAGAGTCAATAATTTGTGCAATACTGCGTGTCTTCTTTAACAACGCCAGACATTACTTTGTTTTAACCAATTTAGTATTCCAACAATTATAATCGGTAACAATTACTGTAGTTATTTTTAAACAACTTATATTTGTCATTTTCTTCCTCCAATCGCTTTTTCCAGTTATGGGGCCCCATACATGGTCATACTGTCATTTAATATTCCCCGACAATCATTTAATATTCCACGACCAAACGAATATTCCCCGAAATAATAATGAATATTTTATAACCACTTGCTTATTTTGAAATATTTGCGTATTTTTTACCCATAACTATCCACATTAATCACATCAACCCTTATTATTTCAAAATAATAATTAGAGGAAATTAAATTTCATTTATTAATTATTTGGGGTCTTACAACCTCCCTCCTTATGAAATTTCATCCTCGAAATTGACATACGTGCACTGTGTTTTCAAAAGATGAGGATACCTCGCTTTCATTTTCGCTTCCAATTCCTGTGTCATTTCTTCTATAAGCATGGTTCCTCCACAAGACTTTAACTTGTGGTATGACCTTCGTCATGTAGGACATGCTCCTTCCTATCCAAGATCTTGACAAGTACATCCTCATACGTTAAGTCTTCACTATCTCGTCCTGGTTTCTAACTCAATAACGTGGTTCGGGTCTTTCACATATTTACGAAGTGCGAGATATGTGAAACACATTATGAACACGAGACATACTTGGAGGTAAAAGCGAGTCTATAGGCTACATTTTTACTCGGTCAAGAATTTGAAATGGACCAATAAATCGTGGATTGAGCTTTCCTCTCTTCCCAAATCTTGTAACTCCTTCCATGAGCAACTCATCGCAACAATACATGATCCCCTATACTAAATTCCACGTCCTTTCGATGAAGATCCGCGATAACTCTTTTGTCGATCTTGTGCCGCTTTGTATCGTTGTCAATCATTTGGATCTTTTTGGTAGTCATACGTACTAACTCTAGGTCCCAACAATGTTGCTTCACCCACCTCATCCCAACATATTGGAGGCGACACTTTCGTCCATATAATGCTTCAAATGGAGCCACACCTATACTTGCACGATAATCATTGTTGTAGGAGAATTCCACCAATGGTAAATACTTATCCCAATCGCCTTTAAAGTCTAGGACACGAGTCTTAATAAATCTTCAAGAGTTTGAATAGTCCTCTCCGATTGTCCGTCTGCTTTGAGGATGGTATGCCGAATCAATCGTAAATCTGCACCCATAGCTTTTTGCAAGCTAACCCAAAATCTTGAAGTGAATCTTGGGTCACGATCCGAAACTATAGATCTTGGCATGCCATGAAACCTCACAATCTCATTTACATACATACTAAAGCAAGACGTTCAAGAGAATAAGTCTCCGTGATCGGCAAGAAATGTGCGGACTTTGTTAATCTATCAACAATAACCCAAATAGCATTTATGCCTTGAGAAACCGTGGGGAAGACCCAGAATTGAAATCCATGGTAATGTGTTCCCACTTCCATTTCGGAATCTCAAGTGGTTGCAATGGTCCCTTAGGCACTTGATGCTCCGCCTTTACGGTGACAAGTTAAACATGTTGAGATAAACTTTGCAATCTCTCTCTCATATTGTTCCACCAAAATGTATGTCAAGATCACGATACATTTTAGTACTTCCGGATGGATTGCAAATGGTGTATTGTGTGCCTCCATCATAATCTTGTACTTCAAATCGTAGTCGTTAGAACACAAAGTCTAGAGTGGACTCAAGTATTCCTTCTTCATCGATTCTCGCCTGCATCATAGCACCCTTCTTGTACTTTCTTCTTCATATGCATCACCCGGTCGGATGGCTTGAGCAACCTTAACTTTTTCTATTAAAGTTGGCTCTACGTCGATACTTGACATCATCGCACTCGTTCCTACATATGATCTTCTACTCAACGCGTCGGCTACCACGTTCGCTTTTCGTGGATGGTATTGAATAGTGTGGTCGTAGTCTTTCAATAGCTCGAGCCAACGTCACGGCAAGATGTTAAGTTCTTTTTGAGTGAAGAAATATTTAAGGCTTTTATGGTTTGAATATATCTCCACTTTCTCCCCATAAAGATAAGGCCTCCGCATCTTTAACGCAGAAAACGATCACCGCTAACTCTAGATCATGAGTAGGATAATTCCTCTCATATTCTTTAAGTTGTCATGAGGGCATAGGCTATGACTTTCCCATGTTGCATGAGAACACATCCTAACCCTTTGCCCGAAACATCGTCAGAGATAACAAATCCATCCGAACCGGATGGTATTGTTAGAACAGGTGCCAAAATAAGTCTCCTCTTAAGCTCTTGGAAACTCTTCTCGCATTCTTCACTCCAAACAAATTTTGTATCCTTCCGAGTCAACTGAGTTAGCAGAGTAGCGATTCGAGAAAACCCTTCCACGAATCTCCGATAATAACCAAATTGAGACCCGTAAAGCTACGTCTTGATCCACCGTCTTCTGTTGCTCCCAAATTTGTATTGCTTCAATCTTCGCCGTCAACAGATACTCCATGTTTTGACACCGACGTGACCAAGAAATGCTACTTCCTCGAGCCGTAACTCGCATTTCTTTAACTTGGCATATAACTTATTTTCACGAAGCCTTTGTAGTACCAAATTTCAAATGGTGCTTATGATCTTCACGACTTTTGGAATATATGAGGATGTCATCAATAAAGACAACAACAAACCGATCCAAATATTCCTTGAATACTCGGTTCATCATATCCATGGAAGCCGCAGGGCATTAGTCAATCCAAAAGACATGACTAGAATTCATAATGCCCGTCTCGAGTTCTAAAAAGGCGCCTTGAATATCCTCGCCTAATCTTCAAATTGATGATATCCGAATCGAAGATCGATTTTTGAAAAGAATTGTGCTCCTTGAATCGGTCAAACAAGTCATCAATACGAGGTGAAGATACTTATTCTTGATAGTGACATGGTTCAATTCCCCGATAGCCAATACAAAAAGTCGCATACTCGCGTCTTTCTTCTTTACTGAATAAAACAGAGCACCCCAAGGAGATGTACTTGGATTTAATGAAACCGATGTCCAACAACTCCCAGTAGTTGGACCTTTAACTTCAAGTTCAATAGAGCCATTCAAAATGGGGTTTTAGAAATGGGTTTTGTACGGTTCAAGGTCAATAAAGAATTCAACTTCACGCTACGGGAGTAGACCGGAAGTTCTTCAGAAATACGTCGGAAAGTCAATAACAACAGAATATTATTCAAATTTGACGTGTCTTTATTCAAATCCATAACATGAGCTAAGAAAGCTTGACATCCGTTTTTTAATAAACGAATAGCTTTATGATTAGATATGACAGTGATTGATTTTAATGGTTTAGTTGCTTGAATTCGCATAACAAAGTTGTTTAGGAATATGAAAGCTAACAACCTTACGAAAAAACAATCAATTTTGGCATGATGAGTAGTTAACCAATCAATCCCTAAAATCACATCAAAAGCAAATATCTTTAAAGAGATAAGGTCAACGGGTAAGGTGATGGTGCCAACTTGAATCAAACAAGATTTATAAACAAAGGGATGTGATGAAAGTTTCTCCTAACTGAGTTTCCACAGATAGGTCAAAGTCTAATTTCTCTGAGTCAAGTTTAAACGTTGAGCACAAGCAGGAGAGATAAATGAATGGGTATGACCCGGATTCTAGTAAAGTATAAACTTCACAAGAATTTATAAATAGCTTTACCTGGTGGTCACCTCGTTTGGGTTCTCGCATTTTGACCACCACAACAAACGCCTTCTTCGAACCGCCGACTTTAACTTTTCTAGATGATCTTTTGAGTCACCGTCCCCATTGAACTAGGTTTCGCCATCTGCGTCTGATCTCGGCGATATGTCCTTCCTTTCCACAATTATAGAATACCTGAATCTGTTGTGGGCGCTTTGACCGATATGTCCTCTTTCCGCATTTATAGCATATGACCGGGTGGTCGTTCTCCTCCTTGGAACCAGATTCTTCACTTGCACTCGCTCGTCTTCATATGGTCGTTGTTGAATCTTCTCTTTTAAAATCTCCTCCCGACTCGCTTCTTCTTCTATTTTCATGGCCATGATTACCACCGTGATGATTACCATTTTTGTCCGTCTTTTTTCTTTCTCCACCGGTTATTGTTGTTTTGTTGATCGCTATCTCCCAGTATGATCCTCGATTGTGGTACCTCTGTTAACTGTACTCGTTATCTCGCTTCTAACAATTGAGCCTCATTAACAACATCCGAATAGAGAAAAAATTTATGAGAGATGAGATCTTGGCGTATGCTGGGTTTCAAACCTCTCGAAACATCCGCCATCATCGCTCCTCATTCTCCACCAAATGAGGTGCAAACTGGATAACTCGCAAACTTCACCTCGTCTTTGAGACACCGCCATGTTGTTTCGCTTCCAATCTAATAAACTCCACTTCCTTCATATACGACGAACACTTTCGTGAAAGTATTTGTCATTAAATAGTTTCTGAAATGTCTCCCAAGACATCTTTGAGTCGCGGTGGATGGAGTACGCTTCACGTACTCCCACCAAAGAATCTGCTTTCGCCACGGAACATAAAGGTTGCGAATAGAACCTTCTGTTCTTCTCTGTGCATCCCAAGACATCGAATATCTTGGTAATTTGCTTGACCCATGTTTCGCCATGATCGGATCCGCTTTCCCTTAAATTATGGTGGTCCCAACTCTTTGAATCTGCTTGGTCAGACAACCCGTGTGAATTGCTATCATTTCCTCCTATGTTTTGAACACGAGTCTCCTCGTCGATTTTGCATGAAACTGCAAAAAAGCTTCTAAACATTAAGGCGTTCATCGTCTCGATCGGTGGTGTTGTTCACAGGAGGAACATTGCCACTGTTGCGCGTTCTCCTCATTGGTGAGTCAAAGGCGTCTCCACGGTCTCATTTCCATTGTTAATATTCTCAATGACATTCTCAAATACTCGCCATAAAACAAGGGTTAATTAAGGAAATCAATATATCACATAATATCCCTATATACTTGACCAACTATCAAATAAGCTTAGGTAGGACACACTAATGAATGATTTACTCGCCTCTTCCCTCCTAGTTTCTATTCCCCGATCTCCGCCAGAGATCATATCCCTAAGCTCGATACCAACCATGACACCCCCCAAAATAGGTATACATCACCCATTCCGAGTTGTCAATACACTGCGTAAACAACTACAACTTTATTATTACAACAAGAAAACTGTGAGTTTAAATCTGAGATATTGCCATCTAAACAATATCCACATACAAATAAATCCTCATCATAATTATTGATACATTATTTTACAAAAATGGTGAGGACTATTAAACAACTCTCTAAAACCATCATTCCATACCCCGACTAAATCTTCGCTACATTCTCGCCTCCCGAGAAGAAAAATGGAACAAAAGGAAAAGGGTGAGCTCAACTAGCCCATAAAGAATATTATGACTAAGATAATATACAACAAATTATCGTTAGTCTTCAACAGAAAAATTTAATAGAATACAATAGACAACAAGTTTTAAATGAATACTGCATGATAAAAATATTAATTCATGTAAGAGTTACGTAGAGGATGAAATCTACTAATATCTATGAATTTAACAATCCATCATCAATATTTTTATCCTCAGTAAAATCAATCAATATATATCCGAATCATATATTCATCCTTGCACTACAAAAGCCGAGGACATTCACCACTTGGTCATGTTCATCTAAACACTGCTCATCTTTTGCACTACGGGCCAAAGATATTCATCGAAAAATCATTCATCTTTGCACTACAGCCAAAGATATTCATCGAAATCAATCATATTTGCACTACTACTGGCCAAAGATATTCAATAATATCATCATTTAAGATCGAGGATGATGAAAAATATTTTTTTTTAAAGAAACGAATCCAAAGGAAACAAAATGACAAGGATTAAGGATTAAGGATTCGTACTTTGTTTTATCCACGTCCAAAAATACCTCAAAAATAATCATAGTGGTGTAAAATTCAAGAATTATCAAAACATGGATATAATCAAAACTAGTATCCACAATAGATATTTTGAACGAAAAAAAAAAATTTCATTTTTCGATGAATAATGTAAATCGATTCGTGAATAAGATTAGTATACGTGAATAAAGTCAGATATCGTGAATAAAGAATCTCGACACCAAAAGTTCCAAATTTGATAAAAACTTCAGATCAATATTTCAAAGAATAATATTGAAGAAATAATATCATTACGAAAAAAATAATATCCTTTACCTCGGAAAGACAATCTTTAACTGGAATCTTTGGATATAAAGCTATAACTTGAACTTTCACCGATATAGCAATACTCAAAGTATACTCAAAATACTCACAAGAATACGCTCGATAATATAGAGAGAAAACTTGATTTAAAAGTGATTTTCAATTCTAACCTAAGCACTATTTATAGAAATTGCTAGAACACCAAAGCGTAAAAATTTAATATAATATTAATATATAATTATTAAATTCTTACGCACACTTTTTATCAGCTGAATTCATTATTCAACACAAGTAGCCCACCTCACAAAACTTTTAAAAAACGTTTTTTGTTATTTTAAACAATTAAAACTTCCAAAAATCAATTATTTCGGAACTCCGGAACTTCAATAATTCACAATAAATAGTCTTTTTGTCAGAAAATTCGAATCTCGCGAGTTTTTATAGGAAATTCAATTCTCTACAACTTTACAGAAGAAAGTTTTTCCAAATTCCAAACAGAGATTGACCGAAATCCATAAACGGGTGATTTTAGAGGCTATAATCAAATTTCAGTCAATAAATGGGGTCCACCGACATGTTTAACATGTTTTAAACATTTATTGCAATAAAAATACTCTTCCTCCTCGTATACTCATATATCCCACATTCGTTGTAAAAATATCACCATTATTATATTATTAAAATATAATAATATATATATATATATATTTAAATGAATTATTTTATCGAAAAAGATAAAATTTCAATTTTCAACAATTGTCACATTAAAATTTTCTCCATCTATATCCACATAAAATCAATATTTTCTCATCATATAAATCAATAATTAATTATTCACAAATAATATTACGTAATCACAATATCGACAACCAGTGCATTCTCGGAAAGAGGGGCTTTCGAATAAGAATTTCTCCTTTCTTTTGAGCGCAATTAGGTGACCAAACCTCTCCTTAGATGTAACTTTCTAGACATTGCCAATAATGTTATCTAATAATATTATTCGGATAATATGAATTATTGCTTCGATAATGAAAAATACCGTGTAATGATAATTATCAAACAACAAAGAATATAAAATATCAATACAACAATTATTGAACCAATAAAATAATCGAAAGCGAGAATTATCAGAACCATTATTAAGTAGTGCCTTCTTACGTAAGAGTCAATAATTGGTGCAATACTGGTATCTTCTTGTCGCAACAACGCCAGACATCGTGTTTTAACCAATAAGTATTCCAACAAAGATAAACTTGTGTAATAATTACGCTGTTATTTTTAAACAACTTATATTTGTCGTTTTATTCCTCCAATCGCTTTCCGTTATGGGGCCCACACATGGTCGCTACTACGCATTTAATATTCCCCGACAAGATTTAATATTCCACGACCAAACGAATATTTCCCGACAATAATGAATATTTTATAACCACTTGTTTATTTTGAAATATTTGCGTATTTTACCCATAACTATCCACATTAATCACATCAACCCTTACTATTTCAAAATAATAATTAGAGGAAATTAAATTTCATTTATTAATTATTTTGGGTCTTACAGTCTAGATGACAATATTCTTATTGAAACTCTCAGTTTATATTTTGTCGTATCTTACACGACTGTTGTATAATTAAGTTTGTAGTTATATTTTGTACCATCTATTTGGCGACTCAGAATAGGTGATGTATACTGTGCGCCCCCAAAATAGGTATACATCACCCATCTTGAGTCGCCAAATACATGGTACAAATACAAATAAAAAACTTAATTATACAACTGTCGTGTAAAATACGACAAAACATAACTGAGATTTTAAACAGGGATATTGCCTTCTTAACAATATCAATTCTCAAATAGAGTCTTCGTTATATTTATTATCACACTATTTTACAGAATAGTGAGGACTATTAAGACACCATCACTTCGTTCCCCGACTAGTCCCAACTACATTCTCATTTCTTGAAGAGAACAGTGAAAGAAAGGGTGAGCTCAACTAGCCCAAAGAAGAAATATTATGACTAAGATAATGCGAAATAAATTATCATTAGCCTTCAACAATGTTAAACCGATAAAATACAATAGACATCAAGTTTAATCAAGAACGGATCAAGCAATCCATTAAAAGAGTCAAGTAGAGAATAAAATATACTATCTTTTATGATTTAAAAGTTTTTCATCACTTTTATCGCCGAGACTCAACGACAATAAATAATTCACATCATCCATGCACTACTACCAAGGATATTCATTGTGGTCACGACCACAAATTCTATGCACTACGGCCAAGAATATTTGTGTATTCATCATTAATCATGATCATGCCAACAACTCGTCCCATCAATGCACTACGGCCAATGAGGACTTTTACCACATCATTTGTAATATTACGGTCATGATTACACCGAATAATCCCTGGTCATAATCATACCAAGTCCATCTATGCACTACAGGCCATAGATGACTTTCAATATAATATAAACATGAGGATGATGACAATGATATAAGAATTCAATAAAACAAGTTTACGAATTAATTTGTCCAAGAACCAATAACGTCCAAATTATCAACATGATACTTCTGTGTAGAGTAAAATTCAAGAATGCTCAGAAGAATATTTTTATGAAAAGATACTGGATGAAGCGCAAATATCAAGGATATTCTACTAATTTCATGGAGTATAGAAAGTCAAAACTTTAACCAATTTGAGTATAATAACGAATGGAATAACAAAAAAATCACCACGCATGCGGATTGCAGCATGTATGCAGTTATTCCAACGTAATAATAATAACGGAACCAAAATCGTAAAATTCACATCGATAGGATGTTCCAATGTAATAATAAATAATTGAATAACAACAAAAATCACCATGCATGCGGATTGCGATGCAGATGCGAGTTATTCCAACATAATAATAATAACGGAACCAGTGCGGTGTAAAACACACGCATGTGATGTTCCAATAGAATAATAAAGAAAGAACCGTGTCCTACAGAAAGCACAAAAGCAGGATGTTCCAACAGAATAATAAAGATTTTAACCAGTCCTGCAGAAAGCAAGCATGACGTGATGTTCCAACAGAATAATAAAGATTTAACTGGTCAAAGTGAAAGCACATGACGGGATGTTCCAAATGAATAATAAAGACGATAATAATAGAAGAATGTCACCAAGGATAGGGTAGCTTGCTTATTATACGAAGTTATTCCAATGTAATAATAAGGAATGGAATAACATGAGTTCTCTTCATGAATACAAAAGAATAATATCCCTTACCGTAAAAGAAACTGGATATAGGAAAAGAAATTTAGCAGACTTCTCTTCTTATTTCTCTCTATAACTTTCTCTCTCTAGAGTTCAGTGAATTCGTAAGAAAATAATGAAGGAATGAGCTTCTATTTATAGAAAAATGGATTGCATAGTAACTTATTCATGAACGGTCCAGATTGATTTACTTTAATCTGACGGTCCATATTTAAAGCAAAATCTTTTAAATAAAATATAATATATTCTATTTATAATATAATAAAACGAAAAACTTTATAAAAAGATTTTACTATGCAAAATACTATGCATAATAAAATATAATATAATCTAATTATTATCAAATAAAACGAATAACTTTATAAAAGTATTCCATTTTATATAAAAAGATTTTATTATTAGCCTAATAAAATGAATAACTTTATAAAAGTATTACATTTTATATAAAAAAATGTTTCTGTTTTATTACGTTAATAATACTAATAAAACAAAACTGAGTGACTTATCACATAAGCCTTAATAATCAATCACCGTAATGCTGCTACTATACAACCACGCGTATATTATCGTACTTTTTACTACCGAGTAGTTCAACAGTATTAACGGTAAAACTTCCGCCGTTATTTTCATAAAATATTTTTGTCGTTTTCTCAATCCGATAATAATTTTGTTGTGGGGTCCACCAATGATTGTACCGTCGTACGAATATTCTCTGACAAAAAAAATATTTTCCGACCAATCGAATATAATATGACAACTTGCATATTTTGCAAAATTTGTAAATATTACTCATAACTATAACATTATATTAAATTAATTTCATAATACTCAAAAATGATAATTATAGAAAATTCATCTTTATTTAAAAAGTTGGAATCTTACATATACCTATTTTGAGAGCGTCACATTAGTATTCAATGTGGGGCATTAATATTATAAAACATGTCATATGAAATTTTTTGCTTTGTCTACCTTATTAAAATAGTAATCAAAAATCAATTCTTTACGAGTATCCCCTATAATTTATACATTATTTTTCTTAACCACTATAAAATATTCTCAAACGATGATTTGATTAAAGTAGTAAACATATTTAAGAGTAATTATAAAAAAATAAATAAAGGGCTATAACTGAAGTGATATGTTTAGTAGAATTGACACAAATGTTTTCTTTGTCTATTGTGATTCAAAACTAATAATCTCTTCGTCCTATAGTTATAGACTGATTTTCCATTTTGAAATATCTCAATATATAGGCTACTTATTATTTATAAAATTTAATTAGTTAATTGTTTTACTTTTATGTCCTTATAATAAATATTCAACTATTACTCTTTTTTTTGAAGAAACAACATTCAATGTCATTATTTTTATCACCACATTTCATATTATTGTATTCTCAATAAAAGAATTCAACTTTTTAGGCTCAATAAATGAATTTGGAATAACATAAACATTTTGTGATTAGTTGAAAGTTTATGTACATTAAAAATTCATCTTTGGTTAAAGTTCTATTTTAATGGTCAGTACAAGTTGATCAATTAAGTTGAGAGTTTCAGTGTGATACGTAAGGAGTAATTAACTTATGCATTAATTCCATGTTAAGGAGTATATATGAAATTTTTTTGTTAAAAATGATCTTAAACTGATTTTCTTAAATTATGTGTCAAAAGAAATTAGCCTATAACTATGAGACGGATGAAGTAACAATTACCCCTTAAGAAAATAACATGTCTTGAAAATTAACGAATTTAAAATTATTGTTCAACTGGGAAAGGAGAACAAAAAAATTGTTAAAATTATAAATTTATTGAGTGATGAATTTTGGGGTTTTATTGGGGTTTAAGAAGACGGGCTTGTTTGATATGGTCTGAAGAAGGCTGAATGGCTCTAAACGTTTCAGCCATTTTAGCTCGTTTGTTTATAACCTTTAAAATCTGATTTGGGCTGAATTTGTCTTACCGAATCTGTTACAAAAATCTGGCTGAATGGGCTGAATAATCATGTTTTTACCCAAATAGCCTTCCATCTCTCGCTGCTCTCTTCCGCATCTCCATCGGCGCTCTCTTCCGCTCTCTTCCGCATCTCCATCGGCATCTGCATCGGTGTTCTCTGCTTGAAGGTATATTTCTGTTCTTTTGCCTTTCAAAATTTTGTTTCTTCACCTTGAATGTTTCAATCTGAAGGTATATATTTGTACGATCTTATGTTTAGGTTTCGGTGATTTTTTCTTTTTTCATGTCTGGTCCCCCAGCTATACCTCTGTCCGTGAAAAATGGCGATTATGGTTTCTTTGGGTTTTTTTTAGTTTGTATGATGTTGACTCGAGTTATTTTCTTCCTTTTCCCTCACTTTTCGGTCGGCAATTTTGCGTTATAGGAAGCCAAAAAGATTTTTCTGCCGTGTGATTTCATATCTTTATCAGTTGAGATGGCATTTACTGCTGGGCTATCATGGACCAAAGGAATCTCTCAACAATGAAAGGGATTTTTTGGCGACTTTTTTTTATGAGCCATAATCTTCCCAAAGAAATTCTTTAAACATGTGGCCCTTTTTGTTTTGTTATCATCTGCAAATTGTTTGGTGAATAGAAATTGGGTTCTTTTTAATTCTGTAACTTGTTAATTTATTCCAACTTTCCCTTTGAAGCATCTATCTTCAGATTTTACCTGCTCTGTTCTTTCATTTTTAGCAATAAATGTTTTTTCTGCATCCTTTTTTTGTTAATCACTTGTTATTGGCTCAACTGTTATCTCTTTTTATATGGGGTTTCCTCGTACACCCATTTGTTAATCTGTTTTATGTAGTATTCATTGTTCCTGGTTCCTCTCCTTCTGTTTAGTTGAGTAAAGATCATATTTTGCTATAAGATTCCTAATTTTGTTTGGCAAAGATCTTTTAGATATGAACATTTCTTTTGCTTTTGCCTTACTAGATATGAGCAAATTTTTGTTTCTGAAATGAACCTGGAAGTGGGCTTTGATTCTATGCTTTCTCAAACTGTGATTCCATAGTGAATTCTACTTATCCGCGTTAAAGTTTGTGACTTTTGGGAGTCCAATGCCTCCAACATACTTTCCTCTTAGGTGGGAGAGTACTAGAGATCAATGGTGGTATGCATCTCCCATTGATTGGGCAGCTGCCAATGGCCATTATGATCTGGTGAGGGAGCTTCTTCACCTTGACACAAATCTCATCATCAAACTCACCTCCCTTCGTCGAATTCGCCGCCTCAAAACAGTTTGGGACGAACAATTTAATGATGTTGCTAAATGTCGATCCCAAGTTGCCCAAAAACTACTCCTGGAATGTGAAAACAAGAAAGGTCATAATTCTCTCATTAGAGCTGGCTATGGTGGTTGGTTTGAAATGGTTTCACGCAAGGTAGGATTTCTAGTCTACTGAATGGAATGTTTTTAGTTAAAACTTTAATATGTTGTATGGATCGATGGCCAAAACTTATTATTTTGGGTGCAAAGGGTTAAATTTTTGATTTTTGGCCATAACTTTTGTATGAACTTGTTACTTTTGGTATATATTTATTTAGTAACTTATTATATGTGCTTATTGTTTTGACGGATCATGATTTGTTGAACTTGACATATGGGCATTATGTGAGTTTCATTATATCACAAACATATTTTTCTTAATATGTATTGTTACTTGAAACGAATTCGTTCAACAAACATACCAAGAATTAGAGATAACACTTCAATTTTGAGTGGACATGCTTATACATTAGAGTTATTACATGGATCAAGTATGCAATGTCAAGAATTATCTATTTTTATTTGTTATACAATGAATATTGTATTCAAATTTTTTAAAATACATCCGGACAAAATTATATACTTGTTCAGCATAGTTTAGAGGGGTAAAATAGTAAAGTACTGTTATTCAGATATTTCAGACATATCAATTATCAAACAATTTTTTTCATTCAGATTCAAATTCAGATTCAGTTCATTCAGATTCAGCTCATTCAGATTCAGCTCATTCAGATTCAGATTCATTCAGTTTTTATCAAACAGCCCCTAGTTAATAACTTTATTGGGGAAAAAGGGGAAGGTGAATTTTGTTGGGTTTGTGGGACAGTTAGTGATTATAAAGTAGTTATTAGTATGGCTGTGTGAATTTTTTGACACAAAGTGATCATAAGATAATTAGCATTTCGTACGGACATGTTCCTAACTATTTTAGAAGTTATATTTTTTTTGGGAGAAGGAAACGAAGATGAAGTTGCAGAGTTTTGTGAGAGAAAGACTCTTCAATCTTAAGTTGGAGAGTAACTCATATGAACGAAATTAAATTAATTAATGACAATGTTTTTTGGGACTAAGATTCTCTCCATTCTAACAGATTTCCCATTATCATCTCACTCTCATTATCTGAACCGTGAAATAGAGAGGATCCTAATTCCTTTTTAGGTGAATGATAACGATTCCATGTATAGATGTTGTTGGATAAGTGGTTTGATATTTTTTGATAAAGTGCACATAGCTGGATTAAGGAGTGATTAGCATGAACTGAATTTCATGCTCAATTATAATGTTGACACGCTGACAGATAGATAGATTAACTGTTTTTTTTGTGTGAATTATAATGAATGTATATATTCATGTCAATTAATGAAAAGGTAACATTGAATGATACATTATTCAAAAAAAACCAATATCGTATTTAAATGGATATTATTTTTGTATAATCTGTAACTTGAAAAATATAGACTAATGACCGTAGTAATTTTGAAATAATGATCAACTACATTGATTTAGATGTAATCTCTTTTTATGGATTGTTATATACTGGTGCGGTATTGACCAATTGATTTATGAGTAAATGGTATTTAATATTAATTTTATTTAATTTGTCTAAGTTTACTTCAAATATAAAGTAACTTAATTTTCAATTAACAATCCAATCGTACGTATGCAAAAAAATTTAAACCGTGTCCAGGAAAAGAGGGTTTTAGAGAGTGAGGAATGGAAAACGCAGGAGGAAAAGGAGTAGAAGCAGAGCAAGTGGTGAATCCATGGGAAGTGTCGGCCAAGGATGGCGGTAAGATTGATTACGACAAGCTAATTGACAAATTCGGCTGTCAGAGACTCGATAACTCCCTTATCGATCGATTCCAACGCCTCACTTCTCGCCCTCCTCACGTTTTCCTCCGCCGCTCTGTCTTCTTCGCTCACAGGTCAAACTCTATCTCGATTGATTGATTTATATACGTGTCATTGTGTGTGTGTGTGTGTATATATATATATATATATATATATATATATATATATATTTGTATGTATGTAAAATTGTTTGATTGGCAATTGGTTGCAGGGACTTGAATGAGATATTGGATGCTTATGAGAGAGGAGAGAAGTTCTACTTATATACTGGGAGAGGACCCTCCTCCGAGTCTTTGCATTTGGGCCATCTCATCCCTTTCATGTTCACGAAGTAACTACAACCATATCTTTTCTTTTTTATTTATTATCTCAAAGATTATATTTTTGTGTTTGTTTGTTTGAGTTGAAGTTAAGTAAAGCGTCTTTTGATGGAATTTATGTCACAATGCTGGTTGGATACCTTTAATTCTTTTACTTGAAATACTCCATCCATTCCAAAATTAGTACATTTTCCTTTTTAGTCATCATCTCATAAATTTTAAGACACAATAATTGGGAATTGAGAATTGAGAGACTGAGGTAGAAAACAGGATGAAGAAACACAAGACAAAAGCCTTAGTGAGATGTAGACATGGGCTTATTTGGGAGTTGCTTTTACTCTATTCATTTGCAATGAAATATATGTTTGAGCTTATTAAATTTGTGTAACACCGGTTGCAGATATTTGCAGGATGCTTTTAAGGTTCCTCTTGTGATACAACTGACTGATGATGAGAAGTGTATGTGGAAGAATCTATCAGTGGAGGAGAGCAAGAGACTGTCCCGTGAAAATGCTAAAGACATAATAGCCTGTGGCTTTGACATCACAAAGACCTTCATCTTCTCAGATTTTGATTATGTTGGCGGGTAAGTAGTATTCATGATTAAGTGTGGAAATTCTTGCTTTCTCATTGTGAAGCATTCGGAACTCTTAAAATGACTAGGAGTGATTCATGTTCTCTTAGTTATACCAGATTATCTTAAGCTAAGATAATGGTGATGTTGTATGGCTATGTTTACTTTATTAGTTATGGTCTTAACAAGTTGTATACGACTGCCTATTTTAATTATTCCAGTGAGCGTTAGTTCTTGGTTACTTCTCAGTCAACTGATTGAAAATCATGGTTGATAACATATACATAATATAACTATGCAGTAAAACTTATGGCCGTATAACTTATGATTGAGTATCTTAATATCCCAGTGCCTGTTGGTAGAGTACTGCATATATTAGGTTTATCCTGTTCACCATAAGGTCTGCAGGTTCCACCGTCATAATAATAAAATAAAATATAGGCATTGAAGTATATAATTGATGATTATGTAATCTGGGGAGTGCTTTGAAGGTTAATAAGGTATAATGCATGTTATGATGAAAAACACAGTTGATTCACTTGAGTCATTAATAGGAAAAACTTGGATTTGAGACATTGAGAAACCAGTACGGCAGTACCCGATCTCATAGTTTAATAGTTGCTCTTTTGGAGAGTTATTTAAGTCTAATATATAGCATTCTGAGTGCTCTCATGGGTTCCAAGAGATTTTGACATTTTGCTATGTGTTTCAGGCAGGATTTCTGTAGGTTTCATTGATGGATCATTTGTGTTTGCATTACCTAGAATTATTTTTAATAGTGCTTTGAAGGAAACAGTGCAGTTACAGGTGAAAGGCTATGTAGCCTGAGGTGGACGGTTAAAAAAGGGTATTGCCCGAGTGAAGTGAGGCGCTAATATTTAAAAAATAGTAAATAAATTCCTAAACAATTTCCTAACTATTTCATGTTAGCCAGTTATCATTGTCATTAAAATGAAACTCGATTCAAACTTTTTAAGGAACAGTAAAGAACAAAACTAAAGCAAATTGCAAGAAACAACCACAATTACAGAAATGCGAGGTGTGGGGTGGGGATCCCGTGTTTGCTGTGCGTGCAAAAGACCTAGAAGAGAAGAGTGAGCTATGATTGTGTGAGAATAGTGCTAGGGATACAGAGAGCCTGAGGTTTACATGCTCATGAGGCTACATACCTGTGAAGAAGACAATTAATGGCACGGTTTCTTGCGAGTGCCTTTCACAACACTAGAAGTATAATTGAAAAATAAAATGCTATACGACCTCAACTGTTTTAACTGAGTTTGGTTTGCTACAAAAAAAGTTCCTTTTTTACTGTCCATCATATCATATGGAAAATAGGTTTTGATAATTACTCACTATTGATCTGTTGCTCTCACTACTACTCTTACGTGAGAATATTCGGCACAGTTCCTTCTACGAGAACATGGTCAAGGTTGCAAAATGTGTAACATACAATAAGGTGATTTACTACACTATTTGGAATTCCCAAATAGTGACCAATTATATTCGATTTGTATCTATTAATCTAAGCTTTCAACACAAAAATAAACATTGGCTGTTACTGCGCAGGTCGTCGGTATTTTTGGTTTCATTGGGGAAGATCATATTGGAAAAATAAGTTTTCCGCCTGTTCAGGTAAAAACTTCCATGTATTGTAAATGATCACTTGCATCTTCTAGGGTACTCAGATTGTAGGTGAAGTCTTAAATTTTGTGGATTGTTGGATAGTTGTATGTCTCATCATCTTGCTTGTGCATTCTTGCGGGGTTGATCTCGTATTACCTCCTGGGTTAGGAATATTTCTTCAAAAATTAATGGGATGACTAAGCTAAATATTCTACATTTGCATTACCACAGGCAGTTCCATCCTTTCCAAGTTCATTTCCACACCTCTTCTCTGGCAAAGATAGTCTTCGCTGCTTGATTCCATGTGCAATTGATCAGGTTTTACAAGGCTCAGTTTTCAAGTTTCTTGTACTTATAAGATTAGTTTTGATCGTTATACTACCTTCCAAAATATAGGTTCACTACTTTAAAATACAAAAACAAGTGATCTTGTATTTTGGAATGAGGGATTATTTCTAATTTATAATATTTCATGCCATTCGTATGGAAAAGTATTTGTGGCACTATGATCATAAAACAATCATCTCAACATTTTCAAGTTAGCGAAATCACCTTTGAGCTAAGAAGCAAGGATTTGGGTGCGCAGATACATGTGTGCAATACGGGGATACGAGATACGGGACATGGGAGTTCATAAAATTTAAAGAAATAGGGATTTGGGTTTGTCGGGGTTTCGGCATATATTTAATTATAGAATATTAAATATAGATGTATTAAATATTATTTGCCAAAATTTTATGGAAGTGTGCTCTTTTTTTTTCTTCTATTTTATGGGGAATTTGGAATGAGCGTAATGCTAGATTGTTTAGAGAAAGTTGATCTTTTAATATGTTGAATGATAAGATTAGTTTCCTTACTTCTCTATGGGCTTCTTCTATGTTGACCTTTGAGGTATCTCTGTGTCTTATTGTGTAGAGATTAGAGGGCTGCAATTTTTTATTTTTGTTTTTTAGTCCGTTGAAGGTGGACTTCTTGTTCCCTTTTATTGTATCATCTCTTTTCTATTAATAAATTTGTTTCTTTTATAAAAAAAATATAATTAGAGTATTATTATAAATGTAATTAAAAAAAAATAGAAAAGTAAAATACTTGGTTAAATGGTAAGTAGGGAATTTAATTAAGTGTAACATGCTAAAATTAAGTTACTTTGTCAAAGTTTTTAAGTACCAAACATTTTAATTATGTTTTGAGTTGTTCTAAAGAGCCAAACAAGCACTTATTGTTATTGTATAATTAGTTAAATACCAAACAGGTACAGGCCCATGCCCTTATTATTGTTGCATCTTTAATTAAGCACTAAATTAGCACAAGCCCTTATTGTTATTGTGTACTCCCTCCGTCCCCTTTTGGAGGATTAAAAGTACAATTTTTTGGTCTCAAAAGGATGAGATAAAATAGATAAAGTGAAGGGTAAATATGTCATTTAGTGGAGTCCATTAGTATAAAAAATAAAGTATTCACCACTTTATATAATCTTGTCGGGCCATTAAGGATAAATTTAGAATTTTTTACTCTTTTTCCTCTATTTTTACTTTTCTTAATATGTGTGCAAATTGTACTTTGCTCATCCTTTTGGGGACGGAGGGAGTGTTTAATTAAACCCCGACCCTTATATCTTAGTTCTCACTCATCCCACTCAATCAAATCCTTGACATAGAAAAAGAAATCAGAAACGAAGATGAAGAGAAAGAAAACCGAAGAGCGAGACAGAATAAAGAAGAGAGATGAAAGAGAACGAGAATCATACGTAATTGAATAGCAGATCAACGATAACATTTGAGCCCAAAGTCTCCTCTCTCTTCTTTTATCGGCGCATCCTCGAGCCAAATTACGGGGATGCGGCTTCAGCCGAACCTTGTACGCACCCATCGAACACCCTCACACATCTGCGTGCGCATGTAGGGGTTGCACCCTTGCGTCTTGGCCATTGAGTAAATTGGATTTGAAGAATTGGCCGAAGCTGTCGTGCAGGTACAAACTACAATGGTAAAGTTTTGGCATGACACCTTGAGTGGGGATTTGGTCAAGGGTTTGATTCTTATTGCCAACATTAACAAAAATATTAAAATGTAACTTTTGGCCATACAATTGATATTTTTTATAATAGTTGATACTTAAATACTGCATTGTCCAATTCCATATATAAAAAAGCTAGAGTAAAATACAGTGACACCCCCTTTAGATAATCATAATAACACTCACCTCCCTTCTAGTTTTTTAAGTAACAGTTAGTGATAATCATAATAACACTCACCTCCCTTCTAGTTTTTTAAGTAACAGTTAGTAGCCCTGCAAGTTTTTAGGGTTGACTAAATAGATAAAGCTACATATTTACCCTTGTATATTATCAAATTTTAATTCCTAAATAATATGTGTTTAATTATAATATTTTAATACAATACATTTTAATTATAGTTTTATTTGTAATTAAGACTCATTTAAATTGTTGGTAACTTATAAAAAAACTAATTTAGTTTAATTAACACGTAATTTTGGATAAGTGATACACATATTAAGAATTTTAAATTAAAAATTATTAATAGAGTTGTTCTAATTAGAGCGATTGATTATGTTGATAGTTTAGTTTTTGGTGTTTAACAACAAAAATTATTATTTGAATTCTTAGTTTCATATTATGATTTTTATGTGTTAAATTTTCTTGAGTATATGTCAAAATTTGGGATGTTTATGATTTTGATTATATTTTTTAGCATACAGTTGGTGTTATTTTTGCGCAATTTTGAATAAAAAAAATATAATAATATTTATTATTACATCTATCTTGTAAACATATTTTTCTTTTAATATATTTTTTTCTTTTTTGAGTAACAACATTTGCCATTTTTAATTATGCCCAAGTGTGACTTATGTTTAGTTTAATATTTGAGAAAATTAATTAATATAATTTTTAATACTTTTTTTATAAAAATGAATAATAAGATTAGATTACGTAATAATAAGTTTGTTTTACTTAAATTTTAATATTTGGAAAAAATAATTATAATTATTTTTTGAGTTAATTTGTACTTTTTATGGGTATTAAAATTTTATTTTTTAATTACAACAAAAAATATATTTTAATGTATATTACATAAAATTTTAATCTTTGATAAATTTATTTAACAAAAAGTTTTTGACTTTTTTTTTGCTAAAATGAATATTTATTATTTTTTGACATTTATGTTATTTATTGCATAAGTTCATAATTTAATTAATTAGAGAAAGTTAAGTAAAAATTATAATATACAAATTTATATTTAGTGGATATATTAAAATTATAACTTGAAGGTTATATTAGACATTATATTAAAAATATTTTTGGATATTAGTTGGTCAACCACACTAGAGGTAGTGGATGCTTCATAGTATATATTGTAGACTAGAGAGGTACTAACTGTTATTTTAAAAACTAAAAGGGTGGTGTGTTATTATAAGGGGTGTCGGTGTATTTTACTCAAAAATCTATATACCCAATTCTAATGAGGAACCATGTTCTATCCAACAAATTGTGTTGGTTCTTGGAGGACTTCTCACCTTACCATTATGAATTATATTTAACTTTCTAAAATCTAAACTTACCTTTTCCTTACTTTGTTTTGCAGTCAAATACATTTCATTTATTTATTTACTCCACATTTCCTACAATATCTTTTTCTTATGGCATTAACTTCATTTTGGTGATTTACAGGATCCGTATTTCAGAATGACACGAGATGTTGCTCCTCGATTAGGTTATAACAAGCCTGCATTAATTGAGTCAACATTCTTTCCTGCTCTTCAGGTTCTACTTTCGCCCATTTTTCTGCCTCAATTTTTGTTGTGTTACAATATTAGCATATTTTTGCGATACTTATTTCTGGTTAGTAGTAGTTAATTATTCTACTTGAAGTCTAGTCATGTTAGTACAACTATCAATTTTCTTTTTGGAGTAAGCAACATATCTATAATGCACATAGGTGTCATGGCGTCGCCTAGGCGTCCTGACGTTGGAAAAGGGTAAGACAACACCTTGGAGGCTGAGCCGTCAAGGCTAACGCATTGGTAACGAGCCCAAGTAAAGTGATTAAGTCATTTTTTTACCATAACTCATCATAACTCATGAACTTTTCCAATTACCCAAGTAGATCAACCCATGACCTTAACCTAACACATGACCCTCTTTTGAATGAGAGTAATGCTCGTGAGAGAGACGGAATTGACTTTGTAGTTGATGACTTTGCTTGAGCTATGACTTGAAACAGAGTAGAGAGTGGAGACATTTTCATAGTTTTAGTTGTTATGTTTTGGGTTTTAGTGTATATAAAATTTTATTGTGCAATATACTTTTGAAATAAAATAAATAATGTATAAATTGTACATTGTTAACGACTTGTCGCCATAAGGACGCCATGGTGGGCGCTTTATCGCCTAGGCGTCATGGCAGTCAACTACCGTCGTGTCCCGCCTTGGCGCCGTGACAACTATGATAATGCATGGATTTTTGGTTAAACATTGGGATGATATATAGCGATTACATATATCTATATTTATACGAATAGCAACCAAATTACAATTATTACCAGACACATGACGTCTTAATTTTCTGTGGTTGCATATGTAGATTAATTGAAGAAAAATCACTTTGGTACATCATTTAAGTTGCATTAAATGTGTTACTTTTGTTAAGCCATTAGAGGTTGACCCAGAACTTGCATAAATGGTGTATATAAAATCTAAAATTGGATGGCTAAAGTTCAGATAAAATAGTATGCTTTAGGTTGCCAAATTGTGAATTTTGGGAGTGTGAACAGAGATGAGTTTCTTAAGTACACAAAGAGGTTGCATAGGGCCTTTTTTGTTTTGCCGAATCTGGACAACTGATCTGAATGGGCTGAATTCAGCAAGAGTATGTATCTTAATCTATCTGAATGATAAAACTGTTGTTTTTTCAGTAATCTGTTTAAAATATATGCATTGGTGTATTTTTCTGGTTTAACTCTTTGAATTATAACAAAGATGACTGTTTGACATATATAAAGATCCAATCATCTGAGTTAACTAAACAATTTATCATGTTGAGTTAATTTGTTTTTAATTATCAAATAAATATTTGAAGAAATAAACATCCAAATGCTTGAAACCCAATAAATTATAAATCTTGAATCTAGATTCTCTTGCTGTGAGCAGTGTTTTGATTATTTAAAAGGTATGTTATTTCGAGCTATATAGTGGAAGTTAAGCTTCTCATTCTTAAGCCAAAAATAAATAAATAAGTTGGAATAAATTCCTCTCATGGCTCGTCTTTAACATGAATGTCTCATTCCATCTTTATTAGCCATAAGGTATGTTATTAATCATAAGCTTCATCTTCCCTAGGTGTGCATTCTGTTTGTTTTGATAATTGTTTTACTTCTAATCTTCTATGTCATGCATATATACCATCTCTTTGATTTCCATTTCCATATCGTTTACTTGTATTTTTTTTCTAAATATTTTCAGGGAGAAACAGGAAAAATGTCAGCAAGTGATCCAAATTCGGCGATATATGTGACCGACTCTGGAAAAGACATTAAGAACAAGGTACTTCACATTCTTTTTATGCTTTTTCCTACCTGCTTTATTTGTAAACATAAATGGAACTTAAAAAGTGTTGTGTAAGTTATATTCTTTGTAAGGCTTCTTCATTCTCCTTATTCTCTAAATAGTAAACTGGCGAGAAGGATTGGAAAGGAGTTATTTATGTGGGTAAATCCATGCGTGTTTTCTAGGGCATCTTTTGTTCTCAGGCTGACTTGTTCATTCAGGTCTGTGTAGCGTGTACTAAAGCTCCAGGCTTAGTGTTCTTAGGCGCGCCTCACTAATGTTCTTTCTAATTGATTTGCAGTTGTTTGAAAGTTTAATAACTAGTTTGTGTTCAATTATTCAAATTTATAGTGTATATATAAGATCATTTGTAGTGGAACAAACTTGATCTCTCTGCTTTCATTGCTTAAGAATAAAGCTTCTCCTGCTCGTGGATTCTCAGTCTGTCTCTTCTGTTTATTCTGGTATTTTGTTTTCCCTTCTGTTTTCTTAAACAATGGTAAGCCTTCTTCTTCTACTTTCTCTCTCTCTGTTTCTTTTTTGTAATTAATTGTTGACGTTTCTGAAAATTTTGTTGAAGTTAGTTTGAGTTTGTTAAAAGTATCATGTATACCTGTAATTATGGCAATTATACATTTAGGTGGTAAAATCACTCAATTATTACTAATTTAGTAATATGTAATAAGGTCTTATTTATTTACATAATTTTCTTAATTAAATATTGTTTGTGCCTCGCCTTGCTCTCCAGGGTTATGGGAGCTTTGACGCCTTTGTGAGCCTTGGCCTTATAATAACTGTGATGCACATCGAGTCAAAGTAACAAGCTCGTCAATTTTTAAAGCATTTTTATCTATTGGAATTTTTTTTATAATTTAGGTTGTACACATGATTACCACAGCTAATTTTACACCGATTCAAAACATCCGTCTTAATTCTTATATCAGTATTGGTACATTAAAAATACCACTTTCAGATGCGTGTCTACGAAAAGAAATATCTGTGTTAATGCATAATAATTGCCCATTTTATTTTCTTCTACTGTGCTTGTTTGCTAGTTCATATTCTTCGAGTGTTACAAGTCCAAGAATAAACTATTCCTGGATGATTAAACCATTGGCTGCTGAAGTCTTTTGGAAAGCCCAGATGTAATTTAGGTTGTGTGCTAGTTCATATTCTCCTTTTCACTTTTAGCTTGATTGTTCCGAGTGCATTTCGTTCTCAAAAACTTCTAGCTGTCAGTGAGCATGAATCATAAACTGTTCTTGTTACTACATATATTCCAATTGCAAGGCAATCAAAAACAAATTCAAATATGTCAGTGGGATAGATAAATTTCTAAACATGACTTGTATTGTTGTATAGTTAACTGTGTTACTCGGACTCTTCACTTTGCCCTGAAGTACTCGTGTCCGACACCGTGTCCAAAAATTGGATACTTCACTTGGATACTTCACTTTAGTGTAAAAAATTGGCAAAATTGAGAAGTACCCGTGTCGGATACCGTGTCCAACCGGACACTCCATCCGTGTCCGAGTAACACAGATAGTTAATTGAAAATTGCAAGGTTAGTATTGATAACACCAGACAACTATGTTTGCTTTTTAAAGGTAGTTTTGTAATATATTCTGACTTACCATAACTGTATACAGATAAACAGATATGCGTTCTCTGGCGGGAAAGATTCTATAGAAAATCACAGGAAATATGGTGCCAATCTCGAGGTACTAAAATTCATAATCTTGTTTTTTTCTTTTCCTTTTTGTAGTGTATATATATGCTAATCAATGAGCAATGTTTTTCTTATAAATATGTACCTTGAAATACTGAAGATAATGACAAAAGATATTTTTCTGATGCCAATTTTAAGCGCTTTTCAGATGAACCAAATTTTGAAGCACTTTGAACTTTTTATTTTATTTAATTTAATTTTCTCTGTTTTACACAAGTGCGCGCGCGCACACATAAAATCAGATTGTTTTGCTGATGAACAAAGTTTTGCATCAGTTTGAAGGTTTTGTAAAAATTCCAGATTGCTTTTAATGAATTTCTTTTAAATATTCCACTTGGCTACTTTTAAGAATGAAATTCAAATAATTTATTGTCTTTTGATAATGACTGTTCTTTGCACATTCACTATGTGATGCCATTTAGCCAATTAGGAATTGCCTGATTTCTCTGTGTTTCTCTCACTGTCTATCTTTGGATAATATTCAGGTCGATATACCAATTAAATACCTTGGCTTTTTCCTGGATGATGATGATGAACTTGAACATATAAGGAGGGTAAGATAATTCTATTGAACAGTTTATCTCAGTTGCACAGGAGCTCCTGTTTGGTGTTTTGTTCTTGAGTATCCCCAACTGTTTACAAACTAAAAATGAGATTGTTATCAGGAGTATGGCGCCGGACGCATGCTTACTGGTGAAGTGAAGAAGCGTCTTACTGAAGTACTTACAGATATAGTTGAAAGGCATCGCAGGGCTCGTGCTGCAGTGACTGATGAGGTACTTATTATCAGTCATTATTTTAAATTTATATTTGCATCCTCTGAAAATTCTTTTTTAACTTTAATTTGTTTGACCGACTAGACGGGGCCCAATGTGCCCAGCCAAATTGAGGCGGTAGAGGTCCGATTCTGCTTGGCGGGGGTCTACTGAGATATTAGAACACGCATTCCTAATACTAAACTAAAAACTTTCAATGTTGACATTAATTTCTCTTATGCTCCCTCCATCCATCTGGGAATAAAATTCCTACTCTTTTTAAAATTTCCATTGAAAATGTTACTCCTTTTCCTGGATTATAACTGGTGCAGAAATATGAAGACAGAGATCATCATAATTAAAAATTAGCAGTAGAGGATCTTAATTAAAGGGTCAATCTAAAAGGCGTTACAGTTATCATCATAAATTTTATTTGGTGGACATAGCTTTACGTTACCTTGACGGCTATTCAACTCTTGTCCGCTAATATTGGATTTGGCCTACGATTTTCTTCTAGTGGTGGCATTATCATAGGACTTGGTAGGTTTTGGACAAAAAAATATTTTCTTGGTATTTGCTATTACTGGTAAACTCTTTTTGTCTCGTCACAGATTGATGTAAAGTTTACACCTGCTATAAACAATTATTTGATGCAAATAATTAGTAGCTGCAGCCTTTTAAGGTGTCTAGTACTAGTTGATTGACTAACAAGTTTAAGCAAGTTTTATTGGTGGCACACCCTATATAATATTATCATCTTATTCTATATAATTCTTCTGATTTATGTTCAATTTTATTTTTTTTGAGCAACTGTACTTGTGTTCTCTAATTAAGATATGGACTGCAAAGAGTCGAGAGATATGTGATGACTGACTGTTATGATTGTTTTACTTTGTTTCTGTTCAGATGGTTGATGCATTTATGGCATTGAGATCCCTTCCAAATATGTTTAGCTAAAGTGGACTTGATAATGATTGAATTTTCTGGAAGATCAACTCAAGGCCTTCTCCATTTGAAATCACCTCTATTCATTTGCTCGCATCTTCTCGTAAAGTCCACTTTGAGGCCAGTCCTCTATTCCTATCTTACTTTGTGATGAAATTTATATTAGAAACATGGTCGAGGAGAAATTTAGAATGCCCTACATTTTCGATAATCAACTGGGGAACTTGTTTAACATAGATACTGATTCTTTTTTACTTTTGAACTAATTGACAGAGGTTTTGCAAACCCATTCTAGAATATGGTTGATTTGACTGATAGTGTGGCCTTTTTTAGTAACTTGCGTCGTAATTGATTGCAGTTTGTTTTGCTAATGCATGCTTTGATGATTTTTTTTTCTTTTTATGGAATGTGTCAAAAATCCCATCATGTAACTTGGTCAATAAAGTTCATATATCCTCCTACTTAAATTTTGACACATATTCTTTTACTTACCAATTAACTTTAAAATTAAATAAGAGGCTAGGTGTCAAAATTTAAATGGAGGGATACAAGGGGAACGGAAAAAATGGGGACAGATGATTTGTTCTCGGCTAATCTAATCTTGCATGTGCCTTGTTGTTGATGGTCTAAAGAAGATTATAGAAGTTTGTTTCTCAGAGATGCAGCTGGTTTCAAAGTTTTTTTATTTTTTTTTCAAAATAAATAAATATATTAAAAAATTACAAGAAATTACCCCCCAACCCAACCCAACCCAACCCCACCCCAAAGTGAAAACAGGATGAAGGTACCAAAAGAAAGATTTTAAGGATCGGAGGATGCTCAATGATACTATATGATCATTTGAAGAAGGTGGAAGAAGAAATTATATCATTTAACTATGCAAATATTTGATATCGTCACATTTTTCACTAAAACAATCCTGAAGAAATTATCATCTTTAAAGACTAAGATGTATATTAAGAGAAAAATTATCAAAAAAAATTTATGGTTAGGTATGTAAAAGTATTATGTAAATCTTAATATTTCATAAAAATTGGCGAAAAGAGCTTAAAACCATTTTAAGACGCTGGGAATATCTCATTACATATCAAGGTTATCTACCCATCTCAGCCATCTGCAATGGCAATAATAATTTTTTATTTCTATTTTTTTTTTGGTCCTTTAGAGTTATGGTTCTAATAGGTCATCCAAACGAGCTTTATAATATTAGACTAGAAAAGGCAGCAAAACTAGATGCAGCTACAATGGTTCAAGCAAAATTTTCAAATAAATATTCTTTTTTTAGTCTGTTTTAAAATTAGAGATACATTTTTATTTTAAGACTATAAAAATAATGGTATACGATACGATGTTCTTAATTTGTCATTATTTTTTCGTTATCATTTTTAATATCACACCACCACAATAGAATTTCTAGGCAATACTAATGCTATATTTGAGAATATAAAATTATCCTTAAAAGCCGTCGTTTTACAAATGTATTTCTAATTTTGGGATGTGGGAATATATTATCAACAACAATATTGATACTAAATATTAAATTCATACCCCCCTAAAAGAAACTCTGAGATTTCAGTTTTAATCTCCCAACTCAATTTATATAACAATATTGATACCAAATAAAGGTGAGTGACATCATGTCACATTCTGCTCAGAAATTGGGACCCTTATTTTGGTACAAACAAAAAAACAACTTGGAGTTTCACTTTGGGTGGAGGTAGTACCATGCGCATTGCTTTCAAAAGATGGGGAAAACAAAGAGACAAAGAAGTTTTCAATCTTTAACAAACTTACTTACAACCTGTTCCATTACTGTACAAGTATAACCCCCAAAAAAAAAAAAAAAAAAAAAAAAAAATAAATTGTAAATACAACATTTACTTGGTTTGATAATTGAAGCTTTTTTTCTTTTGGTATTTACTTGAATGGAAAAAAGTAGACACTTGTATGAGATAGTACAAGAGTTTCAAGTGAAGCAAACATCTTTCACTCCAAGAATTTAACAGGAAACTGCTCCATATTCAGTCGCCTTGAAAGCATTACCTCCCACAATCTTAAAACACGCTTCCATCATTTAATACCTCACAAAGATTTATTCGCTTATGGTCTTCGAGGGAAAATGAAGAACACCTTGGTTGTGGTCTGTAGCAGAAGAAGCTGCCTTGTTTCCAAAAATTTCACCAAGAAAAATCCCACCACGAATAATTCCATTTGCTCGTAATCTGTACGAAATGTTCCCGGATTTTGAAAAACATGGAGACGAAGTTCTTGTTAAAATGAACCATAAATCAATGCAAAGAGAAACTTTTTGAATGTCTGGAGTGGCGGGAAGGACGTGCTTGCTCAACTGACGCTCTTGGAGAAGGCGCTGTGCTCTCAATAATGTCTGCTTGAGCATTTGATGACCGTGGAAGAATGTTGCACCCAATTCTTCTGGGAACAATGCGCAGAGAACTATATGATTTAGATACCTTTTTCATTTCTTGCTTCATTCTACTAAATTCGCCTTCCAGTTCCCCGACTCTAGACCTCATATTTTCCATGTCCACCTTCAAAACCTGATTCTCGCGCACAACTGTTACCCATCCATCTCGCTGTATAATCTGGCTCGCCATATCATCTGGGACAGTCATTGGACCTGCAGGGGCACCGCTTTCAGCATCCAATCCATGAAGGGAGCCGGCTAGAGCTGTTCTCAACTGCAGCTGTTCAAAGAACAGGACTTGAAGAACAATTCTAAGTGGCAACCTTTCATTATGGGAAGCATGGGCACAAGCATCAATAGAGAGCTTCTGATAGTCAATGATGGTGCAGAGTTGCTCTCTGTCTTTCTCAGATAGCCAAGGGTGTGCCTGCATAATCATTAAAGTGTTCATAGAACTCGTAGTGTGACAAAAAGCTTGATCTTAATGTTGGAGCAGCAACAAATTTGACAGAATGCATTATTGAATATAATATTATATATATATATATATATATATATATATAGAGAGAGAGAGAGAGAGTTGGTCATAGGAGTTGTAGAGATGACAAAACAACGCGACAAGGAAATCTATGGGCAGCATATCAAACAACAGAAATGATAGACAGGTGGAAAGATTCATTTTGCCCCAAGTTTTTACCACAATTTTATCTACTTTGGATATCTACTTGTTCAAATATGATTAGATTGAAGCAACCAATGCAATGAAAAGAAAAAGAACACATTTCATGTTATTCAAGGAGTTTGAAACAAATTTATTAGGCATCAAGTAAGCCATAAGCAAACATAAATAGGAGTCCAACCTTGAAATAGATATCCAGTGCTCTGTATATTCCATCATGGAAACTTCTTGAAGACTCTGGAAGGGCTTGTGCAAGTGCACGTATCTTTTCAGGTTTCAAGTTCACATCAGGTGCAACTTCTGCAATATAGCTGTCCATTAGTTTTGCAACTTTCCTCAATGGTCCAGATGATGGCGACATTTCTAGGTTCAATGGAGATGGAGAAAAAGAAGTTACCCTTTGTTCAGAAGATACAAAATGATTAACTATCCGTTTAACACAGTCAGTATTATATAATGTATCAGAATCTGCATACGAAGGTATTAGTAGACTATCTAGGGTTGCCAGTTCAAGCTGCATCCCTATTCTCCTCTCTAGAGAATCCAGGCATGCATGACTAGCACCTAGTATTAATGCAACACGAAGAAGTCCCAATACAAAACGGCAAAAAGGTTTTCCCTTCTTAAGCGGGAGCAACTTCTCGACAGTTTCCAATAAAACCCTCTGATTGACGGCAGCCGGTGTCATGCTAAAACTTGCAACCGTTCTAGTTCTGCCACTTTGTCCACCCTGCCATCGCCCCAATCCTGGAAGGTACTTTCTAGAGTAGTACATTATAGCACCTGCCAAAATTTCAGGTCTTATTCCTTTCGCTTCCATTGCATGGATAAGTCTCTCAAACAAAGCTACACTGAAATATGAGATGTCTTCAAACCACCAGTCAGATTCTGAGCTTCGGATTCTTGCACCAGTATTAATTCCGTTCCATAGTATGCTACCACCAGGGCTCTGTAAGCTACCATACATCAGCATAGGCCATCCAAACAAACTAGGATCTGTGCAAACCATCAAAGATATGGAATTCAAACATTTACTAATTATGTGGAGCTCCTCAGCTCTTGGTATAATAGGATTACAGCTTTGGAGAGATAAAATGCAATCATTCCAGTTCCGCAGTACATTCTTCTGGAAGTAACTCTCTGATCTGGATAACAAGTTACCTTCTCCATACTGATCAGTCATTTCAAGGTAGTCTGCTGCACAATACACCATCACAATGTTCCTTGGTGTGAATTCTACCTTGATGTCATAACAGAATTTAGCTAGGATCAAGAATGTGTCAGCACCACCAGGGAATCCTTCTAGAGATGTGGTAAAGATCCGGTCATGGGTATTTTGAGATTCTTCAATCATTTTTGTTATCTTCCCACATTTTGATATCAGAGGAAACTGGAAAGCCATGCATCAATGCATATTTATTAGAATGACAGTAAAAGCCTAAAGTCTATATACTACATGCAGTAAAATGAGAATGGACAATCAGTAAGTAGAAAAATCATAAATCTTGCACCACATATCATATTATCACTGCTAATTCAGAGCATCCAAGATGCAAAATCACTACTTCACTAATGAAAATTCACAACCCGCATTTAAGATGAATAAGACCCCCCTCCCCCGAGAGATAGACATTTTCATAAAACTATACTTGTGAAGATGAAGAGTTCACCATAGAAACCAATAAATTCTGTTTAAAATTTGTAGTAGATACTAACACAGGATATCCGTTTAGAGTACATGCAGACACTGAAAACCACCATTCATCATTGATCGTCCATAGCCTAGAGTACCGTTTATGTAAACGATCAATAATAACCTGAATGTTTATCAGGATTAAAATTGTGGGCAATCTGAAGAGGATCCATTCATTTGCCAATTTATATGTCTCCATATAAGAAAGAGGAATCAGGTAATGTATTATCATGGCCGATAGTGAACTCCTCAGGCTCCGAATTCATAAGCAGAAGGCTGCTTAGGAACTGGTAATGATACTCCAAGCAGAGCAATACACAATTAAAATTGCCAAAGAAGTTTCCAAGAACTTTTAGCTCTCTCATAGGCTCAACAATGGTTAATAAAAGATACAAGTGAAGATTATAACTCGGTTCTTATGGATGGATGAGGAGTTTGCGTCTAGGATCTTGAAGAAATGGTCATAATAGTCGAGTAGGAGAATAACAAAAAATTCATCCAAGACAATTATCAAAGAAACAATAAATTATAGACGAATCACTTTCAAATATTAATTTTAAAAGAGAAGAAGCAATACCTTGTGAAGATGAAATTTTTCTCCATCAATGTCAACAATGATATCACTAGGCAAAGTTCCATTGCAGAACCTGTCACACACAAATATTACATCAAAGTTATCAAAAAAAAAAGCCCTTGTTTTAATAGTGATTTATATCACCATGAAATTGATTTTTCTAGAAACAGCTGATTTACTTGTGCTTAAGATTCCTCTCCTTTGCAAACAAGTTCTAGTCCTTCATCCACCTAGCAATTTAGCACCCCTTTTAAATGATAAGAAGATTCTGATCATAGGGTACAATTGGAGGGTAGGTGAATGACTGGACTGGAAGATGATTGAAAATGCTATGGAGTGGATAGATTCATAGAATCAATACCCCTTTATTCTCTTTAACCCGGTAAATAACTGAGACACCCATCAAAATACATGTTTGATTCATGAATTTCAACCAACATACAATAATATTTCAGTTGGTTCATCAAATGCTAAAGTTATAGATTATAACTCAAAAGAAAAATTCAATCATATAGCTAAAAAACTCTAATTTTTCGAACTGGAAAACTATATTTCAAGAATTGAGCCAAGAAAGAAAGTAAAAAATCACACCCACAAACAGAAAAAACATACCAGTCATTGCCCTCCCGATAAAACCCAGAAACCTTTCCCGCAGGAGCCATGGCTGACCCAAGCAAGAATTCAAACAAAGTCCAGCCCTTTTCTCTCTCCTCCTTTCCCAATTCAAACCAATTGAATTAAATATCAAACACCCATATGTCATCACATATTAATTACACGTTCAAAAATTGTAGTAGGCCAACAATAAACCCACTGAAATATACAAACTGATTTCGCTGAATCAATCCAGATCATCCGGGCCATTAAATTATAGAGAAAGAAATAATGAGTATTTTACAGGTAAGCATACTTGTACTTATAAAAAGCAGAACTCAAATGCCAGAAACGACATTACCCCAGACCATTTTATCCAACAGCAACAGCAGTGACCATCACGGTCCATTTCACTTTAATATACGTACGGATCACGACACGCAGCTCTACGAGTGCTTGCAAAAGATTCGAACTTTATGGGTCTGACCCATTAAAATTAAGGCCAAAATCATATAAAATTAATGAGCTTCTACTTGGGTATTGTTTTATATGACACATAGTTTGTATTTAACTTTAGGCCGGCTTAGAAATTGGAGGAGACATAAAGACATGGCTAATGATGAGAGACAAAGAGAGGGAGGGAACGGAAATGATTATGTGCGAGTGATTTTTTGAGTTTCTCTCTCAGTCAGGCATTTGGTCGAACGGTTCTGTGCGGAGCCTGCGGGTGAACTCATCTATTATTTTTGAGTGAAAAAAATTTATATATATTACAAATTTATGTATAATAACTTTTCTATTAAATAATTAATAATTTTTCAGAGACATATAAAATGAGAATTGATATTTTTATAAATAAATTTGGTACTAGTTACTATTGATATGATATTAGGAGGAACTTGTGGAACTATCATATTATTAAAATAAAAATAATTTATACATTGTAAATATTTTATTAATAATGCGACATAATTCTAACATGACTTGTGTAATAATTATGGGTGTATTAAATTTTAACTCCATAATTATAATTTGACAAAAAAAATGGCAAATATAAGAGGAGTTTTAATTGAGAGCGCTCCTGATCATGGGTTTTTTCATTTTTTTGCTCTGGGGAAGGGGGGGGTCCATTAAGGGTGGTCCCAAGGAGAATGTGTGATTCTTAATTGAGTACTTCTAGAAAAATGGACCGGAAAATCGGATATTTTTATTTATTTTTTTGCTTGCGAGTCTCAAAAAATGTATGTCTGTATGTATTAAAATTACACTTAAAACACTATATTTGATAAAAATTTCGATTGAAATAAACATTATATTAGGACTCGCAAGCAAAAAAAATAATTAAAAATATCCAATTTTTCGGTCTATTTTTTGGATCTGCCCAGACTTATTATTCTTAATTTCTTATGGGCAACATAATAAAAATAAATGTGGTATTGTATTGGTAAAGTGGGTCATACAAAAAGCATTTGAATGCAATTTTTTGCTTTGCTTTTAAGGTAGGCTATGAATATTTGAATGAAGTTTGGTAGTAGTAGTGAGATATTAGGAACAACAATCATTATTTCATTTTTGAAAATTAATTGCATTAAGAGTGTTATCTTAATGTCCTACTATCTTTGTCTAATTAAGCTATATTTTAACATTTTAGTTGGTTTGATTAGGCTTAAATATAATTAGTGCTCTGAATTATTGACATTTTTTTTTTATTTTAACGATTATCCTTTTAATTTTTGCACTTGGATGATAAAAAATTTCTTTTACACTTGTGTTCAATTGGACATGCAACTGGTCCACTGACTTGGCCAATCAGTACTCTTATATAATAATAAAAAAAGTTATTTTAAATAATTTTTTCATATTTATTAAACATCAAAGGTTAAAAGTGTCATCCTCTTGACTATTTTTTTTTCTTATAATTTCAAAATGCAATTGCCAGTAACTGTCAATAAAGCGCCCGTGGCCTAATGGACAAGGCGTCTGACTTCTAATCAGGCGATTGTGGGTTCGAGTCCCACCGGGCGTGTAAGAATTTTCTTTTTTCTATGGCGTTTCATTTACCGGCTTATCAACCAAAACATTACATCCTGTGGTTTTATATTTCTACTTATAAAATTTGCACACAATTATGTGTGCCAAGTGACTAGTATATGATTAATATATAGGAGGAGCGTGGGACTGTTTTATGTTTTTATATAACCTGCTGGCTTAAAGCTAAGTTTATTGCTTAGGCAATTTTGCATGGCATGGAAAGTTTATATTACTTCCATTAATACTTGATGTTCAATTTATAGACGCCTCTAGTGACACCTGTTTTAGAATAGAAAATCATAACTTTGCTTACAAAATATAATATAAATTCGGATTATTGTAGTAGATGCGTGTAGATACTGTTGTGGTGGTTAGAAAAATTTGTAATGAAACTAAGGTAGTATAAAAGGAAGGAGAAAAAAAAAACTTCATCCAATATTTGATGGCATCATGACACAGATAGATTTGGTGGTCCTGTTAGTGTTAACTTCGAGGGCGAGCTTATTTAGCGCTATTACACCACAACTTCCAAGGGTTAGCTGGTGGCCTCAAATAGGTACTACCTCCGTTTTCGTTTTAATTTCATGTACATGAATTAATAAAAAAAATTAATAATTAAAATTTATATGAAATCAAAATCAACATAAATATTCACAATACATATCATTTTTTTACAACATATGTCAACAAATTTATATCAATTGTAAATAACAATCTACGTTCATACATATAATAGGTTAAAATAAAAAATAATCTCACACCAACTAATTCATCTTTACCGCTTAAATTTCATGTTAATCACAATTCAACTGTTTACTATTCCATTAGCAGAGAACTTGTCTTCACACACAATGCACAACAAACATTACCGCATTATTTTATTATTCATATTCAGTGTTTTAAAAAACCTTGTCTAGGTCCCCTTGACATCTCGCCTAAACGTTAGGCCCCTTGACGCCTCACTTAGGCTCAAGGCGGTAAAAAAATCCCTTCAAGAAATTAGACGATGCCTAGGTGGAGAGTTTTTTTTATATTTTAATAACTACCCAAATTAAATTTTGATATCTTTATGTTTATAATGATTTACTATATTCATAATACAGATTGTAGCATATCAAATCACAACAAAAACTGAACAATATCAAGTCAAATGGATAATTTTATTATAGTTATAATTTTTTGAATTTGTATCAACTTCAAATTATATAAATGATGATACATTTGTAATATTTAATTTAATTCAATATAATTTTTAAATTTATATTTATTTTTAAAATTTTAATACTGAATTAAATTCTTAAAATTTAAAATTTTATTATTTAATAGCAATCTTGTTTATGAATAAAACTAATACATTAAAAAATATATTTAAACTTTAAACAATTTCATATTTGTGTTTAAAATTTGACATTAACAAAATAAATATAATTAAACTTTAATTAAAGACCTTTATTATCTTTATTATAAATTATTTTGTTTTATAATATTATTTTATTTATATAAATATAAAATAAAATATTAAAATTAACTTAAAATAAAAATTGTGACCACCCGCCTGGTGCCTTTTACAATATTGTCCATACTACTACAAGACATCATTATCCATACTAGTAGACGACAGACGTAAGAATACAAAATCAAACCCTTTTCGACCCAATAAATAATAAAAAGTGAAACAAGGTACAGAGTCTGACCATATTTCATAACCTGTACCCTCACAAAATTAACTCGAGCATGATTAGTGCTTTGACAGGACAAATAAGGGACGAAATCGAAAATCGTAAAACTGAATAAATAAAAAGCAATATAAGGGCTTGAGAAGCTCCCCAACAAAGGGATGAATATAATAACAAACAAAAAAAAGCCTTCCTTGAATATGTCCTACGAAAAATGTAGTTACAGAAACTTTGGATTCAGCCTTCAAAGTGAAATATGCTTATGGCAGTTCCTTAACAGTCACTAGATATTACAGATACAGATTCCTGACAAACTGAAAGCTATTGGCTAATAACACTGGAATACCAAAAAAAAATTGCAGCTTATACAAGAATCAACCATATAGATATATTTAAGAGGTCTTTGAAAAGAATTTAAACACCTGGGAGCAAAACACTCAACACAGAACCATCCACCCCCAGTTGTATGAGCAAGCCAATATTACATCTCTTTCCATCAACTTGCAACTGGTTTTGCAATGGCCTGCTTGACAGCTTCAGCATATGTCCTGTGTTGGTATGTAAGAGTTGATTCTAGCAAGTCCCAAAGTGATGTCTTAGGGTTCCAACCTAGTAAGATCCCACATAGGCAAAACATTCACGAGATAATTCTTGGCCTCAAAAAATTTGTTGTAGACAATATTTACATACCCTACATTCCATTTTACTTGTCCTTTTAGAGAGTGAAATTTGTTCCTTTTTATTTGTCGTTTGTAGATTTCAAGAAAGCATTAATGACTTAGTTTACCATATTATCCCTACATTAAATACTAAATTTATTATCTTTCATCTCCAATGAATTTTGAACAATAATAGAGATTGTATACTCAATTTAATCAATCAAACAAAGCAATATTAATTGCATTCCTTAATCTTTGCATTTTCTCCTAAAATGTCAAGTAAAAAAGAATGGAGGGAGTATTAAAGAGGAAAGAAGCAATACCAAGTTGTCGGTTGATTATGGTCATGTCCGGAATTCTCTTGTCACTGTCGTCATACCCTTCACCATAAAATTCTTTGGAGCTTACATCGATAGTAGGACTTTCTATGGATGGTTCTCCACTTACCTTTGAATAAACCTACAAACGAAAAAGAATAATTGGTACCAAAGGGAATATGCATGCATCTATGCTAATTGAGATAGAACAGAAAGCAGTGAAATAAAAGAATAGCTTGTCCACCTGGGTCATCATTTCAGCAAGTTGCCTGACTGTAACTTCATTGTTAGGGTTGCCCACATTGAATATATGGCCATTAGCCCTGACCGGATTTTCCTGAAAAAAAGACAATACCATTCACCTTCTAGTTCTATTATAACCAAACATTAGTTAGAACGAAATGACACAACAGTTTTTACACACAATCATCAATTGAACTGCTTCAATGGCATCCTTGATATAAATGAAAGTTCTCTGAGATTCGCCACCATCCACAAGCTTGAGCGGCTCACGTCGTAAGAGATTCTGGATAGAAAACAAACAACATTAGTACAACTGCTTGACATTAACTAATTTTAGGGCCAAGATAAAATTGAACTAACATTACTAAAGCACGCCAGAACCCTAGGAACACCTTCGCTGGGACCATCAATACCAGGAATGAAATCCATCCTCGGTCCAATCCAGTTAAAAGGTCTCACAATGGTGAATTCAAGACCATTTTCTGCACCCTCAGCTGCCAAAAGTACAATTTAAGTGTGTAAAACTGATGGGGACCACTACGGAAAGAATGTACAACCATAGACAAATTGCACTCACCATAAATTAGCCTCTCAATCAATTGTTTTGCACATGCATATGACCACCTCTGCTTCTCAATCGAGCCAAAGATGCAAGGTGACTCGTCCTCTTTCAGAATATAATAAGCAGGATCCTGTTGATGATATTAAACAATGACGACGTGGAAAATTTTCAACAAAAGGCAAGCAGATCCAGAACTCCAGATAAAAAGATAGCACTAAAAGGTACAAGTATATCATATTTATAGTTTACATAATAACTTGCAATAAGATCGGTACGGCTATAACAAAGTAGAAGTATTTTAAAAAACTCAAAAACTTGTATCCATTTAATTCTGCAGAAAGGAAATGAGAACTTTGGTGCACGTGCATCTACTAGATTAAGTTGGTATGAAATTCATAGACCATTGATCTCTGACAAAATGTTAAACTCAATTCCACAATAGACACGATCTATAAGTGCACCAAAAATACTTGAGAATTGAAACACTTGCCCAGCCCATAATTTTGCATCATAAAACATCGTCCAACAAACTATTACAGAATTATTATTTTTTGAAAAACAATTTTTTCAGCACCTAAGTTACCACAAGGGGTTTGAATCCCCAGTAAGATCCAAACATCAAACTCAATATGATATCACCTAAGAGAGTGATATAATCATGTTCATGATAAATATTGAACATAAATTGAGATGCCAAAATTCAGTTAAAAGTACTCCCATTCTACAAATCAGCTCTCTAACAAGAGACCATGCAACATGAAATCCGATTATTAACTAATCAGTTGTTCTGGTCATATCTGAATTAATACATTTCATCAGGCCTGGTACTCACTACCCATTTAGTAAAGCACAAGGAAATCACAAACGTATCTAGCTCCAAATCTGATCTTTAATCTCCAGATACTCTTTCCTAATTTCCTTTTCATTCCCCTCCTTGAGGCTTCTTATTCCAAATGCTATCCATGATTTGAACCTGATTGGGTTATGTCACCAATTTTCACAGCTAACCATGATACTACGATAGAGAAATTGGATCACAATACTAATTGCATCTCATATCTGACAGTCTTACAAGTTTCCAAAGACTATGTGGCAGTATAACCTTATTTATTGGAGATGTTCTATCTTGGTCTAGACACCTCGACAACAATATTTCAATTCATATTTCTCATTACCTTTAGTTTTCTATTATTCTATATGTACTTCATGTGCTCAATGTGTGATTTGAATTCCAAGCTGACCACTACTATATATATAGGTTTAAAGGTGACTAGGTGAGTGTTAGATTTCTACTCTACTAGAGATTCATGATGCAGGAAGGATGCATATAGATTCCACTGTTTTCAGTTTTGTGTACATCAAATAAATTCCCAAGTTGTAGTTTGATTTGTGCAACTCAGGAGAATGTTCCCTAAATTCACCAGTATATGGGCTGATAAGATCTATTAGTAAAATTGTACTCTAAGGATGAGATCTAATGGAGAGCTGTAAACATGTGATTAAAAAACAACCTAACACTGGTCAACTTGACTGATGATGGAATATATATTACAGACCGACGACAATGCAGACAATAGAGCTATATCACCACAATATTACCAACAGATCCAAACTCTCTTAAACATAATTAGTCATCAAGAGATCACAGATATAGAAAGTTGACCCTTACCTGGCGCAAGGGGCTATCTTTAGGAAGATAGCTACCAATTGTTTTCCCATAAACTTCACAAGTAGAGAAGTGAATGAGACGCTTATTGTTCTCTGAACAGTATTTCACCTAAAAGCAAAAGAAACACATGAAGTTTTAGATCTTCTGAAAAAGGGCAAAAGACAAAAGAAAATAAATTTCACCTAAACAAATCAGCACACATAAACATCTATCAAACTCAACTGAATTAGACTTCAATAATACACACAAGACCAACAGTAACTGAAATTAAAAGGCATACCACAGGGAGGGCATCAATGAAGTTGCTGTAGATCGTATCAAGAGGGCGTGTATTGTAATCAGCTGGTGTACAGATCGCTGCAAGATTTATGGTCTACACCACAAGAAATGTAGAAGTTCAGCACAGAAGTGACCAAAAATTAAAAAAGACAGAGAAATTGAGAAAACAATAACTACTACTGAAACAGCATAATTAGAAAATTAAATTGAAGCATCGAAATGGAATTTAATGCATAAGGAACATTCTGAGAAATAATATACAGCTATGGAACATCAAGAACAGTTAGAAACTCCCAAATTCATGAAGAAATTTAAGACATGAGAAGCAACGACTGAAAATATAACAAAGACCAAATGGAATGTAAATTATAGAGTGAGAGAGAGAGAGAGAAATTCCATCGATGCATCAAAATTAGTTTGGAACTGAAAAAGCTACGACAGAACTAAGTACGGTTCTAGGAAGTTACTATGGAGATAATGTGCCAATTCAGATCCAAAACTATCCTTAATTGATAAGAGAAACACCAGAACAGCAAAATTCAAAAGGGAATCAGGAAATCCAGAAGCTGAACCTAGAGATAATAGAGCAAATTGAAAATAGTAATAGAAATGGGAAAACCTAAACAAAATCATACAATGAGAATACATATAAGATCTATAACCTTAACTACAGATCCAAGACGGTCCATAATTCACAATAAACATTATAAAAACAAAATTCAAGAGCAAATCTGAGCAATTAAAAGCGAAACCTATAAAGAAATGGAGAAGTAATTACAGAAAGTGATAGATATGTATAAAAGGTACCAGATCGGCCATCTTGATGAGACCTTCGAGTCGGGAATCATTCTTGATATTGATGCGGTGAAACTGAATCCGATCGGCCCAGGAGAGAGTGGCCGGTTCAAGCAAGTGCTTGATCTTGTCATTGTAAACGTCCACCGCCAAAACCTTGTGCGACGTCTCCGACATCAGCTTCTCGCACAAGTGAGATCCAATGAAACCTCCGGCGCCGATCATGCATATCGTTATCGGCTGAATCGGCTTTCCGTCCAGATCCACCCTCGACCCCATTACAAGTTGTTATTTTCTCTCTCTAAACAAATCGAACTTTATGTCGCTCGCTCTCTAGATTTTTTTGATGTTGGAGTGTGAAGTGGAAGACTGGATGAGGAGATTTTGGGAAAGGCAAATGGGGATGCTATTTAAAGCTGGAAAAGGAGGGAGGACAGGTTCTCAGACTCTGTGGCCCTACTTCATTCAATACTACTCGCTAGTCGCTACCCTCGCGACTATGAAAATGCAAATATCTTCATTCTTAAGAGTTGTTTGTTTAGAGGTGGATAGAGTTGAATGAAGTTAAATTTGAATGACTGAATCGGTCAGTAAGTTTGTTTTAGTCTAAATGATTGAATCGTAAGATGAATAAGTTAAATGGTTAAATCAGATTTTTTTTAGTTGAATGGCTGAATGAAGTAAAAAAAAAAATTAAAAATATTAACTATTATATTAAGTAATATTAAATAAATTTACAATAATTTTGATTTTTTCAGAAAGATAAAATAATAAAGTTTTGTCATTCAGATATTTCAGACATGTCAATTATCAAACAGATTTTTTCATTCAGATTCAGATTTATTCAATTTTTATCAAACACCTACTTAATGTCATAAATGAGTAAACTTCGTGCTAATATCATATTAACCATTCCCAGTTGAATAATTGATGAAAAAGGACAATTTTATAACAAATCGTTACCTCTATTATTAAGATACAACGATTTAACAAAATTTATGTCCGCAGGTTAGTTTTTAGTATTACACAGTTTAATAATGCGGACAAGACATATGATCAAAATATTATTTCTTATAAAAATTTGCATCCACAATATTAAACTGCGGACGCTAAGTATGACTCTAGGCTACATAATATTAAACTGTGAAGCCTATTTTTTTTTCTTCATTCCTTAATTTCCTTCTCCATTATCTCTCATCCTCTTACTCTTATCATTTATCCTATCTCTAAATCTCATGTTCTTCTTCGCTTAATCTCTCCTTCTCCGTACTAGAATTCCAAAAACAAGTTGACCCTGTTTCACCTTCGACATCGTTCACTAATTCTATATGTTGACTTTTATAAAGAAGGGTATTTTGATTATCTATTCCGTCAACAGTATTAAACTACGGAATATTATAAATTAAATTGCTGATATGATCTCTATTAAACCGTTCAATTTTAAAATAGAGGGTCACGATGTATTATAAAGTTAGATTTTTTTTTTACAATAAATCTTCTTTATGAAAATATCCATATTCTTTCTCTCTATATATATATGTGTGTTTGTTTATATACATATCGTTTTCACTAGATTTGGGAAGATTGAAATGATGAAGATAGAGGCGGAAAAATCATACGGCCGGAGGTTGATAGTAAAAAGATTATTCAGTACATGGGCTTACCCAAAAAACAAGCCGGGCGTTGCAGTTTCGAAAAACACTTATTACTTTCAAATACTAGTTTGTTTGATAGTAACAATTTATTGACACTTGCGAGTTGCGATCTGACCAGATAAGTACATGGTAAAATACAAACGTAATCACTAAATTTTAAGTGTTTTTAGATATTGAATTCTTTTTTTTTGTTAACGCAAATTCAGTCTCTTTCTTTTTTGAATATTGAACCTTTTACTTTTAGTCAACATAAATTGAACCCCATTCTTTTTAAAAATTTGGATATCGAGCCCTTAGATGCCTGCCTACGTGGAACCCACGACCTCCGATTTAAAATTTTGGTCAAAAGATCACTCAGACACCACATGTCTAGCTATTAAATTTTTCTAAGAAATAAGATACTTCTAATCATAAAACACTCACCAAATTACTGTAATTATCTCTCTTTTCACATAATTAAATTTATAGTACGTAACCGCGTATCAATATATTAATACGTTTATTCACCTATTCTTAGGTTTGGTAAGGAAATATGGTCATTGCTGGCTGAAAAGGTAAACTTCTAAGAAATTAAATAACTAAGAGTGCTTGTGACGGTTTATATTATTTAAATTTAGTTATGAATCGCTCCCTATTTTAATTATATAATACTATATGGTAGTATAAATATTAATTTAATTAATATATAACTATTTAGGGCAGATATAATGCAGAAATTGGGACAGAAAAAACAAATATCCATCTCTTCATCGTTGAGGAGACAAATTATCATCACTAATATCGGATAAGATGGCTTGCTATATAATAATAATACTATATTAGAGCATATGAAATACTAAGTTATGTAATTATCAAATAAATAAACAAGAAATAGAATATACAACTTGTTACAGTTATACTTGGCTTGGGTGTAAACACACTTATTATTTATATTAACATTTTTGAACTTTGTAGATATTTTACTATTTTAATATTAAATATTACGTCATTTTGGCTTAATGTATAAAACTATAACCAAATTTGACTTATATTATACATCACAATATTCTCTTTCCATAATAAAACAAAAATATTTAAATTTAAATAAATTAAAATTAAATTTGGTATGGGATAAGATGGGATGGGATGGGATGGGTTTCAATTCATAAGTTGAGTTTTATTTTTTATTTTATTATTTTTTTACAGTCCTGAACCTCGTCTTCTACTTGGAGTTGGTAATTAAAAGTGGGCCATAGACAACAACAGCCAGCTACTACCACCATTATTTGCTTCATATAATTGCAGGCCACGTGTCCTAATGTACAACTCTTTGCTTCTCTCCCCCTCCCTGAATTATATTTCACGTGCATATATACATGTTGTATTTAGAAAAATTAGAGAATAGTTGTAATGGAGGAGATTATAATCTGGATCCTCTATGATAATTTTTTTTGTGAGAATATTATGAGGGTTTTATTATGAGATTGATAATATAATAAAAAAGAGGTCTAATGGTTCAATTTTTTTTTTTTTTTTGTGTATCAAAACGACGTCATTTTGACAGTTTTTTTTTTACAAGTTGACTTTGTTAGTTTGTTAATTCTTGTTAGTTATGAGCAATATTATTTTTTTCATGATTGTAATTGGTTGGGTGTTATATTAATCATTTTTTTTGTGCTTTAGAATCGATAGAGTTATTAATCTTTGTATCTCTGTCAAAGACTAATAATATTATTCTTTGCACTTTAAAAAATAAATTCAACGGACAATTTTTATCCTATTAAAAAAATTGAGTTTCCATTGTGATTCTTTAAGCCAATTGGAAAAAATTTAAAAAAAAATTGGGGTAAACAATATGGGGAAAATTTGAATAAAGGGGAAAAAATCAATTGAAATTTGACTTATCTTAAACATTGGCGTGCTCTGGGAAGAACAAGAAACGAAGCAAAGAAGGAAAGGAGAAGAAAACAAAAAAACGAAACAAATAAATGAAGTAAACGGCGTTTGGTGGCTTCTAATTTTCTGTCAACTTGTAAAAAAAAAATTCTATCAAAACGACGTTGTTTGGATACACAAACAAGAAAAGAAATTGTGAGTCATTGGATCTCTTTTTTACTGTGTTGTCAACCCCACAGCAAAACCTTCACAAGATCCTCACAGAAAAATCTTTATTTATTACTCATATGCTATGTTTGGATGTGATTGGACTATTTTAAGTTATTTCTACTGATTTAATACATTTAAGAGTCATGTTATATATTGTAATTTTTTTTGTCAAATCAGTGAATCACGATTACGACGTATATTAATATATAGATGGGATATGATTATAAGATTGACATATTATATCAAATACTCTCGTTGTTTTAAATTTTTTTTATCATTGTTGACTTTTGAAAATTAAATTGATATTCACTAAAAATTGTAAAATAATAAAACTTATAACGAGTAATACTTTTTGCATATTTTATAATATTCATCATTATATTAATTAAAAATAAAAGAATCTACATTAATTTTTAGTTTAAAATTGCTTAAGTTAACTTTAAAAGTTAATAATGATCAAATAATAAGGTACGAAATGAGTATATCGTTAAATCATTACCAATTATAGTTTATTCACATATAAATTCGAGATATAAAATCACAAGATATATATATTTTTTTTAGTCCTTGGATGTGATTAGATTATTTTAAGTTATTTATACTGATTTAATATATTTAAATGTTTTCTTATTCTTTAAGTCTGAAAATGAGAATTGGTGAGCTATTTTTTTATTTTTATTTTAAAGTCATTTATGAGGGGACGGTATACTTACAAGGAGAAACAAAATCAAATGGTACCTCTGTTGACGTATCAAATTGTTTTAAGAGTTAAAAAAAATAAAATAGTCAATGAATTATCTTCATAAAACTAATTTAAAAATAAAAATATACCTATAAATATTAAACTAGTATAAATAATTTGATTTCATACAATTGTATCTGGACTTCTGACAGACAAGACCTGGGCTTGTTTTAGCCCATAAGTTTAGTCTATATATATACATATATATATATATATATTTGATAATTTTATATTAATAGTTTTTTTAAACTTGCACCTTTTATTCATGATTATTATGGGTTGTGTCATACCACTTGGCCAAGACAATTCATCCACTAGTCTATATTTGTATTGAGTAGACACAATGACATAATTTATTTATAAATTATGATTAATATATATACTCCTTTCTTTCCAAAAATTCATAGGATAAAAATAATTATTAAAGTTAAAATTGATAAGAATAAATTTAATTTTAGACAATATAATTATAAAAATTATAAATTATTTAAATAAAATTAATTATAAAATTTATTCTTTTCAAAAATTAAATTACTTGCATTAATTTTGCACTTGAAAATATCTTGAATTTTGACTCTAAAAAATTGAAATTAATTATATAATTTAAAATGGAGGGACCATAATAATACTACTAAGTTTGAAATTTTAAAAATAAATAGACTAGTAGACCTATAACTATTTGAGACCAATCTACACGATTAATATTAAAAATAAGTTATGTGATTTTAGTCTAATCATAACCCCATTGGGTAACTCAAAAAATCAAACATCAAATGAAACTAACCTTTAATATGAAAAACTATTATGTTAACATAAATTCGATATTATGTCGGTAAGTGTATGTTTGATTATTTAGGGTTGTAACATTTGGTTCATTTAGAACGTTTAAAAGTTAAAATACATTTGAAAAATCTTATTTAACTCATAAAACGCAGAGCTTGAACCTCAAACACAACCTACCAACCCCTCGTCCTTTTTCTTTGCACCTAACATTATTGTTTACTAGATTAATGTTAACTATACGTATTTTACACAAATTTTATATTTTGAGTATTAGGAAAGGTTTTCTCTTACATGAATATTAGGGGTGAGCATGGTGCGGTTTGAAGTTTAAATCGCATCCGAAATCGCTCAGGTGCGGTTTGAAAAATTCAAAACCGCACCCGAAACCGCTTGTGTTTGGTGCGGTGCGGTGCAGTTTTAAAGTCTGTGGTGCGATTTTAATTGGTGCGGTTTCGGTTCCAAAATCAATTGAAACAAAAAAAAAGTCTAAGCCTTCAATAAAATTTAACATAAAACTTACATTAAGCAATTAACTTAGTGACAGAGTCGACAATGGAAATTATATCAAGCATGCTTTAAAACTAAAACATACGCTATATAAAACAACGGAGACCATATATTCGATAACAAGTAAGAATGTTTATCTAGTTCCCCAAAAATTAAAAGTATATATTAGAGATAGAATAAAATTCTATCTCATATACTGCAGGGAGGACTTATAGAATATAATCCTAACTATACTTAATTTGAAAAATAATATATTAAACTATTACTATTATAGCATTGACATTAACCAATGCATCAAGTGCTTGAGCCCCTCAGCTATAAGCCCCTCCAATAACGCATCAAACAAATTCGAAATTCCAAAACCCAATTGCTTAATTTTTGACTCTATAACCTCTAACATCTTCTTTCAATTAGTGAAAAAATGACAATGCAGGACTGGAGTTTTCTCTGAGCGTGTTCAAGTGAAAAGTAACTTTCGAATTTACTAGAGATAATACATACATACACACACATGGTGCGGTTTCGATTTTATGTGTGCGGTTTTGGCTAGTAACCAAATTGAAACCGTAAATTTGGTTATTCAACCCACCTAAAATCGCCACATACGCTGGAACCGTTGGTGCAATTTTAATTGGTGCGGTTCGTGCGGTTTTTGGTGCGGTTTCGGTTCCAATTTAGTTACTTGCTCAGCCCTAATGAATATACAGTGAATTCCACCTTTAATGTGAAAAGAAATCACGTGAAAATATCAAAAACAACAGATGTGGAAATAGTGTCCCCTTTTAAAAAATTATTTTGAGATATTTTTAAATTTAAAATTTATATGAATCAATCTAATTTTTCTCAATAATTATATTATAATTTATTTAAAAGGTATTTTTATTTGTGAGTTTTATTCTTATATTTTGGTGCAGGGAGAATATATTAGGAAACATAGATACACTTGTAATACCCAAAAAAGAGATAAATAAATAAATAATAAATAGATATCATTTAAATTATATTTTAAATGTGCTTTTCTCATGTTTAGGTTAAAATTGTACTAATTTATGTGGACTATAATAAGTAAGAGATTACATTAATTTAGACCTTAAAAACTAATTAGATCTGATTTATATTTGTATGATATTAAATTCTTTTATAATTAAAAAAATTAATTAAATCTGCTAATAAATAAATAAAGAACTAAAACATGAACCCTATATAATGTACACTACCTTCATTCGTCTCATAAAAGGAAAAAAAAAAAAAGGCGGGGAGGCATAAGAACTGAATAGGAGATCATTCGTCAGACTTGATAATTGGCAACATCTATTTAGTAAGTTATTCCTATATTATTTTAAAAATGGTTAGATCTATTATGTAGAAATTCAGTGAATCACAATAAAATTTAATATATATATATATATATATATATATATATATATATATATATATAGTCCGTATCATAATAAATATATTTATTCAAATAATAGAGTATCATAATAAATATTTATCATAAATATATCACTCAGCTCTCCTCTATTTATTTATTTATTTATAGTGAAAAACTACATATTACAAGATGTGAACATTTTGATTCATATCCCAACTAAACCATGCATGTGGGGTGATGATGACGGCTACGCTAGTGGGTGGTTTTTTATGAATAAATTTGTGTTCCTTCCATGTTTACCCTAATTGATTAATTATTATTGCGTGAAACTATTGAGTAATAATTGATAAAAGCATGCAAGTGAAATATCCATATAGGATCCGTTAGTTGAACCAGCGTAAGTAGATTATATTTTTTCAGCGTACGCCAGACACTGTGGTGTACGGCCAGTGTTATGTTTTAATTTACGCCATTGATTTATAGAATCGACGACTAAAATGTTATTTATCTAATTTTGATTCATAACAATTATTTGCTATGAATTATTTATCTCTCTCTATATATATATATATTATTGAATATTTTCAAAATTTATACTCATAATGAGCTATCAGGTTGGGTTTTTTTTTGGGGTTCTCATATCCCCGTATCAGACAACTATTAGGACTTGATTAATCAAGAATTAGGTTATGACTGAACCTACAGAGAGAACTCTTCTTAATACCGTTTTCACAATAATTTTAAATTTATTATCACAATTTCATTATCATGTTATCAATATTATATTAAACATCCAGTAATTTGGAACTAGTATAGTGCAATTGTTACTCTCACACATTAAATTGTTATTTTTCTAAGATGTTCTTTTGAATGAATAACAAAGGGGCTCTACTAAGCACATATAATTTCATGATTATAAACAAAATTTTCATTTAAATATACACAATTTTTTCATAAATTTCAATAATCACTAACCATATATAAAAATAATTATTAACTTTATACAAAGAAAAAAAAATAAAACTCACGCATTATCATTTAGAATGAACCTAAACGTTCAAGACTCGAGCTAAGCAGCCCATTAGCATATACCCAAAAAATAAAAGGACATTTGAGAAGAGATGATGAGAAAATAACAAAATTTAATTATGAAAAGTAAGAGTTCCACAAGTATATGAATATATTCCCTAAAAACTCCACCAACCCATAAAAATACCCACCTATGTCCTTGAGCCCTTGGCCACTTAGAAGTGGATCATGATTTTTTTGTGAGAATCTTGTGAGGATTTTGTTGTGGAGTTGACAACATATTAAAAAAGAGATTAAGGTACTATTGTTTACATCTGATTGCCTCTTAATGGACTGTCTCTTATTCGCTAAGAGGTATGATGTTGTTTGTTTTTGTTTTTATTACCTCTGAATGCCTCTTAATCGGTAAGACAGAAATGAAATCTTAATAATTAAGAGGTACCTCTTAATGAATTTTTTTTGATGATTTGTTTTATATAAATATATTCAACAATATTATGCACTTATTTTTATTAAATTAAATATTTAAAATTATTAAATAAGTTTTTACCCTTTAAAATGGTAAAATAGTGTAAGACCCCAAATAATTAATAAATGAAATTTAATTTCCTCTAATTATTATTTTGAATAGTAAGGGTTGATTTGATTAATGTGGATAGCTATGGGTAAAATACGCAAATATTTCAAAATAAGCAAGTGGTTATAAAATATTCATTGTTGTCGGAGAATATTCGTTTAGTGGTGGAATATTCTTTAGTCAGCGTATTTAATATTCGTATGATTTGCCAGTATACCATGTGTGGGCCCCATAACTGAAAGCGATTAGAGGAAGAAAACGACAAGAAATAAGTTGTTTAAAAATAACTACGTAGTTGTTACCATTAAACCGTTAAAATACTCGGTTGGTTAAAACACGATTAGCACACCAGGTATTGCACCAATTATTGATTCTTACGTAAGAGGCACACTACTCAATAATTGTTACGATAGAATCTTTATTCAAAGATTTTATTTTATTGATTCAATAATTCTTTGCGTTGATATTTTATATTCTTTTGTTTCAATAATTGTCATTACACAAAGATTTTCATTATCGAAGCAATAATTCATATTATCCTAATAATATTATTAGATAACATTATTGGCAATGTCTAGAAAGTTCATGCAAGGAGAGGTTTGGTCACCTAATCAAGCTACCAAGAAGAGAGAAATTCTTATTGGAAAGCCCTCTTCCTGGTTGTCAATATTGTGATTCTGTAATATTATTTGTGAATAATTAATTATTGATTCATATGATGAGAAAAAATATTGATTTTATGTGGATATAGATGGAGAAAATTTTTAATGTGACAATTGTTGAAAATTAAAATTTATCTTTTTCTGATAAATAATTCATTTAATATATTATTATATTTTAATAATATAATAATGATGATATTTTTACGATGAATGTGGGATATATGCGTATATGTGAAGGAGGAATATTTTTGTTACCAAAATTATTTAAAGCATGTTTTATGTGTCGGTGGACCCCATTTCTTGACTGAAATTTAATTATAGCCTGTAAAATCACCCGTTTATGGATTTCGGTCAATTTCTGTTTGGAATTTGGAAAAACTTCCTTCTGTAAAGTTGTAGATAATGGAATTTCCTATGGAAATTAGCGAGTTTCGAATTTTTCTGATAAAAGAGCTATTTATTATGAATTATTGAAGTTTTGAAGCTCCGAAATAATTAATTTTTGAAGTTTTAAATATTTTTAATAAAAAAACGTTTTTTTATTTAGGCAAGGTGAGTCACTCTTGGTGGTGATGGTTTGAATCGATTTTTATGTGCGTAGGAATTTAATAAATATATTAATATTTTATTAAATTTTCTGCTTTGGTGTTCTAAGCATTTTCCTATAAATAGGGTGCTTAGGTTAGAATTGAAAATCACACCAGAAACTTAAGTTTTCTCTCTCTATATTATCGAGCGTATTCTTGTGAGTATTTTGAGTATTGCTATACGGTGCAAGTTCAAGTCATAGCCTATATCCGATGTTTCAGCTAGAAATACTGATCTTTCGAGGTAAGAGATATTATTTTTTTTCGTAATGATATTATTTCTTCAATATCATTATGCTGAAATATTGATCTGAAGTTTTTTTTTATCAAATTTAGAACTTTTGGTGTCTGAGTTACTATTCATGATATCTGACTATTCACGTGATACGACCTTTATTCACGAATCTGCATTATTCATTGAAAAATGAAAATTTTCCCTTTCGCTCTAAAATATCTATTGTGGATACTAGATTTGATTGTATCCATGTTTTGATCATTCTTGAATTTTACACCACTATGATTATTTTTGAGGTATTTTTGGACATGGATAAAACAAAGTACGAATTCTTAATCCTTAATCCTTGTCATTTTGTTTCTTTGAATTTGTTTCTTTAAAATATTTGTCATCATCCTCGGTCTTAAATGATGATATTATTGAATATCTTTGGCTCAGTAGTGCAAAGATGAATGATTTCGATGAATATCTTTGGTAGTAGTCTGCAAAGATGAATGTGTTTAGATGAACATGACCAATCGATGAATATCTTTGGCTTTAGTGCAAAGATGAATATTTGATTCCGATATATATATTAATTGATGTTACAGGATAAAAGATAGACGATGAACTTTTAAATTCATACATAGAAGATAGTAGTTTGCATTCTCTACTTAACTCTTCTAATGAATTATTATTCATCAGCAGATATTGATTTAAAACTTGTTGTCTATTGTATTCTATTAGATTTTTTTCCTGTTGAAGACTAATGATAATTTGTTGTATATTATCTTAGTCATAATATTCTTTATCGGGCTAGTTGAGCTCACCCTTTTCCTTTTTGTTCCATTTTTCTTCTCGTGAGGCGAGAATGTAGCGAGTGCGAGTTCGGGGTATGGAATGATGGTTATAGAGAGAGTTGTTTAGTAGTCCTCACCATTTTGTAAAATGATGTATCAATAAATGTGATGAGGATTTATTTGGGTATAGATATTGTCTGTAATATAATATTTGTATTCAAACTCACCGTTTTACTATTGTAATAATAAAGTTGTAGTTGTTTCTGTACCGTGTATTGACAACTCAGAATGGGTGATGTATACCTATTTTGGGGGCGTCACAAATAGTGTCATTAAGAGACAACTTACTTTTTAATTATCAAACAATTTTTTAGATTCAGACCTCATAACCATTCAGATGATCTATTTTATTAAGACATCTGTAACGACCGAGAAATTCGGATCTTATGTAAAAATGATTTTATTAAATTAAATAAAAATAAAATTATATTTTATGTGATATCAAGATGGTTTTCGTTCTATAACCTATTGATGTTGAAATGTCGTAGTATTTGAGATACGTGAAGGATTTAAAGTGTTTAAATTTCTAAGACGAAAATAAAAGTTTTCTTCAATTTTTTTCGAAAAACACTATTCATCCAGTATTTGCTCGAATTATTTTTGAACTTCCGAGAAATACGTAATGATAGAATATCAAAGTAAGACGGATTATGAAATAATAATCTAGTTATGGAAAACGTAAAATTTCGTTTCATGGACTTAATTCAAGAATATTAAGGAAAGCGAAGTATTAATAAGAAAGTATTAATCGTATGATACGTGAGCATTATATTTAGAAAGAAAAGCGAGTATAATATGAAGTATTATACGCTGCGTTTGTATGGAGAATGAATTATCGTATAAAGATTCTATTTGAGTTAGAATACAAGAATGATACATGAATTATATGTATATGTATTGTGTAATATGAATGGATTTGTGAAGATTGATTAAGATCTTGTGCAAGCCCAATTCAATTAAGTGTAAGGTCCAACTATTGAGTTAATAAACAAAGTATTGTTTGTTAATGCAAAGCCCAAAGGTTAAGATAACTAAGCCCAAGCTAGAAGCCCAAGAGTTGTGTGATCCATGGAGCAAAACCATATTAATGTGGTTAATGTGTGGTTATCAAGTTAAATGAGTAATGACCAAGTTAAAGGATCATGGCCAAGCAAAGGATAGATTTTGTGACATTCAAGTAATGAATAGTAAGGAGGTGCAAAAGGAGGTGGGATGATGGAATTGACTAAATTGTCCTAAACCTTGCAACTTCTATAAATAATGAAGGTTGACAAGTTATTTGCTAGTTGTCAAATAATCTAAACACTCTCTCTCAAAGTGCTTAAGTGTTAGGGTGATTAAGTTGAAATAAGCCACTTACAAAAGAAGAAGAAAGAAGAAGCTACTTTACCAAGAACTTCAAATGTAAGAATCCTTCTCCAATTATCTTCTATCTCTAGCATGATAGGTTGATAAGAAAAGATTGGATTAAGGAACATGAATGGTAAAAAGTAAGAAGAGTGTATAAGCAATGAACTTAAGCCACATAAGTTGGTAATAAGTCATTTAAGTTAATATAAGTAGTAAACTTATGTGAAAGCATTAAGAACTTATGTAATGGCCAGAAATTCGATCTTATGTAAAAATGATTTTATTAAATTAAATAAAAATAAAATTATATTTTATGTGATATCAATATGGTTTTCGCTTCTATAACCTATTGATGTTGAAATGTCGTAGTATTTGAGATACGTGAAGGATTTAAAGTGTTTAAATTTCTAAGACGAAAATAAAAGTTTTACGAAATTTTTCCGAAAAACACTATTCATCTGTATTTGCTCTCGAATTATTTTTGAACTTCCGAGAAATACGTAATGATAGAATATCAAAGTAAGACGGATTATGAAATAATAATCTAGTTATGGAAAACGTAAAATTTCGCTTTGCGACTTAATTCAAGAATATTAAGGAAAGCGAAGTATTAATAAGAAAGTATTAATCGTATGATACGTGAGCATTATATTTAGAAGAAAACGAGTATAATATGAAGTATTATACGCGTTTGTATGGAGAATGAATTATCGTATAAAGATTCTATTTGAGTTAGAATACAAGAATGATACATGAATTATATGTATATGTATTGTGTAATATGAATGGATTTGTGAAGATTGATTAAGATCTTGTGCAAGCCCAATTCAATTAAGTGTAAGGTCCAACTATTGAGTTAATAAACAAAGTATTGTTTGTTAATGCAAAGCCCAAAGGTTAAGATAACTAAGCCCAAGCTAGAAGCCCAAGAGTTGTGTGATCCATGGAGCAAAACCATATTAATGTGGTTAATGTGTGGTTATCAAGTTAAATGAGTAATGACCAAGTTAAAGGATTGATGGCCAAGCAAAGGATAGATTTTGTGACATTCAAGTAATGAATAGTAAGGAGGTGCAAAAGGAGGTGGGATGATGGAATTGACTAAATTGCCCTAAACCTTGCAACTTCTATAAATAATGAAGGTTGACAAGTTATTTGCTAGTTGTCAAATAATCTAAACACTCTCTCTCAAAGTGCTTAAGTGTTAGGGTGATTAAGTTGAAATAAGCCATTTACAAAAGAAGAAGAAAGAAGAAGCTACTTTACCAAGAACTTCAAATGTAAGAATCCTTCTCCAATTATCTTCTATCTCTAGCATGATAGGTTGATAAGAAAAGATTGGATTAAGGAACATGAATGGTAAAAAGTAAGAAGAGTGTATAAGCAATGAACTTAAGCCACATAAGTTGGTAATAAGTCATTTAAGTTAATATAAGTAGTAAACTTATGTGAAAGCATTAAGAACTTATGTAATGACCGAGAAATTCGATCTTATGTAAAAATGATTTTATTAAATTAAATAAAAATAAAATTATATTTTATGTGATATCAATATGGTTTTCGTTCTATAACCTATTGATGTTGAAATGTCGTAGTATTTGAGATACGTGAAGGATTTAAAGTGTTTAAATTTCTAAGACGAAAATAAAAGTTTTCTGAAATTTTTTCTGAAAAACACTATTCATCGGTATTTGCTCGGGAATTATTTTTGAACTTCCGAGAAATACGTAATGATAGAATATCAAAGTAAGACGGATTATGAAATAATAATCTAGTTATGGAAAACGTAAAATTTCGTTTGCGGACTTAATTCAAGAATATTAAGGAAAGCGAAGTATTAATAAGAAAGTATTAATCGTATGATACGTGAGCATTATACGAGGAAAGAAAACGAGTATAATATGAAGTATTATACGCGTTTGTATGAAGAATGAATTATCGTATAAAGATTCTATTTGAGTTAGAATACAAGAATGATACATGAATTATATGTATATGTATTGTGTAATATGAATGGATTTGTGAAGATTGATTAAGATCTTGTGCAAGCCCAATTCAATTAAGTGTAAGGTCCAACTATTGAGTTAATAAACAAAGTATTGTTTGTTAATGCAAAGCCCAAAGGTTAAGATAACTAAGCCCAAGCTAGAAGCCCAAGAGTTGTGTGATCCATGGAGCAAAACCATATTAATGTGGTTAATGTGTGGTTATCAAGTTAAATGAGTAATGACCAAGTTAATGTGGTTAGCAAGTCTAAGGAGTAATGACCAAGTTAAAGGATTGATGGCCAAGCAAAGGATAGATTTTGTGTCATTCAAGTAATGAATAAGAAGGAGGTGCAAAAGGAGGTGGGATGATGGAATTGACTAAATTGCCCTAAACCTTGCAACTTCTATAAATAGTGAAGGTTGGCAAGTTATTTGCTAGTTGTCAAATAATCTAAACACTCTCTCTCAAAGTGCTTAAGTGTTAGGGTGATTAAGTTGAAATAAGCCACTTACAAAGAAGAAGAAGAAAGAAGCTTTACTTTACCAAGAACTTTAAATGTAAGAATCCTTCTCCAATTATCTTCTATCTCTAGCATGATAGGTTGATAAGAAAAGATTGGATTAAGGAACATGAATGGTAAAAAGTAAGAAGAGTGTATAAGCAATGAACTTAAGCCACATAAGTTGGTAATAAGTCATTTAAGTTAATATAAGTAGTAAACTTATGTGAAAGCATTAAGAACTTGAAATGAGTTTATTAATGAAAGTAATATGGAAGTAAAAGAATTTGTATGATTATATGTATCTATTCTACATGAGCAAAGCTATATCTAATAACATATATGGATGATGATGGAGAAACTTTGATGATCATAAGGTCTTGAATGATAAGTTTATAAGTAGTTTATAAATTAACAAGTTATAAGCTCATGAAAGAAATAAGGCAAAATCCAACTTGAACTATAAGTTGTTGGAATTAGCATGTTAAGATGTTCACATTATGAATGAAATTCATTTGTAATATTGAACAAATCATAAGAAGGAAGATTTGCGGAAATAAATGCGATTAGGCGTTAATCGTCGAATTAAATAAATTTCCTGAATGGAAGTCAAATTTTGAGTTTGAGTTCGGAAATGTTGTTTTCCAATGGAGACAAGTCTTATTTGTCATTTAAGAGTTGCGGACTCGAAAATGGACGAATTCCGACTTAGAACGAAGAAACGAGCGTTGAACGTTCACGAACGTTTATCGTTTACGTTAAAAATGAACCAATAGGTGAATTTTTAGCAAACGAAGTCGAATAAATAAAATTCTTACATGAACGCGTAGATTACATAATTTGTGAACCGTAGGCTTTTGAACGAGCCAATTCGGACTTATAACGAAGAAGTTATGCGTCCGTGAAGTTTGCAAAATTTCAAGAATTTAAAAATTTTTCTGGTGCACAGAGTTGGCTACAAGCCATTTCAACCCTAGGCCATTTGATCGCTACCATGAACGCGAGGTCCCGAGCTCACAAGATCGCTAACTTTCATGCAAACATGAAATATAAAGGAAAGCCGTAATAGCTGGCCAAAGCCTCGAGCAAGTGGACACATGAAGAAAGAGTTGCAAGTAGAGGGAAAGATTTATAATTAAACATTAAATGTAAGCATACATGAAGGAATATAAGATAACATTGTTAAGCTTTATAAAACCTTAAGAATGTGAGTAAAGGTTGAAACAACCTTGTGGAATATAAATAAATGTGAATGAAATAGGAATGAATAATAATTAAGTCTAATATGCAAATTAGATTGAGATGAAGGGTAAGGTATAGTCGGATACATACTTGATTATATGTAACCTAATGTAAGGCATTATGTGATTATGTATTGTAGAGACTTGAAAGACTTGAACGTAAAGTAAAATACTCAGTAGCAGACGCTAAAGGCAAGTATTCTAACTCTTGTCTCAGTTCAATCTGAACAAGTTTTCGACGTTCATGTATTCTGATGCATGAATGGAAGTGCAATGAAGTTAAAGCCAGTTCCTTTGGCTAGTCTTAACATATTGGGTGGATTGTTGATAATCTATTCATCTGTTATCAAATGCTGTTATCTTTTGTCAATTACTTGGTATGGTTTTCAAAAGAAGACTGAAATGTTAAACAAATGTTTTGTCGGTAAAACGATAGGCACGTGAGGTTGCCAAATGATTAAACGTAAATACATTTAATGGATGTAGTGTTGATCAACATAGAGTACAATATGCTGATCACTTAGAAGTGCTCGTAAGTAATACCGGGCTTACGGACTTAGTTCCGGGTTGTCCTTTTTAAAGAAAGAATGAATACTCAAGGTCTTTGACCGGAGTGAATGTTTTACTGAATATTATTCATTGTGAAACATTTTGAAAGAAAGATGAAGTGCTATTTTAAATTATCAATAGTACTTCATAACTATTGTTCAATTATTGAAGATATACGATTCATATGTATCGAACATGTTGTTATTGAAATTGTTATACTTGCAGAGCTAGTTATGCTCACTCTTGCTTGAACCATATGAATGCAACTAAGACTGAACGTCCCGAAGGATCAAATAAGGATAAAGGAAAAGCTAAAAGCGATTATTAAGTCGTTGTCTTGTAATGGTATACGTCTATTGTTGTAATGTAATGAATATTATGACAAAGAACTTTTATAACAATTATAGAACACAGGAAATGAAAATATTACCTTTAATATATAGACGTTATGTTCGTTCTTTGAGACTATTCAATTGAATGAATGTATGAATGTTTGTACAGTATAGCACCATCTGTCGGGTTGAAAGATACCCGGATTTGGGGGCGCTACAACATCATAATCATTTAGATCTTAATTTCCAAGTTTATCAAACACAACCTAAATGACTCACAACTTCTTTTCTTGTCTGTGTATCAAAACGACGTCGTTCTGATAGGAATTTTTTTGGAACAATTACATATTCTAGTACATTTTTTAAAATAATTACAACAATAGTGCACTCATAAAATATTTACACAATTAATGCATTTAAATATTTTATTTACATAATTAGTGTATTTAGTATGTCGTCTAAAAATGTGAGCCTTATCTTCTTATCTCCACCGAACACTTTATGCCGAAGAGAGAGAATTGAGTTACTGACCAAGTTTTAGTGAAATGGGTGTTGATAGTTCTTGTACGGTGGGTGGAGGAGAGATGTTGAGGTGAGAGGGAGAGGTGGAGAAGAGGTGTTTGAAGAAAGAGAAAAAGGAAGGGAGATTGGAAAAGATGGAGGGGGAGCGAGCTATGATTTTGGGTGTATGAGGATAGAGAAATAGGAAGGAAGATTGGAGAAGATGGAGGAAGAGCGAGCTGTGATTTTGGTTGTGGCGGCCATCGGCGGTAACAGAGATGCTTCACAGTTAAAGCTGAAAAATTGAAACTCAACCCATTTTTAAGTGTTAAATTCTTGAGTAACTAATGTATGTATGTTTAATTTTTTTTATTTTAACAGAAGGTGCAGATGGTATCCCTAATGATATGTAAGAGTTTTCATTTATGTAGCTGTTGGTTACTTATAAATAACTTTTAAAAAATAGAATTATTTGAAATATGGTGCAGTTGGTAGCCAAATCTTTATACAAAGGTAACCATTTTAGTTTTTGTGGGTAACTAAATAGTCATAAAAAAAATTGAAACAACCAGTTTAGAATGAAGGTAACCATTTTAGTTAAAAGATAACAATTTTAATTTTTGTGGGTAACCAAATGACCAATTTTATAGTCATGGTAATGTATATATGATTAATTTTTTTGTTTTAACAAAAGGTGCAGATGGTATCCGTAATGTCATGTAAGAGTTCTCATTTATGTAGCTGCTGGTTACTTATAAATAATCTTTTAAAAATAAAATTATTTGGGATATGGTGAAGTTGGTAGCTAAACCTTCATATAAAGGTAATCATTTTAGTTTTTGTGGGTAACTAAATAGTCATAAAAAAAATTTGTTCGTGATTTCTTCTTTGTTCGGCTACTCCGAATTCATTTTAGATTTGTTCTTCCTGGTTTGGTAACTCCGACTTCTTCTTCTTCGATTTGTTTTGTTTTGGTTGTTCGTGATTTCCTCTTTGTTCGACTACTCCGAATTCGTTTTGGATCTTCTTCTTTTTCTTCGATTTTTGAATATTTGGGTTAGTTGGTAACTGCCACATACAGTAGAGTAGTTTTCTCCTTGATTTAAGAGTTTTCTATTTTTGTTGGGTTGGATAATATGATGTGTATTGCACTATTTTTGATATTATTGTAATTATTTTATTGATGCATTATTCTTGTAATTATTTACTATTTATTGTATATTATTGTAAATAACCCAATTTTTTTTACAAGTTGATAGAAAATTGGAAGCCACCAAACGCCGTTTACTTCGTTTGTTTGCTTCATTTTTCCGTTTTCTTCTCCTTTCTTTCTTTGCTTCCTAGAGCACGCCAAAGTTTAGAATTAGCCAAATTTTAATTTTTTTTTCCTTTATTCAAATTTCCCCCCGATTGTTTACCCTATTTTTGTCTTCTTTAATTTTTTTCAATTAGCTTAAAGAATCATAATGGAAACTCAATTTTTTTAATAGGATAAAAGTTATCCGTTGGATTTATTTTTTTGAAGAGCAAAAAATAATATTATTAGCCTTTGACAAAGATACAAAGATTAATAACCCTATCGATTTCAAAGCACCAAAAAAAATGATTAATAAAACATCCCAACTAGATTAACACTCAATCCATTATAATCATGAAAAAAGTCATGCCGCTCATAACTAACAAGAATTAACAAACAAACGAAGTAAACGGCGTTTGGTGGCTTCTAATTTTCTGTTAACTTGTAAAAAAAAATTACTATCAAAACGACGTCGTTTTGATACACAGACAAAAAAAAGAGTTGTGAGTCATTGGATCTCTTTTTTAATGTGTTGTCAACCCCACGATAAAACTCTCACAGAAAAATCTTCATAGAGGATCCAAATCACTCAGAAGTCTATGTCTAATAAATCCCAAAAACCTTACAAATTTAATTAATAATTTTCTTTGTTCCTAAGTTTTAAAATGGACAGTAAAAAGAAGAAGAAATAGACGAAAAATTTAAGCTTTCTCTCTAATGTTTATATTTTTGAGTTTTTTAATAAACGTAAAAAAAAAAGAAATAGATAAAAAACTTGACTACTTCTTTTGCCAAAGTTTTCTATGAAAAGAAAAGGAAAGAAAGTAGTTTTTGTTTAATATTTATTTAAATATTTATATTTGATTATGAAATTTTTTCTTTAATTAAATTTATCTTGCATATTTTTATTCATGGTTCAATAGTTATAATTAATAGAAAAGTAAATTTGTAAAAATAATATTTTTTTTCTTTTTTTATTGTAATTCAAAATGCAAAAAATAAAATAATTTTTTTTATTCTTTTTTATTAAAATGAGAAAACAACACAAACAAAAATTTAATTTTTTTATTAATTTTGTTTTCTATTCTAATTTAAGTTTTTTATTATTTTATTTTCCGTCAAAAACTCAGACCTAACCAAATGACCCAAAAACCAAAACTTTGTTCAGGTGCTCTGTTTTTCTGAGTCTACAGAGCTTAATAAATGGTAGCAAACACAAATTCCGACCGTTCAATTCCAACTCCAAATTTTGGCCCTTCTTCTCTTATTCTCTCTCATCAGTCCTCGGCTAAACCTCCGCTGCTACTCAGCAGTAGCTGCAGACCTGAAAAAACCCAGAACAGAAAACACAAAGAAATAAAGAAAGACAGAATGTCATCATTCCTTACCCATCTCTTTCAAATCTGAGCCCCTCCACTTTCTTTTTCTAAATAATATATTTATAAACATATGTATGTGTGTCTCTATCAATCTTTTCTGTCTTTTCAGCCTGAAATTCCCATTTGGCAATCAGATTCTGGTCCACCGTAATCATAATAGACCATTTGGGCCTCCTCTGTTCTTAGTAGTGTGTGAGGGTGCTCCCTTGGATGTACAAAATTCATATACAGCCTAAAATCCATATGAATGTATCTGTCTATCAATCTTTTTCTGTTTTTCAAGCCTAAAATTCCCATTTTGCAATCAGATTCTGGTCCACCATCACCATACACCATTTGGGGTTCCTCTGTTCTTAGTAGTTTGTGGGGAGTGCTCCCTTAAATTCTCTCTCTGAACTTTGTTCATTTACAGCTTTCTCAGCTCCATACCTTGGGAATGACTATTTTCAGACAAAACCCATAATTTTTTTTCCATCCAATTCCATGCACTCTTTTTTCTCAACAATAGAATTAGAGAGAGAAAGGGGTTATAGAGAGGTCCATGTCAAAAAAGAGGAAATGAAAAGGGAAACCTACAAAGCTATGGTGGTGGTGACAGCTGAGGAAGGTTTGCATGTAGAGGTCAAGACAAGTGTCTTACTAAAAGACAGCATACTGAGGTAATTACCCTTTGGTTTTAAATAAAAAGTCCAATTTTTTGTGCTCACTTTGGCTCAGATTCTTTTTTTCCCGCCGTTTCTATCTATTTCTAGCTATATCTTTTGTTTTTTTGGTGCACTGAACATTCACAGACACCTCCATACCTTCTTCTTCACCATGTGGGTTTGCAATATTTAATGCATATTCCTAACTCATTTCCGTCAATTGATTTATCACTTTTTCTCCTTCCCCTTATGGATTGTTGTAATTATTTTTAGAATTGACGATCTCAAGCAGTCAATTTTCTTGGTTTTTATTAATGGGGTTTTGTTATTCTTCATCATTCTAGTGGAATTCAAGTAAGTTTGGTATTCTCCCTAATGGGGTTGTTCTAAATTTAATTAGTTTGGTGGTTTGACTTATTAATCCTTCTAAATTTATTGGTGAAATTTGTATTGCAATGGTTTCATTGGCTTCAAGCCTTTGGTTCCATAAATTATGGTATTTAGTCCCTGTAAAGTGCTCTTCATTGAGTTGTAAATCATACGAAGCCCCAAAAGTTGATAAGAAACAACCATTTGAAACCCCAGAGAATGATAGGAAAGACGATTGTGCTATTTCTGCTGTTGACACAGTGTTGGGGAAGCACAAAAAGAAGAACAAGAGGCAGCCTAAGGGTTGGAGGTGTATAGACAATTGTTTTTGGATAATTGGGTATTTGTGCACCACTTGGTGGGTTCTCGTGTTCTTGTTCCACACTTTCCCTGTTCATTTGCCTGGACTTAAAGGGCCAGAAATCCCCGGGACAAGGCTTAAGCGCGAAGGCTTGACAGCACTCCATCCAGTTGTTTTAGTGCCTGGCATTATCACTGGGGGCCTTGAGCTTTGGGAAGGCAAGCCTTGTGCTGAGCACCTTTTACGCAAGCGTCTTTGGGGTGGTGGTTTTACTGAAATCTTCAAGAGGTCTGATTTCAGTACTTGATCAAATTTTGTTTCAAATGTAAAGATTAAATTTTGATTGCTCATATGAACTTAATTGAAATTGTGTTTAGGCCTTTGTGTTGGATGGAGCATCTTTCACTGCATTACCAAACCGGCCTTGATCCACCAGGAATTCGAGTCCGTGCTGTTCCAGGGCTAGTTGCAGCTGACTATTTTACTCCTGGTTATTTTGTATGGGCTATTCTAATTGAGAATTTATGTATATGGCTGCCTATGATTGGAGGCTCTCTTTTCAGAATACAGAGGTATAAGTATAATAGTTGTTCCTCTGCTTCTCTTGTTACCATTGTACCAGAAAAAACGATGATACTTGTACTTCAAATGCTAAAAAGCAAGGTTGAGTCATCAACATTTCTACGTAATGCCTAAAATATAAGCAATCATATATGTTTATGCCTGGTTTTGCTCAGAAGTATAAAATGATCAATATTTCCAAACTTTTTTGTCAAATATAAAGCACTAGAACTAGATACAACTCTGATTTATTCTAAATGAAATTGAACAGATCAGGGACCAAGCTCTTAGTAGATTGAAGAGAAAAATTGAGCTCATGTATGTAACAAATGGAAACAAGAAAGTGGTGGTGTTGCCCCATTCCATGGGTGCTGTCTATTTCCTCCACTTCCTTAAATGGGTTGAATCACCTCCTCCTATGGGAGGTGGTGGGGGTCCTGGTTGGTGTGCGAAGCACATCAAAGCAGTAATGAACATTGGTCCAACATATCTTGGTGTTCCGAAGGCATTTAGTACTATATTGTCTGCTGAGGGGAAAGATATAGCTTTCATAAGGTCAGTGTGTATTCTGTCCTTGTTACATTTATTTTATATGACTGAAAGTTGCTTTTACTTAGTGGCATAAAATGATCTGATCAATTATAAACTTTAACCATATGTTCTGATGTTTGACAAATAATCAAATACATTATGTAGTTTGAATTTCTTGGAGCCATCACCTGTCCCTAACAATGCAGGAACTGAAACGATTGTAGTAAACTCTGGCACAGGCTATACCATGTATTGGCCTTCTGAAAGCTGAGATGACCCGAGTTTCTGACAATAATCATCACATATCAAGAGATTAGAAACGACATAATGATATTATTCAGTTAATAAAAACAGTTTTTCATCCCATTTCTGACACCCCAAAACCACGATTATGAAGAATGCCGTGTTAGACCAAAAGCGAAAGTAAAAGATTAAGAGAAAGAAAAGAAGTTTTATATTATGGTATGTGATAGTGTCAGCTCTTCATTTGACCTTGCAGAGCCATGGCTTCTTGTATTATAGATTCAGAGTTTCTTGGACTTCAGACTATAGAACATGTCATGCGGGTTTCTCGAACATGGGACTCCATTGTTTCTTTGGTACCAAAAGGAGGAGAGACCATTTGGGGGCAACTTGGATTGGTCTCCTGAAGAAGGGCATGAGTGTGATCAAGAAAAAGAAAGCTACTTGCAACTCTCTTCGAGGGAAAATAATAGCAAAAGGAGTGATGGAAAGAGCTGTTTCAAAGTAAAACACCCGACAAAATATGGAAGGATAATTTCTTTTGGAAAGGAAGCATCAGAATTACTTTCTTCACATCTTCCTACCTTTTCAAAGGTACAATTTTATCTTTGGCCTCAATGGAAATTCGTTTTATTCACCAACTGTTATGCAACCAATAAATTGAAGTTCTTTCTGAATTTCTATAGTTATATGCATGAAATAAGATAGACTAATGGTTGCTGATGCTATAATAATTTAACAGTTCTAGTTTTGTTTGTGCGTTTGTTTTATATCAAAAGTATAATGCCCAATTGCCCATGGGTTTTGGATCTACCACTCTGATTTTACATAGTGTTATAGCCCGTACCATCTGGATCAAACTTGGCCCTAGTTGTGTTGTTTTCCTAAAGCTCAGTTCAAATTGAACAACATATTGTTCAAGTGTTGGGATAACAATGGAGTCATGGAGAACATTTCCCTCAAAAAAAATAAAATAGTCCAATGACACCTGTCGGTGCCATGTGGTTGTTGTAGATAGTTGATATAAGATTGATAGAACAAGCGTCAAACCTAGACTAATTAGAATCTGGAGATACAGATGTTTTTGTTGTGGGTGAGTTGATTAAAGCGGTCTTGCAAGACATGAAATTGAAACAAACACAGCTGTCTTTTTATTTTTAGGACAAAGCATAGACATTTGCATCCTTTGTCTCCACTGCACATGAAATCGGAAAACCCTTGTGTGTACAATGAGGACTAGAAGTGGACAGGCCCAGTTTGAAAATCCTGATTCACTTTGAATTGAAGATCCCTCTTGAACTTTATTTTCTTTCTCTGTCAGTTGAGGGATATTTTCTGGTCCTATCTTTTTGTACATGCAAACAACAGTATGCTTTGTTTTCTTATTTGAGCTCCCAAAGATGATCACCTTTGAACTTCTAGTGTGCACTAGCTTGAACAATTTTCTTTTAGAAATGGCTATATTATATTACTTGTAACTGTATGTTGGGATATTTCACATGAATCCCACATTGGATAAATTAAAGAGTGTAGATGGGTTAATAAGTATGGTGGAGCCTCAACCTAATAGGTTAACCTTTTAGGTAAGGAGATGGTTCAACATGTTTATTGGGCAGTTTATACAGGTGTGCTCGTGCCTAGGTTGCTAGTATATGTTTAAGTGGGTTGATGTGCACCCTTCACATTAAGAATGAATATGCATGCTAGTCTCTCCCAAAGAAGCTTCATTTATCATGTATTTGACTGAAACTTTCCCCCCTCATATTCAAGCTACTCTTTTTCTAAAAGGAATGCAGCATATGTTGAGTAAATTCTATCACTACACAATATGTTTAAGTTTTGGTTTCCAGAAGATAAATCTTTCTCTCAAATTAATATAGATATGTTGAAAAGAGTTGATTTAGTAATCGACTCATAATTAATATAGATATGTTGAAAAGCATTGAATTTAGTAATCTACTAATAATTGACAGGACTTTATGCAAGCAAGTACCTCCACCAATTCTAATGCATCATGTGGAGAAGTATGGACAGAATATGATGAGATGAGCCGGGAAAACTTTCAAAAAATTGCAGAAAACAAAGCCTACACCACTACTAGTCTTATAGATCTTCGGTTTGTGGCTCCAAAAATGATGCAACGTGCTGAGGCTCATTTCTCTCATGGGATAGCTGAGAATCTTGAAGATCCAAAGTATGACGATTACAAATACTGTTCAAATCCACTTGAGACCAAGTAAGTATGGCTATCCTTTTATGCTGCTGCTCTTATACTCTGCTTACTTTGAGCAAAGAATCCTTGACATTACCGTTAATACTTGGTTGTATCAGTTCTAAATTTTCAGAACGATTTTAACCTTTTGAATTGCTTGTGCACATCACAAAGTGTTGTTTACAGGTCCAAGTCACCATTATCTCTTTCACTATATGCACTTTTAACAACTCCATCAGGATTAAGTTGTTTGTGAAAGCTTCTTTTTTCATCTCTTCTTGTTATTCCTCCGGGATTAAGTTATATTTTCAAACCCTATGCCCAAGTACTTCCACAATCCCGAGTCCTTTGAGATATGTTACAAATTTGAACCTAGTCAATTATAATTCACCTGCAGCTACTCTCTGTCTCGTTCTCTCTTCTTATGGACTCCCATGAATATTAGTTGGGTATTAACTACATATCTGTCTTCAGGTTACCTAATGCTCCTGAAATGGAGATTTATTGTCTGTACGGTGTTGGGATTCCCACCGAAAGATCATACGTGTACAAGATGTCACCTTCTGACAGATGCAAAAACATTCCTTTTCGAATCGATAACTCTGCATATGGAAGTGACAGTGGCTTGAAGGGTGGAGTATACTTTGTGGATGGTAATGAGACTGTACCAGTTTTAAGTGCTGGATTCATGTGTGTCAAAGGGTGGAAGGGAAAAACCATGTTTAATCCATCAGGGAGCGCAACGTATGTTCGGGAGTACCAGCACAAGCCACCTGCAAGTCTGTTTGAGGGCAGGGGACTTGAGAGTGGTGGTCATGTTGACATCATGGGAAACGTTGCCTTGATTGAAGATGTATTGTGAGTTGCTGCTGGAGCAAGTGGTGCCGAGTTAGGAGGTGATAGAATATATTCGGATCTCTTAAAAATGTCTGAGAGCGTAAATATTCGGCTGTAGTTGCATGTTCAAGAGATTGTAAGTATGGACACATTGAGGGATTGAATTGCAAGATTAGTACCCAACGACGACAATCTTAACAACCTTCCACTATTATAAGATCAGGAATTTTGAGCTTATTGAGACCTTGTCTTGTGAAGAATCCAAGTTTGAGTACCAGGGTTTGCAGATAAGGCAGGTTGGGGAACTTCAATTGAGCCATTCACTGTAAGTTTCCTCCAAGAAAAGCAGTGTACTTTTTGTAATCAAATAAATAAAAAATTCTTGCTTTGCTTTTGATGAATATGCATGTTTTGTTATACGTATTTAAAACACACACAAAACACTGTATTATATAAAAATTCAAGTTTTATATTTTTTTTAGGTGTTTTAAAAAAAAAACAAAGAAAAAAAAGAGTCCGGACCTGATTCGGTTCCTATATATATATATAAGGGCAGAACAAATAATTGAAACAATAATCATTACTTTAAAATTTGCCATATATTGGTATTTGAACCATAAACAAAGTATCTATATATGTATATATATTCCATTCCCGTGCTTTAAGAAATTTTGAAGGTATGAATGAAATGACTTATTCTTATAAAATGAAAAAAATTGTATTTGGTTGTGTTAGAATTAGAATTACACACACGCAGACAACAGTAAAGAATTAAAACAGAGATTTACGTGGTTCTTCAATTTGGGTACTTCATAGGTGGCTTGTTGTTTTATTGATGATTTTTTTTGTTTCATAGAGTTTTACAATAGAAAGTATTTATAACTACTAACTTTATTCCAATCTTACTTCACATTATAGCTCAAATACCTATAATGTCCTTCTAAAAAACGATCCATTAAAACTCAATCCACTGACCTTAAGGCGTCATGGCCGCTTTACAAGCTTTCACTAACGCCTCGCGCCAAGATTCCGAACTCAGACTTCCGTGTAGCGCGTTTTATGCCTTCTTGTTGCAACTAAACTCAGTCTGCATCTGCAGAGGTGAAACCCCCTGCACCCTCCAATCTTTGGTTCAACCCTGATGCGCTAGTGTTACGCTCCGCAGTAGCTTTTAAGTTATGAGTCACAAGTCCTAACAAACTTCACCTTGACGAATAACCTCGCCCATTTTAAAGATAAGCCACTTGTTCCAACTAATATCGGGGAGAATCTTTCTTACTAACATTCGGAGACATTAACCAAGTCCAAGCAATGCTTGAACTTGTTCGCGGTCACAGTCTTTGCCAACATATCAGTTGTATTTTCACAAGTGTGCACTTTTTTCAATATCACATCACCCATAGCAATCAAATCTTTCACTTTGTGAAACCTTACGTTAATATGCTTAGTCCTTGTATGATACATCTGATGCTTTGCCAAGTAAATGGCACTTTGACTATCACAATACAGTTGCACTCCACCTTGATCTATGTCCAACTCCTTCACAAAACCCTTTAACCACAGTGCTTCTTTCCCAGCCTCAGCCAATGCCATATACTTAGATTCAGTAGTCGATAGAGCCACTAGAGATTGTACCATGGATCTCCAACAAATCGGTTCACCTGCTAGTGTAAACACATACCCTGTTGTAGATCTCAAGTCATCCTACCTTCCAGCGTAATCCGCATCTACATACCCCATAACTGATATATGATCATGTTGTTTTGCAAACATAATCCCATGATTTGCAGTCCCTCTCAAGTATCTGAATTCCCACTTAACTGCTTTTCAGTGCTCTCTGCCTAGATTTGCCATGTATTTGCTCATTGTGCTGACTGCATGTACCAAATCGGGTCTTGTACATATCATCGCATACATCAAACAACCAACTACGCTCGTATAAGGCACGTTCGACATATCCTGAATCTCTTCAACCGACTTCGAACATTGTGCTGTAGACAACCTGAAGTGACTCGCTAATGAATTGCTTACCTATTTAGGATTAGCCATACTAAACCTCTCAAGCACTTTATCCACATGATTTTTCTGTGACACCCACAGCTTGCCAGCTGTCATATCCCTACGAATCTCCATCCCAAGTATTTTCCTAGCAGCACCCAAATCTTCCATGTCAAACTCCTTTCCCAACAAGGTCTTCAACATGTCGACTTCAACCATATTCTTCGCACCAATAAACATATCATCCACATACAGTAGCAGAAAAATATATGAACCATCCTCAAAACTCTTAACATATACACAACAATCATACTCATATCGAGTGAACCCGATCCGGATCATGAAGGAATTAAACTTCTTGTACCATTGTCATGGAGATTGTTTCAGCCCATACAATGATTTCTTCAACCTGCAAACCATGTGCTCAGTCTCTGGCTGCTTAAACTCCTCATGTTGCTCCATGAATATAACTTCCTCCAAATAACCATGAAGGAAAACTATCTTCACATCAAGCTGTTCTAACTCTATATCATAGCTAGTCACTAATGTTAAGATAATCCTAATTGAGGTATGTCTCAGCACCGTAGAAAACACCTCATCAAAGTCAATCCCCTTCCTCTGTGAGTATCTCTTTGCAACTAATCGAGCTTTGAACCTTTATCTTTCCTTTTCTGATTCAACTTCTTTCTTCTTATATACCTATTTGCACCCCACTAGTTTTGAACCCTCAGGTAATTCTGACAATTTCCAAGTCTTGTTTTTTTTCAATGACTCCATCTCCTCCACCATGGCCTCAATCCATCTGTCTCTTTCAGGACTAACAATAGCTTCCTAAAAAGTAAAAGGATCCCCACTAGTGGTAGATAGTGCATACACAACCATATCATCAAACCTATACCTCTCCGGTGGTTTGATAGTGCGTCTGTGTCTCCTTGTTGCTATGTTTTCCTCCTGCTGTTGTTGATTATCTTGTTCCACTAGCGATGTATTGCTAGTGTCACAGCTTTCCAACTTAATTTGTATTCCCTGTTGCTGTTTGTTGATGTCTTTCCCAGCCTTGTTTTCTGAACTTCCTGATGTGCCTTAAAAATTGAAGCTTCATTAAAAACCACATCCCTACTTATCACAACCTTCTTTGATTTCAGATCCCAAAGCTTGTACCTCTTCACACATTTCTTATACCCAAGAAAAATACACTATTTGGACTTTGCATCAAGCTTTGACCTCTCATCACCCGGAACGTGAACATAGGTTGGACACCCAAAAATCTTCATACATGAGTAATCTACCTCTTTACATATCCACACCTTTTGTGCCACCTTATTATCCAAAGCAGTACTCGGCGACCTGTTTATGATGTAAACTACCATACTCACTGTTTCTGTCCAGAAATCCTTCGAAAGCCCTGCATTCAACCTGATGCACCGTGCTCACTCTGCTATAGTTTTGTTCATTCTCTCTTCCACCCTATTTTGTTGTGGTGTCTTTCTAACAGTCTAGTGACATTGAATTCTATGCTCCTTACAAAACTTCACAAATGGCTCATACTTGTACTCTGTCCCATTATCTTATCTAAGACATTTAACTCGTCTCCCTGTTTGATTTTCTACTTCAGCTTTCCACACCCTGAATTTCTCAAAAACCTCAGACTTGTGTCGCATGAAGTACACCCAAACTTTCCTCGAATAATCATCGATAAAGGTTATGAAATACAGCGATCTCGCTTTTGAAGCTACCCTCACTGGCCTCCAAACATCAGAATGTACATAATCAAGTATTCCCTTAGTTTTGTTCACCGCACACTTAAACTGCACCTTACACTGTTTTCTCAATACGCAGAACTTGCAGAAATCTAGCTTGCACCCCTTTCAACAAAATTTTTCTATGTAATTCCAGCATTCTATGTTCCCCCATATGCCACAATGAAGTATCATCAATATCATCAGTTGTAGTGGCAACAACCCCACCTACAACTATACTCCATATCAACCGATAGATATTCCCACTAACCTTAGAACCTTTCATAATTACTAGCGCACCCTTCGTCACTCTCATGGCTCCACCACCTGTTTTATACTTGCAGCCATTAGAGTCTAGAGTTCCTAATGAAATTAGATTCTTCTTTAAACCTCGAATATTCTCACCTCGGCCAGAGTTCTCACAACACCATCAAACATCTTTATCTTGATCGTGCATATTCCAATGACATTGCATGAAGCATCATTACCCATTAGAACTGTACCACAATTCACAGACCTGTAGGTGTCGAACCTCTCCCTGTTAGGCGTTGTTAACGCCAAGATCTTCTGCTACGTCCCAATCACGTAAGACGCCTTGATCCTGCACAGTAAACACGATAAACACCCAAAGCTTGACGGCTTCGACCGTCGAGGGATAGCTCAGGCGTGAGAGTCAGTATCGGTGTTCACAAGGTTAACAATGGAGGATATAATCTCTAGTGTATTGAGAGAGATAATAATTTTGTTGAATGTGTGTGAACGTACCTTTTGATTGAAGACTTCCTTGCTAGGTTATACTCTCTCGCCTTGGCTTTACATCGTGCCACCTCATCTTGCAGTCGACACATTTCCCCTCCTCGATTATCTCCTCGCATCGCATGCATGTCAGTCACCTTTTCCTCACTGTTTATGCCGCCGATTGGCTATAATCCCATCCATATTAATGCATGGCAGTTACAACAGTCAACTATCATGCTTTTTCATCATTACCGGTCAAAGAAGGAGATATTAAAATATCTAAAGGGTCAACCCATTGACCCGATCCGATTTCATAAGGACTAAAGAGAAATAAAATGGTGACTAAGCCCAATGACATTCAAGGTTCAATAGTGAAGCTCCAATGGATTAATTAACTAAACAGGCTCGATCTACTCGGTCCAATAGAGGAAATATCATGACCCAACATTGCCCCCTAGTTTTTTATTAAACAGGAGGTTTAATAGGAAACTATGAATGATCCAAAATGTGGGGAATTTGATAAGAGTGGGATAGGCCCAAAATTAAACATGACAAGGCCCAAATAATAAAGGTGAGCTTAAACCGAAAATCCAACTGTAAAGCCCACTTTGATAAATACCTGAGGCTTAACCCGGACGCTTCCCATTCAAATTCTAAATTATTTCCAGCATTTAATGTGCCGCCCTCGTGAACCGTGTAACCGTCAGTATAAAAGGTAAACTTTACTAAATTTGACAGTTTTACTTGCCAATTTGAATTTCGGACTTTTGAGCTCTCTTCTTCTCTTCAGAACTTTTCTTTCTTTCTCTGCAAAATCTCAACAATGGCTTCTCAAGATTCTGAGCAAGGTTCGCTTCTCCGGGTAACACCGATTAATACCGTTCCACCAAACCTAAGCCCTAATAAGGAAGCGTCAAGCTCAAACCCTAAGGCTGCAACTTTAAGTAAGAACCCAGTAACGAAACCCCTCCCTAACCCTTCTGCATTCTTCAAAAGCAAAGAACGATACGCACATGCCAATACTCCATCGACAGTTACAGAAATTGATCTGAAGAGGATACGAGCCCGTTGCCATATCCCTGACACTCACTTGGTGAGGGCTCCTAGGTCAGAAGAACGAATGTACCAACGACCGGAGGGGTGGACGACGGTCCCGGTGACTATCTTGGAGAAAGGTATCCGATTCCCTCTTCATGCCTTCATAGTAACCATCCTAGGATTTCTTGGTTCGCCCAATTGGTGCCGAACTCATACATTCACATTCTGGCCTTCATCGCCTTCTACCACGAACTAGGCATCGAGCCCACACTCAACTTCTTTTTCTCATCTACGAGATTGTCCAGACTCGGGAGAAGGGTTTCAAGGCCATAAGCAAGCATTCTCCGAAGGCAGGAGAGATATTTGAAAGAAGATCACTGGTTTCCACCCCTTCCAGCAACAAAGGATAGCACAAGGGTTGGTTTTTCGTCAAAGGGCCAGAAATCGCTTCTCTGCCGAGCTGGGCCACTGGCGAGAAGATCTCTGCTGATTTCGGAGACATTTCTGAAGAGCGTGAGGCTGAAATGATAGAGTTCTTTGACAACTTTCCTAAGGAGGAGTGGAAATACGGACTCCTCTCGAAGCAAGCAGGTTATACGACCACAAATGTAAGTATCGGCCCGACTTGCACTCGTTGGAAAATTTATAGGATGTGGATTCTGACATATAATTGTTTTCTCTCTGTAGTGAATTTGATTAAGCCCTCATCTTCAGAAGTAAAAGATTTGGAGGATTTTTTGGCTGGAAAATCTACAGAAGCTGCTGGAACAACTTTGATAGAAGATACACCCGATGAGAATCCAACCGTGGAAATACCTACCAATGAACCTCAAACAGATGAACCCGAACCTGACGAACCTCCTCTACCCGAAGAAACACTTCAACCCCATCGAAAGAAGAGGGCTGTTCGAAAGCCCCGATCAACTCCCACCCCAGAAACTGAACCAATTTCCAACCTACCCCCCCTCCCCTCGAGGAGGTTTGCTCGATCTGTCTGTTCACGATCGGAAAAACATTCTTCGAGTCAAGAAATTAAGAACCAAGGTCACACCACTGACCACTGAAGAGCTCCGAGTGCCTTCATCATCAACCGATCCGCCTTTCGTACCTCCCATAGAAATACAAATTTTGGACGGGGAAGAACAAGTCGAAACCGTACCTGCACTATCCCGGAAGAGGAAACACCCTTCCGATAGTCATCCAAGTTCAACTTCAGCCCCATCACCACCACGAGAATCCATTCCAATCCGATCTCCCTCTCCTGAGACCATATACATGGATCCGTCGCCGTCCCCTGAACGACCAATTCCATCTCCTGAACGACCGAGGCCATCACCCGAACGACCAAGGCCGTCATCCCCAAGGCCTTCATATCATGAAATGCGGAACGATGCTATGGCGTCACCGACCTTGTGGCCTCGGTTCAATGCCAATTTCCCCTTCCAGCTCTTCGATACCTTCGTTCGAGACACTGACGATCACCGATTCGGTAATCATACGGATGGGGATCTACTTGACGAAGGAATGAGCTATTTGGCTAAGGTAAGTGATACCTTTCTTGGTTTATACATTTCTCTTCTTATTTAAGTATTTGAAACTGATTGGATGTTGTTGAATATATACAGGCAAATGCAGTCTTCGGGCGTTTACGTCCCAGACATGTAAATGCTGAGGCCGAAGAAGAAGCCATGAAAAAGGAGATTAACATGCTGAAGGCTTCGTTGGCTCGGGAGAGAAATGAATATGAAGGTGTCCTTCTCACCAATGCGGGTCTTTGGAAAGACTTAGCTCGAGCCAAGGAGGACTTGAAGACGTCCGATGACGAACTGAAGGCCACGAGAGAGGAGCTGACAGCATCTAAGGCCAGCCAAAAATCCTTAACCGATATGAACGCCAGCCTGGTTGAGGAGAACTTGATCCTGAAAACCAATAATGAAGAGTTCGTCACAGCCCAAAGGAGTCTGGCAATATAAATGGGTGAAGTTCAGGCAAAGGCTCAGGATGAGAAGCAAGCATATAAGGCCAAGCGTCACAAGCTTCGGCATAAGATAAAAGAGCTTGAGGAACGAGGTCCTTTTATGATCAAAGAGTCTGTAAACAGATCCAGTGAGTATCGGACTTGATGAAATCTTTGAAATTTTGAAAGTTTATTCAAGGGAATGAAGAAGATTAGGGAGCGAGGCAAGGAGAAGTTGTTTGCAGCTCAACTGGATCCGGCCTTGCTCGATTCCGAAGATGAAGGCGGTGCCCGATAATGTTGTTGCTTCATCCTGACTTTTTAAGACTCATGTAAAAATTATCTGTCTTTTTGGAAGTTATTTTGAAGAACTTTATCAGGACATTTTTAATTTTATGTAATAGTTTAATGTTAGGACTGAATGGATGGATGAATCGTGAACTTATTTATGAATTATCAATTTTCTTTGTCGTGGCTTCTGTCTAATACTTTTCTTGTCAATAATTCAGCGTCAATGAACTTGAATGAACTTAATTTGTATCTGTGAATTAGGCAAGTCATATAATAGTTAAGTTAAAGAACAATACTGAACATAATAAAGTGGACTTAATGAATTGAACTGAAGGAACCGAACTCGACACTTGAATAAAATAAAGTAATGTATACTTATCGTTTTCGAAGTGTGAGACAGATAGTGAATAGGGTGAATTCGGCTGATCCTCCTTGCACTGTTAAGATCTTGTTTACCACTCGGGGTAGAACAAGTATATAAGGACATTTGTTTACCACTCGGGGTAGAACAATATTGAAAGGATACACCTGACAAAAAGGCTGCCATCGAATGGCCAACGAGTCCGACCATACCTCCTTACACCATTGAGGACCATGGAATTTGCTTACCACTCGCGGTAAGACAAATTCATAAGGACACACCTGGCAAAAAGGCTGCCATTGAATGGCCAGCAAATCCGACCATACCTCCTTACTTCGGTGCCCATTAATTTACCACTTGCGGTAAAAGCAATGTTAAAAAGGACCATGGAATTTGTCTACCACGCAGGATATAACAAACCCGTAAGGACACTCCTGACAAAAAGGCTGCCATCGAATGGCCAGCGAGTCCGACCATATCTCCTTACACCATTGTGAATTTAGGACCAATAGGAAGAAGATCAATTGTGAAAAAGTGAATCTTTTTATTGATGGTAAACAACTATGTACAGACTTCCGATAAACTGACTCGATCTCTACTGGAAATATTTCCGAAGCCTACCAGCATGCCAGGTGTTCTTGATTTCGAATCCGTCTAATGCCTTTAATCGATAAGTCCCGGGCTTTGGTACTTCGGTTACTTCATATGGCCCTTCCCAGTTCGGCATCAGTTTTCCCATGTTCTGAGGTGTGGATGCTTCGACTTCTCTAAGAACGAAGTCCCCTACTTCAAATCTACGAAGCTTAACCCCTTTGTTATAATGCTTGGCTACTCTCCGTTGATAAGCTGCTAACTTGATCAAAGCTACCTCTCTGACTTCTTCCAGTAGATCCAAGTTGGCCTTCAGTCCTTCGTCGTTGTAGATCTCTTTGAATTGACTGACCCGAAGACTCGGAGATCCAATCTCGACTGGGACTAAGGCATCAGTACCATAGGCCAATCTGAAAGGTGAATCCCCTGTTGTAGTCCTCGGGGTAGTCCCAGAGCCCACAATCTGTTGAAAGCGCTCCTCTCGGCCATCTTCCTTTAGCCGTCCGATCTGCGCTTGATCCCGATTCAAGATGTTACATTTGTTACTTCAACTTGCCCGTTCGACTGTGGATGAGCCACCGAAGTCTTCTTGTGTTGAACCCCCAACTCCTTCAAAAATCCTTCAAATTTTGATCCCACGAACTGGCGTCCGTTGTCCGATATCACCACTTTAGGAATTCTCGGCGAAATATTACGGACTCTTTCATGAACTTCAAACACTCTTGCTTCGTTATCAACCAAGAAGTGGCTTCCTTCTCTACCACTTGGTCATGTAATCGATAAAGAATTATGACAAAAACCGACTTGACCTTTTGCTTTCTCAAGAATCGGACCCGATATATCAACCCCCTGACATGAAGAAAGGGTATAGGAGATAAGATCGAGTATAGCTCTTCTGGTGGCTGATGTGGGATCGGACTGTTGAGCTGGCACTTCTCACACTTCTTCACATACTCTGTAGCTTCCTTGAAGATCGTAGGCCAGTGGTACCCTTGTCAAAGAACTTTGTATGCCAGTGACTTAGCAGCCATATGGTCGCCGCAAATACCTTCGTGAACCTCCCGAAGAGCATACTCAGCTTCAGATGGAACCAGACACTTCAACAATTATGACGAAAATGCCCTTCGATAAAGATCCCCATCGATAAGAACGAAGTTGGCACTCTTGTACTTGATCTTCCTTGCCAGCATCTGATCCGAAGGAAGGACGCCATCTGCCAGATATTCAATATAGGGAGTCATCCAACAGTTAGGTCGCTCGATACACATCACCGCTTCATGCTGGATACTCGGCTGCTGCAAGACTTCCAAATAAACCGACCTGTTGAAAACATCCGCATCCGTAGTGGCCAGCTTCGACAATGCATCGGCAATGGAATTGTCGTTACGCTCTATACCACAAACTTCGTAGAGACGGCAAATCTTTGAAGCCGATCTTTTAACTCTGCCAAATACTTGATCATCCTCGCCCCCCGAGCTTCATAATCTCCTGACAACTGCTTGACGACCAACTGAGAGTCATTGTAAACGACCAACTTTTGAACTTCTAGACTCTTCGCCAGTCGAACTCCTGTCAACACTGCTTCATACTCGGCCTCATTGTTTGTCGCTTTGAACCCAAATCGGATGGCCTACTGTACTTTGAATCCTTCTGTACTTGTCAAAATGATCCCAAATTTCAATCGACATCCGCGATAGAAGACCCATCTGCATACTGGCGTCCATGCATTCGGCCGTCTTTGAAGAACAAGAATCGCTCGATCGGACGTCTCAGCTTCTGGCAGCTCAACATCTGCTTCGGTGAACGAACACTCCACCATAAAATCGGCCAAGGCTTGACCTTTGATAGCAGTTCGGGGATGATATTCGATGAAAAACTGGGACAAGTCCATAGTCCATGCTGCAAGTCTCCCCGAAACTTCTGGTTTGCTCATCACCTTCTTCAGTGGTTGATCCGTGTAGACGACCAGGAGCCGACCTTGAAAATATTTCCGAAGCTTTCGACTAGCAATTATCAAAGCAAAGACAATTTTTTCAATATTTGGGTACCTGGTTTCAGCATCTCGTAGGATGTGACTGACATAATAAATCGGATGCTGCTTCCCACTGATCTCCCGAACCAACACTGCTCCAACTGCCAACGAACTAGCTGCAAGGTATAAATACAAGGTCTCTGCCGGGGCAGGTTTCACTAGAAGAGGAGCTGAAGACAGATATGTCTTTATGCCTTGGAAGGCGTCTTCACACTCCGAAATCCATCAGAACGTCTTCGCATTCTTCGGTCCCTTCAGTGTGTCGAAGAACGGCAAACACCTCTCTGCTGACTTGGACATGAACCTCCTCAAAGCTGCAATCCTACCAGTCAGACGTTGGACGTCTTTGAACGACTGAGGAGTCTTCATGTCAAGAATAGCCTGGATCTTCTTCGGATTGGCCTCAATGCCCCTCTGACTGACCAGATAACCTAGGAACTTTCCCGCACCGAGGCCGAAGGTACACTTTGCTGGATTGAGCCTCAACTTGTAATGACGAACAATTTGAAAGCATTCCTCCAGGTCATCTAAGTGCTTCTGAACATGCAGGCTCTTCACGATCATATCATCCACGTACACTTCCATATTCCTCCCCAGCTGCCTCTCGAAGATGAAGTTCATCATTCTCTGGTAAGTGGCTCCAGCATTTATTAGGCCAAAGGTCATCTTCTTATAGGCATACACCGAACGATGTGTAATGAATGCTGTCTTCGGAATGTCCTCCTTGCACATGGAGATTTTATGATAACCTGAAAAAGCATCCATAAAGCTTAGTAATGCATACCCCGAAGTGGCATCAATGAGCTGATCAATATGTGGCAGAGGATAAAAGTCCTTCGGACAAGCTTTATTCAGATAGGTGTAGTCGATGCAAACTCGCCATTTCCCGTTCTGTTTCTTCACTAACACTACATTAGCCATCCACCGCGGGTAATCGATCTCAAAGATAAAGTCAGCAGCTATCAGCTTAGCAATCTCCTCATCAATGATCCTCTGACGCTCAGGTGCAAAGATCCGCCTTTTCTGCCGAACTGGCTTCTTCAATGGATCCACGTCCCAATGCGGTTTCAAAGCGATCTTTCTAATGATCCTGGCATGTCTTGTGGCTCCCATGCAAAAATATCTACATAACAGCGAAGAAGTTCCATGAGGTTTGTCCGAAGAGGTTCCGGCAGACCCGAACCAATCTTCACTGTTTTGTCTTTCTTTCTGAGGACCAACTCGATCACTTCTGTCTCCCCTGCAGGGATAACCAACGGCTCCGAACTACTTTCAGTGAAGGGCTCGATCTCAATTGCCATGGTTTGCTTTTGCTTGCTGATCCCTACTCCCGATGAAATAACAACATTCTGATAACAGCGTTGGGCTAGATCCAAGTCCCCTGCCACCTCTCCGACTCCGTATGCTGTGGGAAACTTGATTTTGAAGTGAGGATGGAAGTCACGACTTGGAGAGAGTCGATGTAGGTCTTCCCAAAGATGGCATTGTAAGTTCTAATCTACATGCACAACATAAAATTTACAGGTTATTTCTACCTGCTGAAGAGTCGTGCCGAAGACCACTGGGAGTTCAATAGTGCCTGCAACTATGACTGGATCGTTGCTGAAGCCATATAGGGGAGCCTCGTGCCTGACGTCCATTTTTCGACCATCAAGATGCATCCTCTGATAAGCATGGGCATACAGAATATCTACAGAGGACCCATTGTCAATCATCATTCACTTCATATCCACCGAACCCACTTGCGTTGTGATCACCAAGCCTCCTTCGTGGGATTCGATGGGCTCCGAAGGATAATCAGCATCGGTGAAAGATATAACAGTTCCTGGAAATGGCCTGTCGGTCTTCGGGGGAGCACCCGCCACGGACATGACCGAATCTAAAAATCCTCTCCTCTTCTTTCCTACCAACTTTCCTGCTGTCCCGCCGGTTATTACATCAACGACGTGCCTCGGTGGTGGTGTTGGAGCCTTTTGGACGGGTGGAACCGTCTGTACCGTCTGAACAGTTTGGTCGACATTCTACTGATCTTGTTGGTCCCTCCCGGCCACATACTGAACCAGCAAACCACTTTGAATCTTCCTCTCCACGAAGTCCTTCAAATTGCAACACTCATTAGTGTCGTGACCTGCGACTTGGTGATAGCCACAATACTTCCGAGCGTTGCCTTGTCCTGTCTTGTAGTTGTCACGAGGTGGCTCATAAAACGGCTGGTTTCTGATTTGATCCAAGATCACCGACCTATCCGTATTCAGTTTGGTGTAAACCTTGTTCACCTTCTGGGTGGGAACAGGTGGACGACTACTTCCCTATCGCCATGAGTTACTGTACTTCTTCGTACTACCCTTTGACCGATCATTATACCCCCCATCTTTCTTCTGGTCGCTGTCAGCTTTAAGAGCATCAGCCTCCTTTATGCGGTTCGAAGAAGGACGTTTCAGGCTATTCATAGCCTCCTCCACTGCAATATAACCTTCTGCCTTGTCAAAAGCTTCTGCCAAGCTCTTCGAATGGTGGAACATCAACTTCTTCACCAACTTTTTGGACTTCACAAGATCTAGCCCGTTTTGGAACAACCCTACAGCCTGAAGATCATTGAGGTCGGACACCTGACCAACTGCTTCCCTGAACCTCTTCACATACTGACCTAAGGACTCGTCGGTGGCCCTATCGGACTGTCTTCTTGAACACCTGGGCTTCCTCTTCTTCTATTGTTCTTCCGAAACGAGCATGGAATTTATCACAGAGCTCGGCCCATGAAGATACTAAATCTGCTGGCAAAGTCCCCATCCACTGTCTCGCATCCTTTCTTAACGTTGTGACGAACGTATGGCATTTGGCAGCATCGGTAAAGTCATAATAATCCATCAGCCGGTCGAACGCCTGGTTATGGTCATAAGGATCTCCAGACCCATCGTAACTCTCCATCCGAGGCAACTTTTTGGTGATATCTGCCTTCTTTCCCGGAGTATCCTTCATTTGTTGCACCTCAGCCAATTGCTTCATGAGCTCCTTTAACTCCTTCACCAGGAAATCCACACCTTCTGGCTGTGAGGGGACTTCTTTCTCCTGAATGACCTTCTGCTTTTGAGTGGACCGACCTCCTCTATCCGACCCCACTGCCTTTGTTGGACTTCTGGATCTACTCTGATGCACAACTCTATCCTCATGATGAGAATATTCACGACGATGATCTCTTCTTCTGGTTTCAGGCACGACTTCCCTCGACCTGCTAATTTGTCTGTCATCGTCTCGGCGCTGAGAACCAACGACCATAAGTGCCTTCTTTGAAGCTACAGGAGTTCTGCTCCTCGATTTCTTTCGGTCACAAGAACGATCCCTAGACACATGTATGGAGTGCTCCGGATCTTTCCCCTCTCGCCTTTGTATCTCCTTATGCTTACTTCGCCTTTCGGACTGAACATGACTAGACGCTTCGTCCCTTAACTCAGCCACCCGAAGCATCTGTTCGGCTATATCTTCTCTTTGTTTTAGAAGGACCTCCAAGGCCTTATGGTGTACCATCTCTACTCCTCACCATCTTTCGAAGTAGGTTAAATGAATGTGATTGAAAACTCAATGACACTAGAACTCACCCCTCCTTCTAGCTCCAATGTTAACGTCAGGATCTTCTGCCATGTCCCAATCACGTAAGACGCCTTGATCCTGCACAGTAAACACGATAAACACCCAAAGCTTGACGGCTTCGACCATCGGGGGATAGCTCCGGCGTGAGAGTCAGTATCGGTGTTCACAAGGTTAACAATGGAGGATATAATCTCTAGTGTATTGAGAGAGATAATAATTTTGTTGAATGTGTGTGAACGTACCTTTTGATTTAAGACTTCCTTGCTAGGTTATACTCTCCTTGCCCGGTTTACCGTGCCACCTACTGCCGTCTGACACAACCCCCCACTCCTCAGTGATCTCTGTCGACTACATGCAAGCTGTCACCTTTTCCCCACTGTTTACGTCGCCGGTCGGCTATAATCCCATCCACATTAATGCATGACAGTTACAACAATCAACTATCATGTTTTTTCATCATTACCGGTCAAAGAAGGAGATATTAAAATATCTAAAGGGTCAACCCATTGACCCGATCCGATTTCATAAGGACTAAAGAGAAATAAAATGGTGACTAAGCCCAATGACATTCAAGGTTCAATAGTGAAGGCCCAATGGATTAATTAACTAAATAGGCCCGATCTACTCGGTCAAATAGAGGAAACATCATGACCCAACAGGCGTCATATGAAAGGAACATGCTTAATCCAAAATTCATGGGTCTGTTATGTCTGTGTTTGTTGAAACTGACAATATATCCCCCTCATCTGATGACTCTTCCACAATGTTTGCAGATTTCGTTGATTTTATTTTCTTCCTTGTTCCCTTACCCTTATTCATGTACGAACAGTCTTTCTTGAAGTGTCCTGTCTCGTGACACCTGAAACACTTATTGTGACACCCCAAAAATAGGTATACATCACCCATCTTGAGTCGCCAGATACATGATACATAAATTCAAATACAACTTAATTATACAACAGTCGTGTAAAATACGACAAAACATAGCTGAGAGTTTAAACAAGAATATTGTCATCTAGACAATATCCACACTCAATGGTGTCCTCATTACAATTATTATCACATTATTCTGTAGAATAGTGAGGACTACTAAAGCCATTTATCCTGGACCATCACTCCATTCCCCGACTCGTCCCAGCTATATTCTCATTTTCTTTAGAGAACAATGAAAGAAAGGGTGAGCTCAACTAGCCCAGTAAGAAATATTATGACTAAGATAATGCAGAATAAATTATCCTTAGCCTTCAATAGTATAACAACTGATAGAATACAATAGACAACAAGTTTTAGATCAACAACTGCAGCGGAATAAGCAATCCATTAGAAGAGTCAAATAGAGCATAAAATCTACTATCTTCTATGATTTAAAAAGTTTTTCATCAACTTTATCGATGAGACTCAGCTTAATAAATAAACCACATCATCGAATCATCCATGCACTACGGGCCAAAGATATTCACTAAATCATCAATGGTCATGACTATACCGAATAATTCATGGTCATAATCATACCAAAAACTGTTCATCAATGCACTACAGGCCACTGAGGACTTTTATCACATCCTTTATAACATTACAGGTCATGATTATACCAAATGATCCCTGATCATAATCATACCAAGTCCATCTATGCACGTAAGCCAAAGATGACTTTTATCACAATATAAGCATGAGGATGATGACAATGACATAATAATTCAATAAAACAAGTTCAAGGATAAATTTTAATGATTTATAATTTAATTTATCCAGAAATCAATAACGTCCAAATTGTCAACATGATACTGCTTTGTAGAGTAAAATTCAAGAATAATATTCTTGTACCAAAATAATTTGGACAGAAAAAAATATATTTTTCAGGTGAATAGTACCTCGCTTCGGGGATAGTACCCCGTGAATAGTACCCCAGTATGAAAAGTACTCTAAATACCCGAGTGAATAATATTCGGGTGAATAGTAACTTTATGAATAGTAACTTTCGTGAATAGTACTCCGAATACGAAAAGTACCCTAATACAGGAGTGAATAATACTAGAGTGAATAGTAATCGGGTGAATAGTAACTTGTGAATAGTAACTCGTAAAAAAAATACCAAAGAAAATGATATTTCATAGCGATTACAAAAGAAATGATATCTCATACGAGTATAATAGAATATCTGGCTATGAAATGAATTTTCACTCATTATGCAGAATCCACGTAGATGATCATTTTCACAATTTAATAAAGAATGAATCGAAGGATCATTTCACCATGCTCATGAGAATCCACATGAACAAGTTATTTCAACGAATAATAAAGAATGTAATAACAACAGAATTCTCCAGGCATGCAATAGACCGCACAGACATGTTATTCCAACAGAATAATAAAGAATATAATAACAACAAAATTCACCAGGCATGCGATAGACCGCACAGACAGGTTATTTCAATAGAATAATAAAGAATGGAACCAGGTCATGCGTAATCCGCACAGATAGGATATTCTAACAGAATAATAAAGAATGAAATAACAGAAGAATTTTACCATGTATGCGGTACTTCGCATAGACAGTTCCAACATAATAATAAAGAATGAAATAACAGAAGAATTTCACCATGTATGCGGTTCTTCGCATAGACAGGTTATTCCAACATAATAATAAAGAATGAAATAACATAAGAATCACTATGTATGCGGTACTTCGCATAGACAGGTTATTCCAACATAATAATAAAGAATGGAATAACAGAAGCTCTCTTCATGAATACGAAAAAAATAATACCCCTTACCTCAAAAGAAGACTGTATACTTTGGAATAGTGAGGTATCAGACTTCTCTTCTTCTTTCTCTCTATAATAATTTCTCTATAGCTTTAGTGAATTGGTGAAGAAAATTATGAAGGAACGAACTTCTATTTATAGAAAAATATAGTTTCGATAGTTGCACGTTTTTGGGCTCAGAATATTACAGTACAATACCTTCAACTTTTCTTTCATTTTTAATTTAGTCCTGCAAGTATTATCAAACTTGCACCACCTCCCCTAATAGTAAATAATGTGAATCAATAGTAAATCATGTGAATCAATAGTTCTAGACATGTGAAAATACGAATTACAGTATAGTACCTCCATCTATACCTCCATTTTTAACTTAGTCATGCAAGTATTATCAATCTTGCACCAACTCCCCTAATAGTAAATGAATGTGAATCAATAGTACACACATGTGAACAAATAGTTATAATCATGTAAATCAATAGCAATTAATTGCTCATTTATACGGTTAATTACCCGACTGGTTAGTATAACCTCCAGACATCAATTAATATCGAAATAAATATCTATTTTTACTAACACTAATAATTCCAACACAATGGAACTATCAATTTCATCTTTAATCCACATGAACTTATTCATCATTAATATTATAATTCACAATATTTAACAACCAAGTCGTTCCTAGGAAAGAGGGGGCTTTTCGATAAGGATTTCTCCTTATTGGCGCGCAATTAGGTGACCAAACCTCTCTTTGTCAGAACTTCTAGACATTGTCAATATTGCAAATAATAATATGAATAACTTTGTCGTCTCAATTATTGATTTAATAATATAATATATTATGCAGATGATACTGTGACAATAATTGAATTAATAATATGAGAGATATGATGCAACAATTACTGTAGCAATAATTGGGTATAACTGAGTGATTTCTCACGTAAGCATCAATAATCAATCTTGTGTCTACTTTATGCAACCACAGCGTATTCATCGTACTTTTACTACCAGGTAGTTCAACAGTTTTAACGGTAACACTTTCGTCGTTATAAAAAGATAATTCTGTCGTTTTCTTACTACGATAATACATTCGTTGTGGGGTCCACCAATGATTGTGCCGTCGTACGAATATTCCCTACTAAAACGAATATTCCCCGACCAATCGAATATTATATAACAACTTGCATACTTTGTAAAATTTATAAATATTACCCACAACTATAACATTATATCAAATCCATACCATAATATTTAAAAATATTTCGAGAAATTTAAATCTTTATTCATAAAATTTGGGGTCTCACACTTATATTCCTTTGGCTTAGGAGTCCTGTCCATTGACTTCGATTTCTCATGCACTCTTGATTTTCCTCTTTCTGATTTTCTACTACGTTGCTCTCCCTCTTTTACCACCAGCCCTTCACCCGAAATATTAGCGGTTTGTTGTTTTCGCTGGTTAAACATCAGTAGAGCAGAAGTGACTTCCTCCAATTTCAGAGTCTCTTTTCCCCATAGAAGGGTTGTAACAAGATTCTCCATGGAACCCAATAGAGAATACAATAGCATTAGCGCCTGGTCTTCCTATTCAAATTTTACCTCAATCCTTAGCAAATCACTAATTATCTGATTGAATGTATGTATATGTTGAATAAGTTCAAAACCTTCAATCATCTTCAACCCAAACAACTTCTGCTTCAGAAACAGCTAATTTGTCAATGACTTTAATATATACTTGCATTCCAGTTTACTCTATACACCTGATGGCGATTCATCACCAATTACGGGATACATAACCTCATCTGCAGGACACAAACGAATTGTATTCATCGCCTTCGCCTGGAGTTCATCTCAGTCATCAGTCGTCATGGACTCTGGTTTCTTATTCAACGCCTTCACCAATCCCTACTGTACCAACAGATCCTTTACCCTTTGTTGCCATAATATGAAATTCTCTGTCTCATCAAACTTCATCACGTCAAACTTTGTAACTGACGAATTTGATGTCATCGTTCTTCGCGTGTTCAATCAAACCTAGCTTTGATACCAATTTGTTAGAATTAGAATTACACACACGCACACAACAATAGAGAATTAACACAGAGATTTACGCAGTTCCCCAATTTGAGTACTCCACAGGCGGCTTGTTTTATTGATCATTTTTTTTGTTTCATAAGGTTTTACAATAGAGAGTATTTATAACTACTAACTCTATTATAACTCTACTTCACATTATAGCTCAAATACTCATATTGTCCTTCCAAAAAAGACCCATTAAAAATCAGTCCACCGACCGGCGCTCCCCGCGCCGCTTCCTGGCTTCCACTGATGTGCCCCGCGCCAGTAATCCAGAACCTGCATCCCGCACTACTACTATAGAAACTACTCAGACTGCATCATGGGGACTTTGTGTCCGCGTCCCCAACTTTGATTCAACTCACGATGGGCTAGGTCGTCGTTCACATTAGTCTTTTTTCAATAAATTTCTAAATTATGAATCACAAGTCCCAACAGATAGCGATTGGAATGAATTGAACCAATTTTTATTTCTCTTAAATTTATGAATTTTATTTCTTGGAGAAAAAGAGTATGGAATAACTCATTCCAATTAAATTATTCTCATTTTTTATTTCATTTTTTCAATTCAAAAGTAGATATCCAACTATAATGTAAAGCGAAATATACATACCATGATACCATCATACAGTGGTGGATATATAATTGCGGCATGTAATTAGGGCTGTTCATTTGGATCGGTATTTTTGATTTTTCCGGTTTTTCGGACCGGACCAAACTGGTCGGTTCGGTATAAAAAGAATCGATCCGGTTTGGTACAAAAAAATCGGTATGTACCAATTTTTCAGTACCGATTTTGGTTTGACGCTTTTATGGTTCGGTAAAAACAGGACCGGACCGGTATATACCGATTTTCTAATTTTTTATTATTATTAATAATAATAATTATAATAATAAAAATAATAATATTAATAAAAATAATAATAAAAAAAAAATAATAAAAATAATAATTATATTAATTTTTGGTAAAAATCGGTACCGTCGGTTCGGTATACCGGTCCAATCGGTATCGGTATGAATATTTGGGCGGTTTCGGTACCGGTTCAGTTCGGTACTGGTCCGGTTCGAACAAATTTTTCCGGTTGAACACCCCTACATGACTTTTTAAAGTAATTTTTAATTCATTAGGAGGATTGGAAGAACAAGCATCTGAAAATTAATGTGAAAAAGAAAGAAAGAGGTTCAAGAATTGGGGGAATACGTTGTGGATGAGAACAACCGGCGGCGGCAGCAACAGCACCGGAAAGAAGGGGCCAGCCGGTGCGTCGTAAACGATCGATGGTAGAGATCTAAAATTCCAAAAAACGACGGAGAAGCTGGTGGTACTGCATGCATGTCATGCAACCAAATTCCAAATTCATGCAATTTACCAAGTTGAATAGATTGGTTTGGTTTACATTTCAAAAAACATGTCTGTGCATCTTGAATAAAACATGTTTGGTTGACAAAATAGAATTCAGATAAACTAAACAGATGCAGTGCATTGAAATAAGAATAAGAAAACAAAAAGATAAAATGCATTTAATTGGTTTATAAATTTGAGAAGCCTCCATAAATGAATTTATGATACGCAAAAAATATAGACATTAATATTTTTTTTTAAAAAACTTGGGTTGTTGAGTCATAAAAAGTAAAAATTATTATTGATTGATTTGGAGATGAAGAAAATATAAAAACTATTTATTGCATGCTCTCCCTCAGGGACAGAACTAGGCATGTCAAGTGGAGACTGTCGTCCCCTCCCCACTAATTTTTCCCCTTTGAATATATATATATATATATATATATATATATATATATATATATATATATATAAAAGTCGGATCTTAAGTTAATTATTATTTCACTCACCCTACTTACCCTCTTTTAGCGATTTTACCCGAGTTATTCGGTTCGGTCATACAATCGTCGTTTATACTTTTAGCGACGGACAACATATAAGCGTCGCTAAAACTATAGACAACATTGTATGGCCAGAGCGAATCCGTCATCGTCCGTCGTTAAAGGATAGTGAGCTCGGGTGAGTTAGATAAGGGTGAGCTTAAGATCCGAATCAGATATATATATATATATATATATATATATATATATATATATATATATTTATTTGTTATGGATTAATAATGGGCAAATACCATCTCTACCTTTCATTATAACTATGAATGGCCTGGATTTAAAATTACATCTCGCCATCCGTTAGAATTACTAGCGAATGGAATTAAAATAATCTACATCCGATTATGCCCCTGACTATTATTAGTAGAGGCTCCTCAATCTGTTTCGATCCTATTCCTACTTCCAGTGTAAATTCCCTCAATCTGTTTCGATCATATTCCTACTTCCGGTGTAAATTTCGATCCTATTCCTACTTCTGGTGTAAATTACTTGGGCTCTACCAATCTGTTTGAATCTCTTGCCCAAGCAAGACAATCAATCTGGATCATCCATGACCACCAAAAGCGCCAAAAAGAAAGTGGCGAATCATTGAGTTATGGTCATTGAAGCCACATGGACGGCCGTGGGGTTTGGGCCATTTATCTGTCATGGAAGTAGAAGTGGAGATGACTCTGATAGTGTTCAATACAAGCATCACATCATGCCGAAAAAGAGACCATTTAATTTACCAAGCATCATATTCAAAACCCCTGCATTTTATAGAATATTTTTTTAAAATTACTTGGCCTTTAGGGGCATAATCGGATGTAGATTATTTTAATCCCATTCGCTAGTAATTCTAGCGGATGTCAAGATGTGATTTTAAATCTAGGCCATTCATAGTTGTAATGGAAGGTAGAGATGGTATTTGTCCATTATTAATCCATAATAAATAGATGTTATGGATCATTGCCCATATATATATATGTGTGTGTGTGTACAATGTTTTTGCCCCCCACTAAATTTATTTATTACTTTAATAGAGAATCAATTCTATACGAATTGTACGCTATTATTTTCTTACCATCCTAATTCCTAATAGAGCACATGCACATGGCATGGACTGCTTTATGCATGCTTTCTAGATTTTAGTTGGTGTTTGATAAAATTGAATAATTAAGATCTGAATGGTTAATATATCTTAATAAATTAGATCATTTGAATAAAGTAACATCTGAATCTAAAAAACTATTTAATAACTAAAAAATATAAAACATCTTAATGACATTATTTTACCATTTTAACCCTATGAGTTATTTAAAAAATTTATTTGAATGATTTTAAAATTGAAGGAGTACAATATTAAATATTAAGGCTATTTTTATCTATAAATATTAAATAAACTATTAAGAGGATGCTCTTAATAGTTAAGAATTGAATTTTTGTCTTAACGATTAAGAGATATGAAGAGGTAAAAAAAAATTACCAAACAATATTTGCCTCTGATCGAATCAGAGGTAGGTGAATTAATAGATATTCAAACACAAACAAACACCACCTTAGCTAGATAGTTATGGAAAGTGATTATAAGCTCATAATTAATCATTTATCATCGATAAACTAAATGAAAAGTTTTGAATATATAAAAGAATCTGATTATCTAAATGAACTAAATGAAATAGAAGCTCTGAATATAAAATGAAATTATGTATTTGATAACCGTCTGTCTAAAACATCTGAATACGTGTATTTCCTTATTTTAACTTAATTCTGGACTATTATGAAGAAATTTATTATATAATTATAAATAAACAATGACATCTAAGAAAAATTAAATATAAACTTATGAACAATCTTTCATGGAGTATATTATTAGTAATATAATTTTAGGAATAAAAATTAATTAAACAAAGAAAAAATATCAAAAAATAATTTGTAAACAACAAAATTTGTTTGCAATAGTAAAAAAATATGAATATTAAATGTAATTTTTAATTTTTTGTTAGGGTAAGTTGTGAGACCCCAGATTTTATAAATAAAGATTTAGATTTCTCGAAATATTTTTTTAATATTATGGTGTGGATTTGAGATAATGTTATAATTGTGGGTAGTATTTATAAATTTTACAAAGTATGCAAGTTGTTATAAAATATTCGATTGGTTGGGGAATATTCTTTGTGTCGAAGAATATTTGTACGATGGCACAATTATTGGTGGACCCCACAATGGAATTATTGTCGGATTGAGAAAACGACAAAAATATTTTATTGAAAATAACGGCAGAAGTTTTACCGTTGATATTGTTGAACTACTCGGTAGTAAAAAATGCGATGTCGTGTGGTTGCGTAGTAGCGCCTTCAGATTGATTATTTATGTGATAAGTCACTCAGTTTTGTTTTATTAGTATTATTAATGTAATAAAATGCGAAAAGTTTTATATATAAAATGTAATACTTTATTAAAATTATTCCATAAATAGAATATATTATATTCTATTATGCATAGTATTTTGCATAGTAAAATCTTTTTATATAAAACATAATACTTTATTAAAGTTATTCTATAAATAGAATATATTATATTTTATTATGCATAGTATTTGCATAAATTACTCGTAGTGTTTGCGTAGTTAAAATCTTTTTATATAAAATAGAATATATTATATTTTATTTAAAAGATTTTGCTTTAAATATGGACCGCTTGGATTAAAGTAAATCAATCTGACCGCTCATGGGTTGAGTTCTTTGTTCATTCCATTCTTCTATAAATAAAGCTCATTCCTTCATTATTTCTTACGAATTCACTAAAACTCTAAAGAGATAAACTGTAGAGAGAAAGAAGAAAAGTATTCTGCTACTTAACTACTCTTATATCCAATTTTTTTTACGGTAAGGAATATTATTTGTTGTACTCGTAAGGGATATTATTCTTTTGTATTCATGAAGAAAACTTCATTATTCCATTCCTTATTATTACTCGTTGGAATAACTCAGATACGCCAGCTACCCTATACTTGGTGACATTCTTCTATTATTCATCTTTTATTATTACATTGGAATATCCTCATGTATGTGTTTACACCGGACACAGTTCTGCTCTTTATTATTCATTTGGAATATCTTGTCTCGTGTTTTTTACAATTCCACTTGGTTCCGTCTTTTTTATTATTCTTGGAATATCCTCATCTATGTATTTTACAGGACTGGTTACGTCTTTATTATTATTCTGTTGAAACATCCCATGCATGCGTTGCTTTTACGCCGAATCGTTCCGTTATTTAGTATTCTCATTGGAATAACCTTTACATGCGATGTACTTTATGCATGGTGATTTACATTGTTATTCCATTCTTTATTATTCTGTTGGAACATCCTATCGGTGCAATTTACTTTGACACGTCCGTAATTATTATTCATTGGAATAACTTTGCTTTATCACAATCTGCATGCATGGTGATTTCTTTTGTTATTCCATTCTTTATTATACTCAGTTAATTAAAATTTTGACTTCTATACTCTATGAAATTAGTGGAATATCCTTGATATTTGCGCTTCATCCAGTATCTTTTCATGGATATATTCTTCTGAGCATTCTTGAATTTTACTCTACAAAGCAGTATCATGTTGACAATTTGGACGTTATTGGTTCCTGGACAAATTAATTTGTGAACTTGTTTTATTGAATTCTTATATCATTGTCATCATCCCCATGTTTATATTATGTTGAAAGTCATCTGTGGCCTGTAGTGCATAGATGGACTTGGTATGATTATGACCAGGGACTATTCGGTATAATCATGATCGTAATGTTATAAATGATGTGGTAAAAGTCCTCATTGGCCCGTAGTGCATTGATGGACAGTTTTTGGTATGATTATGGCTATGGATTCTCTTCGGCCAAGGGAGCAAAGATGAATTATTTTATGGCATGATCGGGACTAGTTGATGAAAACACGATTATCTTTGGCCGTAGTGCATGGATAATTCGTGGTCGTGATACTTAAAGAATATCCTTGGCCATGTAGTGCGGGGATGATTTAATGATGTGGATTATTTATTGAAATGTGAGTCTCAAATGATAAAAGTGATGAAAACTTTTTAAATCATAAAAGATAGTAGATTCTATTCTCTACTTGACTCTTTTAATGGATTGCTTGTTTCATTGTGCTTAAACTTGATGTCTATTGTATTTTATCGGTTAACATTGTTGAAGGCTAACGATAATTTATTATGCATTATCTTAGTCATAATATTTCTTCTTTGGGCTAGTTGAGCACACCTTTTCTTTCACCGTTTCTTTGGAAATGAGAGCGTAATTGGAACTAGTCGGGAACCAGATGATGGTCCGAGATGGTGTCTTAGTAGTCCTCACTATTCTCAGAAAATAGTGTGATAATAAATGTAACGAGGACTATTTGAGAATGGATATTGTCTAGAAGAAAATATTTGTATTTAAACTTCAAAGATATGTTTTGGCAGTATTTTACACTTTTCTTGATTATTAGTTTGTATTTGAATTTTCTACCATGTATTTGGCGGCTCAAGATGGATGATGTATACCTATTTTGGGGGCGTCACATAAGTAGGTAAATATATTATTTAACACTAATTCTTAGTGATTCAGCTACAATTTTATAAATGAATCGTTCAGACACATTTATATGCATTTAGAGTTTAAAAATTATAAAACAAACGATCTTAATGACTTAATCGATTAGATCTGGACTCATTCAAATCATTCCAATGTAATTTTTTTTCTCTAATCCCTTGTAAGATCCCAAATTTTAATAAAAAGAATTTAATTTTTTATAATTATTATTCTAAACAGTAAGATGTTAAATTGATATGCTATAAATAAATAATTTAGGGAGAGAATGTTGGTTTATATTATTTTGGTTTTAATAATGATAAATTATTTTATAGTGTTATTATATTTTTACAGGTTTGGACTTTGATTACTTGGAAATTTACAAGTGGAATGATTTACTGAATTTTTAAAAGTTCAAAATATAACTCAAAAGGATTGTGAAGATCGAAGAAATGATTTGAGTTCTTAAAAAATCAATGTAAGATCCTAATTTTAATCATATCTTAATCAAGAATTTAGGATTTGTATTGCATGAAAATAATAGAAACAATTGTTTGAACTTTCAAAATTATTATGGACTAAATCCGTTGGAGTTGTCCATTATACTAATGGAATCATGGGCATACATAAGTAAGGGTGTATGTAAGACCCCGAATTTTATGAAATAAAAGTATTCAATTTTCTTATAATTATTATTTTATTTCGTAAATGGTTAAATTGATAAAAGGATAAAATAACGGGTGATATGTGAAATTTTTTGCAAAGTATGCAAGTTGTTATAAAATATTCGTTTGGTCGGAAATATTCTTTTTGTGGGGGAAATATCCATCGCGATTTACGACACAAATCATTAGTGGACCCCATAACGGAAGTATTTTCAAGTAGTAAGAAAATGACATAATTATCATTTTATAAAAATAACTACGAAAGTGTTACTGAAAAAGCGTTGAACTACCCTAGGTAAAAGTAATAAGATGTCTGCGTGGTTTCATAAGAAGCGCACCAGTATTGATTATTGATACTTACATAAGAAGTCACTCGCTTATACTCAATTATTACTCACGATTATTGTTGCATCATATCTCTCATATTATTGATTCAATCATTGTCACGATTATCATCTCATATAATATGTTATATTATTAAATCAATAATTGAGACGACAAAGTTATTCATATTATTATTTGCAATATTGACAATGTCTAGAAGTTCTGTCAAGGAGAGGTTTGGTCACCTAAATGCGCGCCAATAAGGAGAAATCCTTATCGAAAAGCCCCATCTTTCCTAAGAACGACCTGGTTGTTAAATATTGTGAATTATAATATTAATTATGAATAAGTTCGTGTTGATTAAAGATGAAATTGATAGTTCTATTGTGTTGGAATTATTAGTGTTAGTAAAAATCGACATTTATTTCGATAATAATTGATGCCTGGAGGTTATATTGACCAATCGGGTAATTAACCGGATAAATGAGCAATTAATTGCTATTGATTCACATAATTATAACTATTTGTTCACATGTGTGTACTATTGATTCACATTCATTTACTATTAGGGGAGTTGGTGCAAGATTGATAATACTTGCATGACTAAGTTATAGATGGATGTACTATACTGTAATTCGTATTTTCACATGTCTAGAACTATTGATTCACATGATTTACTATAGATTTACATGATTTACTATTAGGGGAGATGGTACAAGTTTGATAATACTTTCAAAACTAAATTAAAAATGAAGGAAAAGAGGAAGGTATTATACTGTAATATTTTGAGCCCCAAAACGTGCAATTATCGAAACTATATTTTTCTATAAATAGAAGCTCATTCTTCCTTCATTTCTCACCAATTCACTAAGTCTCACAAGAGAAATTATTATAGAGAAATTATATAGAGAGAAGTTATAGAGAGAAAGAAGAAGCGAAGTCTGCTACTTCACTATTCTAGTATCCAGTTTTCTTCTGAAGTAAGGGATACTATTATTATAGTAAGGGGTATTATTCTTTCGTATTCATGAAGAAAGTTATTTTCTTTCAATACTCGTAAGGGTTGTTATTCCATTCTTTATTATTATGTTGGAATAACCTGTCAATGTGAAGTACCGCATACATGGTGAAATTCTTCATTATTCCATTCTTTATTATTACATTGGAATAACTTTTATGCATGCGTGCTCCTATCGCATGCCTAGTGAATTATGTTGTTATTTCATTTTTATTATTTTGTTGGAACATCCTATGCATGCGGATTCGCATGACACGGTTCCATTCTTTATTATTCATTTGGAATATCCATACATCACGCGATTCACGCGACCTCGTTCTATTCTTTATTATTACATTGAAATAATCATGCATGCGTGCGGTCTATCGCATGCATGGTGAATTCTTCTGTTATTCCATTCTTTATTATTCTGTTGGAATAACCTGTCTATGTGGATTACCGCATGCATAGTAAATGACCTTTTGTATTCATTCTTTATTAAATTGTGGAAATGATCTGTCTACGTGGATTACCGCATGACGGGTGAAAATCCATTTGCAGTTTCGTATATTCTATTATACTCGTATGAGATATCATTTCTTTTGTACTCATCATGGAATATCATTTTCTTTGGTATTTTCTTTTACGAGTTACTATTCACGGGTTACTATTCATCTGATTACTATTCACTCTAGTATTATTCACTCGGGTATTCGGGGCACTTTTCATGTCGGAGTACTATTTACGAGTTACTATTCATCTGATTACTATTCACTCTAGTATCATTCACTCGGGTATTCGGGACACTTTTCGTGTGACGCCCCCAAAATAGGTATACATCACCTATTCTGAGTCGCCAAATACATGGTACAGAATATAAATACAATCTTAATTATACAACAAGAGAGCTGTAAGTTTTAATATAAATATTGTCTTCTAGACAATATCCACTCTCAGAATAAGTCCTTATTACATTTATTGTCACACTATTTACCAGAATAGTGAGGACTACTAATACTATCATCTGGACCGTCACTCCATTCCCCGACTAGTCTCGGCTACGTTCTCATTTTCTGAAGAGAACAGTGAAAGAAAGGGTTAGCTCAACTAGCCCAATAAGAAATATTATGACTAAGATAATGAAGAATAAATTATCATTAGTCTTCAACAATGTTAAACTGATAAAATACAATAGACATCAAGTTTAACTGCAGTAGAACAAGCAATCCATTAAAAGAGTCAAGTAGAGAATAGAATCTACTATCTTTTATGATTTAATAAATAATCCACATCATCAATTCATCCCTACACTACAGGCCTAGGATATTATTTAGTATCACGACCACGAATTATCCATGCACTACGGGCCAAAGATAATTGTGTTTTCATCAACTGATCCCGATCATGCCATAAAACAATTCATCTTTGCTCCTTGTCAAGAGAATCCATAGCCATAATCATACCAAAAACTGGTCCCATCAATGCACTACGGGCCAACGAGGATTTTTTCACATCATTTGTAACATTACGGTTATGATTATACCGAATAATCCTCGTCATAATCATACCAAGTCCATCTACGCACTCTGTGCCACACATGACTTTCAACATAATATAAACATGAGGATGATGACAATGATATAAGAATTCAATAAAATAAGTTCACGAATTAATTTGTCCAGGAACCAATAACGTCCAAATTGTCAACATGATACTTCTTTGTAGAGTAAAATTCAAGAATGCTCAGAAGAATATTTCCATGAAAAGATATTGGATGAAGCGCAAATATCAAGGATATTCCACTAATTTCATGGAGTATAGAAGTCAAAACTTTAAACAACCGAGTATAATAAAGAATGGAATAACAAAAAATCACCACGCATGCGGTACTTGTATGACGGAGTTATTCCAATGAGAATAATAAGTAATGGGAACCGGTCAAAGCGAAATTCACAATCGGCGGGATGTTCCAACAAAATAATAAAGAATGGAATAACAATAGAAATCACCATGCATGCGGTGCTTGGCATGAGCGTGTTATTCTAATAGAATACTAAATAAAGCGGAATCCGATGTCCAGGCGTGAAACGCATGAGATAAGATATTCTAATGTAATAAAAAAGATTTTAACCAGTCCTGCGTAAAACCACATGCATGTGATATTCCAATGTAATAATAAAGATCGAATCCGTGTCCCATGAAAACGCATGTATGTGGATATTCCAAATGAATAATAAAGAATGGAATAATGTAAGAATTTCACCAAGTATAGGGTAATTGCACGTATACAAAGTTATTCCAGTGAAATACTAAAGAATGGAATAATGTAAGTTCTCTTCATGAATACAAAAGAAATAATACCTTACGAATACAACAAATAATATCCTTACCGTAAAAGAAACTTGATATCGAGATGGTGAAGTAGTAGAATACTTTTCTTCTTTCTCTCTATAATTTCTCTCTCTAGAGTTTCAGTGAATTCGTAAGAAAATAATGAAGGAATGAACTTCTATTTATAGAAGGAATGAACTTCTATTTATAGAAGAATGAACTGCATAGTAACTAACTCATGAACAGTCCAGATTGATTTACTTTAATCGGACGGTCCATAATTAAAGCAAAATCTTTTAAATAAAATATAATATATTCTATTTATAATCTAATAAAATGAATAACTTTATAAAAGTTTTCTGTTTTATATAAAAAGATTTTACTATTAGCCTAATAAAACGAACAACTTTATAAAAGTATTATGTTTTATATAAAAAGTTTTTCTGTTTTATTACGTTAATAATACTAATAAAACAAAACTGAGTGACTTATCACATAATCATCAATAATCAATACCGTGTGCTACTATGCAACCACACGTATTACTGTACTTTTACTACCGAGTAGTTCAACAGTATTAACGGTAAAACTTTCGACGTTATTTTCAATAAAAATATTTTTGTCATTTTCTCAATTCGACAATAATTTCGTTGTGGGGTCCACCAATAATTGTACCGTCGTACGAATATTTCCTGACAAAAAGAATATTTCCCGACCAATCGAATATAATATGACAATTTGCATATTTTGCAAAATTTATAAATATTACCCATAACTATAACATTATATCAAATTCACACCATAATATAAAAAAATTTATTTCGAGAAAATTAAATCTTTATTCATAAAATCTGGGGTTTCACATTTCGTGTCGGGGTACTATTCACGGGGTACTATTCACCCGAAAAATATATTTCTTTTCTGTCCAAATTATTTTTGGTACATGAATATTATTCTTGAATTTTACTCCACAAAGCAGTATCATGTTGGCAATTTGGACGTTATTGATTCCTGGATAAATTAAATTATAAATCTTTAAAATTTATCCTTGAATTTGTTTTATTGAATTATTATGTCATTGTCATCATCCTCATGTTTATATTGTGATGAAAGTCATCTTTGGCTTATGTGCATAGATGAACTTGGTATGATTATGACCAGGGATTATTCGGTATAATCATGACCGTAATATGACGAATGATGTGGTAAAAGTCCTCATTGGCCTGTAGTTCATTGATGGATTGATTGTTGGTATGATTATGACCGAAAATTATTCTAAGATAATCATGACCATTGATGATTACATGAATATCCTCGGGCAGTGTGCGAGGATGATTCGATTTTATTTATTAAAAGTCGAGTCTCAAATGATAAAGTTGATGAAAACTTTTTTAAATCATAGAAGATAGTAGATTTTATGTTCTACTGACTCTTCTAATGGATTGCTTATTTCATTGCGTTGTTGATCTAAAACTTGTTGTCTATTATATTCTATCGGTTGTTATCTTTGTTGAAGGTTAAGGATAATTTATTCGCATTATCGTAGTCATAATATTTCTTCTTAGGCTAGTTGAGCTCACCCTTTCTTTCATTGTTCTCTTCTAAAATGAGAATATAAATTTGGGACGAGTCCTCGGAATGGAGTGATGGTCCAGGATAAATGGCTTTAGTAGTCCTCACTATTCTATGAAATAATGTGATATTAATTGTAATGAGGATACCATTGAGTGTGGATATTGTCTAGATGACAATATTCTTGTTTAAACTCTCAGCTATGTTTTGTCATATTTTATACGACTGTTATATAATTAAGTTTTATTTGAATTTATGTACCATGTATCTGGTGACTCCAGATGGGTGATGTATACCTGTTTTGGGGGCGTCACAGTGTAAATGAGTCGAATCGAAGCGAACATAGAGTTACTCGAATTCGGCTCAAAACGTTAAATTCATACTCGAATTCGACTCGAGATCGAATTGTATTTGAAAATTTTTACTCAGATTCGACTCGACTCGAATATTTATTTCTCAAATTCGATCTAACTCAGATCGAATTATATTCAAACTACTCGCGATCTTCAAATTAAAGCTCGAATTCAAGTCTTCACATAATAACTAGATTTATAATAAATATAATTATAAATTAAATTTGTTATTTTACTTAGAAATGATAAAAATATATTTACTATTACAATTTATAATTATAAAATCACAATTAAAATTAAAACAAAATAATAATAATAATTAATTAACCTAATTTGATTTAATTTTGTATATATTATAAGAGAATGTATCGAGTATCTAATTGAATCTGTATCAATTAGGTATGTATCGAATCACAATTGAGAATTCGAGTAGTTTGAATCTTAAACGAGCCGAGTATAACTTTGATCAGATTCTACTCATATTTTTATTCAAAATATTTTTTATACTCAAATTTGAATCATATTATTAACAAATCTGAGTCTCACTCTTATTTTTTTGAGTCAAACCCGAATTAAACCCGAACTATTTGACTCGTTGCTATCCTTATACATAAGCTACTACTTTGTATGTTTTCCTAAATCAATTAAGTATATACTAAGGGGGGTGTATTCAATTAAAATTTTTAAAGACTTTTAAAGATTTTAAAAGTTTAGTTGAATTCAATCAAGACATTTAAAGAGTTTATAAAAGTTTACTGGTATTCAATTACAACTTTTTTAATGTCTTTAAAAGTTAGGTGGTATTGAATTAAGATTTTTACTTTATAAAAATATTTTAGTATTCAAAAAGTCATATATTTTTTAGATTTTTATCAAATGGTAGAGTTTGACACACTTTAGGAGAAGAATTATAATTATCAACTCGAGAGCAGATCCTCTGTCCCCAAATTTCTTGTCCCTCTTGTGTCCTCCCACTTAAATTTTGACATATGTCCTTTTATTTAATTTTAGAATTAATTAGTATTAAGTAAGAGACTAGGTGTCAAAATTTAAGTGGGAGGACACAAGAGGGACAAGAAATTTGGGGACAGAGGATCTGCTCTCCTATCAACTCATATTCAAAGTCTGACCTTATCTCTAAAGACTTCCAAATATTAAACACAGGTAGAAATTCAGATCGCCAGTAAAGAGGAAACCCAAAAATTCGCGGTGTAAATACAAATTCGCGGTATAATACCCAGTAATAAATAATAATAAAGAAATAAAATAAAATAAAAAAATAAATATTTATATTTATATTTTAAATAATTTAATTGAACTTTATCTTTTATTTGGTCAAATAAGTTATTTATTTTATATGGGCTAATAAGTATTAATATGTGATGAATAAATTAATTTGGTAAAATTTGGGCCTTAAAACTAATTGAATTTAATTTATATGTGGATAAAATTAAATCATATTAATTATAATTTAGAGAATTAAGAAAATATATTAATAAATAAACAAATAACTAAAGACCTAATGCATTTACAGATGTATGTGTAATCGAGGAAAGAGAAAAAAGGCACGATAAATTGGTAAGGGAGAAAGCAGCAGTTCGAAAGCTTCCAATACAAAGACGAAAGAAATTTATTTAACAAATATGAGATAAAATCATGAAACTCTCAGATCAATTGTGAATATTATGTATGTATATATATTTAAAGCTTTTGTTTTATTATTAATTATACTGCATGATTTGGTAAAATGAGAGATTATATATATATATATATATAGTAGAGCAATTAATATGGTATTGAATCACACGCTCACACAAGAGTGTGGTTTTCGTTTTCTGCGAAGGAAAAAAAATGAAATCATGGAGCCAATAATTGAATGATCAGAAGCCATGTAATAAATATATTATAATATATATGTATTTTAATGATTAGATAAAATAATATTGTCAGAACTTAAAATTTTGTATAATATATTTTCTGAAAGTTGTTATCATAAGCAGTGGATTATTATTTATAATATATGTACTAAAAAATATAATAAATAATTTAACTGTGTAGCAAAATTTTAATCTTAAATTCAATAATCTTTCAATTTTATAAATTAGAAGTATACAAAAGTCTATCACAGTCTTGATAAAAAGTTTGTAAAAGTCTATTACTTATTTCATAAAATCTATAAAGTCATTTTAAAAAAGTCTTTAAAAGTCATTAAAATCTATAAATTTTACAAAAATTTGTCACTTAAAAAAAATATTTAAAAATCTTAATTAAATACACTCTTAAAGTTGTCCGCCTTTTCGTATTAAAATCTCATTAAGTATACTATTGAATCATGTTCGTCATCTCAAGAATATTGAGGACATAAGTTGCCCCATTAAATATACTCCATCCGTTGCTTAATATATATAAGTTATTTTAGAGAAATATTTTTGTCTCTTAATATAAGTTGTTTGAGAATTTTAAATAAATATTAATTGCTTAGTTTCTAATATTACCCCAAATATTAAATATAATTTTGGTTCTCTCACTATTTTTTGTCTAATAAATAACACTATTTTTCCAATATAAAGGCAATATAAACAATTGATACTGTATTTAATATTTTTCAATCATTTTTTTAATTTTGATGCACAAATCTAAAACGACTTATATTAAGAATATGAAGGAATACTACTTAAAATGATTCCATAAAAACGTTAGTGCTGCCCACTAGTTAATTAAATGATTTACTCCTTCCGTACTTGGCTGACACATGCAATTAGAAGGATCTCTTTATTAAGAAGTTAACTTCTAGTGCTGACATGTAGAGAGAAAAATAATTTGACGATCAATGTATTGATGCTGTATTAATTAATTGACTAAAATTAATTTCATATTAACTACCCTCCAATTTAAAATAATAAAATAACAAATCTTCCCACTTCTCACTTTAAAATATCTTGGGGACCCGCCCACCGAGTTGCACTAAGAATGTTGCCCATCATCTAAATTGTGGGCATGTTTCCAAAGTTGTCTAGCATGTATACTGTCCATCCTCTCCCACTATTGCTGACCATACTTCCCATAATTAAAAAGAATTGCTGCCCATTACATGATTTAATTCCTAAAGCACCATGTCTTGGGCAGAATATTTTTTCTCTCTCTCTCTAGCTAACGGCTACATTAAATCCTCCCCTATAAATCTTTCCAGCCGGGGCTTATGCAGACACAGAGAAGAAGAACTATAAAAGCCACATTCTGATATGTTTCTTCTCTTCACAAGCACTTAAAAAAGACCTCCTAAAATTTTTCCTTGTGAAGAAATCATTCTAAGTTGCTGTGCTATATCAAGTAACAATTAATTTCAGCTTGTATTCACTGTGTTTAAACTGCTGATATCTTTATTCAATTCTTTAATCATTGCATATTTTTTGAGCCTCGTATTGTTGATATAATTATTGTTTTGATACCAACGGTAATGCTTTTAAATTCGGATCTTCTAGAGTTTTTAAAATTTCTTTATAATTTTACGAAAATTGTAACTCTCGAAAAGATACACGAAATAGACTCAAGAATCACTCCATTCGGAGTTAATATGACTAAGTTACAAATTTTCAAAATTAGAGCTGAAAATAGTGGTGAAAATCAAGACAGGTTTACGATTTTCAACATTTTAAGGTATGAAGATGATATCAGATAACTTTTCTTCCTTCTTCAAAATTGTAGAAGACGAAAAACTGAAGAAACAAATTTCGAATTCACTCAACTCCGACAAATGATGAATTAACTATGATTTTTCTAAGGTGCTACAGTACATAAGAAAATTTCACTCGAGAATTCAAAGAAGAATGCAACACAAGGGTTCATAACTTGTGTTGCATTTTTCTTTCCCGAGTGGAATTTTCTAATGTAGCATCTTAAAAAATCATAGTTAATTCACCCTTTGTCAGAATCGAGTGAATTCAAAGCCTATTTCTTCAATTTTTCATCCTTTACCATTTTAAAAAAAGAAAGAAAAGTTATGTGATATCATCTACATGCCTTAAAAACCTAAAAACCGCAACTTGTCCTGATTTTCGTCACTATTTTCAGCCCTAATTTTAAACATTCGTAATTCAGTCATACTAACTCCGAATAGAGTGATTCTTGAGTTCGTGTTTTGTAAAAACATAGAGATTTTAAAAGCTCTAGAAGACCCGAATTTGGGGCGTCACAACCCTCCCCTAAATCTATCTTATTTTAATCTAATAAATTATTCTCCCTTCTTGCAGAGTTTGTTTTCTCTTTTTGTGGCTGGGATACTGATTTCTTTCTATTTTGTAAGATAATTTGATTATCATTTCTTAGGAGATCTTTTTCGTACGCGAGACTTTTTTTGATGCATGAATTATTAAAAATAAATGGGTCATATTTGGATGTAGCGTTATCTGCTATGATTTATGATTGACTATTTTTTTAATTATATGTTATTTTGTTTAATATTCTTTTATTGTAATCCTTTCGTCTTTATAACAAATTATAATATTAATATATTTTAATTTAATAATAAAAAAAAGAGGACTTCTAAATCAAAAAATAATATTCAAAATCAATTCTTAATTAGAGAACAATCTACTTGCTTTATTAGTTACAATAGCATAATGTTAGTATTCAATGTGGGGCATTAATATTAAAAAACATGTCATATGAAATTGTTTGCTTTGTCTACCTTGTTAAAATAGTAATCAAAAATCAATTATTTATAAGTGAGTATCCCCTATAATTTATACATTATTTTTCTTAACCACTATAAAATATTCTCAAACGATGATTTGATTAAAGTAGTAAACATATTTAAGAGTAATTACAAAAAAAAAATAAAAGGCTATAACTGAAGTGAAATGTTTAGTAGAATTGACACAAATGTTTTCTGTCTATTGTGATTCAAAACTAATAACAATTACCCCTTAGGAAAACGGCATGTCTTGAAAATTAACGAATTTAAAATTATTGTTCAATTGGGAAAGGAGAACAAAAAAAATTGTTAAAATTATAAATTTATTGAGAGATGAATTTTGGGGTTTTATTGGGGGTTTAAGAAGATTAAGACTATTGAAAGGATAGTGGTGGAAAAATGGATTACAGTCTAGCGGCACTGAAGGTGCTGTGCGTACAACTAAAGGCCGCACGCCAAACAAATTCCCAATCCGCCATGACTCTCGGGGGATCCTCTTCCAAATAGCCTTTGATTCTGAATAACCCAACTTTCAATCTCTCTCTCTTTATATATATATATATATATATATATATATATATATATATATATATATATATGTATCTGCTTTTATAAATTTGTTGATGTACTCTCTTTTTTCCAACATATACAGGGGCATTTTGGTCTCATCACCGACCTCCGTGGCGACGCAATATTATACCTCCTCGACGACGGCACTAGAATGATCGAGCTCACCCTTTTCGACTTACATCAGAATCATGAGTTCGAGATTGGTAAATTCTTCACCCTCCCAAATTTCAAATTTCAAATTTAAATTGACCCACTTTTACTTTCTGTATTTAAAACTAATTTTTTTTTTCTGTATGTATATAATACTGGTCTAAATATACGCAGGAATGTATGTAATGGTAGTCCGTGGGTATTTTGTTCGTACCGATGATCTCCCCATGATTAAGGTAAATCCCCAATTTCAAGCATAATCATCAAGAAAATATAAGATACATACATGTCTGATTGAAACAATATCATCATCATCATCAAGAGTCAAAAACTTTTGAGCATTCTTTGATCAGTTACTAAATTTACCCCTCATCTGGTGAGCAGATTATTATTATACCTCCCAATATATACCCTGATCTGATCTGGTGAGCATATTATACGCCTTAATGTTGTCAGCACACTTACTATTTCTTCCTTTATTTGTTGTATTGGAAGTAAAATTCAGCATAACTTGAGGAGAATGATGGTTTGGACTTGTTTTAACAAGTTATAGGTAGGAAGAAGTATGGTACAACCAAGCTTCCCAAACTAATGACCAGGGCTTTAAAATAGTGCTTACGAAATGATAAAAGGAATTTATTAACACTAATTATGTCGGTCTTTCAACAAACGGAGCTCAGGCAATAACAAAATTATGGAGATATTTAGAACATGATATGTGGTTCTTTTCAGTAAAAGTTGCAGTAATATTGGTTTACCTTTACTGGAGTTGTTTCACAACAATTCAGGCCATTTTGTCTTTGAATTTCAGGTTCACAAAATTGTTGACCTTTCCCCATATCCCGATCGAGAGGCAATGTGGTATCTAGAAGTCCTGGAGGCTTACAAACTTTTCTACGGGCCCCTACTTGAAGAATGATAGAAGGGAGCAAGGTTGGGAGAGAGAGTCACTTCTAGTGTACATGATAGAAGGAATGTAAACCTTAATCTTTTTGTTTCATATGTAGCATCAATAGAAACTTAATGCATCAGCCAGTCTTGTTACTACTTACTCCATTTCCATTACGGTTCTAATTGCACAGTTCAATTCAACCGGTATGAGCTCATACATAGAATTATACCATCTTTTAATATGGCAAAACCCAAGTTTCATTACAGTCGAGTTGAGAGCCCAACAAAAAGAGTTCACATGCTCATCCGCTTCATTGGAATGTCGTACTATAAAGCTGCCAAATTATTAATCTCAGAATTATGAAGACTTTTCCATAATTTGATCTGGCTCTTATAAAGTAAGGAGACAAGTTGCTAACATATACTCGGTATCCCTCGACGTCAATTTTAGAGATTGGTGAATGGTGATCTTAAAGGACTTGCACTATAAAGAACAAGAAGAAACAATTAACAAGCAATAAATAAATGCAGATTTACAAAGTTGAAAGATGCCTTGAAGTTGATTCAGTAACATGAGATAGATCATTACAAATTATGTTAACCTCAACACATCAAGTGACCTTATTATACCAAAATTCTTCAAACTACGGACAAAGTTTTACTCCAAATTCATCTCATGTGTTTTCCTCTATCACTCTTCATGATGCATGCACATATCTCACCATAAGAGAGAATTTCCTCTCCGATGTCTCCCATTCAGCTAGCAAGTATGCCTGGTGCAACAGTCTAGTCATTATACATAACTAGCCAAATTCATCTAGACAAGTTTGGGATATGGGACTACAATGTATGTTTATGATGACTAGAAGAATCTTTGAATTGCACAATGGTTTCTCACAATGTGATCCTGAAATGAGCATTACTTGTTTCTTGAATAAGAAGCAGCAGCCTCAAGTTCCTTAATGAACTTTTGGAGCTGCAACTTTGAAGTTTCAGTAATATCAAAAGCTCAAAATATACTTTTATGATGCTTATATCCAAGAAGAAATCAACAGTGCAACTTAGGCAGAAAAGAACGATTAATCAATGATGAGTGATACTGCATACGATCTGTCAAAGTTAGAATATCATAATTTTAGGAATGTCTGATTGGAAACAGCATATCGGATTGTTCAGATTATACGTCATATTGGACAAAGTTGCAAAAAGCATACGAAAAAGCAAGAATAGGACTATTATGATACAAATTTTACAAGTAGACAATGTGATTTTGGGAAGAGAAAATATCAGAGGGCCTTAAGGGTTAGTGGACCGCCTGTGTTGTTTGGCACAGCCACAGGGCCATAGGCAGTTAGGACCTAGCTGGGAGTTGAATGAATATTTATCTTGAAAAACTATATGAAACCATACTATATGTGATGTAACAGTATGAAAAGGAAATTATCATCTTACTTGGTATATTTACGACAGCAATCCAACAATCTGTCAACATCTTCATCTGCATAATTTTCCTCCATAATAGGATTTCTCGTCATGATCATTTAAGGTTTTCCATTGTTTTAAGAGACTGAAAATTCTGCTCAGCTGTAGCAAGGGTAAAGTAAAACACAAATAGAAGCAATGGACTAATAGTATTCGTCAGTGAGAGAAATTATATCAGTGAATTGATATATTAGGTCCCTCGAACCAAAACTAATTGTATATTTAATTACTTAATAAATTAAAAACACAAAAAAGAAGGATACTGCTGTAGTTATGGTATATAGTTCCGCGCGAGCAGTCGAGCTCTCATGATTTACGTTGGAGTCATCTAGCTCATGGTCAAAGAGTTCTTCTTCGATGAGATCTGATTTACTTAAAAGAACTGATACAAGCTGATGCAGTCTTGATGGGCTTATCTCAGCTTCTTCAACTTGGACCAATAATCTTGAAATGATGCTCCACAGTGCCCTTCGTGCTTCAACATCATCCGAAGCAAAAGGAAATAAATCAAGCAGACCCTGTATGAAAAACAAATCTGGATGTATACACAATGGTTACTGCTAAGTATCAAATGAAGTTAATGATGATGAAGCTATGAAAGTGAAAACACTCCCTCTATAGCAAGATATTTTTGCTCGTGGAAACTGAACAGTTACCCTGTGATATCTCTAATAATAGGTCAGCAGCATCAGTCAACATATTCGCTATCAGAATTGCAGCAGTAACACAACAGTTGGCAATCTGCAGAAAAAAATTATTTACAGTGTCTAAGCACGCGAAGTTACAATATTCATACTAATCATTGAAGGAAAGGAGATGAAATCAGAATATGAACTCAATAGCAAGATCTTGCACATGGAGCAACAGATTTGTACAGTTGTTCAGGGACTAATTCTACTGTTCACTTTCCTCATTAAAGATCATTCTTTAACGCATTATGTGTCATGGTGACTTCTGCGACAGTTTATTGCCACTGTTTTGTGAAAATATACATTTCTCATCATTCTTATTTCACTGCTTTAAATCACAGTTATGAATCCAGTTATCCTGACAAAGCCTTTGATTTATATCATCAATGATAACTTAGATAATCAATTAAGAATCTAGTTCTCATTTTTCTTAAATGGACATTCAAATGTAATATACATAAATTTAGGTCCAAAAGTAGGCAGATTAAGTTCTTGCCCGGTCCCTTCAGATATTCTCAAGACCTGTGTACCAAAAGGACCCAATTTGATAACATCCTATATATAATCAGATATTGACTGTTGAAAAGCTGTATCACACCATTTCAAATATTTTTTGACTTCATAACTAACAATAATGTTCAATACTGATATCGCAGCTTGCTACAGGGTAGTAAAACATTTGGAAGCAAGACGCCCGATACTTCTTAGAGTGAGAAAAAACATATATCATTCAGTTTGTTGGAATGTTGATAGAATATTCAGCACCAGCAAAAAGCTCACCAGCAATGGATCCAATGAAATTACATAGTTACATACTTGAACCAACATATAAGCACAGATGTCGAACACACTAAATACTAATTATGCATGCATTTGTATACAACATTACAAATATGTGCACCAAATATGTAGGAGGCAATGGCAAATTGCAATATACCTCAATCTTATCTGGAAGTTTGATCAGGTAGATAAGCAGATGAAAAAGCTCCTTATTTGAACAGAGTTCTTGTGAATAACCATCGATGACGGAAAGGGCTTCAGTTGTCCGAAGTATTAAATCAGTGACAAAATACCTGAAGTTACATATTGTAATCAGATAAGAAACGAAGGATTAGTTACAAGATTTGAAACAACTACCTGTTTGAGTTATTAAACTCACAGATCATTTTGCAATACGGTAATTCAATCGAACAGACGAATGCAATACAGATATAAACTGTTGTGATAATTGTTGTTACAAAACCTTCAACTTATAATTACATTTAAAATAGTTTTACTAGATAAAATAAATGTAAGATGGCAATTTATTCTCGGAACGACTAAGAGGGGTGTATGGCTACTACTTTTGAGTTTTGTCATCATTTTAAGAGAATAATGTTTGTCCATGAGTTTGTAAAAGATGAATCAAACAGCTTCTGAACCTTTCCACAGGCTTACAGAGTTAAACAAGATGTTTCAAGAAATAAAAAAAATGCCACATGATCTGTAATATTAAAAATTCAAGGTTTTGTGTAAATACGAAATATTACTTCTCTATGTTGCAATTCACTCTCAAGTCTCAAATGACATTGAGATACAATGTTTGCAGAATCAACGGAACATTGACATACAATAAAGGGAAATTAACATAAGTTTTACTAGGATTTTCACATCCACGATAATTAAACCAGAAGGACGTGACATTAAACATAGATCTTTTATACAAGAGAAGCTTCACTCAGTTTGAATAAAACAAGGAGGTATAAGTGATATAGAAGCAGTTTCAACTGTAAAATGCATCCACACAAGTTATACTCAGAAAAGACTCCCACACCCCACGGCTATCAATTTGCAAAGGTGGAAAAAAGATGACCGCATAACCTATATTTCATTATAACAAGAACATGAGATATGATGTAGTATGCTGGACATAAGGACAGTGTTACAAACATCACACCTTATAAAAACACCTTTTGATTAGGATTGAATTACAACATCATGGTACTCTCAGCCTTTACAACAAGACAAAAAGAAGCCATACCTTTCAGGTTGTCGTTCTCCCATTAATTTGCTCATCTCAAAAGCCAATAAATTAATTAAAACTCTGGAAAGACCCAACTTCATCCAACCAGGTAGCAGTAGAGATCTTACTTCCGACTGACCTTCTAATACAGCTAACAGCAAACTTACACTCTGTAAAGCGAAAGTACATTGGAGACATAGATAACGGCATGCTAGCTACTTTACATCTTGTTCTGCCAATCTTAATTAATACACTTCAAAATATTTAAAATCACAGCTAATAATACAGCTATCTGACACATTCAATTGGTTCAGAGTTAAAAATAGAACAGGAAAAAAATGTAGAAGATAAGGTGCTCTTGCGGTTTGGGATTACATGGGTTATGCCTAAGTTGGTGGTGCAGCTCTTCAGGCATGGGAAGGAGTTAGGAGCCATCAGACGAGTAGGATGAATTGGGAGATGATTCTCATGGGCCACGGTTGATAAAAACAGAGTAGCAAACAATACGTCGAGGATGTCAAAACACCAGCGCTCCGTATCAGACTTTTTTTTCTTTGTGCTTGTAATTTTGCAGAATGAGTTAACTCCAGGTTTTATTGTTTCCCTTAACATTTTGGGAGTTTGGCTTCAGGACTTTTTTAGTGAGGGGTGTCCATGATGTAAAGGGGTTATTTATTTGTTTTTTTTTTTTCCTGCAGGTTTTTAATTTTCCGGATCTGCCTATATTTAGTATAATTTTCACAAGGTGCCCCTTTTGGCACCTTGTGAACAATATTATTACTTATCCAAAAAAAATAAGTTATCATATAAATTTACTTGTCTAGATACCAAAAGAACACCTTTTTGTAAACTCCTCGTGTCATGTTCTCCGCCATCAGCAATCTGGAACCCTTTCATTATCTTGAATGAGATTGTACAGGTATCTCAAGGTGCCGCGTGATACAAAATCTTTCCCAGTTAATTGTGTATGATAGAGGACATGGCAGTAACACAGAGAAAGTAGGAAAGATGTGAGAACAATTGGATATGTAGTCAAAGGATGCAAATGAGGTAATATGGAGGGAAAAAAGATTGGGCATTATTGGAACAGGCATGACAAGAAGTGGAAATGAAGAGAATGGTTATTTACACGTGAAATGCAGGTCAATAAAGCAACCATTTTTTCAATTGTTACATAATAATATGACGCCACATAAATTTGCCACCTTTTCCATAAATTCTATGATTCTTTGTGCATGATGCACTTTGAGTTGTTTACAATCTTGACCCTCCTAGTATTGCTTGCACTATGAGTTGTTTACAATCTTGACCCTCCTAGTATTGCTTTGAAATATTGATAGTAAAGAACTATCAAACAATAAGTATTCCCATGCTACAAGGCAAGGTGCTAGGTTTTAAGTTTTTTTATAAAAAAAAAATTTAGAGGTATTTTACGGATGCTAAAAGACTTAATGCCCTCACATATAGAAACTCACATCATTATCATGTCATTGTGATATGGCAAAAATTAAGAACAGGTATGGTTTGCTATCTTTTCCATAACTTCTGCATTTCTTGTAGCAAAATGAACTTCTGAGTCTAACAATTCTTGTTCTTTTCATTTTAAATTAAGATATATTATGAGTAGCAACACCAACTAAATGTTCTTGGGTACTACGTGGCTAGTTGTTAAGTTCTTCATAAAACAAAAACCTAAGACATCAGGTTGATGCTAAAAGACTAAGCTCGATGCAAACAGACATCAAGACATACAAAGTAGGAACACACACCAATATTGGTCACCAATTCTCATAAGAAAATGCATATTTGCTACCTTTTCTATAAGCTGTGGATTCAAAGTGTTTTCTGCAATCCATAAAATGCGGGCTTGAACATTTTCAGGCCGCAATGCTTTAGCCCAGGTAACACCTTCACTACCTTGAACACATAAAGTCAATAACCTGTGTCAAAAAGACCAAATATGAGAAGGATTATTACAGAGGAGAGGTAAATCATAAACAAAAACGTCAAATCTGTTAGGGCATTGCTCGTCAACTAAACACAACATAAGTGATTAGTATAGAATCACTCCATGCTTGAGATAAAAGAATGACAATAGTGACATACACTATAGTTACGACTTCTGAGATATATCTAAATTGTGATAATTAGTAGAAGCAAAAATAGCGAACAGATAAGGTTTGTCGAACAGATAAGGTTTGTCCACATTATTCTACTCAAAGTTCTGACTACAAATTGTATGCATTTGTACTGATTCCACATTGCACCAAATGAACCTTTAGAATTACGCCAAAAAGAAGAAAAAAAACGACGACAACAGCAACTCCAGGAACAAAAATGGGAAAAAAAAATTTAAAGGGAAAAAGAAAAGGAAATTGTAAACTATTACAAGCATGATGCTGTAAATATAACCAACGGCTTAATGCTAAAGGAAAAAAGTTATACCTGCAAGCTTCAGAAAGGCCTGGGGCGTCATCTAAAAACAACTGCTCCACAATTATTTCGATCAATCCCTTTTTTGAGGCTATATAGTTCCGCAAAGTTTCATGGCAAGCAATGTTTCCAATTATTCCAAGGCTTATCTCCTGAGAAAAAAAAATTAGAATAATATAATACTCCCTCCATCAAAGTCTACTTGTCCAAATTTCCTTTTTGTCCAAATCTATTTGTCCTCTTTCCATTTTAATACTACTTTATTTTTCCAATACTACCCTCATTTAACTTTATAAGAAAACTTCATTGAAAACTACATGACATACATTGGTAAGAGCAACACTATTAAAAGCACAACCATACTCCTTTTTTTCCTCTCCCTCTCTCTCCTCTCTTTTATTATTCCAGGAAAGAGTTAGGAGATTAATAAAAAGATGATAATAGAGTAGTTAAAATGGGTAACTGGAGATAAAAAAAATTCTTAATAATCGTGTATTTTCAAACTAGGGCAAGTTAACTTGGACGGAGGGAGTAAATATTAGAAATCGGAAAACAAGAATTCAAGTACGTTATATTTTTAAACCCCACTTGAAACAGTATATCTTTTCTCTAAATTCAAAGAATAACTAGAAAAGTATGTTGAAGCATTCAACATAAAACTAATTTAATTGGCTATGATGGACTAGCTTCCCGGGATTATATAGTGACTCTTAAGCCTATTTTGAGTTTTATTTTGGGGAGAGGGGAAGGCTACACCCCAAAATAAAATTCACAAATAGAACATTAAGGCTCAGATTGCCCGATGTAAAACTCTGTATCAAAATGCCTCCTCACATTCGATTTTAAGCCAAACACGTGGAAATTCATATTGGATGACATGGAACATTTGGACTGTTGGCCTTGCACATCAATGAAATTGCCTGCTCTATACTACTAGTATGTTCTAACAAAGTATGTTTTACAATGAACAAGGACTTCACAAAGTAACAGTAAAATTGTTTCTTACGGTAACACGTGCAGATTGGAAAACCATCAGATTAGCCAAAAGAACTTCAAGAACCAGGTTTTGGACCTACAAAAGATAAGTTCAATAAAAAGAAGTAGCACCAGAATTAGACTGAAGCTCCATAACTTTGATAACACAAGTGTATTAGAACAGAAGTATAATTCACACATCAGTAATATATGGCCCATGTATGAGTAATAATTTACCAAATGATTTGAAACATGCCAGGTGCTTGCAGGAGAGAGGGAGGTACTTAACAGTAAGTGAAGGGAATCAAGAAATGTCTAGCCAGAGCACCAACTTATTACCATAAATATGAAAGCAAACCAAATCTCAGCTGAGGTTTAATCCTAAGAAGTGCTAGCTTCCATGTCGAATGGTAGAATCTTTTGGTTGATGTCCCAAATGAACTTATTATCTCCATCTGACTTTCCCTGTCACATATCTTTGAGTATGCTTATTTAACATAATAAGGCATGCCGAAACTACATTGAATTGACATATTTATAAAATGTTTTTATGTCCACAATATGTTTATATTTTATACTTTCAACTATACCAATAATACCTTAAAAAGATAAGTCCATATATATGTTTCAACACGTTTAAAAATTGTGGAACACAAACTTACCCAAACAAAGGAGACAAGTAAAGTGGGACCTAAGCAATCTTAAAGGAAGTTACAATTCATGATTCAGTAAGTAGATTTGCAAAGCCTTCTGAACTGCTATATCAAGAAAATCTGCTAGGACTCGCAATTTGTCTCTTTTGTTTGAAATTATTATGGATTTTCATGAAGGCTGAAATATTAGGAATCAAGTAAAGTTGGATGGATGGAGTATGTGTTTAAGCAATCTTAATGGAAGCTACAGTTCATGAGTTCAGGAAGTCGATTGCAAGCCCATCTTAACTACTACTGCAAGCTAATCTGTTAGGAGTCTTAGGACTCACAATAGGATTGTCTCTTTTGTTTGAAAAAATCAGGGATTTTAATTAGGCTGAAATATTAAGAACTGAGGAGGAGTTGTATTTGAGATCAATGTTAGGAATTAGGTAGAGGTTGCAGTAAGGTTCCTCAGATCTTTCAGCCTTTTCCCTTGTTATTCAACTCATTCATTAAATGCTACTGTTTCAATATAGAATAACAAGTTCCCATGAAACTCCTTTAAATGTATATGTCTATTGATACTTAAAACAAATGAACATAAAGATTAAGTAACATAAAGCTATATAATGTGAAATCAACAAAAGTACCATAAGTTCAGCATGAGTTTTGCTTGCTGCAAGATCCCACAAAACACATCCATACTCTTCCCAAGCTTCTTCTCCCACTAATGTCCCCTCCTGCTTATCTTGATGACATGACCTATCCTCCCTGACATCTTGAACATCTATCTCAACAAATTCGGTAACTGTATCCATTGCATCATATTCATTATATTGAGAGTTCAAAACTTCATTTCCTGGTTCTGGCAATGCACCTTCTTCAGTACCTTGTGCTTTTGATCCTTGGATCGAGGAATCACAAGCATCGACCTCATGAGCATTGATACTACTAGTCGCGCTAGGGGGTAAAAGTTTCCGTATCAAAGATATAATATAACTAGGATCAACTGTTGTTGAGATGTCAAATAACTGCAAAATATAAATTAAGTAGGGAAAAAAATAATTAAAAAAAAAAACTTTACTATGAGCAGTTTGGCAAACACTAAATAGAAACACCAAACAGCAAAGAAATGGCCACTAAGTAGCCCTGTAAATAAATCCCACTGTGATATGTATTTGACATAGAAAATTGTTCCTTGTAAACATCACTACAAGCTGTAAGAACTGCAATATACGTAATACAAAAGATACAAGTAATTACGATTATAAAATTATAAATCCCAACCGTTTCAAGCTTTAATTTAGTCAGTAATTACTGTAAAGTTTTCAAAATGAATAAGTACAAATATTGTAACCTCGTCAGGGGGTGCAGATGGATGATGAGCCGGCGGCTGATTTTGTGGTTCCGTTTGTTCTTCTTCGTCGTCAGCAGCTAATTCTGATTGTATCGACATGATTGAAGATGGCTATTGTACACTACTGTTTATTTTATCTACCAATGGCAATTTCCTTCTGACCCTGCTCGGCCAGGGTGATAAAATGCAATAGAAAAGAAGCCACAAAAGCACGAGCTATTACACGAAATCATACATAATTTATATATATATATATATATATATATATATATATATATATATATATATATATATATATATAATTTTAAAAAGAAAAAAGGCGCTACACAAATCTACAAGAATATATAGTTCAGATCATACTCAATTTATTAAAGTAAAGTTGTTTTTCTTCGATTTCATTATTTTCTTACATTAACACAATTATGTTTTATATTTTTGTATTAATTCATCTAATTGCTTTTGAAAGTTTTAACACTTAAATGCATTTTGAATCAGTCAACTATACCTAATTTTGTATATTGCATTCAATACTTTACATCCTGCATTTTACTTTACATTTTTAGTGAATCAGCGTATAACACCCTCCAACTTAAAATATGTACTTAAAAGTGCAAAATTAAAATTCACTAAACATGTGATATACAAAACGTCAAATATATGACGTAATGTACAAAATGAAATAAATACGAAAGATACAAAGTGCATTTAATTTATTTATTTATTTAATCTAATTAAAAGTAATTTATTTCAATGTCCAAACATATTAATTCTTCATTGGGCTATGTAAACTTCAAGGTCCAAACATATTAATTGTTCACTCGGCAACATTTTGCACTATTGTACTTGTCCATTTAGGTGGCTCACAAGCTCCAAATTTACTTCATAAAATTACGGACGAGTAAGTATAGAATAAACTTTATTTTTTAGTTAAAATAAATTATATTTGAGATAAATTGCGTTTGAACCACTATAAATTGAGTGTATTTAGATTTTAAAAGTCTCAAATCAAACACGCACTAATCGTCGCCGAAGCCTAAACCAAATATCATGTAAAAATTTTGACTAAGATAATGCAGAATAAATATTATCATTAGTCTTCAACAATGTTAAACTGATAATATACAATAGACATCAAATTTAACTGCAGCAGATCAAGCAATCCATTAAAAGAGTCAAGTAGAGAATAAAATCTACTATCTTTTATGATTTAAACATATTTTTTATCACTTTTATCGTTGAGACTCAGCTTATTAAATAATCCACATCATCCCTGCACTACGGCCAAGGATATTCATCATGGTCACAACCACAAATTATCCATGCACTACGGGCCAAGGATATTCGTGTATTCATCAATGGTCATGATCGCCAACAATCGGCCCATCAATGCACTACTACAGACGATGAGGACTTTTATCACATTATTTGTAACATTACTATCCATGATTACATCGAATAATCCTTGGTCATAATCATACCAAGTCCATCTACGCACTATGGACCACGGATGACTTTCAAAAAAATATAAACATGGGGATGATGACAATGATATAAGAATTCAATAAAACAAGTTCACGAATTAATTTATTCGTGAACTAATAACGTCCAAATTGTCAACATAATACCGCTTTGTAGAGTAAAATTCAAGAATGCTCGAAGAATATTTCCATAAAAATACTGGATGAAGCCTTGAATATCGAGGATATTCCACTAATTTCATGGAGTATAAAGTCAAAATTTTAACCAACCGAGTATAATAACGAATGGAATAACAAAAGAAATCACCACGTAATGCGCAGATTGATGATGTAAAAGTTATTCCAATGAATAATAATAATCGAACGTGTCGGTGAAATTCACACCGGCAGGATGTTCCAAATGAGAATAATAAGTGTGGAATAATAAATAATGGAACTAGGTCCGGCAGTAGAAAAGCATGCATGACGGGAGATTCTACGGCGAATAATAAAGACAGAATAATAAATAATGGAACCGAGTCCTGTAAAAAACACACGATAAGATATTCCAATGAATAATAAAGATGTAATAATAGAAGAATGTCACCAAGTATAGGGTAGCTCGCGTATACAAGTTATTCCAACGAACAATAAAGAAATGGAATAATGTAAGTTCTCTTCTTGAATACAAAAAAATAACACCCTCTACCGTAAAAAGAAACTGGATATAGGAAAAGAAAGGTAGCAGAGACTTCTCTTTTTCTTTCTCTCTAAAATTTTCTCTCTCTAGAGTTCAAAGGAATTCAGTAAGAAAATAATGAAGGAATGAGCTTATTTATAGAAAAATGGAATGCATAGTAACTAACTCATGAACGGTCCAGATTAATTTACTTTAATCTGTCGGTCCATATTTAAAGCAAAATCTTTTAAATATAATATAATATATATATATATTAAATATATATAACATGTGCCAAAAAAAAAAACCACAGAATACGCTTCCTTAATCAATTATTTTCCTTCCTTCACCAAATTGTCAACAAGGCTATACATATATATATATATATATATATATATATATATATAATAATTGAACTCTTCCCCACGTGAATATCAACTTTTCTCCCCCACCCACTTGACCACATGATAACTACATATATATATATATAACTCTATTATATATATATATAAGTAATAAAATAAAACTGTGATGACTTCTCACGTAAACATTAATAATTAATACCGTGTGCTACTATGCAATCACACGTATTCTTTGTTTCTTTTACTACTGAGTAGTTCAACAAAGATCAACTAGAAAACTTCCGCCGTTATTTCAATAAAATATTTTTGTCGTTTTCTCAATCGACAATAATAATTACATTGTAGGGTCCACTAATGATTGTGTCGCCGTCATACGAATATTTCGCTTTAAAGCGAATATTCCCAGACCAATCGAATATTATATAACAACTCATGCGTGCTTTGTAAAATTTATAATTATTACCCACAACTATAAAATTATATCATAATATTCAAAAATGATAATTATAGAAAATTCATCTTTATTCAAAAAGTTGGGGTCTTACAATAGAAGTCAAAACTTTAACCAACTGAGTATAATAAAGAATTGAATAACAAAAGAAATCACCACGCATGCGGTACTTGGCGATAGATAAGTTATTCCAATGTAATAATAAATAATGGAACTGGTCGGCGTAATACGCATCGACGTGATATTCCAATGTAATAATAAAAATGGAATAACAATGAAATTACCATGCATGCATGTATTTTGCATGTATGAAAGAGTTATTCCAATGTAATAATAAATAACGGAACCGGTCCGACGTAAAAGCGCACGATAGGATATTCCAAATGTAATAATAAAGATTTTAACTAGGTCCTGCAGAAAAAGCATGCATGAACAGGATATTCCAATGAATATTAAAGAATGCAATAACAATAGAATTTCACCATGTATGCAGATTGCAGATGATGACGAGTTATTCCAAAGAGAATAATAAATAATGGAATAACAAAAGAATTTCACCAAGTATAGGGTAGATCATGTATACGAGTTATTCCAATGAATAATAAAGAACTAATAACGAAGTTCTCTTCATGAATACAAAATAAATAATACCTTTACCTTATAAAGAAGAGTACTTGAGGGTAGAGAGGATATATCTTGAAGAAACTTGCACTACTCTCAAAGCTTTCTTAAACTCTAAAGAAATACGCTCAAGATTATAGAAGAATAATTCTCTCTACAGTTTCTCTCTTTAGAGTTTCAGTGAATTTTCTCTCTTTGGTCACCTAATTGCACGCCAGTAAGGAGAAATTCTTATTAGAAAGCCCCCTCTTTCCTGAGAACTGTATGGTTGTCAATATTGTGATTCTGTAATATTATTTATGAATAATTAATTATTGATTCATATGATGAGGAAAATATTGATTTTATGTGGATATAGATGGAGAAAATTTTTAATGTGACAATTGTTAAAAATTAAAATTTTATCTTTTTCTGATAAAATAATTCATTTAAATATATTATTATATTTTAATAATATAATAATGATGATATTTTTACGATAAATGTGGGATATATGAGTATATATGGAGGAGGAGTATTTTTGTTACCAAAAATATTTAAAGCATATTTTATGTGTCGGTGGACCCCATTTCTTGACTGAAATTTGATTATAGCCTGTAAAATTTCCCGTTTATGGATTTCGATCAATTTTTGTATGGAATTTGGAAAAACTTCCTTCTGCAAAGTTGTAGATAATAGAATTTCCTATAAAAACTCGAGAGATTCGAATTTTCTGACAAAAGGACTATTTATTGTGAATTATTGAAGTTCTAAAGCTCCGAAATAATTGATTTTTGGAAGTATAAATATTTAAAATGACAAAAACATTTTTGTCATTATTGTGGGTCTTGCGTGTGTTAGAAGTGGTTTGAATTCGGATATCTAAATGTGGGCGTAGGAATAAAAATTAATAAAATAATATTTTAATAAATTTTACTCTTTGGTTATTCTAAGCATTTTCCTATAAATAGGGTCTTGGGTTAGAATTGAAAATTACACCATAAATTGAAGTTTTCTCTCTATATTATCGAGCGTATTCTTGTGAGTATTTTGAGTATATTTTGAGTATTGCTTATACTAATGCAAGTTCAATCATAGCTTTATATCCTGTTTTTAATTTAAATCGATCTTTCGAGGTAAGGATATTATTTTTTTTTCGTAATGATATTATTTTTCAATATCATTATCTTTGAAATATTGATCTGAAATTTTATCAAATTTAAAACTTTTGGTGTTCTGAGTTTCTTATTCACGTGATACGACCTTTATTCACGATACTTGATCTTATTCACGAATACTAGCCTTATTCATCAAAAATAAAATTTTTCTTTTTGTCCAAAATATCTATTATGGATACTAGCTTTGATTGTATCCATGTTTTGATCATTCTTGAATTTTACACCACTATAATTATTTTTGAGGTATTTTTGGACATGGATAAAACAAAGTACGAATCATTAATCCTTAATCCTTGTCATTTTGTTTCACTGGATTCGTTTCTTTAAAAATATTTTTCATTATCCTCAGTCTTAAATGATGATATTATTGAATATCTTTGGCCTGTAGTGCAAAGATGAATGATTTCTGATGAATATCTTTGGTCCGTAGTGCAAAGATGAACAAGTGTTTAGATGAACATGACCAACTGATGAATATCTTTGGTCTGTAGTGCAAAGATGAATATTTGATTCCAGATATATATTGATTGATGTTACAGGGATAAAAGATAGACGATGAACTTTTAAATTCATACATAGAAGATAGTAGTTTGCATTCTCTACTTAACTCTTCTAATGAATTATTATTTCCACTGCGAATATTGATTTAAAACTTGTTGTCTATTGTATTCTATTAGATTTTTCCCTGTTGAAGACTAACGATAATTTGTTGTATATTATCTTAGTCATAATATTCTTTATTAGGCTAGTTGAGCTCACCCTTTTCCTTTTTGTTCCATTTTTCTTCTCGGGAGGCGAGAATATAAATGAAGACGCAGTGAGGGTATGGAATGAAGGTTCTAGAGAGTTTGTTTAGTAGTCCTCACCATTTTTGTAAAATAATGTATCAATAAATGTGATGAGGATTTATTTGAGTATAGATATTGTCTAAAAGATAATATTTGTATTCAAACTCACAGTTTTACTGTTGTAATAATAAAGTTGTAGTTGTTTCTGTACCATGTATTGACAACTCAAAATAGGTGATGTATACCTATTTTGAGGGCGTCACAGTTGTAAAATGAGCAAACTGTTCAGGCTCGATTCTTACTCGGTCGATTAAAAATTTGATTCGAGCTCAACTCAAAATATAAAAATTCAAATATGAGCAAATTTAAAATTTTGATAAATTTCTTGAACCTTCTCAAATTGTAATTTTCTATTTATTCTTGGATCATATTCGTTCGAAAAGTTCAAACTGCTCGGACTTGATTCGAAATTGTGCTCGACTCGGTAGCTAAACGAACCTCGATCAAACCTTATTTATACTCGATAAATTTTGTAAATTAAATCTGAGCAACTCAATATTCCGCTCGATTCGGTTCATTTACACCTTTACCCACCGTACGACAAGTAGATGGAATAAATTTTACATGAAGAAATTTGCAAGCATTTCTGATATTTTACATGAAGAAAATTTTCAAAATGATCTTACAAATTTCAATATTTTTTATAAGTCCTTTAATTACTTAGTCTTATAGCAAATTTTAATTTAAAAATTATATTTAGAATTTTAGTTTAAGTGTTTACTCAACTTTAATATCTAAATTACTATATATTACGAGTACATAATAATTAATATCAAAATCATATTATATATATTAGAAATATATTAATGATTACTTTAGCTACTAATTTTATTAAATATAAGAGACTTATGTTTAATTAATGTTACTAAATAATTATAACTTATGTATTAGTTAGCTAGCTTTTAAAACTAAAATTATGATGACAACTCATTATTTACAACCATTACCAACTTCATTATACATAGAGACCTTTGTTTAATTAATGTTTTCAAACAATTCTAAGTTATGTATTAGTTATTTAAATTTAATTAGTTATTTTTAAAAATTAAAATCATAATGACAACTAATTATTCACAACAATTATATTCATAAATAATTACATATTAAAAATATAAGAAAAATATTATGAGTAAATAATAATTAATGTAAAAATTGTAATGTATATTACAAAATATATTAACGATTATTTTTTGTAACCCACTTTATTTCATACAGGAGACCTTGAGTTGATTAATTTATTAAAAAAATTATGACTTACATATTACTAATTAAAATTTAATTATCTCTAAAAACTAAAATCGCAAAAACATAACTTATTTTTTTACAATAATTTATTTTTAATAAAATTTATTAGTTAAATAAATATACAATAGAGTATGACATAAACAATATGTTTAGACTTTTAGGGTTTTCACTCAAATTTAAACTCTAATTAAAAATATATATATATATATAAATATGAAAGTTTGAATATAAAAATTAAATATTAAATTTCGAATCTATAAAATTTAATATTAAATTAAAATAACAAAAGAATCGCAATTGTGAGGATTAGATAATTGTATGTGAATATGTAATATGTAGTAATTTATTTTTTTTAAAAAAATTATAATTATTCTAATAATAAAAATATGTTAATTTAAAATTTAAAAATATATTTTATAATTACTATATAAAATAAATTAAAAAAATTTTATTTAAAAACACACATGTTTCGCAATGCAATAACTCCAGGTGGACAAATGGATAACCAGAATAATTCTCTCCAACGCCCACAACAACAACCACCACCACCACCAAATTGTCAGAAATTCCTTTATTCTGATTCACAAAATATATATATATATATATATATATATATATATATATATATATATATATATATTGAACACTTTTTTTCTACCGGAGCTTCAGTTGAGCTCTACACATTCTTCAAGAAAATGGCCGCAATATATTTTCCTTCGCACTCTCCTTCTCACATTCTCCAGTTACCGCTTCACTCTCCCACTCACAACCTCCTCCTCTTCACCGGCTATTCCCTGTTCCGGTCACCATGGCCTTCCTTGCAGAGGTGCAATGGTTCAATGTATCCAGTCGCACTGAAACTCTCTCGTAAAGTCAAGTGATTGTCTAGATCGACGGAGGAGAGCGAGCCGGAGGCTCAGGCAAGCGACGGTGATGATGAACCCAGAGATGATCTTAAAGTTGGGTCCCACCAGAAGTCTGTTGATGAGGTTCGTCAGGAATTTTTGGGCGGTTCGCAGAGGGTTGTCAACTCTTCGACTGATTACCCGTCTATTGGAATTCGTGAGCCTGTTTATGAGGTTGCTTTATTTTAAATTTGGCCTAATTCTTTATTAGTAATATTATTTTCTAATTTGGTATGGTTTATTGTGTTCGTGAGAGTTAATTATGTCCCTACAAATTAGAGATATATTTTGGCAAAAAACACTTTTTTATCAATGTAGTTATAGTGTTTTAAGCAATTAATCACTGTGTTTTTAAAATATTCAATTATCTCACTGTGTTTTTTAAAAATATTCAATCAGGCCATTCCGTCTATTTTTGTAGACAGACGTTAACAAATCTGCATTTGTTTCCTATGTGTCTTTTTTAAAAAAAATAAACAATTACGTGGTATATCATGTGGCAATAAAATAATTTTTTAATGGATTTTCTTTATAATTTTTTCTTCTCAAACAAAAAAATAAAATAATAAAATCATTATGTGGTAAAAAAAAATAATTAAAATAATAATATAATTAAAATAAATATTTTAATTTATGTTTTTATAATTTTTCTTTTCCTTTTATCTTTTCCCTTCTTGTAATAATTATTTTTATTTTAAAAATTAATTCCAAATAATACAAAAATATATCAAAATTTTTGTATCAATGAGATCTATTACAACATTACATTAATTTCAACAAAAGTTAAAAATAAAAATCATTAATTACGTGGCAAAAAATAATTAAAATAATAATAAAATTCGATACAATTAACAAAAATTAATTAAACAAATGACAAAAATTAAAATTAATTATACAATCAAAATCATATTATTTTTTTATAATTTATTCTTTTCCTTTATCATTTTTCCTTTCTTTTAATTATTTTAATTCTAAATAATACAAATAATCAAAATGTTCATCTCCCACGGACTCAATCATCCCCCATTTTTTCCGGCCAAAATCAAATCTGTAAAATTATTTTTATTTTAAAAATAAATATTATAATATTTATAATAGGTATTTAATTTAGCTTCCAATCACTCTCTTTGGTTCTTTTTGGTGATTGGATTTGTTAATTGTTTTAAAATCCTACTATAAAACTTGCCTTGCTACTATAACAACAAGTGTTCACTGTAAGTAATTAAAATTTTAATTTTATGAATTGTTCACCCAAGTTATTTTCCGAATCAGTAAATTTATGGAGTAACTTATAATTAAAATCAGTAAATAATAATTATTCACGTCTCTTCTCAAAATAGTATAAAATATATTAAAGAACGTTAAAAAAAAAATCATCATTCCGTAAACAAAATATTTGGTCAATCCATTTGTCCCTCCCTCCCTTGCGATTATTAAAATTCCGAAAGAGAAAAACAAAAAGAAAAGAAATTAATTTTGCCACGTAATTAATGATTTTTTATTTTTGTTGAAATTAATATAATGTTGTAATAGATCTCATTGATACAAAATTTTTGATATATTATTTGTATTATTTGGAATTAATTTTTAAAATAAAAATAATTATTAAAAGAAAGGAAAAGATAAAAGGAAAAGAACAAATTATAAAAACATAAATTAAAATATTTATTTTAATTATATAATTATTTTAATTTTTTTACCACATAATGATTTTATTATTTTATTTTTTTGTTTGAGAAGAAAAAATTATAAAGAAAATCCATTAAAAAATTATTTTGTTACCACATAAGGATATACCACGTAATTGTTTATTTTTTTTTAAAAAAAGACACGTAGGAAACAAATGCAGATTTGTTAACGTCCGTCTACAAAAATAGACGGAATGACCTGATTGAATATTTTTAAAAAGCACAGTGGGATAATTGAATATTTTAAAAACACATTGGCTAATTGCTTAAAACACTATAACCACAGCGGTGAAAAAAATTCTTTTTGCCGATATATTTTTAAAACAATCTCTTTTATTTATTTATATATATATATATATTGGTCCGGATCTTAAGCTTACCCTAACATACCTTGTTCACCCCCTTTAGCAACGGACCGGGTGATATGTTGTCCGTCGCTAAAAGCTAAGACGACGGTTCTATTTATAGCGATGAACCGAATCGTCGCCCGGTCCGTAGGGAGATGAGCAATGTATGTTAGATAAGGGGTGAGCTTAAGATCCGGATCGAATCAACTATTCGTATATTTTTTGATAGAATTATAATGGTAGCAACGGTAGAATGATGATATAATGACATGTTAGAAAGTTCATGTCGGTCGTTAGTTTAACAAAATAAATCTCTAATTTTGGAAGAAGTGAGCAAAATTTATTTAGGTCATTAACTCGAAAATTTATTTTTTTGAACGTCAAATTAATTTTTGGGAAAATACATTTTGGCTTGGTTTGGCAGTATTTAAATATTTAGAGCAAGTGTAATTGTAAGACCCTAACTTTTTATAAATAAAATTGAATTTCCTATATTTATTATTTTGAAGTAAAAAGGTGTTAATTGATATAATACTTTGGTTATGGGTGAAATGTGCAAATTTTATAAAATAAGCAAGTGGTTATAAAATAATCATTGTTGTCGGAGAATATTCGTTTGGTCGTGGAATATTCTTTTTGTCGGGAATATTCGTACAACGGCGCAATCAATTGTGGGCCCCATAATGGAATAACGATTTGGATGAAGAAAAAAGCGATAAATTTGAGTTTTATAAATAACGACATAATTTTTACCGATTAACAACTTGTTGGATTACTTGGTGGTTAAAATACGATGTCTGGCGTGGTTGTCTGATGTACTGCGGTATTACCTGATATTGTTGAATTATTGATTAACTACGTGAAGGCCTTTACTACTCAATAATTGCTACAGAGTTAATTCTTATTCAATATTTTATAATTCTTTGCGTTGATATTTATATTATTGTTGTTCAATAATTGTCACGGCCTGATTTCCCATTATCGGATCAATAATTCATATTATTTGAATAATATTATTAGATAACATTATTGGCGATGTCTGAAAGTTACATCGAGGAGAGGTTAGGTAATCTAATTGCTTGCATTAAGTAAGGAGAAATCCTTATTGGAAAGCCCTCTTTCACGGGAGCACTACGGTTATGTCATAATTGTGATTACGTAATATTATTTGTGAATAATTAATTATTAATTTATATGATAAGTAAATATTTATTTGATATGGATATAAATGATGGATTTATTTATTTTATGTGGTTACAAATGATGGATTTATTTATTTTATGTGGATATAAATGAAAGAATTTTAGCATGAAATAATTGTTGAAAGTTTGACATAATTTTTGTGGAATTACAATTATTTCTCCAATAGAATATTCATTCAAAATATTATTATAATATTTTATAATTGGTTAAATAATAATATTATTGTTATATATATATATATATATTTATGCATGTGATTAAAGGGGTGGGTGGGAGATTTTTGTTGCTGCAAAGTTTGATAAAAAATGGGTGGGCCTTAACCTTTGAAATGGTAAGGCATTAAATTGGCAGATTGTTATTAGGTGGCCCCTCATTTGGCAAAAAATTCTAGAGGCGTGCATTCATTTATTCAAGTTGGCAAAGTATGACCAATTAGGTGGCTTTCATTTGTCAAAAGTGTGTTATTCAATTCTTTATGTTTTGGCAGAATGTGGTTTTCTAAATTGATGAGCAGAATGAATACTTTCGCCTGCAACAAATTTTTTTTCATATTGATGGGCCCTCACCTAATGAAAATAATGAAATTAGGCTTATGAGTTAGGCGCATCAGTTTGTTTTTCCTCCGTAAACTATAAATAGGGGGTAACCCCTCCTTCCTCAACCACACCTTGATAATCAGAAAAATTTTCCTATAGTATTGTGAGTATTTTCTTGAGTATAAGAATACTTTGAGCGTAGTTTTTCTGCAAGATTTTCTCAGAATAATATCCGATATTTCAGTCAAATCCAAGCTTCTACTAAGGTAAAGGATATTATTTTATTGCAATACTCGGGAGAAAAATATTATTTTCTTTCATACTCCATATTATGTAAACGATATTATTTCATCTCGTATTCCTAAATTTGAACTTACTTATGGTAAGTATTGCTTATATAATTCTGAAATGATTAGAAATTTTGTTTCATCTAATATCATTTCATAGGAATATTAATCCGAACTTTTTATCAAATTTGGAACTTGTCATTCTTTGATCTTTTTTGCATCTTTGTTAATGTAATCTTTCATTCACGGTTATTGTTCACAGGTCTTTGTTCAAAAAATAAATAAATTAATAATAATATTTTTTTTTTTTTCTTCCAAATTATTTGTTGTGACCACTTATTCCTAAAAGTTTAATCCATGTTTTGATTTTTCATCATCCTCGATCCTAAATGGTGATATAAATGAATATCTTTTGGCTTTTGTAGTGCAAAAGATGAATGATTAACTAATGAATATCTTTGGCCGTAGTGCAAAGATGAAAAGTGTTGAGATGAACATGACCAACCCAAGATACAAATGAATATCTTTGGCTGTAGTGCAAAGATGATTAAAGATGTATATTGATTATTATTACGAGGATAAAATATTGATGATGGACTTTTAAACCTTAGAAGACAGTAGAATTCTTTCTCTACGTGACTCTTCTAATGGATTGATGTTCCGCTGCATTTATTGATCTAAAAACTTGTTGTCTATTATATTTTTATCGATTTTTTCCTGTTGAAGACTAACGATAATTTGTTGTATATTATCTTAGTCATAATATTCTTCTTGGGCTAGTTGAGCTCACCCTTTCTTTTTTTTATCCATTTTTCTTCTCGGGAGGTGAGAACATGCGCGAGGATCGAGTCGGGGTATGGAGTGATGGTTCTAGGAAGATGTTTTAGCAGTCCTCTCTATTTCTATAAAATAGTGTTTGAATAATTGTAATGAGGACTTATTTGCGTGTGGATATTGTCTAGAAGACAATATTTGTATTTTAAACTCACAGTATGTATTATCGTATTTCACACGACATTTGTATTATTGAAGTTGTAGTTTGCTTTATGTACCATGTATTTGGCGACTCAGAATGGGTGTTGTATACCTATTTTGGGGGCGTCACAGTAATAGTAGAAAAACGAAAAAGATTATAAAAACTTTGTATTCCGTCCATCCCTTAATATAAGTAGTTTTAGAGTTGTGTACAAATATTAAGAAAATGATTGTATATCATTAAATATAATATCAATTGTCTATATTGTTATTGTATTGGAAAAAGAGAATGTTATTTATATATTGGGCAAAAAAATAGTGAAAAAATCAAAATTATATTTAATACTCGGGGTAATATTAGAAACTAAGCAATTAATGCTTACTTGAAATTCTCAAACGACTTATATTAATGGATAAAAATACTTCTCTAAAATGACTTATATTAAGAACGGAGGGAGTAGTTTGTAACACTAAATTGTAGTATGATAGGAGTACTTAATACTCCTCCCTCTTAAAAAGAGAGTATATAGTTGTTGCAAAAGTGTATATAGTTGCACTTGTGTTTATAATAAATGGATTTTCTTTCCCTATACCTTTTCTTTCCCTCAGTCTTTGCAAGTTCTAAACAGAGCCCTTAAATTTTAAGAGTAAGTTAATGAGCAATGATTGTTTAAAGAGAAAGAAAGAGCTTTCAATCCATGAAAATATGTATATATGAAAAAGAATTCCTCAAAGGTTATTTAGAAGTCGGGACCGTACAAATAAAACCTGAGATGATTCATGTAGTGGTAAAGCTTATGGGTAGGCAGTAAACTATTTGATTGATCAGAAAGTGGAGGAAATTTTTAGCATTTGAATATTTCAGAAATTTCTTGGTTTGATTATAAATGGTAAAATTATCGGCCAGAGGTTTAAGAAAAGTTAAAACATACTATATATATATAATGAACAAACTGTATTATATTTATATATATGATATATAATGCTAGGAAGACATTAACAATGACATTTTGTTCATGAGATGCAAGTGATATACTGACAATAAACTAGGTGATGTAATTTACGCCTTCATATGACAGTCTGATGGCTGACCTTCCATTTTTACGACTCATCCACTCCACCAAAACATTCAAAATTTAGATAACTTTGTACTGAACCAACTGCATTAATATTGAAGAGTGTTGCGAGTCCCAAATGTGGTACCAAAATTTACATGTCATCAATACGACAATACATTGTCAAAATCTATTCTGATAACCTTTTTATTAATGTTTTCCTATATTGTTACATGACTTGCTATATCTTTCATGTATACTGATTTCTTTTAAAGGTGGTGGAAGTTCAGTCAAACGGAATGGTGTCTACAAGGAAAATAAACAGGCGACATCTATTAAAGTTAAGTGGTGAGTGATTTTTTTTAGAAAATATTATACGCTCTCTTTTTTGTTGAGCTTAATGTTCTATTACCATGATCAAAATATTAGAGTTTGTCATTACTTGCTTTATAATTTTCCACTTCTTCAGAAATCCTGCTATTGAGAAGCTCCATTAAGATTCATTTTTCTACATTCAAAATTAACTCGTATTACTGTTGTTGTACTATTGCACCATATGAAGTTCTTAGTAATCTTTCTCTAGGTCACTTTTGCAATTAATCAGAAGAATTTAATAACCTAAACAAGTTATGTATGGTTTCCTTTTCCATTTTCCCTACCTTCTGTAAATTCCTAAAAAAATTGCTTATAACAGGTCTTCGCCCTCGAGATGTCCGCAGTGTTGATCCGTCATTGTGGTTAACTAACTCTATGCCTTCTTTGCTGGTACTGCATCAAGCTAAGCTATGGTTGTGTATATATTGTACTTTTGTTTCTTGATTCCTTGATCAATATTCTAGTGTCCTTTAGATGATGTTTATATATATATATATATATATATATATATATATATATATATATATATATATATATATCCTTATGATACTTCCTTATATCTTCAAGTTTCTAGCGCGTGGCTATAAAGCTGATCCACTGTTGTATTTTTGGTGTGTATTGATTATATTATGCTACCCAATCGATACTATATCTACTTTGGTTTGTATGCATTTCTTTTAAAGGTGCATTTGATAAATTTTATAGAAGACAAGATTACTTCACTATTACTAAACAACTATTCCAGAATATTCAATATTTTGAAGTAAAATGCTTATGAAGAATACCATGATTACATAAACTTGATTTGAGCACAAAAATATGGTAACTCCCAACTTCTCTTCTTTAATACCATGTTCACGGTTTATTAGTTTAAAGCAAATAACAAATGTGACTAAATCATATTGAAGTGGGAGCGAAAAATACTATGCAAAAGAGTAATTGTACCCTCCACAGAGATGATTGAGTCCGCTACTTTTAATGTAATCTGTCCAATATATTTGATATTTCTGTTTCAAGTATGCTGCTTTGGGCTTCAAATGATATCAGAAGCATAGCATCTTGATTCTTGGCTGACATTGACGCACATTTGGTTTTGTGATTTGTATCATAGGTCCGTGATCATGCAATCTTATTGAATTTGGGCACACTACGGGCAATAGCCATGCAAGAATGCGTCCTAATATTTAATTACAACCGGTATTATTCTTTACCTGAGAAGTACTGTCTATCTTTTCAAACTCCATCCTTCCAAATTAGATATCCCCAATTGACTTTCATGCATCTTAAGAAAGCAATGAAATTGTTGTAAAAGGTTGTTTAAAGTCCCAAAACTTCCAGTTAACGCCAGAATCTTTCTCCACGTCCCAATCACGTAAGACGTCATGATCCTACATAGTAAACACAGTCAACACCAAAAGCTTGACGGCTAGGACCGTCGGGGGATAGCTCCGGCGTGAGAGTCAGTACAGGCGATCACAAGGTTAACAATGGAGGAATAAATATCTAGTGACTTGAGAACAATAATTTATGAGTTACCTTTCACCGTGTGTCATCCTTGCTTTATATCCCCAAAGTCCGGTTTGTCCTGTATGCAACTGACTTTTCGGGCCCACAACTTTCAGCCGACTAAGCCCTGTCCAATCCTCATTAAATGCAATGCAGAGATGACAGTCAAAGTTCTATCCCCAATCTACACCGGTCAAAGCCCAAGTGGAACCATACTCATCTAGTAATTCGGCCCACTGCATCCGGACCAATAGGGCAAGAATAATCATAACCCCAGGGAGGAGCCCATTAAGTCTAGCCCAATAAGGAAAAGGATCATAGCCCAACATTGCCCCCCAGTCTTTTATTAAACAGAAGGTTTAATGAAAGAGTATAAGTGGAATCGATCCAGAATAAAAGGAATTATAATGAGATCAACAAAGGCCCAAGATACAACTTACCGAGGCCTATCTGGTGAACATCAAATAACAGCATAAATTAAGATCGAAAGTCCAATTGAAGAACCTGCTCCAGCCGGACATACAACAACAAATATTTCACCGCCTCCCGAACGACTCAGACCTTCGCCACAAAAATCATTTTCTTATGAATCTATGCCCGAAGCTGTGGCGACACCGATGATCATCGGTTCGACAATAATTCCATCATGGAACTGATGGGTGAAGGAGTGAAATACCAGACTAAAGGAAGTTGAGATTCGACCATCAATGAATCGATCGATTAATATTAGTCATCTGAGTAAACAACATCTCGGGGTACCTCCGTCTCAAATATAAAGAAGCCAAGAAGATCTCAAGAGAATGCAAGAGAATCTTAGAAGAAATAACGTCATCCTAAGAAGTCATGTTGGCAAAAGAAAAGAAACAATCTTGATATTGCTCTCTTCAACAATGAATACCTTCGGAAGGATATCGACAAGATCAAAGAAGAACTGAAAATGACCAAGGCCACTCATCGGGTCATCACTGATACAAATGTCGATCTGTCAAGCTAAAGGATCAAAGCATCTGGCACATCGTCAAAAGCTCGAGGAAGAGCTCAAAGAGCTTCGGGCCCTTAAGAATTTGAGTCCGCCAACGTAGAAGAATTTAAATAGGGATATCCGAGACGAAATCTGAAAAATCCGTCGAAGTGACCAATAAGATCGTCCATATGTATGCGAAAGGATATAAAATATCTGCCAAGTAAAGCGAGAAAAAGCTCGGGCCAAGGTAGATCCATCTCTTACAGACTCTTTAGATGGTGACGATGACAAGGAAGAAGCTGAAGATGACCTCTCCTTATCTCTAGTTGTAGAACTTTACTGTGAAAATCCTAACTTTATGTAAGCAGTTAATATTTAATGAAATATCAACTTCATGCCTTATTACTACGTGTGAACATTTCTTGTCAATAATGGATCATCAATCAACTTGAAAAGCGTGCGAGTGCCTCTTATTTTAAGCCGTTAGTCGATAATTAAGCAAGCTATATAACGATTAAGAACAATGATAATATAATCCGAACTCAACACTTGAACAAAATAAAGTAATGCATACTTATCGTTACCGGGTGTGAGATCGGTCATATGTGAAGTGAATTAACCGATCCTCCTTGTACCATCAAGATCTTGCTCACCACTCTGGGTAGAACAAGTATATAAGGACCAAGATATAAGGATCAAGATATAAGGACCTTTGTCTACCACTCGGGGTTTGACAAAGTCTAAGAATGACACTTACCTACCACGAAGGGCCTGACAAAGTCAAAAGATGACATTCGCCTACCACGAAAGGCCTAACGAAGTCAAAATGATCACTGCTAAGAAGAAATTACCATCGAATGGTCAATGAGTCCTCCCGAACCTCTATCAAAACCAAAAGATGACATTCGCCTACCACGAAGGGCCTGACGAAGTCTAAGAATGACACTTGCCTACCACGAAGGGCCTGACAAAGTCAAAAGATGACATTCGCCTACCACGAAAGGCTGGCGAAGTCAAAAGGATCACTGTAGAAGAGGCTACCATCGAATGGTCAAATGAGTCCTCCGAACCTCCTATAAAACCAAAAAGATGACATTCGCCACCACGAATGGCTGACGAAGTCTAAATAAATGGCGACAATTGCCTACCCCAAGAACTGGCAATGCCAAAGTGATTTACAATTGCCTACCCCCAAGAAGCCCGACAATGCCAAAGTGACCACCTGCCAAAGAGGCTACCATCGAATGGTCAGTGAGTCCTCCCGAACCTCCTAACTCCGAGGTGGCATTTGTTGTGCTGTCGAGAATATGGATGAGCTACTGGATGACAATGCCAAAGTGACGACAATTGCCTTACCAGAAGAACTTCGACAATGCCAAAGTGACCACTGCCAAGAAGAAATTACCATCGAATGGTCGTGAGTCCTCCGAACCTCCTAACTCCGATGTGGCATTTCTTTGCACGAATATGGATGAGCTACTGAAGTTCCTTATGAATGTTTTAAATTTCGATCCCATGAGTGGCGTTTGTTAACTTTGATCCTAGGCAATGGACCCAAAGATCTGACTACCCCCAGCAATGAAGAGGTATAGGAGATAAAATCGAAATATAGCCTTTTGGTGGTCGATGTGAGATCGAACCATTTGGTGACAAATATCCACATGAACCCTCCAAGAACATTTGCGACTTTCTTGACGGCGTCCAAAATTCCTCAATAGTGGGAGATGGGTCCAAAGTAGAATACCCGAAGTCTTTCATCTTTGAATCCCGATTCTTTCAAGAATATCATTTGCCCAAAAGTGCTTTGTAGGTCAACACCTTCGGGCCAAATAATTGTCACGAATATCTTTGTGAACTTCCCAAGAACACACCCTCGCCTTTGGATGGAATCAAATGTTTAAGTAATGATGACGAAAAAGGTCCTTCGATAAAGATTCTCATCAATGAGAACAAAATGGACACTCTTGTACTTGGTCTTCTTTGCAAAGATTCGATCCAAGAAGAAATGGCGCCATCTGTCGTCAAAGTTATAAGCATCTCAGTAGTGGCTAAACCGATAATGCACCGTGGTGAAATTGTTATTATGATCGACTCCTTGATAAACCGCTATCTTGATGTCCAAAATAGAATACCCATCTGCGCATGCAATATCCACGAACTCTCGCTTCAAGAAGAAGCTGCAACGGCTTTGTCGGACTCTTGGTTTTTTTCCATCTGGAGTCGCAACCTTAGATGGATTTCCCAAGACAAGTGCCCCAGGCGGTGTGCCCATAATGGACTCTCGGAGTGTGATTTGGATCTACTTGGTGAAACTTTCATCACTTGTGGTGAGCCTTCGTCTGCTGCGCGACCATAATCCCAAAGACCAATAGTAGGCGAAAATACCCTTCTCGACGATCAATCGGAAAATGGTATTTGGGTCTTCATCTACTCTGCTCGACCATAATCCCAAAGGCCATAGGGTAGAATACCCTTCTCAATCAATCAATCGAAAAAATGGTCGTTGGGTCTTCATCTACTCTAACTTGACCGTAATCCGAAGACCAATAGGGCGGAATACCCTTCTCGGTCAATCAATCGGGAAAATGGTCATTGGGTCTTCATCTACTCTTGACCATAATCCGAAGACTAATAGGCGAAATACCCTTCTCGGTCAATCAATCGGAAAATGGTCATTGGTTCGCTTCGATCCCGAGGAAGGCCTCGAGACATGTCTTTAAAGTGTAAACTTCTTTCTAACTTGATCGATTCATCGATTCGACCACTTCGGTATAGGATTCTAAGCGGTATGTCTTCTACCTTTTCCGACCATGGTCGGTATTCTCCAGGCGAAGAAAATCAATCTTCTTCTAGCATCATCCCGAGCTCTCGAACGAGAACCCTCGAAACCCGCTTGGAAGAAGCAGCATCGGCGTGAGCATTCTTTGAAGGACCCAATCAATCCTCGACGGATACTCGTTGTGTGAGAGCGAAGTCATAGCCATCGGGTATCTTTTTAGAGGTAATCTGCTTCTACTCTTTTCACCATGGATTCCGGCGTAGAAGCGGCTCTGATTTGTGATTGAAAACTTCAAGAACACTAGAACCGCCCTCCTTCTAGCGCGCCAATGTTAACGCCATAATCTTTCTCCACGTCCCAATCACGTAAGAGCGTCCCCGATCTCCTGATAAACACGATCGACACCAAAAAAGCTTGGATTTGGGGCCAGTCGAGGGATAGCTCCGGCGTGAGAGTCGATCTGACGATCACAAGGTTAACAATGGAGGAATAAATATCTAGTGACTTGAGAGCAATAATTTATGAGTTACCTTTCACCGTGTGTCATCCTTGCTTTATATCCCCAAAGTCCGGTTTGTCAGATGTCTGACTTTTTTGGACCCATGACTTTCAAAACTAAGCCCATCCAATCCTCATTAAATCAATGCGAGATGACGATCAAAGTTCTATCCCCAATCTACAATTGGCCAAAAAGTTCTCAAGTGGGCAACCATACTCATCTAAGAATTCGCCCATCAAGCATCCCAGATAATAAAGGGCAAGAATAATCATAACCCCTGCAGAGGGCCATTAAGTTTCTGGCCCATAAGAAAAAATGATCATAGCCCAACACTTCCATTTATTGGATCATGCCCTAAAGTTCTTTTTCTTTAACTCAACTACACCTTTTATCCCAGTCTAGTTGGGGTAGGATGCGAATGAATCCCGTGAATTCATTCTTTTTCTCGAAATAAGGTTAAAATGGTGTTTATAATAGGTTCAAAACTGACTTGAAAGGCTTCGAGACATGCAAAAGAGAAAAGGAGGACAACTAATTTGGGAGGAAGGAGTGTAATAATTTTAACAGAATTTATACTATAAAGGCAAAAATAAAATGGTAGAAAAAATTTGTTTACCAATGTCATTTGTTTGTTTATTGCAGTAAAGGAGGTAAAGCGTTTATTGATGCATTGGTGCCTCGTTTGAACCCTGAGAATATGAGTGGAGGGCCATCAATGCCATTTGAGCTTGAGGTTAGTTCTGTATCACGGATCTCTGTGTCCATATATGCCTATTGTTTGACACTATCATCTCATGAACAAAAAAAATTATTTTATTGTAATTGATTATATTTAAACCTGAGTTTGACATATTAGAGTTAACCTTGCAACTTGCAAGTACATTAAGTTATACTGGCAACTTACTATAGTTTAATGCTTAACGTCAAAGATGATTTCCCTATTTCCATCATAGATGGCATTAGGTAGTGGTCTTGTGGAATGATCCATGTTATGTAATCCAGTAACCAACGATAGGGGATTGAGTTCTGTTGGTGGAGACCTTGATAATAGGACATTTCAGTTGGCCAATGAAAAAAATTACAAAAGACAAGTGGTTGTTTTTCTGTGGTCTTATTATTGAAGTTTGAGGGAGAGTGGTACGAGGGGATCTGGTGGAAGAGTAAATGAAACGTTGGGATTCCAAGAAAGGTGGCCTTCTTCTCTTAGACAGCTGTGCTTGGGGAAATTCAAGACAATGTTTGATAGAGATTTATGGTAAGTTGTTTTATGTGTAGATAAGGTTGTGATTTAACGGATTTCTTGCTCCTACACTGTGAGCTCATCAAGGAGATTTAGGCGATGATCTTTTTGCTGTATGGGATGATATGGGTGATGCCAAGTGGGTCATGGAGCGACTTAATGCTCGATAGCGCTTATGATTTTTTGGAGGTCGCGGGCAAAGTGGATATGATTCCTCATGCCTTTTGGTCGATGATATGGCCCAAGAGCAACAAACATTATTTTGAGGATATCTGTTTTTGAGCTTATTGTTTTTTGGCAAGATGAGGAATATTCACGTTCTACAGAGTCCTTTATTGACTTTTAGGGAGAGTTCAGTTTTGTTCGAGTTCTTGAAGAGGGGGTGGTGTCGTTTTATGCTTTTAACTCTGGTTTAGAAATTCCCAACTAATGTGAAAATCTTTCCTTGTAGTTCATCTCTAGTTACCCTTCCGATTGATATTTTTCACGATCTTCGCTGCTTTGGTTTAAAACTTGTAAAACAGTTATAGCAAATAGTTGTTAAGTATGAAAACAAACTTTGGTCGGTAGTTCCACAGATCGTCTGCTCTGATATCAAATGTTACGATATAGGCTCAAACTTCTATTTCCTCCTGAGAAGCTAGATATCCAAGAGAAGAGGTTCAAGCCTATATCAACCCCACATTGATATTCTTATACTACCAATGTGGGATCTGCCTCGCATATGGCAAGCTCACATTGGTATTCATAACAGATACAAGCTAAGAGATGTATGGTAGAGAATAACAATGCAACTTAACAATAGCAAAGAATAATCGAAAGAAAAACAATCACACAAAACACAAGATTTACGTGGTTCAATCAAAATGTTTGGGCTAGTCCACGGTGGGCAGCTTACAGTTTCACTATCTCTTAGAAAATTCATACATCATATAATTTGCATGATCTCCTCCTTGTATAATGAACATAAGTAACCCTAATTCACCCGAAAGTACAAAACTACACCACTAGATTTAGAAGTAGGGCGGTGCCCCAGAGCCCCGCTTAAATATTCATAGTGGCAATCAAACAATGATTACCGGGCTCTCACTTCAGAATGAGGCCAGTTACCTTTTGAATAGCTTTATAATTACCTTTGAATTAAAGTTTGGATCAGACTTCATCAATAACGATGTATACTTTCACTGTGTATGTGTCCCCATGTGCCTGTATATAGGCATTAGATCCTGTCAATGGCAAATAGACAATTCACTTCCTAACTATTTTTCATAGATGGCCTTTGTTTATTATTCCGACTCGGGGGTTCATAATTAAATTTCATTGTGAAATTTTCAGGTTGTTGAAGCAGCTTTGAACTCACGAATACAGCGCTTGGAGCAGAGATTAATGGATTTAGAACCACGTGTGAGTATGGAAACATAGTGAGTATATAAAATTTATAAAGATTTGTTTTATCTTTTCTTATTCTTGGAGAAATTTATTTTGAAGATCATATCTAGTAGTTTTAGAACTAAAGGTGCAGACTATTTGGAAGAGAGGACGGCTGATTGACCGCCTCAACTTTATGTGGTCTTTTGCTGCTGCTGGTATCTTTTTGCCTGTATTAGTATATACTGAAAGATGTTTAAACATTGAAAAAGGAATTGGAAGTAATTTCTTTTCAGTTTAATAGTTGATATTATAATCAATTCCATGACATGCCAATCTCTCTCTCTCTCTCTCTCTCTTACTAGGCTTAAATTGTACACTATTATTTATATAAAATTGTTGAGTTACCAAGTTCTCTTAAAGCTTCAGCTGTTAGAGAACAGACCCAACAATTTATAACATGTGGAAAGGCATAAGGTGCATCATAACTTGCAGATAACTTATAGTGGAACTGCCTTCAATACCATGTTAAGTTACCCATGTCTCTAAAAACTAAAAAGGTTCAACTTGTTAGAAGATTTACCAATAATGTATATCATGCCTTAATAGACATTATTTTAAGAAGCATATAATGAGCATCATACAGATTCTAGTTTTGTGACATGGCATCTCTGTCACATGCATATACAGCTATACTTCTGTAAATAGAGTCCTGCTAAAAAACTTTCCTATTCTACCAGTATATCACATGCTCAGATATACAGATTGTATTATGCAATAAGTTCTATTTCTTGCACACTGATGTCGTCATTAGTTACACTAAGTAACTTATTTGCTGTTTGCTCCAGGTTCAAGCTTTACTTGAGGTTTTGCCTAACCGATTAACAGCTGACATATTGGAGCAACTCCGTATTAGCAAGCAGACCTTGGTATAGTTTAATTTTGATTTTATTCTGTCTATTAAGTTATTGAGCCAATGACATTGAGAAACAGTCTCTTTTTATTTATGTCTGGAAGGTTGAATTGGATTCAAAAGCAGGGGCTCTCAAACAAATGTTGCTTGATATACTTGAGGACCCTCATGAAATGCGTCGCATATCTATTATGGGAAGAAACTGCACACTTAAGAAAGACAACTATGACACGGAGTGCTCTGTTCCACTAGAAAAGCAGATTGCTGAGGGTAAGTCATGTTTATGGTTATGTTTCCATTCCATGCTTATTCTAATTTCCATTTTGGAAGAGGGTCAAATATTTATATATGATTACATTGAATTGCTTATGTTATTTGTAGAAGAGGAGGAAGAAATTGAAATGCTTTTCGAGAACTATCTACAAAGGTTATTTCTTTGTCCTATTTGAACTTCTCGCCATTGAGGCACAGACATGGACAGTGTCAAAAAGCAATGTCTTCTTCTTCTTGGTACCTCTAAGAACATCATTACATCTCAGGCTGGGGGAGGGGGATGAGACTCTAAACCACATCTCCAGGACACTATAGTCTACATGCTCCTAATTAATATAAAATTCTAATCGTCTGACTATTGTGGGCCATTCATGTAACGTCCCCAACATAACTGAAATATAATACTACTTCAGTCTTCAAGGAATAATAATTGTTTGAAGAGAACAAGAAATGTTTTACTATAGCAAGAGTAAGAAAATATAAATTAATTAGAGTAGAAGGCATAAAGGAAATAGTAATAATCACAATAATATGTATATCACACACATACAAGTTGTTAGGTACTTATCTGTATATTTTTTTGTGTGCGCTAAATTTAAGACTGTATTAAAAAGAAAATATTTACAATAGCAAAGGGGCATACCCCAGATATGCAGCTCATATGAGATGCCAACTAGAAATCAAGAGCAGACTACACATCCCAAACAGAAGAGAATTATCAACAAGCTTAGCTTTCTGAAATTGAACAAAAGAAACTAATCTGCATATGACTCTATTAAGAATAATAGAAGAGAGGATCTGTATATCTTAACTTGCATGTATATTAATTTTTTCTTTTTTAACATAACATGATAGTTGTGATTATTAATGGTCTTTAATTAAAGAATAATCTCTCAGTCGAATGATATTGGATGTACTTATTACAAAAGTTATTTTGCTATAAATCTCAATTTACACGAGGGAAAATAATCTTCTTTGTCAAAACTCCATGTTCTCTTTTTAAGAATTTATCATTCTGCGTGCCTGTTTCATGTCATATATTGTATCATATAATAGGATAAACTATTGATTTAGGGACTTTACGGTTTCTTTTTACTGTCCTATTGTGTTAGATTTTCATAATTATAAGCATTTGACAAATGTGAATTCATTCTAGTAGAAAGTCTTGTTTTGTAAACATCAAGGTAGATTATAGAAATTAAATATCATCAGTTACATAAAACAAGCCGTAAAATCTTTTTGGGTAATTGGGTTCCATTTGTTGTGTCAACAATGTCCATTGCAAATGTGCCAGTTATAAACTTGTAGGTAATAGTTATGACCAAAGTTCTACTGCCAGGAGATGGACCTAAAAACTATCTGACAATTGCTACTGCTGAACATGATTTTACTCAAGTGGGGGCTTGACATAATACTTTAGAATGGTGCTATATATTTTGCCATTTAGGATATTTCTTATCTGTTAGCATAGTAAAACTCCTAGCTTTACTTAATAGTCAAGTTATTAGTTGGCTGAAATTTTTTGTCTCACTATCTTCCTACACTGCAGATGTGAGTCATGCCATGGTCAAGCTGAACGGCTTCTTGATTCTGCTAAAGAAATGGAAGACTCAATTGCTGTTAACTTGAGGTAAATTGAAAGTAGCAAGATAGATGATTATTTAGTGGAACCTAAATCCTAAATTAGTGGCAATGAAGATTTTAATCAAGAGAAAATTTGTTGATTTGAACTGAAATTAAAACAACCATCCATTAGTTTAAGGAGAAAGAAGTGAAAAGTTCTTGCTGAAAAACTGAAATCCTTTTCAGGTTATAAGTCTGATATGGGAACTAAGTTATCCTCGTCGAATGTTCTTAGTAAACCACCACAATATTCAATGCCGCTGCTTGATAAGTTTATCTCATGGCCTCTAGTCTGTTTTTATTGGCAATAAGAGTCTCTGTTAAACAAATAGTTATAAACCTTTTGCCGTCATGATAGGCAGTGCCGCAGTGGACATTAGAGAGATCAGAACAAGAAGAGAAGAATAGGAAGGTTGAGAGTGAAGAGAAGAAGATAATAATGAAAAATAGAGAAGAAGAAAAACAGATGAAAAGTAGAAGAAAGAAAAATAAAAGATCGGCTAAGAAAGACAAAGGGCACAGTGTGAGAAGGACTCTGTTACAATTGAAAGATGTTTTACTAAATCACTATTGAAATCTTTCAATGTCCGTTGCTTAACAGGCATGGATCTTGATGGCATATTGCTCTGATTGCAATCTCAGTTACCCTTTTGTTACGTTTAGGTAGTTCCAATCCCCATACTCGAGGTCAAACTTACCTATCCATAAATTAAGAAAAGAAATTTTATTTTATAAGTCTAATTAAATTATTTAATTCATCTCTAAGTATTCAAAAATGATCATCATTCAATAACATTCAGAGATTGATTAAGATTCACTATGTGCAAAATTATCTGTCTCCTTGTCAGCTCTCGGAGGCTCGAGGTCAGCAGAGTGGAATTGCTTCTTCAGGTTGGAACATTTTGTATTGCTGTTGGTGCTCTTATAGCAGGTAATCTATGTTTTTCAAATAATATTGATATCTAACTATTCAAATGTTGCTCAGAGCTGTTCAATGTACTCTGTACAGTTACTATGTCTTTCTTCCTTGTGTTGGAGACTTGTAATTTACATCAACCATAAAAATTCTGCATAACCATCATCCACTGATACTCTGCAAAAGCATATATCAACAAATTGCAACTGCTGCCTGAAGCTACCAATAGCCACAAGTTGCCTACCCTAATCATTTAGTCGACATGTAGAGAAAGCTTAAAAAATTCACCATGTTAGCAATCTAGAGCCCTAGAGATTGTCTTAAGACTAAATCACTAAATAAACTTATCCAGGGCTTGAATATAGTACATTTTATTTATATATGATATACTATCTCAAAATTACAAGTTAATGCCAATTCCTAAAGTACATGTGTATTCATTTGTTGAATATATGCTCATTTAGTTTCATTCTCATGCAGAAATATTCTCCACAAGCATGGTTTTAACAATTTCAATTAGTTTGGGTTTAGCCTTTACTCTAAATCTGTGCTAAAGATCAGGTTGGCATTTTTAGGTTTATGTATTTTCAAATAATGTCTATGGTTGGACAAGTAGGTCCTCAAGATTTTTTTTTAATTTTTTTCCCACTTTCTTCTGTATATTTTCTATTTCCTCTTCTTTTCCTCTCTTTTTTGACGAATATTGTTTCACACAATTACATCAATGGTGTACATGTTCATTATTTTCCGTCGTGCTGTAACAGTCTCAAAATATTGAACGTACAACTTTTTATATATGACATGGTGACAACAATCTGTATTAGACAGTTTGGACCCTCTTAAGTTGTAGCGCCCCCAAATCCGGGTATCTTCCAACCCGACAGATGGTACTATACTGTACAAACATTCATACATTCATTCAATTGAATAGTCTCAAAGAACGAACATAACGTCTATATATTAAAGGTAATATTTACATTTCCCGGGTTACATACATTATTACAAAAGTTCTTTGTCATAATATTCATTACATTACAACAATAGACCTATACCATTACAAGACACGACAATAATAATCATAGCTTTTCCTTTATCCTTATTTGATCCTTCGGGACGTTCGATCTTAATTTGCGTTCATATGGTTCAAGCAAGAGTGAGCATAACTAGCTCAAAAAAGTATAACAATTTCAATAACAACATGCTCGATACATATGAATCGTATATCTTCGATAACTGAACAATAGTTATGAAGTACTATTGATAATTCAAAATAGCACTTCATCTTTCTTTCAAAATGTTTCACAATGAATAATATTCAGTAAAACATTCACTCCGGTCAAAGATCTTGAGTATTCATTCTTTCTTTAAAAAGGACAAACCGGAACTAAGTCCGTAAGCTTGGGTATTACTTACGAGCACTTCTAGGTGATCACTGTTTGTCACTCATGTTGATCGACACTACATCCATTAAACGTATTTACGTTTAATCATTTAGGCAACCTCACGTGCTGTCGTTTCTGAAACAAAACATTTGTTTAACATTTCGGTCTTCTTTTGAAAACCATATCAAGTAATTGACAAAAGATAACGATTTGATAACGAGATGAATAGATTATCAACAATCCACTCGATATGTTAAGACTAGCCAAAGGAACCGGCTTTAACTTCATTGCACTTCCATTCATGCGTCGATCATACGTGAGCGTCGAAAACTTGTTCAGATTGAATCGAGACAATAGTTAGAATACTTGCCTTTAGCGTGGCTCTGCTTGAGTATTTTACTTTACGTTCAAGTCTTTCAAGTCTCTACAATACATGATCACATAATGCCTTACATTAGGTTACATATAATCAAGTATGTATCCATTATATCTTACCTTTCATCTCAATCTAATTTGCATATTAGACTTAATTATTATTCATTCTATTTCATTCACATTTATTTATATTCCACAAGGTTGTTTTGACCTTTACTCACATTCTTAAGGTTTTATAAAGCTTAACAATGTTATCTTATATTCCTTCATGTATGCTTACATTCAATGTTTAATTATAAACCTTTCCCTCTTTTGCAACTCTTCTTCATCGTCCACTTGTGCAGGCCTGCACTTGCATGCCGACTTTCCCTTTATAGCTTTCGTATTTGCATGAAGTTAGCGATCATTGAGCTCGGACCTCATGTTGCCAAGGGGTGAATGGTTTTAGGGTTGGCCATGGCTGACTCTGTCACACCAGAATTTTTTAAATTCTTGAAATTTTATAACTTCCCGGACGCATAACTTCTTCGTTATAAGTCCGAATTGGCTCGTTCAAAAGCCTACGGTTCACAAATTACGTAATCTACGCGTTCATGCAAGAATTTTATTTATTCGACTTCGTTTGCTAAAAATTCACCTATTGGTTCATTTTTAACGTAAACGATAAATGTTCGTGAACGTTCAATGCTCGTTTCTTCGTTCTAAGTCGGAATTCGTCTATTTTCGAGTCCGCAACTCTTAAATGACAAATAGGACTTGTCTCCATTAGAAAACAACGTTTCCGAACTCAAACTCAAAATTTGACTTCCATTCCGGGAAATTTACGAATTCGACGATCAACGTCTAATTGTACGATTTCCGGCAAATCTTCCTTCTTATGATTTGTTCAATATTACAAATGAATTTCAGTCATAATGTGAACATCTTAACAAGCTAATTCCAACAACTTATAGTTCAAGTTGGATTTTGCCTTATTTCTTTCATGAGCTTATAACTTGTCAATTTATAAACTACTTATAAACTTATCATTCAAAACCTTATGATCATCAAAGTTTCTCCATCATCATCCATATATGTTATTAGCGTATAGCTTTTCTTTCGTATAGAATAGATACATATAATCATACAAATTCTTTTACTTCCGTATTACTTTCATTAATAAACTCATTTCAAGTTCTTAATGCTTTCACATAAGTTTACTACTTATATTAACTTAAATGACTTATTACCAATTTATGTGGCTTAAGTTCATTGCTTATACACTCTTCTTACTTTTTACCATTCATGTTCCTTAATCCAATCTTTTTTTATCAACCTATCATCTTTGAGATAAGAAGATAATTGGAGAAGGATTCTTACATTTAAAGTTCTTGGTAAAGTAAACTTCTTTCTTCTCTTTTTTAGTAAGTGGCTTATTTCAACTTAATCACCCTAACACTTAAGCACTTTGAGAGAGAAAGTGTTTAGATTATTTGACAACTAGCAAATAACTTGCCAACCTTCACTATTTATAGAAGTTGCAAGGTTTAGGGCAATTTAATCAATTCCATCATCCCACCTCCTTTTGCACCTCCTTACTATTCATTACTTGAATGACACAAAATCTATCCTTTTCTTGGCCATCAATCCTTTAACTTGGTCATTACTCCTTGACTTCTAACCACATTAACTCGGTCATTACTCATTTAACTTGATAACCACACATTAACCACATTAATATGGTTTTGCTCCATGGATCACACAACTCTTGGGCTTCTAGCTTGGGCTTTGTTAACGCCAGGATCTTTCTCCACGTCCCAATCACGTAAGACGTCCTGATCCTGCATACGATAAACCACAATCGACAAAAGCTTAGCTGATTTCCGTCGGGGGATAGCTTCGGTGCGTGAGAATTAAATACGTGTTCACAAAAGTTAACAATGGAGGAATGTATGATCTAGTGTATTGAGAGAGATAATAATTCTCGATTGTGTGTGTATGGGAGAATATGAATAATCAATATATGTGAGAACGTACCTCTATCGATGGCTTCCTTCTTTGGGTTATACTATCTTTGCTTGGATTCTTGTGCCACCCACTACTACTTACGACACCCCTACGATCGATGGGCTCTTAGCCACTATATAAGGTTTATCTCTTTTTTTTGGCGCTTTTTTTCTCTGGCCGGTGATTTGTGATCCCATCCACATTAATGCGTGGCGGGAGCCTTGGTCAACCGTCGTGCTTTTTCATCATCATGTCAAAAAGTGATGATATTAAAATATCTAATGGGTTGATCCATTTGGGTGACCCGGCTTTAGAAGATTAAAAAGCGGATATAATATGGTGATTGGGCCCGATGACTTTAACGAAAAAATAAAGGCCCGATGGATTCTTCATGTGAGTAGGCCCAATGTACCCTACCCAAAATAGGAAATATCACGCCCAACATTGCCCCTAGTTTTTTGTTAAGCAGAATGTTTAATAGAAAACTATGAATAACCTAAGATAATTTAAAAAAGGCCCGTAGTGAGATATAATTGAAGTGTATCCAATCGTTATTCACGAAATAAAAGGAGAAGAGGATGGAGGCCCAAATCGGAAAAACCTATTTAATAGAATCGTGGACCGGAACTAGACCCTTCCCATTCAAATTCCAAATCATCAATAGCATTTAATGAGGTAGGCCTTGAACACCGTATATCAAATCGATTATAAAAAGTAACTTTATCAACTTTGTGATTTTACTGCTTTCATTTGAATTTGACGCCTTACGAACTCTCGACTTTGAACTTTCTCCTTTCTTTCGCAAATAACCAACAATGGCTTCCGAGGATTACATGCAGAGGTTCTCGCGTATTGGTAACCCCACTCACTGCTGTTCCACCAAACCCTACCACCGTTGCTCATGAAGGAGCCTCGACACTAAACCCAAAAGTGTCGAAATCGATAAGAACCCTCCCCATAAATCCCAAAACCCCCTCCAAGAATCTACGAAGAATCTTGGCGATTCTCGCGCGCCACACTCCTCGATCGTCACGGAGGTGAAATCAAGAGAATTCGGTCCCGATACCACATCCGGATACCAGCGCAGTTAGGGTTCCTAGATCCGGTGAGAAAGATGTACCAACCAGCGGAGGGTTGGGCGGTGCCCCTGTGACCCTCTTTGGAGAAGGGGTTTGTTTCCCTCTGCATATCTTCATAGTAACCTCTTTGGGGTTTACGGGGATGGGGTTCATTTCAACTAATCTTAGAACTTCGTACATTAACATCTTGGCCTTCGTGGCCTCTCTGCCGTGAATTGGGCGTGGAGCCCTCCTGGACTCCTTCTTTACGATATCTGAAAATAAATACAATCTAGGAGAAGGGTTCAAGGCCATTAATGAAGCATTCTCCGTCGGGAGAGAAGTTCGAGAGGCGTTATTTGGTAAACACGCCTTGACAGCGAGTGGCATGAAAAAATGGTTCTACGTCAAAGGCCCCAAATCTCTTCTCTACCGAATGGGCCCAATGGCGAGAAGATCTCTGCTGATTTTGGAGACATTTACGAAGAAAGAGAAATGGAAATGATGGAACTTTTGACAATTTCCCCGAGGAGGTGGAAATGCGGACTCCTCTCGAAGCAAAACATGGTTATCGACCATAAATGTAAGTATCGGTTTATTTTATATGTATCTGAATTTTTTGAAAATGCTTTTATGATGTGGATTCTAACACGAGTTGTATTGGTTATCACGATATCTTTGATCAAACCGAGCTCTTTAGAGATAAAAGAGCTCGAAGATTTTTATGTCAGGAAGCCTTGGAAGTCTGTTGAAACTCAGGCGTGAAGGCTGCTCCGGCCGAACCAATCCGGAAACATGTACGAATGAATTCCAAACCGCGAGCCGAAGCCAAGAGGTTCTGTTTGGAAGAGACTCTCCGCCTCTCTCGCCCGAAAGAGGAGGCGATCGAAAACCGAAACAACACCCTTTCCAACCCCTTCCGGCCACCGCCTGAAATCGAGCCAACCACCACGTCCGTCGCTGACGAGGAGGCTACTCGATCGTCTGATCGAAGAAGCATCCTCCGCACCAAAAAAGTCGAGAAGCGAAGATAACACCTTTATTGCCAAGAGAGCTTAGGGTGCCCCGATCTTGATCATACCCCCTTCGTACCTTTGTAGAAATCTGATTAGGCGAAGAAGGTGATCGATGAAGTCGTCGAAACCACATCCGGGAAGAGAAGCGAACACACACAGCCACTCAAGCTTCTGCGACGGTCAACTCTCTACAAGAACCAGTCCCAAACAAATCTCCTCTCCAAGGCCGTGTATGCGAACTGAACCTCTCTCCTCCCGAACAACCAGCTCCTTCCCCTGAAAATTCAAGACCTTCGCCAGAGCAAAGCGAGTCCTTGGTCGGGGCTATCATCTGCAGCCGAAGTAGTGGGATCTCCATTATATATGCTGGAGATTGATCTTAAATTTTCCGTTCGACTGTCGGGGCCTTCGTAAAGGAACGCCGACGATCATAGGTTCGATGATCACCACATGAATGAAATTTGCTCGATGAAGGATGAAATTTATTTGGCTAAGGTAAATAATCATTCCTTTATTTTTCTCGTCTTTACATCCTTAATTGTATATCTGGATCTTGGGCTTGAATCTTGCTCCGAACATATCTTGTTAATCTTTGTCTTTGGACGTTTAAATCGAACACATCATCATAGAAGCCGAGGAAGATTTTATCGACAAGAGATCAATATCTTTGAGATCGACCTTGGCTCGAGAAAGGGCCGATCGAGAAGACTCTCTTCAGTCATCGATGGCCTCTAACGAGACTTGGATAGAGCTAAGATGGATTTGAGGGACGTCGGCAACGAAGTAAAGACCCTGAAGAGATAGGTTGGCCGCCTCTGAAGCTAGCCAACAAACTTTAACCGATCTGAAAGCCAAGCACAGTCGAAGAAAACACATTCTTGAGGGCAAAAATGAGGAGTTTTCTTGATCGGCCGAAACTGGCTATTCAACTTGGCGAGGCTCAATCAAAGGCCCGGGATGAAGGGCGGAGACCTGAAGAACAAACGCCATGAAACCTTCTTAAAATAAAGGATCTTGAGGAAGGGTCCTCTTACGTAGAAGAGCTCGTAGAAAGCGAATCTGAGTAGAATATAGAGACTCGGACGAGAACGCGTCGAGATCATGAAAGTTTACTCGGAAGGCTACGAAGGCTAGCCGAGAGAGGCAAAGAAAAAGCTGTCTCACGCTTCAATTGGACCCAACTCTACTCGACTCAAGAGGCGAAGGTGGTGCTGGGTGTTCTTCACCTTTCATTCGACTTATGTAAAAATTTATCTATTTAAACATTTTACGTTTACTATATTGGTGTATTTTTGTTCATGAATGAATAGGTCGAATGAATGTATTAATTTTCTGACAATTTGCAATCTCTTTAATTGTGAACTATGTTTTACTCGGTTAGTTTCTTTGTCGATAATTCAATATCGATAAAATGAACCTAAGCATGAATCGGTTAAGATATATAATAGTTAATGTATGAGGCGAAGGAATTGAATTTTATGGACATGATTTATCTTAAGCTGAGCGAAAGGATGAACTCAAACACTTGAGGATTTAACTCAAATTGTTAATTAACAATTAAGCGTGTGATATAACGAGATAAAGTGATGTTAAAGAGCGAGGCATTTCAACTCAACACTTAAATAAAATAAAAGTACCATATCTTTAAGCCGGTTCAAGTGTGAGATCGGTCGTTTGTTTACCACTCGGGGTGAAACAATTATATGAAAACCAAGATATAAGGATCGAGATATAAGGACGAAGATATAAGGACCGATTGTGACCATTGATTTACCACCTGGTAAAATCAATATAGGATCCTTCGCTCACCACTCGGGGTAGAAACGACAAATGAAATTTGTCATCGAATGGCATGAAAAGTCCTACCATTCCTCCTTACACCATAGTGACCGTAGGACAAAATAGGACCGGGACCAATAGTGACCATTGATTTACCACCTGGTAAAATCAATATAGGATCCTTCGTCTACCACTCGGGGTAGAAACGACAAATGAAATTTGCCATCGAATGGCGACGTGAAGTCCTACCATTCCTCCTTTTACCATAGTGACCGTAGGACAAAATAGGACCGGGGACGATAGTGACCATTGATTTACCACCTGGTAAAATCAATATAGGATCCTTCGCTCACCACTCGGGGTAGAAACGACAAATGGTCGCCATCGAACCATCGAATGGCGTGAGTCCACCACCATTCCTCCTTACACCATAAAAGTGACCGTAGGGACAAAATAGGACCGGGACCAATAGTGAAAAAGTGTCTTTTTATTGATAATGAACAATAATATCTGGACTTAGATGAATCGACTTAATCTTTATTGAAAGTATTTAGAAACCAAATGCTGCCAAGTGTTTTTGATTTGGAACCATCTAATGCCATTAGCAAGTAAGTGCTGGTTTGGATACTTGATCACCTCATATATGGTCCTTCCCAGTTTGGCATTAACTTTCCGTGTTTTGAGGTGTAGAAGCTTGGCTACTCACGAGGGGCCGAAGTCTCTATTTGAATCTGCGAAGCTTGACTCCTTTGTTATAATGCTTAGCTACTCTTACGTTGATAAGCGACCCGATTTAAAGTAGAAAGCAACCTCTCTAACTTCTTACAGCGAGATCCAAATTGGCCTTGATCCTTACGTCGTTGTATATTTCTTTGTATTGGTGACGAAGACTTGGAGATCCGATTTAGACGGGGACTAAGGCATCGATTACCATAAGCCGATCGAAAGGTGAATCCCAGGTGGTAGTCCTTGGTGTAGTCCGGTAAGCCTGACACTGTTGACGGCTCCTCGCCATCTTCCTTTAGCTTCATCTAGTCTGCGCTTGATCCGTTCGGTGACGTCACTGTTGGTCACCTCAACAGCCCATTTATTGTGGATGAGCCACCAAAGTCTTCTATCTTTGAATCTGACTCCTTTAAAAATGCTTCAAATTTTGATCCCACGAACCGGCGTCCAGATTGTCCGATATTAATACTCTAGGGATCCGGCGAAACCACTACGGACTCTTTTATGAACTTCAACATTCTTGCTCGTAGTAATTAACCAAAGTGGCCGCTTTCTACCCACTTGTCATTATAATTAATAGCAATGTATAATAAAGCTAACTTTGACCTTTAGCTTTAAGGCAATGGACCCAATATATCTACCCCAGACGGTGAAGGGTATAGGAGATAAAATCGGTATAGCTCTTACAGTGGATAATGGGATCGGATTTATTGAGTTGACACTTTTCACATTTTTGACATCTACTCTGTAGCTTCCTTGAAAATTATAGGCCATAGTATCCTTGTCGAAGTACTTTGTAAGCGAAAGATTTAGCGACCCGTATGATCACCGCAAATGCCCTCGTGAACTTCCCGAAGAGCATATTCCGCCTCGGATGGGACCGACACTTGATAATGGTGAAGAAAAGGCCAATCGATAAAGATCCCCATCAATAAGAACAAAGTTGGTATTCTTGTATTTGATCTTCTTTCTTTAACATCGATCCAGAAGGAAGGACGCCATCTGCCGAATACTCGATGTAGGGGTCATCCGGCGATTAGATCGCTCGATACATCAACTGCTTCATCTTTGAACACTTTCGGTACATTCTTGAACTTCCAAATAAAGCGATCAGTTAAAAACATACGCATCCGTAGTAGCCAATTTAAATGATCGTCGGCGATAGAATTGTCATTCGCTCTATGCTACACGAAATTAAATGCTGAGCGAAATCTTTGAAGTCGGTCTTTTAACTCCGCGAATACTTGATCATCCGATTTCCACAAGCTTCATAGTCCCCTGATAGGCTAACTGACAACAACCAACCGAGAGTCATCATGTAGATGATAAGGTTCCGGACCTCTAGACTCTTTTGCCCGATCGAACACCCATTGCTAGCTTTGCCATACTGGCGGCCGTTGTTTGTCGCTTTAAATCAAATCGATGGCTGTTGAACTTTGAACCCGTCCGGACTTGTCGAGATAATTCTGCCCCCACTAACAGTTAGGGTAGAGGAACCATCTGCATATAGAGTCCAAACATTACTGCTCTGTTGAAGAAGCATGCCTTGCTTTCGATCGGACGATTAAACTTCCGTAACTTCGGCATCTGCTTGGTGAGCGAACATTCTACTTATGAAATCGGCCAAAGCTTGGCCTTTGATAGCGGTTAAATGGATGGTATTCGATGAAAAAGCTGTGACAACTCCATTGTCCACGCTGCTAACCTTCACGAAACTTACGCACCCGTCACCTTCTTGATGGGTGATCAGTGTGCGAATGACGAGAAGCCGACCTTGAAAATCTTGTGAAACTTCTCTTAGCAATTATCGGCGAAGGCAAATTTCTCAACATTTGGATACTGTTTGACATCTCGCGGGACGTGGTGACATAATAGGCCGAATCTTTGTCTTCCATTTGATCTCCCGAACCAAAGACCTTTGCTCCAACCGCATTAACGAACTTGCCGGAGGATCTGAGATATAAGGTCTCTGCTGGAATGGGTTTCACCAATAAAGGAGTAGAAGAAAGATCGCCTTTATGCTCTGGAAGGCGTCTTCACACTCTGAAGTCCACTGGAGCGTCTTCGCGTTCTTGACCCTTTCGATGTATCGAAGAAAGGAAGGCACCTCTCTGCCAGTTTGGCGGCGAACCTCCTTAATCTTTGCCGATCCTGCCCGGTCGAGGGCGTTGGGCGTCTTTGAATGGTGAGAGTCTTCGTATCGAGAATAGCTGAATCTTCTCTGGATTGGCCTCGATACCCTTTGACTAACAAGATAACCCGAAACTTCCTGCTTGAGGTAGAAAGTGCAACTGGCCGGGATTAAACCTTAGTTGACGATGACGGACGATCTGAAAGCATTCCTCTAGATAGTCGAATGACTCTGAGCGTCGTGTTTTTCACGATCATGTCATCAACTTATACCTCCGTATTCCTTCCCAAACTTTATCGAAGATGAAGTTCATCATTCTCCGGTAAGTGGCTCCGGCATTTATAAGGCCAAAAGTCATCTTCTTGTAGGCGTGCCGAGCGGTGTGTAATAAATCTGATCTTTGGGATATCCTCTTTACTGGCATGGATATTTGGTGATAACACGAAAAAGCATCCATAAAGCTTAGTAATCGTACCGAAGTGGCATCGATAAAGGTGATCGATATGAGGTAGAGGATAAAAATCCTTGAGACAAGCTTTATTGAGGTCGGTGTAGTCGATCTGAACCCGCCATTTTCCATTCTCCGCATACCTTTTGACACCACATTAGCCATCCATTCGGGATAATCAATCTCGTATATAAAAATCGGCGACCCAATGACTTTCTTATTTCACGATCGATAATTTTACGTCGTTCGGTATGAAAATCCGTCTTTTTTACGCGAGGCAAAACTTCTTCGAGGATCTACATTCGAAAGTATGCTCAATTTATCTTAATTAACTCGAGCGTGTCTCTTGGTTCCCATGCAAAAATATCCAGCATAGCGGTAACGTAAGTTCTATGAGATTTGTCAGAAGAGGTTACGGTAGTCTGAACCGATCTTCCTGATCTTGTCCGGCTTTCGAGGATCGATTCGACCTCTTAGTTCCTCGTGAGAATCACCATCGATTGAGAACTACTTTTTTCGGTAAAAGGCTCGATCTCGATTGTCGCCGCTTTCTTTTGTTTGCTTGACCCCACTCAGGAGGAAATATGACATTCCGGTAGCATCGTCGGGCTAGATCCAGTCCCCCGCCTCTCCTACTCCGTGGTAGTGGGAACTTGATTTTGAAATGAGGATGGAGGTCGCGACTTGGAAGCGATTAAAGTAGGTCTTCCGGCGTTGTAAAATTTGAATCAGCGTGTACAACATAGAATTTACACACTATTTCGACTTCTTTGGGGTCTTTGTCTTAGAAGACAACCGGGAGTTCAATAGTGCTGCTGACTTTAGCAGGATCATTCTTTGAAGCCGTATAAAGGAGCTTCTGCCCGAAGCTCCCATTTACGCCCATCGAGTCATCCTACGATGGCGTGGGCATCTGAGGATATCCATTTGAAGATCCATTATCTATCATCATCGTAAACCTTCGTGTCCACCAGTGCCCATCATACTTATGTGATCACCAAGCCCCCTAAATGCGGCTCGATGGGCTCAAGGATAGTCGTTGTCGGTGAATGATATAGCGATCCGGGGAATGGTCTATCTGCTTTCGAGGAACATCTGTCGCGGTCGTGGCCGAATTCGAGGTAAGCCCTTCTCTTCCTCCCTATCAACTTCCTTGCGGACCCACCGGTTATCACATCGATAACATGCCTTGGCGGCGATCTTTGGAGCCCGCGAGCCGTCTGAAACGGCGCACGGTTAACGTTCTGGCGATTATTTACTGACCACATCTTGCACCAACAAGCCGTCTTTAATCTTCCTCTCCACACAAAGTCTTTCATTGCAACACTTTCGTTAGTGTAAGTGGCGGTGACTGATGATATACCACAATACTTATGAGTTTTACCTTGATTCGGTAATTATCACGGGGTGGCTCGAAAGAAAGGTTGGTTTGATTTGATCCAAAATTATCGATCTATCGGTGTTTAGTTTGGTGTAGATCTTATTCACCTTGGTAGGAGCGGAGGGATGGCTTCCTTGCCTTGCCGGGGTATTGTACTTTTTTCGAGCGCCTCTGTCCAGATCATTATACCCCAGTTCTCCTCTGTTCAACTTGGGCTTAGGAGCCATTTGACTCTTTCCTGACGAAAGAGGATGTTTCAGTTGTTCATAGCTTCTTCCACAACGATGTAGCCTTACGCTTTGTCGAAAGGCTTGGCCAAGCTCTTGGATGATTGAACATCAACTTCTTCACCAACTTTTTGGACTTTACGAAATCCAATCCATTCGGAACAAACCTCTGACTGGAGATCATTAAGATCGGACACTGACCATCGCTTCTCTGAACCTCTTTACATCTGGCCCAGATTATTTGGTAAAGCTGCCGGATCTGTGCCCAAAAGAACCGTAAACTTTCCTCTTCTTGGTTGCTCTCGAAGCAGGCGTGGAACTTATCACAAAGTTCGGTCCACGAGGATATGGAATCTGAAGGCAAAGTTCCCAACCAACATCTCGCATCTTTTCTTAGTGTCGTAATAAAGGTGTGGCACTTGGCGGCGTCGATGAAGTCGTAATAGTCCATTAAGCCGGTTGAGCGCTTTGGTATGGTCATAAGGGTCCCTGGTTCCATCGTAACTTTCCATGCGAGGCAATTTTTAGTGATATCCGCCTTTTCCTTGAGAATATCGAGGAAAAAGGGATCTTTCTTTCGGGCGTCCTTCACTCTTTGGACCTCAGCCAGTTGTTTTCTGAGCTCTTTAAGCTCCTTTACTAGAAAATCAACGCCTTCAGGCTGCGTGGAAACCTCTTTCTCATGAACAACATTATGTCTCTGAGAGGATCGACCCCCTCCTGCCGATCCTCGCCTGAGAGGACTTCTTGATCTGCTTGATGTACATAACTTTTTCCTTGTGGTGAGAATGATCACGTTGATAGTCCATTACCCGGACTTCGGGTACGACCTCCTTCGACCTGCTCCTTTGTTGATAATCATCTCGATCTTTGAGAGGTAACGGCCATTATCGCCTTCTTGAGGCCGTGGGAGTTCTAACTTCTCGATCTCCTCTACTTGAGAATGATCCTAGAAACACGCGTGGAACAACTTGACTCCTTACCCTTTCGTCGAGTCTCCTCCTTATGCCCACTTCGTCTTTCGTATTGATCGTGGCTAGATGCTTGCGTCCTGCAATTCCGCCCTTTAAGCATCATTCGGCTATATCTTCTCTCTTTCTTTTAACAGACCGCCACGGCTCTCTCTCTCGTTCGTCACTTCGTCTTTGCCGACTTGGCATTTCTAACCTCTGGCTACTTCTATGATAAATCTTGGTTGGTGAGGCTTCCACATCACCTCGACCATGATCTCGCTCCTCATTCGCGCCGAAACCCAATCTTAAATGCAGCCCCGCCAGAATCTTGAACGGAGATCCCCAGAATTATGCTTAGAAGCCGTGCTTCTCGTGAGCACTCTTGGAAGGACCAGACGATCCTTCATCAAACACGAGGCGCGACGAGCTAATGACCATCGCTTTGCCTTTACGGTGTACCATCCTACTCTCATCATCTTCCAAAGTAGGTTAAGCGATTGTGATTGAAAATTTTAATGACACTTAGAACTTCAAGCCCTCCTTACAGCGCTTGATGTTAACGCCAGGGATCTTTCTCCACGTCCCAATCAAGTAAGGCGTCTAATCACGCCACGATAAACACGAAATAACGACAAAGCTTGATTTGGCGGTTCCGTCGAGGGATAGCTCGTGCGTGAGAATTAAATGCGTGTTCACAAAGTTAACAATGGAGGAATGTATGATCTAGTGTATTGAGAGAGATAATAATTCTCAGTTGTGTGTGTATGGGAGAATATGAATAATCAATATATGTGAGAACGTTACCTCTATCGATGGCTTCCTTGCTAGGTTATACTATCTTTGCTTGGATTCTTTGTGCCACCCACTACTACTGACACCCTACGATCGATGGGCTCTGCCGAAGCTATATAAGGTTTATCTCTTTGCTTTTGGCCTTGTTGTTTTTTCTACGCCGTGGCTTATGATCCCATCCACATTAATGCGTGGCGGGGCCTTGGTCAACCGTCATGCTTTTTCATCATCACAAGTCAAAGTGAGATATTAAAATATCTAATGGGTCGATCCATTGGGTGACCTAATTCTTTAGAGATTAAAACGGATATAATATGGTGATTGGGCCCAGTGACTTTAACGGAAAAAATAAAGGCCCAATGGATTCTTCATGTGAGTAGGCCCAATGTACCCGGCCCAAAAATAGGAAATATCACGCCCCAACAGGCTTAGTTATCTTAACCTTTGGGCTTTGCATTAACAAACAATACTTTGTTTATTAACTCAATAGTTGGACCTTACACTTAATTGAATTGGGCTTGCACAAGATCTTAATCAATCTTCACAAATCCATTCATATTACACAATACATATACATATAATTCATGTATCATTCTTGTATTCTAACTCATATAGAATCTTTATACGATAATTCATTCTTCATACAAACGCGTATAATACTTCATATTATACTCGTTTTCTTTCCTCGTATAATGCTCACGTATCATACGATTAATACTTTCTTATTAATACTTCGCTTTCCTTAATATTCTTGAATTAAGTCCGTAAGCGAAATTTTACGTTTTCCATAACTAGATTATTATTTCATAATCCGTCTTACTTTGATATTCTATCATTACGTATTTCTCGGAAGTTCAAAAATAATTCCCGAGCAAATACCGATGAATAGTGTTTTTCAGAAAAAATTTCAGAAAACTTTTATTTTCGTCTTAGAAATTTAAACACTTTAAATCCTTCACGTATCTCAAATACTACGACATTTCAACATCAATAGGTTATAGAACGAAAACCATGTTGATATCACATAAAATATAATTTTATTTTTATTTAATTTAATAAAATCATTTTTACATAAGATCGAATTTCTCGGTCATTACATAAGTTCTTATCAGAGACATGGTTTGGGTTCGCATGCATGCGTTATACTTTTATAAAACTTGGCGAATGCTTGACTATTTCCATACGTGTTATTGAAAGCTACTTTTTTGCTAAAAAAATCATATTTGTCCCGAAACTTGATGAGAGGACGCTTTACTTGACTAATAGTTTCACTTGAATACAACTCAACTAAAGATTGCCTTTTTCTCAAAATAGTTGGGTTAGGATATCAACTTTTTTAGATGTTAAGAATATCATTTTTAAGTGCAAGTTATCTTCTGGTTGCAGGTATATTTGGCATGAACTTGAAGTCCTATCTCGAAGAACAAGTGGTATTTTCTATTGGACCTCTAAGAATTGATTTTCTTTGCCTATTTTTATTGGTTCAGTATCAAATGTTCATGCTCTCTTTTTGGATTTATACAGTTTGCATTTTGGCTAACGACAGCGGGGATTATTGTTGGTGCTGTTGTGGCATTTTTTCTTATGTATTCTTATCTCAAGGTGCGGAAAATATTCTAAGCTTCAGATTGTGGTAAGTGTGCTAGTCACATTTAACATCTCAAACCCCAAATGTTTTCACTTTGATATCTAGTTACGGGTTCAATGATGATTGCATAGTCCTGTTAATAAGGAATCATGGCACATTTAATTGAGACATGAAAGTATAAAACATGGGTAATTAGGATCGCTCGCTACTTTTCCAGAGTCCTTGGGATCAACTTTGTGTTTCTTATTGAGCCCTGAAAAACCTATGAATTCTCTCTTTATTCCCAGGTGATGCCAGTATTTGCACCCATCATTCCCCAGTAGCAGAAAGAAAGAAATAGGAGTACTAGACTTCGCGAAAATCCTGTATTGTCATTAGCTCAGGCCAAACATTCAGAGATGTAGCTCCATACTAGTGCATATTAACGCAGAGACATGAGAGCAGGTTTCTTAACACGTGGGATTACCAGCCAAGAGCAACAAAGTTCTCTGCATATGCTCTTATTGAGAGCTCCATTGAATGCAATTTTTCAAAGAAAGGCTAGTGCACACAAGATTCTTAACAGTATAGGTTCATTCTGCTTGAAGTGTGCTCTGGCTTCCTATTAAAATGGGATGACTTACCTAAAAGAGTAGTAAAAAATTTAACCTTCAATTATTTTGCTTATGACTTAAGTTTGATTATTTTCCTTTTCTTAAATTCATGGCGAGTGCAAATAGCATCTTCCAGGCTGAGTGCATGTGTTCACGCGTGCATGGTATGCAAGCTTGAAATTAGCTTAAGCAAACTTCACGAGGGCTGGTGCCATGATGGAGTAGATATTGCTACAGATCAAGTTTTTGAGGTCCCTTTTTCCCGGTTTAGCAGATTTAGTCGCACACAACTTTTCAAGAAGGTGAAATCATCTCGATCTGGATGGTTGATCAAGTCTTGAAAAATGCTGGAACAAATTGTCATATTTAGAGAAATAACATTTCTCTGATATGCTCTGGATGGTTGATATAATTTTTTTTCCTTAAAGCCTTGGTGCTTCGAGGGTTCAAAAGAGATGTACCGTAAAATAACTTCTGAGATTCTAAATATTCAAAAGTTACAATTATATTAGGTGCAAATCCAATAGGATTAGTTCAAAGTTTCAGATTGCATATATAAGAACACCCCATAATCAAAGTTAGTCAGTTAAATGTTCATTAAAAATTTTGACACGATAAATCAGGTATTTTAATGAGAACCAATGGCAATTGATAGTGCTACTGGTAATGCAATTTCTAGTTGCAGAACAATCAATTAGAAATAACATTTCTCTGATATGCTCTCCTCCTACAAGCAATGGCAGCTTGTGCAATCAGAATGCCCATGAGATCCTACACAGGAAGTTCTTTATACCCAAATGAAAGATCCAGGAAATCAAGCTCACCTGAAAATCATAACAAGCTGTAAATATCAAACATATTCCACATTGTACCTGTCGATTATATTAGAACAGGTTTCTGATTTTTATTTTTTAACAAAAAAGGAAGATATGAAACCAGAAAACTCCCAAGTGATGAAAACAAATTGCCACTAGGTTCATTACAGGAATAAATACAATTAGTATCCAGAAAAAAGTATGATACTAAAACTAAGACCTACATGTAGAGAGAAATGGCTGATTCAATATTCTTTCAGAACAGAAACAACTTCAACAAAAACTATATTAGCAAATAATAGTCTCTGAGCATAGAGGAGAGGTATGCTTGAGAAATATACCCTTCATTATTTGGACATGCTTTGCGAGGATACTCTTCCAATATTTGAAGATGATAACTGATTCACAGACATGTTCATTTCTCACCCACTCTAGGAGACTAGGACCAAAAACTTCCCAGCTAACATTCCCAAAACATGGCATGGATCTCAGAAAAATCGGTATAGCAGACATTCTATGAACAAGAGAGGAGCAACAAAAAAAGTGAAAAGAAGCCCACAGTTTAGCAAAACTGCGTAGGGGGAAGTGGTCTCATGGAAAAATTGCTATATAATAGCTACCTGGAAGATTTGGTTTAAATTTGTTTTGGATGGTTTACGGGCTTTGAAGTTCCATCAATTGCTATGTTCCCCACGGCAACCTCCATTGCCTCCCTCTCGTCCTTCTCCACCTTCTTTTCAGAAAGGACGCTATCTGTTGCCTCGGGTAGAGAAACAGCTACAGAAGGTTCAAGACGGTGAGGACCTCCAGCAATCCATGGATGACTAAGGCATTGTGCAGCTGTGGGCCTTTTCTCAGGGACAAAATCAAGTATGGGAACAAGAAAATCAGCCAAGTCCTTTGCATCTTGCTCACTGAACTCATATTTCTCCATAAGCACCTTAGAAAGAGGCCAGAAACGCAATCGACGGATATGCCTTAAATCACCGTGTCTATTGAAAAAATCCCGAGAATATCGTCCGCCTAGTGCAATCTGAAGGAGACATTAATCATTACATCAATAGCTGAAAAGATAACCACGAACTATGGCAGAAAATATCATTAAAAGGTTATTTGTCATAACCATTACATCAGTAACTATTGAAGAGGAAAAGTCCAACAGTCCATGTAAAAAAATTTCAGCATGGTACATAAAGCCCTCACCTTGCGAGGCATCATTCCAAGAAGCTCCATCATCAGGGCCAAGTGATCCTGTGAAGTGAAAAAAATAAAAATTACAAAATAAAATGGAAAGCGTACTAGCGTAGGAAAGCCAGGTACATTATAAATAGTTGATGAGAGATAATACTGAATACTGTACACCTAAAAGTGCAAAGAAGCATGACAGAAACTCAATGCTACGTGTACAACCTCACTTAATTGATCAAACCCATTAAACCAAATGCAACTATGCCACTGATATACTCAACATGCATTTCTCACTCTGGCTTATAAATTTCTAAAGATTGTCAAAGAGAACTGCATATATGCTCATGATGCTCATAAAAGTATTATAGAAGTAAATACGGGCAAATAGCATATATTTCCTTCAGCCTAGAAAATCCAAGAAAAGACCTAATCAAAGTGGGAAATGTATAACTGCATTATAGAAAAAGAGAACTATGAGATTAGATAGAGCAGAAATTCCATAGCAAACTCAAATAGTATCTAAAACAATAGAACTATGAGACTAATGAGCTCACATAGTAGCTAAAACAATAGAACTAGTTATGATTTATAAATTAAATATACAACTCATCTGATATATTGGTCAAGTTGCTTTCTTTTCTTTTCTTTTTTTTGGGAAACCACAATGCATGTGCATGTGCTTGAATGTGCAAGAGTGTGTATGTGAAATTGTGTGTTTGCGTGTGAGAGAGAGATGGAAAATTCCTCATATTGCCTTCTGCCCTGCAGCTTGAAACCAATGAATTAATATTTTCCAAATTGTGTTTACAGTGAAGGTAAATATAGTAATTCATCTGGGAAAATAATTTAATTAGTACCCCAAACTTGCAAAAAAACAGATAAATGATGCTCAAAAGCTTAGGTAAGACTTAAGAGTCAAGTCAATAGGATGACCATGACACCTATTGGTTGTTGAATATTTTGCACTAGGAAGCAAGGATTTTGGTGCGGGGGATATGGGTGTGCGATACGGGGATACAAGAATTCATTTAAGCCATCTACCAGTAATTTTCTAGTGTGCTAAGGTTACTAAAACTTCTGCAGTTAAGATATTTCAAAAATGCAAGTGTACTAAGCCTTCACCAAAAAAGGAAAAAAAGAAGAGAAAAAAGCCAAGCCTTGGGATGGAGAAGGATGTGAGCAGCTTGAATTTAAAGGTAAGAATTCAGAAGATTTCCAAGAAGCAGTGAGTAATCTGGACAGCAAGCTTTGAGGTATTATTTTAGGTCCTAAATTAATGCCATAATGTAGAGTAGCACTAAATGCAATCAATAGAATGAGGGATGCATAAATCAAGAAAAGTTTAAAGTAGCACCATTGAAAGAGAGAAGAAAGTTAAAAAGATACATTCAAGAAAATGAACAAATAATCAAGTGAAGAGGCCTAAGCTGATCTTGTTTCTTTTTAATTTTTTGATAAGTCATTGGACCAAGCTGAATAGCTGATCTTATGCCAGCTAACCGTAAGGGTATAAAGAAATTAGTTGAACTCAAACATGAAAGAAGATTATGAATTCTGAAAAAGTTAATAACTCTCATATAATTGCTAATACACATTTTATAGCTGGATAGCTTCCATGAGAATATATGAGAACTCAACTTCTCCATAGAATTCCTCTCAACTAAAAATTCTTTTATCTTCTTTTTTCCTCTCCCTTATAATCTAGTCATTTCCTTCAACATATATTCAGCCTTAGAAACACAATCAATCAGAAATTATTTGAAATATTAATTTAAGTATTGCTCTCAACAATGTTTAAAAAATGAAAAAATCTTTTCCTGCCCGATCAATATTTTACTCTTTCCATGTCTATCAACCCTTTTTCAACATTAAAAAAAATCACTGTCAAAATATCTCTTGCACATTTCTCTGAAATCAATCCAAGTTAGCCCTTCTTCTACTTCATTTAACCTAAAAAAAATTCTTAAGCTCAAGATTATAAGAAGCTACCAAATCTTGTTTCTAAAACTGACCTGCATTAGTAAGACTACAATTGTAAAATTAAATGTTCGCAGAGAAATTCAAGATGATAAATTAAAAGGACTACATGAGCAAAAAAGCATATGAAATTTATGAAACTAAATTGTCAGCCAAAATAGGGAATGAAACGAAGAAACTTAGCAGATTATACATTGAAAACCTTTAACAAAAGATAAATATGAGAGGCCTCTGAAATGTAATAAAACTGATGTCAAATCAAAACATGATGTATGAGAAAATATGCATTGGAATAGCCAAAGAATAATATATTTAAATGTTTCAGATGACTTTGGAAACCAATACTTGACAAACAGTAGTGACTTTGGAAAGTGAGTTTGCACTGAATTGCATTCAAGACCTGCATTCTGTGAATCAAATGGACTACATATGAATAACTTCTTTCTTTCCACAAGCAAACTAACATTCAAATTGAATATATAGAAGCCAAAATGAACTACAAAGAAATAAAAGATTACGCGACTGTAAATAAAGTCTAAAAGATTGAGAACAGCATGCCCATACCTCATCTCTGTCATAATTGTCCCCGCTGTGAGGGTCAAAGAGGACATCGCCTGTGGCCAGCTCGAAGCATGTGCAAGCAAATGACCATAGATCAGCTGAAGTTGAGTACTTTGATCCTAAAAGAACCTCAGGGCACCTATACTGCCTTGTCTGGATATCACTTGTAAACTGTTTATATGTCCAACAGGCATTACCGAAATCAACCAATTTGCACTTACTGTCAACCTCAGCCAATAGCTTTTGCCTTGCAGAGCGACTACCTCTCCCAAGACTTTGATTTTCTTGCTGAGAATTCCTATTACCACCTGTGGTTGTTGATCTATCTCTTGTAGACAACGTGCTGGTATGCTCTTCAACAGAGTCACCATTAGGTTTCTCGTCATGATGAGAAACTTCAGTACCACCTGCTTCCTTATCAGGCTCAGGTTCCTCTAAAGGTTCCTTCCCCACACAATGTTGAGCCGCCCTCTTGGCCTTTTTTACTTGATTTTCTTTTTTGATTTTGGTCAAATCACCATTTGAACTCTTAACTTCTCTAGAAACCCCAGACTCGGGCACAATCTTATCCTTACTGGATGGGAGGATGAGAGGCACACCTGACTTTGTTGGATCCTTAACCGGATCAATCGTTGACAAAAGCAATATATTTTCTGGCTTCAGATCAGTGTGTATAATAGAAAGCTCGCGATGTAAGTAATCCAAACCCCCCAAAATGTGGGAGCAAATTTCTTTAACCATGTGAAGAGGAATCCCTCGATAATCTGAGTACTTAATAAGCGTCAAAAGATTATCACCCAAGTACTCAAAAACCATACAAACATGATGTCCATTTGGCCCTGAATGTTTGAAGTGATCCAAAAGCTTCACAACAGACTGCTTGTCATCTGGGTCTCTCTCGGCAATTTGCTTTAAAATGGTGATCTCGTCCATTGCTGCCTCAGTGTAATGCTGGGCACTTTTTTGAATTTTCAAAGCTACATATCTCTACAATAAAGAACAGTTATTGCTTAATATATTCTTTATATTTTGGCTTTTAAAGAGAATGAACTATAGAAGTACATGGCAAGTGTGAAATTGACTAGTAACCCGAAATTATCATAGGAACAATGCATCTAACAGAAAACTAAGGGGATAGAGGATGATTAAACGATAGAGGGTAGTCTGAGCAATGTAACCCAGCAAAAATGATTAAGGACGGGAGGATCCTGTTGGTTATATATTTTATGATTTTAATGATGATAATATTATTGGGTTTATGAATTTGATTTAAATTGTTTGGGCTGATTTAAATTTATTATATGTTGTTTTCTTGTTGGCCTAAGATTGGAATTATGGCCCATTAGTATATTCCTTCTATATTTCAGTTTGCATGTTGCTGAAAAGATCTTTAATATAATTTAGTAATGATATGCAATTCAATTTGAAAAGGAAACTAAATAAGGAAACTGTTATTCAGTGATTGGCTAGTAACAAACTTTATCAAATATCTCCTTGTTCCTTTATTTAAGGTGTTTTGGTTTGACTTGAAAACATATTCTTGATTTACCAAATCTGTTAGACTCTTTAATTGCTAATATCATGGGGTATACCAACTGTTATATGAGTTTCCAATTCTATATTATGTTCATATCCGTTGGTCAACATTAGTAGCTAATATTATGGATTGTTTTTTCCAGCTGGCCCATATTTAGTTCTACAGAATATGCCAGTTGAACTAAAATTTATTTAAGGATATACTATTGCTTGGTGGGGCCTATAACATTTCTGATCAATTAGTTAGTCATGCAGTTTTCTAACGGTTTGAGTTTTCTTAGCTAACACCTTTTATGGTCGTTGGCCTTCTTCTTATATAAAAAGCTTCATCATGCTCTTTTAATGCTTTCGGTTATGAAGGACCAACAATTGGAAAGCGATGAATTCATTCTTCTTAATTCTTATAGCTTTCTAATAGTCTTTCTAGCAATCAATGTCTTGTTATTCTTAGGCTAGAAAGTTGATATTCCATTGGAATCACCATCATTGTAATCAAAAAACAAGCAATTGTTAATTGTGGTGGTCTAGAGTTTCTAGAGTTTAGCGGATCTGCTCAAAGGAAGCTTCAAAGGTCTCGGAGGGTGAGAACGGTGTAGAGGTGTACAAGTTGCGAGAGGTCTGAAAGGGGCATTGGTGTCCAACATCGATTTGAGGCTTCTTTGTAACAGGGAGTTCTTTTTATTATATTTAATTGAATATTAAGTTTAATAAAAAGAGTCTCCAATTCTAGTTGGGATTGGACGTGGATTAGGCCACTAGGGTGCCTTTACGTTTCTGCACTTTACCTTTCTGTTTGTTTAATTTCTGGGTATTTTGCTTTATTAGTTTGTAGTTACACGAATCCAGACACTAAAGCAGACAGGTCTAGCTGTCTGATAATAAGAAACGAAGAACATAAGCTAAAGCATGAGCGCGAGTAAATGTTGTCTCGATTTAAACTCGTTGCGAGAAAATTTCAAAAAGTTTTCACCGTTTATCACTTTTAGTTTAAACACCTATTCACCCCCCCTCTAGGTGTGCACATACACGGAATTTCATTTGGTATCAGAGCGAGGCTCTACTAATATTGATCGTTGCAGGTCGTAGGGGAAGATCCTATGGCACACCTAAACTTTCAAGAAGGTCAGTCCACAAGTAGGCCACCGCTGTTGTTCGGAAGTGAAAACGTCAACTTTTGGAAGTTCAGAATGAAGATTTTTCTTAAAAGAGACCCATGAGAATGGTGGGTTATTGAAAATGGACTTATCATTCCTAGACATGATGATGGCAAACCAAAGGCTCTCATGGAGATGGATCTGAAACGAAAGCTATATGTTTTCCTACAACTCAAGAGCCATGAACACCTTCTTTAAGCGGAATGGTCCAAGTTTGAATTGATAAAGTATCATCGTGCTGACACAATGAAAAGAAATGTGGGATCTGATCTTCATGAGCCACGAGGGAACTACTAAGGTGAAGGAAGTCGAAGCTAAGTATATGTTGATGCAAGAATATGAACTCTTCAAATTAGAAAAAGATGAAACAATTAATGAAGCTCGAGGAGATTTCTTACTCTAATGAACTCTCTAAGTATCTTTGGGATGGAAAATTGATCGGAGGAAATTAATAGAAAATCTGCTAAGAGTCATTACCAAACGGTTTGCAGAAAGTCACAACTCTCCAAGACTCACCAACAATTAGTACCATGGAAACTCTTACCTTGTTTGGAGAGCTTGAAGAATTTGAAAATCAACTCAAGAGGTATGATGAAGAGGATGAAGCATCAATAAAGAAAACATTGGCACTTCAAATCAAGAGCAACAATGAAAGAGATCATGAAGATTTTGATGAAGAAATTGAAATGCTCTCAAGAAAACTCGAGAGACTACTTCAAAGAAAGAAACAAAGGAAAAATCAAAAAGGTAGCTCAACTCCAGTGAGTAAGTCCAAAACGGAACAAGAAGAAGAAACTGTCCAACTCTGTTTCATGGGACTAGAAGATGATGATCAACCTGAGATAACAAATTTTCATGAAGCTAAAATGAAAATCAACAGCTCAAAAAGAAAACTGTCTATTTTAAGAATTGTGTAAATGAGCTAATAAATGAAGTTAAGTCGCTTATTAAAGAGAGAAAAGAAAATGAATATCTTAAAAATGAAAATGAAGTGTTAAAAGAAAATTTGAAAATGAGAGATGCATGCATAGATGCTTTTAATGATGGAAAAATTATGAATATGCAACATGATAATAATGTAATAAATGCAGAAATAGCATCTTTAAAAAATGATCTTGCTAAATTTGTGCAAGGAGAAGAGAACCTAAATATTATGTTAGGGGCACAAAGGTCTAGTCTTGATAAACAAAGAATTGGGTATAATCCTATTAAAAATGTGAAAAATAGGACTAATAATAATATTAAAATGATTAATAGTAAATCGGGGTATAAACCACTTTATTGTTCACCATTTGTTACTTGTAAAAAATGTGATTTTAAAGGTCATTTGATTCTAATTGCAATAAAATTAGAATAAAACAAATTTGGGTAAAGAAAAGTGATTTATATGCTACTAACCCAAAAGGACCCAAGAAGATTTGGGTACCAAAAAGATAGAGACTATTTGTTTGTAGGTGTCTCAAGATCAAAAAGGAGATGGATGATTCTTTACTTTGAGAGAGTAAGTTACCTATAAATTATTTGGCGGAATCTGTAAGTACCTCATGTTTTTTAAATAGAGTTTTAATTGGATATATTATTATAAAAACTATATGGATTTCGTATTACAAGGATTCATAACATCATTTATTATGTCAAATGCTCTATATTTAATACACATGATAATCTTGATAAAAGGTTGAGGAATATGTTCATATTGTATTTGATGAATTTAACTGACCTGTCAAAAGAAGAAAATGAAGTTTATGCAGGAAAAGACATTCTGATTAGTGGAAAATGCGAAGAACAATTTCAATCCGGACAAAATGGTAAAATGCGTGCATCAGAAGGAAAAACAGATGATCCAGGAAAACATGCAGACACCTAAATCCAGACAGCTCGACCCGTCTGTTTTTGAAGGCAAATCAGATGAATATTCTGATGCAAAATTTGATATTCCAGAAAGTTAATCAGATGAACAAATGACCAATGGCAGTCTTCCAAGAACAACCATAACAGTGAAAAATTATCCTCCTAACCTGAGCTTTAAAGACCTCAACATTGGGATGATCAAAAGAAGTGCTATTGAAGAGATTTTTTATTCTAAAAATACAAAATCCAAATCTACATTAAGGAGCACAACTATCAAGCTTTCTACTGGTTACAAAATGTTGTTATATAGGTAACAAATCACAAAGGTATGATCGTATTGTCTACTTGCTATATGTGGTTTTGTTATAAACTTTCTCCAATGATATTCTTTATCTTTGCACTTATTCTTTTAATGTTGGCAAATGGGGAGAGATAATTATTTAGCTAAATTGCTATAAATTACTTTTTTGTTGATAACAAAGGGGGAGAGATACTTGTGCTTAATGATTAATATGATTAATATGTGGTTTCTTTTTAATAATGACAAAGGGGGAGATATATATGGTACTGAGTTACTATATTGTGCTTGAATATGCAAATGATGGTAATTTAGAATTTGTTTCCTTAATGTGCATAAATTAAGGGGGAGCCATATACTTAGGGGGAGCATATTAATTAAATCGCATTATGTATTGTCATCATCAAAAAGGGGGAGAATGTTGGTTATATATTTTATGATTTTAATGATGACAATATTATTGGGTTTATGAATTTGATTTAAATTGTTTGGGTTGATTTAAATTTATTATATGTTGTTTTCTTGTTGGCCTAAGATTGGAATTATGGCCCATTAGTATATTCCTTCTATATTTCAGTTTGCATGTTGCTGAAAAGATCTTTAATATAATTTAGTAATGATATGCAATTCAATTTGAAAAGGAAACTAAATAAGGTAACTCATTATTCAAAGATTGGCTAGTAACAAACTTTATCAAATATCTCCTTGTTCCTTTATTTAAGGTGTTTTGGTTTGACTTGAAAACATATCCTTGATTTACCAAATCTGTTGGACTCTTTAATTGCTAATATCATGGGGTATACCAACTGTTATATGAGTTTCCAATTCTATCTTATGTTCATATCCGTTGGTCAACATTAGTAGCTAATATTATGGATTGTTTTTTCCAGCTGGCCCATATTTAGTTCTACAGAATATGTCAGTTGAACTAAAATTTATTTAAGGATATACTATTGCTTGGTGGGGCCTATAACAGCTACAATCAATTAGTTGGCGCAGAGTTTTTCTAACGGATTTGAGTTTTCTTAGCTAACACCTTTTATAGCCGGTGGCCTTCTTCTTATATAAAGCTTCATCATGCTCGGTTATGAAGGGACCAACAATTGGAAAGCAGCAATTCATTCTTCTTAATTCTTATAGCTTTCTAATAGTCTTTCTAGCAATCAATGTCTTGTTATTCTTAGGCTAGAAAGTTGATATTCCATTGGAATCACCATCATTGTAATCTGAAAAACAAGCAATTGTTAGCTGTGGTGGTCTAGAGTTTCTAGAGTTTAGTGGGTCTGTTCAAAGGAAGCCTCAAATGTCTCAGAGGTGAGAACAGGTGCAGAGGTGTACAAGTTGCAGAGGTGCAAAGGGGACATTGGTGTCCAACATCAGATTTGAGACTTCTTTGTAACAGGGAGTTCTTTTTATTGTATTTAATTGAATATTAAGTTTAATAAAAAGAGTCCTCAATCCTAGTTGGGATTGGATGTGGATTAAGCCACTAGATATAGGATAGGGGCCGAACCACGTAAAAATCTTGGTGCCTCTACGTTTCTGCACTTTACCTTCCTGTTTGTTTAATTTCTGGGTATTTTGCTTTATTAGTTTGTAGTTACACGAATCTAGACACTAAAGCAGACAGGTCTAACTGTCTGATAATAAGAAACGAAGAACATAAGCTAAAGCAGACACTAAAGCGCATGCATATAGTATCGATTTAAACTGTTCTGCGAAAAAATTTCAAAAAGTTTTCACCGTTTATCTCTTTTAGTTTAAACACCTATTCACCCCCCTCTAGGTGTGCACATACACAGAATTTCAGATCCAAAGTTTGCATAAGGTTGTCGCTTGACCACCTTAGGATTTTGGCCCTTTTGTGTAACAGGGTAGTATTGTTTAACATCTAAAGTGCAATAAAAAATATTATCTAAATAACTGTATGTCATAAACTACATTGCCACCAACACGGTTTTCAACCATGCTTGAAACATTTAAAGTAGAACTGGAGGAGTACATGTCCTGTGTACCCCTTTATTGTAACAGTACCTCCTTCACTGGCCAAGTATATGCTCTAAGCCTCTAATATAGCATTCTTTTGAATTTCTAAATCGTATCACTAGATTCACTACAGTAAATAAATGGGGACTTTGATTATTTTCATTGGTTGGTAACTTCAAAAAAGAGTAAATGAATACATGGCAATAAGCAAGAATGCCACTTTAAAAACAATGCAAGTTGTGAATTATGAAAAAAAAAACTACCCGAAAAATTAAATAACAAGGACCAATAAATCAGGACAGATCACTGGTTAAGGATATGTCACATTAAAAGGGGTAGGTCTACAAGAACAGTGAACTAATTGTGTGTAATATATATGAAAAACTTAATCTAAATTAATAGGGAGAGATACACACAGATTTGTGAGTGTCCCAAGCGAGCCAAACAGTGGAAAAATGACCCCAACCGAGCTTGCTCTGCACAACATAACGTCCATGCTTAAAGGTATCACAGATTCGAACCGCATGGTAACCACCTCGCCTGTAATCCTCAGTTCCTTCATCCTCCGAAGTATAATCGCTCGTCTCACTTCGATTATCGTCATTCCGATCGGATTCCGCCATTACCAACACAACAAATGAACTCGAATCAATCAATTCTAAAGCAGTTGTCGAATGAACTAGAGATTTTTAAGGCGGGTATGAATTTAAAAAATAGGGTTTTGTTTGTTGGGGAGTGGAAATATTTCCCTCTTTTCTCGCTCCTGGTTTGTCTGCGAGAAAGATTTGACAGTCTTTGCCGGGAAATTAAAGAAGTAGTAAATTACGACGATGGTGATACCTAACTGGGTATCTAATAGACTAATAGATACCAAATATAGTTAAAAGATTATTTTAGGTTTTCTTTTAAATAAAAATTAAACTGTATTGATTTTATTTTAAAGAATGGATAAAAATAAATAAAAATACGAGAACAAGTACATTTTATATTGTAAAGTAATAAAATATGAAAAAAATAATAATATACTAAAGGTCTTGATCCGGAATAACTTATAAGTTGGTCAACCCATTTTATAAGTTGTTTTTCACTATTAAGATGTTTGGCAATCACTTACTTTTTAACTTATAAGTTAAGTTTTAAGTAAAAAATAAATTTAATTATTTGTTACTCTTCTATTTTGCCCCTCTTTTTATTAATATTCTTTTTAGTAATATTTACGTTATTTTAATTTATAAGTCGTTATGAGTCGAACACCTTCATAATTTGTTTTAACTTAATTTTTGACTTATAATTCAAATTGATGTCAAATATTTTTAGTTATAAGTTTCAACTTAAAATAATTTATAAATTAATTTATATTATAACTTATAAATTATTTTAAAATAAGTCGTTCTGAACAATTTTATATGTTCTAGTAATAATGGGTACTTCACAACTTTAAATTAAATAAATAATTTATATATTTTATATTTTACACTTTTTTTCAGTCTAAAACTTGGTGTCGAAAAGGACTTTAAAATATGACATTTATTTTCAGTAACGATAATATCATTAACATACATTATTAAACAACAACAATTAATATTAAAAAGAGTCAAAAAATATAAGATTTTTATTCCGGATAGGCACAATGATATATAGCTGATAAATTAATGCAAATATATAGATGAATAATATATTTACTATATTTTCGCAACAAAATTTTAATTCATTTTTTTTTTGTAATTTTTTAATAACAAAAATGTTTCTTATAAAGCGAAGTTTTTATTTATTTTTTCCTTGAGTACTAGTAATACATTACAACTTACAACTTACAACCAAAAGGGGTTTTTGGATTCAAAACTTTTATGCAAAAATATTGTTATTTTGTCCTCGGTGGTAATTCAAACACCATAGTTAACTATTCTAATACTTACACAAGGGTCCTCCCTTGTTCTTTCATTAAATAAGAATTTACCGACCAATAATAACACACACACATATATTATATAATAAATATAAAAAATAAGAACACATGATATACTCACGTTTATCAATTTGACTAGTCTTGTTTGTCTGATATATTCATAAAATGTCTTACACATTTTACAATGATTTACATAGTAAATAATATTTTATAGTAAATAAAAACTGGACTACTAATGTCGTGGTGACTATTAGTCAAACTCGTAGACGTATGAATCAATCCCAACAAATTTTTTGTTTTTGGATACATGGGTTTTAATACTTTTAATTTTGTTATTTGCAAATTTGAGTGAATATTTGATGTCATTCATGATGGTATTCCTGATAAATTGAAGACCATTTTAATATGTAAATTCCATCTTACAAATAATACATATATTGTGAAGTAAGCCTTGCAGCAAATAAGTCATGGTGGTAATAAATAAAGAAAATTATTAAATTCATAACAGAAAATGGTGTTTTCATAATAAAAGTATCATTATAGATTTTTCACCTCCGCTGTTCATCTACAGCGACAATTTTATTGTGTAAATAACAAAAAATATTGTGCATTTAACAATTCTTAAGACTATGATTATTAATCTCAAGTGTCTTGATTGTTTTTAAATTTAAACTATTAATTTAAGAATTATAAAATAATTTAATAGTCTTATAATTATAATTATGGATTATAATCCTAAAAATTAATAGTCTTGACATTATTATTCCATAAATTATAACCCCAAAATTATAATGTTTACAGAAAAACGTAGCCTAAATAAATCACCATTAGACGGACGCCGTTTCGACCCTCGGATTCGTCAGGTGGGGGCTGAAAAATGCCGTGATGACTCTTGGTTGCACGTGGTTGTCAACAACCCCACTCCCACCCTCTCTCGACGACGCCGTTTTCCTTTTCTGAAACTACACACTGCTCCGACTCCGAGCTTCTTCATCAGTTCAGATTCGCCATTAGTTAAACGAGAGAGAAATTATACAAAATGATATGGAGAGATAAAGAAACAAAATTTACTCAATTCCAGGTTTAAGATTCAAGCCGAAAAAATTCCAATCAGATCGTTCGAAGGTCTGCATTCATTGCATTGGCAAGCCTTAATTGATGACAGAAAGGACCAGTCCCAACTCTCAATCGATGAGATTTGAGTCCGATCGAGCCCCAGTTGACGTTTAAACAAGTTGGATTGTTGAGAAGACTGGATTAGTCAATTCCCCGTAAGTGAACTGTTCATGGCTGGAAATTGGAGATCTTTCTACTTCATTTTGTTAGTTCTTGAAAAGAATTCGATTTGAAAAATGTCTTTTTCTATGTAGTTGTTTAAGTTTTGTTATACTTGCCATTGCAATGAATTTTCTTAAAGGGTAATGCTTTTTCAGTTTTAAGTTTTCCTCGATGTTTTATCAATTTAAATCTTGATTGAAAATGTAGTATCTGTGCTTAAATTCATTTGTCATATTAGGAGTTTGTTCGGGTTGTGTTAATGTTTTTAACCGATAATATAGGGTTCAACTAAACTTTGGCAAATTGAGAGTTAGTTCAGGTGGTGCAATTAGCTTAATTAGGTGATTTTGCCTTTCAGGGTCAAAACTGTGGGGTGAATATGAGAAGATTGCACTGGTGCTATGACAACTACTACAAGCTAATTATATTGAATAGATTGCTTTGAAGTAGCAAAGGTCTTCGATTTTGAGGATACTGATCGAGGTTAGTGATTATAATGCATGTGCAATTTGCATTGTTATAGTTGACTAAAGATACTACATTGTAAAGTTCGTAATACCATTGACACTATTTTCCTTTTCCTTTTAGAGCTTGCTGATGCTTATTATCATTTGTCATGCTATAAAGTCCTACTTTCAAGTCTTACACTCTCATAAAACACGATACCCTTGGAGTTGTAATTTTTGACAACAGAGGCTACTGTGTATATATGACTAGTAAGTAGACCTAAAAGGTAGAACTGTAACTAATTTTCTTTTATCACCATCTCAAATGTTATCTAATTTTGACTTCATTTGTAGTGATGAGTTGTATTTGTGATTTGGTATATCTACATGTCTCCCAGATACTTACAAAACATGCATATGTCTATGCCTACTTGATTCATTGTTGCAATATGAGATGTGGTCATTGGGACAGTAATATTTGTTAATATAATAAGATAATTTTATTAGAAAAGAGAGAGAAAGTACAAAGAAGGAGAACAAGGAGTCCTCCTACATGGAAAGAAACTATAAGCAAATCATAACAAATAGATAAGGGTTTTCCAATCTTTATGATATTAGACAACCTTACCCTTTTAAAATCTCCAATAGAAGATGCTCAAAGTGAAGAGAGAAAAATGAGAGGTTTCCTTTAAAGAGAAAAGGAAAGGGAACGACCTCTACAGACCCTCACATTCTGCTTTACCCAAATCCCCAAAGAATTGCAGAAAGGCACATCCCAAGGTTCTTTGTACAGTACAAGGTCTAGAATGGTTTAGGAAATAGATAAAGGAGGAAAAGAAGGGGGAAAGGGAAAGAACAATGGATGTCAAATCATTATATTAAACTTTGAATTCCAATGATGGAGATTATATACTTTATATAGACCATGAAAACCCTATTTTAATATATCTTAGGCAACTTAATTTAATAATGAAACTAACTCCTAATTACTAATTTAAAATATTCTACCTGCTGTATTTAAAAGATTTAATTTAGTTATAGTTAATTTATCTAGAAATAATAATTAAAAATAACAAAAACATAATTCTTTGAACTTTCCAGTAATATTCATGACCCGTACCAAGATTGATGATGGAGTTAACTAGATGTTCGAGATAACATAGGCTTAGGATGATGATCCAAAAGCTTCAGGATTCAGCTCCCTATGCTTAAAGTGGCTATATGTGATACAACCAAGGAAATTAGGTTAAGAAAACGAAGCATACATGGAAGAATTAAGACCTAGATTACCTAGTCGTAAAACATTCGTGTGTTAAGTTGGAATAAAAACAGAGACAAACTTAGTATTGAGTTTTTTCAGTTTTCCGTTCAAAAGAATACAAGGAAGCTTCTTATAATTTTCAAACCTTATAATTGTGACTAATGTAAGAAAAGGTCATAGCAAATGGGACAAGGCTCCCGTAACTAGCTGGGTTTAGGGAGGGTTAGATATATGCAACCTTACCTCTATATATTTCCATGCCTTGAACCTGAAATCAATCATTCAACAAGTGACTGCATTGCAATCAAGTGGAACCATGATTACTCTATGAACATTTAATGTCTCAATTAGAAAACTAAAAGACTATGGTGGTGTTTGTTTGTGTCCTCTTAATTCACATGCCTCTGATTCGGTCATAGGCAAATCTTGTTTGGTAAATATTTTTTTTGTCTCTTAATGACTCTTAATCGTTAAGACAGAAACTCAAATTTTAATTATTAAGAGTTGCCTCTTAATATTTTATTTAAAATTTATGGACAAAAATTGCCTCAATAAATATTGTACTCTTTCAATTTCAAATTTTAAGATCATTCAACCAAAATTTTAAAATAACTCAGTGGGTTGAAATGGTAAAATAGTGTCATTAAGATGTTTTACATTTTTTAGTTATCAAACAGTTTTTTAGATTTAGATACTATTTCATTTAGATGATCTAATTTATTAAAATATATTAATGATCTTAATTACTCAGTTTTATCATACACCACCTAAACATCTATAGTTGGAAACACTACATTTATTGACTAAGTAGTCTACTCAACTCAATCAATTCATCCCAAACTAGTTGGGTTGGCTGAAATTGCATCCAATTTATAAGAGTAAAAAGAGAAAGATGAGGAGAAAAATAATCGATCAAAGAGATACAAATAAGAAAAGAATGAAATAAAAGAATAGAAAGAGATGTAACTAAAATAATACGCCACCCACATATATAAAGATAACTACATAAATATATGCAAAAGCTAAAATAAAAACAAAGGGAGAAACAAAAAAAATCAAAAAAGGTGGAACATCCTACTCGACCTCCAACCTCCGATATAGTGATTAGATTCCTTTATTAATTCCTATCAAAGTCCATGTCCTCATTTATCTAGTGAGTAAATAGTAAATACTCCTTATAAAAGCTTTGAGTTAGTTTCAGCTTTCCTTTCCAACTGGCAATCTCTAATAAATTCCAGCAAAATCAAAATTTTACCCAAATCCCCTCGATTTGAAACATAAGCAAAAAATAAAATCAGGGTAATATACAATAGCTATAAGGACATCCTATAATAAGAGTATTACACTCTAGATTAACTGTACAAGCTTTCTAGTAGACACATTTTGTAGTTGAGCCAAATTCTGAAATTTCACTCTTCTTTGATCACACTTTCTTGAACTTTTTACGAGCTCCATTAAAATGGCGAGAGAAATACAAGATCTTTGGAAGGGACTGAACTTCTTATCTATAGCTTAGTTACTTGTCATTCAAACTCTTTTCTTTTTGTGATCGGTAATTTTCCCTGGTTGTAGAGATCCCTTTGTTGAGTTTTATGGAAAATCCTTCAGCCTTGGCAGTAGCATCAGCAGTTTTCCTTTGTTTCCTTTAGATACTCTTGTACTCTTTCGGTTTATACCTGGTTGTTTCCCTTTAGGTGGTCTTACTGAAGTTTAATTACATGTAAAATTGGGAGAATATTAATTTGCAAATTCCCGCTTCTTCCTGTTCATGGGCATTTCTAGATTCATTCCTAGTGGTGAACATTTACTACATTCCAAGTGAGGGAGTAACCTTGAGTTTATACCCCAAACATCCATATTTGGAGGGTTCGGTTCCATATCGGCATATCCTTAATTAATAGAGAGCTTTCCTTTAATTAGTTCTCTCTTTTCTTCTAACCAAGTTCTTAAATGATAAACAGATTGCTTGTTCTGGATTTCTAAAAGAGTTTTTTTGTGGCAGGTGCAGAATCGGTAGAGCTATTGAGATTATCATCATGGGTGTCTCAAGAAAATGGATTAGAGCATTGGTTGGATTAAAGAAATCTGAAAAGTCACAATCTTCAGAAAAAGATGAAAATGTTGGTACTTGTCTGATGTCTCAATGCTCTTTTTATTTCTTTCGCTGTGTAAACTTATACTAGATGTGTCTTAGTTCTGATGTTTGGTTTGTTGAAAGTTTTCTTTCAAATTCTATGCTCTTTGAGTTGGGGGCACCGATATAGCTACATCTGGGTGCTGCTACAGGACTATGTTTTTCATTTGGGGTTTGTGTTGCAGGTAGCCAAACCATGTTCCATTCTGTACCCCTATGCTCTGTGGTACACAGTATAATTATACATGGGCAACATCAGCTTTTGGTGTCCTTTTAACAAATTATTACTTATTAGAAGAAACAAATCCACATGGGTCATGGCTGCCTCTAGAAATGTATTTGTGTATTGGGAATTCAAGGCCTCTAGAAATGCATTTGTGTATTGGGAATGCAAGTTACACAAGGGAAATGATATTTCGAAGAAGGCACGTTTAGTGACCGATTATGTTTCAATCTCTGTGATTTTTTTTTGGGATTAAATGTAAAGGGTTTTAGGTGTTTACAGGAGTATTACAAAAAGGGGACTAAATGTTAACCAGGCTAAAGTAGGAAAAAAAATATTCTCAGACCAGTTAAAGAACGAAGATTTCCAGTCCTTTTGAAAGTCAGAATTTACAGTGTCTTTAAATGATCCTATAGATAAGGACTATATGAGGCAAAGTACTCCATTTGTTCCTTAAGAAAGTATTTATGGAAGATGGTGATACTGATCCCAAAGAATCCTGGAACACCTCTTCGTGCAAACTCCCCAAAGAACACGGTACAACTCTGAGAGATTGAGCATCCTTCCTGCTACCAACTCTAAAGATTGACTCTCAGACTCTTAAAAAACTTAATAACTCCAATTCCTCAGCATGCTGCATCTCATTTAACCAGATATTGTTCTTATTACTCCTTAAAAGGACTCATGGGCTTCAATTCTTGTTCTTCTCCTCTTCTCTATTAATAAATTTATTTATATCTAAATTAAATTGCAGGGAATGTCAGCTTCTGGAAAGTTTCGGCACCGTAGAAAGCATTCCGTTGAAATTGAAGCAGATGTACTTCAAGACGAGTTCAGTTACAATGCTGCTACACCAGTCAAAGAAGGCAACAATCATTCTGCCCCAGATGCTGATGTATCCTCTTCTAATTCACTTCAAAAGTTGGATGCTTCTCAAGTTGAACAGAATATGAGAGAACAATGGGCAGCTACATGTATCCAAACAGCTTTTCGAGGAGTTTTGGTACCGAACTGCTACCTTCTTTCTGTTAGCTGTCTACATGTTGATCCTAAATGCTTCTCCTCACTGTTTCTATTTGATTTTGAATTCTATTGGTACTAATTAAAAGATGCCTTGGCTCACATTCCTCTAAATAATATCATTTAATTTTGAAGAATTTAATTACAGTAAATTTTGAACTTAAGCCAAAATGGGGCATCTCCCATGTATGCACGGTGTTATACCAAATCATCATAGTATTGATTGACAGGATCTCATTTTTTCTAAGATAATATATATTTAGGATCTTGCCAAGTTTTCTGTCCTATATATTTTATCTTCTATTTCTTTCTCATTTTTCAAATTATTTATTACTGAACCGACTTTTAGAATCATGTCACGATATTTTGCCTTCCATTTGTTCTATCAAATCCTAGTCAACCTATCCGAAACTTTAATTCAATGGTTAAACTTAAGGTAGAGCCTGAATCAGCATCGTCCTTATATTGACTAGAAAATTGAAATCGAACAAGATTATGTTCCTTTATATGACTGCCTCAAAATGATGTTATAGTTGCTTGGTTCCTCTTTTACTGGAGTACCACCAAACTTACTATTTTGTATCCCCACCAGCAACACGTTGTTCTGTGGCATTTGTTACGATACAATAGGAATAATAGGATAGAAGTGACAAGGTTGTTTCATCCCCTGTTTTTATGTCCTTAGACGCTTGGGCCATGTTTGTTTGCAAAAAATATGCTTAGGATTAGACTATTTTGTATCCCCACCAGCAACACGTTGTGGCATTTGTTACGATACAATAGGAATAATAGGATAGAAGTGACAAGATAGGTGGTTGTTTCATCCCCTGTTTTTATGTCCTTAGACGCTTGGGCCATATTTGTTTGCAAAAAATATGCTTAGGATTAGACTATTTTGTCTTACTTTAACATTACTTTGTACTATTTAATCTTTTGACGAGGGACTATTAGTCCCTTAATGTGAGACTATTAGTCCCATAAAACCATTTGCTATTATAAAATGGGGGAACTATTAATCCCACATTCATTATGGGATTATATAATTCTTCATAAATAGTCTTAGGAATGACAAAAAATAGTCCATGAGACTATTTAAAGGACTATTAATCTCCGAGATAAAATAGTCCGAAGTAGTGTTAAATTAAGACAAATAGTTCAACCCAAACATATTTTTTGCAAACAAACATGGCCTTGGAGAATCTTTTTTGATAGTCTGTGTGGACACCTTGGTATTTATCATGAAACCCTTGTAATGTGAAGTTTTCTCCATAAATTCCTTTTTCAAATCAACCTTGACAAACCTATCTTTGAAATTTCTTAAGAAGAAACAATAACTATAAAAGTAAGGGGAATCTAGGGGCTAGAAAACTTCATTTTCATAATAAAAGGACTTATTAATTAGATTATCCTCCCTTTTGGTGTTCTCCTTTTTTTTTCCAAACATCAAATGGTTGGCAACTAAGGCAGGTCCATTTTTATATATACTTCCTCAGATGCTCATAGGAGTTTGAGTTATTTCATAGTTCTCAGATGGACATAATATATATAAAAAAGAATGCAATAGGATAGTCAATAAAACACTAATGGAATCAAATCCACCCAATTTCTTATATTAGGCTTACCCTCGGAAGAGATGATATACCCAAGGATGCACCTCATTTCAACAATAAATCAAAACCCGTCAAAAATAAGAAACAAATTTGCGCAATAGACATCATCTTTGCCTTCAAGCGACCAATTATTCCATATTTCCATCCTCCATGTACCCTGCAAGCAGTACGGTGACAAGTCTCATCTTCTCCTATAAGCTTCGGTTTCATTTCTTTGTCTTCTTCTACTATCTCTTTTTCCCCTTTTCTTCTTTGGAAGGGTTAGGACACAGAAATTTGGCCTAGTGTGCCGGTGAATGTTTGGGAGAAACTTTTAATAATGAATTTGGATGCATTTTAACCGAAACAAATTCATTTTGGTAGAAACCGGTAATTAATATTTCCTTTATCTTCAATTTAGATTTGTTTCAACTTACAACGCGTGTGTTTCCCTTTTTAGTTCTTATAGTGGTTTTATTATTTTGTACTTATGAAAACGAAAAAGTGTGCTAATTATTTTTTAATATAGAAAAAGAAATCATATTAATGGAGAAGAGAATTACCAGCACAGGAGGAGTCTACCAACCTAGAGTTCCACAAGTCCACCAAAACGGGGATGTTTTTCATTAGTCTGTTTACCCATAACACTAATGTATCCAGAGCCTTGTAGGTTAAAGATCATTACTATTATTTAACTTTGTAATACCAAAGATCCTATAGAAGCCTCGACACTTGACGTTGGACTGAACATTTTTTCTTGCATATGATGTGTTTGATATTTAAATTGCCTTATATTTGACAGGCAAGTTAAGCATTTTATTTCACTATTTTCACTTTTTTTTCTGTCTTAGGCCCCACACTCCCAATTGATCTTGTTACCTTCAAAAGCAAAAGTTGCAAAAGAAAACTTGAATACACCGATTAAATGAAAACCCATTTGTATGTCTGAAGTTGGATTAATGGAGGAGATGTTGTTTTATCTTGCACCTCGTTGATCAAATTGTCTATTTTACATTGTTTATTTAGACATGTATTAAATCATAATAAGTACCAAGCTTTTGACAGTTCGGATGTTATTAAAATGTTACTGTGATGAATTTCAGGCTAGGCGAGCTCTAAGAGCTTTAAAAGGATTGGTAAGACTTCAAGCCCTTGTCAGGGGGCACGCTGTTAGAAAGCAAGCAGCAATAACTCTTCGTTGTATGCAAGCTTTAGTGAGAGTTCAGGCTCGTGTGCGAGCTAGACGTGTTCGTTTGACACTGGAAAATCAAACATGTCAGCAGAAACTTCAACAACAACTTGAACACGAGGCTCATGTTCGAGAAATAGAGGTAAGCAGTCTTATATATTCCATCCTTTAAACTAGAGTAAAAGATAAAACCACCTCTCAGTTTGGCCACTTTTCATCTTTACCATCAGTCATGATCTCACTAGTAATAGTAGTTACTAATCTAAAGTATGGTTGTTGTGTGTTTGTTAGTGGAAAAACCACTCATCCATTAAGTGAAAAATTAACTCCCTCTAATACCATTACTTGCGCGCTAAACATTGTTCTAAAAATCCCCGCATAAGTTCGATTAATCCCCATCTAGGTGCTAGGTGGTCCTCTACTGCCTCGATTTGGCTGGGCCCCTAGGCCCTCGCCTGGGCAGAACTTATAATGAATTTGTTAAGCATTAAAAATTATTTTTTTGGTAAGGTTTCATATAAAATTTTAAAAAATTACATCTACTATATGTTTTGTATAATATACCAAGTATGTACATTAGAAAAATAAATAAATGAGACCTCTTAAGAAAATGCTTAGTCCGCCTATGGAAACGCCTAGGCACTGCCTAGGCACTACGAGTCCACTCCGCCACCTAAGTCCGCTTAACGATTTTTAGAACACAGGCGCTAAAACTATCACATTGAACCTTCAAACAAAGACAAATTATTAGACCAGCTCTAAAGATATTTCTAAATAACTGTAGATGGGAAATCTGGCTTGCCCCCTCCTTTATGCTTGCTTTTCCTTAGGTCTTTATGGGTTGGGGTTATCCTTCATTTGGACATCGTATTTGATTTTTACATTATCTTGCTGGTGGAATCCTTTTTATTATGTTTGTTTAATGCTTCTAATTTCTCCTAACCGTCTTTCAGGAAGGATGGTGCGATAGTGTAGGATCTGTTGAGCAGATTCAAGCCAAGTTGTTAAAGAGGCAGGAGGCAGCAACTAAGCGCGAGAGAGCCATGGCATATGCTTTGGCTCACCAGGTAAATATCTTATCCTTCCTAAAAAAAGTTTAGAACATATTGAGCTTCTTTTCTAAAGCTGGTTTCATACCACTATATGTATATATATATATATATATATATATATATATATATATATATATATATATTTTAATCTGTTAATCACCATATCCACAATTTGGTGGTTGTAGTTATTTATGGTTAGTGTTTTAGCCAAATTACTTTTATCAAAAAATTTAGTATGCCAACAATAAGGTTCCACTTTTCTTTTATTTATTAAAAAGTTCCACTTTCATTTCTTTAATAATATAATACTCTTTTATTCAATAAAATAAAATAAAATATAAATTGGAATATTTTTGCTGTACATTCTGGGAAGAATGGGATTTGTCAGATGCGCTGGATGGATTCAGGACTGTAAATTTACTATTAGATTTTCAGGCGGATGAATGGTTTGCAAGCTAATTTTAGCTAGTTCGTAAGGGGTGAGGCCAGGATCATTTGTCACTGTTTTTTTCATCATAGTGATGAAAGCGTTGAGTAAGCTTTTCAACAGGGTTGTGGAGGGTATCGGTATCGAGGGGTTCAAAGTCTGGCGCAGGCATGGAGAGCCGGGGACTGTTGCACATATTTAGTTTGCAGACGACATCATCATATTGGCGGTGCAAAGGAAAAGCTGAGGAGATTTCAATATGTTCTGATTTCTTAAGGCGGGGTTGAGACTTGAAATCAACGTCGAAAGAGTGCATTAGTCTGGCTGGGCAAATCTAGAGGCCAAGAAAATTGGCATCCAAAATGGGATATGGTTGGGCAGCTTGTGAGTTTCGCGCTTGGGTGTTCCGTTGGGGACTTCGCATTAGAGTATGTACATTTGGGAATATTGTTGGAGTTTAGGAGAAGATTGGCTGGGTCAAAAAGAATTTATATATCAAAACGAGGTAGATTGTCGCTTATAAAGCGTACATTGTCCAGCTTGCCTACTTATTTCTTGTCATTGATTTTTATGCTGGCATCAATTCAAAAGTTGCTAGAGAGGCTGATAAATGGAAATGGTAATCAAGAAGGTTTCAATTATATTTTGGTGCAGTGGAAAATGGTGTTGATAGCAGTTAGTAAAGGATGGATGGGTATCAAAGATCTTGGATTTATTTAATCAATCCCTTATAGGGAAATAGGTTTGGAGAATGGAGAATGTTAGCCTCTAGGAAAAGGTGGTGATTAGTTGATGGGGAGTGCAAAGTTTGAGTGGATAAAAGAGAAAGGAGATAACCACATACAGTGTATTGTCGAAAAAGTAGTGAACACTTAGCTGAGGAATGAAGCTTCGTGTTTGTTTTTCTTCAAACCCCCAATCCACTCTCGCTCGCCGCTACTAATGGATTCTCAGTTGATTTCCCTTCCTTTAGCAGAGAGAGCAAGTTTAAGTACAACCCATGTGGTGGTAGGTTTCACAACAGGGCTGAAAGTCTTACAAAAGGCAATTGTTATAGGATGGAGCAGTTTGTTCATAATGTTGTTTTTGTTGTTGGGGGTTGCCAGAGAATCCTGTTGTGACTTGATTTATGATGTGGCTTTTTATATCCAGGTGGTAGCAAATAGAGTGCTCAGAAAACTTTTAGGTGGATATCACAGGAATGAAACAAGAGGAGTTAGTTTGTTGCTGGCAGTGCTCCTGGAGGCTGAGGTGCTTACGGAACAAAGTGAGTCTGTTCGACGAAAGGGAAAATGCTGGTCGAGTGTTCTTGGTGAAGTCATATTATTACACAGGTTTGTCGGAAACCTGCTTTGAGTTTGGATGGCTAGTGTTAAACGCTTTAAGAATGAGTCATTGCCCTTCTCCGACTCTTACTGCCCAACATGAGATTCTTCTAGGGTGGCCTTCTTAACCTAGACACGGCAGTGTGAGGATCTATCGTAAGGGCTAACCGCAATAAGGACAAAGTGCTGGTTAATTGCTACTATTTGTGCAAGCATGCGGAAGACAATTGATCATCATCTGTTACATTTCTAGATGATGAGGGACCTCAAGTGCATGATGTTCATGTACTTTGTTTTTGGATGCAGTGGGTTATGTATGAATCTGTTTCAGCTCTTTTTGGTGTTTGGAGGTGATCAAGATTTGGCAAAAAGAGTGAAAAGAACTGGCATGGGATCATGTTCCTCATTAATTATTTTGTGTTATTTGGAAAGAAATGATAGGACTTTTGGGAACAAGGAATGATTGTGGTAGCTTTTGTTCAGTTTGCTTTATTCTTGGATTCATGAGAGGGGAGAGGGGGGAGGGGAGAGGGGAGAGGGGGAGGAGGGGTAGTTTAATTTATGGTTTATGTTTTCGGCTGTCTGATGTATATGATTTCGTGTTGTATTGTATGTTTTTCTGTTTAAAAGCACGGTTATAGATAGTCCTCGTGTGTTATTTATGAAGATGTGGCGTACATGAATTGGCCCCTCCTGTTTGGGTGAGTTAATACCCCCCTCCATTCCACAAAAAGAGTTAATTAAGTTATACTTTTGTTCCATATATATATCCCTAACAATAATAAGTTGTTAGTTTATTAGTATGACATGATAATGAAATATAAATGAAAAATATGAGGATATTGCGTCATTTTATACTACTATCACTAAAAAGTGAACTCTTTTTGTGGAACAAATTTTATTTTGCTAATCGGATTTTTTGTGTGAAACGGGAATCTAATTACTCTTACTTCTCAAAACACTTTTCACAACCTGGAAAAAGTATCGTCCTTAAAACCTGTGTGTTCTCTTTCTGCCCCTATCCATCGTTATGTTATAACCTTACATACCCTCTTAGGACTTCGTGTTTTGCTTGTCAACTTTTGAAACTGATTAATAAACTTACAGCCATTCTTTCTGATGTATAGTCTTTTTAAGTAGTTTTATTGATTTATTTAATAGTGCTTAGTGATATATGTTCTGCAGTGGCAGGCTGGATCGAGGCAACTGACACCTCCTTCTGGGTTTGAACCAGATAAAAGCAACTGGGGTTGGAACTGGTTGGAGAGATGGATGGCTGTTCGTCCATGGGAAAATCGCTTTCTCGGCATCAATATGCGAGATGGAGTGATGATACACGATAATGAAGCAGGTGAAGGAAAGAATTGCCTCAGGAACCAGTTAAAATCCTCTGGCAAGAAACCTGTTACTTTAAACCTTCACTCAGACCTCACTAATGAAAAAATGGGTCCATCTTATTCCGATGGTTGTGGCTCCTCAACCACCAAGTCCGCAAGCACTCAAGAAGCATCTGCTGCACCGTTTACCAAGACAAAGTCTAAGCCGTTTCTCGAAGATTTGGTTGAAGAAGCTAGTTCAAGACCTGGTATTGGTTCAAGATCCCATAGTAATCCTAAAGAGAGATCAACACTTACAGATAAACAAGGAAAGAAGCGCATGTCTCTGCCCAATAGTGGTGAGTCTCTCTCTCTCTCTCCACTCCCTCTTCTGGTTCGTGGGTGTCCTCACTTATACTAAGTTGCATTTGTTTGGACCCTACGATGTGGCTGTTAGTTAGACATCCGACTATTTTACCCCTCACTGAACTGTTCAAAATTTTCCTTTTGCTTAATAATCTGGTGATCATTCTTCATTTTGTTTGTTTAAAAAGCCACCTTATGTAACTAAGCATCATATTATGGCCAAAGTTAAAATTAAATAGATCAAAAAACTTTATATTAATTCTAACAAAAATTTGACAGCATCTTTGATGCGGAACGAGATATGAAATTAAGGTATTATTAGGTAATTATTTCATATTATCAAGAGATAAATCTATTGTAATTGATGTATATTTTAGTACAAGTTATTTACTTATTTTAGGTTAATGCTGAGGGTTTTCCTAAATATTATGTCCTATGCTGCATTTTTAAAATTTTCTGTTTATATATTAAGTTGTGCTGAATTAATTTGACCAGGGCAAGGTGGGCAAGGTTTTGGGACTCGGACAACCAAGCAACCTACTAGAGCTGCTATCAGAAGGATAACCACTTCCCAAAAACCCATTAAGGATAACCACAAGTTCAGTGGCTATGAGCTAAACCCATCAAAATCGGACGAATCAGTTGTTTATCCCTTGGCTTGATTAATTCTCTTGGAATCCTAATCTTCAACTGAACCATTGCACTTTCAGTTTGTAAATACCAGATTTTTGTGCAAGGAGTTATGCTATTGCATTGATGTGTACTTGTCTTCTTTGGTGGTGTCACCTTGGCTGAGTCGATTAGCGAGGTTTGTTGTCATGGAAATAAGATTAGTTGGAGTTTATTAGAAATGTTGTATTCATTTACGATGTCATCATTTGTGTAGTTCACTGTACATCTCTGGTAGTTTTTCTTAACTGCCAGTCTTCTTGATGTGTAGTACCACTTTTGTTTCATCCTTGGGTTGTTGAAAAGTTGTGAGTTGCGACTTCTTGCATTACTCATGACTGGAATGGGAGAATGGGGCAGCTTGAAAGATGAAGGTATTTATTATTTATTAACTGTTCCATATTGGAGTAATGCCCATTTGTAGTCTTAAGGATTTTATCCAATACAATTGTCAATTATGAATTTCCTATTTGCTCCAGTAGTTTATTTTTTGAATGTAAAAAATACATAATCTACTTGTTTTGCTCTAATACATAAATTATAGCATTCAGCTTGCTATAGTTGTTCTCTTCCTTGTATTTTTTATGTTCCAATCCCTATACTTGGGAGCTGGGGTTAAACTTTGAATAGAATTCTTGGCTTGACTCGGACATTTTTGGATTACTGAATGTTTACAGGTGATGATTAAAGCTGTGTGATGATGATATGATGCAATTTATAATGGAAATTGATATTTCAACATCACTTTTTGATATTTCTACATGTATGACCCACATATTAATCAATAAAAATTTAACATGTCAGTTAATATGTGGGCCAATTTCCTTTATAATCTGTGTTAATTATTTTGTTTATTGGCTATTATCAAAAGCTTTCCTACTTTATTTATTTTGATAGGGAAGATTTTATGTTTGTTGAACTAATCTAAAATGCAACTGTTTTATGGTTTTTTTTCGTTCTTTTTCAATGGAATTTGAAGGAAAAAAGAGAATTTGCTTCACTCCTTTTGTATGGAAACAGAGTCCTACTCTTTTTGCTATTTGTTTTTGTTTTTTTTGAAATATTAAAATTTTTAATTGGACAGACTTCAATTATACATAATCTTTTTGAGCAACTAATTTAATATTTTGGAACGAGAGTAGTATTTTAAAATATTTGACATAAAATTTGTCTACATATAAATAATTATTTGACATTCACAACTGGTTGCACTTAAATAAATACAGTGCAACTATTTTTTCTTTAATACATTTACCAATATAAATATATATAGACATACAGATATACTATAATCTTTTTTTGGGTAAACTGACCGGAAGATCAAACCAAACCATTATATTAGCATCTTTCCTCCCCCAATTCTTCAAGGATTTCTCTGCAATGTTTGATTACAGGTATGTTAATTTTCACTGCCCCCAATAATCTTGAAAATTAAGTATGTATATATCTTTCATGTAGTTTCTGGGATTCCCATCAACTATTTTTACTACTTTTTGTTATTAGTTATACCAATGTTAGCTCAATTATTTTAACTCAATTTCAATTCTATATATTTGCAAATGTACTTTTAATTGTTGGACAAATACTTCATTCTTCGTTCCAAATTACAGGATTAATATTGACTTTTTAAAAGTCAATTTCAAACTCAAAAATGACATGAATTTATTTAGTTTATGTCAATATAATTGTGAATATCATAAACTACCTATCACACCTATGTTTTCTATCAAAGTGAATGGCTCACTTGCTAGTTATTTTGGCAGCTCGAGAGGCCTAAGACAAGGAGATCCACTGTCCCCTTACCTACCTTTTTGTTTTGGTAATGGAAATGCTATCAATGAAATTGAACTCAGGTACACTACAACAAGGATTTATATTCCATTGGAGAACAAAGAGAAATCCTTGGGTTTCCTATTGACACTTTACCGATCAAATTCCTGGGAGTCCCATTGATTTCTACCAAGCTCTCCTACAATGATTGCATCCCTTTGATTCACAGGCTCACAAAGAGGGTTACATCTTGGACATCAAAGGTTCTGGCTACAACTGATAAAATGTAACAACCACAGGCCCCAATAGTATTTTTCTTGGAATTAACTTACCATGCACAGCTCCACCCAAAAGGTCATAACTTGAAGGTACTATTGGTAGTAACTTATTTTCTTATATGCAGACAAATTTTTTCCCTATCTTCCGATGTCGGACTGGGGTGTTACATAAAATCAGTCCTTTTTTCTATTCAGTCATTTTGGAGCTCTCATTTTCTCCTTTCAATCCATTCTCTGTCGATTTTTAGGGAAGGAACCAACCCTTGCCAAATATGGTACAAAAGTGGCATGGACTGCTGTCTCCCTTCCTACTTCTGAAGGTGGTCTAGGGATTAAAAGTCTACTCGATTGGAATAAAGCTTTTATGCTTCTCCATCTATCAAAACTTGCGCAGTTTAATTCATCGTCACTTTGGGCAAGATGGGCCAAAAACGAAATTTATGGCACATTCCCATACCAACTGACTGCTCATGAATTTGGAGACAAGTTATGAAACTAAGACCAATAGCCCTTGATCACATATCTTACAAGGTTGGGAAAGGAGACAGAATTAACATCTGGTTTGACCCATGGCTGCACCGAATACCATTCAAACCAAGTTCTGATCCGCTCTTTAATTCAGCAATGCGATTCTGCACCAATCAGAGTAGCAACTGCCAACTAGCAATCATCATGAGGTAATATTGTGGCGAAGGCAAATTGAATCCACCATACCTCCTCCTCCTCATTGTGATGACCGCATTCTTTGGGACTCTTTGGATTTACATTCTATTAAGGCTAAGCATATTTGGGAGAGTATCAGAAATAGAGCTCAAGTATTAAGTTGGCATAAAGTCCTTTGGCATAACATGCATGTTCCGAGGTATTCATTCTCATTATGGCTGGGTTTTGTGAGAAGATTGCCTACCAACGACATCACAAAAGTATTATGACTCGGGCAATGAGATCATGTGTCCTCTATGCCAAAAAAATGTTAAGCTTGGAATAGGAAAATTCACCAAGTATTCTTACACCCGCTCCGACTTTCGCAAAGGTGGTGGTCAACATTGTTAAATCTAGGCTTTCTACGTCAAATTCCTTCATTAAGGCTAGGGGTGAACAATTCGGTTATATCCGAACCAAATAGATTATTCGGATATAACCGAATATCGAAATCTTCCAAATTTTACTATCTAAATAATTAATTGAACTGAGAAATAACTGAATTACCAAATAATTGAATTTTCAATTTGGTTAATAACCTAAATTAAGCTTTAAATTTGAGTATTTTCCGATAAATACAAATTTAATGCTTGTGTGCATCTATTGGTAATTGGTTAGCAGCATGCCTATAAATTCATGCTAATGGTAAGCATCTCCAGCATAAACACTAATTGTTGATTTGTGTAAATATTTCTCTTCAGATTCATGAATGAGGTTTGCTTTAGATGGTATGTTTAACTGGTTGGCGAATCACCATGTGGCAATCCAGTGCTTTTGTAATGTGTAATTGTTATGCTACTTGTTTCAAAGATATTATTTGAACATGTATTGTTTTTAAGTAGTCATTTCACTAGTTATTCGGTTAATCGAATAACAATATTTCAATATCCGTATTTATACCCAAATATTGAAATATTAAAGCGGTTATAACTGAATTAATAAAAATAACCGAATAATCAAAATAATTCGGTTAAAAAATTCGATTGTAATCAGTTGTTCGGTTTTATTTATTTTTTGCTCAGTCCTAATTAAGACTACTAATTTTTGTAATTATTATTGCAATTGGATATTGTAAATTGTGTTTCTTTACACAACTACATTTAGTCTCTCTCCTGGCATGTCTTAAGATGACCTACCTATAGTCCGGGGATATGCCATTTGCCAATGTATATTTTGGTGAGTCCTTCCGGGGGATATATTTTTAGTGACATTCTAGTGACTTTTTTTTTTTGGTTTTTTTTTTAGTGTTTTTTTTTGTAGTATCTTCTAAAAAATGTATAGTATTTATTTCAACTGGAATTTTTATAAAAAATAATATTTTAGGTGTAATTTGGATACATATAAGAAACAGGGTTGTACAATCCAAGAAATTAAAATTATACCTAAAACATTGTTTTTTATAAAAATTTCAGTTGAAATAAATACTATACATTTTTTAGATGATACTACAAAAAAAAAAAAAAAAAAAATCACTAGAATGTCACTAAAAAAATGTCCCCCTAGACTTATTGTATTTTGGTCTCATCTATACAAACCAGACTTGAGAAAAAAAAAAAAAAGAGAAATAAATTGTAAAAATTGAATAGTATCCATGTCAGACTCTTTAAGTATCTGTTGGCAAATCAATTTTAATTTCATGTTAATTAAACATAGATTCGGTGTTTTTGAAAAATGTTTTTTCATTAAACCCCAATATAATGTAAAATTAATGAAAATTCCTATAGTTTCAAGATGTTCTTGTTGTTTAGTGGGGCCAAGGTCAACTGTTTGGAATCAGAATCAGAATCAGAATTGGATTCGGTTCGTTAAGGTTAGGGCCAAAGCAATTCACTTTAAACATTAAATCACAATATTCTCCTTCAATTATAACTCCTACATTATCAATCAATTTTTTGTGTCCCTTTTCTCTCGCTTTCGGATTCTCGTAAAAATAATAATTTCACAATATTCTTTTTACATGAATAATAAATAAATTTAAATGAAGCCTTTTAAAAATATTAAATTTTATTCGTACAAAATATTAATTCTTTTGCTTCTTGCTGTTGCATTTGCCCTCTCCCTTCATATTTTCTATCCTGTCCTCTTTCCCAGGATCTTCACCATAAGTTTCTTTGAAACTGGGTTTACTTTACAAGCAAGCAATTTTGTTTAGTGGGGCCAGGTCAACTTTTAGGGATGGACTTGGGTTTGTTAAAGGTCAGGGACCTTTCCACGAATTAGGCCTAGGCGGACACTATTAAGTAAGCGGTAAATAATACTTACGTTAACAGTACTGACACGTAAGGATATTATTTTTTATTTGTGTATTGATATTATATTGATCAATTAATTAAAATTAACGTCATGTTAATTATTCCCATACATATATATATATATATATTAAATATTTATTACAAATAAATAATCATACAAAATTAAATTTGACATAATACGAGGGCAATGTTAGTAATAGCCGGTTATTAGTTGTATGTTAAATATTTACAATTCTTTTTTCCTTTATGCTTTTGTTTCTTTTTCTCTTAATATTCCTCTTGCTTTTTCCCTTTCCCTTCACGTTCTCTATCTGGTCCTCTTTCTCAGCATCTTCATGTTCCTTTCAGTTTCGCATTGCCTTATGAAAGTATTATTTTTTTATTTGTAAAAATAACAATTCTTTTTGTTTTTAAAGTAAGGAGGTGTTTGATAAAAACTAAATGAGCTGAATCTGAATTTAAATAGAAAAAATTATTTGATAATTGACATGTCTGAATAATAAATTTTTATTAAAAAATTTAAAAAATTGTTGTAAATTTATTTAATATTACTTAATATAATAGTTAATATTGTAAAACAAAATAAAAAATTCATTCAATCCATTCAGTCAAAAAAATAGAACTAAACCATTTAGTCCAAATCATCTGAATGACTGACTGATTCAATAATTCAGATAATTTTTTTTAAAAATAAATACACTAAATAATTGAATCGATCAACTATTCAGCACAAAACAAACATCCCCTGAATCATATATAACAGTGGCACTATGTAATTAAAACTCAATCCAATGGCTATTGTACACACAAGTCTTGTGGCAGCGGTACTAGACAAAAAAAAGGCATATATTTTCCCTATTCCAACTTTTTTGATTATTAATTTTTTTTAAAAATAATTTAAATTATTTAAACTCAAAATTAATATAATTTATTAAAAAATATAAAATAATAATTTTATAATTAATAGTATTTTCTGCATTTGCATCTAAAAATAAATTCAAAATTGAGTTTGAAGGAGTGGCATTGTAGAAAAATCAAGCATCATAGAAAAAGGAGATGCACTAATTTTCACAACTTGCAAATTCTTCAAACGTTGTACTTGTACGGATGAGCAAAGAGATTAGTTAAAATAGTCATATCCCGCGTGTCAATGCCACATCAACTATTCCATCATTTAGTATATAATTATAAAATATTTTTAACATTAGAAATAAAATCATTGTATATAAGTGAAATTTATTTCTAACATTGGTTAAGTAACGATCTGCTATCTAAAATAAAATTAATAATTAAAATTTAATCATTAATATATTTTGTAATATATTAATACTAATTATTATTTTCTCATAATAATTTTTCTATATTTTTAATATATAGTTATTTAGTAATAAAATTATTGTAGAATAATAAGTTATCATTATGTGTGACTTTTAGTTTTATAAATTAACTAAAGTTTAATCACAATATAAAAGTCATAATTATTTTAATATTAATCAACTAAATGTCTCATATATTAATTATTATATAATCATAATATTTTTTTTATATTTTTAGTATTTAGTTATTTAGAGTCCAAATTTGAGTAAACTAAAATGATATATAAACTTGTTTTTAAAGTTAAAAGTTATTGTATGATTAAATTATAAAAGAACTATAAAATAAAATTATTCTAGAAAAACAATAAGTTACCATTAAAATTTGTAGGATCATAAGAAGAATTTTGGTTTTCTAACATTAACTATTAATTATTTTTAATAATTAATAATTTCACAACTTAACTTACTAATTACATGTAATTTAGTTTTATTTTATTATTAGAATCTTATGATTTTATACCATAATCATATTTTGTTGGAGTTAGAAGAAAATTACATGAATCAACCAAAATTTTCATGGAACATATTTAAAAGAGAGTTCTATTAAGCTTAGGTTTTATTAATAGTTATTTAGATTGTTTTAAATAAAATTAGGGAGATTTTAAAAGGTATTTTAGTAATAATTAAATTATAAATCCATACTAAAAATTTAAAAATAAACTGCAAGCACACGAGTTTATTTTTAAATAGCATAATTTTCAATTTCTTATTCATTTTATATATAATAATTATGAAATGTTTTTAAAATTTTACAAATTAACTTACTATTGCTATGACAATGTGTACAAAATTTACTTGAAAATGTATTATTAACGAGCTAAAAGAATTTAATAAAGAATAAAATTATTTATAAAATAATTTTATAAATAATAATATATATATAAATGGATATAGACGCTTGATATTTTAATAGATACATAAGTTATATACCATTACTTTCAATAATAATAGTAGCATGTGCAAAATAACGAGTTTTATTATAAAAATATTATATTATTGATAGATAAGATGGAAAATTAGTTTATATATATAATTTAATAATAATAATAATAATAATAATAATAATAATAATATAGATAACCTCAAAAGTTCTTCAATAATAATTCATTAAATTATTTTAAATATAATTATAATTCCGTATTAAGTAATTTACTAATAGAAATATGTGCTGAAATTTATATTTTAATAATAAAAAAATTGAAATTAAATAATAAGATCTATTCCTTTAAAGAAAATTTTAAAATTATAATTAAATATATTTTCAAGATGATTATCAAATATCATAAAAATAAATTTTATAATGAATTGTATTTTTAAAATATTTATTATTGTATTTATTAAAATTAAAATAATTCATATTAATTTTAAATTTAAAAATATTTTAAATTAATTTTAAAAAATTTAGAAATGATTTTTTGTTGTTGTGTGGGACTCCTAAAATCAAATGAGATTCAAAATTGGTGCACACGATTTACTGTCCAATTTAAACACTCTCTTCTTTACACTCCCCACTCACTACACGTTCCCTTCAAAATCTCTCTCACACACTATAAACACTGAAAAACACCCGCTCTGATCCTCTGCGTTTCTTCTCTCCCAAAAAACTGTTTCGTAACCCTTCCTTCCAACTTCCACTCACAACATCCTTTCGAACAAAATGTCAGGCCGGGGGAGAGGAGGCGGACGTGGCGGAGGCGGCCGTAGCGGAGGCGGCCGTAGCGGAGGGGGGCGTGGAGGAGGCGGACGCGGGCCTCCCAGCCGTGATCAGCCTACTCCCTCGCCGTCTCCTTCATATGGACGAGGTGGCGGTGGTAGAGGCCCTACCGGACCAGCCTCTTACCAGGCGCCTCCGGCGGGTTTGCAACCGGTTGTTCCGGTCACATATTCTGCTCCGACGCCTTCGGCGGTAGCATCCTCATCGACTTCATCTCTCAGCCGTGAGGTCGAGACGAAACTGACGCTCGAATCTCCGGCACATCCGGAAGAGGCGACTCCGGCCTTGCAGCAGCCGGTAAGCAAGTTACCGCCGGCTTCGAGCAAGTCGTATAGGATTCCGGCGAGGCCTGGTTACGGAAAAGAAGGCCGGAAGTGCATTGTTAGGGCGAATCACTTCCTTGTGACAGTAACTGATAAAGACCCACATCATTACGATGTGAGTACCCCTTATAAACCCCATTTTAATATATGTGTGTGTGCATATTTCTTCGTATACGTATTCAATTAGTCATTATGGTATGTGTATTTTCGCTTATATACGTATTTGTATATTACTCCATCCATCTATTAAAAAAATAATTATATAATACCAATTGTTTATCTTGTATTTGTGGAAGAGAGTATTATTTATTAAATTAAAATTATATTTAATATTTAATTTAAGAGACAAAAATACTTGTCTAAATTAATAGTTAACGACTACTGAGGTAGTTGTTAACTGTCATTTCCTGACTTGTGTCTTTTCAGTTTTCACCATTTCTATTTTCAACGCGTTTGGTATGCCGGGTATATAACTAATAAAAAATAAATCGGGGAGAATTTCGATTTTTTCGACTTTACATGTTTTGTTTGTCAATGGTATTACATTTGTTACATTTACTTTTTTTCCTTCTCCCTTTGTACATATTCATCTTAAATGTACGTGCAATAAATAATGTTTCTATGCTTTCTGTAAATATGCATGTGCAAATGTTGTATAGGTTGCTGATGTGAATGGAGTATATCCATGTATACATTCAAAATGTACATTTAAAGACGTGTATAGAAGTAAAATAGTTGTAAAATACTTATATTCTCAATTCTCTTTCTATAACACTTTCTCTCTGCTCATTTATTACTTTTTACCTTTGTGTGTCTTTGAATGTACATTTTGGATGTGTACATAAATGTATTATGCAGATTTCACCCCAAAGTATGCACATTTCTCTATTTTGTTTGTTTTAACTTGCTTTTGAAAGTCAATTAATTATGTAGATATTATTTGATATTAATTTAACCAATCAATTTGGATTGGTGAACTTTATGGATACTTGTTTTATTTGTATTTCTTGAATCTTGTTTATGCTTGATTTAGTATTTCCTCCTGAGCGTGTACATATAACATCTGGATATATATTTTTCCTGTATTTTTTATAAATTTGGTGTTTAGGGACTATATGTCAAAACTAAAGACATCAAATAGCCTACGAAGCAATTTTGCATGAGTTTGAAATGACTTCAGTTTTGGTTGCCTCCTATGTGACAATATGGATCTGCATCCTGTTTTCGTTTGACATATCTAATCAATTTCTGATTATACTGCAATTTCACTTGGGGTTGTAGGTGACAATAAATCCGGAAGTCACTAACAAAAAGGTCTGCAGACAGTTAATTAACACCCTTGATGAATCGTTCCGGTTGTCGCACTTGGGCAACAAGCAATTAGCTTATGATGGAAGCAAGAGCATATACACCGCAGGGGCATTGCCCTTTTCCTCGAAGGAATTTGTTGTCAAACTAGAGGACAACGATGGCGGTGCAAGGTGATTTCTTATACATTTTCTCATAGCAATGAAGTCCTCCTGTTTTTGACACACCATAGGTGTGTGTTGTGCTGTGGTTGACTTAGACTTATAGTCTTAATTTTTTATGTTTGGGTTCTATTGTTGCATTATTTACCTGCACAAGAAGCAACCTTAACTGTATTGTGAAGGGTTGGTAAAATCTAATGACTTGTTATGTTTGCCAATAATTTTTTTGTTCAGTCGTAGGAGGGAGCGCGAATTTAGGGTCTCAATCAAGTTTGCTTCTAAACCTGATCTCCATCATCTTCAGCAGTTTTTGGCAAGCAAGCAGCTTGATGCTCCACATGAAACGATACAATTACTTGATGTGGTTTTAAGGGCAACACCAGCAGCAAAGTACAAAAATTAATTTTTGTCAAAATTTTAAATTTTGTACTTAAAAAAAATATAATAGATCCTCTGAACCGTTAAAGCTTTTGGTTGCAGTTATGCAGTTGTAGGAAGGTCCTTCTTTAGTTCGGTATTTGGATTTGGTGAATTTGGAGATGGCTTGGAGTATTGGAAAGGTTTCTATCAAAGTCTCCGTCCAACTCAGATGGGCCTGTCATTAAACATAAGTACTGAAGTCTTTGAAAGCTGGTTTTTTTCAGTCATATTTTGGGTTAGTTGTGCAGAATTCAATATTATTTTTTTGCTGATGTTCTGCTACCATGTTACAGATATGTCAGCCAGAGCATTTTATGAACCCATTTTCGTCTCCGAATTTGTTGGAAAATACTTTAACAGAGAACCAAATAGGATTCTTTCTGATCAAGACCGGTTGAAGGTATTTTCACTACCATTATGGTTCAAATAAATTTGTTGTTTATTAGTTTATACTGCATTCAATGGGGGGTTTAATATTGTTTTCTTTGAACATACATGATGGTGAAAAATACATTTTTCTGAAAGTATTTACGTTAACCTTCCAGGTTAAGAAAGCTTTAAAAGGTGTAAGGGTGGAGTTTCGTCACCAAGTGTATGTGAGACGCTACAAGGTGTTGAGCATCTCTACTCAACCCTTGAGCCATTTGAAGTGAGCTCAAAATCTTTTCGACTTCATTTATTGTTTGCACTGACATGTTTTCAGTTTTGTCTGGTTTATATATTGGGCTGACATGTTCACTTAAGTTTGGAAAATGTCTTTTCACTGTTTTGAAAATTTGGCTGACATGTTCTCATTAGTTCAGAAAGTGCCTCTTCACTTTCTTGAAAGTTCACAAGGTGCCTTTCCTTACCTGAAGTTTAAGAAAATTTTAAGATGCATATATAGGAGAATTATGTAAAACTCAGTGGCTGAGTAGCCTGTAACACTATTTGATTTTTAATTTTTTTTATCACATCGCTTTTACCCTTTTTTTTCTTGATTGTCTATATGAGAATTGATGTTCAGTTGTCACCTGGAATTATTTTAAGATGCATATATTGGAGAGTAACATTCTATAGTCTACTGGAAGTGTTGTACTCTCCGTCCGAAGTGAATGTTTATTCTTTTGCTGATTTTTATGTCAAATAATAAGGTTTGCATTTAGACAAACACTTTCTTTTTGGATTTTTTTTAATATTAAACTTCAGACAGTAATATTAATTATGAGTAATATTTTTATTGTTGATTTTTATTATAGATATTAAGGTTTGCATTTAGACAAACAGACGTAAATTTTTTCATCTTTTTTTTACAAATACCAACTTCAAAGAGTAAGATTCATTATTAGCATAAAATATAAACCTTAAAAATTCAATATAACGAATAAGAATGCAAGCCTTAAAATCAAGTGTCAAATGTAAACCTTAAAATTAAAAAAAAAAAATCAATAAAAAGAATTAACTCATTTCTGGATAAGATAGTAACACAGCTCTACAGTTAGTAGTACAGGTTGGATAATCTATGAGCATAACTTGAGAAAGCTTAAACTTGTTGTCCGGCCCTTTTAGCTAATTTTTGAAGATACAAGGTATTAAAGTACATTACCCGTAATAAAAATGTATATCGTAAGCACAATTGAACATTTGAATGAAACTGGTTATCAAATCAGTTTGTGTTGTAAATGATTTGATGATGAGCAGAGTTTGTGAGAGGACTTTCATCAGTAGCATAGCATAGTACTATCATTCAAGTTACTTCTTTTGCCATGCTTTGTCGGCCTTTCAGTTTAGGGATTAGTGTGCTATTTCCTTTTTTGGCTTCTTGCTGACCATTGAATTGATTGCTCATAACAATACTCTTTCTTTTCCAAAATTAGAGATACATTTTTAAAATGACGACATATAAGAATATTTTTATGTTCTCAAATGAACCCTTGATAGTAGTTAAGATTTAGTGGTGGTTGTGTGATGAGAGAGAAAAAAATAACTGAACATTAGAAACATGCCACTTTATGGCAATTTAATTTCTAATTTTGGAATGGACTAAAAAGGTAAATGTATCAGAATTCTGTTATTTCGGGTTTGCTCATGCTTTGTTTAAATTTCATTTTATGATTTTTATACGTAGTTACTTCGGTGCTTTTGACAGTCTATTCCCTAAACAGGTTTCAAGATGACACGGGGAGAAGTGTCTTAGTTGTTCATTACTTTCGCCAAAAATACAACATTACTCTCAGTTATGCAAACTTACCAGCTCTTAATGCTGGAACTGATGCAAAACCTATATATCTACCCATGGAGGTTACATTTATGATTTTCTTTTGGATTTCCTTGTTGCGCATGTCTTTAACTCGGTTATTTGCGATTTAATTAGTAGACAATAAACAACCCTTGTATTACAGGTTTGTAGGATTGTCAAAGGACAAAAAATTTCTAAGAAACTGAATTCAAGCCAGGTAACTTCCCTCTTAAGGGCAATCTGTGAGCGTCCTACTAAAAGGGAAGCAAGTATTAAGACGGTACGAGTGTATTGAATTTCTGTCTTGTAATTAAAAAATAGGAAAACAAAAAATGTAATGTAATGTTACTTTCTACCATGAAACTTTTCTTTCTTATTTTTATTGTCTCGCCTGTTTTGACTAATTATTTTTATTTCTGAAATTTCATGTGCATTCAGATGGTAAGAAAAAATAATTACAACAATGATAATATTGTTAAGGAATTTGGAATTCAAGTGAGGGATGAGTTCACTTCTATTGATGCACGAGTTCTTGATCCTCCAAAGGTAAATAATCTTTACTCCGACTCCTGTGTTTGAATGCCAGCATTTTACCTTCCAAATGAATCTGACTCTATTCTTGAATTTGGTTGACCCAGCTTATGTATCATGCTACTGGGAGAGACTCACAGGTTGAACCAACAGTGGGCCAGTGGAACATGATTAACAAGGTGAGTAACGGTTTTAAGTGTCCTTTCATATTCAAATCCATTAAGGATTGATATCTGATAGCATACCTGGAAATGTTTGAGATGATTGATTTTGATTTTGATTTCAGTTTGTGTGTTTTTGTTATGACTTTTTTAGTACAAATGTAACTGTTTCTTGAGAAGTAGTATTTACAATTTGAAATTATTTCCAAAGTGTTGGTTTAAATATATATTTTTTATTTTAAAAATATAATTTGGTTTTTGTAGAAAATGGTTAATGGTGGCACAGTGGATTTTTGGGCATGTGTCAACTTCTCAAGGGTGAACCCTGATGATGCAAATTCGTTCTGTCATGAATTGGTTTCCATGTGTTGCAGCAAAGGAATGGTATTGCTTCATTATTCTCTCAAATGCAGCTTCTTATCATTAGTTTAAACAAAATACTAACACCCTCCATTTCTGTTTGAATGTTGCAAGGTTTTCAATCCACAACCCTTGCTGCATATTCAATCTGCTAATCCTGGTGGTATTGAGAAGGCTTTGTTTGATATCCACTCCCAGTCTGCTGAAAAATTAAAAAACACTGGGAAACAACTTCAAATGCTGATTGTTATTTTACCTGACGTTAGTGGGTCTTATGGTTAGTCTTCTGACTCAGATCTCATGTTTGTTGGAACACGTGAATCCTAAAATGGCTTCTTTTTTTTTCCTTGAAGGGAGAATTAAACGGATATGTGAAACGGAGTTGGGGATCGTGTCGCAATGTTGTCAGCCCAAGCAAGCCTTGAAGTGTAATAAGCAGTATCTTGAAAATGTTTCTCTTAAGATCAATGTGAAGGTATGTCCCATCTAGTGCGTTAACATTTCTGTTGATTTTATGTGGTCCTCAATCCTCATTGTTACACGCTTTTATATATCACTCTTTTTGTAATTATAAATGGATAATTTAAAAGGTGGGGGGACGGAATACTGTCTTGGCAAGTGCTCTAGCAAGGAGAATTCCGTTTGTGAGTGATCGTCCAACAATCATATTTGGAGCTGATGTGACTCATCCACAACCAGGGGAGGATTCTAGTCCTTCCATAGCTGCAGTATGTATTTAACTGGCTTCCAAATTAACTTTGTGACTTATATTCATGCAGTATGTATATCAATGGCTTCCAAAATAACTGTGACTTTTACTCATGCTATTGTTCTGTTGAATAAGCTGAATACCCTCTTTACAGGTAGTGGCATCAATGGACTGGCCAGAGGTAACTAAGTACAGAGGACTGGTCTCTGCACAGGATCGTGGTGAAATTATCAAGGATCTTTACAGTTCATATGAAGATCCTCAAAGGGGCCTTGTTCATAGGGGCATGATTAGGTATAAGTTTCTAGAACTGTTTGTCACAGGGTACCTTACCTGTTTGGCTGCTATGCTTTCTCATCCTAACTATTGAATTTTGCAGGGAACTTTTGATTGCATTCAAGAAATCTACAAATTATAAACCTCACAGAATCATATTCTACAGGTGAATTAGTGCTCGTTCGTATGCTGTGCATGTGAGAATATCCCTTCGCGATGTAGCTGAGTTCTTTTTTCTTTTTCTTTTTTTATATTGCAGAGACGGAGTAGGTGAAGGTCAGTTCAATGAGGTGTTGCTGGAAGAGATGGATGCCATTCGAAAGGTATAAATTCATTGTTAATCAAGAGTTGTCGTTACCTTTTCTTTTTAGTTTGCTTACTTGAAAGTGTGTATGTTGTTAGGCTTGTCAATCACTGGAGGAGAATTATCTACCTCCTGTTACCTTTGTGGTTGTACAGAAGAGGCACCATACACGCCTCTTTCCTGAAAATCATTATGATAAGAATTCAACTGACAAGAGTGGCAACATCTTACCAGGTTTTGAATCTCCTCGTGTATTTTTCTGTGTGATGCCTCTTTCTTTTGGAATGTTCCTTGGTTCATTGATATATTTTGTTTTGGTTTTTGGTCATCAGGTACTGTTGTGGACAGAAGCATTTGTCATCCTACGCAGTTTGATTTTTATCTTTGTAGTCATGCTGGGATTCAGGTAAACAAGGTTACATGCTTACATTTGTGTGGTTTAACATAAAATTTCAAATGGATTGTTCTGATAGCATAGATATGAACTGTTCTGGGCAGGGAACAAGTCGACCTACTCATTACCATGTTCTATATGATGAAAACAATTTCTCTGCAGATGCTCTTCAGTCGCTCACAAACAACTTGTGCTATACGTACTTTTCTTCCCATTTATATTTAAAAAATGTTTCAAGATGTTTTAACTTAATATATGTGTTTAATACCAACTCAACTATTTATTTTCACAGATATGCAAGATGTACTCGCTCAGTTTCCATTGGTATGTCAAATAGCTAGTTGTATGTTTAATTATCGTTTCTAAGATTCCGATTATACTAAAGTATTTATCAACTATTTTTTGTAGTTCCTCCTGCTTATTATGCCCATTTGGCTGCATTTCGTGCTCGGTACTACATGGAGGGAGACACTTCAGAAACTGAATCTACTAGTGGAGGCAGGGCTACGAGGGAGGGGAATGTAGTGGGTCACTCACTTCCTGCTATCAAAGAGAATGTGAAGGATGTCATGTTTTTCTGCTAAGGAGATGTGACATTCAATGACCAAAGTTAGTTTATTTTGAAATTTTTTGATTGATAGTAGTTTGTCTCGACCTGGTTTTGTTTTTATCTAGAACAACCGTTGATACTATTGGATATTTAGGAGCTGTTTGTTAATTAAAATGTACATTTAATTCTATCTTTTTGGATTAAACAGTACCTTAGTGTAATATTTTTCTTTTCATTTGCTGGACAGTTTCATGTGCTCTACTTGGTCTTTCACTGTTGAAGAGCAGTGCTGTTATTATAGTATCTTGTAGTTACTATATCATTGAGTAGTTAATCGTATGGAGTGTAGATTTTTATGATCTCGTGTCTGTTTTTTTAGAATAATTCCTTTGTACAAAACTTATTTAGTTTTGCTTCTATTCTGTTTATGCATGGTAGATGTGTTGGGAATATGTTCTAGATGGAAATTTTTACGGAGTATCTAGTGTAAAAATTCATTTTTTACTTTGTTGTTGTTGATGATGATGATGATGATTAAAGCAGATGTAATTGATGAACCAATAATGAAAAATAGGTACACAATGATATCAAACTAAGCATCTTCATAACAAACTAGACCTACAAGTATGAGTATGTATATTAAGTATGAATGTAATATACAAGAGAACCCCCCTGCCGCAGGTAGGTAGGGGGTGTCATTATTCTACATGGCTTATAAGCCTAATGTTTAAGATAAGCTGTGTCCCAACTAGACCTACAGTCCTCTGCTGATCTCCATAAATAAAAATATTGGGGGCAGGGCACTATACAAAAGGAAGAAAGAATGGAAGTTATAGGCTAACACGTATGCACTGGATGTTACAAAATTGAGAAACTGTGAAATACTGATCTGTGCAATATGAAAGCTAGAATGCTCATCGGTATCAGTTTGAAATCAGCATTTCGTGATGAACTGCTGCCACCAATCTGTCCTGCACTGACAAACTCACTTCTACCAGTGCTTGAAGTTGTAGAGACATTTACTGACAATGAACCTAATGACATGATCAAATACATAGCTAGGGTTAGAATATGGTAACATGGATTAGAAGATATTATGTAACATTTTACTAGTTCCTTAATAGTAACAACATAGAATGGCTCCCTAAAACTTACAGTTATAATTAGCCCATCCAACCCTCTGGCCACCCAGATCATAAACGACAATCTTGTCTTTTAGAACAAGGTCTGCATCAAATAAAGAAAGAGGAAGCACAGGAATGATAAGCGAGACAGGAATGATAAGTCGGATAAATAGTGAGACAAGGGATTGGAAAGCAATTACATAGGGAAGTTATGAGAAAAACTAGTAATAACCACAGCATGCTTAACAAAAAGGAGGAGCTCACAGAAATAGTTCATAACACATGCCAGAAAGGCACAAACCTAATGCAGTAAGGAGAATAGACAAAGGCTAGTCCAGAAAATACAGACCATGCAAATACTTTAAACAGCAATTGGCATAAACGATAGCAGTATAAATATTTGCTACTAAAAAGTCCATGGCATTGAAACATATAGGTATTGATATTATACTTGCTTGTGTGTGGACTGTGGATGCACATGCATGCATGTTGTGTGTGTCAAATATATAGAATTATAGACCTGGCAAAATGTGACCTAGCCTAAAGCCTGCCTGACTCACTTGCTGTTTGGGAGGGTAATGGGAGGATCCAGTTTTTTTTCCCGTCCTGTCAAGGGACAACCACCGGCAGCCCGGCCCACTCGTAAATGACCAATAGTATCTATGTTAAGAATATGTGATGATAATGTAGTCTATTTATCATCTGACCACCTTCAAGGACTACAAGAATATGCCACTTGAATCACATTATTGTAACAAAAAGAAAGTGAAGGATTTGCTTTTCTTCCCAGTAATAATCTTTCATTGAGTTTTCTTCCAACTCAAACTGCAAATGACTTGGATAATAGATAAAGAAAAAAGTGAGAGAGCACAAAAACAGAAAGTGCGGACCTTGAGGGATTCCCACCAGTTATTTTCATAGAATTACTGTAGCAATAAAATAAATAGATATACAGTATTCCCTATTCCAATGATGAAATAGACTCCCATTTCTGGATCGCGGGGGGAATAATTTTTGTTCAATACCATAGATATTCATGCTTCAAGTACATATGAATTCGATGTACTCAACAGATAACAGGGGAGGGAAAAACTTTTTTGCCTGAAACTGATTCGTTCAAATCATGCGAGTAGTTGAATTGAAGCACCCAAAAACAAAAAAGTTTCAGTGATCTGACATACTAATTAGTGGAACACAAACAACAAAATGCCAAAACTATTTACTAACAAAACAAGGTTGATTGTACAAGATATTGTATATTCTTATTTTTTATATTTACCTGGAGGAACATTAAGAATAGAGAGTAGGAAATATTCTTGGGTACTAGTAACTACTATTTAAGGATAATCATAGACAAAAGAAATTCAATAATACAATGAAAAAGATTTCTTTTTGAGCTTGTTTTGAAAAACAGAAAAAAATATGCCAGCAGTGGACCGCCCAATTCGTTAGCGCACGGGGGAGGATAAATGGAGGCCTATTAGGAACTGGGCATTTTAAGACAGGCCCTTTTGGCCCGCATTTCGATAAATCCTTTAGAAGTGTAAGCACAGATACTTGTATAAGCTTACACTTGCTTGTGTGGGTGGACGATGTACACACATCATGCAAATTGTGTGAGAGTTTCAACTATGGGTGATGCTAGGAGTCTCAAATTTTGTCTCAAAAAGTGTCTCAAATGATGTGTCACCAGAACAATGGCTGGGTAGATTTCATGTGATTGGCTAGGTAATAAATTATTATTAAAATATTTAATGTCATGTCATTTGAGACACATTTGAGACAAAATTTGAGACCCCTAGCATTACTCTTCAACTATATATGTACAGATTAAGAGAAGATATTTATAAATCCTTTAGAAGTATAAGCTCATATATGTCTAGGGTTAATATATGGACATCATCTACCCAAGTCTAGCAGGTAACAAGTATTATTAGGCCCATTCAACTGGATGCTCTTACCTCCTAAAATTGTAATCCCTTGACCTTGAATCTTCTGAAAGCCAATGCACCATGCTGCAGCACCACCCTGCATAATGAATTTTGTACTTCCAGTTACCGAGATGACTATGCCCAATCAGTTTAAAAAAATGAATTTTAGATTGCAGAAGAAATGAACCTCCTTGAGAGGAGTCTAACACATTAAAAATAAATAAATAAAGAATTAATGCCTATTTTTGGAGCAGCAACTAAACACTATTTGATCAAGTATCAAATGCAAACTAACAGCAAACAGATGGATTGGACAGTCTTATCTCCCACCAGAAACCGGCAAGACATTTTATATTAACGAGATCATAAGGTCTGAATAGTGAGATTCTGTTGGTAGCCAGAGTAAGGAGTCAAAACGGAGAGTTTAGACTTTGGACAGCACAAGAAATCATTAAATTTCATTTTTCATCAAAGACAAAGCATCGGAATCATTGGAAATTTGGGATCAAGTAAATATATAGAGTCTGGGTTTGAGATTGTGTTGCTAGCTTGGACACACTTCCTGGAGGCCACTAAAGGAAATGAGACACAGAAACTACACTACAAAGTTGACATTCATGATAGTCTGATTGTTGAGGCAAAAATGAAGGGAACTGATATTCCACAAGGCTCCCTACACATGAACAGATCACGGGACCAACATTTATGTGATTGAGGCGTGGTGGAAATATCAAATTTACCTTGTGGAAACAACACTTCCAAAATATAATTAGCAATTGTTGAGGTTTATCATGATTGCCTTCTTGAAAGAAAGAACTACATTCAGGATAAACTTAAAAATGGAAGTAGTCAATATAATGTTTGTAATCAGCGTCAAAAGGTTTTCACAACAAGATGGGCATTATGTTGACCCATGTCTAACCACGGCCAACCACAATATATGTGAAAAGAAATACTTATCCAAAGAACCCCTTAAGAATCATAAAATTTAAAGATAAACTTACTACTGAATTTTGCTTTAGAAGGTAGTCTTCAGGTTTTAACATCATCGATGCACCTCCAGCAAAGTTTAAACCAACTGTTGGAAATATTTCGGAAACACTGGAAAAGAACAATTAATATATCAGATTGAGAAACAAATAGAACCAAGTCTCCTAAGGTATTCAAGAAGATAAAAATTAGGATGTTAAATCTTTGTGGAGAACCTGGAGCTGATAAAATAACACTGGTTTCCTTTAAAGAACAGGGCTTACAGATTGTGAAACAGATTCTGTAATCTGCATTTGTGACAGAGTAGGAGCTTTGTATTACAGTATTATTTATGAAATAAACTTTATGTTAAAAAAACTGCATCCAACAACTCGGGTAATTGGTATACAAATTAGCCAAACATATATGGACAAGTATCATAACAAGTGCCGGATGAGATAGATATATGAGAAATTGTTCAAACCCTACTTACAGCTTTGACAAATGGATCATAAGCTTCTTCTGCAAGGTATGCCAATGTTGTTCCAGAATCAATTATGGTTCCGCTGTTGCCTGATGCAGAAAATACTGATGGATCAATGGGTAAGCTCTGCCCATTGACGGAAATGCTCAGCAGGTTTACATTATAATGTGGCCTGAAAAATAAAAGGGGAATATATTCAAATTTACAGTTGAGATAATACCAATATTTGTCATAAGATGGTCATACAAGATAAAGCAGCACCAAATTCAAGCCCAGCAAAAAGGTCATTTAGATTTATCAAATTTCATAGTTCTACATGCAGAAGCCTATTTTAACTTCATACTCAGCATGCTGCAGCTCAAGATTTGGTTCGTTCATGGCACAAGTGTTTTTTAATTTCCCCTATGCTTTGTATACTGCAGTTGTACTACTACCAATATAGATCTTCATAAATGATATTTCTCGAAAGTGGAATCCACTGGATAAATGTGAGACTCTTATCATATTCCCAAAAATTAACTACAGGTCAGTTTTCCAAAGACAAACCATCTTAGATCATCATGTGGTTCAGGGACAAGCAGAACTCCACTGCCGAAAAGCAATGTATTATCCATCTCTGTTCAACTCCCAACAATTAACTACAGTTCAGTTTTTCAAAGACAATCTTCCAAATATGTGGTTCAGGGACTTTATCAGTTATTTACACTGAATAACATAATTCTATAATATTTTTTTATGTCAAAAGTTCATGGAGTACATACATTTCAAAAGTTAGCACTTCCTCACACGAAGTTTGATTCCACCGCTATCACATCATGTCATACATTCTCTACATGTTCGTAAAATTACCTAAGAATGTGAACCCAAAAATCCACTCAAAGAAATGAGACAACTGACCAGAGATAAATGAAGCCCTATTGTATAAGGAATTATGTAAACAATAATCTTATGGGTGAGACTGTAATAGAATATGCTGTAATAGAATAAACATGAAGCGAGAAACTGTTGCAGCACGTCAATGTAAAAATTAAAACACACTTCCAAACCATTAATGGTCATGAACAATAAAAAATTATAAATCACCTTTCAGGATCTAACTCTTAAAAAGATATGCAACAAAAACAGCAATATGGAAATCAAATATAGAAGTATTTGTCAAGCAAGAAGCCTGTTAACTTCTAGATATGCATCCAACTAAAATATAACATCGTTCTGCTCTTCTGATTTCCAAGGTTAAAATAATGAAAATAAGCTAAAGTGAGAGGATAATACAGCAGTTCATGAAAGTTTCATCCTGACAGAGAAAACATACTGTGATGGGACAAGTGGAGTATAAACAAGATTTGGTTCCACAATCTGACCGAAAACTAAAATACCACCACCCCCGTCACCTCCCTTCAAACAATGAGAAAAAGCATCTGGAGTTGTCCCCTGGGAAGAAAGTTGTGAGATAATAGACAAGCCCTGCTGCCCAAAACCAAATATCCCATCAACAGCTCTATCCGACTTCGTCAAGTCCCCAGTCTGTGAAGTGCTACAACTGTTTCAAAATCCAACCAGAAAACAGGGCTTAAAAATAATACAAGCATATGCAAGGAGCATCTCCAACACGATAGAACCAGAAAACAAGGCTTACAAATAATACAAGCATATGCAAGGAGCATCTCCAACACGACAGATTCATGCTAGCTTACCCAAAGACAACAGGAGCTGAAGTGTTTGAAGTCACTGAATCCCCAATAACTGTGTCAAAATGCATTATGTCCTCTACATAATAACCCGATGCCCCACTGCCGTCTCCATACTGGAATGTGTAACTGCACTGATTATTCTGACGAGAACAACTGGAGTCGGAAGATTGAGCTCCAAGAGCACATCTTTGATCTGAACAAGAGATCAAAGAAGCTGTTGATGAGGATGAAGGATCAAATGGTTCAAGCTGAATCTGTCAACAATAAAAGTTCAATAAAATGAATACTTGAGCAAAAGTTTGGTGATTCAGTTTCACCTACAAAAATGAAAATTTGAAACAGGAGGAATGACATTACGTGGAGTCCGCTCGATGTAGGACAGCCGTTGCAGGGATTGCAACTGACCCACAAGACATCACTTCCCGTATCAATCTGTACATAGAATTCTTTTGGGGGAGAACCCAATTGAACTCTTGTAAAATAAAGCCTATAGCAATAACATAAGATCCAATAAGAAATATTACAATTAAAGCATAGAAATGGACCAAATTCAAAGACCAAAACTGCCCTCTAAGCCCAACAACAGAGCTTAAACCTATCACAACTCAAACTTCATTTACCCAAAAATGAAAATAGAAATGACACCTGAATTCTGAAAGATGTAACAGCAAATAGCAATATAATTCAACATTACACAAAGTGATAAACAAACAAAGAGATGCAATAATGAACACATAAATTAACCAACAAACATAAAGAACAAAGTAATCAAATCAACTAAAAAAGCCCATGTTTTCAAAATCAAATTAAAACCTAAAAACTTCCTGTAAAGCTAAATAGCACAATCATATGCAAATAAATAATGCTCATATTCAATACAATTACTGTGTGGCTATAAATAAATAGAAAGAGGGGGGAAGGGGGGGAAGAAAAGAAGAAGCTAGAATTACCCAACAAGGCTGGGCATATAGGTGCCTGCAAGGGGAAAATCGACGACACCAACTGAAGACTGCAAGACTCGGCCGTGCCTAACCGAGTCTTGAGTTCTGAGTTGACTCAGTTCAACTCCATGGCTCGTCGGAAATGCTCTCTCCAGAGTCAGAGTCACCGGAAAACCACATAGAACCAACTTCGGCGGCACAAATACGGCCACTAAGAAGAAGATTGCCGCATGAAAAGATGCCGGCATCCCTTCAAGAACCTTTATAACTTTTCTCTCTCTATATCCTATTATCTATTTTGCTTATTCACTTTCACCATTCCCAAAAAAGCAACAGCTAAACAGGAGTATATATATATATATATATATATATATATATATATATATATATATATATATATATATTTCTCGTTGTAGCCGTGTAGGTAATATATACTGTATTTCTTGTTGTAGCCGTATGTAATAGTATTTGTAGAAGAAGTCCGGAAGTGACGCGACAGCTCTATCAGTCGACAAGCTTTAAATTTGTTTTAAGTGTGTAACAAAATAATGCTGCCATCAATCATCATCATATCATGTGATACAGTTAAATTTATAGGAAATTGATGTGAAAATGATATTTTCACATATTTTTTTTTATTTTTTATAAAAAATATTTCATATAAAAATATTAGTTCTCAATTTATAAGTATACCATCTACTATATTTTGTATCATATCTTTAAAATTAAATATAACTTTTGAAGTATATTTTAAATTACAAATACAATTACGTACTAAAATTATAAAGTGATCTACATACTATTTTTAGTTTGTTATTATTTGTTGACTACCATATCTAACATCAATCATACAACTGCTAATAATTCTTAAACTAACAGTAACATGCAGATCCATTTAGAAAATAATTAGCATAAAGTTTATTTTTTTGTAAAGTTGAATTGATTGGTACCAAAGACACGCAAACAAAAGACTTTATGTGTTGTCAAGATTCTATTCATTAATCGATTAAACTTATCAAAAAATAAACTTCATGCTAACCACATCCATATATTTATATACACCTTTATTTTTAGAACTACAAAAAGAGTACATTTATTTTCTTAATTTTTAGATAATTCTTTTTCATATTTTTATTTTTCAATCTTAACTCCATCATGGATAAAAGTAGCATTTTAAAATGAATTTATAAATAAAAAGGATATTTTCAGCAAAAAATTATCATTCCGGAGTAAATGTACAATAATATTAAGTAGTAGTACATCATTTGTGTTCAAACGAGAATTCTTATACTTAAAATATCAACTCTTACGTACGTACGTACGTACGGTACTAGTATGATTTTGCTGCTCAAACTTTTCCGTAATCCCATGCATTGATGAGCTCAAATTCTCAATTAAAGAAGTCATTAAATTCAGTTCGGCCTTAAATCTCATTTAACTAGATCGATCAAATGCTTGATCAATCATGTCCGGTTCAACTTAACTTAAACACGATTGCATGATCCCTTCTCACATGAAGGTCAAAAGAGCTAAGAGATTATATGAAAATATCAAAAATACGTGTAAAAATATAAGTTAATTTCCTTTACAATTAATTTCTTCATAAACCTAGTAACTTAGTTATTTACAAGTTTAGCTTAATTTTATACTCCCCCCGTCCCTATTTAAATGACGTTTTAAAATTTTTTATTTGTTTCTAATTAATTGACGTTTGTTCAAATCTAGGAGAATTAAGGATAATTTTTCCAAAATTGCCCCTCATTACTCTACCTATTTTTTTGGTACTTTAAACTCTTGTGCTATGATAAATTAATGATTTAAGGGTATTATAGACAATTGAGTACAATATTTAATACTTTTCAATCATTATCTTAATTCTTGTGTCCATCTTTAAAACGTCATTTAAATAGTCTGATAAAAGAAAAGGAGAGGTCGTTTACATACTAGTAATTAATTATGTGATAACTCAAGGGGTGATAAGGAAAAAGAGATGATACGAATGGGTTTTACATATTGAGAATTATTTTACTACTACTTTAGAAGCTTTATTATTACAACAACTTTGGTGATATATAATTGAAACAACATAAACAAATATAGAAAATAGAAAAGCAAACACAGCAACAGAATCTAAAACTAACAAAACTTAGATGCAAAAAAAAAAGAAAAGAATAATTAATGTTTTGAAAATTAAATTAAACCCAAGAATAATGCTCATAATTCAATACAATTAGGTTATATAATGTGTATTTATTAATTTATCAAACTATATTTATTTTACTAAAGGAGATAAATTTATTAGTGATTACTATTTGAGATCTATAATATAAGATAGAATATATTTTGAATATAGGTGGGAAAAATAAGTACAGTTCAGACGGAAAGACACAAAGACGGTTCAAATTTATTTTAATTAATTTTATCAAGAAAATGTTGTGAAAGAGAGAGGAAAAGAAAATAGAATTGTTAAAATGGAAAGAGGGGAAGGATTTTATTATGCCATCTCTTAAGCACGAACAATTATTAGTAAAAGTATATTATTGCTCATTTCTCTCTCTATTTTTTTTCATAGATTTATATTTAAAATAAAAAGGAATAAGTATTTATATAGAAAAAAGAAGAAGAGAGGAAAGATGGAATTACCCAACAAGGTAGGGATCATAGGTCCCTTGGACGGGAAAATCAATGACACCACCTTGAGACTCCAAGATTCGGCCGTGCCTAACCGAGTCTCGAGCCCTGAGTTGACTTAGTTCCACCCCATGACTTGTCGGAAAAGCTCTCTCCAGCGTCAGAGTCGCCGGAATTCCGCATACCACCATCGCCGCCGGCAACACCACGGCCATGAAGGCCAAGATTGCTGGATAAACTCCGGGAAATGTAGCCGGCATCCCTACAAACTTCCTCCTTTCTCTCTTCTCCCTCTTTATCTCTAACTGCTTTCTAAATCACTTCCACCAAAAACCCAAAAAAGCAACCGCTAAACTGTAAACATATATACATATATATATATATATATATGTATGTTTCTTGTGGGTAATCTTTTTATATACTTAATAGACAAGGAGAGAGAGAGAGAGTCTTGGAGGAGATCTAGAAGCTATAACAAAAGTTTCAAAACTGGATTATATATGTTGTCACAATTTAATAATAATAATAATAACTTTCTTTCCTCCCATTTGTTTTTTGTTAAACCAATTTCTTCATGTACTTCACGGCTGCTTTCTTACCTTTCTTTTTTAGGTGACCAAATCTTTTTACTTTTTTTTAAAAAAAATAAAAAAAATATTTATATATAATTGAAATTTTCTTAATTTCTAGATGACTTTTTCTTTTTGGGCATTTGAATCTTGACTCATTAAGATACTAGCTTTTCATTTTATTTTTTTTTCTTACTTTGTATTTAACAACAATAAATTGAAAAGTTCCATCCTGTCCTTACCCAAACGGATGGGTAAGAATTTACACTAAAATAAAAATAATTGCTCTTTGATGAAGGTGTGTAACCATTTCATCACAATATTTTATTCCTATTTTATCATTTAATTCTCTCCTATATATTCTTAAATATTTATCTCCCTACTAATGACATAAAAAATACATAATAATAAAAAAAGCTACTTTACAAATTTTAAATTTCACACATATATTTTGTCTAGCTAGTGAGATTAAAAGGCCATGCTCAATTAATCGAGCCGACATCCAAGATCTTTACATTCCATTTATTAATTTATTTTGACCTAAAAGTATGATTATTAGCAAAGTACAATCCTTAAAGACCCAACCATTATATTTTCTTTTTTTCTATTGGTGGGCTGTCCCCTAAAATTAGTAAATTATAATAGTTTGGTTATTTTTTGAGGGATAATCTTCTTTTGGGGTTAAATTTGTGTACTTTAGAACTCTAATGATGTATTTGCTATATACAGAAAGGAGGTTTGTACTTTACAAATTTTGCCCTCGAGTGAAAGGTAATTTCAGTTATGCCCTTTTTATAGATAATAATACCAAATTAGGTACGGGTACCACATCAAATAGGTCAAATTCGTTTTTCTTCACCACGAAGAGTTGATAAAATGGAGGATTATATATATATATATATAACAGGATTAAATATGCAATTCATAACATGTCATGTAGTTCCAAAATCCAAGATTCCTGTTTAAAAGGGGTTTAGCTAAAACATTTTAGTATGCCAAAATAAAAACATGAAGAAAAAAAAAAGAATATCTCAACTGAATAGAGAGTACAGAAAACAGCCTCCAAATTATTTGCACTCGATCAAGTTTCCTTTCTATCACATTTTGTGCCAGGCTCAGGCTGTGGCTGTGGCTGTGATGCTCCGTCCTTGTCAATCCTCTTCCAATAAAAGTGACGAGCAAGACAAAAGAGATGACAACTCTTCTTTTGACGCCAATCCAGAACCCTGCCATCGTATTCTACCAAATTTGTCGAGCAAGAAAATATACCTGTCCTATGTCAACAGCAAAGGAGTTTACCTCAGAAATAAGCAATTTCATCAAACTAAAAATTAACATTCTAAAATGAAAATTTTGGTACCCAGTAAGAAGGTTCAATATCCTAAGCTCTTTTCTGAAGTCATAATGGTCACCAAATGAATAAACAACCTGTCTTTGCAGCAGACCCTTCTTTTCTTTAGGGTTAGATTTTCTCATCATCCGAAGTAGTAGTTTCTTTATAAGATTGTGCGATAGTAACCATGAGTCTACAAAGGAAACCTGAACATGGAACTTCTTCATTATTATACGTTGTCATGTAATAACATGCAAGTTCTTAAACAAACTCCTTAAAAGTTAAAATACATTATTTAGCCGTGAATTAATAGCATACTTGTTATTAATAACTGTAATGTAGTCGTGTTCCATCGCTACGTCTTCTACAAATTATTCCAGCCATATTTCTTGTAGAAGTCCCAACTTAGTTTGGGACACCAAATCAAGATCACATATTCAACAGGTTTTCAAATGCATACTAGTACTTGAACCAATTATTCAAAGTGTTAGCATGCAAATTCTTTAACGCGACATGAATGAAGAGAAAATGGAATCTTGCTCACCCAATGGTTTATAGTAAATGTGATAAGATCATTCTCTCACATACAGAATCAAATACGCATAACGAAATCATTTAAAACATATGGTGGGACACCAATATGGTCAATGACTAACAGTATGATAGGGTTTTCATTAACATAAAAACTCAACTCAACGTCGTCTTTTGTCCTAAACTAGTTGGGGTAGGCTGAAAAGGAATTCTTGTCTACAAGTTGTTCCCTATTTTTGCATATTCAGTGTTATATGAACCCAAAAAGAAAAAGAGAAAAAGAGAGAGGTGATAAATCATCTCTCCATGTGCTCATCAGCTCCCTATACCAAAATAACTCAGATTTAACCACAAGCATCTGGTGTAGTTATGTGAAACATCCATTCAAAGTAAGAGTTTTAAGTCATTGATTCAAATATGATAATTATTTCTATTTTATTTATCAATCTGTAATCATAAGAAAAGTAGCAGCTATAGCATTATAATTATGGTTCAATTGTTAAGATGATCTAGTCATAATATTGATAAGACTCCCAGTACAATATCACCAGATAACTTTTGTGTAAATATCCTTCAAAAATTAGAGTAATTTAAAATGCTTAGTTTAATAAGGATTGCTTCTAATTATAAATTTTATGAACAAAATAAAACAAATTTTGTCCCAGGAAATTCTGCAATTTCAAGTACAAATACCCTCTCCGAATGCAACATATTTCAGAGGAACTAAATGTCCATATACATATTATATTTTCACAGGACAGCATTTAGGTTTACAACCGATTAATTTAAGACATGTAAAGCAAAGAGAAAAATAACAAGAACAGAACTATGTGATCAATTTATTGTAAAAGATAGATCTGATCCATCAATCATAGAATTAAGTAATATATGAACAGCAAACCATTTATTAAACAACAGAATAGTAAAACTGACTAAGTTTAGAATCAGGTGTGAACAAATATGAACAACGATAGAAACCTTTCATTTGAGATGAAAAAAAAATATGTTACTATACCTCATATAACTGAACTTTCTCCGAGTTACTGAATGCATCAAGAAAAGGAATGCTCCAAGAATTCACCATTGGCTGTCAGAGATTGAAAATTCTCAAGATAAGACACGTTACTTTTAGCTCAAGTCAACATTTATGGCAACAAAACTAAAAAACAAGTGAGCTTTGAAATTACTCAAGTTATTGCAAACGTAGACCCTTTTTTTTTATTTCTGTAGTTTTTTATGGTAAGGAGAGTTTTATAAACCAAAAGAAGAAGAATTAAACAAAAAGGAGAAAGGTACAGAGGTTGGCCAGTTCTTCAAATGACCATGAGGCACTTTCCCCACCATCCAACCAATACCAAAACTCTACTTTCATAGGTTTAAATAGCCATAAAATATAGTGGAAATTCCAACCAGGATATTTATCAACTACGAACAAGAGGCTGGTTTATTGACAAGCTAAATATAATATAGTGGTGAAGCAGAGATCTTCTTCATACAAAGGTAGCATGAACTTGTACGGCATTAATGCTCAAATTTGATCAACAGAAAAAGAACTAAACTCATGCCAAGGGTTGTCAAATTTGGATCACCCCTAGAGTTTTGCTTTGTCTATTCATGCATAATAATTTGGCTTATACGTGTCATTAGACTCATTAGTGTTTACTGAAACAAATCTTCCCACAATACGGGAATACGTATAGCAGTATAAGAAAATTATTACAGACATTATGTTTAGAAAATACTACGAAAGCTGAATATGCTTGGTTAGATAAAGTTTCTTAAGCAATGCAGAGATGAGCATATTGATATTCTATTAAGGAATAGAGTTGATCAGTTCATGTTAAAAAGCTACAATAATGTTACCTCATTATTGTACCGAGGATAAGTATAGCACCCTAATAAAAATTATACACAGAGAAACGACAAGAAGGTAAGTTTTCCATAGTTATCACAATTCACAACGCAATACAGGATGCTGTTATATGATAGTTGGAAGGGTGATGATTCTACTACTATTCCTGATCGTAATGGGAGACCATTTCACAAGTGCATAAGCTATTACCCGGTGGGTAGCATTAAGTAAAAGCCAACACGGATAAGCCAGGATGCTCGATTATACCTTTCCCTCAGCATTTCAATCAACAAAGTCCAATCTTTCAGCTAAATTTAAAAACTTTTATATCTTTGTTGCCAAACTGTAGCAGATTCCTCATTTTTATTATGTGCTATGGTTAGATTGTGTTTTAGCTAAATCTACTTAATGACTGGATATAAAAAAATTTATTTGTCAATTTTATTTGGAAAAGTACCCAAAGCTTCAAGAGGTACAGAAGTTTTTCCACTAATAGCATCATAATGACCTGCAGCAATTATCTTTATAGGCTGAAACTCTAAACAATCTAATAAGAATTTACAATTTAGGAAAAATCATGAGCTTCCAGAGTGAAATTAGTGTACTCCTATTAATAAATGAATCTATGGGGGGCAAATAAAAACAAAACCCAAGCCTCTGGTATACACTCCTGTTCCACAATGTTCAGGAGACCTGCATTAACCTGAATGCAACTCTGCTTCAATTAGTTGTCCATCAAGTTTAGCCGTGTTACATGGCCTAGTTATTGAACTTGCAACCCAAGAATTTTAAACATTCATATATTATCAAGTAATCAGTATATAGGAAAATAATAACTTTGTTAGATATTCTGTAATAATTCAACAAACCCTAATTTTACTTATATCCTTGCGTATGTTTCAATTAAAATTAACACCGTTAAAAAACATGCACAAGATTGAGATAATGCATTTTACTTGTCCAAATAAGATAAAAAGAATTTCAATTGGTGTGAGTTACGAACCTACAGTCTAGTGTTTAGGAGACTAGGAAGTGGAAAGGGGGAAGATGGATGGGATCCTAATATGATTTTGATGCTACTAAGAAAATAATAAATACTAACGACATAAATATGCTGAAAGTAGAACATTTTGAGTAATCTAAGTTAATCATATTTATTAAAATTTTAAACCTGTGAACTTGCTCGGAAAGAAAGACACATTAAGGATGCCTTTGGGACAGCCAACGTGTTGCTATCACCTTCGATTCCATTAAAAGTAGTGGGCAGCTTAAGGTTTGTACCATCCGAATAACTAACTTCTAAGGAAGGAAACTTCGTAGCCGCCATTGCCGGAACTATAGTCTTATTTGCTATGGAAATCTACAAACACAACATTGTCAATGTTTAAAATCACAAAACAATTCCAAAAAGATTCAAATTGAATATTTCATACAAGTGTAAGAAACTTGTTATACATATATTGTAACCCAGACAAAATTAGGTACTACAAGTACAACTTCTCCTTTTCTTACCTTACCACCATGTTGCTTGAACTCTGAAATATCAGCAAAGTATCCCCTATTCATCTCATCTGCACTGCCCTAAATCACATATACATCTTAAACTCATTCATGATCCATGTAAGGATTTCATAACAAAAATATAATAACAATAAAGGGTATGAATCCGTACAGTCGAGCTCGTTCTTTCTCAATTGCAGCTTTGTTTCCAAGCTGCAGCCAATTGGGTTTTTCATTATTTAGTAGTTAGTACACAAAAAACAAAAAAAAACAAAGAAGCAATTTAACTCTCAGCTTGGTTGCCAAGAAAACTAAGGGCATTACTGTAATAGCTCTTGAACAAGAGGAGTTCCATTTGCAAATTTCTTTTGTTCCATAAAAAGAGTCCCCTTTCTTTTAAAAGTAAATATAACCATCAAAATTCCATTATCAATTTATCAGACCACCAAGACTAAACACAACACTAAACATTCAGTAAATTTCAGAAAGGGGACACTTTTTGTGGAACGGAGGAGGGAGTATCTTCTATGCGGTGTCAATGCTCAACTTGGGCAATCATTTAGTGTTGTTTGTCTTATACATTTAAAGGTTTTGTGTTTAAATTCCTTTATTAACTTGGGATCCAAACAGAAGAGGAAAAGGACAGATTGAAAAACCTGGTAAAAATCGAAGAACCGATTGGAAATCAAGTGAGAGGGATGGTGTGAAGGGATGAGAGAGAAAAGCTTCAGCTTGTCTTCTTCATCTGTGAAGAAAACTCTTGAATTCACTGTAATCGCAGGTCTGAGAGAAGTCAGTTGCTTCAGCCTCAACATCTTCAGTAATTGAGACTCAGCAACAGGCGCAACAACAAAACTGAGCTGCTGTAATCGATAGTCTTATAGCTCACGATTTACAGAACGGGCCATAGAGGTAAGAGAAAAGCCCACTGGGCCTCTGAAAAGAGACATTTAACACTTGACAGTACTCCCTTTGTCCCAAAATGATGTCTCATTTCTTGTTTTGGGTTCTCTCCCTGGAAATAAGTTTTTTTTTTTTTGTTAACATGATATAATTAAAACTCAGTATATTAATATTGGCTTTATAATTCTCATTTGAGGAGGCTAGTGTAGTTTTAACAATAGCGAGTTTGGTTATGAAGTACTTTAGAAAAAGCTAAAATTAGATATTATGAAATTTTAGTTATATTCAAACTAAATAGTTTATCAAGTTATCTTTGTAAATACCATCATTAAACATTATGTGATTTTACTTATTTAAATTTAGGGATGTAAAACAAAATTCAATTGTGATTAATGTATCACATTTTTGAGATATAAATTTTAGTACTATACATTTGTGATATTTTTTTAATGCCATTAATTTCATTCCAACATTGGGGGGAGAGCAGTACCATAATCATTTATGGTTTTAAAAAATATGAAGAAAGTTTCTGATTTTCATAAAGCTGTCCATAGAATCAGAATATACAGTTGGTTTACAATGTACATTTAAATTTAAGAGACTATAAGCTTCACATTTACGATAAGAATCTTATATTTTTTTATCACAAATAATGTAATATTAAAAAAGACAAAAATACTTTATGATATAGCCAATCAAAATGAATGTAGATTACACCTCATTTTAAACACTTTTTGTAATAAAAAATTTAAGCACCTATTATTATCCTGCTGGCAGTGAACTATGTTATGGTATACAAAATTAATGAATACTAGCATCCCCTTCTCAAAATTCCTCCCCCTTGTATGTTTTCAAACTCAAAACTGCAAGCCCAGCTTCTCAACTAAATCAAAATCTACATACACTACACTCTTTACAAAAAACCTCACCCAGAAAAGCACTTGATCAACCCCGGTACAAACAATAAATATTACAAAGTTACAATAGCAATTGCCAATTGAAGCACAACAACAGAATGCGTAGATAATGGCAAGCTCATAATATATGTAGACGCCACCACAAGCGAAAAAATATCAAAGGAACACGTGCACTCAATATACTCAACTTGCAGCCGTAGTACACAAGATACATCGCATCCGAGGGGCACCTGAAGAGGTATCGTCATCGTCATCTTCATCAGCATCACCATTGTCATATTCATAATACGATACAGCCTCCTGGGAAGAGGCTGCTGACTTTTTCTTGTCAGTAACAGTGTTGGCAGAATCCATAAGGCAAGTTGTGTGATATGCATGACAGCAATAGAATACAATGATGGATACATTCTGTATGGCAAAGGGATCGAAACACATGCAACACCTTCCACCTGCTCTAGTTTTAGACTTAACCTCCATGGTTTTCACGCTCAGAGATCTCTCTGTTAACTGGGATCCCCTCTTGTCATCTCTTTTACCACGTACTTCATCTTCTTCATTACTCAAGTAGATGGCACGCCTTGCTTCTTTATAATATTTAATTAACAAGTTAATACTATCAGCCTGAAAATAACAGTAATACCAAACAGACGAGCATTTAGGATTCAGTGCATCACTGTCTGCATATTCATTATTTCGTGTTAACCCAACAAAAGTATTTTAGTATTAGAGTACCTTTAGTATATCATTACACCCATGTCTAAGAGAAGTTTCTGTCCTGTAGTCTGTTATAATTTTGACCAAGCGATCCCTTAGACTGAAAGAAAAGCAGAAGACAGAGTAAATAATACATACAGGTCTTATATTTGTAGTACGATAGAGGTCAGAACCTTCTGGCTAATCACATAATTATATGTTGTAGTGCACACCTGGAAGGTAGTGACTTTGGGTGCCTCCTCCAGAAAAGAAAATAAATTAAAATAAAATTAATCCTACGTACTAAAATGATGGCTTGATGAGTGAAGCAAGAGTACATTAGTGCCAAACTACAAGAATAGGGAAGACATCCAAATTTGCTCCAACTACGGAAGGATTAAGCTCATGAGCCATACAATGAACTTGTGGGAAAAGGAACTGGAGTGTCAAATAATCAATTTAGATCATGGTTCAAAGTCGCGGTAGCAGCCTATGTTTCGGAAGGTCATTTTTTGACTTGGTATCGGTTTCTGTATAGGTATCGGGTGATACGCACCGTTAGCTAGTTAAGAGCTTCAAAAACAGTAAAAAAAATTATGAAAAAAAATCTAAATAATAAAAGCAACAATAAGAACCAAGTTAAAAAAAATACTATCTAGTGCGCACAACATTGTCCCAGTTATAAAACAGACGTCTCGCAGATATGTTTAATCAATTTCATGTTTGAACAAAGTTGATATTTATATTGTCTTAGCTCAAATGCTTGAGCATACATGATCTGCATAATTCAAGTATAATTTAACTTAACCAAGTATATTTTAAGTGCAATTTTTTTAAGATGTACTTAACTAAGAACTATACAGGTATAATTTAATAATAATTTAAGTATAATTTAGCTTAATTAATTATATGTTAAGTATATTTTTTATATTTTTTGAAGTTATACTTAACTAGGTACTACATAGGTATAATTTATAAAGAAAAGTTCGTTCTCTTTTGTCATTCCCCTTTATAGCTTTTAGCATATTTGATATTTTTTTTGTTGGAGTTTCTCCCCTTTACGTCGTGATTTCTCCTTTATTTGGTCCGAAGCCACTACGTTATGCTGAGCTTTCTAATTTATTTTGTCCAAAACCGCTACGTTATGCCAAGTTGCCAAAATTTTGCCAAAAATTACCCTTTACATAAATACTTCCAAATTTTGTGATTCGTGTCAAGGTTGCAGTTCAGCATTGATCTATATATAACACAATCTAGAGAAAGTATATGATAGTTTTCCGAAGAGGGTCCTTTGGTGGGTTCTTGAAAAGGGAAAAGTTCTTACGAAGTATGTTGATTTGATTAAGGACATCTATAACGGAGTGATAGAGATCGATGCATGAGACGTCGTCGTCATGGATGATTCGCTATTTAATTATTTATTTATCAGTGTATTTATTTATTTAGTTCGTGGACTTGTTATTTGTTGATTTATTTCAGTATTAAGTTATTTATTTAGAAGCCCAATTATTAATGGGCTTAGGATTAGTAGAGTTTCTTTTTATTATAAATATGCAAGTCATGACAAATTATTAGACACTTTGATATTGAAATTATCCTAATTATTAGTTGCGATCAATACTTTTCCTTCTTACTGCGGTTGGAAAACCATAGGGGTAGCGGTTCTCCTGTGGTTGGATCACCCTATTTCTTTTAATTTTCCTTACTGATTTATCACTTCCAATTAATTATTTGTTCATCAATTTCCGTCCTACATCATGTTGGCATCAGAGCTTAAGGTTTCTCCATCAATTTCTTAATTTTTGGGAAACTTTAGTTTTTTTTAAAAATATTGTTTATCGGAGTTACTGTTCGGCGGAGTACTATTCATTGTCGAAATTATTGTTCACCATAGTTAATTATTCATAAAAAAAATGTTGCTACGTTGTTTTGGAGATAGGGATGTAACCCTAAGTTTTCTAATTTAAATTAAAAAACCTCCCAAATTACCTTTTAATACCCCAAACTTCTGTTCTCCATTTAAATATTGCCCCATAGTTTATTAGTTTACATTTTTTTTCACCCTTATTTCTTTCCTAAAGAGACCTAAACTTTTAACCTTAGCACTTTTCACCCCCAGATTCGTACTTTTTGATCATTTAGGCCCATTAAAAAAAAGTAAAGTATTTCATTTTGAGTATTCGGATTTTCAATATTTAATCACTTGAATTCCCTTCGTTCATTATTTCTAAAATTTTTGAAAGCTTGTTTTGGATTTGTTCTTTTAAAATTGCATATTATTCCATCTAGTTACATATTATTCAATTATTATTATTAGCTTTTAGGATTGCGATTGCATAGGCTTAAACTTGTAATTCTAATTTGATTCAATTAAATTTGTATTATCTCAGCTTTGCACTTGGATTTACATTATGACTACACGTACCCAACTGCTTTAGAAGAAATTCAGAACCAATTAGTGGTTTGCACAACTGGGTCAAATGAATGATAAAGATCACACATTGAACAAAGACAGCCTATAGTGGAACCTCAGGGGAATAATGAGAATGGGCATGTCGAAAACTAGACACCATGACCATTCTAAGCATGATCCTTATGATGATGACTACGAAAATCAAAGTAGATGCACAAAAGTTTGACAGTAGATTTGATCCCAATGCATTCCTTGATTGGTTGTCTAGTATGAAAAAGTATTTTGACTGGTATGAGATGTCTGAGGATAGGAAGGTGTGATTTTCCAAAATGAAATTGGTGAAACTGGCCAGTTTATTTTGGTTAGGGGTTGAGAGAGACTTCCCAGGTGAGCCACCCATCAGGCATTGGGGGAGAGGAAAACTCACCTAAACTAATATTATTTATCTGGAGGACATACACATAGGTTAATGGAGCAGCATGACAACTTTCTTCAGGGTAATAATATGTATGTTCCTAATTACATCTGCAGATTTAGGGAGTTGACTCAAAGATGTAAGAACAATGAGTGATAGATTAACCATTATGAAGTATAAGAATAGGTTACGATCTGAACTTCAACCACACATCCTGACCAATGGCATCACTACCTTAGATGACCTTTTTCAGTCAACTCTAGATAATGAGTATAGGTTATAGGGTATTGCTAGGAGAGTCCCTTCTTACTTAGGTCAGCCCAGTGGCCGAAATTTCTCATATAGTATACCTTTCCCCATCTCAGGCGTCCTCTAGGGCTAGTAACACTGTAGCTGGACCATTTAGTAACAAAGGAAAAGGTTGCACCCAACTCTCAGTTTACTACTCAGGAGAGGTGCTTTACATGCCAGGTTAATGCGCTCAAATCCCACAACCTTCACTCTCAGAGAAGTGACGAGAATAGACACCTTACTCAACGCATCGACAATTATATTCTCCTCCAACACACTTCGCCCAAACTCTTTTCTATTAAGAATAGGAGTGATTTGGTTTGTTGGGTAGGTAAGCTAATCTCCTTTGGTTGACTCTTGGACGACACTCGGGGTCCCACAGCTGCTAATGATATTTCATGCCCCTTATGTGTAAACACATATTTGTTCGTCGTCCCACAACGAGTTACATCCCGGTCATATAGCCAAGGTCGGCCTACTAGAATATGTGCAATATCCATAGGAAAGACATCACACCAAATACTCTCCTCATTTAACACATGAATGGATGTCTTGTTGACCCAGGTGACGCTACAAGGCTGGGGATGTGGTTTTGACTTCAGCTTTATTCGTGGTAAGGTGGACTCAGAACCTCATTTAAGTAACTACCCCATAAATGATCAACTTAGAAGAGACACCACCTACTTTGTTGTAGGTTTGAAATATGGTAGTTCTCCTCCAGTCATCCTCTCCTATAACTCGTGAAAACGCACCTCATGACATTACTTGATTACCTATCTCCTTTAGGTGTTCATCCGTCTCCTCATTCTACGAGTCATACTCACCCTCGATGTCATTCCCGACAATATTCCCCTTTTTTAAAGTTTCCCCTACTATTGTTAGCAGCTGGCGACTGCGATTGGGGCACTAAAAAGACTTGTGCCTTAACCAATGTCACGTAAAGCACCTCTCCTAGGTAGAAATGAGTTTAAGTGGAGTGTTGGAGGAGAATATAATTGTCGATGCGTTGAGTAAGGTGTCTATTCTTGTTAACTCTTTGAGAGTGAAGGTTGTGAAATTTGAGCGCATTATCCAAGAGTACCCTACTTGTCAAGAATTTAGTGACATTTATGTTGCCATACAGAATCCTAGTTCGCAGAGTACCCTACTTGTCGAGACTTTAGACATTTATACAGTCCTACAGAATCCTAGTTCCCCACCCTCTAGTGATTTTTGTATCCATGATGGGTATCTTTTTAAAAAGACCCGCTTGTGTATTCCTAGTACATCGATGTGTGATTATTTATTATGGGAGTTACACACGGGAAGTTTAGCTGGACACTTTGGTCGAGATAAGACCATTGCCATTGTTGAGGATAGATTCTTTTGACCTAGCCTCAAGAGAGATGTAACTCGTGTTGTTTCTGAATGTCGCACATATTAGGCTGCTAAGGATAAGAAACAAAACATGAGTTTGTACACTCCACTTTCGGTTCCCTATGCACATTGGGAAGATCTTAACACGTATTTTGTCTTGGGGTTACCGAAGAACCAAAGGGGTCAAAATTCAATTTTTGTTGTAGTGGACTGTTTCGCTAAGATGACACATTTTATTCCTTGCAGCAAAACTGATAATGCCTCACATATTGCCATGATTTTCTTTAGTGAGGTGGTGAGATTGTGTAGGTTACCATTGATTATAGTTTATAATAGAGATGCGAAGTTTACGAGTTATTTAATGGTCAGACTGAATTTGTTAATAGAAATCTAGGTGATTTGATACGTTGTCCTGTAGTTGATCATGTGTCCACATGGAATAAGGTTTTACTTATGGCTGAGTTTGCATAAAATAGTCCAGTTAATCGTTCGACTGGAGTAAGTCTTTTTCAAGCTTACACTGGTTATCAACCTAAGAAACCTGTACTAGTGAGTCTGCATAGTCTTTTGTGCATCGCATTCACGATTTGCATGCTGAGATAAGAAAGAAGATTAATTTGAGTAATAAAAATTATAAGTTTGCTGCAGAAGTACGAGGTAGACTCATTGGCTTCTGTAGCAGCTTTGCAGCAAGTATTCAATTGACTACTAATCTGGGGGGGAAGAAAGTGCTACACAACAAGGAATTCTACTTTTCTCTATAAATAGCACAATGATCCTCTACTGGGATAATTTCTCCTAAAGGTCTGAAAATCAATAATTCTCAATAATATCAAAGTGCTCAAAAGAGAGAACAAAGGTGAAGGGTTATAATAGATAACAAAGGAGATAGTAGTAACTATAGAAGAATGACAAAATCGAAGTGTATCAGTCTTGCGGGAAGAAGACACCTGAAAACACACAATCAAAACTCTTCATCCCTATGTAACCAAGTCTTTGTGACTCTGTGGGCCTAGGGAAAGTTTATAGTTGTATGTAACTACTTTGTGGTACCCTGACAAGACTGTTTCTTGGTGAAATAGACGTATAAGGTTGTTAGTGAAACATAAACTGAAGTTCTCTACTTCTCTTCAAGAGAGAGTTATAGCGAATTGATTGCTGGTGCAAAAGAAAAGTAATGTAAAGAGGCTTGGCTAAGGTTCTGAACCTAAATAATTCTTTTTGTTACTTACTTTTATACATTTACTTTTCTGCATTTATCTTTCGGTGTTTACTTTACTGTAATCACTTGAGTGATTGTTTGCTTAAGAAATTATATCAACTGTGTTAATATTTGGTACAGTAGAACCTCTATAAATTAATATTTTTGGTACTGGAAAATTTTAATAATTTAGAGAGTTATTATTTAATCGATAAATTAATAATTTATTAATTTAAAGAGTTTTTCTATTCGGTGAACATAAATTTAATTACATTAAAATTATTGCATTTTATTGATGTTTATATCATACTTTTTTTGATGTAATGTATCATACTTATTTAATTAATGTATCATACTTATGAGGATGATACAATACCTTTGGAGCCAATAACGCAAAAGGAAGCACTCATAGCATCAACAACTCTTCACAAGTTTTTATTATAATTTGAGAATATAACACCTAAACTTTTGGACGCAATGAGAAAAATTAAGGATCCAAAGACAAAACAAACGAGAATAGAATCATATTTTACAAGATTACCCAAAATATATTTGTAATTTAAAAGAATTATTAATTTATGATTTTGATGGGACCATATATTTATATAAGGGTCTTTTTAAAAATTATTATTTTATCAAAATTATTATTTTATCCCATTAGCCCAAGTTGGGACCGGGAAAAAGTATTATTTTAGAGAGATTATTAATTTCTAGAGATTCTACTGTGTTGTTATTGTAAACCTGTTCTAAATTTAAAAAACAGGGTTTTTTTTATTCCATTTTGCTTGAACAAACTAAAACCTAACTTTATATCTCAGCTAATATCTGTAATCAGTAATCAGTTGAGTAATTTGTTTGTGAAACTTCTAGTTTCAACAAAGTTTTAGAAAAGGCTGTCCACGACTCCACGCCCCTGTAGTCTATTACTCCCTTTCTAAGAACTAACATGATCCTTCTATTACTTCTGCTAAAAATTTATTATCAAGTATTAACAAGGAGTAAACACTGAGACACATATATACTTGGCAATAGTTTATTATGTTTTTACTGCGAGATTCTTCATGGACTCCAATAAACAAAGTATAAATTAAATAGTTAATCAATTAAAATATTAGTAAAGGAATTAGAGATAAACCCATAAGTTTTTTTATATTTAAATAAATAAATAAACAATCATTTTATGGTCTAACTAACCGAGGTATCTCCAAGCCATTGGGCACCATATTTACAATATAGAGTGGATCGAGGTTGCCCACAGTATGTTCCAACAACACACCTACCTGCCAATTAGGAAAAACATGCATGAAAGCGTACAAAAAGAAGACTCACATATGTACTGCTAATATTCTAACATATATTTTATTTGTGAAAAAAGAAGGCTGCAGTGTACCATTTCAGGTTTGTGAAGGCATTGCTTAATCAATTCTTCCCAAAGTTCATCATCGTGTTGCATACTCACAAACTCTATCGCCTACACAACTCATTATGCACTTCTCATTTATATGAAACTTCAAAAAAAATCGGATAAAACCCAAGAACAAATGAATATACCTCTTCTATATCCCCTAGTTTGTTAACAATAACTGCAAGGGCTTGTTTGGGATTTCCCATTCTTCCAAGAATGAAAACTTGCTCCCTCAATAGATCTCTGCTTACACAAATTTCATATGCCTGATATAAAATTTCAAGGATAATATTGTCAAAAGAAAATACATAATGGAGAAAATATAATTTCACAGCCATTTAAAGAGCAAACCTTCTCAAGCATATAATGTTGACTACTACGAAGAAAAGGAAGCAGCATCTTTGGATCATAGTCTGCATAAAGCTCGACCTAACACAGACAATAAATGAGAACACAGTTGTTATACAATGCATGAATGACTAAATGGTAAAAGAGGTAGCCATCCATGCATGTGGTGGGTATATGTTTTATTAAATGCGGGTCTAGTAGAGAAGTCTGTAAAACTTTTACCAAATATGTATGTTTAATAGGTAACGAAATATAAGAACCATAAAACTACTTGAATTGGTAAACCACAAATTATACCAATAACAGCAAACTTAAAATCAGAAGAAGTTAATTTGATTGGCATAAACTAATAATTATACAAACCGAACACTCTAGTGAGAGTCAAGAGGCAACTAGCTGCTTTTTATAACACTTCGAGATGTCTTGTAAGGTTAGGTACACCAGACCTCTTTTTTCCTTCCTCCTAGCCATCTTTTAATTTTTATTTTATAAGCTGATCTTTTGGCAAAAGCTTATGCCAAGCAACCTCATACCATGAGGTTGCAGGTTAATATCCAACAGCAGCTACATCATACAACATTTCCCGAAGCAAGGTCACAACTCAGTCCTATCCCTCCCAGCAACCGGTTTCAAACCAAACGCGAATAGTAGCCTTTTTCTCGTTTTCTTTTCCTTCTATTTTTTTATTTGGAAAGTTGAGTTGTCAAATCCTCAAGTTTGAGATCAAAAACTGAGGTGCACGTGGGTTCTATCATTTGGATGCTAGAAGCATCACGTATCATAGTTGTCAAGTCGTTAAGTCGAAGCGAGTCGGTGGCCTACTGCCTAAGCGACCAGTTGATTAGTGGCAATACACATTATATATATATATATATATATATATATATATTCAAATTACAATTAACATACAAAAATTACAATTTCACAATCAAAACTATTAAATATCAAAATTAAACCCCTATTAGATCATTGCTCATATCATAACTTTGGGCTCCCGAACTATCAGCCATTTAGATATTTACATAACACAATAACACAATTAAGCTATTGCCCGATTTTTTTGTTGCCAATATTTAGATCGTGTAAGTTCTCTTTTCTTCTTCGTTGCCAATGCTTTTTCTTAGCCGATCGCATACTTATTTGGGTATATTTGTTTGGATTAAAACTAATTCTCAAAAATATAAATTTTTATCAAATTAGAACTAATAACTAATCCTAACATAGAAGTACCAAAAAAACGCATATAAGTGCAAAATCTCAAATATCTTTTTTGATCATGGGACATAATTATCACTATAAACAAGAACCAGAATTCCAACAGTAGTAATTAATATTGACATAATAGAAGTGGGTAGATCAAGTATCCAAATTCTAAAGAAATTAATTGGGTGGGATACTTGGTTATGGGTCAAATGGAATTTGGAATTGAGTTGGGTAAATTAAAATTTGGTTTTGTTTCCAAGGCGTCTGACTAGATAGTAAGTCGGGAAAATCATCGACTTGAACTGAGTCAACTGACTACGCGACGACTAACTGCTCAAGTCGCACAACATAGCGACATCAATTAAGTCAAGCTGTCGACTTGCACTTTCAGCAGGGACCAGATGATTAGTCGTCGCTTAAGGGGGACGACTTAATAACTATACTATCAATGTTTAAAACATTAAAACTAAGGCACATTTCATTCAATATCTTGAATATTTAAATGGTATATGGATGGCATATTTATTAAAAGTGCGCCTAGTAGCACAAAAGATGTCAGGCTCATGGACTTCAATGAGGTTGCTACCAGGCCCTAGGCCTTGCCTAGGCACAAGGCCCAGGTTAGGCCGGTGTAAGTGAGGCAAACCTATTTCCTTATTTTCTCTCGAACATAACCCATAAATATGGATTTCCCATCAGTCACATTGTTTCCAAAAGACATAAGAGAATCAGAGAAGGCAAAGAACAAACACATTTTTCTCTCTAATTTGGGTCTTGCTCTCTTTCATCATTCTAGCAATATCTCTTTTTCATCATTCTAGGGATGTCTCTTTCTTCTTCTTCTTTGTTCTTCATGTCTCTCTTCTATGTTTTCTTTTCTTCTCACTACTTTTTGTTCCTTCTCCATGTCTCTGATTTTCATTCTTTTACTTCCTTTCTTCTACCCTCTCTAATTTTCTTATCATTCTCTGCTGCTCTCTCTTGCTCTCTTTTCCTAGAGATTTTATGCTTACCTTTTATGCTCATGTTGAAATAGAAAGCTTATTGAATTTATTGATGTTTTTAATTCTTATAAAAAATAAATTTTGCCTTTTGTTGGCTTAGGTCAATTATTTGTTAAGTTATGAAAAATTTATAAATATTTTCTATAGCATGCGCCTCATATCGATGGCCCTCAGTCTCACCTTGAGGCACTAGTAGACCTTTGTGCCTTGGTGCGCCTTGAGCCTTGAATAATTATGATGGATGGTAGAACTGACAAATAGTGATGCTTAGAACTATGCAACTGGTTCATTGGCTGCATTGGTTTGGTTTAGTAGAAAATGGTTCTTGCTAAACATTAAGAAGCATAACTGGCTATTTCACTTTAAATGGCCTATGATCAATAATTTTCTAATTGTTACTATTTGAAATCTCTGAAGAAGATGGTAATAAGACGAACAAGGCTTCAAAATCTTCCAATGATCTAAATTGCCAATAATTCATTTTTAAGTAGGCCTCAATAACACAAGAATCAATCATCTGTGATTCTAGAGGCATAGCTTGTTCACCTTCTAAAAGTAAAAACTTACCCCAAGAAAGAGTCAAAATTTGGACCAAGAGTTGCATTAAATGGAGTAATGTTAGGGGTCTCAAATGAGTCCCAATTACATGTGTCATGATTACATTGGTTGCTTAAAATCATGGTGGGGTTGTCTGTAATTTTTAACAACCAATCATGATACTTGTATTTCAGAACCAAGATTTGGTACCTCATTACGGATCCCTAACATTACTCTAACTAATGAGAATAGAAGTCTAGATTGATTATTAAGTAGGTTGATGGTAAAGTCCTAGAGGCCTTTTTTTATGACTGAATAAGTTCTGCTCTTTTTTCACCTCATCTTGAACAAAAGTTTATGAGATATTCAAGCCAAACTTTTCTAACATGAACTCCTAAAAATTCATAAAGTTAAAAAGAGAAATACTAAGTAAATTCAAGCCCCAGTTAATCTCTTTCTACATACCTGCATATCATGGTAATCCCTTCCAGCATGAGGATTAGCTTCAAATAGGGAATGCAGATATAGATGTAAAAAGTATCTGGAGTCACGATCATCCTTTGCAGCCAAAAGTTGTGAAACAACTTCAAATGGAATAATCAAGTCCCTGTGCTGGACCAACAATGGAACTGCTCGTTTACAATCTATTGTCATCAGCTGTACAACCTGCAAAGTTCATAGGTGACAAATGGAAGAGTTATGCAATCATAGGTTGAAGCAACTATAGAAGATTCAATAATAGAAAAAAAAACATGATTTCAAAACACTAAAAAGGGTATGAAGTTTTCTTTTGCATATTTACTTTTCTAGCGCAATAAAAACAAAAGGCAAGCATGCTATCGAAACTAAATATATAAACCCCAGTTAGCAGAAATATCAGCAAAAGTACTCGGAGAATAGTTTGACCCTGATAATTAGCTCATTTTGTCTGTAATTGTACCTTTTCACGAATGGCATCATGCAAGTTGTGTTTTTCAATGAAGTCAAATATATCCGGCTTCATAAGCTGAAGAATCAGACAAAATTAAATAATAAATAAATTGAACCACCAATTCAGTGAGGAAACAGAGAATATTCACTATTGAGTTTACATAGCATCTTTATGTATGCTTTTGTACTCTACATGTATAGCACTTACATCAGCATAAAGTGCAAAAGCTTTCTCGTATTGTGCATCAATTACATATATCTCTGCCAATGCCTGACATTGTAAGGTAACTCAATAAACAAAAATATAATGAGCATAATATATAGGTATAATCGCAGATAGTTCACCCTTACAGCCTTACCTCTTTGAGTGCATCTGTCGTGGATGAAGTATTAAGCTGAGATTCTATAGCTGAGATGATTGGCACAGCAGAATAAATTACAGGTGGCCAAGACTTAACAGCTGACAGGAGATCCTTATGGAAGGATGGATTTGTTGCCAGAGCTACAAGAGCAACCTGTAAGCATAACAAGAACAAGGCCTTATTTTAAAATTTTGAGAAAAGTAAGAAATACTGAAAAACAGATAAAATATAGTTTACAGTTAATGACCTCATAGGCAGTATCACGCAATCTTGGATTTTCTGTTGGTATATAAGAAACCAAAACAGGAAGCTGTCGGAGATGAGCAAAGTGGAAAACCCATCTGCAAGAAGTATCACACTTGAAATATATTTTTTAATTTTATGTAGAGAGGATTACATAATTAATTGTACATAGTACCTCTCCCAAGCGGAAGCTGAACCTCGCAACAATTTGGGACATAAAGATGCAGCTTCAGCATATTTTCTTTCCACAATCAAATGGTCAAGATATCTTGAACCTACCTATCGATATCATACCCAAAATTTAAAGAATATTCAGTACTATGTAAGAAAATGGCAGTGCCAATTATAGCAAAAAACAACATCATTACATAAAATTGAAGCAAAGTTTTTGTGCGTAGATTTTTTTCAGTATAAATGTGCAATGATCTTGTTCCAACTAGTTGGAGTTGGACATATGAATGCTGTTAATACAAAACCTGCAACTCCACAGACTCTTCACCTCCGGAAATACATAGACCACAAATATCAGAACAAAAGAATAATTGTTCTTTTCATAATTCAAGCAATGGGGTTCAAGTTCCTTCCATGAAGTCATGAAGTCATGAAGCCATAATGACTGCATAAGTGGAATTGTTCAAGGTGGCAAGGTATACTCTCTCATATGATGTTAAATCTGTAAGAAATGAACTCTCTTTGTTGATTTATCAGATTGTAAGTTACAGAATTTATACACAAAGATTAACCTAATTCTAGGAGTAAAATAAGGAAACATGTAGCCTAATTCTAGGAGTAAAACAAGGAAACATGTAGCCTCATACTAGGAGTAAAACAAGAAAACATGTAGCCTAATTCTAGGAGTAAAACAAAGAAACATGTTTTCCCTAATAAAAGGAAACATGTTTTCCAACACTCCCCTCAAGCTGGTGAATGAATGTTTTTCATTCCCAGCTTGGATACAAAACTCTAAAATATTGAGCTACTTAACCCCTTAGTAAGTACATCCACAAGTTGGCCATGTATACACACATAAGGGGTACAAATCAGCCAACTCTCCAGTTTCTCCTTGATGAAGTGTCTGTCAATTTCGATGTGCTTCGTGCGATCATGTTGTACCGGGTTGTGAGTTATACTAATTGCAGACTTATTGTCACAATAAAGTCTCATTGAGCCATCCCACTTGATTTTCAAGTCTTCTAAGATGATCTTCAACCAAAGCACACCTTGGGCCATTGCTCGAAATTCTGTTGCACTAGACCGTGCTACCACGTGTTGTTTCTTGCTCTCCATGTCACGAGATTACCACCAAGAAATGTACAATATCCTGTTGTTGACCTCCTGTCAACTATTGATCCAGCATAATCAGCATCCGTATATACCTCAAGCACCAAACCTCCGTTTCTTTTGAAGAGAACACCACTTCCCGGTGTCCCTTTGAGATATTGTAACACCGGGGGTGCTGCTTGCAGATGAACTTCTTTTGGGCTATGCATGAACCGGCTAATCACACTCACTGCGTATGCTATGTCCGGTCGTGTATGCGACAGATAAATGAGTTTTCCTACCAGGCGCTGATATATTTCTTTATTAATTGCAGCGTCTCTGCCATTCCAAGTCTAAGATTTTGGTCTATTGGAGTACTTGTCGGTTTGCATGTTGTCTTGCCTGTTTCTTTAAGGAGATCAGTAACATACTTCTATTGGGAGATAAAAATGCCCGGCCTAGAGTGAGCCACTTCGATTCCAAGAAAATATTTTAGCTTTCCTAATGCTTTGATCTCAAATTCCTTAGCCAAACACTGACTTAGAAGTTGTCTCTCATTACAATCATTCCCCGTTACTATTATGTCATCAACATACACTAATAGTGTTGTGACTCCCCCTAAAGGTGAGTGTTTAATGAACGTGTGTGATCCCCTTGGCTTTGTTTATACCCCATGATAATCATAACTCTCGCAAATTACACACAATATGAACACCCAAGTTATTCCCATAATCCGGTGGGACCTCCATATAAATTTCTTCTTCTAGTTCTCCGTGCAAAAATGCAGTCTTGACATCAAATTGTTGTAACTCCCAACCATAATTAGCTGCTAATGACAGTAGGATTCTAACAGTATTCAGCTTTGCAACCGGAGCAAAAGTCTCTAGGTAATCAATCACATAGGTTTGAGTATAGCCCTTGACTACCAACCTTGCCTTATATCTCTCTATTGACCCATCTGCTCTATATTTCACTGTATAGACCCATTTACACCCTACGGGTTTCTTTCTGTCAGGCAACTTCACTAACTCCCACGTTTTATTCTTCTCTAATGCTTCCATTTCTACATTCATGGCTTGTCTCCATTTTTCATTGGTTAAAGCCTCGGATAAGGTTGTAGGGATGGTAATGGTATTCAAGTTAACAAAGAAGGCTCTATGTGATGGTGAAAAATGTTTAAAGGAAAGAAAGTGTGCAAGAGGATATAAAGTTCGTTTTGTGCACTCTCTAGTTCCTTTCCTAATAGCAATGGGAAGGTCCTGGTCATTATTGTCTACATGGGATTCAATTTCAGCTTGTAATGAAGAATTAGAAATTGTTACCTCATTCTCAGGATCTGGGTTGGATTCTTAGACTTGCGCTGATTCAGGGACAATTGTCTTTTTCCTCGAATACACCTTGCCTTCGTCAAATCTCACATTCTCAAGGGCAGAGTTGGAAGTGTCGGAAATTTCTGGCACGGGTTCAGACACAAGATTTGGCATGGACTCAAGACACATGACTCGAATTACTAGAAACTGGTTTAGGAAGTGAGCACAAATCGAGCAAGAAATCCCCGTCCTTATCTTCAAGTATTGAATTCTCCCCCTGAAGATAAGGTGAGGTGAAGTGAGGTGTTTGTTCATTGAAAGTAACATCCATCGAGACAAAAAATTTCTTCGATGGAGGGTGATAACACTTGTACCTTTTTGAGTGGAGGAATAATCCACAAATACGCATTTTAACGCCCTTGGGTCTAGTTTCCCTCTATTTTGACTATGAACATGGACAACTAATACACACCCAAATATCTTAGGGACAATATTATTTGTAGTGTGTATGTTTGGATAGAATGTTGAGAGTATGTCCATTGGACTCTTGAATCCCAAGACTCTAGAAGGCAAACGATTTATAAGGTGAGTGGTTGTAAGAACTGCTTCTCCCCAAAAAGATTTAGGCACATTTTTTTGGAATAAGAAGGTTCGGGTCGACTGAAGGAGATGACCATTTTTTCCTTTCCGTGACTTCGTTTTGTTGTGGCGTATTGACACAAGATGACTCATGTACTATTCCTATTGAAAATAAGGAGTTAGTACTTGATTGAAATAATCCCTTGTATTATTTGACATAAACCTTTTGATAGTAACTCCAAATTGGTTCTTAATCATGGAACAAAAATTTGGGAGAACAATACTGACCTCAAATTTATGTTTAAGTAAGAAAAACCAAGTAACACAAGTACAATCATCAATGAATGACACAAACCATCTTGTCCCAGAAACATTAAGAATAGTAGATGGACCCCAAATATCATTGTGAATGAGATAAAAGGGAAGAGAGCTTCTTTTATCACTACTTAAAAAAGGTACACATTTATGTTTGGCAAGTTCACACACTTCACAATTAAAGTTTTCAACATGTAGACATTGAAATAAAGACGGAAACATAATTTTAATAACTATAAATGACGGATGTCCAAGTTGGCGGTGGTGAAGCCAAACTTTTTTTTCATTGGATGAATAAAGTTCTAAAACAAAAGAAGGTAATTTGCCCTTGGTGATATTTGACTAGCTCGATGCTTCTAGGTAAATATCACACTGCAACCTAAATCTTGAGTAAGCTTTTACATGGAGACAAGGTTTGTGGATAATCAGGGGACATAAAGAACACTTTTTAAAGTCAATGGGCCTATTTTAACAGCTCCTACACCTGTTACAATGGTCAACGAACCATCAGCTGTGGATATTTTTCTACTACTTGGGTAGGGTAAGTATGTGGAAAAGTCATTTGGTGAGTAGGTCATATGATCAGTAGCTCCTGAATCGATGATCCAGGAGTCGGCCAAGATTGTATTAGAAACATTAAATCCGAGGATGGAGACTTACCTGAATGAACAAGTACCTGAAGGTTTGTTAAGATTGCCAATTAGAGATCTCACCCTCTCGACCTCTTCTTGGTTGAGACTGGCCGACTCCTTTGGTGTTGCTTCATTCTGCTGTGCCGTTGTGACATGCGCCTGACCATTGTACCTTGGTAGTTTTCCACAAAGCTTCCAGCACCGCTCACGAGTATGTCGCTCCATCTTGCAAAAAGTGCACCACAAACTGTCACGATAATTAGCCTTTGATTGTTCAAGTTTCTTATCCTCAAAAAATAGTGTTTTTTTTTCATGTTTGTGGCTGACTTATTTCCCCCACTAACTATCGTAGTCGAGCTGTCCATGCTTTGTGGTTCAAGCTCTTCTACTTTCCTCCCCTCGAACCAGCGCTACTACTTCATTAAAGCACGGAACCTCCTGCTTTCCAAGAATCTAGACTCTCACTTAATCAAATTTTGGATTAAGCACAACAAGAAAATCATTGACTCTATCTTGCTCACTGAATTCTTTAGGATAACAGCATCTTCAGGGCATTTGGTTTTAATCACCCTATAATGATCAAGTTCTTGCCACAGGGCTTTCAAATTTGGTTTTACTCACCCTATAATGATCAAGTTCTTGCCACAAGACTTTCAATTGATTGGCATATTCGGTAACTTTTTTACCATCTTGTTTAGCAGCCATCTTCACCTCATATACTTGAGCCACATCTCTTGCCTTCGAATATGTATGCTGTATTGCATCCCAAATATCTTTAGCGGTAGCCAAGAACATACAAGTGTCACTAATCTCTGGAACCATTGAGTTCCACAGCCATAGCATAATCATTGAATCTTCTTCATCCCATGCTTCAAACTTAGGATCTCCCGATTTTGGCCCCGTACCCATAAGATAACTCAACTTTACCTTTCCTTTAAGTATGGTACGAACGAGCTGGGACCATTTGAGATAGTTTTTTTTCATTCAATCTATATACAGCCTAGATATTTTTCAATTCTCCAGGCTGTTGGGATTGAACTACCTCCTCTGACTGTGTCGTAGTGGTTGTCTCCGTTGAGGCTGTTCCTATAACTTCTAACATATTTCACAAGTCACAAATAACTGACTATCAAGTCCAATCACTAACAGAATTGCAAAGTTGCTTTGATACCAAGAAGGGGTTTTGATTTATGCAAAACTGCTTTGATTCACAGAATAAAATACTGCAGAATCACAAAATTGGAAAACTGCAGAAAAATGAACAAAGGAATGGAAAAACCTGTTTAGAATATCCTGTTAGAATATCTTTAGCTCTGATACCATGTAAGAAATGAACTCTCTTTGTTTATTTTTCAGATTGCAAGTTACAGAATTTATACACAAAGATTAGCCTAATTTTAGAAGTAAAATAAGGAAACATGTAGCCTAATTCTAAGAGTAAAACAAGGAAACATGTAGCCTAATACTAAGAGTAAAACAAGGAAACATGTAGCCTAATTCTAGGAGTAAAACAAGGAAACATGTGTTCCCTAATAAAAGGAAACATGTTTTCCAACAGAATCCTTTTAATATCTATAGTAAATTTCATATTAACCCTTCTTAACATGACACTACTTTAATGTTTAATTTCTGCATTTTAATAAAAATTATTTATCCGAAAGTGAATAATCATAAACTACAAATTTTCTGCTCTTGATTAGACTCGCCTCCTTTTTTGATTTCTAATGATGAGAATCAAACTATTTATGGTCCCCCTAACCCTCCCCCCCCAAAAAAAAAAAAAAAAAAAACACCCCCCGACACCCACACAAAAAATAAGGTAGAAAAAAAACTCTCAGAGAACCAGACTACGCGAAGTTTTGGAAATACTTATAGTCTAGTACTTCTGGTACTTCCTTTGTTTTGAAAGTGGAACTATTTAAAAAGTCCCCTTTATTTGGGGGATAATTTCTCTTCTTTGTTCAGGCTCTGTTATACTTCATGTGTTTATAATACACCCTCCTATTTTGGTACTTATAGAGAAATTAAACATATAATATTCCTCCATTGGAAAGAGATCCTTTTCACTGCACCTGCCTTTTAGCTCACCCATCATATTACATGCCATGACAGCACCTTACCTCTATGCAGCACAGCTTTTCCTGGGCCTTGTCTCTTGACGACAGCTTAAGGTAAATGCTTTGTCTTACATTATCTATGCGGTATTGTAACTACATATTCCAAATTTCTCGTCTTCACTTTTTTTGGTTAAAGGGTGAAGAATTTTTATTAAATAGAAGATGAGTTACAAAAAGGGAGGAGCAGGAGTTGAAATAAAAGGAATAAATAAAAGCTAATGATGGCCAATCACGATGAATATATTGTACTTTCTATTTTAACAATTCAATGTGTGGGTTTAAAATTACATAATGAAAAGATGATTTATGTGTTTTAATTGCAGATATAACCTTTTGAGTCTCATGAAATCAAAGGTAGCCAAGTAAGTTTCCTGAATTTCTTATATTCCTCTAAGATGATTCTCATAGCACTTGACAATATGCATGGAAATGGCTACATTAAATGAATAAAAATGAGAAAATACCTCGTCAAGAAGCTCACTCCGCCCCTTTCCAGCTTCAACTGCTTCTAAAGCTTTCTCATGCCATCCATGTTGAAGAAGCCAAGATATGTGATCTTCTGCATCCCTAACAATCAACATGACATTACATTTGCATGTCAAATAAATTTGTAGAATGAAATTCATAAGCTATAAGAGAGAACAATAAAAATCATCTGTTTTAATTCCATCTTAGCTAGGCTTACCACGAGTAGTGCGACAATATTTGAGTTTGTGTAATACTAATAGCTATTAGTGATTCGTGAGAATTGAAAATGGCTTACTTTTGCTTATGACTGTAACTGTTGAGATATAATAACATCATCCTATATATACATACATTCACCAACTCTATAACCTATATTAGATACTGGAATGGCCCGTTAGAACACATAGTTCATCAGGCCTATGTTAATCATAACTTCATCATATTACTCAAGTGCAAAAAGGCTATTCAAGTTCATCATACATCATTGAGTCAATAATATTTCTTTTTCAATTGAAAATCATCATTCAGAAGTGGACATGGTAGAAAGACTCAAGCACATGTGCTAACTCAAAAAAGATTACTAACCTAGGCTTCGCAATAACTACATCCTTGGGGGATACAATATAATATAATGGTTCGTCACCAGCTGCCCACTGACCACCTGCGTAGCTGCTACCTACATTCAAGGGACCACGGGTATTATTGCTGTTATGATGCAAACCATATACGTGCAAAGCCAATTTACCTGAGAATGGAGCATGAGCAAGGGAATAATCTTTTGCCTTATAATGCTCAAATCCATGAACAGGTAGTGCATCTGTTGCAAGCTCATCATTATTCCATGTGACTACACGCACTTCAGGTCTCTGAGCATTTCCCTGCACGGGATAAATTCAGATATTTAGGTCTTAGAAATTATTGAATCTTGCTCTCGGGTGTACAGAGAAATCCATAGTCATCTAAAGCATGTTGCTATCATCTATTAATAAGAACATACAAAAGAAGGTAAAAATCCATTGTATAAAGCAAATGTAGAATAAGAATAATATCAAGGTTTCTCGAGTAAAGCTTTGACAACAAGATAGTCAAAGATGCATGCTGGTCAAGGAAGAGACATATGCACCATGATAGAATAGGAGAAAATCCCTGTAAAGATATTATCTTATATCAACAAACTTTTCTTATTATGATTATCACTATTAGTCAGATTTGACGCATTATCTCTTACTGAATTCAGCCCATACAGATGTGTCCAAATTCCGGGCTTATTACTTAATGAACAAATTGCACTTAAGCCTCCTACAACTCTCAATTCTCAAATCTTAAATAAAATAAATTTGCCATTAATTTGTAAATACTGCCGACCAAAAAAGTAACTCAAATGTGCACACCCTGCTCTTTTTGGGAGAGCTAAAAGGTCAAATTGAAACTCCTCTCAAACCAGTCCTAGGGTGCAGTTGACTAAAGACTGCCATCCCAATTGACTAAAGATTGCCATCACATCCTCCCATACCACCGACCAACACCACAGGAAAAAGGACAACGTCCACCCATCCAGGCCTGGAGATTTATGCAGCTAGAAGTTAAAGCCTCCACGACCTCCTCCACCATAAACGACCTCTCCAACTATCCTCTCTCCTCATTTGAGATTGTCTCAAACTGGCCATGATGACCTGCATCTAATTTTGGTCTGCACTCCTCCCGTGTAGTGTGTAAAAGCTGTTTGTAGAACTACACATTGCCATTCTTCACCTTATCATCGCTTTCAAAATAAATCACCAATATCATTTTTACTAGTATAGTTAGCTCAATGATGAAAATGTTCAAGTGGGTGGAAAAGATTTGTATTCCAATCACCCTACCAAAGCATCATTGAAACTCTTATATAAAAGTTTTTTCGTTATCCATGATCAGGGGAGAAGCTACCAGAAAGAAGGGGGGAAAAAAAAGTAAACAAGATAAAGCTATTTTTCGCTAAGAATTAACAAATACACAAATATCAACATGAAGCAGGAAAACAGATGAGTAGTTCTACTTTTAAATAGTTAAATGAATCATCAAGAGCAACCTCATTGGTAGCATGAAAATGAGTCGACTTCAAAACTCAACACATGATGAAAAAGAAAATTTCCAAAAACGCAAATGAAGAAATGACTACCTGGCGTGACGGAATGGTACTGCTAAATTCCTTCTCACCATCTTCTTCTCCCGGTATATAAGCTAGAACTACTAAAGTATCACCAAAGGGAGCGATTCCTGAAATGAAATAGCTGGTTTGAAAAGAAGCCACAATATCCACCTTGTTCATGCTGGACATTTGTATATGCCTATATGTCCCATTGGTGCCTTTGTTCTGATTTGTTTTTATCAATGCGATTTTCACATATGTTCCCCAACCAATGACCAACAGACTATCATCCTGAATGTTATGGAACAACTGTAAGCAACTGCGAGTATTTAAGAAAGTAACAAAATTATAGTATGTCTTGTAAACAATGTTCAAATAAGAATTGCTACAGTGCTTATAAACTATAGCTGCAAGCCTGCAGCAACTGGAGTTGCACCAACTCAATGCATGTGTATCCCAATACTTTGCCCATGTTAATCTTTTAAATGAACTGACCTGCCAAACTAAGTGAGGGAGCAGAAGCTCAGGGCGTGGGCTTCCACGAGGTCTCTCAATAAATGTTATACGCTGATCATTAGCAGCATCATAAACTTTCACTCCTGCATCGTTAGCCCAAGCAATCAGACTTGTTCTCCACTTCACTGTATGAATAGGACCTTCACCAGAGTGAAGAACCTGAAAATTTAATAACTTTTTTCATTCAGGATCCAAAAATTTTAAGAAAGAATTTGAGTAATTTTTAGACTGCTGTAAGGTAAATCTGAACAAGCAAGAAAGTCGGTCAAACCTGGTCACGGTAACCAATCCACTTTTTCGTGTTGAAATATAAATGGCCAGCTAAACCACCAGTAACAAATCTTCTGGATGATTTTCTTGCATAATCTGGGTCTACAGCAATAGCCTTCATTGGGCGATGATAATCGAATTTCAGTTTCTCTTCAGTAAAGAGACTATTTATCACAACAGATCCATCATCTGAACAGCTACCAATGTATTCACCCTCTAAGTCAAAGCAGAGATCATTTACAGTAGCAGTATGAGCAGGGAACTCCTTAACCTGTACATGGAAAAGTCAATTACTAATTTAAACTTTAAACAATTTCCCTTGTCTGGAACTGATGCTACCTTCGTGGAAAGGGGAAAAAACAATAATATTTTTAAGTGTTCTACACACTAGTCTTAATGAAACTTAAAAAAATATCCATTCTGAGTCCCCTTACTATACCTTCACTCAGCTTAAAAATGAGAGTATACTTTCTATCTAACTTATATCATTCTATGTGTTCTTACAGTTGACACGCAGAGCATATTATAAATTAAAATTGCATAATATTATGTCCCCTAATCATCGTATGTTTTTATATGAATGTCAAAAGGTTAATGTTTTATTTCATCAACATAAAAGTCATCCTCCTACTCTTCATCTTCATCCTCTTCTTGTTCTTATTTTTTGATAAGTTGGTATTTACATATACATGTTTAAACCCTCTGTCCTACAAAAGGAGTCCTATTTTTTATATTATTATTATTACTTCCTCTGTTAAACCATTAATTCAACTTTATTTCTCCCTGCTATGCCGTTATTTCTCCCGTTAAAGCGAAATTTCGCATATACACAACCTTTACATTGATAATGCTAGAAATTACAATTCATATCTCGTTATTGGAGCAGTGACTAAAGAAACCAAACCGAGTTGCCGATATTTCAGCAACACGACTACTTCTTTGAACTGTGTATGACCATTTAGTTCAGTTATTTCAAATCAAAATCAAACACCTAGGAGTGTGATTCTGATCTTTTCATGTGCCATATTCATAACTGTAATAGATAATGAAGCAAGCAACATATTCTTGTACTTAGAAATGATTTGGAAAAGAACAGCTTCATGATTTTCCTTCACTGCTTTTCATCCAACTTTTAATTGGTCATTCTGCTGTTCTCTTTTGTTAGTAATCATTTGACTTGGTTTCTTGATTTCAAAATAAACATCTGTTAAAGATTCAGAAATTTTGTTTGAGTTCAATTCAAAAGGAGCACTTTGACTTCATCATTAAACAGATCAAAGTCTTTTTGACCAATGAATCGTGGAAACCATGCTACAACTCCTAGATGGAAAAAAAAAAAGTTCAATAATATAGCACGCACAGGCTTTGGACTATGAACAGCTATCATTTAAGTTTGAAATGAATAAAGCCGGAAATGATGTCCTAACCAAAACCAACCTACCAACTACTCCGTTCCAATTAGAAATAAGTAAACCTGATTATAAGCAATGATGAAGCCTTCCTTATTGGTTTCTAGGCAAAGTTGAGGACTGTTGCTAATACAACTACTGAATTACTATAGGCTAGGAAAGGTCTTCTTTCCCGCCTGCGAGCAGGGTACAAGAAACTGATCCTTGAGATGGATTCAGCGGTGGGTCAGGATTTGACCAAAGAACAAAGCAATAACCTCCGTCCTTAAGAGAAGTTATATAGGACTGCAACTATAGACAAAGGAACTCAGCCGCTTATTTTCTTGCTTGTCCAAAACAAAATATAATTAAATTCTATATAATATTAAGAACATGATGAACTGAAGATGAAGAAGAATGAAAGGGAAACGCGGACTCCCATTCAACTTATCATGGCCACCTCACTATTTTAGGATGTCCAAAAGGGTTTGTGAATTTTTTTCAACTACTTTTTCATACCTTCCACAGGAAACATTTTTACCATATTTAAAAGGAATTAAGGCAATCATGGGCATTCCTCTCCTTAAACCATGAGTCCCTTGACAGGAGGAACGAACATTTAATTATACTGTAGATATATTGAATCACACTAAGTTCATGAAGGCAGCTATTATAATAGAATTCACGTTATAAGCAATTAGAAACCAACTTCTTCTATCTAAGAACAACATATCAGCTTTCCTAACTAAAACATAAATAAACTCAAAGCTTTGATCTTGTTGGTGCTACACAAATAATTGCAAATAATTCCACTATTTTGTGGGGGTAGATAGGCAATTCAATATCCAAAATCAAAGGGTTTACGATTCTTACCTGATTTCCGAGGAAATCCAGAATATGTACGGAGCCACCGTGAGTGCCGAGAGCGATCATACGCTCGGCGACAGCGATACAGGACGCGGCGTCGCCGGATAAAAGCGAGGGCACACTGCCGCCCATTCTCTGGTACTTCAGCCTCGGCTCATCTTCCTCCTCCTCCTCTTCTTCTTCTTCAGAATCTCCCTCTTCTTCTTCTTCTTCTCTCTCATCATCGCCTTCAATTCCGTTATCTGATTGTTTCAGAGACATTGTTATGGTTTCGTAATCTCTCTCCGGTGGACTGGAACGGAGAGATGAATGAATTATTTTCAGTGATGTCTGGAAATTGAGATGGAAAAGGACACGGAGATCTGTTTGGTTTGGTTTGGTTTGGTTTAATTTGGGGGCTTTATTTTGGGATTTTATTACGATGATGATTTCACATTTTAACATATTTAAATTATAAAAGCGAGACTTCACTTTATTTGAAATTCTTTATTTTGGTACCAAAAATAAAATTTTGGAACTTTTGTTGTTCATAAAATTTAAATTGCTAATGCCAGATAAATATGAGTACATATAACAAATTTACGTTTACCCTTTAAAATTCTCTCTTTGAATTAGGTTAGTCAAATTCTGTCTTTATTTTGGATAAAAATAAATTTAGTTATTAGTATTAATTAGGACCATAAATTGAAAAATACACACTTTTATATAAGAATAATGTTATAGACACAATTTATTCTACAATTTTGTATTTTATAATTTGTTAATGTGACATACTTCACCTCAGTTTTTATGTGTGGATAAATACTGTATTGAAGCAATTTGTTCATGAGGTGGAGTATGTCACATCAACAAATTATAAAATAAATTATGTATCTAACATTACTCTTTATATAATCGCCTTCAAAATTATGAACGATATTATTGGTAATTATAAGTAGCACACAAACATGAAAAATATTATATCAGTTAAACTATAATGTTGTAAAATAAATTATGACTTGGCTTTAGTGTTTTAAGTTCTGACAATATCAACACAATAGTTTGTGATATGTTATGAAACATCTATATATATATATATATATATATATATATATATATAATGAGATAAAATTTATTTTGAATTTGGGCGAAAAGAACAAATTCATTTTAATTGATTTCGCCAGAAAAAATTGCTTAGAATATTTTCATGGTGGCTTCTCATATGAACACTGTCTGTTTATGCTGATGAATGAATGAATGATTGTTTTTTTTTTAATTTGCTGTAGACAAGAGAGCAGTTATGAAAAGATGGTGGCCACTTGTCCTTTTATTCTTGGTTGGGACTTTCTATTTGTTCATTGTGGTCGGATCACATTCACTCTTGTCAATCTGATCTATTTTTGAGTCATAAATATTTTTGAGTAGTTCTGCACAGACTTTATTTTGGACAGTTTTTTTTTTATCCGTTCAATTTTTTGGATATTCTGTACAATTTTATTTTGTATATGTATTTAAATTATAACTAAAAACACTGTATTTTATAGAAATTTCAGTTAAAATAAATAATATATATATTTTTTGGAGTCACAAGAAAAGCAACAAAAAAATAAATTATATCGGTCCAATTTTCAAATCCAAAAAAACTGTCTGCCAAGACTTATTGAATATTTTTAGGCCAGAAAGACATTTTTAAAGGGTAAATATATACTTGAGATTGTACATGGTACAATTATATAATTGTTATAAAAAATTACTAAAAATTAAGAATAAAATAATTAGAAAAAAGAGACATGTCACATAATATTTTTATATATTCATTCATATATCCATCATCTTCTATTACAATGTTCATGCTCTTATTTATAGATACATGGACTTGGAAGTTTCAAAACTCAAAAGTCATGAGTTTAAAACTTAATGAACATGGGAGTTATTTAATGAACTTGGGAGTTTCATACTTAATGAACATGGGGGTTCCAAAATTCCAAAGATCATTACAATTAAATTTAGACATCCACAAATATATATGTTATAATTTTATAACACTCCCCCTTGGATGTCTATTGTATATCCATACGCATAGAAAGCTGCCTCATTAAAAACCTTACCAGGAAAAACCTAATGGGGAAAAAAACCTTGGTTAAGGAAAAAAGAGTACAGTGCGTATAAGCTTCCCCTCATGAATGTATCATTAAGTCCTCCAGCCATCGCATTTCAATATTGCGACGCAATCCTTCAAACATCGTAGTTGGTAATGCTTTGTTGAACAAATCTGCTAGATTATCTCTTGATCAAATTTGTTGAATATCAATGTCACCACACTTATCAAGGTCATGTGTGGAAAAGAATTTTGGTGAGATATGTTTTCTTCTATCTCCTTTGATGTATCCTCCCTTTAATTGAGCTATACATACAGCATTGTCTTCATACAGAATGGATGGAGTCCTTTTATAGCAATTTTTTAAGAATATGCCTCGTTAAAAACCTTACCAAATAAAAACCCAGTGGAAAAAAAAATTGGCTAAGGAAAAGAGTACAATATTCTTGTATAACTTTTAGTGCCTTGAGATTGCCTCATTAAAACCTTGCAAAGGAAAAATCCAGTGGGAAAAAAACCTTAGCGAAGGTAAAAGAGTACAATCAACACATATCCTTTTTACTCCCCTTCATAAAAACATAGAATTTCCATTGTTCATGGTAAAAATATCATTAAGTCGAAACATGCCAATATTGTGCACCATCTTCTTCAAAATCATAGTTGGTAATGACTTAATGAATCTATCAACCAAATTATCACATGATCATATATGCTTGATATCAATATCACCATTCTTCTGGGGCTCAAAATAATTTTGGTGTAATATGCTTGGTTCTATCACCCATGATATATCATCCTCTAATTTGAGTGATACAAGCGACATTATCTTCATATAATATCGTTGGACTATTTATGATTGATGATAATCCACAGTTCACATAAATATGTTGAATTACTGATCTCAACTAAATACATTCACAACTTACTCCATAAATTATGATAATCTCTGCATCAGCAGATCCAACTAACTGTGGTTTTGATCCATATTGCTTATAAGTTAACTGCAAATGTTATATCAGGTCATGAGAAATTTTGCAATATACATCAAAGCACCAATTGTACAAAGATATGGTACTTCAGGACCAAGAAACCAATTGTACAAAGATATGGTACTTCAGGACCAAGAATTTTTTCATTATTTTTTTGTGATCAAAATGGATCTTTCTTGATATCAAGTGACCAATCTATCATTGAAGTACTCAAATGATTAATTAACATTATCCATGTAAAGTTACTTCAAGACTTTTTCTGTGTATGTTGATTGATGAACAAGAATTCTGTAGTTCAATTTGTAGGCCAAGACACAAATTTGTCTTACCAATATCTTCCATCTCAAATTTATTGTTTTTGTCAACTCTTCTGGAGCAAGATCTTTCATTAATAAATACGATAATAATAGCAAATCCATATTATGATCTTTTGCTAAAAATGCATGCACAAATTGGATTATTCTCAAATCCTTCTTTCAAAAGATATCTACTTAGGCGATTATTCCACAATATGCATCTGGATTGCTTTAACCCATATAAAGATCTTTGTAACTTAAAATACATACTTCGAGATGTAGAATTATATACTTCAGGCATTTTATATCCTTCGGGGATTTTCATGTATATATGCAGTGGCGAAGCCAGAGGTTTTTAACAGTGGGGTCAAAATTATTGCTAAATTATAAAAAAATTAAGGAAATTACAATTTTTTTAATATTTTATACTTTCTATGTATATATATATATATATATATATATATATATATATATATATATATATATATATTATATTACAATAAAAATATAATGAGTAATAATATATGGTATATATATACTATATTGACTCATAATAAACTTTTTTAATCACAACTGTTCATAAGTAAGTAATTTATTATTTATTTTAAAAATAATATAAATTAGATTATTATTTAGTTTAAAATATTATATATATATATATATATATATAAAAAGGATATGAGTCATATATGATTAAAATTTGATTAACAAAGTTATAAATTTTCAATTTGACCCCGTATAATAGAAAATTTATAAATTTTAGTGGGGTCAATTTATATATATTATTTTAAAATTTTAAAATTTATCTTACATTATAAAACAATTTTTTTTTCGAGTGGGGTCAATTGACCCCACAAAAGTGACGTGGCTTCGCCACTGTATATATGACCATTATCTAATGATCCATACAGATATGTTGTAACAACATTCATTAATCGCATATCCAAATTTTTCTTTTGCTACCAATTAACTAATTAAAAATTTGAACGTAATTGTGTCCATTACAGGAGCATATGTTTCTCCATAATTAATACCAGGTATCTATGAGAAACCTTGTGCTACAAGTCGCGCTTTGTACCATATAATTTCTTTTTTTTTATTTCATACAAATACCCATTTGTATCCAACAGGCAATACACCTTCAGGAGTTCGGACTACAGGTCCAAAAACTTTACGTTTACTTTGTGAATTTAGTTCTATTTGAATCGCCTCTTTCCATTTTGGCCAAATATTTCTACATTCATCAATAATTTGTGGTTTATATTCATGATCATTACTTCTGGTAATATCAAGAACAACTTTATATAAAAATATGTTGTCGACAATAATTTTATTTCTATCCAATATATTTGTCTCCTGTATATACATAATGTATCGAGATCTCATTATTTTCAGGTACTTGGTCCTCTTCAGGGGATAACTCATCCTCTTCAGGAGATAACTCTTCAAGAGTTTTATTTACAAGAGATTTTTGTTCATAAGTTTTGGATAGATCAATAACTTTTATAGCCTGTTTCATGGGTATAGCCTTTTTATAGGCTGCAACTTGTTTTTCTTGTACTTTCTTCTTCCGGGAAATTTTATATTTAACACCGATCATTCTTCCATGTTTCAAGTGTGACTTTGATTCAATTTGTTGCTATATTAACTGATTGTCCTACAGGGACTTCAATCTCTTCTAGAGTATTAGCAGCTAAAATGTGAGATATCACACTTTTCTTATTATCGGTGAATAATTCTGATAATTGATTTGCAATTCATTGCAAATGAATAATCTTTTGAACTTCTAGTTCATATTGATTTGTATGAGAATCAGGATTAAATAACGTTGAAACATTCCAATTAATCTCTCATCGTGCTTCAAGCAACGATCTAACGTCGTGCTTCAGGAACGACTTTTCTCCCCCTAATGGTGGGAAGACTGTTTTATTGAAATAACAATCCTCAAAATATATCTTAAAAATATCATTTATTGAGGTTATGAGTAGCATGACCCCAAGCATATATTGGTAGTTTTAATTTCAAAATCAAAGGTCGAGCAATAATTTAAAATCTCTTAAAAATTGATTCAACTATATCATTTTGAGTATGTGTACGTGCAACATGATGTTTAACATAAATTCCAATTAACATGCAATATTCATCAAAAACTTGAGATGTGAATTTTACCAGCATTATATAAATAGATTTTCCTAATTATATAATCATGAAATTGTATTTGCAACCTAATTATTTGAGCAGGAAACATAGGAAATACAATATTTCTAGTTAAAAGTAAATATACATGTGATCATTTGGTTCATGCATCAATTAAAACCATAAAATACTTAAATGAACCACACATGGTGAGTGTATTGGTTCAAATAGATCATCTTGAATTCTTTCTAATAAATATGAACACTGAATAACAATAATTAAATGTGATGGTTTGATAATTAATTTACTTTGATATAATCAACAGGTAAAGAAATCTTTTGGTTCTTTAAGGGATGTTCATAGGAGTTTTTAATAATTTAATGCATCATTATTGATCCTAGATGATCATGCCAAAACATAAAAATATTTAGATCCGAACACTTTTAGTGTATTATACACTTCTAGTGTATTACAACATTTGTTTCAACTATTCTCATATTAGTATAATATAACCCAGAAGAGAAAATATACAGTTTTTCTAATATGAGCTTCTGGCCCGATACTATTGAAGTAATATAAAGAATTTTTTCACTGCCTTCAATATTGGTTTGAATATAATAACCATTATAACGTATATCCTTAAAACTGAGCAAATTTCTGCTTGCCTCAGAAGAATATAAAGAATCATTAAGGAAACCATAGATATCAAAATTAGTTATATCCACTCCATTTGAAAAGTCAAAATAATTCATGGGATCTTCAAGATCATTATGAACAATAAAGTTTATTTCAATTCCATTTTCTTTTCTTTTATGGAGTCTTGGTACAAATCTATATATCAAATGTTTAGGAGTACGACAGGTACATTCCTTTTCTATGTTGATTGTTCCTTTCACGTCTACTACCACAATCACAATCATAATTTCCTCTATGATTATCAAATGATTAGGGAATATTTTGTAAACTTACACTATCGATATTTCTACTGCAGGAGCATATTCGAGGCATGAAATATAATAAATATTTTCTCTAACATGTCTTCATCAGTGTTTTTCACTCAACACTTTTAAAATCTTGCAACTTCAGGTGCAACCAATTATAATGAACTTTTAAAATCTTTCCTTTAAATCATTTCATAAAACAAGTGAGTCTTTTCTTTATAACGTACTCAACTTTTGATTTTTCATGGAGATGATAACGAATAAAAATTATTAATTTTGCATGATCCTGCAGGGATGCATGATTGTCAACTATAATTGTATCTCCAAGGTTCTTTGTCTTTATATGAATCTCAGCATCAAGATTCCATTACAAATAATTCTTGCTCGATAATCAAGAGCAACAAATTCAAATTTATAAGATTTAAATATTAAATAACTAAACATATTTCCCATCAAATTAAATAATTATATATGTTCAGATTTAATTGTAATGAAACAATTTATAGAAATGCAGTAAAACATGAAACTAAATTTGTCCACTAAAAATAACAAACCAATACTACTAAGCATATTTGTCATTGTAACTTCATATAAAATTTATCAAAAGATTATTAGAAATATATCAAATATGCTATAATGCATGCCAAAAGGAAATATATCAAAAATCATTAAAAATATATCAAAAGATTGTTTTAGTACGTGAACTAAAAAGAACTAAAACATCATGTATTCTATCGGATCCCTTTTGATTTATTTAGATTAGAAGAAATGCAAAATTACAATACACTTTTATAAAAATAAACACTGCACAATAATTGAGGTTAGATATTTCACCGTCTAACAACAAGACAAATTGAGGGTGATGTGATGTTGATGACTTACATATGAGTATGACAGTCATTAGCATGCTAGAATCAAGAACAACAAACTCTAATAATAGTTTATGAATGGAATAACATGCAGTATGTTATACTAAAAAAATTTGCGTATCCATATATATATAATTGATAAACATACCTTCTCCTTCAAATCAAATATGATTATCTTCAAGACGAATGTGAGAAGCAATTCGTGCTAATAACGTGTTATAAAAGATTACTAAAAATTAAGAACAAAATGATTAGAGAAAAGAGACATGTCACATAATATTTTCATATATTCATTCATATATCCATCATCTTCTATTACAATGTTCATGCTCTTATTTATAGATACATGGACTTGGAAGTTTCAAAACTCAAAAGTCATGAGTTTAAAACTTAATGAACATGAGAGTTACTTAATGAACTTGGGAGTTTCATACTTAATGAACATGGGGGTTCCAAAATTCTAAAGATCATTACAATTAAATTTAGACATCCACAAATATATATGTTATAATTTTATAACAATAATGTATAATTTGTATTAAGACATGTACTTTTATCCTAAAAATATCATCAACCTAAATTGTCACCAAAATTATACTAGAATTTGAGTGTTATTGTGCCATAAAACTATTGATATTATTGCATGAGTTCTATTATATATTATGAAAGATTTTAGTGGAATAATAATGGGATAAGATTATAAAATTAGTCAATTATATTAAATATATCGTGAAAATATTACCAATTAAATTTATTCACATAACTCGCATTAAAAAACTGTGACGTCCCCAAAATAGGTATACATCACCCATCTTAGGTCGCCAGAAAATACAATACTGACAACTTCATTTATACAACTGTCATGCAAAATACGACGACAAGTATACTGTGAGTTTTAATACAAATGTATACTCTCATGGTGCCTCGACCACAACCTTACAATGGTACGTTACATAAAAGTACAGTCAAAAACTGTTTTAGAAATTAAAAATTTTGGAAAGTGCTCAAGGAAACCTTCGTACATAGGAGGCCATGAATCTAAGTTATGATAGATATCATATGTCCAGAGAATTATCCTTTGTTGATGTGACACCCCCAAAATAGGTATACATTACCCATTCTGAGTCGCCAGATATCACATTATAAAAATCAAATACAAACTTCATTTATACAACTTTTGAACTGTCGTATAGAATACGACCACAGTTAACCGTGAGTTTTAATACAATATTGTCTCATAGACAATATCCAAACTCAAATTATTACAATGCCATATAAAATACAAAAGGAAATATTTTAAGACCCCAAAGAAGAACGAGAAGATTACTATCTTGTTCATTCTAATGAGGTGCACTTTTGACGCTTTCAAAGTTGGGTTTTCATCACCCTATTGTTGTTCGCCAAAATCAATTATTAAGTGACGTATAAAATACGACACACACATCTTAGGTCCTCAATACAATTATCTCCATACTATTTAGGGAGAACCTCAATGTACTATAGACTACTGCTTATTCCCTATTATCCCCGCTTCTAACTCTAGCTACACTCTTATTACCTGAAAGGAATTATGAAGTAAAAGGGTAAGCACAACTAGCCCAGTAAAGAATATCATGGCTAAGATAATTAATTAATCAACAGCCTTTATCAGAATAAATCAGAGATTTATAACATATGGTAGATAATAAAAGTTTTCAACTATACTTACAGCGGAATCAACAATCCATTAGAAGAGTCAAGTAAAACATAATGTCTACTATCTTCTCTAAATTAAAAATCCATCGTTGATATTTTATTCATGTAATACTCATTAACAGTTCTTTGTTATACTTAAGACAAATAGAACTTTCAACACTTGTCTTCACCTGAACCACCAAAGATGTTAGTTAAATTCACAATTCATATTTATAATAATGTGAATTAACAGTTCCTTCTTGCCACAAAGGCTTAATAGAACATTTACTCAATATCCTTACCCCAAAGGTCAAGATATTCAAATGTAATAACAATGATCATAATAATCGGTTTGTCTATCTTTGCACTACGGGCCAAAGATATTCAACTATAAAAATAATGGTCATGATCATACCAATCAATTGCATGTCAGTGCACTACGGCCAAAGACATTCAATTGTTAACTAATGGTCATGATCCCGCTTAATCACATCATTGAATTATCCATGCACTACTACAAGGATATTCGTTAAGTATCACTAGTGGTCGTGATCATATCATACACCCATCCATCTTCGCACTACTGGTCAAAGCTATCAAACAATGTATCATCTTTTGCACTACTGAGCAAAAAGATATTCAACAACATTTCATCTTTGCACTACTGCACCAAAGACATACAACTGTAAAACCAATAACCAAAGAAAGATAATAAAGAAAGGAATAATAAAAGAATTTCACCACGTATGCGATACTTACATGACAAGTTATTCCAACATAATAATAAAGAATGGAATAATAAAAGAATTTCACCATGTATGCGATTACTTGCATGTAGACAAAGTTATTCCAACATAATAATAAAGAATGGAATAATGTAAGAATTTCACCACGCGTCGTAATCCGCACTTTTACGACGAGTTATTCCAATGAATAATAAATAATGGAACCAGTCATGCGTAATCGCACGCATGTGATATTCCGGCGAATAATAAAGAATGGAACCAATTCATGCGTAACGCATGCATGTGATATTCCGGCGAATAATAAAGAATGGAATAATAAAAGAATTTCACCACGTATGCGATTGCATGTAGACAAAGTTATTCTAACATAATAATAAAGAATGGAATAACAGAAGAATTTCACCATGCGTGCGTAATCCGCACAAACAGGTTATTCCAACAGAATAATAAATAATGGAACCAGGTCAGGCGTAATACGCACCGACAGGATATTCCAACAGAATAATAAAGAATGAAATAACAACAGAAATCACCATGCATGCGATAGAATCGCACGCATGTGTTATTCCAATGTAATAATAAATAATGAAATAATAGAAGAATTTCACCATGTATGCAGTACTTCACATAGACAGGTTATTCCAACATAATAATAAAGAATGGAATAATAGAAGAATTTCACCATGTATGCGATACTTCGCATAAACAGGTTATTCTAACATAATAATAAAGAATGGAATAATAGAAGAATTTCACCATGTATGCGATAGTTCGCATAAACAAGTTATTCCAACATAATAATAAAGAATGGAATAATAGAAGAATTTCACCATGTATGCGATACTTCGCATAAACAGGTTATTCCAACATAATAATAAAGAATGGAACAACAATAGCTCTCTTCATGAATACGAAAAAAATAATACTCCTTACTATAATAATAATATCCCTTACTAGTATAACAAATAATATCCCTTACCTTTGAAGGAAGAGTATTTCGACTGGTAGGGCGGGAATATACTTGAAGAAAACTTGTACTATCTTCTACGCTCAAAGATTTCTTAAACTCTAAAGAAATACGCTCGAGATTACAGAAGAAGAATTATCTCTATAGTTTCTCTCTCTAGAGTTTCAGTGAATTCGTAAGAAATAATGAAGGAATGAGCTTCTATTTATAGAAGAATGGACTACATAGTAACTAATTCATGAACGGTCCACATTGATTTACTTTAAACGAATGGTCCAGATTTAAAGAAAAATCTTTTAAATAAAATATAATATATTCTATTTATAATCTAATAAAACGAATAACTTTATAAAAGTATTACATTTTTTATATAAAAAGATTTTACTATACAAAATACTATACGAATAATTATACAACACTATGCATAATAAATATAATATATTCTATTTATAGAATAACTTTATAAAAGTATTCTATTTTATATAAAAAGATTTTACTATGCAAAATACTATGCATAATAGAATATAATATATTCTATTTATAGAATAACTTTATAAAAATATTCTGCTTTTTTATATTAAAAAGCTTTTACTGCTTTATTACATTAATAATACTAATAAAACAAAACTTCATCATCACTTACTTTGAAAAATTTTCAAATGTCACCCTTAACTTTAAACTATTATCAATTTAACTATTCACCAAAATAGAAAAATTGAACACTTTTATTTCATAAAATTCGGGGTCTCACAGTTGACCCAATAGACCCCAAAGAAAAATGAGAAGATTACTATCATATTCTTTCCAATGATGAGTCTTCTCTTGACATATAACTATCTCCACTGTCTCCAAGTGAAAATTATATTTCAAATAAACTCCAAGATCATATAGGTGGTGCTCGTAGATATACTCAAAGAAGTGGATGTACACTGAACCCTCTTTATGATAACACGAGGTTGTATGTCATTAGACAACTTGTATGATAGTGGCAAAACACCATTCCAAAGTTAGGTTCACCTCACCCTATTCGGTTTACCAAAATTAAACATCAAATGATGTATACAATACGACACACTTATCTAAAGTTTTCAATAAAATTATTTTCATACTATTTAGGGAGAACCTCAACAGCTATAAATCATCGTTCTATTCCCCTGTTATCCCCGCTTGACTCGGCAACATTCTTATTACCTGAAAGGAATTGTGAAGCAAAAAGGGTGAGCACAACTAGCCTAGTAAAAAATATCATGACTAACGATAATTAAATTATCAATAGCCTTCGTCAATAATAAATCAGAGATTTAGAACATATGGTAGATGATAAAACTTTTCAACCATAGTTGCAGCGGAACGAGCAATCCATTAAAAGAGTCAAATAGACCATCAGGTCTATTATCTTCTCCATGTTAAAAGTCCATCAATAATGTTTTATCCTTGTAACATCAATCAACAATTCCTGTCCACAAATATATGAATAACTCATAATCATAATTGTGATTCTGAATTCCTTTTCGCACTCAAGACGAAGATAATTTACATCACCTATCTTCACCTGAAACATCAAAAATCATGGTTATACCAAATCACAATTCCTGCTCATAATCATAATAATAAATTCATCTTTGCACTACGGCCAAAGATATACAACTATATAACCAATAATCAACAGTTCATCTTTGCACTACAGGCCAAAGATATACAACTGTAAAATCAAAAATGTTGAGACTCAACTTAATAGTATCACGACTGTGACGCCCCCAAAATAGGTCCATTCCATCTAACCCATTCTAAGTCGCCAAATACATGGTACAGAAATAACTACAACTTTATTATTACAATATATAAACTATGAGTTTAAATACAGATATTGCCATCTAGACAATATCCACATGCAAATAAATCCCTATCATAATTATTGATACATTATTTTACAAAAATGGTGAGGACTACTAAACAACTCTCTCTAGAACCTTCATTCCATACCCGACTAAGTACTTCGCTACATTCTCGCCTCCCGAGAAGAAAAATGGAATAAAAAGGAAAAAGGGTGAGCTCAACTAGCCCCAAGAAAGAATATTATGACTAAGATAATATACAACAAATTATCGTTAGTCTCCAACAGGGAAAAATCTAATAGAATACAATAGACAACCAGTTTTAAATCAATCTTCGCAGCGGAACCAACAATTCATTAGAAGAGTTAAGTAGAGAATGCAAACTACTATCTTCTATATATGAATTTAAAAGTTCATCGTCGATATTTTATCCCTATAACATCAATCAATATATATCTAGAATCAAATATTCATCTTTGCACTTCTGAGCCAAAGATATTCATCATTAATCATGTTCATTTAAACACTGCTCATCTTTGCACTACGGGCCAAAGATATTAATCGATCGGTCATGTTTATCTCAACACTGCTCATCTTTTTGACTACGTGCCAAAGATATTCATCAAGAAATCATTCATATTTGCACTACTGCCAAAGATATTCAAGAATATCATCATTTAGGACCGAGGATGATGAAAAATATTTTAAAGAAAACGAATCCAAGGGAAACAAAAGAACAAATATTAAGGATTCGTATTTTAAACAATCCAAGTTCAAAAATACTTCATAAGTAATCAGAGTCGAGTAAAATTCAAGAATGATCAAAACATGGATACAATCAAAGCTAATATCCATAGTAGATATTTTCGACAAAAAGAAGAAATTTCATTTTTCGGTGAATAGTCAAGGCTGATTCGTGAATAATGTCGATATCGTGAATAGTCATGAGTATCGTGAATAGTAACTCCGACACCAAAAGATAGAAATTTCACAAAAAAAACATCTTCACGCTTCGTGAATAGTACTCGTGAATAGTAACTCATGAATAGTAACTCGTGAATAGTAACCCCGACATGAAAAAGTTCTAAATTTGATAAAATTTTTCAACCAATATTTTGGCATAATGATATTGAAGAAATAATATCATTTTCGAATAAAATAACATCCCTTACCTCAAAAGACAGTACTTCTAGTTGAAACACCGGATATAGGCTATGACTTGAACTTGCACCGTATAACAATACTCAAAGTATACTCAAAATACTCACAAGAATACACTCGATAATATACAGAGAGAAAACTTCAGTTTCTGGTGTGATTTTCAATTCTAACCTAAGCACCCTATTTATAGGAAAATGCTTAGAACACCAAAGCAGAAAATTTAATATAATAATAATATATATATTAAAATTCTCTACGCACACCTTCTAAGATCTGAACTCAGCCATCTTGCACATGCTAATGATGCCAACTAAGTATAAAAAAACGTTTTATTATTTAAAATAATTTAAACTCTCAAAAATCAATTATTTTGGAACTACAATAATTCACAATAAATAGTCCTTTTGTCAGAAAATTCAAATCTCGCGAGTTTTTATAGGAAATTTAATTCTCTACAACTTTGCAGAAGAAAGTTTTTCTAAATTCCAAACAAAAATTGACCGAAATCCATAAACGGGCGATTTTACAGGCTATAATCAAATTTCAGTCAATAATTGTGTCCACCAACACACAAAATATGTGTTAAACATTTAATGCCACAAAAATACTCTTCCTCCTCATATACTCATATATCCCACATTCATTATAAAAATATCACCGTTAATATATTATTAAAATAATATATTTAAATGAATTATTTTATCGTAAAAGATAAAATATTAATTTTCAACAATTGTCACATTAAAAATTTTCTCCATCTATATCCACATAAAATCAATATTTTTCTCATCATATAAATCAATAATTAATTATTCACAAATAATATTATGTAATCACAAGATCGACAACCGTGCCGCTTCTCAAGAAAGTTAGGGGGCTTTCCAATAAGGATCTCTCTTATCTTGAAGCGCAATTAGGTGACCAAACCTCTCCTTGAATGTAACTTTCTAGACATTGCCAATAATTTTATCCAATAATATTATTCGGATAATATGAATTATTGCTCTGATAATAGAAAATACTTGTAATGATAATTTATTGAAACAACGAAGAATATAAAATATCAATGCAAAGAATTATTGAATCAATAAAATAAAATCTTTGAACAAGAATTCATCGTAACAATTATTGAGTAGTGTCTTCTTCACGTAAGAATCAATAATTGGTGCAATACTGCGTGTCTTCTTTGTTCAACAACACGTATTAGTGTGTTTTAACCACCGGGTATTTCAACAATAGATAATTAGGTAAATAACTATGCCGTTATTTATAAACAACTTATATTTGTCGCTTTTCTTCATCCAATCGCTTTTTTAAGGTTATGGGGCCCACAAAAGATCAAGCATCGTCGCATTTAATATTACTCGACAAAGACGAATATTCCACGACCAAACGAATATTCCCAAATAATAAAGAATATTTTATAACCACTGCTTTATTCAAATATTTGCGTATTTTACCCATAATTATCCACATGAATCAAATCAACCCTTACTATTTCAAAATAATAAATAGAGGAAATTCCATTTTGTTTTAAAAATTCGGTCTTACAACCTCCCTCCTTATGAAATTTCGTCCTCGAAATTGACGACGACTGGTGTTTTCAAAAGATGAGAATACCTCGCTTTCATTTTCGCTTCCAACTCCCGTGTCATTTACTCAATAAAGATGGTTTCTCCACAAAACTTTAACTTGTGGTATAACCTCGAGACATGTGACATGTTCTTTCCTATCCAAGATCTTGACAGTACCTCCTCGTGACGTTAAGTCTTCTCATTATCTCGTCCGGGTTTAACTCAATGACGTGGTTCGGTCGTCCACATATTTACGTAACATCGACACGTGAAAAACGTTATGAACACGTCATACTTGGCGGTAAAAGCGAGTCTATAGGCCACGATTCTATTCGATCGAGAATTTCAAATGGATTATTAAATCGAAGGTTTGAGCTTTCCTCACCTCACCGATTCTCATTTTTGAAATAACAACTTCTTGCACCTTCTTCTTCAAATTCATCACCCGGTGTGTAGCTTGAATGCTTTTAACTTTATCGATTAAAGTCGATTATACTCAGTATATCATCACGTGGGTACCTAGAGTTTTCATCTCCATCTCTATTATTTGTAAATTATATGAAATTAGTTTTTGACAATATCGTACTCAGTCTTTGATACGATCTTCTACTCAACACGCCAAATACCACTTTCGCTTTTTCCGTGATGGCATGGGTCGTAACATGTATTTGAAATGAGTCTCCTCTTGAGTTCTTCAAGCTCTTTCCACATTCTTTGCTCCATTCGAATTTTGTATCTCTACGAGTCACCGTTAATGGAATAGCGATTCGAGAATATCCTTCAACGAATCTCCGATAATAACCAACTAAGCCTTCTGTAAAGCTACGATTTCAATTACCGATTTAGGTTGTTCTCAATCGTGACTCATATCCCAACCTTGGATAAAGACGTTACAATGACACCTATCGCTTTTACTATCGCATCTAATATGGTGTCCCCATGGAGAGTCGACTTGATGCATTCCACAAAGGAAGTCACCAGATAAAGGCTCACTTACCAAATTCTATAGTTGAATTTTTAACTCCACGAAGTTCAATAGAGCCATTCGATATGAGATTTTAGAAATGAGTTTTGTACCGGGGGTTCAAAGTCGATACAAAATTTAATATCGAGCTTTGGGAGTAAGCGAAGAAATTCTTCAGAAATACGTCGGGAAAAATCAATAACAACAGAGAATATTATTCAAATTTGACGTGTCTTTATTCAAATCCATAACATGGACTAAGAAAACTTGACATCCGTAATAAAACGAATGACTTCATGGCTTGATATGAAAATGTTTGACTACAATGGTTTGATTGTTTGAATTGAATAATGAGTTGCTTAGGAATATGAAAACTAACAACCTTACGAAAGTAATCAATTTCGGCGATGATGAGTAGTTAACCTTAAAATCACATCAAAAGCAAATATCTCTATAGAAATAAGGTTAACGTGTAATGTGATAGTGCCAACTCGAATCGTGCAAGATTTCTAAACAACGGATGTAATGAAAGTTTCTCCTAACTGAGTCTCCATAAATAGGTCAAAGTCTAATTTCTCCGTAGTCAAGTTTAAACGTTGAGCGCAAAGCAAGAGAGAGAAAAGAATGGGTAGAACCCAGTATCTAGTAAGGTATAAACTTCGCAAGAATTTATAATTAACTAACCCGTGCTAACTTCGTTCGGGTTCCTCGCATTTTGATTTGGCCACGACAAACGCTTCTTCCGAGAACCGTTGACTTTGACTTTTCCGGGACATCCTTTTGAGTCACCATTCTCATTGGATCGGGTTTCGATACCGCATAATCTCGAGCGATATGTCCTTCTTTTCCACAATTATAGCATACCTTAAACTGCTGTGGGCGCTTGGTGATATGTCCCTTTTTCCCAAGATTTGTAACATAATGACCGGTGGTCTTTCTCCTCCTTGGAACCAGATTTTGCTACTAACGCCGACGCCTTCACATGGTCATTGTTGAATCTCCTCTTTTAAAATCTCCTCCCACTCGCTTCTTTTCTATTTTCATGGCCACGATTACCACCGTAGTGGTTCTGCTTTCGTCTCAGATTCTTCTTTCTCCATTGGTTATCGTTATTACGATGATCGCTATCTTGAGTATGATCCTCGGTTATGGTCCCTCGGTTGAATATCTCGCCTAACAATCGAGCCTGCTGACAACATCTCGAATAGAGAAAATTTATGAAAATGAGATACTTGACGTATTATGTGGTTTCAAACCTCTCGTAAACATCCGCGTCATCGTTCCTCATTCTCCACCAAATGAGGTGCAAACTCGGATAACTCCGCGAACTTCGCCTTGTCTTTGGGACACCGTCATGTTATTCTGCTTCAGTCTAATAAACTCCACTTCCTTCATATGACGAACACTTTCGGAAAGTATTTGTCATTAAATAGTTTCTGAAATGTCTCCCAAGACATCTTTGAAAGGGTGGATGGGTACGCCTTCACGCACTCTCCCACCAGTGAGTCACCGCTTCGCCACGGAACATAAAGGTGGCGAATGGAACCTTCGTTCTCTCGTGCATCCAAGACATCGAATATCATGGTAATTTGCTTGACCCATGTTTCCGCCATGATCGGATCAGGCTTTCCCTTAAATTTTGGTGGTCCCAACTCTTTTAACTGCTTGGCTGTGACAACCCGTGAATTGCTATCATTTCCTCCTATGTTTTGAACACGAGTCTCCTCGTCGATTTTGCATGAATCGCAAAAAGCTTCTAAACATCCGCTCGTTCATCATCTCGCTCCGTGGTGTTGTTCACACGAGGAACATCGCCACTTTGTTGTATCGCGTTCCTCGTTGGTGAGTACAAAGCGCCTCCACTCGGCCTCATTTCCATTGTTAATATTCTCAATCGACATTCTCAAATCCGCTATTAAACAAGGGTTAATTAATGAAATCAATATATCACATAATATCCCTATATACTTGACCAACTAACAAATAAGCTTAGGTAGGACACCTAGCGAAGGATTTACTCGCCTCTCCCCTCCTAGTTCTATTCCCCGAGCCGCCAGAGATCATATCCTAAGCTCGACGATACCAAACCGCGACGCCCCAAAAATAGGTCCATTCCATCTAACCCATTCTCGAGTCGCCAAATACATGGTACAGAAATAACTACAACTTTATTATTACAATATATAAACTATGAGTTTAAATACAGATATTGTCATCTAGACAATATCCACATGCAAATAAATCCCCATCATAATTATTGATACATTATTTTACAAAAATGGTGAGGACTACTAAACAACTCTCTCTGAACCTTCATTCCATACCCCCACTAGTAAGACTTCGCTACATTCTCGCCTCCCGAGAAGAAAAATGGAACAAAAAGGAAAAGGGTGAGCTCAACTAGCCCAAGAAAGAATATTATGACTAAGATAATATACAACAAATTATCGTTAGTCTCCAACAGGAAAAAATCTAATAGAATACAATAGACAACCGCTTTTAAATCAATCTTCGCGTGAAAACAACAATTCATTAGAAGAGTTAAGTAGAGAATGCAAACTACTATCTTCTATATATGAATTTAAAAGTTCATCGTCGATATTTTATCCTCAGAACATCAATCAATATATATCTAGAATCAAATATTCATCTTTGCACTCTGAGCCAAAGATATTCATCGATTAATCATGTTCATTTAAACACTGCTCATCTTTGCACTACGGGCCAAAGATATTAATCGATCGGTCATGTTCATCTCAACACTGCTCATCTTTGCACTACGCCAAAGATATTCATCAAGAAATTATTCATTCATTTTTTCTACACAAAGCCAAAGATATTCAAGAAATATCATCATTTAGGACCGAGGATGATGAAAAATATTTTAAAGAAAAGCGAATCCAAAGAAACAAAAGAACAAATATTAAGGATAAGTATTTTAAACAATCCAAGTTCAAAAATACTTCATAAAGTAATCGAGTGGAGTAAAATTCAAGAATGATCAAAACATGGATACAATCAAAGCTAGTATCCATAGTAGATATTTTGGACAAAAAGAAGAAATTTCATTTTTCTATGAATAAAGGTCAGTGATTCGTGAATAGTCTTGTCAGTATCGTGAATAAGAACTCAGACACCAAAAGATAGAAATTTCACAAAAATAAACATCTTCACGCTTCGTGAATAAGACTTTTGAATAAGAATTCGTGAATAGTAACTCATGAATAGTAATTCATGAATAAGTAACCCCGACATGAAAAAGTTCCAAATTTGATAAAATTTCCAACCAATATTTCGGCATAATGATATTGAAGAAATAATATCATTTTCGAATAAAATAACATCCCTTACCTCGAAAGACAAGATTTCTAGTTGAAACCTTGGATATAAAGGCTATGACTTGAACTTGCAGATATATAGCAATACTCAAAGTATACTCAAAATACTCACAAGAATACGCTCGATAATATAGAGAGAAAAACTTCAATTTACGGTGTGATTTTCAATTCTAACCCAAGCACCTATTTATAGGAAAATGCTTAGAACACCAAAGCGAAAAATTTAATATAATAATAATATATATATTAAAATTCTCTACATACACCTTCTAAGATCTGAACTCAACCATCTTGCACATCTTAATGATGCCAACTAAGTATAAAAAACGTTTTTATTATTTAAAATAATTTAAACTTCCAAAAATCAATTATTTCGGAGCTTCGGAACTTCAATAATTTACAATAAATAGTCCTTTTGTCAGAAAATTCAAATCTCACGAGTTTTTATAGGAAATTCAATTCTCTACAACTTCAATTATTGAGTAGTGCCTTCTTACGTAAGAATCAATAATTGGTGCAATACCGTGTGCTACTGTTCAACAACACGTATTAGTGTGTTTTAACCACCGAGTATTTCAACAGTATTAACGGTAACAACTACGCCGTTATTTATAAACAACTTATATTTGTCGTTTTCTTCATCCAATCGCTTTCCGTTATGGGGCCCATAAAAGATCGCGGCCGTAAATGCGAATATTACTCGACAGTACGAATATTCCACGACCAAACGAATATTCCTCGACAATAAAGAATATTTTATAACCACTTGCTTATTCGAAATATTTGCGTATTTTACCCATAACTATCCACATGAATCAAATCAACCCTTACTATTTCAAAATAATAAATAGAGGAAATTCCATTTTATTTAAAAAAATCGGGGTCTTCTAATCTACCACGAATTATCCATGCACTTCTGAGCCAAGGATATTCGTGTTTTCCATTACTGGCGTGATTATACCGAATAATGCACTCGTCATAATCATACCAAGTCCATCTATGCACTACTTCTGTGCCAAAGATGACTTTTACCACATCATTTATAACATTACGATCATGATTATACCGAATAATCCCTGTCCATAATCATACTAAGTCCATCTATGCACTACAGGCCACAGATGACTTTCAACACAACACAAGCATGAAAATGATGACAATAATATAAGCATTAATCAAACGAAAATAAGGATAAATATTAAAAACTTTAAATTTATCCAAATATTATCAATCACTTAATAAACTCATAATCTAATATTATTAATATTATAATAATATTTTAATCACTTCTTAAACTTATAAATAATTTATTTTAATTGTTTACACTTTACCAAATAATACATTTAATCATTCAAAAATGTCATACTCATAAGATTTCATCACCAATGATCAAATTCCTCATCAAAAATCTGCATATACCCTATATAGGATTTTCAAGCCATAAAATCCTATTTTTTAACTTTGTTACTTCACATAACACATTTAACTCATTTACTCATAACTAGATCATTTTCATGAAAAATACCAAATCAGTCCCAAAAATATTTCTTTTCTGGGATTTAGCAGAATATAGTCCCATATTGAACATATATTTTTCTCGAAATTTTTAAAATTTATTTATTATTTTTAAAAAATCAATTTCTAATTAATTCCTTAAGAAATTAGCTACCTCAAGTTTAACTCCAGAAATTTCCAAATCTTGGCAGGATCTTACACATGTTAACGTGAGCTTCCAGTTTAAATTTCATGGTCATCAGAGTTATAGAACTCCGGTTATAACATTTTTCGTCAAAAAAATTTAAATATTGAAATAGTCATAACTTGCTCATTTTAAGTCGGAATGAGCTCATTTTTGGATAGGAGGTACTTTATACCATATATTTCCATGAACCAAAAGGCCAAAATTTTTCTCACAAATTAAGTTGCCGAAAATGCCCTTTTAAATTTCTGGGCAGTAGCTTTTTCATAATTTGCAGCTTTTGACTCCTTTACTAAAATCAGTCCACACGAAAATCTACAACACCTTTTTCAGTGATTCCACCTGGATAAGTTAAAAAACTCATAGATCTAACTCTAGAACTTGACCACACTCAAAAATTCGAAATATAATAGGAGATATGGTCAATTGAATTTCATGTTCCATTTTCTCCCAAAATCTGATTTTCAACCCTTTGTGATTTCTAAGAAACTTTCATGTTTTCACATAATAACCAATATAACTCATCATAACACTTACTAATACTACATATACCCATGATTTTCATCAGTCTAATGCTTTTATTATGACTTTCATCATAATCCACGTAAACAAATCATTTCCACAATTTAATAAGGAATGAATACAAAGGATCATTCACCATGCATGTGATAATCCACATAAACAGGTTATTCCAACAGAATAATAAAGAATGGAATAACAGAAGAATTCACCATGCATGCGATAGGCCAGCGCTGATGTGTTATTCTCAGCGAGAATAATAAAGAAGCGGAACCGTGTCGAGCGTAATCCAAGACCGAAGCAGAATATTCCAAAGAATAATAAAGAATAAAATAACAACAAAAATTTCCATGCATGCGATGTAATCGCATGCATGAGTTATTCCAATAGAATAATAATTAATGGAACCCGGTCATGCGTAAGCGCCTTACGCATGTGATATTCCAACGTAATAATAAATAACGGAACCGAAGTCGAAAGAAATTACATGCCGACGGGATGTTCCAATAGAATAATAAATAACGGAACCAGTCACGCGTGGCGCATGATATGATGTTCCAACGAGAATAATAAAGAATGAAATAATGTAAGAATTTCACCATGTATGCGGTGCTTTCACATGAGCGAGTTATTCCAACATAATGATAAAGAATGGAATAATAGAAGAATTTCACCATGTATCGGGTAGTCCGCGTGATACTGAGTTATTCCAACGAGTAATAATAAAGAATGGAATAACGAAGTTCTATTCATGAATACGAAAGAAAAATAATACCCTTACTAGAGTACAACAAATAATATCCCTTACCCTGAAACAAACCGGATATAGGAGTAGTGAAGTAGCGAGAATACTTTTCTTCTTTCTCTATAGTTTCTCTCTAGAGTTTCGTTGAATTCGTAAGAAATAATGAAGGAATGAGCTTCTATTTATAGGAGAATGGTGAATAATAACTAATTCACGAATGGTCCAGATTGATTTACTTTTAAAACAGACGGTCCGTTGGTTTACTATAAAATATTCTAATAAAACAAAATCTTTTAAATAAAATATAATATATTCTATTTATAATCGAATAAAACGAATAACTTTATAAATGTATTACATTTTTATATAAAAAGATTTTACTATGCAAACACTATCTGACAGTGCACTATGCAAATACTATGCATAATAAAATATAATATATTCTAATTATTGTCTAATAAAACAAATAACTTTATAAAAGTATTTTATTTTATATAAAAAAAGATTTTACTATATGCAAAACATCGTAATAGAATATAATATATTCTATTTATAGTCTAATAAAACGAATAACTTTATAAAAGTATTCATTTTATATATAAAAACTTTTCCGCTTTATTACATTAATAATACTAATAAAACAAAACTTCATCATCATTACTATAATTCACACTATTAATTGACCAGGTCGTTCCCAGGAAAGAGGGGGCTTTCCAATAAGGATTTCTTCCTATTGGCACGCAATTAGGTGACCAAACCTCTCCTTGGCTTAGACATCGTTAATATTACAAATAATAATATTAATAACTTTGTTATCTCAATTATTGATTTAATAATATATAAAATATCGACAATAATTGAATCAAACTAAGTGACTTCTCACGTAAGCATTAATAATCAATATCGTGTGCTACTATGCAACCACGCGTATTTTACCACCGATTATTTTATAACAATTTGCTTACTTTGAAAAATTTTAAATATCACCCTTAACTTTAAACTTTTATTAACTATTCACCAAAATAAAATAAAAATTGAATACTTTTATTTCATAAAATTCAGGGTCTCACAAAAACGACATGTAAAAATTGTAATATATATCATTTTCCTTATTACATTCATAGGTATTGTATACTGTAAAAGAACAAGGGTGATATTAGGGTCTTAATTTTTTGTCTTATATGATGTGTCACCATAATATTGATTAAATTGATCTTATGTTATTAATTATATCATTAATTATGATAACACCATGTTATTTGAGACCTAGAATTACTCTTAAAACAAATATAAATGTGCTGTTACATAAATATTTTTTATAATGACATTAAATATGCTCTTATATTATCATCAGCCTAAAATTTACGAGATAAATATTATCTTATCAAACTCCAAAAGACTAAAATTTTGAGACCCTATCATAATCCTAAAAACTAATAATAATTGGCTTGCTGTGATTAATAAATTGTGATGTATATTTTGTAAATTTGGAAAATTTATAGTCCAAGTTTCCCGTTTCCACTTAATTATAAAATGAAACTTTGATTGTCAGAAATTATAATTTTTTCTTAAAAACATATGGAGAACAATATTAAAATGTAGTGGAACGGATAATTAAAAATATTTAACTAACATTTTAGACTTTATATATATATATATATATATATATATATAATTTTCCTTTCTTTAATATATATATATATATATATATATATATATATATATATAATTTTCCTTTCTTTAATATCACCAGATAAATGGTATTCAGGCAAACATCGTAAAGGGCTTGTTCTCCTTTGCAGATGAACGAACTGAACTGAAAAAGGATAAATTCAAAATAGCCCGAATAAGTAAATGCCTGGATATTTCATGTCAAAATTAGAATATCTTGATTCAATCTCGATTCAAATATGAACAAACTTTAAAGTTCGATAAATTACTCAAACTCCTTCAAATTATAATTTTCTATTGATACTCGAATCATATTCGCTCGAAAAGTTCAAATTGTTCGAACTCAATTCGCGATCGTGCTCGACTCAAACTCAAATATAAATGATTCAAATATGAGTAAATTTTAAGGTTCGATAAATTACTCTAACTTCTCAAAATTGCAATTTTTTATTGATACTCGAATCATATTCGATCGAAAAAATTCAAACTGCTCGGTCTCGATTCAAGATCGGCTAGACGAGCTTCAATCAAACTTTATTTCATACTCGATAAATTTTATAAATTAAATTTAATCAACTCAATACTTACTCGATTTATTTATTTATCTACAAATAAAGGACAAGAGGAACCAAGATAAGAAGAAAAGGTAACAAAGAAAAACTTTATTCAAGTCATAATTGCACCACCTACAAATTTGCCCTTGTAGTAAAATTTACAACATGGCTACTGCTTTGCTTTTAGTACTTGGCTTATTTGGCTCTCTTTTGTTTCTCCAACACTCCAATTCAAATGCTACGTATATGTAAGTAAATAAATGGGGGTATATTTATTGTGATTGTGTGCATCTTCTTATGCTACTATTTGGTAGCAACAGGGGAGTGTGTAATAGTACCCACCATGTCCAATGCTACACAAGGCTCATCAACGGGTACCTGCAAAAAAACAATTAAACAAAATATTATAAGAGTAATACACTATTTTGTGATACACTGTACAACCCTATTTTTGTATATATATCCAAATTACACTTAAAACACTATATTTTGTAAAAATTCTTATTATAATAAATACTATACATATTTTTTTAGAGTCACAATCAAAAAAAATAAAAAAAAATAAATCAAAACTGTCCCATTTTCTGGTCCCAATTTCATGTCTGCCAAGACTTTTCCATATTATAATAAATGTGAGAATTGAAGATCTTCATTGTCAGTTTTTAGTTTCCCACACGGGATAATCTATTCATATTCTGACATTTCCAGAAAATACTTCCTCTCCTCTCTGTCAATGTACCTTATTACTTCCATATATAATTAATAGCTGGGCACTATTCATCCCTTTCAAAAAAAGGGATACATTTATAAAAAATTTAAACATTAATGATGTATATATATATATATATATATATATACACGAGTAAAATGCATCATAGATCCATTTCTTAGGTCACTTCCAATACAATGTCAATTGATTATCAACTCAATAATCTAACTATACGGATATAACAAGCATGCAAAAATATGATATTATATAAAATTTCTTTGGATTCGAGAAATAGAGACAGCTCAAATTTAAATATCTTCTATTGTTATAGAGTTGTTGATGCATATCCTCAAATCAAACAAAATTTTACATAATCTCATATTTTTACATGTTCATTACTGTTAAATTATTGAGTTCATGTCTTTTACTCTCTCTCTATATATAATATATAATCTTGAAAATAAAAAATTTAGTTTGGTAAGGACAACTACCTGATAATAAAATTATGATGACATACTTGAAGATTTTGTGTAATTTTATAATACTTTTAATTGAAAAAATGGACACCTTTTTAACAAAATTTGTCTATGGGAATTTTTTTTATATAAAATTATAAATAAGGAGTATTAACTTTAAAAACTAATGATTTCATTCCTAATAATTCAGTATACATTTTCTTTATCACAAAACAAGTTTTTCATTTTCTCTTTTGGGGTCTAACAATGAGAGTATCCTTTGCTTTATTTTCTCACAATAAGAGTCCATTTCTTTCTCTTTTTTTAATTAGAAAATAGACTGAAAATTGATATAATGCTTGAAATTTGCAATTTACTAGGCTTTACTTTTCCTTGCTTTTGTAAGCTTCCTAGTTACTGTAACTTTTGATAACATCCATAACTAACAAAAGCTTTTTACTGTTTTGGTGTTGGGTATATTAAAATCTGACAAAAGGGGACATCTCAATTGACAACCATGCATGTATGGCAGGGAGAATAGAAGCAATTTTTGCTATGATAACACTAAAATGCATGCATGACTATACAGTAACACTAATAATGTAAGGTGATGGGTTGACTTGACTTACAAAGTGGCCAGCTTTAAGAATCCAATAGAAGTGTAAATTTCTGTAGGACTTTGTAAATCCCCTTGTGATTTTATCATCCCCGCAGTACAGTGGAGTTCTATCTATGCTCAGGAAAGTTTTTAGCCCTTCCCACCTGAATCATAAATGTTATGAAGTGGAGTAATTATTATGATACATAATGTCATAACTATTGCTGCCATCAAGTTACTTCATGGATACCATTAGACGAGTCATACCGCTAGCCAAATATCATGGGGTGCAATGTTTATATTTACTGAGCGAATATACATTTAACCATATTTTTATACCTTTTTTCAATGATACTTTAAAGTTTCATGCTTCAGCAACCACTTATAATCTTGCCACATAATAATTATTTTGACATTATCAATTGCCTAAAGATATATATATATATATAAAGAGATTGATATATCTTACTTTAGCTTTTCTACCCATGCTTCAGTCCCTTTGGTTGCACAAATGACATCAAGCTACAACAACCAATCAAACCATCTCATCAATACAAGTAGCAAAAAACTCACAAGTTCTAGGTTTACTTGAACTATGTCTCAGAATGAGGGGCTCAAATATACATTAATGTATACTCCTCTCACTGCCAGTTTAACTGACACATTTTTCTTTTTGGGCAAGGATAAGATATGGTTTTATTGAATGTCTCAAATTCCAAAAATACAACAAGGGGTCACACCATAATGTATATCAGTATATGTTTGTATTGACAAAGTTACATTGTTCAGTTAGCATGTCCTCAAAAAAAAAAATTGATTTTGAGTAAATATATTTTTCACGTAAATTAAGAAAGTCAACTATATTTTTTTCCGTAATAGTGGGTTCCAAAAAGAAAATTTTTATGTTTGGTATATAAATAGGAAATTGATATTTCCGCGTGAAAAGTGTCGCTATTGGTGTATAGTGACAGTGAAAACCGTCGCTATAGGGTCTATAACGACGATTTTCATATGAAAATATTATTTTCTGTGTGGATTTATCAATTTCCTAAAAATAATATCATCCCTCTATCAATATGCCTCAAGAAAATGTAAATTTAGTTATTGTAATGTAACATATGGCTGGCCATGATAGAACCATCCCACTATCCTAAGGTTTATCTCTATACTATAGTATTTACTTTTAAGCTAAGGGGGAGGGGGAGTGCCGAATAAGACTTGAGGAAGGAAACTTACTTGTCCATTATATACTGTCAAATTGACTCCTTTTGCTAAGAGCTCATCAACCTGTTTGAAATTATAAAACAAATAAATTAAACTAGTTTAATCTAAAATTGTGACCACATAATATATTTTCAGCACAAAATTTCATAGGAAATTGTTAAATCCACAACAAAAAATGTTATTTCCACAACAAAAATGTCGTTATAGATTCTATAGCGACGGTTTTCAGTATACTACCCATTCTAAAAATAGAACTAGAACTTGGTTGAAACTTGAGATCAACAATGTGCATTTACTTTATCCTTTGCTTCGCTCTCTTTTTCCTATAATTCTAGTTGTCAAGAAACCTTAAATTGGGATTCTGGATCTTTTCAAAACTGGTGTCTATAAAAATCTTAATTATTCTTTATATGCATTATGCTGTTTTCTGCCCTCAAACCAGATATGTCATAGACAAATTTTAATCAAATATGAATTCATCTAATTGAGTGACGTGATAATTTTAGGTTGTTAATTGGTAGCTAAAAATCTAAATATGGCATGCATATTCTAGATATTTGCATACCTCATTGATTCTCGGCCTCATGAAATCGCCTTCAAGCGCTGTAAAAACAAGATCTGATTGCCCTCCCCATCTGAAAACAAGGGAAAAATCCTCCCTTTACATATAAAAAGAAAATTTCCAGCTATTTTAAAGCAAGGGAAAAAGAACACTTACTGCACATCATTTGGGATAATCTTAAGTTTCTTTCTAAGGACAACATTCATCAAGGTGTTTAGATCACCATCACCACCAGGTGAAGGCCTCAAGGAATTGAGATATCTTGCGTATCGCTTCGTTGCAATTCCTGGCAATAGCTCGGATGCTGTTGCAGATACAGGGTCCATTCCAGAATCCAACAGAAAATTGTAAAAATCCTGCAAATGCAAATTGTCAAGAAATTTTCATAACCTATTGCAGTTATGTAGCAAACCAAGCCAATAAATAAAAATTAAGACAATAGAAGGTGAAAACAAAGTATATACCACTGAATTACTGCTGGTGATAATGACATCCTCAAGTTCACTCCACGAATCAGTTGCATCTTCAAACTTACCATTATCAATTTGTTGTTTAATTTTCTGCGTAAGACTGTTTTTCAAAATCTCTTATCATACAACACCAGCTCCATACCATTAGGCACACAATCAGTTATGAATTATAAATATACACCTGTTTGATTTCTTCACACCATTGTCATCAAGCCTCGAAACATCTTTGAGAAGAGGAGCCCATGAAAACTGCATTTATCAAATAGAAATCATAGGCATATACCTCTTTAGTGTTTATCCTAGCAAAATTTGGGAGTCCTATATTGACTACTAAGGCAGTACGATTTATAAACAATTCATACAGTAAAAGTAGAATCAGATGATAATTCAAGAAAACTACTTACCACAAAATCTTCCGGTGAGATCCAACTATCTCCCAATGCAATTCCTACACATTAAAAATCAATTATGAACACATTTTTCTTATAAAATTGAATATTAATCTTCCGGGTTCTTCCCCTTTACATCAAAATCATGATTTTTTCTAGTTTAGAATTAGATTACCTCCAAGTTTAAGCTTCAATTTTCTGGTTTCGATAGCCTTCAGAGCAGATAATCCGAGAGTGACAGCATATTTTCCTCCATAAGACTCTGCCACTATATACAAAGGGCTCTTTTGGAGTTCTTCATCCCTATTAAAAATTGAAATCAGTAATGTAGTCAAATCTGCTGCTGCTTCTTCATCAGTTTTCACAAACAGACTTTTATCCTCCACAAAACTGTATCCAGTCCCAACTGGATTATCCTACATTTCCCAAATTAAAATAAGAGTTAATTGAGTTATATAAAACCAGAAAAATATGTACTCAAAGATATTGAAATTCAACTAGAAATTCTCACCACAAACAAGAGATCAGCCTTTTGTAACCAAGTTGAATTTCTAGGCTTCAGATATGTATCCAATGGTCCTACCTCCTCAAAATTTCCAATCCCAACTCCTGAAGCACCCTATTTATATAATCAAACATACACAATTATGTGAATATGAATTTGAAAAAAATTTCAAATAGAAAAATTATACATTTCAGCTCCATTTTATATTTGAATATTTCTGGGGTTTTCAAATAAAACTAGATGATATGAAATATCATTACTTACAGGTCCACCCTGCAACCAAAGAATTATTGGCCAGGGCTTGTTTGGATCTTGGGTCCTCTGTGGACTTTTGTAATACCAATAGAACAGGTGGGCTTCTGTTCAGTAAAAAAAATTAAAAAAAAACATTTTGTAAAGAATCTGTATCCAAACACCAAAACGGGTACAATTAAACCAGTAAAATGCTTGAGCAATTTAGCTTACTGGGTCTAACTTCAACATATCCCCACTGTTCTGATCCATCTGGGGTTTTTCTAACAGCTATGGCTATTCCTCCTCCATGAAAAATTGGAACAAGGTACAGAACAGAGACAAGCAGGAAAGCAACAAGATGGGACTTTCCCATTTTCAAAAAGAAAAAAAGATTAAACAGCTACTTCACAGATTTAAAAGCTGTGCGTAAAAATGAAAGTAAGAGAAGTATTTATAGAAAATGTGGAGGGATTTGGTCCATGTGTACTTGTTGCGGTCTGCAACAGAAATAACAAAAATATGGCAGCAGACTGAAAAAAGAGAGACCATAAAGTTGACTTCACAGATAAATTCAGTTAAGATTCTAGATTATTTACATATACCGTTTTGAATTATATTGAAGATATGGTATGATTGTAAGATTAGGAACAATATTTGACCTATTCAGAAATGGAAAAAAAAAAAGGTACAATCTTGATTTTCAAAATTATGTGGTCTAGTGAATCATGGAGATGATTTTAGTTAATATTTTGCAGTAAATGATACTCATACTCCCACTTTCCTGACTAAAAATACAATTATTTTATTGTACATATTACATAAAGTAAAGAGTAAAAATATCATTTAGGGGGATTCACTAATCTAAAAAAACAAAAGTATTTGTGGATAAAACCTCTAACGATAAATTTAATTTTTTTTATTTTTTTTTCCTCTATTTTACTCTTTTCTTAATACGTATCTAATAATTATATCTCCTTTTGTCCCAAAATAAAAGTATTTATTATTAATTTGTGTAGTCCCAAATTAAATATACACTTGCCTTAAATAATATGTTTTTTACATTTTTTTCTAGGGTTATGTTAAGGGTCTTAAATTTTTTATTTTAAAAAGTGTCTCAAATAATACATTACCATAACATTAGTTGAGTTACTTGAATAGATTCGTGTGATTGACTATATAATAAATTATCATTAAAATATTTAATGTCATGTCATCTGAGACCATCTTAATATTAAAAATTTGAGACTCCTATCATTACTTTTTTTTAATAATACATTTAGTAGTTAGTTATTTTATATTTCTTTCGTTTCAAATTAGTGATACATTTTAATTTTTTAAATTTTATTTGTAAAATCTAAAATATTACAAAATTATTCGATTTATATTGGAGCAACTACAACTGTAGTAAACAAACTCAATTTACAACTATTTACTTTATTTGTAGTTTTCAAATTTAAACGAATTCATAATGATTACTTTAAAAGGAACATGTATTTTATAACTTAAAAAGGTTAAGGACAACAAAAGGTGATAATTCAAATAGATCTTTCTTAGTGAGATATTATGCAACTTTGTATAAAAATAAATTAAAATTATTAAATATATATATATATATATATATATATATATATATATATATATATATATATATATATATATAAGAGTGATTCATAGTTAAAGTTGGATGGGAGCCCCATTCATTTAATGGTGATCTCGTTATTTTGATCTAAAAATTGTAATTATTTTCATCCGCATAACAGATATCATCCGCACAACTATTGTGCGAATGTGATATAATTTTTGGGTTCTCAGCCTCATTATAGTAGTGTGGATGGTATATCTCATCCACACATGACACAACTGTTGTACGCACGTGATAATTTTTGGTCATTCGTTTTTTTTAAGATAGTCAAAATTGAGTTAGATAATAAGGACTCATGTCCAAAAATATGGATCATTATATATATAGGTTGCTTCCTATGCGGGTGGTCCGCATGCAGATCACATTTAACAACGGACAAAATTGTCGTTAAACACGTCACTATAGGGTCTGAACCGGGATATAGCGACGGTTCAGACCCTATGTGGCGACGAGTTTATCAATAATTTTGTTTGTCGCTAAAGATGGTCAGCATGCGAACCACCCCATAAAAGCTCTTTTATATATATATATATATATATATATATATATATATATATATATATAGAGAGAGAGAGAGAGAGAGAGAGAGAGAGAGAGGATCGGGTGGGAGTCCTGACCTTGTTAAAATCTGAACTTTTTTTTTGTTTTTTTAAACAACTAAAAAAGTTTAATATTTATGAAATCGAAATTTTAACATAATACAAGATTTTGGTGTGATTTGGAGTACATATAACTTAAACAAGTATGTATACGATGCATGCATGCACCTATTTTGTTATATGTATCCAAATTACACCCAAAAACATCAGATATTATAGAAAATTTCAGCTTCATAAATATTAAACTTTTTTTAGTTGTTTTAAAAAAAAACAAAAAAAAGATTCGAATTTTAACGAGGTCCGGACGTCCTGATCCTGCCCCTATATATATATATATATATATATATAGTCTTGCTTTACATATAAGTAAATATGTACCAATAACCCAATAAATTCGTTTAAACATTAAATTAACATTTTTTCATAGTCTTGCTTTACATAGAAGTAATTTATTTTATCAATACTTTTCATAATTAACATCGTGGTTTAGGAGAGATCGAGGCTCAACTGAATGTTTTGATTGTGAAATCCGGTGAAATATTTAATTATGCAACTTATGCGAATCGTGACAATAATTTTGAGGAATTAATTAATAACGTATGTAATTATTATTACGGTAGATGTTAAGACATGTGGGGGTCAATTGTAACGGAGGAAATTATCTCCATGGTTCAAGCTGTCAAATAAGTACACATTCAAATGGTGTAAATGATGAGTTGGTTAGATTTGATTTATACAATTTATTGAGCCTGAAAAAAAAAATTGATTCAATCTCGTTTAACTACAAGCGAATTTTATGTACGGTTTAGATTTCAAACTGCATCGTACTCTACGCTAGTATAAATAAAAAATAATAATTTAAAAAAATTAAAGTAATTTATCAAATTTTAAAATTTATTTATATTTCGAATCGAATTCAAATAAAACTTTTAACCGAACAAACATAAATCAAGTTGAAATTGTTTAATTCATTTTATATTCTTATGTCAAATATTGCCACTGCTTTTAATATCAACCAAATCATACCTCTAATAATCCCTTCACTTGTTAAGCAAAAAATGATATAAAACTTAAACGGCAATGCAAGTCAGCATGTGTACGTCATTTTATTATTAATAAATTTTATAAATATTTTTAGAGTCACTCTAAATATAATGATAAATTTATATTGATATTAAATATCAACATATAAAAATATATAATATAATTTTTTTTAAAAAAAATCATATTATTATTTGATCTTATCATTTAAAATTACACGTTTTTATATTTTTAACCAACTATAATTATGTCGTGGTGCATCTGTTCTAACCCTTATCTAACCTATAAATAATTGTTGTTATATATTTATTGAGCTCTTCTATAATTGTTTTGTAAAACCTATAAATAATTGTTGTCATATATTTATTGAGCTCTTCTACACGAACATACAAATTAGATATAAATATATTTGAATTTAATTTATTTATATTTTTACTTTTTATTGAGGTCAAAATATAAATAAATAAAATTTAAATATATTCATATTTAATTTTTATGTCCACACAAAATTTTTGATATTATATGTTTTATTGTCCGTTGCTTTGACCGCATAAGAATTGATGTATAACTTAAAAAACTAATTGAGAAACAGCTAACGTAAATTGGATGCATGGTAAACAAGTCATTATATTATGTTTTAAAATATGAGATTATTATTGATTTTTTAAAATTAATTAAAAATATTTTTAAACTTATAATTAATTGATGTAAATTTTATTAATTTTAGTCAATATAATGATGACTATTGTAAATAATTTGAAAAGTATCACTCAATGTAAGATTTATTATTTCATAATTGTTAAAAATCATCACATTTTGACATTTAAAAATATCACAAGTTGACTTTTAAAAGTCAATAAATAATGACATTATAATTTGGAATGGAGAAATGATAATATAATAAAACAATTTAACTCTTCAAAAATTTGAGAAATATTTTTGAATTCAGAATTAATTCAATTCATTCAAAATTTCTAAATAAATCATGTAATTGGTATTACTTTTTAAATAATTTATAATATCAATACTCTTGTATCGATTAAAATTAAATCGAACTCATATTAAATTTGAATTTAAAAATATTTTAAATTAACTTTAATAAGTCGAATTAGCTCTTATGTAATTTTTTAATTAAAGGTAGTAATATATACTTTAATAGTTGTGGTTGAGTTTTAATTTTATGTTATTATTAAAAAAAATAATGCATATACTATTACATTTGTACTTTCTCCTGGCTGATGGTCCGCCGGTTTTTCTGTAAACAATCAAATTAAAAGAAATGATCAAATACACATTTTGATTTACGTTCGCTTGTTATTTTTGTTTTCCAAGAAGAAACAATACGACCATTTAATGATACTACAAAAACACAAAAAATATAACTTATTTAAATTTAATGGCTAAAATCGCATAGAGAAATTTTTATATACGTCGTGAACTAATTTGTCAAGTTTTTTTTAATATATAAAATTACGTCGTTATGGAGCAAGCTTTGTAACTCGTTAGATGAGTTGGACTGTATCTCGGTTTTCAGATCTGGTTATTATGAATTCATAGTACCGATATAATATTGATACGCAAAGAGATCACCTCCTGGCCTACGTGTCGACGCCGAGTTAACTTCAAGCTAACCACACTCCCTCCCATTTCCACTCATTATTAAGCTACATATTTAATAAAGTTAAAGATAAACAATGAAAAACATTATATCTTTAAAGTTTGCAAATTTGAAATTTTGGTCTGAACAGAGGGAGTATATACCTCTCTTATGATCTTACAAAAAATATTTGATATCAGTTCGCTTCTTCAGTGAATTGGAGGAACTTTTTATACTATAACGATGAAAAAAATTGTTAGTATAATCGGTTTATTTTTAGTTCGTTATATGACTTGGCTATATATATATATATATATATATATATATATATATATATATATATATATATATATATATATATATATATATATATATCTGATTGTCTTTAAATTGTCCTTAAATTGAATGGAGATGACTAGCTAAGCATGGAAGAAAGCATACCCCATTGACGGCTACTGCTTTAAATTTAGCAAAATAAAAAAAGAAAGGTGGATCCATATCCATATCCTTTATTCTACAATCATGCATGTGTTGTGGAATAATTAATTATTTACAATTGATATTCTGATTCCTATCTTGTCTAAAAGTTGTGCAAATGGAAACCTCCTCCTTAAGCTATAATATTATCTAATAGGCTATTGTGTTGGGAGAAAGGCCTTTAGTGATTTAGCAAAAAAGAAGAAGAAGAAGAAGAAGGCCTTTAGTGTAAGTAGAGGGTTGTAGGAAAATTAGCTAGCTAGGTAGCTAGACCAATGGACAAATTTAATGAGTTGACTTAATTAGTCCAAGGAAGAATCTCAAAGAAGATGGCTCTCCAAATAACGATCATCCAAACATTTTTGGAGTAAGGATATAGAAAATTCTGAAAGCAAATATCACATGGGAGAAAAAGAGGAGAAATGATAGCTCAACTAAGAAAAAGAAGCAAGACAAGAATTTGCTTTTTGTTTGCTTAAAGCAATATGTTTTTCAAGCCAAAAGACTTAATGTGTATGCTATGATGCTTAAAGCAATATGTTTTTCAAGCCAAAAGCTTAGTGTCATTGATCCCCCTTATATATATATATAGAGAGAGAGAGTTGGATCTTAAAATTTCACTTCATCATTCACTTCGAACTCACCTTTTTAGCGACGGACCAGATAATTCAGCGGTTGATTGATCATCTGTCTGTCGCTCTATACTTTTAGCGACGGACAACATATAGCGTCACTAAAAGTATAGACGCGGTTGTATGTATGATCGAATCCATCGTCAAAATCTAAAGGAGGTGAGCTTCGGATGAGTTAGATAAAAGTGAAACTTAAGATCCTGACCATCATATATATATATATATATATATATATATATATATATATATATATATATATATATATATTCATTTACATATATGATACAAATGAATGTATATATTTTTCTCTAATACTTGGAAAGGATCATGAATTTCATCTTGGACTTTAAATTTACACATGAACAAAACTAATAGTCTTCACATTTATTTAGTCTAGCTCATATATACAAGGAGTAAGATATAAAAAAAAAGGTAATGAAAGGGACACAAAAGATGATAATTCAAATACATCTTTCATAGTGATATACTATGCAACTTTGTATAAAATAAAATAATAGAAAATTACTTGAAAAATATAAAAATGGTTTTACATGGAAGTAAATATGTACCAATGAACTCGTTTTAACACTAAATTATGAGTACATTTTATTATTAATATTTTTCATAATTTATATCTTTTTCACATGATTTGGGAGAGATTGAGACTAGTGAAGGAGTTGGTTGTAAAATCTGGTAAATATTTTATTATGTTACTTATGTGAATCTTAACTCACTTATTACTGATGTAGAAGTTGATGGTTCGATTCATGTTAAAAGTAAGTTTTGAAAAAAGATCAACAAAGACAGGTTAAGATATTTAAATATATATATATATATTCCCTTTTTTCAGCGAACTTTAAACAGCGAATCAAAAATAAATCGACTATAACGACAACATATATATGTGATTTTTTTCGTCGGTATAGCATACAAAGCCAACGACATAGTTATGGCGATGATTCGAATCGTCGATATAACTCAAAAAATCATGTGTCAGCCACATCATAATGAATTTATTTTAATGAATTTTTAACGCATCATCAAATATTGCCACGTGTAAGCCACATCAGAGAGGGTTTAACACCCGTTTGTCAATGTGGCAAATCCGTTAACGGGAGAGACACAGTTGACCCAAAATTTGTAATGTCAAAGGTATTTTTGGAAGAAAAAAAAGGTATAGGGTGCACGATGAACATCAGAGTAAACGTTAGGGTTATTTTTGGGCCTTTGCCTTATAAATCTCTCATATCTCATATCCAAATCTCTTTATCTCTTCGCCACAACATGCTTACCATACAAATGCCTATTTCTTTCATCTTCCAAATACTGCACCATTTGCTCCGACGATCTCTTGATCCACTTTGGGGTCTGGGCATGTGAGCCTTGGTTGCACCTAAGGTGCTTAAAAATTGGGCTTTTGCTTTGATTATGCGGCGGGCGTTGTCATCGGAGAGTCAATTTTTGGGATTTTAGGGATTTTTGGATTTGTCTTTTGGTTTGTTGAGGTTGTCGTCGTCGTTGAAGGACCATGTGTCTGGTGAGACTGAGCATAATATGATAGTGCTTTTTGATTCGGGGGTTTTGGAGGGTTTTGAAGATGAATGAGGATTTTAGAGCTTCCATTGATTGAGATTTGTTGTCTCCTTGTCAATTTTGGACTCAATCACGATCTTGTTGGTTTTCTGAGTTATGGGTTTGGGGCCAACATCCGTAAAAATTCATTCAGACGATTAGCTTACCTATTCAACGCGAAAATATTGGCTGATTCGATCACATTCAGATCTTAAAAAATGATAATCAAACTGTCTAAATGGGTGAATCGTTCAGATTCAGCCTTATTCAGATCGAAACAAACAGAGCCTAAGTTTCTAAATCACCTATGTTTCTTAGTGCAATTTCTAAAGCCCGTCTCTTTCTTAGTGAAATTAAAGAGTATTGTTAAATGTCATCATTATAGTAACTCTAGGTAAAAAACACAAATTAAAATTAAAAGTAATAATGTATGGGGAGTAGGATAAAAAAATGTGTCATCGTAATGTATAGCTAAAATTGAAATTGAAAGTAATAATTTATGGAATGGTAATGGTGAAAAAAGTAATTTAGGGATACATATAGAAAATTTTGAAAGCAAATATCTAACAGTACAACTAAGAAAAGGACCCAAGCCGATAATTTGCCTGTTTTGCTTTGCTTTAAGTGGAGAGAGACGATGCTTTTCAAGTCCAAAGTCGTGTGTACTTTGAACAAACCCTAAACTAGCATGGACTGATGGCTGACGGGAAACATGGGCTTTGGACCCTATTTTATGACTTTGGGCTCAATCCAAAATTAACTCAGCTATTGGTCTTGAAACTGCTAAATTTTTTCTCGAATTACTTTTGTTCAGAGTTCTGACCAATGACAAATTAAAGTGTTGATATAATTACGTTATAATTTAATTACTAATAATAATATTTTATTACCTTATAATTTAATTCAAGGATTATTGAAAGAATATATTCGACCTTATTATCCTATAATTTAATTCAAATTAGTACACCAGTATTTATATTAATATTTAATATCGACGTAAATTTATTCTTTATGTATGAAAACACTCCTCATACATTACTTTCTTTTATTCTTCCTTTCAATTTTACATCAATCATAATCTGTATTGGCCATAGAATGTAATAGCATTATTCAACAATCCATTAATTCCTCTAGTGGAGAAGAACATGTGGGGCCTTCATGATATTATTATATTTAATATGTACGTATAAGACGAGTCGTGGTGTATAATTCCCTATCCCGTGTCTATATTAATTAGCTAATGGCAAAGTCCCAAACGGTGGTATCCTATGCACTTTAAGACAAGTTCAAGATCAATAAGAGAGATACTATCAAATATAAGATCAATAAGAGAGATACTATCAAATATTGACATACATACAAATCTCTTATATATACATATATATATATATATATATATATATAAAGCAAGAATTAAGAGCATTTTTTTTAAATAGTATTCCTCTTTAAATAGTATTTTTTTTATTAAAACTACGTCATTTTGGAGTCTTTTTTAAAAAACAAATGGGGTCGTGAGTGACATTTTTGTAAATAAAAAGAAAGCAAGTGGGACCACTCTCTTTTAAAAGACTCCAAAACGACGTAGTTTTAATAAAGAAATGCTATTTAAGGAAAAATGCTATTTACGGAAAATGCTCTTAATCCTTGCTCATATATATATATATATATATATAGGGAGCAGATCCTATCCGGACTCCCACATTTTAACAAAATGCGGACCTTTTTTTTTTTAAACAACTAGAAAAAAAAATTTAATATTTTATGGAACTGGAATTTTTCTATAATACAGTGTTTTAGATGTAATTTGGATACGTATAACAAAACAGGTCTGTGCAAACTGTACATATATTTTTTGGTATAGGTATCCAAATCTTGCCCAAAACATTGTATTATGAAAAATTTCAGTTCCATAAAATATTAAAAAAAAAATTAGTTTAAAAAAAAAAAAAAGGTCGTCTTTTATTAAAATCCGGGATCCCTGATAGGATCCTGATTCTCTCTCTCTCTCTCTCTCTATATATATATATACGCTCCGGATCTTAAATTTATCTCTTATCCAATATATTTTGTATACTTTTTTAGCGACGGATCGGGCGACGATTTGATCCGTCATTAAAAATTAAGACGATGGTTCTATATATAACGACGGATCAAATCGTCGTCCGATCCGTCGCTAAAGGGAGTATGCAAAGTATGTTAGATAAGAGGTAAGCTTAACATTCGAACCTTTTATATATATATATATATATATATATGAATGAGATAATCTGTCAAGCTTGGCTAAAACCACAGTATATATATACAATTAATTAAGATTTCGGTTTCACATGAAGTTGTCCCCACTTAACTTATTATTATTATTTTAAAATATGTCCGTTCGTTAAATAATCAAATAACAAACTTAAAATATGTATAGTGAACAAACGATCACTAAAGAATTTAACGGAGAGGGTCATCGGGTAATAGTTCCGAAATAAGAATAAATACGGATTAAAAAAATTCATAATAGAGGTACAAATAATAGAGTTATGTGTGTACTTTGAACTTGAGTTCTGACTATATTTATGGTTGTATTCATAATTGATTTGAATTTGATTTCTTCACAAATAGAAAGTCAAATCGGACAAGAGAATCATAAATTAACTTGGACCGTAATTCTTAAAGAATATCCAACCTTTTATTGTCACTGTAAATATTCAATCACGTGACATGGGTCCTCCGAACCCTTTGGATCCTTCAAATCATACTCCAACCCTTATCATTAATTATAAAGACTGTAAAATGAGTTGCATTTTGTATATTAAGAACAAAATTGTAATTGTATAATAAAAATTATCAAAGATAATGAATATGAATAATTTAGTATTTCTGCAGACTTGACAAGTGATTATAATTTTTGGGACAAGTTCAAGAAATGGGATCCCAATTTAGTTTCAAATTCTACTACTAGCTAGTTGTGGTTCACAGCACTAAAAGATTAGAAGGCAAAATAGAGATATCTTTAATTTGTTGATTTCTTATATTTGTTGATGTATAATGTTTATTTGTGTAAAACTTTGTAGTATTTTCTTTCTTTTTAACGGTTTGAATGAGTAATTTTTACAGTCTCGAATGGGATCTGTGTCATTAATTTTTTAGTATTACTTTGTTAAATATGATCAATCAAAATTGATGATTTAAACCAGATAGGAGTATATGTTTTGCATGGGCAGTTCTCAACCTATTTGAATTTTAATCATCACTTACAGTTAAAATTATTTTAGTGGCATTAATTAATTGTTAATTGCGGAGCTAATGGCTGTCATTAAATTTTGCAATGTGAAGCCACACTAAGGCTATCCAAATCCCAACAGACGAAGGTGGAAAGATAGAAGACAATTAAGTCAAGACATAATTAAGTCCCATCTTAATTTAGAAGATGCTTCCTGCCTTTGCCAAACATATATAGTTTTACTTGCCATAATAAAAACTCTTTTTTAATGATAATAATAGTATAAAATAAAATAATATTTTTTAAATTTGTCATTATAATTTTTTTTATATATCATACTTAATTATCTTAAGAAATATACATGAAACAAAAATATATTTTTAATATTCATATACTTTGTAAATTAAAACAAAAGGAGTTTAAATAGATAGAGAGAGAGGAAACTGATCCGCCTCCAATAATATATGGGAATCAATAGTCTATTCATTGATCGAACAGTTAAATATAAATTATTTATTCGATGGACGCTCACAATATATTGTAAGCATATTCTTATCCTTACAACTTTAACTATGAATCAAATTCCATATATAGAAAAAAGGGCAAAAGACTCGAGACTCTTCAAACCTTATTGATATAGATAGCATATGCCGGTCAGATTATTTTCACAGTGGGTTGTATTGGATAATATGCGTGGCCATAATGGTCCAATTTTTTTTTTTAATTATGTCCGCTAGAAATATTGTTTTTTAATCTCATTCATAATTATAATAAAAGATAGAGAAGGTATTTACAGATTTTTTATTCATAGCAAATATATGATATGCTATGGATCAGTCCCATATATATATATATATATATATTTGCTTTGCATACTAGTTAGACGGGCCAATTAATACTAGTAAAATAATCTCTCAACCCCCTCCGGCCCTCCCCTCCCTATATAATCCTTCTCCACAATTCTTAATTAAATCTTCTACTGGTCAACATTCTATTTTTGGTGGTTAATTAATTAAGTATACCTACCTACCTACCTACCTAGCTAATTCCATGTCTGAAGAAAAACATAAACCTGAGGAAAATTTGACAGTAGGCAAGGCAAGTCTTTGTGAAGGAAGGGAAATCAAACAAGATGGTGATGGTGATGGTGATAAAAGAGAAGATGGTGAAGCTGTTCTTGATGAGTCGGAATACGAAGAGTACTACTGTCGAACTCCGACTTCTGAGGAACATAAAATTCCAAGAGCTCAAAGCTGCCCGCCGGCACCGCGTAAACCGCCTGTAGTACAAGAACAGGTCCACAAGAGAAAATTTTATGATAATACTATAATGTTTGTTAAAGATGAGGAGGTGGACTACTCTTTGTTTGGATCATCACCATCATCATCTGTTGAGATTTCTAGGGTTTCATCGTCTTGGCCTCGTAAAAGAAGATGTCAGAGTCGATGAAGCAGATCATTTCTGAAGCCAGCGTTTGCAATTCATAATGATAGATATAGTTAGGATTGTTTATACACAACTTTAGACACAATTTTTTGTTTTTAGTAATTTATTTAATATTCTTATGGACTAAATAGTGTGACTAAATGTATTATACAAATTAAAATATTTATATCTCATCCCTAGCTCCCTCCCTGTTGTTACTAACAAATATAGCCTTAATGCATGATCATTTCAAAGTTCAAACATATCAATGTATTGCATAATTAAATATATAATTAAAGATTTTTAAAATGTATAATGGCAATTACCTACTGCTTCGTAATTAATTTAAACACACATAATATATATATATATATATATATATATATATATATATATATATATATATATATATATATATATCTTAGTTCGTATTTTTATCGATGTATATATCATTTTCCTTCATTAAATTTATGTTATTCTATACATTTTAAGGAATAAACACCACACCAGCGCGTCAAATTGTGAATGCCGTTGTCATCAGTTTGTTTCCCATTCCGAAAACAGTCCAACACATTCAATAAATAATTTTATGAATTATGAATTACTATTACACTTTAGACGCTAAAAAAATAATTTTTAATAGGAAAAATTTCTCTAAATGATTCAATTGACTTAAAACCCCAAAATTCTGAAGATGTCACACAACTTGGCGGGAAAAATCAAGCATATGCATTTAAATAAGAAGAAAAGAAGGCAAAAGAATTTATTAAGAAAATTATAAAATAAAAAAAATTAAATAAACTTGCACAAAGATGTTTGAATGAGAATGGAGGAAAAAATAATTTGTAAATTGATTGTGAGTGAAAAATGGAGTGACGGAAAAAAAATAGGAAAAGAGATCGTACAATTATGAGAGAAAAAAAGGAGATAATTAAACATGGGAAAAAAAAAGGAAAGAGAGAAAAGTAAATAAAATTCTTAGTGATCAAGTATATGTGACACAAAATCACGAAAAAATTATTAGTACAACTAAATTTTGTTAGTAGATGCTCACAATTTATTTTGAAAATTAATATTTTTACAAGGCTCTCCTAACATGAATACTAAATGGTACTCACATTCATGTGAGTGAGGCTCCCCTCACCCTCACATGAATAGTAAATTTTGTTAGTAGATGCTCATAATTTATTTTGAAAATTGATATTTTCGCAAGAAAAATTGATATTTTCAAAAAACTCCCCTAACATGAATAGTAAATGAAATCTACATTCACATATATCAATTCCCTGGGAAGTTTTAATACCATCTTACAGGAATTATTAATACAGAGGAGTGAGTAGATGAGTCGCGATGGGACAACAAAATTAGACTCAATCTGAAGGATTAGAAACTAACGGTATTGGGAGACTTTACAATTATACAGCCAACATTTGCGGTTGCAGAAATCTTTGATGGGATGGGACTTTACAATTATACACCCATCAAAACAAAAAAGATCACTTCTCATTAATTTAAACTCAACTTGGGAATTTTACTCCATTTTGGAGTTTGAAGTTCAAGTAAATTATACTACAAGTACAATCGACGGTGTGCCATTTCAGTATCCCAATTCCAAATCAGATCCGTAAGCACAATGATTACCATCATCATTTCATTTGATTTGATTTTGGCAGGTATCCGTCGAAATGGTAAAAGATCACCTAGAAGAGGGAGCCTCAACATAAAAATCCACTCACCAATTTATTATTCTGATTTAAACAAATGAATAAGGTATATATGCAAAACAAGCAAATATAAAAAGGAAACTGACCAGTTAATAACACTCTTATCTCATATTCTCGTTAGTTATTCAAATTGTCATTCTGCTTTCCCTTTTCTTCTTATTTATTTTTTCCCATTCTTCATCCCTAACTACTGTACCAAATAAGCACGGATCACCGGTGCACGGCACATCGGACACTTGTCTCTGCCTTGGACCAGTTTTTCTGCACATTTGGAGCACGTGCACATGTGGCCACACCTGTATCAATAGGATGTAATGTAAGATTTTATGCACAAGGTATGGTGAATGTTATTTGGATATTATGTATGTTTATCGGAGTTGTAATGTTTACCTGTACAATAAAGAGTCTATACTGGTATCACAACAAATACAGCAGACACCCTTCTTCACATGATTCCATTTAGATTCATATTGTACCAAACTGTCCTTACTTACCTCTACATCAAACAAATGGCTCACATTCAATGATCATTTGATAGTATGAAAAGGGAAAGCAATAGAATATACTCCAGTAAAATAATTTTCTAAACGGGGTAATTAGAATGGACTTGGACTTAACCTCGAGAAACAATTTCATCTTCATGAAGAAAAACCAGATGAGAAGGAGGAAGGAGGGAGGAGGGAGAAGATAACAACTGGTTGCTTAGAGGTTGTAGACAAACCTTCTGATTTAGATGGCCTATTCATAACAGCAGAAACCTCCTGCCTTACTGAACGCTGCAACTCAAGTTGCATATCCATGCAGGCTTCCAGCATCCTCTGCATGCTGTTCATCCTCTGGTGAAGCCTGGCCATGTCAATCCTCAAGGCATTAATGATCTCCCATTCCTGCTCCAAAAAAGAAGGGAAAAAAAAAGTCATTAAAATCGAAACCCATGAAAAAGGATATAACAAGATGTTAAAAAGTATCATGCAGACATTTTAAGCCGAAACAAAAGGCATGGGCTATACATATCAGCCACATCTTATAATCTTGTGCATAAAATGATGGATGTGGAATCGGGTCTGAACATCACTCTAGGATAATACAATAATTAACTCCCGAAAATCTAGCAGTATAAAAGACATTTTATTATAGGAAGGGAGATCCATTGATGACTATCACTTACAGTCGAGATCAACTAAATGGTAAAATGACGTCGAAAATCACCACAAAGAAAAACTAATAGTAAACTACTCCGAACACTAAACTAAATAAAGATTAATCTAGTACCAGTTCTGAATTAGAAAATACAAACTTACAATTCCAAAACTCTGAGGGCTGTTTGGTTGTTGCAAGTTAATGTCATGTAAATCCTGGTCCCAAGTAGAATGTGAAGGGGTGACCTGTGGTGGAGGGAGAATCACTGGTGTACTCCCAACAACTTCTGACTCACCCACGTCCAAATCTCCAATCTGCTGCTCTTGATCTTGCCCTACAATACCAGGAGAAGATGATGTTCTGTCCAGTTCCCCGTCAGCAGAAGCATGACCTTGCCTCTCCACGTATGATTGTATCAGATGGTCTAGACTGTCCCGAAAATCACTTCTAAGAAGATTAGAGACTCTTCTCCTACAATAAAAAATAAAAAGAGTTGTTAAAAGTTTTATCATGTCAATGGATGAAAGGCAATAGACTTTTAAGTGATGACAACATATACCTGCTTAGAAGTTCTCTGAGTTCCAGACTCTGGCCATTATTGTCATCAGAGAAATAAGATGTATAAATCCTATCAGCAGGAGCAACTTCCTCACCAGAAGTTTCATCTGACCAATTATCCGTAGCCTCGATTAAAGTATTGTCATGCCACTCATCATGAGGGACTTGCAAACGAGAATGTTCTCCGTCATCATTCTCAGATATCACCTGATACCATTGATGGCTACTTTCACGTGAATTCATATCAATGCCTTCTCCACTAACATCTCTCCCTTCAGTGTAGTCATCATTGCCTAATAGTGCCCAGTCCATGTCACCATTTTCAGTAACTGATTCCTGCCACTCTTCTGATTGAAGAGGCATGTTTTGCCAATTAAGATCCCCGACTGTGGTTCCTTCTAACTGATCTATGTCACCGGATGCAATGTCAATGTCTACATCTCCTTCATCATTATGGGGATCATAGCCTTGACAAAATGCTATGTGGGGTTCTAGCAGAGTACCTTGACCACTGCCTTCAATACCCAAAAGTTCTCGCGACCTGTCATTGCCACTACTTCCCCACAAATTTCCAAATGCATCTTGCCCGTTATCATCTCTCCTTTCTATACACTCCATAGGGAATGACAGTTGGTCTATGTCCTCATTTTCCAAAACTTCATGCCTTTTATCTACTTGAGCTGCAGATTCTTGCAGATTTAAACCTTCATCAACATCGCTTTCTGAGTCAGCTGTATAACAAACACTAATATCCGTTTCCTCGTTGGTGGGCTCAGGGTGATGACAAAATTCATTTAGGAAGACCTGCTGCAAACTATTTGCCTGAGTTTGTTCATTTATGTGACAGCTTACATAATCACCAGATGAGCTATCAGACTGGGCAATGCCACTTGGACCACGAACAAAATTATCCGATTCAAAGGAGAGAAATCCTTCCCTGCGGAAAGCTTTGCGAATTGTCATTCAAGAAATCTAACAAAATAAAACCAAAGCTCTTAAAGGCGACACTAACTCATAATAAGTAAAACTTGAACAGAATAATAGCAACAATATGTTTGAACTGAACACAAAAAGTAGCAATTGCACAATTTTTGAAAACCGCATACATGCTGCTCTAGACCCCTCCTAAACCAACATTTATAGATTAATTGACAAATTGAGGCACAAGCAGAAAGGCAGCAGACAGCAATGATCTAGTAAGTCGCAGTCATGTTCCTCGGTGATATTCTAACTAAAACAGTATCTACCATTATCACCTCCAGGCTTCATCACTTCTGTTACATGTTTTCATGTTCATCAAAGGTTGACAATAAGCTTAGTTCGCTCCTCTAGAATAGTCTTGAAGGCACACCTAACAGGTTTCACCAGCAAAACTTGTGTCTGAAAATCTCAATTCTCAGATGGTTCAAAGGATCGGCCATGTTGGCAAAATCTCCGCGTATCGGTTTGGTTTCCTTACTCACCGATCGGATAACGAGTTGCAAATTGTAATTTCAAGCGTTATCAATGTAAACTTGTGTATGGGTGAAATTTTGCCATAACAGAAAAAATAACAGTGTAATGGAGAAATCAAGGAGAAATCAAGGCGTAACAGAGGTATCGAGGTGAAATAATGGTGAAAGATAATATCAACAAATGAGATTTTGTGGAACAAATGGAGTAATAACAATAATAATATCAAACAATTGGACTTTTTTGTTGAATAGAAGAAGTAACAATAATAAATAGAATACGTATATTTACATAATAACTAATCAAAATAAAAATATTAAATAAATAAATTTGAAGCTCTAGTGTAACAGTGAGTATCGCCCGAAACCGAAGCCAAATAAAAAAAAATCCTTCAGTAACCTAGGCCACTACCGCGACTTTGAACCATGATCCTAGCCTCTTTACAGTCTATTATCTATTAAAAAGTGATAGTGGGTGGGTGGTTAGTTTTGTAGATGAGACTACATTATCAGTACACTTCAGAAGTGACTAAAAAAATCTGCAATGTTCTTTTAAGTTGTTTGAAGGAATACCACCATCTATTTAATTCTATCGCTGAACTGTTGTCATATTAGTGAAGAAGACTTTTGTTGCCATGAAGAGTCTTTTAATATGATAGGGAAGAAAAGATTTTCAATAGAAAAAGAATGATGTAGTAATGAAGTAAGTGTGAATGTGTGATATATAACTGTAAAAGAGAAATATTTGTGTGCATAATATTATTTTTAAAATACCTGAAGGGGAAGAGAAGGATCATAATCTGGATCACAAATATAAAACATGTCATCTAAAAGACAAAAAAGTACCTTAAACCAGATACAGTATGCCTTTGTCTCAATAAGCCCAATTCACTTGCAGCTGTAGAAGACCTCTCTTCCTGAATGTATGCTTTGTTCCGCAAGAATCTAACTTTGAGTAATGACTACAAAGAAATTAACTCATCAGTTCAAGAAAAGTAGTTATGTATCATGAAAACAAATCACATTGACCGAGTGCCGGCAATATACAACATGATAAACAAAACTACATACTAGCATACGCTGTAACACCCCAGTCCCACATCAAAAGATATGGGAAAAATTTGTATGTGTATAAAGAATTAAATTACTAACAATAGTACCTTCAGTGGACTGAGATGACCCAAGAAGATACTATTAAGCCAGTGGTTTAAGATCTGATTTGATTTGGACTTAAGATTTGATCCGAGATTTGTTCCGAACTCAGAATTTGACTCAGGTTGTTTTATATGGTATCTCAAAATCTTGGGTCAGGTCATCTGATCGGGTTGCCGGATGTGGGGACACGAAGGCGGGTGGTATTATTCCACAATGGAGAGATGGAGGTTTGGAGGTGGGGACACTAAACCAGCCGATATTATCCCGCAATGGCTAGGGAGGAAAAAAGATTTGTGGACCGTATATGTAATCGGTTCTGACTTTCTAACGGGAACGATGGAAATTTAAGTGGGGGAGTTTGTAACCACATCGAAAGATATGGGAAAATTTTGTCTGTGTATAATGAATTAAATTATTAACAATAGTACCTTCAGTCATAAGCCTCTTTGGTGGGCTGAGATGACTCAGGAAGATACTATTGGGCCAGTGGTTTATATTTGGATAGATTCGACTGTGATGCCTCAAGGGGTCATCTCTATGTAATATATGAACTCAGTAAAGTCCTAATCCTAGACAAACACCTCCTAGTATATGTACTCTACACAATAAGTTAAAATCAAGACCGCCAAAATGTGTGCAACCACAAAATCATACTAAGCTAGCTCTTCATGAATATTTAATTTAGTTTATCTATAACTTTACCATCTTTGGTTTTGTAACATAATTTTAACAGTCTGCTAAATTAAACGTGTTTATGAATGTATTTAGCAAATAAGATTGATATAACTAGTAAAGAAGGCAGTAATAAATCAATGTTTCCACATCAACCAATTTGAGGATGCATTAAAGTATTCAATGCCATTGACATTCCCAAAACATAGGCCAGCATCAAATTAGCGCAAAAAGTTTCAGAGCATATAAAATACTTGCTAAATATGTAACGAAAAGCTTCAACAGCCTTTAAGGTAAAGATGAAACTAATTATACTAAACACCATGCTTACCATGATTAGATGATAAAAATTACTGAATACAAAATATACTATAGTTGAGCATAGTTTTCAAAATATAAAATTTGGTAAGGGTTAAAATTTTTCCCACTGTGCTCGATCGACCCCTGTTTACAAATGCGTCATTGGACTGGAATTTTTAACGATCAACTCATTGAACTTTTTATTTTTTACAAACAGTCACAAATTCCGTCTAAACAAGTTGACTTTTAATGGAAAAATTAAAAAATAATATTTTTAAACTAGTTATCCACGTGGGCTTATCAAATAATATCCACACATTAAAAATCTATGAAAAATAAAAGTAAATCTAAAAGTTGAAACAAATTAAACAAATGAAATCATGGAAGAAAAACATATATCTTAATAATTTTATTAACTTGAAAAAAACATGGAAGAAATTTTATTTACAAAATAAATATATCTCAAGCAATTAAAATAAAGAACAATATGTAATTGTATAACAAATTGATTAAACAACTTAAATAGTTTAATAAAACCCATTAAACAGGCTATGTTTGAATTTAAAGTTTTTAAGTTGTTTAGTAAAGTTAATTTGTTTTATTATGTATTTCATTTAATACTCCACGTTTTACAAATTTTTAATTAATTTTAATATATAAATTTTCTATTTTGATGGCCACATGGACAAATTTATGGGACCCATATGTTACTTGGCTATTATTTGGCTTGTCCACGTGGACATTGGATAAAAATAATATTTTTTAAAATTTTCCATTAAAAGTCAACTTGTTCAGACGGAATTTATGACGGTTTGTAAAAAACAAGAAGTTCAATGAGTTGACCGTTAAAAATTTTAGAAGTATTTGTAAATCGGAGTCGAATACAGTGGGGGAAAAGTGGATTTAACCCAATTTGGTAATTACAATGAAACACTATCTTCCTGCAATTGGCGCTATTAAAGATTTTCTAATAAAGAGTTAGTTAGAAAAGCTGAGAAAATAGAATAAAGTAGAAAAGTAAATTGGGTATATGGTATTGGAAAGGAAGAGCTAGCTGTAACCAATAAACATTAATGATCATATGACATAGGCGTTAGACCTGAATGGATCTTGTAGTGTACACTTAAATCTCAACAATACAATAACCAACACAAAGAAATGGAAAATCATTTGTGCTTACAGCAAAAATTGCTCAATATACACCAAAATCACACCAAAAAGATTATTATGCAAATGCAGCAACTATAAGTCATCATAATTGAATCATTTCAACTGACCCCCTGAAAATGAATCCAAAATAAAATTAGCTAAAACCATGTCCAGCAAACTAAACCAAAATAATTGTAAGACGAACCCAAATGACTCTATATCGACACATGATATAAACTTGCTAGTTTGACCTACTCCAAATGAGTTGTCATAAACAAGATTACACAAAAGATAGGTCCACTAAAATTACTAGTTATAGATTTTACACATGTCAGCTGAATTTCAAGGATATGTTGGTATTTAGATGGTTGTTGGTGACAGAGCTGGTGGTGTTATATACTATTTAAAAAGATCATGCATCACGTACGAGCCTAGTGCTGAACTCTAAACATAACTAACCTGAATACGGTTGCGATGAGGAAAATATGATACAGGATGGTGCTCCAACAAATCCTGAAGTTCTTGTTTCCTTTCCCTCTCAGCCCTCATTAGCAGATCGAGAAGAGCCTGTCTTCCGCATAGTCTACGGATTGTTCTTCTGGTTCTAGTCTCACAATGGTCAACAGCAAATCCATCACGAACTCGTTCAATACGAGCACCAATTTCAGCATCTTGTTCTTCATGACAAGTGCCTCTCTGCTGAGTGGTTTTTTCTACCCATTCTCTTACAACTCTCACCCTTTCACACTCCTTTTCACCAAGCCACTGCGCCCTTGAGCAGTTGTTCAATTGTGGTTCATTAGGTACGTTGTCCCTCCAGCCACTGTTCCGCCATTCGCGGAAAATTCCCCTCACCCTCGCCCTTTCCACTTCACTAAAATCAATAGATTCCAAACTTAAACTTTTATTATCTTCATGTTCATTTTGCAAGCCTCGAGTAGATATTGTGCACTCACTCTCAACTTCATTGGCATCCACCAAACTACCTACACTGTCATGCCCATGTCCTCTAGACAAATAAGAACTACGAAAGCCGGTATTGAACTCATCAGCCCTCCCTTGTGTTGGTCTTTCTCCAATTCTCACAAGGGGATGACTCGTAACATGCTCAAGCTCTTGCCACATTTGCAGAAGAGAGGATGCCCGGGTACTCGGCCCATCACGATCAGCCCACCATCTTGACACAGGAGACTGAGACTCCCTACTCAAAGAAGAATTAAGCACAGAAACATTGTGCAAACCAGCAACAGCCATTTTTCACACTTAAAATTTTTCACTTAAAAACAGAAAACAGCCTTCAACCATGGTGATTCATCTTCCAAGTTTAATAAGCAGCGCTTCTGCTTCAAATGCACTGTAACATGTAAGCAATTAAATAATATCTTCAATTCCCTGCATCAGAATTTTTAGAAAAATATATATATATTAACCCCTTCTATAATATCATATTAACAGCACAACTACAAAATTTATTTCTTCCTTCCCCAATATTTATTTATTTTGACAGATCTTCTACTTAATGGAACTAATATTAACTGAAATACAGTTTCAAACATAAATTTATTAAAACAGAAAAGAAACAGCTTGTACTTAAATCCAATTCAATCAATCAAAATCAAGATCACACAGCTCAAGTTTAGTCAAATTTTCCTACGTTTTGACAACTAACACATATATCAACATATTAACATAATAGATATGTAATTAACAAAAAAATTAAGAAACAGTAATGATTGTATAAAACACTCACATTACAAATTTTTCAGCTCAAAAGCTACAATTAACCACCAAAAAGCTAAGCCAATAAGATTCATTTCAATACAATAACATTAAAATACCTTTAGAAGCTATAGTTTTAACTTACAACCAATCAAGCAGACTTGAATAATGGAAAACCCTAAGTTAAGCAGAGTTGTTAAATAGGGATGAATGTAGAGAGATAAAGTTTTAGGAGAGAGAGAAAGATCAGTGAATGAATTTGGTGATTTTGGAGAGAGAAAGTGAGAGGGAAGCGAGAGGAGGGTGAGAGTTATGAAAATAATAAATGAGAGGACACGTCATCTTTAATTTATCATGCGTCTTTTGCCGTAATACTAACGTCAATATTCCCCATAAGGGCCGTAATCACTGCCCTTGTTTTATGGACTAATTACGGAACTTTCCTGAAGTCTTGAATTCAACGGTAAGAATGAGGAGCGGCAGAAAGTATGTTAAACGGCGTCGTGACATATATGCGTGGTCAATTGGGGTAAGTGAATTTTGAACAAAGTCGAGTCGAATATTAAATTGTTTATATTTAATTCATAAAATTTATCGAGTATAAAATAAAATTTAATTGAGACTGATAGCTACTGAGTCGAGGACAATCTTGAATCGAACCCGAGTAATTTGATCAATATAAATTTGTAATTTGAAAAGGTTAAACTAATTTATCGAACTTTAATTTTTATTTATATTTAATTATTTATATTTTGAGTCGAGTTCAAATTGAACTTATAATCGAGTTAGTATGAATCGAATCTGAACTGGTTAGTTCATTTTACTGTCTTAATTTTAAGCTTGGACATTGTTTGACAGCCTGATTAAAAGGCAAAAATAGCCAAATTTGGAATTTCTTTTTTTCTTTTTCTTTTTTGCTACTTAAAATTTGGATATTGAAGTATTTTTGTCGTCTACCTAGTAATTATTTTACTGGTGGGAATGGAGATGAATTTTCTGGTTTTCTAATTATTCTAAATTTTTTGTGATTCTTGAAATTTGTTAGCATTTAAGATATTTTTTGATATTGTGTATGATGAGGCATGGATGTTTGTTGGGGTATAATTATTTGGGTCCGAATGATGGGTCATAATCTACGTGGAAGAAGTCTCCCCACATAAGAGTTTATTATGTCCAATACCCTACTATATATATATATATATTTGGGGTGGCGAGAATGTTCTTTTTCAAATACTTGCTATGAATTAAAAATAGGCAAACATCATTATTAGTATCAAATACAAGAACCAACGACAGAGATTATTATTCACGCATTCAACTCAAAACCAATTATCATGGGTGGAGTAACCTCTCGAGTTATATATTAAGTCTTCATGTCTTTGTTTTCAGATGTGAGACTTTATATCTCAATAAATATAACTAAAAATTCATATATATATATATATATATATATATATATATATATATATATATATATATATATATATGCTACTATAATAGCGGATCGTACTATTTTCAGAGAGACATCTGTTATTATTAGTAGTGGACGACACCCGTCATCCACTATTATATAAATTTTTTCGTTTTAATCTCGGTCGTTGGTTCATATATTGAACAATAGAGATAATGTCCATTTTTAATTCAGAACAAATACATGTTATTTTGGGTACCCAAAAATAGTAAACTAGGAAAGTGTTTGATTACTCTTAAAATATAAACAATTGAGCTAATTTTGTGGAAGGCGTGTGTAAGCAAAGCCTACCTAAATTATGAATCGTCTAAATTAATTAATGAGAATTTAGAAATCTGAAGTGTTTAAGGTGCGGCGAGCATGCAAATTTATGAATCAAGAAGAAATGCATTGACTCGAGTGATAGATAGTTAGTGGCACCCATCAACGTATGTTAGTCCATTTCACAATTAATTAATTTTTCTAATTTTGAGGTCATGCATGTGTTTAAGGCTTAAAATGTTTCTTAAAACAATGACAAATTGCTTAACAAAAGGATAATTTGAATCCGCCGCTAAAAGTACTGTTATTAAAAAAGCTATATCGATTAGTGCCACTTACTGAGCTGAGCCGACTAAACTAAACTCTAAACATAGTGATTTTGGGTTATTTATACGTACTATTGGTTTTAATTATCTCCGTCCTATAATGAATTAATTAATATCATTAATTTATTATTTTGTTATTTTTTATAATAAAAATGATAACAAATTTTGTTAAATACTCAATAGTCGTACGTAAATTATTTTGTTTCTATATTCATTTCAAGATAAGAATATCCTTCACGAATAAAAATTCTAAATTAGTTTATAATAAATTGGATATTTGAGATTATAATTATCAATCATAATTAAGTTCATTGTGTGAGCCTTGAACTCATGACTTAATCTAATTCAATATACCTAAATCGAAGTAAGTTCTAAGGAGAAACAATGTCAAATTAAAGCATATATGTGGTGATAGCAAAGGGTTTGACGGACACTATATATATATAAGCTATAATTAATTGATTTTTCTCCTAATTACTTAGATTCTTGTGTCTTGTCCTCATATTTTTGGTTTCCGCTTTGGTGTTTGTTTAAAGCAAATTGTGTTTGGCGAGGCAGGTAGGCTCATGCGTAAGGTTCTGTAGATCAGATGTGTCTTTGAACCTCAAGACAAAGTGTGTTACATATATGGGGCCGGGGGTTAGGCAGTGTGTTGTCCTTGATCATTCTTTGTATCTTACCATGCATGCATATTCAAGATCAGCTAGCCAAGAACGTACGTAACTCCATTCTCTACATGCCAAGCAGCAAGCTAGCAATTAATTAGCTCAATGTGGAGGGGTCTATAGCTAGCTCAATGAAACTTTAATTGCTCCGATCCATATATTATGGCTTTTGGGATGAATAATCAAATCAATATCCACATCTAGATCCATGATATCTCTAGGGTTTGCACTTTGCAAACCGCCATGGCCCAAACACATATCTTAGAACTTGCTATGGTTAAAGTAAGCTGTCCCACAGCTACATATATATATATATATATATATTATTGCTATTTTTCCAGGAAACCCATCATGTGTTAACTACTGCCTCTGTCCCAAGTTTCACTCCTCAACAAAAATTGTTCCCCAAACGAATTTTATAATATATAGCATAAAATTAATAACATAATATTATCAAGTATAACAATACAATTTCACTATTATGTCACAATTAATATTGAACCACTTTCTCAATATTAAATATAGGAATAAATACCGAAGAAAGTTTTGTAAATTTTTTTATAAGTAGGACTCATTTTGTGAAAAAGGGTAGGCAGTTATCACCAAAGTAGCTAGCTAGATATCTATATATGATTTCTATCGTATATTATTTCTTCTTCTTTTTTGGCTCAAAATCAACACATGCATAGTCATGTACAAATTAAATCAACTTTATCAGTCATATATTAATTAATGATTCGGTGCTCTCCACATCCAAATATAGAAAAACAAAAAGAAATGGGGAGAATTGCTCTTCATATGGATTTTTGGATAAGACCAGAATCACACTTATCGACATGAATGAATATATGTAAGATGCTATTTATACATGACAATCATAAAGAATACTCCATGCATTTAAGATAATTATGCAGTAGTAGTAGTAGTATATGATATTAGTGGTTTGTCTTAGATTTTCATGTACTTAATTAATTGATTGTTTGCTGATTCTCTTTACTACGTTCGACTCATGACCTCCAAGATGGACGACTCCCCAACAACTTAACAAATATTAATTGCTCAATGCCTATTTAATTTGCTTCCCTCTGTTTGTTACCAATCAAGTTTTAATTTAATAAAGTGCTTTATTCGGTATATATTTGATGTTATTTTAATTCAAAAGTATTACTACCTCCATTTCATAATAATGGGATAAATAACGTTTTGGTCAACCGTATCGGAGGTCCGGTTTTATTTTGTAACAATCAAACTTTTTTTCTTACGATCAATTCATCAGATTCTCACATATTACAAAATGGTCATTACTTTTTATTTTCCGTCCAAAAAAGCGATTTTAAAATCGTGAGTGACATGATGACTGTGCAAGCTTGCTTACGTGGAGCAAAGGAAATGAAAAGAGACAGATTCCAAAATTCCACCAAAACTATTAACTACTTCACCTTAATAATTCCAAAACTAATAATAATAATAATAATAATAATAATAATAATAATAATTTCAAAATAATAATAAAATACTAATAATAATAATAATAGTATTAATAATAATTTCAAAATAATAATAATAATAATTTTTAAATAATAATAATAATTTGTTTTTTTATTTTAATGGAGAATAAAAAATAATTTGTCAAATTTACCGTGACGCCCCCAAAATAGGTATACAACACCTATTCTGAGTCGCCAAAATACATGGTATAGAAAGCAAACTACAACTTTGACAATACACAGATGTCGTGTAGAATACGACAATACAACCGTGAGTTCGAATACAAATATTGTCTTCAGACAATGTATACACCCAAATAAGTCCTCATTAATTATTCATACACTATTTTACGTAAATAGTGAGGATAAATAAAACATCTTCCTAGAACCATCACTCCATACCCCGACTCGATCCTGCTATGTTCTCACCTCCCGAGGAAGAAAAATGGAACAAAAAGGAAAAGGGTGAGCTCAACTAGCCCAAAGAAAAGAATATTATGACTAAGATAATATACAACAAATTATCGTTAGTCTTCAACAGAGAAAAATCTAATAGAATACAATAGACAACAAGTTTTAGATCAACAAATGCAATGAATAAAGAATCCATTGTAAGAGTCACGTAGAAAAAGAATTCTACCGCCTTCTAAGGTTTAAAAATCCATCATCAATAGTTTATCCCCGTAATAACAATCAATATACATCTTTAATCATCTTTTTGCTTACGAGCCAAAGATATTCATTTTGTATCACCAATTGGTCATGTTCATTTCAACACTGCTTCATCTTTTGCACTACAGGCCAAAGATATTCATCGATTAATCGTTCATCTTTTGCACTACGGGCCAAAGATATTCATTTATATCACCATTTAGATCGAGGATGATGAAAAACATTTTAAAAAACGAATCCAAAGAAACAAAATGACAAGGATTAAGGATTAAGGATTAAGTACTTTGTTTTACCCATGTCCAAAAATACTTCAAAAATAATCATATTGGTGTAAAATTCAAGAATGATCAAAACATGGATACAATCAAAGCTAGTATCCGAATAGATATTTTGGACAAAAAGAAAATTTTATTTTTCGATGAATAATCAACAGATTCGTGAATAAAGTCGATATCGTGAATAAGGTCAGTATCGTGAATAAAGAATCTCAAACACAACAAGTTTTAAATTTGATAAAAAAGTTCACTAATACTTGGCATAATGATATTGAAGAAAAATATCATTTAAGAAGAAAATAATACCCTTACCTCAAAATAATCGTCTTACGATTTGAATTTCGATATAGTCTTGTAAAACTCGCACCAGATAAAGAACACTCAAAGTATACTCACAAGAATACGCTCGATAATTTAGAGAGAGAAGAGAGAAACTTAGTTTACGGTGTGATTTTCAATTCTAACTTAGCCCTCTATTTATAGGAAAATGTTAGAGCATGAAAGAGACTAAATTAATAAAATATATTATTATTTATCAAATATTCAAGCCCACCACCAAGGAATTTGATTTTAGCCACCAACCACATGTTAAAGATGCTCACAAACCTTTGAAAAACGTTTTTCTTGAAAATAATAATTAAAATTTCCAAAATCAATTATTTGAACTCAAAACATCAATAATTCACAATAAATATCCTTTTTATCGAAAAATTCAAATCTACGACTTTTCCATGGGAAATTCCATTCTCTACAACTTTGCGTAAGAAAATTTTCCAAATTCCAAATGAAATTGACCGAAATTCACAAACACGACGATTTTACGATCTATAATCAATTTTCAGTCAAGAATTGTGTCCACCGACACACAAAACATATGTTAAACATTTAATGCCACAAAATACTCTACCTCCTCATATACTCATATATCCCACATTCATTATAAAAATATCACCGTTAATATATTATTAAAATAATATATTTAAATAAATTATTTTATCGAAAAAGATAAAATATTAATTTTCAACAATTGTCACATTAAAATTTTTTCCATCTATATCCACATAAAATAAATATTTTCTTTATCATAATAATCAATAATTAATTATTTTAAAAGTAATATTACGTAATCACAGAGGTAACAACGGTAGTTCCTCAAGAGTAGGTGCTTTCCAATAAGGATTTCTCCTTTTCTTGCAAATTAATTAGGTGACCAAACCTCTCCTTGATGTAACTTTCTAGACATTGCCAATAATGTTATCTCGATAATATTATTCAAATAATATGAATTATTGATTTGATAATGGAAAATCTTGTGTAATGACAATTATTGAAACAACAAATGATACAAAATATCAACGCAACAATTATTGAATCAATAAAATATAATATTGAACGAAGAATTCATCGTAACAATTATTGAGTAAGTAGCCTTCTTACGTAAGGATCAATAATTCAATAATACTGCAATAATCTGAGTGTCTCTTTCTTGCAACCATGCCAGACATCGTATTTTAACCACCGTGCAACCCAACAAAGTTAATTGGTAATAATTTACGTCGTTATTTATAAAACTCAATCTTTGTCGTTTTCTTTCATCCAACCGTTTTCCGTTATAGGGCCCACCAATGACTACGCCGTCGTACGGAGATTCCCGAAAAAAAGAATATTCCACGACCAAACGAATATTCCCCGACAATAATGAATATTTTATAATCACTTGCTTATTTTGTAAACTTTGCACATTTCACCCATAACAAAAGAATTATATCAAATTAACCCTTATTAATTTAGAATAATGAATAAAGGAAAATTTAATTTTATTTATAATAAGTTGGGGTCTTACAACCTCCCTCCTTATGAAATTTCGTCCTCCCGAAATTGACGTCGACGTACTGGTATATCGAAAAGGTGAGGTACCTCGCTTTCATCTCCGATTCCAACTCCCATGTTATTTCCTCAATTGCATGGTTTCTCCACAAAAACCTTAACTTGTGGTATAACCTTCGTGTATGTAAGACATGCTCTTTCCTATCCAAAATCTCAACAGTATCTCCTCGTAGGTTAAATCTTCACTATCTCTAAATGCGGTTTCTAATGCAATAATGTGGTTCGGGTCTTTCACATATTTACGAAGCATAGATATGTGGAATACATTGTGAACACGAGACATACTTGGAGGTAACGCGAGTCTATAGGCTACATTTCCTATTCGGTCAAGAATCTCAAATGGACCAACAAACCTTAGATTGAGCTTTCCTCTTTTCCCAAATCTTGTAACTCCTTTCCATGGAGCAATACGTAACAATACATGATCTCCAATATTAAACTCCACGTCCTTTCTATGAAGATCAAGATAACTCTTTTGTCGATCTTGTGAAGTTTGAATCGTTGTCGAATCATTTGGATCTTTTACGTAGTCATGCGTACTAATTACGGTCCCCAACAATGTTGCCTCTCCCACCTCGTCCCCAAAGATTTCGAGAACGACATTTTCGGCCCATACAACGCCTCAAATGGAGCTATGCTATACTTGCTTGATAATGCTTGTTGTTGTGGAGAATTCCACCATGGTAGGTACTTATCCCAACTTCCTTTGAAATCTAGGACACGAGTCTTAATAGATCTTCAAGGGTTTGAATAGTCCTCTCTCGATTGTCCGTCTGCTTGAGGATGGTATCTTTGAATCAATCGTAAATCCGTGCCCATAGCTTTCTACAGCAAAGCTAACCCAAAATCTTGAAGTGAATCTCGGTCACGATCCAAAAACTATGGATACTAGCGTGCCATGCAATCGTCTAATCTCATTCACGTCATCTGACGCAAGATGTTCAAGGGATAAGTCTCAAGCGTGTCGGTAGTAAAAAATGGGCGACTTGGTTAATCTATCAATAATAACCCAAATTGCATCTACGCCTTGAGAAACTTTGGGAAGACACAGAACAAAATCCATAGTAATGTGTTCCCATTTCCATTCCGGAATCTCAAGTGGTTGCAATGGACCTTTTGGCACTTGATGCTCCGCCTTTACACGCCGACAAAGTTAAACATCTTGAGATAAACTCCATGATCTCTCTCTTCATATTGTTCCACCAAAATGTATGTCGAATATCATGATACATTTTGGTACTCTCGAGATGGATTGCAAGCGGGGTGTTGTGTGCCTCCATCATGATTTTATGCTTCGGTCGAAATCTTTAGGAACGCAAAGTCTAGAATTGACTCAAGTATTCCTTCCTCATCAATTCTTGCTTAGGAATAAATTTCTTCTTGCTTTTTCTTCTTTATACGCATCATTGATGTGTCAGAACTTGGCGACTTTAACTTTATCGATTAAAAGTCGGTTCTACTTGTATATTCGCCATCATTATGAGGGTCCCCAGAGTCTTTAATTCTACCTCCATCCTTTTGCAAGTCATACAAAATGGGCCTTTGTGTTGACAATATCACACTCAGATTTGCGATATGATCTTCTACTCAATGAGTCGACTCTTCGTTCGCTTTTCCGGGATGATATTGAATAGTGTGATCGTAATCTTTAACACCCTCCGATGACGTCGTTGCTGCATGTTGAGTTCTTTTTGGGTGAAGAAATATTTGAGGCTTTTATGGTCCGTATAAATCTCCACTTTCTCTCCATACAAGTAGTGTCTCCATATCTTCAACGCGAATCATTGCTGTCGACTACTCTAGATCATGAGTAGGATAATTCCTCTCATATTCTTTGAGTTATTCGTGAGGCATAAACTATGACTTTCCCATGTTGCATGAGAGACACATCCTAACCCTCGCTGTAAGCATCATTTGTAGATAACAAATCCATCCGAACCCGGATGGTATTGTCCGAACAGTCTTAAAATGAGTCTCCTCTTGAGCTCTTGGAAGCTCTTCTCGCATTCCTCGCTCCATAAGAATTTTGCATCCTTCCGAGTCACCGAGTTAACGGAGTAGCGATTCGAAAATCCTTCCACAAATCTCCGATAATAACCAAATTAAGCCCGAAAAAGTCACAGTGCTTGATCCACCGACTTTGGTTGCTCTAACTTTGTATTGCTTCAATCTTCGGCGTCAACGAGATACTCCTTGTTTTGACACCACGTGCCCAAGGAATGCTACTTCCTCAAGCCAAAACTCGCATTTCTTCAGCTTGGCATAAAGCTTGTGTTCACGAAGTCTTTGTAGTACCAGCTTCAAATGGTGCTCATGATCTTCACGACTTTTGGAATAGATGAGGATGTCATCAATAAAGACAACAACGAACTGATCCAAATATTCCTTGAATACACGGTTCATCATATCCATGAAAGCAGCAGGAGCATTGGTCAATCCAAAAGACATGACTAAGAATTCATAATGCTTGTACCAAGTCCTGAAGGCAGTCTTTGGAATATCCTCAGTTTTAATCTTCAGCTGATGATATCCAGAACGAAGATCGATCTTTGAAAAGAATTGTGCTCCTTGCAACTGGTCAAACAGGTCATCAATGCGAGGTAGTGGATACCTATTCTTGATGGTGACATGGTTTAATTCTCAATAGTCAATACAAAGTCGCATACTCCCGTCTTTCTTCTTTACGAATAAAACAAGAGCACCCCAAGGAGGCGTCTTAGGACCGAATGAAACCGATGTCTAATAATTCACTGTAGTTGGACTTTTAACTCCACGAAGTTCAATAGGAGCCATTCGATATGGGGTTTTAGAAATGGGTTTGGTACGGTTCAAGGTCAATAAAGAATTCAACATCACGTTACGGGGTAAACCAGAAGCTCTTGAAATACATCGTGAATTCTCTAACCACGTAAATATTATTCAAATCGACTTGTCTTTATTCAAATCCATAACATGGGCTAAGAAAGCTTGACATCCGTTTTCAATAAACGAATAGCTTTGTGGCTTGATATGACGATGGATCGATTTTAGTGGTTTAGTGGTTTGAATTCGTGATGACAGTTGGTTAGGAATATGAAAACTAACAACCTTACGAAAACAATCAATTTTGGCATGATGAGTGGTTAACCAATCAATTCCTAAAATCACATCAAAAGCAAGTATCTTTAAAGAGATAAGATCAACAGGTAATGTGATAGTGCCAACTTGGATCATGCAAGATTTATAAACGTAGATGTAACGAAGGTTTCACCCAACGGAGTTTCAACAGATAAATCAAAATCTAATTTCTCCTGAAGTCAAGTTTAAGCGTTGAGCATAAGCGGGAGAGATAAAGAATGGGTAGAACCAAGTTCTAGTAAGGTATAAACTTCGCAAAATTCAAGATTAGCTTACCTGTGATCACCTCGTTCGGTTCCTCACATTTTGGCGATCCACGACAAAAGCTCTTCCAGAACCAAGCCGATTTCGACTTATCCGGGACGACCACTTGGAATCACCACTCCATTGAACTTGGTTTCGCTTATAAGTACAATCTCGGCGATGTGGCCTTCCTTTCCACCACAGGTTGTAACATACCTTGGATTGTTGTGGATAGTTTGGTGATATGTCCCTCCTTCCGCATTTGTAACATCTAACCGGCGGTCGTTCTCCTCCCCAGCATTTGTTGTTGGTCTTTGGTCTTCTTTGTTGATGTCTTCCGTCATTGTTGAATCTTCTCTTTACGAAATTTCCACTTGAGTCACCTCTCCTATTATCATGTCCACGATTACCACACGAGTGGTTACCGCCTTTGTCCGTATTCTTTCCTCCTCATTTGGTTATCATCGTTACGATGACTACCCCGATTGTGGTCCCTCGGTTGAGTATACTCGCTATCTCACTCTAATAACTGATCCCTGTTGACAACATCTGAATACAGAGAAAATTTATGAGAGATAAGGTATTGACGAATCTGTGGTTTTAGACCTCTCAGAAACATACGCGTCATTCGTTCCTCATTCTCCACCAAATGAGGTACAAACCTGGATAATTCTGCGAACCTTGCCTCGTCTTTGAGACACCGTCATGTTGTTACATTCAAGTCTAATAAACTCTACCTCCTTCATATGACAAATACTTTCGGAAAGTACTTGTCATTGAACGATTCAAAATCTTTCCCAAGACATGTTAAGTGCATACTGGTCAGAGTGCGCTTCACGATTCCCACCAATGTGTCTGCTTCACCACGAAACATAAAGGTTGCAAATGGAACCTTCATTCCTACGTGCACCCCAAGACATCGAATATCTTGGTAATTTGCTTGACCCACGTTTACGCCTTGATCGGATCCGGCTTTCCATGGAAATCTGGTGGTCCCAACTCTTTGAATTGTTTGGTAGTGACAAACCGCACGTTACTATCATTTCCTCCCGTATTTTGTACGAGTCTCCTCATCTCGATTTTGCATGAACTGCAAAAAACTTCTAAACATCCCGCGTTCATCATTTGCTCGATGGGCGTTGTTCACGGGAGGAACATTGCCACTGTTGCCGTTCTCCTCGTTAGTGAGTCTGCGGCGTCTCCACGGTCTCATAAACTCCATTATTAACGTTCTCGTGACCATTCTTAAATCTTCGCCATAAAACAAGGGTTAATTAAACAAATTAACATATCACATAATATTCTATATTATGACCAGAGCCAACAAATAAGCTTAGGTAGGACACACTAGCGAAGGATTTACTCATCTCTCCCCTCCTAGTTCTATTCCCCGATCTCCGCCAGAGATCATATCCTAAGCTCTCGATACCAATCGCGGCGCCCCAAAATAGGTATCTGACACCCATTCTGAGTCGCCAAAATACATGGTATAAAAAGCAAACTACAACTTTGACAATACGGATGTAGTGTAGAATACGACAATACAATTTGTGAGTTCGAATACAAATATTGTCTTACAGACAATGTATACACCAAAATAAGTCCTCATTAATTATTCATACACTATTTTACGAAAAATAGTGAGGGCAATTAAAACATCTTCCTAGAACCATCACTCCATACCCCAGGCTTCGATCCTGCTTGCATGTTCTCACCTCCCGAGAAGAAAAATGGAACAAAAAGGAAAGGGGTGAGCTCAACTAGCCCAATAAAAGAATATTATGACTAAGATAATATACAACAAATTATCGTTAGTCTTCAACGAGGAAAAAATCTAATAGAATACAATAGACAACAAGTTTTAGATCAACAAATGCGGAAAATAAAGAATCCATTAGAAGAGTCACGTAGAAAAGAATTCTACTGCCTTCTAAGGTTTAAAAATCCATCATCAATAGTTTATCCACCTAATAACAATCAATATACATCTTTAATCATCTTTGCACTACAGGCCAAAGATATTCATTTTATATCACCAGTTGGTCGTGTTCATTTCAACACTGTTCATCTTTGCACTACAGCCAAAGATATTCATCGATTAATCGTTCATCTTTGCACTTACGAATGAAAGATATTCATTTATATCACCATTTAGGGTGAGGATGATGAAAAATATTTTTAAAGAAACGAATCCAAATGAAACAAAATGACAAGGATTAAGGATTAAGGATTCGTACTTTGTTTTACCCACGTCCAAAAATACTTCAAAATAATCATATTGGTGTAAAATTCAAGAATGATCAAAACATGGATACAATCAAAGCTAGTATCCGAATAGATATTTTGGACAAAAGAAAATTTTTATTTTTCTTGAATAGTCTTAGTATTCGTGAATAAAGGTCAGTATCGTGAATAGTCTTGAGTATCGTGAATAGTAACCCCAAACACAACAAGTTTCAAATTTGATAAAAAAAGTTCACTAATACTTGACATAATGATATTGAAGAAAAATATCATTTAAGAAAAAAATAATACCCTTTACCTCAAAATAACCGTATTACTTACATCGAATTTCGGTATAGTCTTGTGAAACTTCATGACCAGATATAGCAACACTCAAAGTAAACTCACAAGAATACGCTCGATAATTTAGAGAGTGAAAGAGAGAAAACTTAGTTTCTGGTGTAATTTTCAATTCTAATTTAGCCCTCTATTTATAGGAAAATGTTAGAACGCCAAAGGAGACTAAATTAATAAAATATATTATTATTTACCAAATATTCAAGCCCACCACCAAGGAATCTGATTTTAGCCACCAACCACATGTTAAAGATGCTCATAAACCTTTGAAAAACGTTTTTCTTGAAAATAATAATTAAAATTTCCAAAAATCAATTATTTCGGAACTCCGAAACATCAATAATTCACAATAAATATCCTTTTTATCAGAAAATTCAAATCTCGCGACTTTTCATGGGAAATTCCATTCTCTACAACTTTGCAGAAGAAAATTTTTCCAAATTCCAAACAGAAATTGACCGAATTCACAAACGGGCGATTTTACAGTCTATAATCAATTTTCGGTCAAGAATTGTGTCCACCGACACACAAAACATATGTTAAACATTTAATGCCACAAAATACTCTACCTCCTCATATACTCATATATCCCATATTCATTATAAAAATATCACCGTTAATATATTATTAAAATAATATATTTAAATGAATTATTTTATCAGAAAAAGATAAAATATTAATTTTCAACAATTGTCACATTAAAAATTTTTTCCATCTATATCCACATAAAATAAATATTTTCTTTATCATAATAATCAATAATTAATTATTTTAAAAGTAATATTACGTAATCACAGATGGTAAACAGGTGCCGCTCTTCAGAAAGAGGGTGCTTTCCAATAAGGATTTCTCCTTCTGCTAGCGCAATTAGGTGACCAAACCTCTCCTTGTATGTAACTTTCTAGACATTGCCAATAATGTTATCGATAATATTATTCAAATAATATGAATTATTGATTTGATAATGGAAAATATCTTGTGTAATGACAATTATTGAAACAACAAATGATACAAAATATCAACGCAACAATTATTGAATCAATAAAATATAATATTGAGCGATAACTACATGTAATAATTATTGAGTAGTGCCTTCACGTAAGGATCAATAATTCAATAATACTTTATAATACTGCGTCTTCTTTGTGCAACCACGCCAGACATTCATATTTTAACCACCAGAAACCCAATGGTGTTGTTAACAATTTAATTTACGTCGTTATTTATAAAACTCAATCTTTGTCGTTTTCTTTCATCCAACCGTTTTTTCGGTATGGGGCCCACCAATGATCAATCAAGTACGTCGTGCATTTGGAGATTCCCGACAAAAAAAATATATTCCACGAAAACGAATATTCCCCGACAATAATGAATATTTTATAATCACTTGCTTATTTTGTAAACTTTGCACATTTCACCCATAACCAAAGAATTATATCAAATTAACCCTTATTAATTTAGAATAATGAATAAAGGAAAATTTAATTTTATTTGTAATAAGTTGAGGTCTTATATTTACCCTTACTAAAATAATTTAAATTAATAAAATAATAAAAATATATTAAATTGATAACAAAATTTGACTGACCACGTTTTAATATATATAACAAATTGACTGAATCTCCTTTCATTTCAATTTGTCTATCAAATATTTCCTTCTGCTTCATGGGTATGCTCAAATCTGTTAATTTTTTTTCAAAAAAACGTTAAAAACGTTAATGTTTTTAAAAAAATTCTGTTTTTAAAAAAGTGTATTTTTTTTTAAAAGCTGTTTAATTAAAAAAATCGGTTTTTAAATTTTTTGTTTTTTAAAAAATCTGTTTTTAAAATAAATTTATTTTTTTAAAAATAGAAATTTTAAAAAAATTAACGTTTTTTTTAAAAATTAACACTTTAAAAAATCTGTTTTTAAAATTGAATTAATATTTTAAATCTGTTAATTTTTTAAAAAACAGCTGTTTTAAAATGTTAATTTTTTTAAAAACGTTAAAAACAGATTTTGAATTTTTTTCAAAAAATCTGTTAATTTTTTTTCAAAAAATCTGTTAATTTTGAATTTTTTTTTCAAAAATCTGTTATTTTTTCAAAAAACGTTAAAACGTTAATGTTTTTAAAAAATTCTATTTTTTAAAAAGTGTGTTTTTTAAAAAAGTTGTTTAATTGAAAAATTAACGTTTTTAAAAAATTAAAAAAATCTGTTTTTATAAAAAATTTACGCTTTTAAAAAAAATAGACTTTTTAAAAAATTGAATTTAAAAACAGAATTTTTTTTAAAACAGCTTTTTAAAATTAACAGATTTTTAAAAAATAGATTTTTAAAATTATTACTATTAATAGTATTTATTATTATTATTATTATTATTATTTTGAAATTATTATTATTATTATTATTTTTATTATTATTATTAGTTTTGGAATTGTTTAGGTGAAGTAGTTAATAGTTTTGGTCATTTGTGCTATAATAATCCGCATGTTTGTCTTTTCTGTACTCCACGTAAGCAAAAAAGTCAAGTCAACTTTTACAACAAGATTCTTAATTCAAGTTTACGAATGGAAAATCGATGGAGTGACCATTTTGTAATATATGAAAGTACAGTTATTCGATTGTAACGAAAAAAGTTTCGGTTCTAGAATGAAAATCGAACCCCAGTACAGTGACCAAAACGTTATTTATCCCCCATAATAATTGTCTTTTTAGAATAAAAAATTTGTTCCAATTTATTTGTCGTTTACAACTTTCTAGGAGAATAAATTATTTATTTTCCTATATCACCCCTAACTTCTTTCATTATCCCAAGAAATTTTATTTCTTGTATTAATAATTTTCAACTTCACATAAAGGGGTAGTGATAAAATTTCATATAAATTTTAATTCTTAAATGATACTATATTAAATGAGTTTCTTAATTCATGTGCATGAAGCTAAAAAGACTATTATTATGGAATGAAGGTAGTAACATATATATATATATATATATATATATATATATATATATATATATATATATATATATATATATATATAGATAATCGGATCCAAATCAGGATTCTGATCGGTCCAAAATCCGGACCCCAAATTTTTATTTTTATTTTTTTTTTGTAGAACAACTAAAAAAATAAATAAATTATGGAATCGAATTTTTCCATATCTGTTGTTTTGGGTGTGTTTTTAATACCTACACCACCAATGTATGTACAATGCCTGATCATGCATGAAATATTTTAGTATAGGCATCCAAATCACGCCTAAAACATCAGATTATGTAAAAATTTCAATTCCATAATTTTATTTTTATTTTAGTTGTTTCAAAAAAAAAGCAAAAAAAAAAAAAAAAGGGTCCGAATTTTAATAGAGTACGGAATCCCGGACTGGATCCGAACTCTATATATATATATAAACATTTTGTGCATTGGGTGGGTCTGGACACACATCCTGCGCGCGTGTAGTTTATATTATATATGTTATTAATTTTAAGAATTAAAGTTTTGGTTTAAAATATTATTATGTTAGAGAATTATAAACTTGAAGATACTTAAATTTGGGGGCTAAACATATAGACTAAATTAAAAATGAACTTAAAAAAGCCTCAACTTGCTCACTTAATTAAGTGGCCATCCGACTTAACTATACAGATTTATTTATTTATTTTTATTTTTTGCAAGAACTTAACATGAATATATACAGATTGGTTGAACTGTGAAACTCTCAAGACTGATAGGTTAAAATCAATCAGTATTAGTAATCATGAAAGGTCACTTGAGGAATAATTTTCGATGAGAGAGTAATAGTTAAAAAACATCTTTTTATCTTGTAACATATATAAGTATGCCTACTCATCAGTGAGTGTGACATTATTTTGACGTCCTAATTATATATTCTTGCCTATTTTTGATTTTCTTTTCGACTATTTTGTAGCTTAAATTTTATACTTTTTATGGTATAATTCAATAGCTTCTTTTTTTTCAAGAAAAATCTTGGTTGAAATTTTAAATTTTGATTTGTTTTAAATTATTGTTGGTATGTCATCTATAATTTAAAAATAGGTTAGTCAAACTCAAATAATCGTGAATTGTTACATATTAGGATCCGATTAGAATGAAGTTTATTTTTGGTAAATTGGTCAATTGACCAATAGAATACTGAAACACATAGAGTCTCATTTGCGTGTTAGCACTCTATTGGTCAATTGACCAATTTATCTAAAAATAAACTTTATGCTAACCACTCCCTACATATTAGTACTCTGATAATCCTGAGTTGTCTTTATTTAATTAATTTCACGTGACAACTAAAATAAATAATTCATTAATTCATTTAACCTTTAAAAGCATGTTTTTGTGTTAGATAAAATTTTTAGAGGTTTCTTCATTTCTCTAAACACGCCTCCTTCATTTTGTATTAAAATAAGTTTATCATAATATTTAAAAATGTGCTTTTAATTTTTTACACTAAAATATTTCATTTCTTCTTAAAATTGATTAGGATTCTGATTATACATGCAATTTTGTGACGCCCCAAAATAGGTCTATTCCACCCAACCCATTCTGAGTCGCCAAATACATGGTACAGAAATAACTACAACTTCAATAATACAAATGTCGTGTGAAATGCGACAATACATCTTCAATGAGTTTAAATACGAGATATTGTCGTCTAGACAATATCCACACGCAAATAAATCCCCATCATAATTATTGATACATTATTTTACAAAAATGGTGAGGACTACTAAACAACTCTCTACAGAACCTTCATTCCATACCCAGACTCGATCTTTGCTATTTCTCACCTCCCGAGAAGAAAATGGAACAACAAGGAAAAGGGGAAAGCTCGACTAGCCCGATAAAGAATATATTACGACTAAGATAATATACAACAAAATTATCGTTAGTCTTCAACAGGAAAAATATAATAGAATACAATAGACAACAAGTTTTAAATCAATATTCATGAGTGAAATAATAATTCATTAGAAGAGTTAAGTAGAGAATGCAAACTACTATCTTCTATGTATGAATTTTAAAGTTCATCGCCTATTTTTATCCCCGTAACATCAATCAATATATATCTGGGATCAAATATTCATCCTTACACTACACAAGCCAAGGACATTCACCAATTGGTCATGTTCATCTCTTACTTCTGGGCCAAAGATATTCATCGAAATCATTCATCTTTGCACTACGAGCCAAAGATATTCATCATAAATCATTCATCTTTTTACGGGCCAAAAGATATTCTTTAGAAATCATTCATCTTTTTGCACTACTGTGCCAAAGATATTCCATAATATCATCATTTAAGACCGAGGATGATGAAAAATATTTTTAAAAAAAACGAATCCAATGAAACAAAATGACAAGGATTAAGGATTAAGGATTCGTACTTTGTTTTATCCACGTCCAAAAATACCTCAAAAATAATCATAGTGGTGTAAAATTCAAGAATGATCAAAACATGGATACAATCAAAGCTAGTATCCGAATAGATATTTTAGACGAAAAGAAAAATTTTATTTTTCGATGAATAAAGCTTATTATTCGTGAATAATCTCAGATATCGTGAATAGTCTTGGAAGTATCGTGAATAAGAACTCAGAACACCAAAGATAGAAATTTCACAAAAAACATCTTCACGCTTACGTGAATAGTACTTTATGAATAATAACTTCGTGAATAAGAACTCATGAATAAATAACTCATGAATAATAAACCCCGACATGAAAAAGTTCCAAATTTGATAAAAAGTTTCAACCAATATTTTTGGCATAATGATATTGAAGAAATAATATCATTTTTAAAAAATAATATCCCTTACCTCGAAAAGACAAGATTTCTTAATAAAACAACCTGGATATATAATTTATGACTTGAACTTGCCGTGATATAGCAATACTCAAAGTATACTCAAAATACTCACAAGAATACGCTCGATAATATAGAGAGAAAAACTTCAGATTTACGGTATAATTTTCAATTCTAACCCAAGACCCTATTTATAGAAATTGCTTAGAACACCAAAAGCGAAAAATTTAATATAATATTAATATATATAAAAATATTATCGTATTCCTTGAAATCTGAATATCAACAATTCATACATGCCAACCTTCTAGAAAAAATAAAAAAAACATTTTCTAATTTAAAATAATTTAAACTTCCAAAAAATCAATTATTTTGAGCTTTGAAACTTCAATAATTCACAATAAATATCCCTTTTGCCGAAAATTCAAATCTCGAGTTTTATAGGAAATTCAATTCTCTACAACTTTGCGGAAGAAAGTTTTCCAAATTTCAAATGAAATTGGCGAAATCCACAAACGAGCGATTTTACAAAAGTATAATTAAATTTCAAATCAATAAATGGGGTCCAATCGAGCATGTTTAACATGTTTTAAACATTTTGGTAACAAAAATACTCCTCCTCCACATATACTCATATATCCCACATTCGTTGTAAACATATCACCATTATTATATTATTAAAATATAATAATATATATATTTAAATGAATTATTTTATCGTAAAAAGATAAAGTTTCAATTTTCAACAATTGTCACATTAAAATTTTCTCCATCTATATCCACATAAAATTAATATTTTCCTCATCATATGAATCAATAATTAATTATTCACAAATAATATTACGTAATCACAATATTGACAACTGCAGGCGGGCCTTCTGGAAGAGGGCTTTCCAATAAAGATTTCTCCTCTTCGACGCATGAATTAGGTGACCAAACCTCTCCTTAGATGAACTTTCTAGACATTGCCAATAATGTTATCTAATAATATTATTCAGATAATATGAATTATTGCTTCGATAATGAAAAATAATTGTGTAATGACAATTATTGAAACAATGACAATATAAAATATCAACGCATGACAATTATTGAATCAATAAAATGAAATCTTGAACCAGTAATTCATCAGTAACCATTATTGAGTAGTGCCTTCTACGTAAGAATCAATAATTGGTGCAATCTGAAGTATCTTCTTGTCACGATAACGCCAGACATCGTGTTTTTTTTAACCAATAGAATTATTCAACGAACAATAACTGTAACAACTACTGTAGTTATTTTTAAACAACTTATTTTTGTCGCTTTCTTCCTCCAATCGCTTTCCGTTATAAATTTACACACGATACATTGCCATCGTCATCTGAATATTCTCCAAAAAGATTTAATATTCCACGACCAAACGAATATTCTCACAACAATAATGAATATTATATCACCACTTGCTTATTTAAAATATTTATGCATTTTACCCATAACTAACCACATTAATCAAATCCACCCTTACTATTTCAAAATAATAAATAAAGAAAATTTTTTTTTATTTAAAAAATTTCGGAATCTTACAAATTTAATATATATAATTTATGCTACTTAATTGGGTGAATCCTACATATATTACATACATTTCAATATATAATTTTATAGTACCCATAAAAAGTTATAAATTGTCAAATAGATAAATTTATTCGTATACCAAGGATCATAAATAATTTGTTTACTTAAATGAATGATTTCCTCTAAAAACATGTGTTTGTCAGTTTGTGTTGGGTGGAATGTTTAGAGATTTCTTAATTTTTTTCAAGCATAACTCTTAGAATTAAACCAATTTTTGTGGGACAGAGGAAATATTATTTTTCTATTGCTTATAAAATTCATGATTCTGTATAATACATCTCATTTTTCGACTACCCAAAAAACTTTGGACTTTCAGTTTTATATTTTTAAGAAACAAACCCACACCAATTGTGGAAATTTTCTGAATTGGGTCTGATTAAAATAAAATAGCACTTCATCAATATTCTAAAAAAAGGTACAATCTGAAGCTTTTAATATAAAACACACGCACAATGAATGATTACTAGTAATTGTTTGTGTTTAAAGGTACGGCGTAACAAAATTATTTATTTTTTTCTGTTTTAACAATTTAAAAATTAGAATGAATTTGAATCGCTCTTTGTCTTCACCTTTCAATCAATTAAAATGAATCAAACCCGCTTCTTTTGTGTTTTCCGCCCAAATTCAATTATTATTATTATAGATATCACACCATTCTAGAAAATAAGAAAATAGGAGAGAAGGGAGGAGTAAAATATTACAAGTTAAATATAATCATATTTAAAAAATATAAATTAAAAGAAGATAGAAAAAAATCATAACTCAAGAAATTAAACACCGCATTCAACTTAATTAAAGATCTACGTCGCAGGTAATCCTCTCGAAACCCTTAGACGAAGAGAAATGCACCAAAACTGGTTCACATGTAACCCTCATCGTCCGATGCCTCCATTTCCATGATCCAACCTTAAACCTAATCTTAGCCTTCATCTTAACCTCCCACTCAACCTCCCCAGATGATTTCTCAAGACTAAGGTCTTTAGCCGCAGTCTTAACCAGCGACGCATCTTTAGCCACAAGGTTGAGCCCCAAACGAGTCACATTTCCATGGGGCTGAAAAAAGGGCTCCATGGTGTCAAACGCCACCGTTTGGTCATCATAAAGCACCGTTACTTCAATTTTGTCGTAATAAATAGAGACCTTACCATTAGGGTTATGTCCTCTTAGGAGAAAACTAAAGTTGGCATTAAGGTGGTTGTCGGTTAGGTTAAAGCCGTGGATCGAGCCGTCTTCGATACTGTACTTGAGGTTCCTTGGCTTAATTACTAGCCAAATGATGAGCACGGCTAGGCCGACGAGGACAATTAGGGCTAGCAACACTGTGGCAACGATCCTAAGGAGGTTTGAGTGCCTTGGCGGGGTGGAGGTTTGGCTTGGTGGTGGCGGATGATTTGCCATTGTGAAGTTGTTTAGGGTAGTTTTTGGTATGGCGAAGTTAATGTGGAAATGATAGCTAGATGTTTTATATAGTTGGAAAAAGGAGGAGAATGTTTGTTATGAGAAGCAATTACAGTCGGTACTGTACGTATATATATATATATATATATATATATATATATATATATATATATATATATATATATATGAACATGAGGAATCTTAAATTTTTCTTTTGAAGCTGGCACACTTTTTGCTTTGCATTTTTCTTGTATGAACTCTCAAGTTATCTGAAATTTTGAGGTTCCATTGGTAGCCCCTCATCAAAAGCTAGAATTCATGTGAATGTGCTTAGCTTGCACATAGAGATCTAGAGAGCTAGCTGGTTGGAAGTTGGAAGTTGGAACTTGAGACTTGAGAGCTAGCTCTTGATTCCTTGCTTGACCTCCAAGGTGTGCCAAAACCACATTTTAAGTTGAGAATCACAAAGTAGTAGTACAGGAGTTAATTTCATGATTGGTTTATTACTTTATTTATTATATATATGCCTCTAAATAGAAAAAATATATATGAAACTAGCTCATCGAGAGAGTTGATAAAAATATCTAGTTACCTAATGTTAGTCATGTAAATATCTCATTCGAAATACTCGGTGTAAATTCAATACACTTGGATATAATTTTTGTAAATGATTTCTTTTACATATTCTGAATTTAATGAATAAAATTAGTTTAAAAGTATCGTGGAAATATTTAGTTTAAGTTGTAAAATTCAAATTTTAATATTGGGAAAGATCTTTTTATAAAAAATATTGAAATATATATTATAGATATATGGTTTAACAAATTTTACAGACAGTTCGTAAACAGTTTATTTGAATATATTTAAGCATAAACTATACATTTTTAGATTTCCTAATCTTGATGTTATGAGCTTGCTTACAATATATATCTCTCAGAATCTTAACAATATTCCTATTACAACTAGCCTTAAACAATCGAAATTACTACAACTGTAGAATCAGTAGATCGATAAGAGAAGCTAAAATTACATCCACACACTGAGAAGCCCATTAAGGAGCCCAAAACAGGAATTGGGCAATACAATACACACGGAGAGAATTGGACCGGATTATTTGTTTTCTGTTGAATGGCTAATCGATTCGGCCATTCAGTGTGTTTGTTTTTTTAAAAAAAATCGTCTGAATAGTTGAACCGGTCAGTCATTCAGACGATTTGAGCTGAATACTTTAGTCTCATTTTTTAGTTGAATGAGCAACTGAATGATTTGTTTTACAATAATAACTATTATATTAAGTAATATTAAATAAATTTATAATAATTTTTTGAATTTTTTTAGATGGGTAAAATAATAAAAATTTATTATTCAAATATTTTAGACATGTCAATTATCAAACTACTTTTTTTCATTCAAATTTAAATTTATTCAATTTTTATCACACTACTCCTAAATACTCATGTTACTTTATCAAAATTAAGAATAATCATGATCCTACACGCTCGTGTATTACTCCCGTATTTGTCTCAAAAATTCATAATCTATCTCCGATTTTGGGAAATGAGTTAACATAAAGGTAAAATGTAGTACTAGTAGTAAATCACAAAGGCGGGAAAAAAGGAATGATTTTGAAATTTGAAATTCAAAGGAAGCGCTCCCCAAGCAGAAGAAATACGTTAGGCCTCTTTTTTTTTTCCAATTTGCACCATTTTAAAACCTATTAATTTCATTTTCATCCCTAAATACCATTTTATACCAACATTTCCTCTCTCTCTGTTAAAGGTACCCTCATTAATTAGGTTTTTTCTTGGCTTCTCAAGTAGTATTATATATTCTATTCTCATTTGTTGCTTAATTCTCACAGATCATATACTTAACTTCTCGCGCTTTCTTTGAAATTGAAACTAAGGAACGGTAAGCCATGGGTCAGATCCAGTACTCCGAAAAGTACTTTGATGATACCTACGAGTACAGGTATTCAAATGTTTTTCTTCTTCTATTTTTATTGAATTGCTTAATTATTCTTTGTTCTTTTTTTTTTGAATTTCTTTTTTATATTAAGGAATTGTTTGACTGATGAATACAGGCATGTAGTTCTTCCTCCTGAAGTTGCCAAGTTACTCCCTAAGAATCAGCTTCTTTCAGAGGTGAGTAGTAAATTTGGCTTCTAATTAGGGTTTTAGTAATTTTCCCTCAAGATTTCCTGGTTTGGTTGTTGACAGAATCGAGCAATTGATAAAAAACTAGAGCCCCGATTATAAACTATTTTCATCTCAATTTGTTGATTTTAATTATTTCAAAGTTAATCTCACAGTTTGCCTGATTACGAGTTTTTAATAATTTCGTTTTTCTGAGACGTGGGCATAACAATATGCGTAAGTGTGTGTGTGTATGTTTGTTTGTTTATGTATGTATGATTGAGAAAATAGTGACATATGAAGTACGTGTTCTACTCATTTTCTTTGCAGCCAATTGTAGTAAAGATTCCATTAAAATATAAGTGAATCCAGATATTCTACTTTCTTTGTAATAACGAAGGGGAATATATACAAGTCCGATACAGGACAGTGATGTCTGACTCACTTATATTGGTGGCTTCATGGTGCAATTTACAATTAGCTTCCACTTCAAACAATAGTGCACTCTGCATTTAGTTCTTGGAAACTATGGCAGAGACCCTATGTAACTATAGATATGAGGAAAATGTCAGCCCAAAAAAACAGCATCAACTATGCTGAATCTACCAAGATTCAATTCCAAAACATAATAAAAAATATAAACAATGTCTTCTCAAAACATAAGATTAAATTATTTGGATATACTTATTGATGCTTAGAGTTGTGAATTTTTGTTTGATGTTGTTTCAATAGAATGAATGGCGTGCACTTGGAGTTCAGCAGAGTAGAGGTTGGGTTCACTATGCAGTTCATCGACCAGAGCCCCACATTATGCTCTTCAGGCGGCCTCTCAACTTTCAGCAGCAGCAGGAGGCTCAGCAAGCCGTGATGGCTAAGTGAACTGTTCAGATTTATCAGCAACACTTGGTTATAATTTCATTTCATTTCGTCTAGAAATGAAATTTTATTATATGAAACTTTTGTTTTATGATCTTTGTAAACTTTGGATAGTTGGAAATGTTTAGTACTCTCTGTTTAATACTCTGAACTGTGGTGAATGTGTTCCTACAATCATTTGTTTGTTCGACTTTATCTCGATAATGAAAGTGAACTATTTGAAATCCTACACTGTCTTTTTTGCTTTTTTGCTTGTTCAATTTCTCTCGTTTGCATTCTGAATAACATATTCGGTAATTGGATTTGGCATGATTGCATCATTGCATTTAATCTAATTTGGTGTCTTATTGACTTATTCTATAAAATTACGTATAAGAAAGTTGTCATGAAGTTTGGTTAATCAGGAACTGATTCTGCTTTTATTAAAAGCCTCATAACTTGGTTACTTTGGGCATTTGATGGGTGAAGGCAAGTGATTATATACCTTACTATCCAATAATACAAATGTAAAGAACTTTGAGTTCGTAAACTTGATGATTTGTTAGCAATTGTTAGTAGGGCTTTGGATTGAGATTCCTCATTTATCAACTTAGTTACCTACTTCTGTTATCTGCTTGGTTTTGCCCTACATTGACAATGTAATGTTCGGTAAGTTTTACAGAATGGTGTTTTTGACTTTGTTCATAAATTTTATAATTCTTAGTCCGTTAGTCAGTAGTAATGTTGTATAAAATCGTAAAGTTAATAAGCAATGAGGCTACGAATACCACCATTTTTTGTTATACAACATTAGCTCTGGTCTCCTTTGATATTACAAAATCATCTTCAGACCAAAATTATCAATTTCAAAAAACAAAAGGGGTGGGAATGATCGGATCAAGATCATTCAAATAAAGATTTTGCAAGAATGAGCCAGATTGGTATGGCCAAGAACACGATTTGAGGTCCACAAAGGATGTGAGTTTGAGTAAGAATACTGCATTGGCATTATATCTTCATCTATCAACAGCAATTATTGTCAAATGTACGATCTGAAAAAGGCTCTGATTGTCTTTTATGTACTTGCTTTTAGATTGTTTTTGGGACTACTTTAGGATCCTCCTCATGTCCCGAACACGCAATATTATTGTTGCTACAAAAGAGGTTACTAATTCTATATCATTGCTTCAGCTTAGACTTCGTGTGTTGTATAAAGAACCAGGTAATCAAGGCCGCCTGTGATCGACTCATCAATGCCACTACCACCACTGGCCAAGTTCCGAGGACCTTAAGTCAATAGTTTTCAGTACTCTGCCCACCCCCACCCCTTTTTTCCAAAGAGATGGGGGAAGAGCAAACAAGGCAGAGAGAATTTAAATAAGAAATTTAAAAGCCGACATTAAGTTGAAGCAATTTAATGCTCAATGGTTCTGCATTTTCTCCAAAATGATTGTTTTTCATCATCTGCTTCTCCCATATATGTTAAACTTTTAAGGAGTAAATATGTAATGATTTGCTTCTTGGTGCAAGTTTGATGCATTTAAAAGCTATGTCTGAAAGTTTTAAGGTTATAGAAGAATAGAGAATTGTCATTCCACTTTGCCTATAGAGTTGAGAAATATGTCAAGTTATTTCATTTCTTTTTGCTTGAAAGTTGAGCGCAAAAGAAAGAAATAAAACAAACAAGAACTACTCTTTCACCATATATTGCTTCTCCATGATATTAGAAAGAAACAGAAGAGAAGAAAACACTAGGCTTGCCTTGTCAAATACAAGAAACTTAAATGCTAACCTTAAGAATTACTGATTTACAATACTACACTATATACCCTCCTGCAAGTCGTAATCACTCTTTCTACGCCATTGTTTAAACTTGTGCAAAGAAATACTACATTGGATGGTATTATATAGTTAGCGATACCAATCCCTCACCGCAGTCTGTTAAACCATTATTGAATCCTTCCAACTTCAGATACCATAAAACTCATCCCTAGAACTGTGCAAGTTTTTCTAAGATAATTATATGGGCTTCTATAATTTTGTTTCTCTCTCATCTCTTCCTTCAAACTCTTAAACCCAGCAACAGGATCATACAATCTCTGCTAGACCCAAACAACCCCAAATTAAAGCATAGATACAAAAGAAATCCAAACTACCCATGATTGAATCGCTTAATGCAGAAATTTAGTGGCACACTGGCATCTGTGACAACTAACACACCATAAACTTGTATTCTGAACGTTAACAGAGACAAATTGGCGAAATTATAATACTAAAATTAGTAAGCCATTACACATTCATATACCTATTACCAGATGAAAAAACTACAAGTTTGCCACATACAGTAACAAAAGCCATAGAGAAAGAAATGACCTTTACAACTAAAGCCCTAAAATTCAACAACATCCAAAAACATCATCAATCCAACCAACCAACAAAAACAATAAAAACCCCAATTACAAACCCTAAGAGCTAGTAAACTTAGTTACAGCCTTAGTCCCCTCAGAAACAGCGTGCTTAGCCAACTCCCCAGGTAAAACCAACCTCACAGCAGTCTGAATTTCCCTCGAGGTGATTGTCGGTTTCTTGTTATACCTAGCCAATTTTGACGATTCTTGAGCCAATTTCTCAAAGATATCATTGATAAAGCTGTTCATGATCCCCATCGCCTTGCTGGAAATTCCAATATCTGGGTGAACTTGCTTCAGGACCTTGAAGATGTAAATCTTGTAGGTCTCAACACTCTTCTTGTTCCTCTTCTTCTTCTTGTCACCGGCCGCCGCGCCAGCTTCCTTTGGCAGTTTCTTTCCAGCCTTGGGCTTCTTCTCGGCGGGGACTTTTTCGGCCACAGTGGTCTTCTTCTCCTCCGCTGGCTTCTTCTCGGCGGGCTTCTTTTCTCCCTTGGGCGCCATTTCTTAAAGTTAAAGGTGTTCTTTTTTAGCTTTCGATTCGAAATAGAAATGAAAGGTGTGATAAACTTATGAAGCGGTGGGTGTATTTATATTTGATATGAATACGGTGATGAGAATTGATTGGTGGGTTTGGATGGACACGGACTATCCTTCTGTGTCGTTGGATGGATTATGAAATAGACGGTATGGGTGCGGTTCTAGGTAAGAGCACGAATGTTTCTGATTGGTTAATATATGTTGGTGCGGATAAGTAATTATCACCGTTCGATGAGGATTGTAATGGACGGTGGACGTTGGTTTTTAATATGGCGGGGTTCGGTACCCGAGTTTTTCGTAGATTTTAAATTTTCGCTTTCTAATTCGAATTTTCGTTTTTTCGCGGTTAATTATGTAAAAGAAAAGTGTCATGCAGATGAAAATTTGAAATCACTTTCTAAAATATAAAAAAAATTAAATGTTCAAGAGTAATTAAAAAATAATATAATTAATATCTCTTAAAAATTTATAAATATCAAATAAATAAAAATAAAATTTATTTTTAAAACGTCAAATAAATAAATAAAATTTATTATCGAGGAGCACTTCGATAAAGTATGACTGAAATTAAATCTTGCAGTTATTAATTTATATATAATATTTGAATAAATCTTTATATTACTAACGATTTCGAATAATATTTGCACTATTTTTTCCCTAATCAAATAAGTACACAAATAAGCTAATAAAACAAATGAGTTTACAAATAGTAAATAATACTCCGTATATAAGAGAATAAGTGTAGCAAGATTAAGATTATTATAAATATTTATAGATTGCACGCCAAACTTTACATGTTCCCAGAGGCCAGAGCTTTGCACCCTAACTTTCAAATAGCCCGTAGCATCGAAGGGTAAAAGCGATAATAAACATTTTCCCTAAGTTAAAACACGTAAGGTCATGTGTGTTCTTAAGAAACCTTAATTCTCAAATTGAGTAAATTAGAAGAAATTGAGGTTGTGAATCATCCATTATGGCTTATAATTGTTGTAAGACTCTAATTTTTTATGAATAAGATTTAATTTTTTTAAAATATTATTTTAAATAAATTGGTACCTGAACCAATTACCCGGTTAATAGGATCAAACATAAAATTCAATTAAACATCAATACAGCAAGATGAATACATCAAAACAAAATAATACTTCTCCAAAACAGTAGGGACATAAGTCACATAACATCAAAACAAAACAATACTTCTCCAAAAATAGTAGGACATAACATCAAAACAAAATAATAAAGCAGCCATGAAGCATTGTCAGCAACAAAACATCGATATTGTAGTAGTAATAAAACAGCAAACAGCAGTGTCAGCAACAAAACAACCATGAGCCACCATTCAGATGTCATGGGAAGCATGATCCACCATTATTGCAAAGCAAATATGAGATTTTAAACCACAACTTCAAATTAAGAAACATTCTTAATGAAATATGCTAACATGGTAGTACCTTCATAATTTTCAAGGGTCAGTTCACAAATTTTAACATATAATGCATAATTGTGTATGTTTAAAACTAAACTTGATTTTAAGAACCAATAAAATCAAAATACAAGACCACTTCCTATTCATCATATTCAAGTCTTAATTTACTTGAGGTGGAGAACGGCATACTTGTTTATCTTTGTTAAGCTATCAGGAGTGGTAATAACTTGATGAGTGGAAAGAGACTTCGTAGAATACTGCAGAATTCTAAAATAATTGGTCTTCGTCTTCTTTAGTCTTAGATTTATGAGAGAATAACATAATATATTAGGAAAATATCATCTAACAAATCACGAGTGAAGCAATTGCACCAATAAAATTCAACTGTACACTTAAAATACACATATATTTAATATTTTCAATATAAACCAATATAAACCTGATAACAAACATTCATAAATAAAATATTCTTACCCGTGCCAACTGTCATGTCTCCATTAAATTCTGTCATCCATATCCAAAACTTCCGCAAATTCTAAGAAGATCAAAAGAAAAGAAAATTAGTTAAAGAAAGTCAAATGATTACTATATAATTGAAAATTAAAGATTACATTTCTTGATTGTTTTAAGTGAATCTAAGTTCTCCTCTACGGACATTGGTTGTTTGCTTGAACAAAGTCAATCTTGAGCACAAACAAGAGCTTGTACCATTCTAGGAGTTGAAGAACTCCTAAATGGATCAAGTACACGACCACCGGTGCTAAATGTCGACTCAGAAGCAACGATTGACATAGGAACCGCCAATACATCCCTATCCATTTGAGAAAGAATGGAAAATCTAGGAGAATTATTTTTCTACCAACCCAAAACATTATATTTTGAAATCGTTTGTTCAACATGCTCACTCAAATACTTATCTAATTCAGTATTATCCCTTCCTTGAGCATCCATAATGTGTTCTAAAAAAAATTCTATCCCCCTCCTCCTTGTTCATTCTCGACTATGCACATCAAAACTTTCACTAAACACATTAGATTGTGCACTTTGGGATGACTATGCATTTTGGGATGCATATTTGAGACTATAACATCTAAACAATTCATCAATGGCATCACGCACCGATTTATCATTTTATTTGTCAGTTCAGTCCCACTCCTATACATTGAATTAAAAATAAATTCCACAAATGCAAATTTATTTCTAGTGTAAGACCCCAACTTTTATGAATAAAGAAAAAAAAATTCGAAATATATTTTTGAATATTATGGTGTGGATTTGATATAATGTTATAGTTGTGGGTAATATTTACAAATTTTGCAAAGTAAGCAAGTGGTTATATAATATTCGATTGGTTGAGGAATATTCGTTTTAACAAGGAATATTCGTATGACGACACAATCATTGGTGAACCCCACAACGGAAGTATTGTCGTAGTTAGAAAACGACATAATTATCTTTTTATAAAAATAACAACGGAAGTTTCTTGTTTAAATCTATTAACTACCGGTAGTAAAAAATACGATGTCGTGTGGTTTGCGTAGTAGCACTAGTATTGATTATTGATCTTACGTGAGAAGTCACCGGTTATACTCAATTATTGCTACGATGAATTCTTGCGTCATATCTCTCATATTATTGATTCGATTATTGTCACGATTATCATACGCATTATATGATATATTATTAAATCAATAATTGAGACGACAAAGTTATTCATATTATTAAATTGAAATATTACAATGTTTAGAAGTTCTGTCAAGGAGAGGTTTGGTCATATAATTGCGCGCCAATAAGGAGAAATCCTTATCGGAAAGCCCCCTCTTTCCTGGGAACAACCTAGTTGTTAAATATTGTGAGTTATAATATTAATGATTAATAAGTTCGTGTTGATTAAAGATGAAATTGATAGTTCCATTATGTTGAAATTATTAGTGTTAGTGAAAATCGACATTTATTTCGATATTAATTGTTGTCTGGAAGTTATACTAACCAGTCGGTTAACTAACCGGATAAATGAGTAATTAATTGCTATTAATTCACATGATTATAACTATTTGTTCACATGTGGGTACTATTGATTCACATTCTTGTACTATTAGGGGAGTTGGTGCAAGATTGATAATACTTGCATGGCTAAGTTAAAAATGGAGGTATAGATGGAGTCTTATCTTCAGAATTAGTATTTTCACATGATTATAACTATTGATTCACATGATTGAACTATTGATTCACATTATTTACTATTAGGGGAGGTGGTGCAAGTTTGATAATACTTGCAGGACTAAATTAAAAATAAAAGAAAAGTTGAAGGTATTGTATTGTAATATTTCGAGCCCCAAAATGTGCAATTATGAAAACTATATTTTCCTATAAATAGAAGCTCATTCTTCCTTCATTTCTCACCAATTCACTAAAGCTATAGAGCAATTATTATAGAGAAAAATTATAGAGAAATAAGAAGAGAAGTCTACACTACCTCTACTCCAATATCCAGCTTCTTTCAAGGTAAGGGGTATTATTTCTTTCGTATTCATTAAGAGAGCTTACATTATTCCATTCTAAATTATTATGTTGGAATAACTTTTATACATCTGAATCTGCATACATAGTGAAATTCTTACATTATTCCATTCTTTATTATTATGTTGGAATAACTTTATACATCAAATCTCTAGCATCGTGGTGATATTCTTCATTATTCCATTCTTTATTATTATGTTAGAATAACATATCTATCACGAAATACCACATACATGGTGAAATTCTTACATTATTCCATTCTTTATTATTATGTTGGAATAACTTTGTACATGCCAATCTGCATACATGGTGAAATTCTTCTTACATTATTCCATTCTTTATTATTACATTTGGAATATCACATGCATGCGGATTACGCTGACACTGTTCCATTCTTTATTATTCTATGGAATAACTTTTATGCTATCTTGATCATCACATGCATGGTGAATTCTTTGTTATTCCATTCTTTATTATTACATTTGGAATATCACATGCATGCGGATTACGCTAGACACTGTTCTATTCTTTATTATTACATTGGAATAACTTTTATCTATGCGGTCTATCGCATTTACGTGGTGAATTTTTGTTATTCCATTTTTATTATTACATTTGGAATATCCTATCTATGCATGCGCATTCTAATGACACAGGTTCCATTCTTTATTATTACATTTGGAATAACTTTTATACATGTGGATTATCACATGCGTGGTGAATGATCCTTCATATTCATTCTTTATTAAATTATGGAAATGATCTGTCTACGTAGATTATCGCATGGCGGGCAAAAATCCATTTGCAGTTTCATATATTCTATGATACTCATTTGATTAAAGTTTTGGCTTCTATACTCCATGAAATTAGTAGAATATCATGGATATTTGCACTTCATCCGTTATCTTTTCATGGAAATATTCTTCTGAGCATTCTTGAATTTTACTCCACAAAGCAGTATCATGTTGACAATTTGGACGTAATTAATTTCAAGATAAATTAACTTATAAATATTTAAAATTTATTCTTGAACTTGTTTTATTGAATTATTATGTCATTGCCATCATCCTCATACTTATATTGTGATGAAAGTCATCTTTGGCTTACGTGCATAGATGGACTTGGTATGATTATGACCAGGGATTATTGGGTATGATCATGACCTGTAATGCTATAAATGATGTGGTAAAAGTCCTCAGTAGCCTGTAGTGCATTGATGGATAATTTTTGGTATGATTATGACCAGGAATTATTCGGTATAGTCATGACCATTGATGATTAAATGAATATCCTTGGCCCGTAGTGCGGGATGACTCGATGATGTGGTTTATTTATTAAAATTTGAGTCTCGTGATAAAAATTGATTTAAAATATTTTAAATCATAGAAGATAGTAGATATCATGCTCTACTTGACTCTTAATGGATTGCTTATTCCACTGCAATTAAACTTGATGTCTATTGTATTTTATCGGTTTAACATTGTTGAAGACTAATGATAATTTATTACGCATTATTTTAGTCATAATATTTCTTCTTTGGGCTAGTTGAGCTCACCCTTTCTTTCACCGTTCTCTTGAGAAATGAGAACGTGGCAATGGACTAGTCGGAAAGCGGAGTAGCGGTCGAGATGATAGCATTAGTAGTCCTCACTATTACATTAAATAGTGTGACAATAAATGTAATGAGGACTCCATTGAGTGTGGAAATTGTCTAGATGACAATATTCTTATTAAAACTCTTAGATTATGTTTTGTCGTATTTTACACATGGTATTGTATAATTAAGTTGTATTTGAATTTTGTACCATATATTTGGCGACTCAAGATGGGTGATGTATACCTATTTTGGGGGCGTCATGATTAGTATCAAAGCTTAGGGATATGATCCTGGTGAGATGTGAGACAAGAACTAGGAGGGAGGCGGGGAATTCCTTGCTAGTATGACCTACCTAAGTTTATTTGGTATTTAATTGGTGATTGAGTATATGGATAATATGTGATATGTTAATTAACCCTTGTTTTGTGGCGGTGTTTGAAAATGGCATCCAAAATGTTGAGATAAACAATGAAGCACACGAGACCGCCAGTTGAATCACCAGATTAATGCCGGTGATAATGTGCAACAGAAGACAATAATCCTCATGTAAACAATAACACCGATAAAATGGTGAGCGATGGGATGTTCAGAGGCTTTATGCAATTCATGCAACATCAGGCGAAAGCGGTTCCTGTCCAAAATGCAGGTAAAAATACAGACAACTCTCGGACGGTCACCGCTAAGCAGTTCAAGGAGCTGGGACTACCAGAGTTTTTTGGAGAGCCAAAACCACTTAAGACGGAGATATGGATAAAGCAGATCAACAAGATATTTGATGCCTTGGGATGCTCTGAGGAGCAAAATGTTCCGTTTGCCTCCTTCATGTTGCGAGCAGAGGCAGATTACTGGTGGGAATTTGTAAAGCGTACTCAATCTGCCGCACTCAAAATGTCTTATGAGAAGTTCCAAGAGTTGTTCAATGACAAGTAATTTCCTGAAAGTATTCGTCACATGAAGGAGGTAGAGTTCATCAAGCTTGAGCAAAATAATATGACTGTTGCGTAGTACGAAGCTAAGTTTGTCGAGTTGTTTCGGTTTACGTCCCACTTGGTTGATACTGAGGAGAGAATGACGCGGATGTTTCTAAGAGGTTTAAAACCCGAGATACGTGAATACCTAATTTCTCATAAACTATGTTTGTATTCAGATGTTGTGAATAGGGCTCAGCTATTGGAGCGCGATAATGAGTCAACCCAACCAAAAGAGAGCAACCGACAAGTCGATAATACCAGTGGTAGTAGTCATCGAAGCGGTGACAACAAACGTAGAGGGAATCAACATGCCAGAAATGATAATCACTTCGGTGGTAATCAGGACCATGACAATAAGAGTGGACATTTCAAGAAGAGAAGATTCAACAAGGATGGAAAGACATCAGCACCAGCACCTGTTGTTAAGGAAGGAGAACGACCACCGGTCGTATGTTATAAATGTGGAGGGGAAGGACACATAAGTCCAAACTGCACGATGCAGTCCAAAGCGTGTTATAATTGTGGAAAAGAAGACCACCTAGCCCAATTTTGTAGTGCACTAAAGTCAAGTCCAGCTGGGATAGAGGCATCAAAGGGTGTCCCAGACAAGACAAAACCGGTAGTTCAAGGGAGAGCGTTTGTCGTAACCTTCTAAAAAGCGAGGAATCCGAACGAGGTGATCACGGGTAAGCTAATCATAAATTCTAACGAAGTTTATACTTTATTTGATACCGGTTCTACCCATTCCTTTATTTCTCCTACTTGCGCTCAACGTTTAAATTTGACTCCAGAGAAATTAGACTTTGATTTATCTGTTGAAACTCCGTTGGGAGAAACCTTCATTACATCCACGGTTTATAAGTCTTGTTTGATTCAAATCGGTAACCGCACGTTACCTGTCGATCTTATTTCTTTGAAAATACTTGCATTTGATGTGATTTTAGGGGTTAATTGGTTAACTACTCATCATGCTAAAATATTGTTTTTGTAAGATTGTCAGCTTTCATATTCCTAACCAACCTATTATGCGAATTCAAGCAACCAAACCACTAAAATCAATCACTGTCATATCAAGTCATAAAGCTATTCGTTTATTGAAAAACGGATGTCAAGCTTTCTTAGCCCATGTCACGGATTTAAATAAAGAAACGTCAGATTTGAATGATATTTCTATTGTTAATAAATTTCCTGACGTATTCCCTGAATAACTTTTTGGCCTACCCCAGGGCGTGAAATTGAATTTTGTATCGACCTTGAATCCCAAGACAAAACCCATTTCAAAGCCCATATCGAATGACTCTATTGAACTTCGGAGTTAAAACCCAACTACTGAGGAATTGTTAGACATCGGTTTCATTCGTCTGAAGACGTCTCCTTGGGGTGCTCTGTTCTATTCGTGAAGAAGAAAGATGGAAGTATGCAACTTTGTATTGATTATCGGGAGTTGAATCATGTCACCATCAAAAATAAGTACCCGTTGCCTCGCATTGATGACCTGTTTGATTAGTTGCAAGGAGCCAAATTCTTTTCAAATATTAATCTTCATTCCGAGATATCATCGATTGAAGATTAAAAGCGATGACATTCAAAAGCGCTTTCGTAACTCCCTGGTGCGGGCATTATGAATTCCTAGTCATGTCTTTTGGATTGACTAAAGCTCCTGTTTCCTTCATGGATATGATGAACCGAGTATTCAAGGAATATTTGGATCACTTTGTGGTCGTCTTTATTGATGACATCATCATATACTCCAAAACCCGAGAAGACCATGAGCAACACTTGAGGCTGATACTCCAAAAGCTTCGTGAAAACAAGCTTTATGCCAAGTTAAAAAATGCGAGTTCGCGGCGAGGAAGTTGCGTTCCTTGGGCACTTGATAACAAATCATGGAATATCTGTTGACGGCAAAGATTGAAGCAATTCAAAGTTTCTGAGCAACCTAAGTCGATGACCAAGCACGTAGCTTTATCGGCTTAGCTAGTTATTATCGGAGATTCGTAGAAGGGTTTTCTCGAATCGCTACTCCATTAACTCAGCTGACTCGAAAAGATAAAAAATTCGGTTGGAGCGAGGAATGTGAAAAGAGTTTCCAAGAACTCAATAGTAGACTCATTTCAAATTTTGCTACGAAAATACCATCCGCCTCGGAGGATTTGTCATCTCGGTGATGCTTGAGCAAAAGGGTTAGGATGTGTTCTCATGCAACATTGGAAAGTCATAGCCTATGCCTCTCGACAACTCAAAGAATATGAGAGGAATTATCCTACTCATGATATAGAGTTGGCAGCAGTCGTTTTTGCGCTTAAGATTTAGAGGCATTACCTGTATGGAGAGAAAGGTGGAGATCTATACGGATCATAAAAGCCTCAAATATTTCTTCACTCAAAAGGAACTCAACATGTGGCAACGACGATGACTTGAGTTATTGAAAGATTATGATTATACCATCCTGAAAAAGCGAACGTAGTAGCTGACGCATTGAGTAGAAGATCATATGCGGGTACGAGTGCAATATTGTCAACGCAAAGACCCATTTTGTATGACTTGGAAAGGATGGAAATAGAGTTAAAGACTCCAGGGACCCATATGATGATGGCGAATATACGAGTGGAACCGACTTTAATCGATAAAGTTAAAGCTGCTCAAACTACGGACCTGGAGCTGATGCGTATAAAGAAGAAAGTGCAAGAAGGTGTTATTCCGGAAGCAAGAATCGATGAAGAAGGAATACTTCGAGTCAACTCCAGACTTGGTATTCCTAACGATTTTGACTTGAAGTATAAAATCATAATGGAAGCCTTGTGACACCGCTTTTGCAATCCATCTCAGGAGTACCAAAATGTATCGTGATCTTTGACATACATTTTGTTGGAGCAATATGAAGAAAGAGATAAGCGGGGTTTATCTCAAGGTGTCTAACTTGTCAACGAAAGTCAAGTGAGCATCAGTGCCAAAAGGTCCATTGCAACCACTTGAAATTCTAGAATAGAAGTGGGAGCACATTACCATGGATTTTGTTACTGGTCTTCCCAAGGTTTCTCAAGGCATAGATGCGATTTGGGTCATTGTTAATAGATTGACTAAGTCTGCTCATTTCTTACCAATACGAGAAACTTATACACTTGAACGTCTTGCTAGTATGTATATAAACGAGATTGTAAGATTGCATGGTATGCCAGTATCCATAGTTTCTGATCAAGACCCAAGATTCACTTCAAGATTTTGGGTTAGTTTGCAAAAATCTGTGGGCACGGATTTACGATTTAGTTTGGCATATCATCCTCAAACGGATGGGCAGTCGAAAAGGACTATTCAAACTCTTGAAGATTTATTAAGACTCTGTGTCCTTGAATTCAAGGGAAGTTGGGATAAGTTCTTACCATTGGTGGAGTTTTTCTACAACAATAGTTATCAAGCAAGTATTGACATGGCTCCATTTGAGGCGTTGTATGGAAGAAAGTGTCGTTCTCCAGTATGCTGGGATGAGGTGGGTGAAACAACATTGTTGGGACCAGATTTGGTACGTATGAATACGGAAAAGATTCAAACGATCCGACAAAATATAAAAACCTCTCAAGATCGACAAAAGAGTTATGTTGATCTTCATCGAAAAGACGTGGAATTCAATATTGGAGATCATGTGTTGTTACGTGTTGCTCCATAGAAAGGAGTTACAAGATTTGGAAAGAGAGGAAAGCTCAATCCTCGATTCATTGGCCCATTTTTAATCCTCGATCGAGTAGGAACTGTGGCCTATAGACTCGCCTTACCACCAAGTATGTCTCGTGTTCATAACGTTTTTCACATATTTATGTTACGTAAATATGTGAAAAACCTAAACCATATTATTGAATTAGAACCAGACGAGATAGAGGAAGATTTAACGTATGAAGAGTTACCTGTTAAAATCTTGGATAAGAAGGATCATATTCTACGCTCTAAAGTTATACCTCAAGTCAAAGTTTTGTGGAGAAACCACGATGTGGAGGAAATGACACGGGAGTTAGAATCTGAGATGAAATCGAGGTATCCTCACCTCTTCGACATATCAGGTACGCACCCTAATTTCGAGGATGAAATTTCATAAGAAGGGGAGGTTGTAAGATCCCAACTTTTATGAATAAAGAATAATTTTCTCAAAATATATTTTTTAATATTATGGTGTGGATTTGATATAATGTTATAGTTGTGGGTAATATTTATAAATTTTGTAAAGTAAGCAAGTGGTTATATAATATTCGATTGGTCGGGGAATATTCGTTTTAATATGGAATATTCGTACGATGACACAATCATTGGTGGACCCCACAATGGAAGTATTGTCGTAGTTAGAAATCGACATAATTATCTTTTTATAAAATAACGGCGGAAGTTTTACCGTTAAACTATTGAACTATCCGGTAGTAAAAGTACAGTAATACGCGTGGTTGCATAGTAGCACACGGTATTGATTATTGATGCTTACATGAGATGTGACACCCCCAAAATAGGTCCAATCCATCCAACCTATTCTCGAGTGCGCCAAATATATGGTGCAGAAAAATAACTACAACTTTATTACTACAATTGTCATGCGAAATACAACAACACATATCTTTGTGAGTTTTAATACCAAGTGTGACTCATGTCCCAACTATGGACAAGACACCTCAGCGGTGATACCTTACATAAAGGTACAATCTAGAATCATGTTTTGAAAATAAAATCTTTGGAAAGTGCTCAAGAAACCTTCGTTACATAGGAGGCCATGAATCTAAGTTATGATAGATATCATATATCCAGAGAATTATCCTTGGTTGATCTGATAGACCCCAAAGAAAAATGAGAAGATTACTATCATGTTCCTTCCATGGTGAGTCTTCTCGATATATAACTATCTCCACCGTCTGCGATTGAACATTATGTTTCAACCCAACTCCAAGATCATATATGTAGTGCTTTCGTAGATATACTTAGCAAGTGGATGTGCACAACCCTTTCTTATGATAACATGAGATTGTATGTCATTAGACATCTTATATGATAGTGGCAAAACACCTTCCAAAGTTGGGTTCACCTCACCCTATTGTTGTTCACCAAAATCAATTATTAAGTGACGTATAATATCGACACACACATCTTTAGGTCCTCAATATAATTATATATTGTATGTCATGCCGTTTTATAATGTGTTGAGAAACTTTGAGAGTCTCGGACCACCACACTATTCCTGTTATCCCCCTCACTCGACTCAATTACACTTTTATTACACGAAAGAAATTGTGAAGCAAAAGGGGTGAAACAACTAACCCAAATAAAGAATATCATAACTAAAGATAATTAAATTATCAATAGCCTTCATCGATAATAAATCGAGATTTAGAACATATGGTAGATGATAAAACTTTTTAACCATAGTTAAATAAACGAAGCAATCCATTAGAAGAGTCACATAGACCATAAAGTCTATTATCTTCTCCATGTTAAAAGTCCACCAACAATGCTTTAACCCTGTAATATTAATCAACAGATCCTATTCACAGTCATGTGAATAACTCATAATCATAATTGTAGTTCAAATTTTCTCTTCCCATCCAAGACGAAGATATTTTTCATCACATGTCTTTACCTGAAACATCAAAGATCATGGTTATACCAAATCACAGTTCCTGTTCATAATCATACTAATAAGTTCATCTTTGTACTATGGGCCAAAGATATTCATTAACAGTTCATCTTTGCACTACATGCCAAAGATATTCAACAACAGGTCATCTTTGCACTACAGGCCAAAGATATTCAACAACAGTGATTTTTCACTACTACGGCCAAAGATGTTCATCAACAATTCATCTTTGCCTTACTGAGGCCAAAAGATATTCATATCTCAAAGAAATATATAATCATTTCGAATTTATATAAACAATAATTATAACCAAGTTGATCAATTCACCTTTGCACTTAAGCTAAAAATATTCAATTGTAAATTCAATGGTCATGATCATACCAGTCAACAATTCATCTTTGCACTACTGACCAAAGAGAACCCATAGTCACGATCATACCAATAATCTACCCATCTATACACTTAAGTCAAAGAGAAATTTCATCACTGGGATTATAAAAATGTTATATGTGATAATAAAAACAATACGATCAACAACTGCATTTAATTTCAAGAGTAAGATTCATAAACCAATGATTTCATAACACCTTAATCCAAATGTTATAAATCACTTAATAATCTCATAATCTAATATTATTAATACTACCACAATATTTTAATATTTTCTTAAACTTATAAACAATTTATTTTAATTGTTTACACTTTACTAATTAATGCATTTAATCATACTAAAATGCCAAACTCATAAGATTTCATCACCAAAAACCAACAACCTCATCAAAAATCTGCATATACCATATATAGAATTCCCAAGCCATAAAATCCTATTTTTCAATTTTGTTACTTCACATAACATATTTAATTTATTTATTCATAACTAGTCCATTTTCATGAAAATACCAAATCGGTTCAAAAATATTTTTTTTAAGGGATTTAGCATAATATAGTGTCATATTGAACATATATTTTTCTCGAATTTTTAAAATTCATTTACTATTTTTCACATGTTCAAAATGCGCGAATATTTAGACATTTATCATAAATTGTATTTTGTCCAAAAATTCCGAAATTCTGAAATATATTGATGTTATATAGATGTACTCCCAATAAAAATTTCACCAATTTTGGAATTAACCACAAGGAGTTATAAGGGTTTACTTTTTAAAATAGTCTTTTCTCATAAAATCCATAACTCCTAATCTATACATCCAAAAATCGCCATTTTGGACACAATCAAGAAACTCATCAAATTATCATTACCAATTTTTCCAGAATTTTGAAGGTCGGAAAAATTACGAAACATGATAAACATAATAATCCTTAAAATCCACTTACCTCAAAAGAGAAGCGATTACGGCCAAGAATGTAATGGATGAAAATCGAAGGAAACTTGCAATTGAATAGCAACTCTCCAAGTATCTAAATACTCACAAAAATATGCTCGAGAATATATAGAGAGAAAACTTCAGTTTCTGGTGTGATTTTCAATTCTAACTTAAGCTTTATTTATAGGAAAATTCTAGAACGCCAAAGGAGACTAAATTAATAAAATAATATTATTTATTTATCTCCCTTCTACGCCATCCTTGTTGAACAAGTGAACAGCCACCATTGAAAAATATTCAACACATTTTTTTTCTACACCAACCAAAGTGGGTCCCACCCAAATTTAATAAAAATTATTTTACTTTTTGAAACTTCAATAATTCATAGAAAATAGCCCGTATATTAGAAAAATACGAATTTTATGTCCATTCCACATGAAATCGAATTCTCTACAACTTTCTAGCTTTGAGTTTTTCCAAATTCCAAACAAAAAATATCAAAAATCCACAAACGGACGATTTTTAACACCGTTTCAACACCTTTTAAAATTCATAACAAATCATGCGTTAATTTTCAACGGATCAAAACACCGATTTGAGTTTTTAATACCTCTAATCCGATAAAATACTGATAAAATACCTCAACATTAATTCCTTCATTTATAACCACATAAATAAATCCATCATTTATATCCACATCAAATAAATATTTCCTTATCATATAAATTAATAATTAATTATTCATAGATAATATTACAGAATCACAATTATGACAACTAAACAGTTCCTAGGAAAGATGAGGCTTTCCAATAAGGATTTCTCCTTACTGGTGCGTAATTAGGTGACCAAACCTCTCCTTGACAGAACTTTCTAGATATTGCCAATAATGATATCTAATAATATTATTCAAATAATATGAATTATTGATCTGATAATGAGAAATACTGTGGAGTGACAATTATTGCAACAACAATAATATAAACTATCAACGCAACAATTATTGAATCAATAAAATAAAATATTGAACAGTAACTACTGTAACAATTTACGTAAGAATCAATAATTCAAAAATACTGTGCAATACCGTGTTCTACTGTGCAACCATGCGTATTACTATATTTTAACCACCAGGTATTCCAACAGTGTTAACGGTAACAACTACGTCGTTATTTATAAAAACTTAAACTTGTCATTTTCTTCATCCGACAGTTATTCTGTTATGAGGCCCACAAATGGCTACGCCGTCGTACGAATATTCCCTGACAACAAGAATATTCCACGACCAAATGAATATTCCCCGACAGAAATGAATATTTTATAACCACTTGCGTATTTTGAAAATTTTCATATATCACCCTTAACTTTAACTTTTTATCAATTTAACCATTTACTGAATAACAATTATAAGAAAATTTAAATACTTTTATTTCATAAAATTCGGGGTCTTACAATCTCCCCTCCTTATGAAATTTCATCCCCGAAATTTCGTGCATTCACATTATTTCAAAGAGTTGAGAATACCTTGCTTTCATTTCAGATTCCATCTTCCTCATCATCATGATTTCTCCATTGCTTCATCTCCTCAGATTTTAGATATCATTCTAGAATACGACTTCAAACAAAGGTTAATTGACATATCACAATTTGTCAACTTAAGTAAGAATATTCAGCTTAGGTAGGACACAAACTAGCGAAGGATATTACTCGTCTCTCCCTTCCTAGTTCTAATCCCGGATCTCCGCCAGAGATCATATCCCTAAGCTCTGATACCAACTGTGACACCCCCAAAATAGGTCCAATCCATCCAACCTATTCTGAGTCGCCAAATACATGGTACAGAAAATAACTACAACTTTATTACTACAATTATCGTGCAAAATACAACAACACATATACTATGAGTTTTAATACCAACTGTGACTCATGTCCCAACTATGGACAACACCTCACAGTGATACCTTACATAAAAAGTACAATCTAGAATGCTTTTAGAAAATAAAATCTTTGGGAAGTGCTCAAGAAACCTTCGTACATAGGAGGCCATGAATCTAAGTTATGATAGATATCATATGTCCAGAGAATTATCCTTGGTTGATCCAATAGACCCCAAAGAAAAATGAGAAGATTACTATCGTGTTCCTTTCAACGGTGAGTCTTCTCTTGACATATAACTATCTCCACCATCTGCGATTGAACATTATGTTTCAATCCAACTCCAAGATCATATAGGTAGTGCTCGTAGATATACTCAGCAAGTGGATGTGCACAACCCTTTATTATAATAACATGAGATTGTATGTCATTAGACATATTGTATGATAGTGGCAAAACACCCTTCCAAAGTTGGGTTAACCTCACCCTATTGTTGTTCACCAAAATCAATTATTAAGTGACGTATAATATACGACACACACATCTTATGTGACTCCCCCAAAATAAGTCCAATCCATCCAACCTATTCTGAGTCGCCAAATACATAGTACAGAAAACAACTACAACTTTATTACTACAATTGTCGTGCAAAATACAACAACACATATACTGTGAGTTTTAATACCAACTGTGATTCATGTCCCAATTATGGACAACACCTCACAGTGATACCTTACACAAAGGTACAATCTAGAACTGTTTTAGAAATTAAAATCTTTGGGAAGTGCTGAAGGAAACCTTCGTACATAGGAGGCCATGAATCTACGTTATGATAGATATCATATGTCCAGAGAATTATCCTTGGTTGATCTAATAGACCCCAATAAAAAACGAAAAGATTACTATCATGTTCCTTCCAATGGTGAGTCTTCTTTTGACATATAACTATCTCCACCGTCTGCGATTGAACATTATGTTTCAACCCAACTCCAAGATCATATAGGTAGTGCTTGTAGATATACTCATCAAGTGGATGTGCACAACCCTTTCTTATGATAACACGAGATTGTATGTCATTAGACATCTTGTATGATAAAGGACAAAACACCTTCCAAAGTTGGGTTCTTTCACCCTATTCGGTTCACCAAAATTAAATATCAAATGACGTATACAATACGACACATTATCTAAAGTTCTCAATAAAATTAATATTATACTATTTAGGGAGAACCTCAACAGCTATAGAACACCGTTCTATTCCCCTATTATCCCCGCTCGACCCAAATTTACACTCTTATTACTTGAAAGGAATTGTGAAGTAAAAGGTGAAAGCACAACTAAATCAAGAAAAGAATATCATGACTAAAGATAATTAAATTATCAATAGCCTTCATCAGTAATAAATCAGAGATTTAGAACATATGGTAGATGATAAAATTTTTCAACCATAGTTGCAGCAGAATGAGCAATCCATTAGAAGAGTAAAATAGACCATAAAATCTATTATCTTCTCCATGTTAAAAGTCCACCAACAATGCTTTAACCCTGTAACATTAATCAACAGATTTTGTTCACAATCATGTGAATAACTAATAATCATAATTGTAGTTCTAATTTTCTCTTCTCATCCAAGACGAAGATATTTTCATCACCTGTGTTTACCTGAAATATTAAAGATCATGGTTACACCAAATCACGCCTCCTGCTTCATAATCATACTAATAAATTCATCTTTGCACTTTCTGGGCCAAAGATATTCATCAACAGCTTCATCTTTTGCACTACATGCCAAAGATATTCAGCAACATGTCATCTTTGCACTACGGGCCAAAGATATTCATCAACACTTTATCTTTGCACTACAGGCCAAAGATATTTAACAACATGTCATCTTTGCACTACGGGCCAAAGATATTAATATCTCAAAGAAATATATAATCATTCCAGAATTTATATAAATAATAATTATAACCATGTTGATCAGTTCGCCTTTGCACTTAAGTTAAAGATATTCAATTAAAAATTCAATGGTCATGATCATATCAGTCAACAATTCATCTTTGCACTACTGGCCAAAGAGAACTCATAATAACGATCATACCAATAATCTACCCATCTTTACACTCAAGTCAAAGAGAAATATAATCATTAGGGTTATAAAAATGTTATATATGAGTATAAAAACAATATGATCAATAACGCATTTAATTTCAAGAGTAAGATTCATAAATCAACGATAATTTGGTCGAAAAAACCAGGTTTTGTAAGTGAATAAGACCCGTGAATAAGAACTCCCGTCACAAAAGATAAAGTTTTATAATAAAATTCATATCAATATTTATAACACTTTAATCCAAATGTTATAAATCAGTTAATAATCCCATAATCTAATATTATTAATATTACAACAATATTTTAATCATTTCTTAAACTTATAAACAATTTATTTTAATTATTTATATTTTACTAATTAATGCATTTAATCATCCTAAAATGCCAACCTCATAACATTTCATCACCAATAACCAAAATCCTCATCAAAAATCTGCATATACCTCATATAGGATTCTCAAGCTATAAAATCCTATTTTTCAATTTTCTTACTTCACATAACATATTTAATTCATTTACTCAAAACTAATCCATTTTCACGAAAAATACCAAATCAGTACAAACAAATTTTCTTTTCTGGAAATTAGTAGAACATAGTCCCATATTAAACATATATTTTTCTCAGAATTTTTAAAATTTATTTACTATTTTTCATATTGCCAAAACTGCCGAATATTCAGACATTTATCAGAAATTGTATTTTTGTCCAAAAATTACGAAATTTACAGAGTATACTTCTATTATATATATGTACTCCCAATAAAAATTTCCTCAATTTTGGAGTTAACCACAAGGAGTTATAAGGGTTTACTTTTAAAATAGTCTTTTCTCATAAAATCCATAACTTCTAATCTATACATCCAAAAATCGCCATTTTTGGACACAATCAAGAAAATTCATCAAATTATCATATCAAATTTTTCCAGAATTTTTGAAGGTCAGAAAAATTACGAAACTGAAGAAACATAACAACCCTTACAATCCCTTACCTCGAAAGAGCAGTATTTCTGACCGGAATGGAAAGCCGGAGGAACCTTGCACTGGATAGCAACTCTCAAAGTATCTAAATACTCACAAAATATGCTTGATAATATAGAGAGAGAAAGAGAGAAATTTTATGTTTCTGGTGTGATTTTCAATTCTAACTTAGCCCTCTATTTATAGGAAAATGTTAGCACACCGAAGCAGACTTGACCTGCTACCTGATGACTTTACCTGCTACTATTGCCACCCACCACATTTAAATTAGAATTTCAGCACATTTCTTCACCAACTATAGGTGGGGCCCACGCATTCTAGAATTTTTCACCAAAATCATTTATAAACCTAATTTTTGAATCAGTAACCTCTTAAAATTCATAACAAATCATACGTTCATTTTTAATGGTTCAAAATTTTTGGACATATACTCAACTTATATATGTATAACATATCTAAAAATTACAACGATCCAACGGTAGGATTAAAAATTATAACTCACGCAATAGAGCTTTAAGAACACCGATTTGATCTTTTAATACCTCCAATCTGACAAAATACTGATAAAATACCTCAACATTAATTCCTTCATTTATATCCACATAAATAAATCCATCATTTATATCCACATAAAATAAATATTTCTCTATCATATAAATCAATAATTAATTATTCACAAATAATATTACAGAATCACAATTATGACAACCAAATCGGTTCAGGGAAGGGGGGCTTTCCGATAAGGATTTCTCCTTATCATTAGCGCAAATTAGGTGACCAAACCTCTCCTCGATGTAACTTTCTAGACATTGCCAATAATGCTATCTAATAATATTATTCAAATAATATGAATTATTGATCCGATAATGGAAAATATCGTGGCAATGACAATTATTGAAACCACAATAATATAAAATATCAACGCATCAATTATTGAATCAATAAAATAAAATATTGAACAGTAATTACTATAATAATTATTGAGCAGTGCCTTCATACGTAAGAATCAATAATTTAAAAATACTGTCATAATACCGCACTTGCGCAACAACGCCAGATTCATCAGTATTTTAACCACGAGATATTCCAAACAAATAATTGGTAAATAACTACGCCATTATTTATAAAAACTCAAACTTGTCGTTTTCTTCATCTGACAGTTATTCTATTATTAGGCCCAAAAATGGTTGCGCCATTGTACGAATATTCTTTGACAGCAAGAATATTCCACGACCAAACGAATATTCCCCGACAACAATGAGTATTTTATAACCACTTGCGTATTTTAAAATTTTTTATATATTACCCTTAACTTTAAACTTTTATCAATTTAACCATTTACTAAATATAAAAATTGAATACTTTTATTTCATAAAATTCGGGGTTTTATCCCCTGCTCGACCCAACTACACTTTTATTACCTGAAATGAATTGTGAAGCAAAAGGGGTAAGCACAACTAGCCCAGTAAAGAATATCATAACTAAAGATAATTAAATTATCAATAGCCTTCATCAGTAATAAATTAGAGATTTAGAACATATGGTAGATGATAAAACTTTTCAACCATAGTTGCAGCGGAACGAACAATCCATTAGAAGAGTCATATAGACCATAAAGTCTATTATCTTCTCCATGTTAAAAGTCCACCAACAATGCTTTAACCCTGTAACATTAATTAATAGATCATGTCATGTGAATAACTCATAATCATAATTGTAGTTCAAATTTTCTCTTCTCATCCAAGACGAAGATATTTTTCATCACATGTCTTTACCTGAAACATCAAAGATCATGGTTATACCAAATCACAGTTCCTGATCATAATCATACTAATAAGTTCATCTTTGTACTACGGGCCAAAGATATTCATATCTCAAAGAAATATATAATCATTTCAGAATTTATATAAACAATAATTATAACCAAGTTGATCAATTCACCTTTGCACTTAAGCTAAAAATATTCAATTGTAAATTCAATGGTCATGATCATACCAGTCAACAATTCATCTTTGCACTACTGACCAAAGAGAACCCATAGTCACGATCATACCAATAATCTACCCATCTTTACACTTAAGTCAAAGAGAAATTTCATCACTGGGATTATAAAAATGTTATATATGATAATAAAAACAATACGATCAACAACTGCATTTAATTTCAAGAGTAAGATTCATAAATCAATGATTTCATAACACCTTAATCCAAATGTTATAAATTACTTAATAATCTCATAATCTAATATTATTAATACTACCATAATATTTTAATCATTTCTTAAATTTATAAACAATTTATTTTAATTATTTACACTTTACTAATTAATGCATTTAATCATACTAAAATGTCAAACTCATAAGATTTCATCACCAATAACCAACAACCTCATCAAAAATCTGCATATACCATATATAGGATTCCCAAGCCATAAAATCCTATTTTTCAATTTTGTTACTTCACATAACATATTTAATTTATTTATTCATAACTAGTCTATTTTCATGAAAAATACCAAATCAGTTCCAAAAATATTTCTTTTTTGGGATTTAGCATAATATAGTCCCATATTGAACATATATTTTTCTCGGAATTTTTAAAATTCATTTACTATTTTTCACATGGTCAAAACTGCCGAATATTTAGACATTTATCATAAATTGTACTTTTGTCCAAAAATTCCGAAATTTACAGAATATACTGATGTTATATATATGTACTCCCAATAAAAATTTCACCAATTTTGGAGTTAACCACAAGGAGTTATAAGGGTTTACTTTTAAAATAGTCTTTTCTCATAAAATCCATAACTCTTAATCTATACATCCAAAAATCGCCATTTTTGGACTCAATCAAGGAAACTCATCAAATTATCATTACCAATTTTTCCAGAATTTTTGAAGTTCAGAAAAATTACGAAATATGATAAACATAATAATCCTTAAAATCCCTTACCTCAAAAAGCGAAAGAGATCCCAATTTAATGTTTGGATGAAAAATCGAAGGAAACTTGCACTGAATAGCAACTCTCCAAGTATCTAAATACTCACAAAAATATGCTCGAGAATATATAGAGAGAAAACTTCAGTTTCTGGTGTGATTTTCAATTCTAACTTAAGCGCTTATTTATAGGAAAATTCTAGAACGCCAAAGGAGATTAAATTAATAAAATAATATTATTTATTTATCTCCCTTCTACGCCATCCTTGTTGAACAAGTGAACAGTCACCATTGAAAAATATTCAGCACATTTTTTTTCTATACCAACCAAAGTGGGTCCCACCCAAATTTAATAAAAATCATTTTATTTTTTGAAACTTCAATAATTCATAGAAAATAGCCCGTATATTAGAAAAATACGAATTTTATGTCCATTCCACATGAAATCGAATTCTCTACAACTTTCTAGCTTTGAGTTTTTCCAAATTCCAAACAAAAAATATCAAAAATCCACAAACGGACGATTTTTAACACCGTTTCAACACCTTTTAAAATTCATAACAAATCATGCGTTAATTTTCAACGGATCAAAATTTATGGACATATACTCAACTCATATATGTATAATATATCCAAAAATCACAACGATCCAACGGTCGGATTAAAATTATAACTCACGCAATAAAACCTTAAGAACACCGATTTGAGTTTTTAATACCTCTAATCCGATAAAATACTGATAAAATACCTCAACATTAATTCCTTCATTTATACCACATAAATAAATCCATCATTTATATCCACATCAAATAAATATTTCCTTATCATATAAATTAATAATTAATTATTCATAAATAATATTACAGAATCACAATTATGACAACTAAACAGTTCCTAGGAAAGATGAGGCTTTCCAATAAGGATTTCTCCTTACTGGTGCGTAATTAGGTGACCAAATCTCTCCTTGACAGAACTTTCTTGACATTGCCAATAATGATATCTAATAATATTATTCAAATAATATGAATTATTGATTTGATAATGAGAAATACTGTGCAGTGACAATTATTTCAACAACAATAATATAAACTATCAACGCAATAATTATTGAATCAATAAAATAAAATATTAAATAGTAACTACTGTAACAATCATTGAGTAGTGCCTTCTTATGTAAGAATCAATAATTCAAAAATACTGTGCAATAACGTGTACTATCATGCAACCACGCCAGATTCACTATTTTAACCACCGTATTCCAACGATTGTTAATCGTGTAACTAACTACCGTTATTTATAAAAACTCAAACTTGTCATTTTCTTCATCCGACACTTATTCTGTTATGGGGCCCACAAATAGTTGAGCCGTCATACGAATATTCCTCGATAACAAGAATATTCCACGACCAAACGAATATTCCTCGACAGAAATGAATATTTTATAACCACTTGCGTATTTTGAAAAATTTCATATATCACCCTTAACTTTAACTTTTTATCAATTTAACCATTTACTGAATAATAATTATAAGAAAAATTAAATACTTTTATTTCATAAAATTCGGGGTCTTACATGAGAAGTCACTCAGTTATACTCAATTATTGCTAAAGTAATTGATGTATCATATTTCTCATATTATTGATTCAATTATTGTCACAGTATCATCTACATTATATGATATATTATTAAATCAATAAATGAGACGACAAAGTTATTCATATTATTAAATTGTAATATTTACAATGTCTGAAGTTCTGCCGAGGAGAGGTTTGGTCATCTAATCGAAATCAATAAGAGAAATTTTATCTGAAAGCCCCCACTTTCCTTGGAACGACCTGGTTGTTAAATATTATGAGTTATAATATTAATGATGAATAAGTACGTGTTGATTAAATATGAAATTGATAGTTCTATTGTGTTGGAATTATTAGTGTTAGTGGAAATCTACATTTATTTTGATATTAATTGATGTCTAGAAGTTATACTGACCAGTCGGGTAATTAACCGGATAAATAAATAATTAATTGCTATTAATTCACATGATTATAACTATTTGTTCACATGTGGGTACTATTGATTCACATTCTTGTACTATTAGGGGAGTTGATGCAAGATTGATAATACTTGCATGACTAAGTTTAAAATGGAGGTATGATGGAGGTACTATATCTTTGTAATTCGTATTTTCACATGATTATAACTATTGATTCACATGATTGAACTATTGATTCATATTATTTACTATTAGGGAGGTGGTGCAAGTTTGATAATACTTGCAGGACTAAATTAAAAATAAAAAAAGTCAAGGTATTGTCTTTGTAATATTTCGAGCCCCAAAATGTGCAATTATCGAAACTATATCTTCCTATAAATAAAGCTCATTCTTCCTTCATTTCTCACCAATTCACTAAAGCTATAGAGCAATTATTATAGAGAGAAATTATAGAGAGAAATAAGAAGAGAAGTCTGCTACATCTCTACTCCAGTATCCAGTTTCTTTCTAAAGTAAGGGGTATTATTTCTTTCGTATTCATGAAGAGAGTTTCTGTTATTCCATTCTTTATTATTATATTGGAATAACCTGTCTATGCGAAGTACTGCATACATAGTAAAATTCATCTGTTATTCCATTCTTTATTATTATGTTGGAATAACTGTCTATGCGAAGTACCGCATAGATGGTGAAATTCTTCAGTTATTCCATTCTTTATTATTATGTTGGAATAACATGTTTATGCGAAGTACCGCATACATGGTGAAATTCTTCTGTTATTCCATTCTTTTTTATTATGTTGGAATAACTTGTCTATGCGAAGTACCGCATATATGGTGAAATTCTTTTGTTATTCCATTCTTTATTATTCTGTTGGAATATCATGTATGTGCAGATTACGCTAGACCTGGTTCCATTCTTTATTTTTCTATTGGAATAACTTGTCTATGCGGTCTATCGCATGCATGGTGAATTCTTTGTTATTCCATTCTTTATTATTACATTTGGAATATCCTCGCATCATGGATTACGCTGACACTGGTTCCATTCTTTATTATTCATTGAAATAACTTTTTTTTATGCGATTACATCGCATACATGGTGAATTCTTCTGTTATTCTATTCTTTATTATTCTGTTGGAATATCCTGTCTGTGCGGATTACGCATGACCTGGTTCTGTTCTTTATTATTCCGTTAGAATAACCTGTCTATGTAGATTATCACATGCATGGTGAATGATCCTTCGTATTCATTTCTTATTAAATTATGGAAATGATCTGTCTACGTGGATTACCGCATGACGGGTGAAAATCTATTTGCAGTTTCATATATTCTATGATACTCATTTGATTAAAGTTTTGGCTTCTATACTCCATGAAATTAGTAGAATATCCTGGATATTTGCGCTTCATCCGGTGTCTTTTCATGAAAATATTCTTCTGAGCATTCTTGAATTTAACTCCATAAAGCAGTATCATGTTAACAATTTGGAAGTAATTGATTTCAAGATAAATTAACTTATAAATATTTAAAATTTATTCTTGAACTTATTTTATTGAATTATTATGTCATTGTCATCATCCTCATACTTATATTGTGATGAAAGTCATCTTTGGCTTACGTGCATAGATGGACTTGGTATGATTATGCCTAGGGATTATTCGGTATGATCATGACCAGTAATGTTATAAATGATGTGGTAAAAGTCCTCGATGAAATTGTAGTGCATTGATGGATAATTTTTGGTATGATTATGACCAGGGATTATTCGGTATAGTCATGACCATTGATGATTAAATGAATATCCTTGTCCCGTAGTGCAGGGATGACTCGATGATGTGGTTTATTTATTAAGCTTAGTCTCAGCGATAAAAATTGATGAAAACATTTTAAATCATAGAAGATAATAGATATCATGCTCTACTTGACTCTTCTAATGGATTGCTTATTCAGCTACGCAGCTAAACTTGATGTCTTTTGTATTTTATCAGTTTAACATTGTTGAAGACTAATGATAATTTATTCTGCATTATCTTAGTCATAATATTTCTTACTGGGCTAGTTGAGCTCACTCTTTCTTTCACTGTTCTCTTCAGGAAATGAGAACGTAGTCGGGACTAGTCGGAGAACGGAGTGACGGTCCAGATGATAGCATTAATAGTTCTTACTATTCTGTTAAATAGTGTGACAATAAATGTAATGAGGACTCCATTGAGTGTGGATATTGTCTAGATGACAATATTCTTATTAAAACTCTTAGATTATGTTTTGTCATATTTTACACGACTATTGTATAATTAAGTTGTATTTGAATTTTATACCATGTATTTGGCGACTCAAGATGGGTGATGTATACCTATTTTGGGGGTGTCACATCTAGGATCTAGAACAACCGCAATGTACAACAATTTATTCATGTTCTCAACATTCTCCCAATATTTATCTAATTTTGCTCTCATCCTCTACGCCATTTCTCTGATGTTAATGTCACTCCCATATAATAATTCATTCAAAGCATCATTAAGATCAAGAAATTCATGAAAAAAAAGGTATTCGATGTCAAATAAGATGTACCCGACACCTTCACCGTAATGTCAAAAAAACACTTCAAGAATGCCACTAATTGTCTCACAACTCCCTAATCTTCTATGCTAGGCCACCCATCACCCGATTCCATTTTCAATTTGAATAAAGGGTCTTTGCTTGCAAGCCTATTAAAAGCACGTTCGAAGTCTATGGCCACATTCAACATAGAATAAGTGGAGTTCCATCTAATGGACACATCTTGGATCAACATTTTTTTTAACTTTCTCAATTTCAACACATTCTTTGAATTTTTTAATCCTAGAAGGAGATTGTCGCTGAAAGGTTTCGACACAAAAACGCAGCGAAAATAAACCGATTTAAAGACAATTTCGAAACCTTAAAACAGGATCCATGCGAAAATCTATTAACTCAATGGTTAGAAATTATACGGATTGAGAAAATAACATTGATGTGCTCGAATCTCCAACGCAATCCAAATGAATCGCGCCTCTACGGTATCCACACTAATGCCCATGCCAACCGTAAATGCGATCTGCGGCAAAAAAAGAATCGTAGTACTAGCCACCAAGGATGAGGATTTCGAGCTCGCTTTCTCTAATCTCTCTATGAAATGGCCAGGGTTTTTTGGTTAATGAATAATACCTAAAATGGCTGCTACATATCATATATATAGCGATTAAAAGGATTTATTCAAAAACCTAATTTAATAAAATCTGAATTTATATATATATATATATATATATATCTTAATTAAGTCTTACTTAATTAATATATATATATATATATATATATATATATATATAATTATCCTATTAATTTAAATTAATTAATTTAAATACTATCAATTATATTGACATATATAAATCTTTACAATTTAAATTAATTCCCTTTTAATTACGTTTTATGTGTGTGACCCTATAGGTTATTATTACGTTTACAATAATTTTAAAATCATATTATAAAATTATAAATAGTGAAATGATCTCTAGTAATGCATCATTTCTTTACCCAAGTAATAATAAGATCGATGATTCGATGCAACCTTTTCGTGACCAATGTTTCAATGTAATTTAATCCTTTTAACCTTAATATCCTAGATTAAACTCGAGTCATGGAATGTGTCATACTCTTCATAATTTAATCTGAGTTTTTCTTGATCAATGAGTAGACTATATGAAACAAATCACTATTTGAGCATGGCCATGCATTTCATAGTCCTACTCAATCAAGAGGCCTATGAGACTATGAGAATTCCCGTGTAGTAATATAGTGATTTTAGGTCGGAGGACCATTACATCATTGTCACTATGAGAATTGCTAATGACACTTCGCATAATGCTCCACATAGAATTCTCATGGTGGGTCTGTCTAGTACATCGTTCTCTAACATGTACCTATGCATTGACTTAATATCTCATATATTTATGACCAATGAGATTTGGTCTTCAGTCAATCCACATACTAGTCTTAATGCATCATTTTTGTCCCATCAACAATGATACTCGACTAGGGACATTTAAGAACAATGATACTAATTGTAATTATATAATCTCATGTTCAAGTCACATACTTGAAACTATATAATTTGTATCACTATTCTAAGGATTTTATTATGTTAACATTTATATAACGCGATAAATAAAACCATAATAAAATCATTCATTTATTCAATCAAATATAATATCAAAACGTTAAGCAATTATATCAAATAATTGGCCTCTAGGGCATAAACTCTAACAGTCGCACCCAGGTAACTAAAGATTGAACACGAGATATCGAAGAACTCGCATCTTTCAACTCATCACATACAACTAAATAAACAATATGAGCAACACACCTCACATGGAGAATTTTACTATCACAAATGCTATGACCCCAAACTTTCAATTGAGTTTTCAAATAGAAAATTGCAACATCCTTGAAACTAGCATTATCAACTATGATTGTGAAAATTTTATCAATGCCCCATTCCCTCAAATAATTTTCAACCGACATACACATGTCTTCCCCTTTATAACTAGTAATTGGTACAAAGTTAATATTTTATTTTTTGGCAAATTCCACTTATCATCAACCCAATGAGCAATCAACACCATGTAATTAATTCATTGTATGAAAATCCATGTATCGGTCGTAAGACAAACCCTTTGTGATGTATTTTTGAAGTAAGCGTTCAATTTTAATTTTTTCTCTAAAAAACACTTCAAACAATCTCTAGTTATGATGGTACATGAAGACACATTCAATTTTGGACATGCAACCAATATCAATTATTTAAAGCCCACATTCTCCACATGGTTCAAAGGAAGTTCATCTACGATTATCATAAACGAAATTGCCCTCCTAATTAACTTTTGATCAAATTTCAATAAACAAACATTATTGGTTGATTCCCCTTCCAACTCTTGACCCCATTTGTTAATACTTGATGAAGATGGAAAATTTAATAGTGCTTGTTTTCTTTCCTATAATTGAATATTAGGATAGTACAATATACATCTTGCATTGTGATTTTTTAAACCACTTGTCCCATTCTTTTTCGAGTTGACTTTTAAAACTTGGCCATAATACTCACACTGTGACGCCCCCAAAACAGGTATACATCACCCATCTTGAGTCGCCAAATACATGGTACAAAATTCAAATACAACTTAATTATACAACAGTCGTGTAAAATACGACAAAACATAATCTAAGAGTTTTAATAAGAATATTGTCATCTAGACAATATTCACACTCAATGGAGTCCTCATTACATTTATTATCACACTATTTAATGTAATAGTGAGGGACTACTAATGCTATCATCTGACCGGTCACTCCGCTTCCTCGACTAATCTCTGCCTCGTTCTCATTTCACCGAAGAGAACGGTGAAAAGAAAAAGGTGAGCTCAACTAGCCCAAGAAGAAATATTATGACTAAGATAATGTAGAATAAATTATCATTAGCCTTCAACAATGTTAAACTGATAGAATATAATAGACAACAAGTTTAACTGCAGCGGAACAAGCAATCCATTAGAAGAGTCAAGTAGATCATAAAATCTACTATTTTCTATGATTTAAAAAGTTTCTCATCAACTTTATCGCTGAGACTCAGCTTAATAAGTAAAATTGAATCATCTCTGCATCACGACCAAAGATATTCATGTAATCATCAATGGTCATGACTATACCGAATAATCCCTGGTCATAATCACACCAACAACTGTCCATCAATGAACTACAGGCCAATGAGAACTTTTATCACATCATTCATCACATTACGGTCATGATTATACTGAATAATCCCTGGTCATAATCATACTAAGTCCATCTATGCACGTAAGCCAAAGATAACTTTCATCACAATATAAACATGAGGATGATGACAATTGTGAGACCCCAAATTTTATGAATAAAGATTTAACCTTCTCGAAATTTTCTTTTGAATATTATGGTGTGGATTTGATATAATGTTATAGTTGTGGGTAATATTTATAAATTTTGCAAAGTAAGCAAGTTGTTATATAATATTCATTTGGTCGGGAAATATTCTTTTTATCGGAAATATCCGCATGCGATGGCCAAGACAATTATTGGTGGACCCCAACGGAAGTATTGTCGTAGTTAAGCAACGAAATTATCTTTTATAAAAAAACGATGAAAGTGTTACCATTAAAACTGCTGAACTACCCTAGTAAAAAAATGCGATGTCTGGCGTGGTTGCATAAAGTAGCATTACTTGTATTGATTATTGATGATTACGTAAAGTCACTCGCTTATACTCAATTATTGCTACAGTAATTGCTGCATCATATCTCTCATATTATTGATTCAATTATTGGTATAGTATCATCTGCATAATATGTTATATTATTAAATCAATAATTAAGACGACAAAGTTATTCATATTATTATTTTAAGGGTTATTATGTTTCTTCAGTTTCGTAATTTTTCTGATCTTCAAAAATTCTGGAAAAATTTAAAATGATATATTGATGAGTTTTCTCGATTGTGTCCAAAAATGGCGATTTTTGGATGTATAGATTAGGAGTTATGGATTTTATGAGAAAAAACTATTTTAAAAGTAAACCCTTATAACTCCTTTTGATTAACTCCAAAATTGGTAAAAATTTTATTGGGAGTATATCTATATAACATCAGTATATTCTGTAAATTTTGGAATTTTTGGATAAAAGTACAATTTATGATAAATGTCTAAATATTCGATAGGTTTGGCCATGTGAAAAATAGTAAACGAATTTTAAAAATTCTGAGAAAAATATATGTTCAATATGGGACTATGTTTTGCTAAATCTCAGAAAAGAAATATTTTTGAAACTGATTTGGTATTTTTCATGAAAATGGACTAGTTATGAGTAAATGAATTAAATATGTTATGTGAAGTAACAAAATTAGAAAATAGAATTTTATGGCTTGGGAATCCTATATATGGTATATGCAAATTTTTGATGAGTTGTTGGTTATTGGTGATGAAATCTTATGAATTTGGCATTTTAGGATGATTAAATGCATTAATTAGTAAAGTGTAAACAATTAAACTAAATTGTTTATAAGTTTAAGAAATGAATAAAATATTATGGTAATATTAATGATATTAGATTATGAGATTATTAAGTGATTTATAACATTTGGATTAAGGTGTTATAAATATTGATATGGATTTTATTGTGAAAGTTTATCTTTTTGTGTCGGGGTTACTATTCATGAGTTACTATTTATGGGGCACTATTCACGATAAACTTAGTTTCTTTTTCTGACCAAATTATCGTTGATTTATGAATCTTACTCTTGAAATTAAATCCATGTTTTGATTATATTATTTTTATTATCATATATAACATTTTTATAATCCTGGTGAAGAAATTTCTCTTTGACTTAAGTGTAAAGATGGGTAGATTATTGGTATGATTCTGACTATGGGTTCTCTTTGGCCAGTAGTGCAAAGATGAATTGTTGACTGGTATAATCATGACCATTGAATTTACAATTGAATATTTTTAGCTTAAGTGCAAAGGTGAATTGATCAACATGGTTATAATTATTGTTTATATAAATTCTGAAATGATTATATATTTCTTTGAGATATTAATATCTTTGGCCCGTAGTGCAAAAATGACATATTGTTGAATATCTTTGGCCTGTAGTGCAAAGATGAATTGTTGATGAATATCTTTGGCCTGTAGTGCAAAGATGACAGGTTGTTGAATATCTTTGGCATGTAGTGCAAAGATGACCTGTTGTTGAATATCTTTGGCATGTAGTGCAAAGATGAACTGTTGATGAATATCTTTGGCCCGTAGTACAAAGATGAATTTATTAGTATGATTATGAACAGGAACTGGGATTTGGTATAACCATGATCTTTGATGTTTCAGGTAAAGACATGTGATGAAAATTATCTTCGTCTTGGATGAGAAGAGGAGATTAGAACTACAATTATGATTATGAGTTATTCACATGACTGTGAACAGGATCTATTGATTAATGTTACAGGGTTAAAACATTGTTGGTGGACTTTTAAAATAGAGAAGATAATAAACATTATGGTCTATTTGACTCTTCTAATGGATTGCTTGTTCTGCTGCAACTATGGTTGAAAAGTTTTATCATCTACCATATGTTCTAAATCTCTGATTTATTATTGACGACGGCTATTGATAATTTAATTATCTTTAGTCATGATATTCTTTACTGAGCTAGTTGTACTCACCATTTTGTTTCACAATTCCTTTCAGGTAATAAGAGTGTGGCTGGGTCGAGTGGGGATAACAGGGGAATAGAATGGTGGTCTATAGCTGTTGAGGTTCTCCCTAAATAGTATGGAAATAATTTTATTGAGAACTTTAGATAAGTGTGTCGTATTGTATACGTCATTTGATATTTCATTTTGGTGAACCGAATAGGGTGAGGCGAACCCAACTTTGGAAGGGTGTTTTGCAACTATCATACAAGATGTCTAATGACCTACGAGTTATCATAAGACAGGGTTGTGCACATCCACTTGCTGATTATATCTACGAGCACTACCTATATGATCTTGGAGTTTATTTGAAATATAATTTTCAACTGGAGACAGTGGAGATAGTTATATGTCAAGAGAAGACACAACATTGGAAGGAACATGATAGTAATCTTCTCATTTTTCTTTGGGGTCTATTGGATCAACCAAGGATAATTCTCTGGACATATGATATCTATCATAACTTAGATTCATGGCCTCCTATATACGAAGGTTTTCTTTAGCACTTCCCAAAGATTTTAATTTCTAAAACAGTTATTGACTGTACGTTTATGTAATGTATCAATGCGAGGTGCTATCCATAGTTGGGACATGAGTCACAGTTGGTATTAAAACTCACAGTTTGTTGTATTTTGCGCGACAATTGTAGTAATAAAGTTGTAGTTGTTTTTTGTACCATGTATTTGGCGACTCAGAATAGGTTGGATGGATTGGACCTATTTTGGGGGCGTCACAGTTGCAGCGGAACGAACAATCCATTAGAAGAGTCAAATAGACCATTAGGTCTATTATCTCCTCCATGTTAAAAGTCCACCAATACTGTTTTATCCCTGTAACATCAATCAACAATTCCTGTTCACAATCGTATGAATAACTCATAATCATAATTGTGATTCTAAATTCCTCTTCGCACCCAGGAAGAAGATAATTTTTGTGACGCCCCCAAAATAGGTATACATCACCCATCTTGAGTCGCCAAATACATGGTACAAAATTCAAATACAAACTTAAATATACAACATGAGCTGTGAGTTTTAATACAATCATTGTCTTCTAAACAGTATACAAACTCAAAATAAGTCTTCAATACATTTATTATCACACTATTTCACAGAATAGTGAGGACTACTAATACTATCATCCGACCGAATCATACTCCGCTCCCCAGACTCATCCCAAATATATTCTCATTTCACAGAGAGAACAAAGAAAAGAAAGGGTGAGCTCAACTAGCCCAAGAAGAAATATTATGACTAAGATAATGCCAATAAATTATCATTAGCCTTAAATAAGTTTAAATCGATACAATATAACAAACATCAAGTTTAACTGCAGTGGATCAAGCAATCAATTAAAAGAGTCAAGTAGAGAATAAAATCCATTATCTTTTATGATTTAAAAGGTTTTTCATCACTTTTATCGCTGAGACTCAGCTTAATAAATAATCCACATCATCGAATCACCCCTGCACTACGGCCAAGGATATTCTTTAGTATCACGACCACAAATTATCCATGCACTACGGGCCAAGGATATTCGTGTACTCATTAATGGTCATGATCATGCCAACAACTGTCAATCAATGCACTACGGCCTATGAGGACTTTTACCACATCATTTGTAACATTACGGTCATGATTATACCGAATAATCCCTGGTCATAATCATACCAAGTCCATCTATGCACTACAGGCCACATATGACTTTTAAAAAAAATATAAACGTGAGGATGATGACAATGATATATGAATTCAATAAAACAAGTTCAAGAATTAGTTTATCCAGGAACTAATAACGTCCAAATTGTTAACATGATACTTCTTTGTAGAGTAAAATTCAAGAATGCTCGTAAGAATATTTCCATGAAAAGATCTTTGGATGAAGCGCAAATATCAAGGATATTCCACTAATTTCATGGAGTATAAAGTCAAAACTTTAACCAACCGAGTATAATAAAGAATGGAATAACAAAGAAATCACCATGCACGCGGTGCTTGATGTATACGTTATTCCAATGTAATAATAAATAACGGAACTAGGTCAAAGTAAATTACGCACCGATAGGATGTTCCAATGTAATAATAAAGATTTTAACTGTGTCCCACAAAAAACATGCATGCATGGGATATTCCAATGTAGAATAAAAAAGATTTTAACCGAATGTCCCACAGAAAACGCATGCATGGATATTCCAATGTAATAATAACGAATGGAATAACGTAAGAATTTCACCAAGTATAGGTATAGCAGCGTATATAGGTCATTCCAATGTAATAATAAAGAATGGAATAATGTGTTCTCTTCATGAATACAAAAAAATTAACACCCTTTACCGTAAAAGAAACTTGATATCTGAAAGAAGGAAGTAGCGAGAATACTTTTATTCTTTCTCTCTATAATTTCTCTCTCTGAGTTTCAATGAATTCATAATAAATAATGAAGGAATGAGCTTATTTATAGAAGAATGGACCATAAGTAATTAATTTATGAACGGTCCAGTTTGATTTACTTTTAATCTGATTTGCCCATACTTGAAGGAAAATCTTTTAAATAAAATATAATATATTCTATTTTTTTATAAAAAACAAAACTTATTATAATAAATAATAATAATAATAATTGTACTCCTTCATTTCTCACCCATCCAAAACCCTTCCCGTGAACACAATGCTTTTCCTTCTCCCATTAATCTTTTTACATGCATACCACATGTTATATATATATATATATATATATATATATATATATATATATATATATATATATATATATATATATATATAATACTACACCATTAGATTTCCATCATCCATAAAATTTCCTTCTCACACACACTAAATATATAATAATGGTACTCCTTCCACCATCCTATAAACATAACCTTATATATATATATATATATATATATATATATATATATATATATATATATATATATATATATAAATTCCTTACCATACATGACAAAAACCATCTCCCCATTTTCCTTCCTCACTAATTTTTCCACACGTGGGCCCTTATATGTGGCCCCACAATTTTCTATCGATTATTTTGAAAATTGGGTAAATGGGGGTCCATAAAATAAGCAACATTTACGACAAATACTTCATAAAAATTTTCTCAGTATTTTTAACAACATTTATCATCATTATTATAATTCATAATATTAATCGACTGTGTCGTTCTCCTAGAAAGAGGGCTTTCCAATAAGGATTTCTCCCATTGGCGCATGAATTAGGTGACCAAATCTCTCCTTGGCAGAACTTCTAGACATCGTTAATATTGTAAATAATAATATTAATAACTCTGTTATCTCAATTATTGATTTAATAATATAAAAAATATCGACAATATTTGAATCAATTAACGTGAGATACTATGCAATAATTACTGAAACAAAACTGAGTGACTTCTCAAGTAAGCATTAATAATCAATACCGTGTGCTACTATGCAACCACACATATTACTATACTTTTATACCGAGTAGTTCAACAGTATTAACGGTAAAACTTCCGCCGTTATTTTCATAAAAATATTTTTATCGTTTTCTCAATCCGTTAATAATTCCGTTGTGGGGTCCACCAATGATTGTGCCGTTGTACGAATATTCTCTGCTAAAACGAATATTCCCCGACCAATCGAATATAATATAACAACTTGCATACTTTGAAGAATTTATAAATACTACCCACAACTATAAAATTATATCAAATTTATTCCATAATATTCAAAAAAAATGATAATTATAGAAAATTCATCTTTATTCATAAAAGTTGGGGTCTTACTATTTTCATCACCTATCTTCACCTAAAACATCAAAATCATGGTTATACCAAATCAAAATTCCTGCTCATGATCATACTAATAAATTCATCTTTGCACTACAGCCAAAGATATTCATTAACAATTCATCTTTGCTTCTCTTACCAAAAGACATACAAATGTATTATAAAGGAGTCAAGTAAGCATGATATCTACTATCTTCTACGAATTAAAAGTGTATAATCAATATTTTATCGCTGAGACTCAACTTAATAAATAATCCACATCATCAAAATCATCCTCGTACTACGACCAAAGATATTCATATAATCATCAATGGTCATGATTATACCGAATAATCCCTGGTTATAATCATACCAAAAACTGTCCATCAATGCTCTATGGGCCAATGAGGACTTTTACCACTTCATCTATAACATCACGGGTCATGATTATACCGAATGATCCCTGGTCATAATCATACCAATAAACAGTTCATCTATGCACATAAGCCAAAGATACTCATCAATCAATAGTTCATCTTTGCACGTAAGCCAAAGATATACACTATAAAATCAATAATCAACAGTTCATCTATGCACGTAAGCCAAAGATATACAACTGTAAAGCCAAGAATCAACAGTCCATCTATGCACGTAAGCCAAAGATGTACAACCAGAAGCCAATAATCAACAGTCCATCTATGCACGTAAGCCAAAGATGACTTTCATCATAATATAAGCCTAAGGATGATGACAATGATGTGAGACCCCAGATTTTATTAATAAAAATTTAAATTTCTCGAAATATTTTTTTGAATATTATGGTGTGGATTTGATATAATGTTATAGTTGTGGGTAGATTTATAAATTTTGCAAAGTATGCAAGTTGTTGTATTATATTCGATTGGTCGTGAATATTCTTTGTGTCGGGGAAATATTCGTGACGACGCACAATCATTGGTGGACCCCACAAATGTAATTATTGTCGATTGAGAAAATGACAAAAATATTTTATTGAAAATAACGGCGGAAGTTTTACCGTTATCTTTGTTGAATTACTCGGTAGTAAAAAGTATGAGATACGCTGGCATTGTTCGTAGTAGTAACCGATATTGATTATTAATGCTTACGTGAGAAGTCACCCGCTTTTGTTCAATTATTGTTATAGTAATTGTTGATAAGATCTCAAGTTATTTGATTCAATTATTGTCGATATTTTATATATTATTAAATCAATAATTGAAATGACAGAGTTATTAATATTATAAATTGCAATATTAACGATGTCTGTGAAGTTATGCCAAAGAGATGTTTGTCACCTAATCATACTACTAATAGGGACAAATTCTTATTGGAAAGCCCTCTTTCCCTGGGAACGACACAGTCGATTAATATTGTGAATTATAATAAAGGTGATAAATATTGTTTAAATTATTAAAGTGATTTTTATGACGTTTTGCTTATTTTATGGACCTCTATTTTACCCATTTTTCAAAAATAATCGGTGAGAAATTTTTATAAAAGTGGGGCCCACGTATAGGGCCCATTTGTGTTGGAAAAATGATTTTGGAAATGGAAGAGTATAATGTATGGTAGTATATGTATGTATTGAGTATATGGTGGGAGAAAATGATATGTGAAAGTGATAGGTGTGTGATGTATGTGTGAGTGAAAAATGGTAGAAAAATGATAGTGTGATAGTGATGTTTAAGAGTGTAGTGAAATTAATTTTTGGGTGGGTGGGGGATTGATGTTGGTTATGGGGGGATAAAAAAATCTAGTGGTATATATTATATTGATAGAAAACATGTGTTTATATATATATTATATTTAATTGTTAGTTGATTGCATTAATTGCATTAATTGTTAGTTGATTGCATTAAGTGATTGAAGAAAATAATTTCGTTCATGAATAGTGCACTTCCATTCTCCTATAAATAGAAGCTCATTCCTTCATTATTTCTTACGAATTCACTGAAACTCCAGAGAGAGTATGATAGAGAAACTATAGAAAAGTATTCTCGCTACTTCCCTACTCTTTATATTCGCTTTTTACTTTACGGTGAGGGGTGTTATTCTTTCTTATTCATGAAGAGAACTGTTGTTATTCCATTTCTTATTATTTCATTGAATAACTCAGATACGCCATTCCACCTCTATACTTGGTGACATTATTCAATTATTCTATCTTTATTATTCTGTTGGAACATCCTGTCTGTGTGTTTTACACCTGCCCGTTCCGCTTCTCTTTGTTATTATTCATTGGAATATCCTCATGCATCATGTGTTTTACACCGACCTGGTTCTGTCTTTATTTATTATTCTATCTAATATTCGTTTGTGCGCTTTTACTGGCCGGGAATCGGTTCCATTATTTATTATTCCGCATTTATTATTCTGTTGGGACATCCCGCTTGTGTGTGAATTTCACCGACTGGTTTTCGTTATTATTATTCTGTTGAATAACTCGCCTCATGCCAAGCACCGCATGCATGGTGATTTCTTTTGTCATTCCATTCGTTATTATACTTAGTTGGTTTAAATTTTGACTTTTATACTCCATGAAATTAGTGGAATATCTCGATATTTCAAGGCTTCATCCAAGATTTTCATGGAAATACTCTTCCGAGCATTCTTGAATTTTACTTTACAAAGCGAAGATCATGTTGACAATTTGGATGTTATTAGTTCTTGAATAAATTAATTCGTGAACTTGTTTTATTGAACTCTTATATCATTGTCATCATCCTCATGTTTATATTTTTTTGAAAGTCATCCGTAATTTCGTAATGCATAGATGGACTTGGTATGATTATGACCGAGGATTATTCGGTGTAATCATGGTAGTAATGTTACAAATGATGTGATAAAAGTCCTCGTTGGCCCGTGGTGCATTGATGGACGATTGTTGACATGATTATGACCATTGATGAATACACGAATATCCTCGCCCGTAGTGCACGGATAATTTGTGGTCGTGACCACGATGAATATCCTCGGCCAGTAGTCTGGGGATGATGTGGATTATTTAATAAGTTTGAATCTAAGCGATAAAAAGTGATGAAAACCTTTTATATCATAAAAGATAGTAGATTTTATTCTCTACTTGACTCTTTTAATGGATTGCATATAAAGCCGCCGCAGCTTAAACTTGATGTCTATTGTATATTATCAGTTTAACATTGTTGAATACTAATGATAATTTATTCTGCATTATCTTAGTCATAATATTTCTTACTAAGCTAGTTGAGCTCACCCTTTCTTTCACTATTCTCTTCAGGAATGAGAACGTAGCTGGGACGAGTCGGGGAACGGAGTAATGGTCCGGATGATAGTATTAGCTAGTAGTCCTCACTATTTTGTTAAATAGTGTGACAATAAATGTAATGAGGACTTTTTTTGAGAGTGAATATTTTCTAGAAGACAGTATTTGTATTTAAACTCACAGCTTTCTTGTTGTATAATTAAGATTGTATTTTTATTCTGTACCATGTATTTGGCGATTCAGAATAGGTGATGTATTCCTATTTTGGGGGCGTCACAAATGATATAAGCATTAATCAAACGAAAACAAGGATAAATATTAAAGACTTTAAATTTTTCCAAATATTATTAATCATATAATAAATTCATAATCTAATATTGTTAATATCATAACAATATTTTAATCACTTCTTAAACTTATAAACAATTTATTTCAATTGTTTACACTTTACCAAATAATGCATTTAATCATTTAAAAATGTCATACTCATATTATTTCATCACCCATGATCAAATCCCTCATCAAAAATATGCATATACCTTATATAGGATTTCTAAGCCATAAAATCCTATTTTCCAACTTTGTTACTTCACATAACATATTTAACTCATTTACTCATAACTAGATCATTTTCATGAAAAATACCAAATCAGTCCCAAAAATATTTATTTTCTGGGATTTAGCAGAATATAGTCCCATAATGAACATATATTTTTCTCGGAATTTTTAAAATTCATTTACTATTTTTCAAAAATCAATTTCTAATTAAATCCTTAAGAAATTAGCTACCTCAAGTTTAACACCAAAAATTCCCAAATCTTGGCAGGATCTTACACATGTTAACTTGAGCCTCCAGTTTAAATTTCATGGTCATCGGAGTTATAGAACTCCGGTTATAGCGAAAAATCTAAATATTAAAATGGACATAACTTGCTCATTTTAAGTCGGAATGAGCTCATTTTTGGACATGATGTTCTTTATACCATATACTTTCATGTCCCAAAAGGCCGGAATTTTTCTCACAAATTAAGAGGCCGAAAATGCCCTTTTAAAAATCTGGACAGTAGCATTTCGGTAATTTCCAGATTTTGACTCCTTTGCTAAAATTAGTCCACACGAAAATCTACAACACCTTTTTCAGTTATTCCACTTGGAGATGATACAAAACTCATAGATCTAACTCTAGAACTTGACCACACTCAAAAATTCAAAATATAATAGGAGATATGGTCAATTAAATTTCATGTTCCATTTTCACCAAAATCTGATTTTTCAACCCTTTGTGATTTCTAAGAAACTTTCATGTTTTCACATAATAACCAACATAACTCATTATAACACTTACTAATACTTCATATACCCATGATTTTCATCACCCAATGCTTTTATTCTCGACTCTCATCATAATCAACGTAACAGATTATTTTCACAATTTAATAAGGAATGAATACGAAGGATCATTCACCGTGCGTATAGTAATCCACTTATACTGTGTTATTCCCAACGAATAATAAAGACGGAACCAGTCCCAAAGTAAAAGCATTACATACATGATATTCCAAATGTAATAATAAAGAATGGAATAACAACGAAATCACCATGCATGCGGTACTTGGATGTAGGCAAAGTTATTCCAACAGTAATAATAAATGATGGAACTAGGTCCCAAAAACTAATGTACGTGATATTAAACGTAATAATAAATGCGAAATAATAAATAATAGAACCAAGTCCCAAAAAACGCATGAGACATTATATTCGGCGAGAATAATAAATGCGAATAATAAATAATGGAACCGTGTCGAGCAAAAAATTAAATGCAAGCGGGATATTCCAATGAATAATAAAGAATGGAATAATAAAAGAATTTCACCATGTATGCGGTATTTGGCATAAACAAAGTTATTCCAACATAATAATGAAGAATGGAATAACAACTCTTTACGAGTATTGAAAGAAAGTAATTCTCTTCATGAATACGAAAGAATAATACCCCTTTACAGTACAACAAATAATATCCCTTACCTTAGAATGAAGTCGGATCTTTGGAATAGAAATGTAACAGAATTCTCTTCTTCTTTCTCTCTATAGATTTCTCTCTATAATAATGGCTATAAAGTTTTAGTGAATTGGTGAGAAATGAAGGAAGAATGAGCTTCTATTTATAGGAAAATATAGTTTCGATAATTTGCACGCTTTGGGGCTCGAAATATTACAATCTGATACCTCGAACTTTTCTTTCATTTTTAATTCAGTCATCCAAGTATTATCAAACTTGCACCACCTCCCCTAATAGTAAATCATGTGAATCAATAGTAAAATCATGTGACTCAATAGTAAATCATGTGACTCAATAGTTCTAAACATGTGGAAAAATTAATTACAATATAAGACTCCATCTATACCTCCATCTTTAACTTAGTAAATGCAGTATTATCAATCTTGCATCAACTCTCCTAATAGTAAATGAATGTGACTCAATAGTACACACATGTGAACAAATAGTTATATAAGCATGTGAATAAGTAGCAATTAATTGCTCATTTACCCGATTAATTACCCGGTTGGTCAATATAACTTCCAGACATCAATTACTATCGAAATAAATATCGATTTCCACTAACACTAACAATCCCAACACAATGAAAATATTTTTCTCAAAAATTTTATTTTTGAAATTTTGAAGTTTGATTTTTTCTGAAAAAGTCAATTGTTGACTTTTTTGACCAAAAAGTAAACCTCAGAAAATTTTGTGTTTATAGTTTATTTTTACTAATTTCATCGTTCCGGACTCAAATATCACATCCGCGTCTCCAAATTCAACTTCGAACTCAAATTCGATTATAATAACATTCATCATTAATATCATAACTCACAATATTTAACAACCAGGTCGTTCCCAGGAAAGAGGGGACTTTCCAATAAGGATTTCTCCTTGATAGAACTTCTAGACATTGTAAATATTGCAATTTAATAATATGAATAACTTTGTCGTCTCAATTATTGATTTAATAATATATAAAATATTATGCGATGATAATCTTTGTGACAATAACTGAATCAATAATATAGAGAGATATGATCAAAGAATTCTCGTAGCAATAATTGAGTATAACTGAATGACTTCTCACGTAAGCATCAATAATCAATACCGTGTGCTACTATGCAACCACGCGTATTACCACCGATTATTTTATAACAACTTGCTTACTTTGAAAATTTTTAATATATCATCCTTAACTTTAAACTTTATCAATTTAACCATTTACTAAATAGAATAATTATAAGAAAATTGAATACTTTTATTTCATAAAATTCGGGGTCTCAAAATCTCCCCTCCTTATGAAATTTTGCCCTCGAAATTTACGTATCTGGTAGTTCGAAGAGATGAGAATACATTGCTTTCTTTTCAGATTGTACCTTCCCGGTCATATCCTCTGTATCATAATTTTCCCATTGCTCATCTCCTGTATTTCAGATATCATTCTAAAATATACCTTCAAAACAAAGATTAATTGACATATCACAATTTGTCAACTTATCAAGTAAAAATTTCGGCTTAGGTAAGTCACACCCTAACGAAGTATATTACTCGTCTCTCCGCTCCTAGTTCTAGACTAATATCTCCGTTAGTGACCATATCCCTAAGCTTTGATACCAATTGTGACGCCCCCAAAATAGGTCCACACGAACCATTCTTAGTCGCCAGATATCACTCCATAAAAATCAAATACAAACTTCATTTATACAATTTGAACTGTAAATGCGATACGACAACAGATAAAGTTGTGAGTTTGATACAAAATCTATGTAACTCTCATGGTGCCTCGACCACAACACCTTACAAAGGTACTTTACATAAAAGTACAGTCAATAACTATTTTAGAAATTAAAATCTTTGGGAAATGCTCAAGGAAACCTTCGTACATAAGAGGCCATGAATCTAAGTTATAATAGATATCATATGCCCAGAGAATTATCCTTAGTTGATCCAATAGACCCCAAAGAAAAACGAGAAGATTACTATCATGTTCCTTCCAATGATGAGTCTTCTCATGACATATAATTATCTCAGTTGTCTCCAAGTGAGAATTATATTTCAAATATACTCCAAGATCATATAGGTAGTGCTCGTAGATATACTCAGCAAGTGGATGTGCACAACCCTGTCTTATGATTACACGAGATTGTATGTCATTAGACATCTTGTACGATAGTGACAAAACACCCTTCCAAAGTTGGATTGTCATCAATCTATTGTTGTTCACCAAAATCAATTATTAAGTGACGTATAACATACGACACGCACATCTTAGGTTCTCAATGCAATTATATATTGCATGTTATGCCGTTTTATAATGTATTGAGAAACTTCAACAGTCTCGGACCATCTCACTATTTTCTTTTTATCCCTGCTCGACCCAGCTACACTCTTATTACCTGAAAGGAATTGTGAAGCAAAAGGGTGAGCACAACTAGCCTAGTAAAGAATATCATGACTAAAGATAATTAAATTATCAATAGCATTCATCAGTAATAAATCAAAGATTTAGAACATATGGTAGATGATAAAACTTTTCAACCATAGTTGCTGTAAGACCCCGAATTTTATGAAATAAAAGTATTTAATTTTTCTTATTATTCAGTAAATGGTTAAATTGATAGAAAGTAAAGTTAAGGGTGATATATGAAGTTTTTTCAAAATATGCAAGTGGTTATAAAATACTCATTGTTGTCGGGGAATATTCGTTTGGTCGTGGAATATTATTTTTGTCGGGAATATTAAATACGACGACGCTTGACCAAATAATGGGCCCCATAATAGAATAACTGCTCTCGGATGAAGAAAACGACAAGTATGAGTTTTTATAAATAACGACGTAATTATTACTGCTTAACACTTGTTGGAATACACGGTGGTTAAAATACGATGTCTGGCGTGGTTGCGTAGTAAGCTTTACCTGTATTGCCCAAAGATTTTTGAATTATTGATTCTTACGTGAAGGCCTTTACTCAATAATTGTTACGATAATTCTTCGTTCAATATTTTATTTTATTGATTCAATAATTATTGCGTTGATATTTTATATTATTGTTGTTTCAATAATTGTCACCGCACAAGATTTCCCATTATCGTAATAATAATTCATATTATTTGAATAATATTATTAGATAGCATTATTGGCAATGTCTAGAAAGTTACATCAAGGAGAGGTTTGGTCACCTAATTGGTATTAGTAAGGAGAAATCCTTATTAGAAAGCCCACTTTCTTTCTGAAACCACACGGTTGTCATAATTGTGATTCAGTAATATTATTTATGAATAATTAATTATTGATTTATATGATAAGAAAATATTTATTTAATATGGATATAAATGATGGATTTATTTATTTTATGTGGTTATAACTGAAGGAATTAATGTTGAGGTATTTTATCAGTATTTTTGTCGGAATGGAAGTATTAAAAATAAAATCAGTGTTCTTGCGATATATTACGTGAGTTATAATTTTTAATCCGACTGTTGGATCGTTGTGATTTTTGAATATATTATACATATATACGTTGAGTATATGTCCACAAATTTTGAACCGTTAAAAATTAACGTATGATTTGTTATGAATTTTAAGAGGTGACTGATTCAAAAATTAGGTTTATAAATAATTTTGGTGGAAAATTCTAGAATTGGGTGGGCCTCACTTGTGGTTGGTGAAGAAATGTGCTGAAATTCTAATTCAAATGTGGTGGGTGGCAATAGTAGCAGGAAAAGCCATCAGGTAGCAGGTCAAGTTTGTTTCGGCGTGCTAACATTTTCCTATAACTAGAGGGCTAAGTTAGAATTGAAAATCACACCAGAAACATAAGCTTTCTCTCTTTCTCTCTCTATATTATCAAGCATATTTTTTGAGTATTTAGATCCTTTGAGAGTTGTTATTCAGTGCAAGGTTCCTTCGACTTTACATTCCGGTCAGAAATACTGCTCTTTCGAGGCAAGGGATTGTAAGGGATTTTAAGGGTTATTATGTTTCTTCAGTTTCGTAATTTTTCTGATCTTCAAAAATTTTGGAAAAATTTGAAATGATATTTTGATGAGTTTTCTCGACTGTGTCCAAAAATGGCGATTTTTGGATGTATAGATTAGGAGTTATGGATTTTATGAGAAAATACTATTTTAAAAGTAAACCCTTATAACTCCTTGTGGTTAACTCCAAAAATGGTGAAATTTTTATTGGGAATACATTTATATAACATCAGTATATTCTGTAAATTTCAGAATTTTTGGATAAAAGTACAATTTATGATAAATTTCTAAATATTCGGCAGTTTTGGCCATGTGAAAAATAGTAAATGAATTTTAAAAATTCTGAGAAAAATATATATTCAATATGGGACTATGTTCTGCTAAATCCCAGAAAAGAAATATTTTTAGAACTGATTTGGTATTTTTCATGAAAATGGACTAGTTATGAGTAAATGAATTAAATATTTTATGTGAAGTAACAAAATTGGAAAATAGGATTTTATGGCTTAGGAATCCTATATATGGTATATGCAGATTTTTGATGAGGTTGTTGGTTATTGATGATGAAATCTTATGAGTTTGGCATTTTAGGATGATTAAATGCATTAATTAGTAAAGTGTAAATAATTAAAATAAATTATTTATAAGTTTAAGAAATGATTAAGATATTGTGGTAATATTAATGATATTTGATTATGAGATTATTATGTAATTTATAATATTTGGATTAAGGTGTTATAAATATTGATATAGATTTTATTGTGAAAGTTTATCTTTTTGTGTCGGAGTTACTATTCATGAGTTACTATTCACGGGGCACTATTCACGATAAAATTAGTTACTTTTTCTGACCAAATTCTTGTTGATTTATGAATCTTACTCTTGAAATTAAATCCATGTTTTGATTATATTATTTTTATTATCATATATAACATTTTTACAATCCTGGTGAAGAAATTTCTCTTTGACATAAGTGTAAAGATGGGTAGATTATTGGTATGATTGTGACTATGGGTTCTCTTTGGCCAGAAGTGCAAAGTTGAATCGTTGACTGGTATAATCATGACCATTGAATTTACAATTGAATATTTTTAGCTTAAGTGCAAAGGTGAATTGATCAACATGGTTATAATTATTGTTTATATAAATTCTGAAATGATTATATATATCTTTGAGATATTAATATCTTTGGCCCGTAGTGCAAAGATGACATGTTGTTGAATATCTTTGGCCTGTAGTGCAAACATGAATTGTTGATGAATATCTTTAGCCCGTAGTGCAAAGATGACCTGTTGTTGAATATCTTTGGCATGTAGTGCAAAGATGATCTGTTGCTGAATATCTTTGCCATGTAGTGCAAAGATGAACTGTTGATGAATATCTTTGGCCCGTAGTGCAAAGATGAATTTATTAGTATGATTATGAACAGGAACTGTGATTTGGTATAACCATGATCTTTGATATTTCAGGTAAAGACATGTGATGAAAATTATCTTCGTCTTGGATGAGAAGAGGAAATTAGAACTACAATTATGATTATGAGTTATTCACATGACTGTGAACATGATCTGTTGATTAATGTTACAGGGTTAAAACATTGTTGGTGGACTTTTAACATAGAGAAGATAATAGACATTATGGTCTATTTGACTCTTCTAATGGATTGCTCGTTTCGCTGCAACTATGGTTGAAAAGTTTTATCATAAGTTTTATTATTTATTATAATAAGTTTTGTTTTTTTATAAAAAAAATAGAATATATTATATTTTAACCATAGTTGCGCTGGAATGAAGCGATCCATTAGAAGAGTCAAATAGACCATTAGGTCTATTATCTCCTCCATGTTAAAAAGTCCACCAATATTTTTTATCCTCAGTAACATCAATCAACAATTCTCATTCACAATCGTATTTAATAACTCATAATCATAATTGTGATTCTAAATTCCTCTTCGCACCTGTGAAGAAGATAATTTTATGACGCCCCAAAATAGGTATACATCACCCATCTTGAGTCATGCGAATACATGGTACAAAATTCAAATACAAACTTAAATATACAACATGAAATTTGTGAGTTTTAATACAATCATTGTCTTCAAATAAGATACAAACTCAAAATAAGTCCTCAATACATTTATTATCACACTATTTTCACGAATAGTGAGGACTACTAATACTATCATCCGGACCGTCACTCCGTTCCCCGACTCATCCCAAATATATTCTCATTTCTGAAGAGAATAAAGGAAAGAAAGGGTGAGCTCAACTAGCCCGAAGAAATATTATGACTAAGATAATGCCAATAAATTATCATTAGCCTTAAACAGTGTTAAACTGATACAATATAACAAACATCAAGTTTAACTGCAGCGGATCAAACAATCAATTAAAAGAGTCAAGTAGAGAATAAAATCCATTATCTTTTATGATTTAAAAGGTTTTTCATCACTTTTATCATTGAGACTCGAACAATAAAATAATCCACATCATCGAATCACCCCTGTGCACTACGGCCAAGGATATTCTTTAGTATCACGACCACAAATTATCCATGCCTTCTGGGCGAGGATATTCGTGTACTCATTAATGGTCATGATCATGCCAACAATCACAATCAATGCACTACTGCTATGAGGACTTTTACCACATCATTTGTAACATTACGGTTCATGATTATACCGAATAATCCTCGTCATAATCATACCAAGTCCATCTATGCACTACTGTGCCCACGTATGACTTTTAAAAAAATATAAAAGCGTGAGGATGATGACAATGATATATGAATTCAATAAAACAAGTTCAAGAATTAGTTTATCCAGAACTAATAACGTCCAAATTGTTAACATGATACTTCTTTGTAGAGTAAAATTCAAGAATGCTCGGAAGAATATTTCCATGAAAAGATCTTTGGATGAAGCGCAAATATCAAGGATATTCCACTAATTTCATGGAGTATAGAAGTCAAAACTTTAACCAACCGAGTATAATAAAGAATGGAATAACAAAAGAAATCACCATGCATGCGGTACTTCGCATAGACATGTTATTCAACAAGAATAATAAATAACGGAACTAGGTCAAAGTAAATTACATGCAAATAGGATGTTCCAATGAGAATAATAAAGAGCGGAACAGTCCCGTAAGTAAAACGCATGAGCAGGATATTCCAATGAATAAAAAGATTTTAACCGAGTCCCGGCGTAAAAACGCATGAACGAGATATTCCAATGCGAATAATAATAACGAATGGAATAACAGAAGAATTTCACCAAGTATAGGGTAGCCCGCGTATATAGGTCATTCCAACAGAATAATAAAGAATGGAATAACAGAAGTTCTCTTCATGAATACAAAAAAATTAACACCCCTTACCGTAAAAGAAACTTGATATCGGAGTAGTGAAGTAGCAGAATACTTTTATTCTTTCTCTCTATAATTTCTCTCTCTAGAGTTTCAGTGAATTCATAATAAATAATGAAGGAATGAGCTTCTATTTATAGAAGAATGGACTGCATAGTAACTAATTTATGAACGGTCCAGATTGATTTACTTTTAATCGGACGGTTCATACTTGAAGGAAAATCTTTTAAATAAAATATAATATATTCTATTTTTTTTATAAAAAAACAAAACTTATTATAATAAATAATAATAATAATAATTGTACTCCTTCATTTCTCAGCCATCCAAAACCCTTCCCGTGAACACAATGCTTTTCCTTCTCCCCATTAGTCAACTTTACATGCATACCCACATGTTATATAATATATATATATAATACTACAGCATCAGATTTCCATCATCCATCAAATTTCCTTCTCACACACACTAAATATATAATAATGGTACTCCCTTCCACCATCCTGTAACATAATCTTTATATATATATATATATATATATATATATATATATAACCTTACCATACACGGCAAAACCATCTCCCCATTTTCCTTCTGACTATTTTTTCCACACGTGGGCCCCACAATTTTTTACCGATTATTTTGAAAAATGGGTAAATGGGGGTCCATAAAATAAGCAACATTTACGACAAATACTTCATAAAAATTTTCTCAGTATTTTTAACAACATTTATCATTATTATAATTCACAATATTAATCGACCGTGTCGTTCCTAGGAAAGAGGGTGTTTTGCCACTTTATCATACAAGATGTCTAATGACCTACGAGTTATCATAAAGGCGAGGGTTATGGTCAGCACATCCACTTCTTTGAGTATATCTACGAAAGACTACCTATATGATCTTGGAGTTTATTTGAAATATAATTTTCAACCGGAGACAGTGGAGATAGTTATATGTCGTTAAGAAGACTCACCATTTGAAGGAACATGATAGTAATCTTCTCGTTTTTCTTTGGGGTCTATTGGATCAACCAAGGATAATTCTCTGGACATATGATATCTATCATAACTTAGATTCATGGCCTCCTATGTACGAAGGTTTCCTTGAGCACTTCCCAAAGATTTTAATTTCTAAAACAGTTATTGACTGTACGTTTATGTAATGTATCAATGTGAGGTGTTGTCCATAGTTGGGACATGAGTCACAGTTGGTATTAAAACTCACATTATATGTGTTGTTGTATTTTGCACGACAATTGTATTAATAAAGTTGTAGTTGTTTTCTATACCATGTATTTGGCGACTCAGAATAGGTTGGATGGATTGGACCTATTTTGGGGGCGTCACAGTTGCAACGGAACGAGCAATCTATTAGAAGAGTCAAATAGACCAATACTGTTTTAAAAGTCCACCAATACTGTTTTATCCTTGTAACATCAATCAAAAATTCCTCTTCACAATCGTATGAATAACTCATAATCATAATTGTGATTCTAAATTCCTCTTCGCACCCAGGAAAAAAATAATTTTCATCACCTATCTTCACCTGAAACATCAAAAATCATGGTTATACCAAATCAAAATTCCTGCTCATGATCATACTAATAAATTCATCTTTTCACTACGGCCAAAGATATTCATTAACAATTCATCTTTGCTCTACCGGCCAAAGACATACAAATGTATTATAAAAGAGTCAAGTAAAGCATGATATCTACTATCTTCTACGAATTAAAAGTGTATAATCAATATTTTATCGCTGAGACTCAACTTAATAAATAATCCACATCATCGAATCATCCCTGCACTACGACCAAAGATATTCATATAATCATCAATGGTCATGATTATACCGAATAATCCCTGGTTATAATCATACCAAAAACTGTTCATCAATGCTCTACGGGCCAATGAGGACTTTTACCACTTCATCTATAACATCACGGGTCATGATTATACCGAATGATCCCTGGTCATAATCATACCAATAAACAGTTCATCTATGCACATAAGCCAAAGATACTCATCAATCAATAGTTCATCTTTGCACGTAAGCCAAAGATATACACTGTAAAATCAATAATCAACAGTTCATCTATGCACGTAAGCCAAAGATATACAACCGTAAAGTCAAGAATAAACAGTCCATCTATGCACGTAAGCCAAAGATATACAACTGTAAAGCCAATAATCCACAGTCCATCTATGCACGTAAGCCAAAGATGACTTTCATCATAATATAAGCCTAAGGATGATGACAATGATATAAGCATTAATTAAACGAAAACAAGGATAAATATTAAAGACTTTAAATTTATCCAAATATTATTAATCACATAATAAATTCATAATCTAATATTGTTAATATCATAACAATATTTTAATCACTTCTTAAACTTATAAACAATTTATTTTAATTGTTTACACTTTACCAAATAATGCATTTAATCATTTAAAAATGTTATACTCATAAGATTTTGTCACCCATGATCAAATCCCTTATCAAAAATATGCATATACCTTATATAGGATTTCCAAGCCATAAAATCCAATTTTCCAACTTTGTTACTTCACATAACATATTTAACTCATTTACTCATAACTAGATCATTTTCATGAAAAATACCAAATCAGTCCCAAAAATATTTATTTTCTGAGATTTAGTAGAATATAGTCCCATTATGAACATATATTTTTCTCGAAATTTTTAAAATTCATTTACTATTTTTCAAATATCAATTTCTAATTAAATCCTTAAGAAATTAGCTACCTCAAGTTTAACTCTAAAAATTCCCAAATCTTGGCAGGATCTTACACATGTTAACGTGAGCCTCTAGTCTAAATTTCATGGTCATCGGAGTTATAGAACTCCGGTTATTGCATTTTTCGTCAGAAAAACCTAAATATTAAAATGGACATAACTTGCTCATTTTAAGTCGGATTGAGCTCATTTTTTGACAGGATGTTCTTTATACCATATACTTTCATGTCCCAAACGGCCGGATTTTTTCTCACAAATTAAGTGGCCGAAAATGCCCTTTTAAAAATCTGGACAGTAGCATTTCGGTAATTTCCAGATTTTGACTCCTTTGCTAAAATCAGTCCACACGAAAATCTACAACACCTTTTTCAGTTATTCCACTTGGAGATGATACAAAACTCATAGATCTAACTCTAGAACTTGACCACACTCAAAAATTCAAAATATAATAGGAGATATGGTCAATTAAATTTCATGTTCCATTTTCACCAAAATCTGATTTTTCAACCCTTTGTGATTTCTAAGAAACTTTCATGTTTTCACATAATAACCAACATAACTCATTATAACACTTACTAATACTTCATATACCCATGATTTTCATCAGTCCAATGCTTTTATTCTGACTCTCATCATAATCAACGTAACCAGATTATTTTCACAATTTAATAAGGAATGAATACGAAGGATCATTCACCATGCATGTGGTAATCCACTTATACAGGTTATTCCCAACAGAATAATAAAGACGGAACCAGGTCCCACAGAAACGCATACATACATGATATTCAGCGAATGAATAATAAAGAATGGAATAACAATGAAATCACCATGCATGCGGTGCTTGGCGTGTAGCGAGGTTATTCCAATGAAATAATAAATGATGGAACTAGGTCCCACAGAAAAGCGAATGCAGACGAGGATATTCCGACAGAATAATAAATGCGAAATAATAAATAATAGAACCAAGTCCGGCGTAAAACGCACAGACATTATATTCCGACAGAATAATAAATGCGGAATAATAAATAATGGAACCAGGTCAGGCAAAATTCGCACCGACGGGATATTCCAACAGAATAATAAAGAATGGAATAATAGAAGAATTTCACCATGTATGCGGTACTTCGCATAAACAGGTTATTCCAACATAATAATGAAGAATGGAATAACAACTCTTACGAGTATTGAAAGAAAGTAATTCTCTTCATGAATACGAAAGAATAATACCCCTTACATGTACAACAAATAATATCTCTTACCTTAGAATGAAGCTGGATACTGGAATAGAAATGTAGCAGACTTCTCTTCTTCTTTCTCTCTATAGATTTCTCTCTATAATAATGGCTTTAAAGTTTTAGTGAATTGGTGAGAAATAAAGGAAGAATGAGCTTCTATTTATAGGAAAATATAGTTTTGATAATTGCACGTTTTGGGGCTCGAAATATTACAGTACAATACCTCCAACTTTTCTTTCATTTTTAATTCAGTCATCCAAGTATTATCAAACTTGCACCACCTCCCCTAATAGTAAATAATGTGAATCAATAGTAAAATCATGTGACTCAATAGTAAATCATGTGACTCAATAGTTCTAAACATGTGAAAAAATTAATTACAATATAGTACCTCCATCTATACCTCCATCTTTAACTTAGTCATGCAAGTATTATCAATCTTGCATGAACTCTCCTAATAGTAAATGAATGTGACTCAATAGTACATACATGTGAGCAAATAGTTATATAAGCATGTGAATAAGTAGCAATTAATTGCTCATTTACCCGATTAATTACCCGGTTGGTCAATATAACTTCCAGACATCAATTACTATCGAAATAAATGTCGATTTCCACTAACACTAACAATCCTAACACAATGGAAATATTTTTCTCAAAAATTTCATTTTTGAAATTTCGAGGTTTGACTTTTTTTGAAAAGTCAACTGTTGACTTTTTTGACCAAAAAGTCAACATAGGAAATTTTTGTGTTTATAGTCTATTTCTACTAATTTCATCGTACCGGACTCAAATATCACGTCCGCGTCTCCAAATTCAACTCCAAACTCAAATTCGATTATAATAACATTCATCATTAATATCATAACTCACAATATTTAACAACCAGGTCGTTCTCAGGAAAGAGGGGCTTTCCAATAAGAATTTCTCCCTATTGGCACGCAATTAGGTGACCAAACCTCTCCTTGACAGAACTTCTAGACATTGTAAATATTGCAATTTAATAATATGAATAACTTTGTCGTCTCAATTATTGATTTAATAATATATAAAATATTATGTAGATGATACTGTGACAATAATTGAATCAATAATATGAGAGAGTTATGATGCAGCAATTACTGTAGCAATAATTGAGTATAACTGAGTGACTTCTCATGTAAGCATCAATAATCAATATCGTGTGCTATTATGCAACCACGCGTATTACCACCGATTATTTTATAATAACATCCTTAACTTTAACCTTAACAATTTAACCATTTACTAAATAGAATAATTATAAGAAAATTGAATACTTTCATTTCATAAAATTCGGGGTCTCACAACATATATGGTGAAATTCTTCTTTTATTCCATTCTTTATTATTATGTTGGAATAACCTGTCTATGCGAAGTACCGCATACATGGTGAAATTCTTCTATTATTCCATTCTTTAGTATTCTATTGGAATAACTTGTCTGTGCGGTCTATCGCATGCCTGATGAATTTTGTTGTTATTCCATTCTTTATTATTACATTGGAATATCCCGTCATGCATGCGGATTCGCATGACTTCGGTTCCATTCTTTATTATTCATTGGGAATAACTTTATATATGCGATCTATCGCATGCTTGGTGAATTCTTTTGTTATTCCATTCTTTATTATTACATTAGAATAACTTTTGTACGTGTGGACTACCGCATGCGTGGTGAATAATCCTTTGTATTCATTATTTATTAAATTGTGAAAATGATGCATCTACGTGGATTACTGCATGGCGGTGAAAATCTATTTGCGCTTTCAGTATTCTATTATACTTTCGTATGAGATATCATTTCTTCTCTCACTCATCATGGAATATCATTTTATTTGGTATTTTTCTTTTTACGAGTTACTATTCACCCATTCTTCTTATTCACTCTAGTATTGTTCACTTGAGTATTCTAGGGCACTTTTATGCGAGTACTTATTCACGAGTTCTTATTCATGGGTTACTATTCACTCTAGTATCATTCACTTTCGGGTATTCTAAACACTTTTTATGTCGAGGTACTATTCACGGGTACTATTCACTCGAAAAATATATTTCTTTTACATCCAAATTATTTTTGGTACATGAATATTATTCTTGAATTTTACTCTACAAAGCGATTATCATGTTGACAATTTGGGCGTTATTGATTTACGGATAAATTAAATTATAAATCTTTAAAATTTATCCTTGAACTTGTTTTATTGAATTATTATGTCATTGTCATCATCTTCTTCATGCTTATATTGTGATTAAAGTCATCTTTGGCTTACATGCATAGATGGACTTGGTATGATTATGACCAGGGATTATTCGGTATAATCATGACCGTAATATGACGAATGATGTGGTAAAAGTCTTCATTGGCCTGTAGTTCATTGATGGACAGTTGTTGGTATGATTATGACTAGGGATTATTCGGTATAATCATGTCCATTGATAATTAAATGAATATCCTTGGTAGTAGTGCGGGGATGATTCAATTTTATTTATTAAAATTTGAGTCTCGTGATAAAGTTGATGAAAAACTTTTAAATCATAGAAGATAGTAGATTTTATGCTCTACTTGACTCTTCTAATGGATTACTTATTCCGCTGCAGTTGTTGATCTAAAACTTGTTGTCTATTATATTCTATCAGTTGTTATACTGTTGAAGGCTAAGAATAATTTATTATGTATTATCTTAGTCTTAATATTTCTTACTGGGCTAGTTGAGCTCACTCTTTTCTTTCATTGTTCTCTTCAGGAAATGAGAATATAGCTGGGACGAGTCAGGGAATGGAGTGATGGTTCTTGATAAGTGGCTTTAATAGTCCTCACTATTCTGTGAAATAGTGTGATACTAATTATAATGAGGATTCCATTGAGAGTGGATATTGTCTACAAGGCAATATTCTTGTTTAAACTCTCAGCTATGTTTTGTCGTATTTTACACGACAGATGTATAATTAAGTTTGTATTTAATTTATGTACCATGTATTTGGCGACCCAAGATGGGTGATGTATACCTATTTTGGGGGTGTCTCAACAATAACATAATAATTCAATAAAACAAGTTCAAGGATAAATTTTAAAGATTTATAATTTTAATTTATCCAGAAATTAATAACGTCCAAATTGTCAACATGATACTTCTTTGTGGAGTAAAATTCAAGAATGCTCAGAAGAATATTTCCATGAAAAGATACTGGATGAAGCACAAATATCAAGGATATTCCACTAATTTCATGGAGTATAGAAGCCAAAACTTTAACCAACTGAGTATAATAGAATATATGAAACCGCAAATGGATTTTTGTTCGCCATGCGGTAATCTACGTAAACAGATAATTTCCACAATTTAATAAGGAATGAATACAAAGGATCATTCACCATGCATGCGGTAATCCACATAGACAGGTTGTTCCAACAGAATAAAAAAGAATGGAATAACAGAAGAATTCACAAAAGGTATGCGTAATCATGCATAAAGTTATTCCAACAGAATAATAAAGAATGGAACCAAGTCATGCGTAATCCGCACAAACAAGATATTCCAACAGAATAATAAAGAATGGAACCAGGTCATGCGTAATCCACACAAAAGCAGATATTCCAATGAATAATAAAGAATGGAATAACAACATAATTTACTGAGCATGCGATAGATCAAGATGATAGGTTATTCCAACGTAATAATAAATAATGGAATAACGAAGAATTTTTTACCATGTATGCGGTGCTTGCATGTACATATTATTCTAACATAATAATAAAGAATGAAATAACAACCCTTACGCAGTATTGAAAGAAAATAACTCTCTTCGTGAATACGAAGAATAATACCTTTACCTTAAAAAGAAGACCGATATCTTTGGAATAGTGAGGTAGCGGACTTTCTCTTCTTCTTTCTCTCTATAATTTCTCTCAATCATAATTGCTCTATAGCTTTAGTGAATTGGCGAGAAATGAAGAAATAATGATCTTCTATTTATAGAAAAATATAGTTTCGCTAATTACACATTTTAGGGCTCAAAATATTACAGTATAATACCTTCCTCTTTTTCTTCATTTTTAATTTAGTCCTGCAAGTATTATCAATCTTGCACCACCTCCCCTAATAGTACAAGAATGTGAATCAATAGTACACACATGTGAACAAATAGTTATAATCATGTGAATTAATAGCAATTAATTGCTCATTTATCCTAAGCAATTACCCGATTGGTCAATATAACCTTCAGACATCAATTATTATCGAAATAAATGTCGATTTTCACTAACACTAATAATTCCAACACAATGGAACTATCCAATTCATCTTTAATCAACACGAACTTATTCATCATTAATATTATAATTCACAATATTTAACAACAAGGTCGCTCCTCCCGAGGAAGAGGGCTTTCCGATAAGGATTTCTCCTTATTGGCGCCTTGATTAGGTGACGAAACCTCTCCTCGACATAACTTCTAGACATTGTCGATATTGCAAATAATAATATGAATAACTTTGTCGTCTCAATTATTAATTTAATAATATATATTATCGAGATGATCTTTGTGACAATAATTGAATCAATATTATGAGAGATATGATCAAAGAATTACTATATAGCAATAATTAAGTATAAGCGGTGACTTCTCACGTAAGCATCAATAATCAATCTTGTGTCTTTATATCAACCACGCGTATTATTATACTTTAACTATCGGGTAGTTCAACGGTTTTAACGGTAAAACTTTCGTCGTTATTTTTGTAAAAGATAATTACATGCTTTTCTAACTACGATAGTACTTGGTTGTAAGGTCCACTTAATGATTGTCTTGAGTCGTCTGAATATTCCTTGTTAAAAGCGAATATTCTCAGGCCAATCGAATATTATATAGCCACTTTACTACTTTGCAAAATTTATAAATATTACCCATGACTATATAACATTATATCAAATCCACACCATAATATTCAAAAATATATTTCGAGAAAATTATTCTTTATTCATAAAAGTTGGGGTCTTAAACGCACTTTGCCTTTATTTCATCATTTTCCTTATATCTTATATAATGTTATCATATAGCTTAAGTCTTACTGATTATTTGCTCGATCTCTTCAACTTCACTTTGATTTTGCATTTCGCACCTCTCTTGTAAGACCCCAACTTTTATAAATAAAGATTTAATTTTTTCTAAATATCATTTTGAGTAATAAGGTGTGGATTTGATATAATGTTATAGTTGTGGGTAATATTTACAAATTTTATAAAATAAATAAGTTGTCATAAAATATTCGTTTGGTCGGAGAATATTCATTTTATCAAGGAATATTCGCACGACGACACAATCATTGGTGGACCCCACAATGAAATTACTGTCAGAGTGAGAAAATGACAAAAATAACTTTTTCTAAAAATAACCGCAAAACTTTTATCGTTAACTGTTGAAATACCCGGTGATAAAGTACAGTAATACGTAGTTGCATAGTAGCACACAGTATTGTACAGTATCTTTGATTATTGATTCTTACGTGAGAAGTCACTCAGTTTTATTCTATTATTGCCAGAGTAATTGCTATATAGTATCTCATATTATTGATTCAATTATTGTCACAGTATCATCTACACAATATTTTATATTATTAAATCAATAATTGAGACGACAAAGTTATTCATATATATTATTATTTGCATTATTGACAATGTCTAGAAAGTTCTGTCGAGAAAAGGGGTTTAGTCATCTAATTGTGCGCCAATAAGGAGAAGTCCTTATCGAAAAACTCCCTCTTTCCTAGGAATGGTCTAGTTGTTAATATTGCGAATTATAATATTAATGATGAATAAATGTTATTAAAAATGTGTTTATTGAAGCCAAGTGAATTGAAATAAATAGAGTTTTTTTTATGAAGTATTTGTTGTAAATTTTGCTTATTACATGGATCCTCACTTATTCATTTTTCAAAATTGTCGGTAAAAATTAGTTATCTCAGTTTTGTCTTATTACCCCTATATATATATATATATATATATATATATATATATATATATATATATATATATATATATATGTAGAAATATTATTCACGAAATACTATTCCCGGGGTACTATTCACCCGGGGTATTATTCACGATAAAAATTAATTTCTTTTATGTCCAAATTATTTTTACATGAATATTATTCTTTAATTTTACTCCACAAAGCAGTTATCATGTTGACAATTTGGACATTCTTGAACTCTGGATAAATTGAATTATAAATCTTTAAAATTTATCCTTGCTCTCACTTAATTGAATTCGTATATCATTGTCATCATCCTCATGCTTATATTGTGATGAAATTCATCTTTGGCCCGTAGTACATATATGAACTGTTGATTGGTATGATTATGACCAAGAATTATGTATCGGTATAATCATGACATGTAATGTTACAAATATGTGTTAAAAGTCTTCATTGGCCCGTAGTGCATTAATGGACAGTTGTTGGCATGATCGTGACCATTGGTGATAATAACGAATATCCTTGGCCTGTTGTGCATTGATAATTCGTGGATGTGATACTAACGAATATCCTTGGCCTGTAGTGCATGGATAATTTGATGATGTGAATTATTTATTAAGTTGTGTTACATCGATAAAATATTGATGATGAACATTAAAATCATAAAAGATAGTAGATATCATGCTCTACTTGACTCTTCTAATTGATTGTTTGTTCCGCTGCAGTTAAACTTGTTATTGTATTCTATCAGTTTAACACTGTTGAAGGCTAACGATAATTTATTATGCATTATTTAGTCATAATATTTTTTATTGGACTAGTTGAGCTCACCCTATACTTTCATTGTTCTCTTCAGAAAATGAGAATATAGCTGAGACTAGTCGGGAAATGTTGTGATGGTCCAAGATGGTGGCTATAGTAGTCCTCACTATTCTATGAAATAGTGTGATAATAATTGTAATGAGGACTCCATTTGAGTTTGGATATTGTCTATGAGACAATATTCGTGTTAAAACTCTCAGCTACGTTTTTGTCGTATTGTATAAATGAAGTTGTATTTAAATTATGTTCCATATATTTGGTGACTCAAAATGGGTTGTGTACACCTATTTTGGGGGCGTCACATCTCCCCTCCTCCATTGTCTCCTCCATTATTTGGGACTTGAATTGAATGATATTGGTATATCATTATCCATATTTTCCATCAAACTGTATATAAAAACACAAAAATTAACTGGCAGTGATAGTGGCTTAGCTTGAGAATTATGCAAATCAGTTGAAACAATGGACAAATTTTATAGTCATTCTCAAATACTAAAATCCTACAAATATTTCATATTCTGCAATGACTTTCACAAAAAAAACTGTATCTAGACATTACATAATGAATGTGATTATATATATGCAATGAGTCTAAAGAAGTAACTAAAAAGAAAAGCCTAGCTTCTAATTTTTCAATTTCCTTCATATGTCAAACATGCGAATTAATATTTTGGTTCAAATGATTTGCCTGCAACTGATAGACAAAAGACCATATGGACACATATAGAACAAATACCAATAAGAGAATTTTTGAAATCCAGAAATCAAACTTATAAGTAAACAGAACTCATTCATTCAGTCATTGATATTTCACTACAAGTGTATAAAGAAATTTTATTTACAAACAAACCACCAGAATATAAAACAAAATGGACATATTCTAGTCTTTCATTCAATTGTTTCCAACTTCTCTTCGTCTACCTCAAAAGCCTTCCTGGCCTGTTTCAGCTCCTCATTCAGAGCAAAATGTAAACAAATACAGAAATACTGAAGCAAACCCAAGTAATGCAAATAATTACTTTTAACAGCTCTGTTAATCGGCTCATAAATAATTACTAAAATGCAAATATTTTGGAATAAAGTACAAAACAGACCCAAGTAATGCAAACAAATAAGTATAGAACTCTATGGTGCAATAATTACTCTACCTTATTAGAAAAATAAAGGAAGCTCACCAGACCACCACCAAAATAAACAAACCATCAACAACAAAAAAACTAAACACCCATATGTCATATATAGACAAATTGACATAAATAGAGAGAAATCAATTGATTAAATCTAAAAATAAACTCAAAATTACCTAAGAAAAATTTAGATTGTGGAGTTGGACGCATGCAACATCGATCTTGACGAGTCAATGACTTATGAATGAGCATTGAAGACTGAAGAGTGAATCGGGGGTTTGCCAGTGGGAGAGGATGGATCAGAGAATTTGAGATGGAGAGACAAAGGTTTGGGATGGATAGAGACAAAGGTTCGAGATGGATATGATCTGAGGACTGAGGTTCGAGATGGAGAGAATCAGAGAATGTTTGAGAATAAACTCAATAAAGTAAAGGTAGAACCACGAAAACTAAAGAGTAAAGACTGAAAGTGATATATTGATAATATTATTAAATAAATCGGTACAACCGATTCGGTTCGGTATATACCGACCAAGCCAAACCACCTATCGAAATAGGTCCCAAAAATTCGGTATGTACCGGTTTTGCGTATCGATATCGAATCGATTACTCTCTGTACCGAATCTGTGACGCCCCCAAAATTCAAACCTCCACATCTCGAATTCGGTGCATCACGTGCCATTACGAATATCTTACTATATCATTAACAACGGAAATAATAGAATAATTTACATTGATATAATATAAATATTCATGTCCCAAGGTACCGTAACCATTACTACAACACATCAGTGATTAGCTTAACATAGCTTAATCATTCTTGAATACATTATAACAATCATAACAATAATAATAATACTTCTAGTCTTAAGGACTAAGTTATTCTGTCATCGCTGCCTTTCCCTTGTCCTCGTCACGTCAAATCTTTGTCTTTGCTGCTGCCTTAATCAGAATGTTTTAGGAAGCAAGAATGAGCAACGAATTTGCCCAGCAAGTAATATAGCCAGAAGAACAAGCAGTTATAGCAATTTAATCTTTCAAGGGTATAATAATAATAATTGGTAGTTCAAGGATACCAAGAATATCAAGAGTATTCAATAGGTGTCGCTATAGACTGAAGGATATCAACAAAATTTCAGGATTTATTCATTTCGAGATTCAACGTGAATGAGTACTGAACAGTCACTAAGGACTAAGAACTCTTACTAGAATTAACGATATTACAACGTAATCCAATACAACGAAAGTACAACAGTGATCGGTCCTAAAGTACCCTACGTTATGCATAACATTTAATCATACTTTCGTGTGCATGCGTCGGTTCCCAAATGATATATAATTTCCCTTCATGAGGGTTGTTCATCTCAATGAGATTTAAGATAGTCCGCACCAAGTCGATT